>JBBDGP010001358.1:0-1472500 GCA_037952835.1 Lithobates septentrionalis
ATGCTGAACACAAGGAAGAAGGAATGGCTCAGGGTGGATTAAAGTTAAATATGAAACTAAAAAATGAATTAAGTTAATTAATAGGTGGTGATGTTGAGATGGAAAATGACTGTGAAACAGTTGTCCAGTATATACTGCTCTCAACACATTAGCACATACTTGTGTGTGTGTGTATGTATATATATATATATATATATATATATATATATATATATATATATATATATATATATATATATACACACACACACATATATGTGCACATATAATCATATACACACATACATATAAGCAGAAACACAGAGATGCATGCATACACATGCATGTGCACCATACATGAGCATACATCAAGGGCAACTGATAAATTCATAAATTTAACCAGATAAAATAATTATTTAGCCCTCGTACAGTTATTCTAAAAGTATATAAAAATATTTAGAAATATTGCCATAACGTTTAATATCTAATCCTGGGTGATTATTTATTTATTTAATGAAATATGTGAGGGGGGTTATGAGGAAGAGAGGGAGGAGAGAGAGAGGAGAATGGGGGGGGGGGGAGGGATAGGGATATAGAAACAAAGGGGGGAAGGAATGGGGAGGACCATATAACTATCTGGGTTATGTCCAGGCCCAAAAAGATGAATACTCACAAGGGCTTCAACCCCGCCACCCCCATTGGAAATGAAGAAGAAATCCTGTGATAATGATAAATAAAGCGATTAAAATTGAATAGAAACAGATGAATAATTAAAAGATATATAAAAACCACGTACATGGCTTCCTATAATCCAATAAAAATATAAAATCAAATCAATAGACCATAGATTATAGTACCGTGGAATGGGAGAATATATCAGAATTCTGTACATCCAAATGGATGGAGGTTCTAATCCAGCATAGATCACATCGGCTTGAGAAACACACTCACGGAACGTAGCTATTAGCTCAGGACATTATTAGTCACAAAGTTACTATTCCTCTTTCCTGACTTGACATGTTAAAGAAAAACACATAGTTACATAGTTACATAGTAGGTGAGGTTGAAAAAAGACACAAGTCCATCAAGTCCAACCTATGTGTGTGATTATGTGTCAGTATTACATTACATATCCCTGTATATTGCGGTCATTCAGGTGATTATCTAATAGTTTCTTGAAGCTATCAATGCTCCCCGCTGAGACCACCGCCTGTGGAAGGGAATTCCACATCCTTGCCGCTCTTACAGTAAAGAACCCTCTACGTAGTTTAAGGTTAAACCTCTTTTCTTCTAATTGTAATGAGTGGCCACGAGTCTTATTAAACTCTCTTCTGCGAAAAAGTTTTATCCCTATTGTGGGGTCACCAGTACAGTATTTGTAAATTGAAATCATATCCCCTCTCAAGCGTCTCTTCTCCAGAGAGAATAAGTTCAGTGCTCGCAACCTTTCCTCATAACTAAGATCCTCCAGACCCTTTATTAGCTTTGTTGCCCTTCTTTGTACTCGCTCCATTTCCAGTACGTCCCTCCTGAGGACTGGTGCCCAGAACTGGACAGCATACTCCAGGTGCGGGCGGACCAGAGTCTTGTAGAGCGGGAGAATTATCGTTTTATCTCTGCAGTTGATCCCCCTTTTAATGCATGCCAATATTCTGTTTGCTTTATTAGCAGCAGCTTGGCATTGCATGCCGTTGCTGAGCCTATCATCCACTAGGACCCCCAAGTCCTTTTCCATCCTAGATTCCCCCAGAGGTTCTCCCCCCAGTGTATAGATTGCATTCATATTTTTGACACCCAAATGCATTATTTTACATTTTTCTACATTGAACCTCATTTGCCATGTAGTCGCCCACCCCATTAATTTGTTCAGGTCTTTTTGCAAGATTTCCACATCCTGCGGAGAAGTTATTGCCCTACTTAGCTTAGTATCGTCTGCAAATACAGAGATGGAACTGTTTATCCCATCCTCCAGGTCATTTATGAACAAATTAAATAGGATTGGTCCCAGCACAGAACCCTGGGGGACCCCACTACCCACCCCTGACCATTCTGAGTACTCCCCATTTATCACCACCCTCTGAACACGCCCTTGTAGCCAGTTTTCAATCCATGTACTCACCCTATGGTCCATGCCAACGCACCTTATTTTGTACAGTAAACGAACACAAAGTCAGAGGAAGATTTTATTATCAAAACAAAGTTAGGAAAATTCAGAAGAGATCTAGATGATTTCAATATGGATAGAATATTCACTTGGAAACGCAAAACCTTCCAACCTCCTCACGACACAGGACCCACCCATTCCTTTCCTTCCTGTCCAAAGCCCATCCCAACACCTCACCCTCCCCTTCCTCTGATGTCCTTCCCTACCACTTGCACTCGTTTCCTATCACCTCAGTCTATCCCCCCCTCCAGACACCAGCCTCCACCCCCACCTAAAACCAATAAAAATAATGTATTATTAGCTGATCTAAATCGGGTCTACAATAGAACCACCCATACTTTGAACACCGAAAAGACCAAGAATGACATCCTTGGACCCATTGGTTGCTCGATCAGTGGAAAATTTATAATCACACCACCCAACATATGCCTACTAGTTTCACCCATCCCTCTAGGACTGCACCATCTAACGTCACCTATCCAGGTGATGCTACATGTCCTATAATCATATCCCTTAATCGACAGCCCTGTGGACACCTAGGGCTGATGGATCACCTAACAATATTAATTCCCTTCCAGTGATCAGCATGCCAGCAGTCAACATTTCCAGTTCACCTCTTCCCACCGATTTATCTTTTTTAGTCCTCAGTCTTCCTCAGGCAAACTCCAAAAAAAGAAAGCTCACAGGAGAGGCTGTAGAGGAGGTGGAACCAAGTCCAAAAACAAATGTACAAAAATCCTGCAAACTTATCCATTGCAGACTCGACTCTTCTAAGTCGACAACTCAATTTTGCACCCATCAACAGGCCCAATCCCTTTCTACTTTTTAAAGATCTCAATCGCTATATCTGCAATCTCAGTCTCAAAAGATTTTTCCACATAAAACAAACTAAGGAACAAATTATCTTCAATCCCACCGTTTCCCATCCCTCTATACCATTTCCCAGTACCTTTTGATTTTGACACTGATATTATTGACACCTTAGATCTATTATCTGTGGAGGATGGCTCGCTCAGCCTCTTCACACAACATCTGGCGATTTCCTCCCCAATAGTCCACTACACTAAAGCGCAAATTCATTTTACCCTGCCCAAGCTAAGGGACCCTATCTTGAGAGTTTCTATAGGGTGATATACGCTGACTTTTTAAAGCTCTGTCCCTCATCCTCTACCGTGCCAATCAGCCAACATAATCTTTCCTCATTTGAGATAGTTCTACAGAACAGACCCGACTATATCACAGAAGCCCAAAGACTTCTCTCTGACAAGGACATGTACTAAATTGAAAAAAGACCCCACCTCTGATTTCGCTTGTGAAGTCAATATTCTAATGTAATCAGCCCTCCAAGAAGGAATTATCCACAAAATAGAGGCCTCGTTCTTTCGTAAAGACTTTTAGCAAATTCCTTACTTTTATCATCTGCCCAAATTCCACAAAAATTTGACAGCCCCACCTGGCAGACCCATAGTAGCTGCTATGGACAGTGTGACTACGGGATTCAGCCAATATATTGATCAATACCCTCAGCCATTAGTCCACCAACTAAAATCTTACATCAGACATGGCATGCACCTGTTAGGAGGGTTCCCATTTGTATGGAGAAAGCAGTTCTATCGGTGGCTTTCTTTAGATGTCAATTCCCTTTATACTTCTATTCCCTATCAATTTGGCCTACTAACATTCCTCGCTAACGACCCATTACTGAATCCCAGACAGGCGATTTTAATTTTGGAAGCCACAAATTTGTGCTTTACCCACAATTATTTTATTGATGGCGATTTCTACTTGCAGAAACATGGAACAGCTATGGGGGCTAATTTTGCCCCTTCGTATGCCGATCTTGCTATGGGTTACTGGGAAATTAATTACATTTGGCAATGCAACCCGTTCTCCGCCCATATCGTCTTTTTCGGACGATACATTGATGATATTATCATCATCTAGGACAGATCCCTTGACAGTGTCACCTCTTTTGTTAATCACTGCAACAATAATTCATACGCTTAATCATTAACATATGTTTCTGATCCTTACCATTTAGCCTTTTTGGACCTTGAACTGGGCCACACAGGCGACACCATTTTTTGCCAAAAACTACACTAAGCCTACTGCAGGAAACTCTTTTCTGCACCACAGTAGCTGCCATTAATATAAATGGATACAAAATATCCCAAAAGGGCAGTTCTGTCGGCTCCAACAAAATTGCACAATTGACACTACGCCCAACAAAGTCTATTACTTATGAAAACATTTCTGGACAAACAATATCCTGAGGAATTGGTAGATAAAGCCTGCAAATTCTATTCGAAAGGTAAACCTCCCAAAACAGTATGAGAATCCATAGATCACTCCTCCAGATTCATAACCACATTTCATTACCAATATAAGAAAATGGAAAATATACTTAGCAAACACTGTAACATACTGCAACAGGATCCCCATCTTAAAAATATCCTTCCGGTTAAACTGAGAGTTACTTACCGAAAAGCCCACAATCTTAAAAATAAGATATCTCCCAGTAAACTCAAACCTGTCCACATTAGCCCTAGCCCTCTGGTTCTCATACCCCTTGTGGGTATGTACCAGTCAGGGGCGGACTGACAACTCATGGGGCCCCCGGGCAATAGGAGATCCTGGGGCCCCCTGTCCCCGCTCATGTGTTCCCACCCACACTCAAGCCACACCCACACAAATTCCCACCTACATTTTGCACTGCCCACACTACATGTGTTCGTCACAGAATTACATTAAAGAAAGTGCAACAACGGATTAAAGTGATTGTAAAGGCTCTTTTTTTTTTTTAAATAACAAACATATCATACTTCCCTCCACTGTGCAGCTCGTTTTGCACAGAGTGGCCCCGAACCAGGTCTTCTGGGGGTGGCTCTCGCGGCTCCTCCCCACATCAGATAACTCCCTAGGAGAAGCGCTCTCCTGGGGAAGGGGGGGTTACCTTTCAGGTGCGCTCCCATGTCCAGCATTTGCGTCTATAGACACATGTTTACATACATGTGCTCATCCTACATAAAGCTTTTCATATAGAGCATGTGCGGGGATCATGGGGGTGCTTTACATTTTTTTTTAATTATTATTATTTACTTTATATAATTTTCACTGACCTCCAATGTAAAGAACATTCTTCCCACTGGCCACCAATGTAAGGAACATTCTTCCCACTGACCACCAATGTAAGGAACATTCTTCCCACTGACCACCAATGTAAAGAACATTCTTCCCACTGACCACCAATGTAAGGAACATTCTTCCCACTGACCATCAATGTAAGGATCATTCTTCCCACTGACCACCAATGTAAGGGGCATTCTTCCCACTGATCACCAATGTAAGGATCATTCTTCTCACTGATCACCAATGTAAGGAACATTCTTCCCACTGATCACCAATGTAAGGAACATTCTTCCCACTGACCACCAATGTAAGGAACATTCTTCCCACTGACCACCAATGTAAGGAACATTCTTCTCACTGACCACCAATGTAAGGAACATTCTTCCCACTGATCACCAATGTAAGGAACATTCTTCCCACTGACCACCAATGGAAGGAAAAATCTTCCCACTATTTATTGAATCCATATTGAGCACTATATTTGATTGGCTGCTTCTGCTTGGCACACACGCACAATCACAATCACGCACATAATGATGAAGTCATCATCATGTGCGATTGTGCGTGTGTGCCAGGCCTAAGCAGAAGCAAACAGCCAATCAAATATAGTGCTCAATATGGATTCAATAAATATGCATAGCCATAGATATCATAAATGACTACAGGAGATAAAAAGAGACTGCGAATGCGACTACAGGAAGTAACCAGAGACTGCGAATGCGACTACAGGAAATAACCGGACTGCGAAAGCGACTACAGGAGATAACCAGAGACTGGGGATGCGACTACAGGAAATAACCAGACTGCGAATGCGACTACAGGAGATAACCAGAGAATGCGAATGCAACTACAGGACTGTGAATGCGACTATAGGAGATGACCAGACTGTGAATGCGACTACAGGAAATAACCAGACTGCGAATGCGACTACAGGAGATAACCAGACTGCGAATGCAACTACAGGACTGCAAATGCGACTATAGGAGATGACCAGACTGTGAATGCGACTAAAGGAAGTAACCAGAGACTGCGAATGCGACTACAGGAAGTAACCAGACTGCGAATGCGACTACAGGAAATAACCAGAGACTGCGAATGCAACTACAGGAGATAACCAGACTGCGAATGCAACTACAGGACTGCAAATGCGACTATAGGAGATAACCAGACTGTGAATGCGACTAAAGGAAGTAACCAGAGACTGCGAATGGGACTACAGGAAATAACCAGACTGCGAATGCAACTACAGGACTGCGAATGCAACTACAGGAAATAACCAGACTGCGAATGCGACTACAGGAGATAACCAGAGACTGCGAATGCGACTACAGGAAATAACCAGAGACTGCGAATGCGACTACAGGAAATAACCAGAGACTGCGAATGCGACTACAGGAGATAACCAGAGACTGCGAATGCGACTACAGGAGATAACCAGAGACTGCGAATGCGACTACAGGAAATAACCAGACAGCGAATGCGACTATAGGAGATGACCAGACTTCGAATGCGCCTATAGGAGATGACCAGACTGCGAATGCGACTACAGGAAATAACCAGACTGCGAATGTGACTACAGGAACTAACCAGAGACTGCGGATGCGACTACAGGAAATAACCAGACTGTGAATGCGACTACAGGAAGTAACCAGACTGCGAATGCGACTATAGGAGATAACCAGAGACTGCGAATGCAACTACAGGACTGCGAATGCGACTATAGGAGATGACCAGACTGTGAATGCGACTACAGGAAATAACCAGACTGCGAATTCGACTACAGGAGATAACCAGAGACTGCGAATGCAACTACAGGACTGCGAATGCGACTATAGGAGATGACCAGACTGTGAATGCGACTAAAGGAAGTAACCAGAGACTGTGAATGCGACTATAGGAAATAATCAGAGACTGGGGATGCGACTACAGGAAATAACCAGAGACTGCGAATGCGACTACAGGAAATAACCAGACTGCAAATGCGACTACAGGAAGTAACCAGAGACTGAGAATGCGACTACAGGAAGTACCCAGAGACTGCGAATGCGACTACAGGAAGTAACCAGAGACTGCGAATGCGACTACAGGAAGTAACCAGACTGCGAATGCGACTATAGGAGATAACCAGAGACTGCGAATGCAACTACAGGACTGCGAATGCAACTATAGGAGATGACCAGACTGTGAATGCAACTACAGGAAATAACCAGACTGCAAATTTGACTACAGGAGATAACCAGAGACTGCGAATGCAACTACAGGACTGCGAATGCGACTATAGGAGATGACCAGACTGTGAATGCGACTAAAGGAAGTAACCAGAGACTGCGAATGCGACTACAGGAAATAACCAGACTACGAATGCGACTACAGGAGATAACCAGAGACTGCGAATGCGACTACAGGAAGTAACCAGACTGCGAATGCGACTACAGGAAATAACCAGAGACTGCGAATGCGACTACAGGAAATAACCAGACTGCGAATGCGACTACAGGAACTAACCAGAGACTGCGAATGCGACTACAGGAAATAACCAGACTGCGAATGCGACTACAGGAAATAACCAGACTGCGAATGCGACTACAGGAAATAACCAGAGACTGCGAATGCGACTACAGGAAGTAACCAGACTGCGAATGCGACTACAGGAAGTAACCAGACTGCAAATGCGACTACAGGAAATAACCAGAGACTGCGAATGCGACTACAGGAAATAACCAGACTGCGAATGCGACTATAGGAAATAATCAGAGACTGGGGATGCGACTACAGGAAATAACCAGACTGCGAATGCGACTACAGGAAGTACCCAGAGACTGCGAATACGACTACAGGAAGTAACCAGAGGCTGCGAATGCGACTACAGGAAGTAACCAGACTGCGAATGCGACTACAGGAAGTAACCAGACTGCGAATGCGACTATAGGAGATAACCAGAGACTGCGAATGCGACTACAGGAAGTAACCAGACTGCGAATGCGACTACAGGAAATAACCAGAGACTGCGAATGCGACTACAGGAAATAATCAGAGACTGGGGATGCGACTACAGGAAATAACCAGAGACTGCGAATGCGACTACAGGAAGTAACCAGACTGCAAATGCGACTACAGGAAATAACCAGAGACTGCGAATGCGACTACAGGAAATAACCAGAGACTGGGGATGCGACTATAGGAAATAACCAGGTAGCCAGTTTTAAATTTTAAACTTTCAGCAATGCACAGCTTTACAGGGGGGTAAACAACATTTCCAGGGATGGTTTAGCAAAAAAAAGGGGTCTACAGTCCAGGTATATACGGTAGGCAGAAGGACCTACCTGACCAGTCGGGCTCACCTCCCGCTCTGAGGTCCGGGGGCGGGGCTTTCGGCGGTAGGGGGCGGGGCTTTCGGCGGTAGGGGGCGGGGCTTTCGGCGGTAGGGGCGGAGCTTTCGATGCTAAGGGGGCGGGGCTTTTTGTGGTCCAGAGCGGAGCTCTCAAAAGTGCAGGAGAGATGCTCTAATTAGATACAGACTCAGACTACATGGGGAGGGGCGTGGCAGGGCAGGGTCAGAGCGTCAGTGGAGCTCCCTGTCCCGCCCCTCCCTGCTGACAGAGCCTCTCTCAGCCTAAGCCGAGCCCTGCTCGGCAGCGGCGCTGGGAGCAGTAATAATCCAGGACAGGAGGACGGGGTTTTCGTGCGGTGCGGCGGGCGGCTTTTTTCTGCTGCTGACTGAGCCACTCATGGGGCCCCTCCTGACGGCGGGCCCTCGGTCGGCGACCGAGTGACCGAATGGTCAGTCCGCCCCTGGTACCAGTAGTGGAAGGTTTTGTGTAAAACCTGTCTTTTGTCCAACATGTCAAACATTTTGTTTGCACTAAGGATAAAACCTACCGGTTGGACAACTTTTTCAATTGATCAGATTTCATGGTCTATTAACTCACTTGCCCCTGTGGGTTGATATATGTTGGCCGCACCATCTGCCTTCTCAGGCAGAGGGATTCAGGTAACATAGAAGACTCCATGAATGGGGCAAAACATAAACATAGGGGTTGATTCACTAAAGGCAAAAAGACTGTGCACTTTGCATAGTTTAGTTGCACTCTGCAAGTGCGGTTGCTCCAGAGCTTACTAAATGGGCAGAAGCTCTGCTGACCTCCATCATCCAATCATGTACAAACAAAAATGCTGTTTTTTAAATTTTCCTTGCATGTGATTGTGTACTCTTTGCAAAGTGCACAGTCTCTTTGCCTTTAGTAAATCAACGCCAGTGCATTACTAGATTTTAAACAGTAGGGGTTGATTTAGTAAAGGCAAATAGACTGTGCACTTTTGAAAGTGCAGTTGCTCCAGATCTTAGTAAATCAGGGTAAGCTCTGCTGACTTTATCATCCAATCATGTGACAGAATTTTTTTTTATCTTCCTTTGCATGTAATTGGGTATTCTTTTTTTTTTTTTTTGTTTCAAAATGTTTTATTAAGTTTTTTCAGTTTACAAAAATAAGTAATACTTCTTGTCATACAGTGCGATACAGTTTTTCAGGATTCTTTATACAAAAAAATAAAGTGTGACAAGATAGTGCTTATTACATTGTGAAGCTTAAACCGTGAGATGTCTATGTAGGAAGAAGAAAAAGAAAATAAAAAAAACGGTAGAAGATCAGGATGCTATCCTGCAGCTCCGGTCACCCCAGTTGGGTTCAGACTGTGTCCGGAGAAGAGGAAAGACATCCCCTAATCTGCATACTTTCTAGTCCTTTTTTATTATGGGATATGCAAATAGAGAATCAATATCCCAATTTTAGTTAGACATCTCTTTGGAAATATGATTAGAAGTGTATGAAATGGGGGAGGGGAGAGAAAAAGATAGGGTGTAGAAAAGGGGGGAAAGGGCGGAAGGTGGAAGGGCCTATCTATGATAAGGGAGGGGGGGGGGAGGAGAGGATGGGATGATGGGATGATGATGTGTTCTAGATCCTCTCCGGCCTCTGTCCTTTGATTTGATAATGTATTTTGAAAGATTTTTAAGGTGATGAACCTTTCATTATAGGTATTATTTTGGATAGTAGCCGAGCCGTTTTGGAGAATTGAGTGTAAGAGTGGGGTTATAGGTTCTATATTGCATTGTGTGGGCTGTGTATATTATTTCGAAGGGTTAATAAGTGTATTATAGTCCGGAGACGATTGGAAGTGGAGCCAGCAACTCCATTTTTGGGTAAATTTAGTAGGGTTTTCCTGAGCTATATGAATTAATTCTTCCATTTCTGATATTTTGCGGATTCTAGCGAACCATTCTCTTACAGTGGGTGTATTTGGAGAGTTCCAGTGTATAGGTATGCATTGTTTCGCTGCATTTACCATGTGCATTGCTAATGACTTGTGGTAAGTTTTATGGGGTAGTGGGGATATATGAAGTAGGAACTGGGCCGGGGACAGTTCAAGATCATATGTTGTGATTTGTGAAATTATTCTATGTATCTCCTTCCAGAATGTTTGTATCAAGGGACAAGACCACCATATATGGAGTAGAGTGCCCTCTTCTAGTTGACATCTCCAACATTTCGCTGGTGTAGCAGGGTAAATTTTGTTTAGTAGGGAGGGGGTACGGTACCACCGAGAAAAAATTTTGAATCCATTTTCTTGTGTGGTCACGTTTCTCGTTCCTTTATGTATGTTGAGAAGAGCTTGTTCCCATTGTGTTTCTGAGGGTGAAATAGATAGGTCTTTTTCCCATTTTTGGCAGGCAATATTCTGGTTAGTCTGCATGTTAGTGAAGAGTAGATTGTGAGTTGTGGAAATGAGGTGGGGCTGTGCGTTATTTTGGTTACATAAAATCTCAAAGGGGGTAAGTGGTCTTGAGCAAGTAGTTTGTTTGTCCTTTGATTGTAGAAAATGTGCAATTAGAATGTATGTCCAGGGGGAAATTGGCGGTTTTCCTGTCTGAGTTGAGATTTGAGAGGGAGTGAGAATTTTCCCTTGATGGAAGAATTGATGTGCCTTTATGTTATTTTGTGGAAAGTTTTCGGATAGGAAGTGTTTATGCATTCCCGGAGGGAAATCTGGGTTAAGTTTCACAGGGGTTAGTGGACCCGGTATAGAGGATATCTTCGTTTGGTAGCTAACTTTCTGGAAGCATTTAAGAGTAGGTCCTATTAAAGGGTGTGAGAGTAAAGTCATAGGTATGTGTTGTGGGTTTAACCATGGTAGAGAGGGTAGTGGTAGTGTTGTGAGGGAAGCTTCCAAAGTAACCCAGTCCTTGTGGCTTGAATGGGTATTCCAATCTACTATTCTAGTCAGATGGATGGCATTATAGTAGTTTAGAATGTTCGGAAGCCCTATGCCTCCTAAGTGTTTTGGTTTGGTGAGTTGTTGAAAGCTGATTCTGGGTTTCTGAGATCCCCATAGGAATCTGGAGCTTGCTGATTGATATGTTTTGAAGAATGTTTGGGGGATTAAGATGGGAATTGTCTGGAGGATATATAGTAATCTCGGTAGGGCATTCATTTTTAGTATTGCGGCTCTACCGAACCACGAGAAAGATGGGTTATTCCAGTTCTTAAAGTCTGCAGTGAGCTTGTTTAGTATGGGTACATAGTTCTTGATGTACAGGTCAGAGAGTTTAGAGGGAAGTTGTATTCCTAGGTAGGTTATCGAATCTTTTTCCCAGTGGAAGGGGAAGTTTTTCTTGCATTGGTCTACTAGCTGATGGGAGAGGGAGATATTGAGAGCGAAGGATTTTGTAAAATTTATTTTAAGATTGGATAGCTCTTGAAATTGTTTGAATTCGGATAATAGGACTGGCAAGGTTATCAGGGGCTGTGATAAAAACATTAATACATCATCCGCAAAGGCAGCATATTTGTATTCCTTATGGGGGGTGGTAATGCCATGAATGTCTGGATTTAGTTTCAGTTTTCGAAGGAATGGTTCAAGGGTGAGAACAAATAGAATAGGGGAAAGGGGACATCCCTGTCTTGTCCCATTACGTATATGGAAGGCATCCGACAGAGTGTTGTTGACCCTTACTCTAGCCATAGGGTTCGAGTACAGGGACTGGATCAGTCCCGAGAAATAAGGACCAATTCCTATGGCTCGTAACACTGCTGTCATATAGTCCCAGGCCACTCTGTCGAATGCCTTCTCTGCGTCTAATGAAAGGAAAAAGCCTCTCTGGTTGGTATGGGTGATGATGTGATGTAGATTGATCGCTTTGATTGTGTTGTCTCTGGCTTCTCTACCTATTACAAAACCTGCTTGATCTGTTGATACTAGGGTTGGTAGAAGGGGAGTTAGTCTATTTGCTAATATTTTAGAGAATATTTTAACGTCTACGTTTAGTAACGAGATTGGTCTGTAATTTCCTGTATTCGTGGGGTCTTTACCTTCTTTGGGGATGACTGCAATATGGGCCTCTAACATTTCTTTGGGAAGTGGGTTGGAGGGGGAGAGTGTGTTAAACGCGTTAAGAAAGGGTTTTCTAAGTGTTTCTGTGAATGTCTTGTAGTAGATTGCTGATATGCCGTCTGGGCCTGGACTCTTGCCTGGTTTCAGCTGTTTAATAGCTTGTTCCCATTCTGTTGTGGAAATTGGAGATTCTAAAGATGTTGAAATTTCTGCTGAAATTTTGTCTGGAGAGAATTGTGTTAAGAAGGTTTTTATTTCGTTATGTCTGTTGGGCAGGTGTGTTGATGTAGAGTTTGTTGTGTTTAGGGAGTATAGGGAGGAGTAGTAGTTTTCGAACTCTTTCGCTATGTCATGGTTTTTTGTAATTACAGTTCCTGATTGTGAACATAGTCTGTGTACTGTATTGTTGGTTCTTTTTGTGCGGAGGGACTGAGCAAGTAAGCGGCTACATTTGTTTCCAAACTCGTAGAAGAGTTTCTGGGATAGTGCAAATTTTTTCTTTAGTTTGAGACCTAGCTCTTCTTGTATTTGTGTGCGTGTTTCTATTAAATCTAGGTGGGTTTTCTGGGCTAGGTTCTTTTTATGAGAAGCTTCTAGAAGTTTGAGTTTGGAAAAGAGGTCAGACAGTGTCTTCTTCTTTTCCTTCTTTATTGCTGTT
Source organism: Lithobates septentrionalis (assembly GCA_037952835.1). NCBI lineage: Eukaryota > Metazoa > Chordata > Amphibia > Anura > Ranidae > Lithobates > Lithobates septentrionalis. The sequence goes on from JBBDGP010001358.1 coordinate 13,320, forward strand.
GTCATGGAGATCAGTTTTCCTCTAATTACACATTTGTGTGCCGCCCATTGTGTCATTTTGGTGGTGTCTGGAGTGTCATTTTCTTTAAAGTAGTTTATTAGACATGTGTGAATTTCCGTTTCTTTTATTTTATCTGTCAGGATAGATGGATCTAGTCTCCAAATGGGAGTGTAAGTGGTCTTTTCTGGAAAGCTAAGAGTAAGTGAAATGGGGTGGTGGTCTGAGAATGTCATTGGTTCAATAGAGGTAGTTTTCAGTTTAGGTAGGTCTTGTTGTGTGAGAAAGAAATAATCTAAGCGTGAGTATTTATTGTGTGGGGTGGAAAAAAAGGTATAATCTTTCTCTTTTGGATGGAGGGTGCGCCAAGTGTCATGAAGTTGTAACTCTTGGAGGCTTCTTCTAATTTGTTTAATCGCTTTGTAGGGCAAGTGAGATGTGCCTGATGAGGTGTCTAGTAGAGGATCGAGAGGGACATTGAGGTCGCCTCCTAGGATCAGCATTCCTGTTTGGAAAGTAGTTAGGAGTTGGGAAATTTTCCGGAAAAAAGGTATCTGGGCTGAATTAGGGCTATAAATATTTGCCAGTGTGATTGGGGTGTTTCTAAAGGTGCCTTTAAGAAATATGTATCTGCCCTGGTCATCTATTAGGGAGTCTGTTATTTTTATTGGGACATTTTTGGATAGAAGTATGGAGACCCCTTTGGATTTCGAGATCGGAGAGGTGGCGTGGAAACTTTGCGGGAAGAAGTGGTTAGAAAGTTTGGGGATGGCGTTGGTACGAAAGTGGGTCTCCTGAAGGTATATTATGTCTGCCTTCATTACTCTCATGTCGGTCAGTACTTGGGAGCGTTTTTCTGGTGTGTTGAGCCCTTTTGCGTTTAGTGAAAGAAGTTTCAAAGATATATCGGATGTTTTGGACTTTGGCAGTGTCATTATGGTAGGGGATGTGTAGTTGTGGGTTGATGAAAAAGTCTCTTGGAGTGTGAAGCCGGAGAGGATCAAGAAGAGAAAGAGAGGAAAGAAAAGAAGGAAAGAGAGGAAAGAAGGGAAAGAAAAGAAAGGAAAAAAAGAGAAAGAAAAAGGGGGAGGGATGGGTAGAGAGGGGGGGGGGGGAGGAAGATGAGAGGAGTATGAGAGGTAGGGATAGGAAGTGTGTAGGGGGATCAGTAGCCGGAAGTGGAGGTGTAATAACACGTCCACTAGAGGTGTAAGGGGGTGAACCGGCCGGTGTCAGCGGTCGTATCAGGGACCGCTGTGGGGAGAAGTGGTAGGCGTCGTTCAACTAGTAAAACAAGGTGAACGTCTCCACGAGGTCTGTGGACTAATAATTTTAGGTGCATCTTGTTAATGATCAGGGGACCAGGTGGAACTAATAAATGAGAATAAGGATAAGAGTAAGAGTAAATAATTACTTTTTATCGCTGGTCCTCTGAATTTCCAGTAAATGATTAATTCGTTCATATATGGGACATGGTCGAGGTTTCGGGGGGTTTCATAAAGGGGGAGATCTATCCGGGGATTAATGCGGTGCGTTCTGAGCAGGGAGAGGGAAAGTAGGCATAACGAGACATGAATGATCAGATCTGTTTTGATGCTAGATGCTTAGAAAAGTGTGTTAAACCTTAAAGAAAGAAAGCAATTCCATCCTGTAGGAATTGTAGCTTTGATAGTATAAGAATTCGTGAATTTAAGACTTTAAGACCACCATGCATAACAGAATAGAACCTGGTGTGAACATTAAACTGTAACCATATCAACTTTTTAAGTCAGATCAGAACAACTGTGGCATTACTGAGGTAGAAAATACTACAGAGAGGGACCTTTTATTCTTTCTCTGTATTGTCTGAGAGGGATGTGTAAAGGATTAGGCCCATCTGAATGGAGTAATTTCCAAAATAATGATTACATCTGTATGTTATAGATAACCACCCTCCTATAGGAGAGGTGTTTAAGTAAGAATCTTTGTCATTACCTTGAATAGGTAGTGTTCTCTAGATTCGAGAAGAAGTGGAGCCATTACCTTTGCGCAGCCCTCTCTTAGTACACCCTAAACGGGCCTCAGCGTATCCATTAGATATTACCTAGTAAGTATTACCTGTAAAACCAAACAATAAAAAGAGGAGAAATGAATCCAAAAAACAGCAAACTTTAGTTATCTTAAACCTCTATTATGCGATCAATTTCTATTGGTGAGGGAGGAGGGGTGAGGAGTGACAAGGAGGGGGTATGAGGAAGGTATGTGGGAAGGGGAGGGGGGGCAAGGGAAGGGAGGGGGGGGGATAGGAGAAAGGGGAGAGAGGGTGATATCGAGGATCATGCATAACTGGATTCAATGAGGAGGAAATGTTCATTGACTGCTTTCCTGTTGTCTTCTGGACGTAGGGCTTCAGACCATAGCTTCTGTATGTGTTTGGCGTATGGTTTGGTGGCTTGTCTTGTTGCAAATCATGTTTCTTGAGAAAGATTTGCGTGGTTGCAGTTCTGTGTGTTGAGTGAAATTCTGAAGGGCTTAAGGTACTGGTATTCTTTTTCTGGTTAAGGAAACAGTTGCTGATTTTCCGAAGTGCAGCTTAGTGCTGTGAGAACGGTAGTCAGTGGAATTTCGGTTGTTGTTTCCACTAGGTATAAGTAGAAAGCTGCGTCTTATCCGTTGGAGGAAGGTGGAGAGAGGTGTGTAGAATAATAAACTAGCATGAACAACAAGTCTCAGGTTAGTGAGGGGTGTCCTTGGTAACAGCAACAAAAGAGAGAAAAAAAAAAGATATAAAAAACAGGAAAAAGAAACTGTGGTGTAGCGGGAGTGTGCTTCAACTGACTTCCTGGTTAAGTTAGACGTGCCCTGCGGTGGACTGGTGACGCCGTTGGGCTGCCATTCCTGGGTGTTTCTGAGGGTCTCGCATTAGAACGAGAATGAAATTGGTGTGGGCGGCGGCGGCCTAGAGTGAAGTTGCCCGCTTCATCTATTCCTTCCATGGATGATGCTTTATTCAGGGGAGGCAGTCGAAAGTCACTATACCAATCTGGGACATCAACAAAAGGGATGTCTAAGGTACTGAAAAAGTGATCTAGATCTTCTGGGACTCTGAGATTCGCTGTGCGACCCTGATGAGTCGCAGACAGACAGAATGGGAACTTCCAGCGATATAGTATTGATCTGGTTCTTAGTGCTTCTAACAACGGTTTTAGTTCCCTTCTACGTTGGAGTGTTATATTAGAAAGATCTTGATATATTTTAATTTCAGCGCCTTGAAATAGAATTTGGTTGCGTCCTCTGGCTTTGCGGAGGATTTCTTCTTTCAGGGGGAACTCAGAGAGACAGCAGACTATGTCTCTAGGAGGGTCTGTGTCTCTTCCTTTTGGGCGTAAAGCTCTGTGGATGCGTTCAAGTGAAACCTGAGTCCCAGGAGGCCTTTCTAGGAGATTATTAAAAATGTCTGTTACTGTTTGTGAGAGGAGATTGGAGTCTATGGTTTCAGGGACACCTCTCAGTCTTAAATTGCATCTTCTCCCCCTATTGTCAAGGTCTTCCATGTGGCGGTTAATCTCCCTGAGGTGAATGGCATGCGATTCTGTGACCTGTTGTACTTGGCAGAGAGATACATCATGGCGGGCCTGTGTGGATTCTATGTCATCCACTCTCACTGCTATGGCTTGCATACCAGCTTTCAGATCTGAGATGGCTGCCTGTAGTGTGCTTTTAATGTCATCTGCAACACTGCGTAGGTCGTCTATGGTGAGAGCAGGAGCGGGAGCGGTCATTAGGGGACCTTGTGAGGCGTCTGTGGCGGCCGCCATGTAAGCTCCGGTGCGGTGTGGGCTGCTGCTGGGGGAACGGGAATTGCGAGTGTGGGAGGATTGTGAGGCCTGCCCTCTTTCCCTAGGCCTGGAGCGGAAGATCTCAGGGATCTGGGCACTTAACTGAGTCCTCGGAGAGCGGGATCGGGTCGTTGACATACTCCTTGATGTCCTCACCAAGTCCCGGTAGCTTTGTGGAGTGAGAAGCGTTGTTTAGCTGTGAGAAGCTAATGAAGAAGGACCTCGTGGAGCGGGAGCTCTTGTCTCACACGTCCATCTTGGAACGGCTCCAGGCCACGCCCCCGGGTATTCTTTGTAGAATGAAATCTTATCTCATTTACTAAGCTCTGGAGCAACTGCACTTGCAAAAGTGCACAGCCTATTTGCTTTAAAAATCGACCCCTCATTTTTAATGCCATACACAGCTATATCTGCAAAAAGTGCCAGCATGATGTAGACTATCTGGACCTAATTTTCTGACTAAAGTTCCACTTTAACGAGGTTTGGATTAACCTTCACAGGGGTTGAATTACTAAAGGTAAATAGACTGTACACTTTGCAAGTGCATTTGCACTCATATTCCCCAGAGCTTAGTCAATCTGGTAAAGCTCTGCTGATTTCCATCTTTCAATCACATGCAAGAAAAAATGCTGTTTTTTTTTTAAATTTTCCTTGTACCTGATTGGGTATTCTTTACAAAGTGAAGCTTCACCACATTCACTAAGCTCTGGGGAAAATGAGTGCAACTGCACTTACAGAGAGCACAGTCTATTCGCCTTTAGTAAATCCACCTCACAGTTCCTGAGCTTTTTGATCAGCTTGGTGAACATCCTACAAATTGAACCCAAGAACATTTGGGACATCATTACCAGACAGGAATAAACATTTGTAAGAATTAGAATCTCCACTGTTCTGCTGTTTTAATAGTCTCATCTTACTTCTCATGAATAGATGTATATGGTTTTATTTAGAATAACACATCAAAAACTTGCATAAAAAATGCAAAATGCGTGTGCTTTGCGGTAAGTCAAGTGTGAAGCTAACAAGCTAACAAGCTCACACCTCCCACGTTACATTGATGAGCACTGATCTGCTGCACTGATAGGCAGTGCTGATAGGAGGCATTGATGGGCACTGATCTGTTGCACGGATAGGCGGCGTAGCACTGATGGGCATTGATGAGCACTGATAGGCAGCATTGATGAGCAGATTGACCCCATGCTTCGGCATACATTTTTTATTCTTTTTTTTGGCACAGATTGCAATAAAAAAAGTTGTTTTATTGAGTTAATGTTTTTTATGTTACTGTTTTTGTTTTCTTTTCACGTACGCCATTCACCTGCAGCATGGATTTATTTATTTTGACAGCAACAGGGTTCGCTCTCACGATACATAAATCAGCGACTTCAGCGCTGTAGGAGGTGATTTCACCACCACAGTTAAAAAAAAAATGGTGCATGTATGCCCATCATTAGAAGTGGGTGGATGCAGGGCAGTATGCTAATGGTGGGCATACCACCGATCAATCTCTTTTTTCGTTCAGCCCACAGGCTGCATGAAAAAAAAAGAACATTACAATTCTGTATATGCCCAACAAGGACTAGCGACGTACTGGTATGCTGCTGGACTTTGAGTGGTTTTGCCAGAATGATGCCTGCAGGTTTAGCCAGGGCTTTTTTTCAGCGGGAACGTGGGGGAACGCAGTTCCGGCACCTCCAGCACTGAATGTATAATAGCATGGGGTGTGGGGTGTGCTGGAGGGTCTATTGATGTTGGCTCCTGGGGGATCTATTGTCACTGGTGGGGATCTGATTTTGTGTGAGGGTCTATTGTTGCTGATGGGGAATCTATTGTTGCTGGAAGGGGGGTCTTATGCTGCTGGAAGGGATCTACTGTTGAGGGAGAGGTCTATTTTTACTGGCTGCTGGAGGATCTATTGACTTTGGCTGCTGGGAGATCTGTTGTTGCTGCTGGGGGGGTTCTAATGTTGCTTGGGAGGATATTTTGTTACTGGGTGTGATATTTTGTTGTGGGTGGTTCACTGTTGCTGCAGGGAACCTTTGTTGTTGGGGTGGAGTCCACTGTGGCTGGGGGATTCTGTTGTTCCTGGCTGCAGGGGATCTATTTTACTGCTTTTCTTTTTTTCATTAACGTGTTCCATACAAATGATTTAGCACCACAAAATGATACTTGGTTCTGTATTCTCTAAAAGAGGCAGTACTGGTAGGTGGGTAGGGGGTGGAATCAAGGGACGGTGGTCAGATGTGGGTAGGGGCAGAGACAAGGGGTGATTTAGATGTGGGGGGTTCCTGCACATATTCTCCGAGAAAAAAGCCCTGGGTTTAGGTATCATCTTGGTATCGTTCTTTTCAGCCATCCATCGGCTTTCATGGAAAAGCAATCCTAACGGCTAATTAGACGCTAGACTGCTTTTACAAGCAGTAGGAGGGAACGCCCCCTACCCTCTTCTATGTTTTTTTCTGGTTCTCCTGTCCCACCGGGGAACCTGAGAATGCAGCCGGTGATTCCTCCAGCTGACCATAGAGCTGAGAGGCCAGAGACCAGAATGGCTACAGTCATCTCTCTGGCCTAAGAAACCGGAAGCTACGAGCATTTCATGACTTCAGTTTCACTGGATATAAACAGCGCCATTGGGAAATTGGGAAAGCATCTTATCACCAATATTGGTGTGGTAAGATGCTTTGAGGGCAGAGGAGAGATCTAGAGTCTAATAGACCCCATTTTTTTCAAAAAAGTTACTACCTTTTGCTATAATAGGGGACATTTTTACAGTTTAAAAATGAAATAAAAAAGCAAAATAAATAATTAAAAAAATAAAAAAATAAATAAAGCACCCCTGTCCCCCCCGTGCTTGAGTTCAAAGGCGAACTCAATCTTCGGTCTCGTGTCAGTGTGTAAACATCAAGTGCACCATGCATGTGAAGTATCACCGCGAACATCAGATTGAGGGCGATAATTCTAGCAGTAGACCTCCTCTGTTAATCTAAAGTGGTAACCTGTAAAGGCTTTTAAAAAGATATGTAGTTTGCTGACTGACTGATCACTGTGATAACCAATCAGAGGCTATCACAGCGATCGGGAGACCCAGAATCTTGAGTTCTGGGTCCCGATCGTTAGTACAGGGACCTGGGCTTATGGTGGGACCCCGGTCTCTGTGCTAGGAGCGTGCTGTGTGGTGCACTCCCAGCACAAAGGAAGATATGCAAATATACAGCCCCGCGGAAAGCAGCCCAGTCTAGTGGGGCCGCATATTTATGTTACGTCGGCTTCAAGGGATTAGAGCTGAAGATGTGAACTAACTCACAATGTCCACCCCACTTTCAAGTCCCCACTGCACTTAGCTGCTGTAAAAACCATCTCCGGCTGCCCATGCTAGCCATGTAACAGGCCAGACACTTGGCCCTGAAGCTGTGTAGAATCATAAAGCTTGCAATGACCAACAGTCATTGGTCAGCAGGGTCATGTAATGTTGTTGTACAATGACCAATAAGAATTTCTGCTCAGCCTTGTACAGCATCTACCGGAACAGTGCCACGTGACCATATGGACCAATTACTGCTAGCTGTTGGAAGACTCCAGTGCATTTCTTGTTCCAGCATTGTCTGACTTCCCCACCGGGTTCATGGCTAATGACATCAGCCAGTGTTGCCAACCGTCAGTATTTTTACTGGCAGCCAGTAAAAAACAGGCAATTTTCTCCTGCCAGTAAATGCCAGTAAAAGAAAAAAGTTGCCAGTAAAAATATATGGCTGTGATATTCGGCTTGGTCCAGAGCCAGCTGAGATCATCTGAATTCCTGCTCCAGTGTGATCAGGCGGGTCTGGTGGAAGCAGTGCCTGAGCGTGTCGTGTGATGTCATAGTGCAAGGGAACCAAGCAGAGCGTCCAGAGCCTCGTGTGCGGGTCTGCAGGACAGGAACAGGGCAGGTCGGGAGTGGGACTGTCAGTGCTGTTTAGACTGAAGGGACCAAGAGTCAACTTCATGTGTGCCTTTCTATTCTAATTTCTTGCCCTCCTCAGTCCTGTCCCTGAGCTACTTACTATATCGAAAATGAAATAAGAAATATGTTTTTTACCCTAATATCTACCTTAAATCACTTTGCTAATTGCATATTGTACTTGTTTGTAGCCTAAATACTAAAATTTGCACTTATAACTGTAATTTTGTAACTTTTGGAAATGCCAGTAAAAACTTGGCTGTGCCAGGAAATTTTGGGTGTCATGTCAGTAAATTTCAATCTGGTAGGTTGGCAACACTGACATCAGCAGTGTGCGCATTAGGATGTGCACCCCAAAGCTCCAACACACATGCCTTTCTCTTCAGCCTCAGCTTCACTGGACAGTGAATGAACGTGATAGTGCTCCTGTTCATTCACAATCCAAGGCATAGTAAACACATTTGAATGAAAACAGTGAGTGAGTGTGTTTGCTGTGTTCATTTAGAAAAGGATAGGGCTGGAAAATGCCATATCTACCAGCCCCTTCCCCTACTTTCCATTCTGAAACATCCCCCACAGAAGCCGGGGGAGAGGAGAGGATTCCCCGCAGCACTGCGGTGGGGCGCAACACAGGGAGAAGCCCAGGCAATAGGGAGAATCAGGCACTGCATACAGTGATTAGGGAGTGCCAAGGCACACCTGGCACACCCCCTGCGCACGCCTATAGGGGTGCGCATTTTAAAGAGGTTTTGCCTATTTAAGGTAGTGCCCTTCCTGCTCCTGGTGCCGGAGCAACATTCTTGTTCATCTCCGATCTCTCTCTTGCATCTCCTGCCCTTTGTGCTCTTGGTTGATGATCTATGTACGGACCTCGGCTTCCTCTTTTGGATTCTTTTGTCTGCCTGTTCCAGCTCTGCCTGTACTCCTTGTTCTCCATCAGTATCCACTTGCATGGTTTTATCACCTCACCTTGAGCAGAGTGAACCTAAGGGAGGGTGCGACCTGGCATCAACACACAGCGAAACCCATCTCCACCAGCAGGTTGAAACCTGTTTGTTTGCAACTCCAAATCGCCGCCAGCTTGACCCAGGTGGCTCAGGGCCCCTCCCTCTTTCTTCCTGAAATAGAATACTCCATCACCTGTTAAGGAGAAACTCTGCCATGTTGTACTCACATTCTCCTGGCCTGAGAACCACTTCCTCGAATAAAGGAATGTCCACATCAACAGCTATTTAGTCATTTTTGCTATAAAACAGCATGCTTCCAACTCTGCTCAACATCTCCTCCACATTTCAAATCAGTATAAAGCATCGTAGAACAACAGAACTTACACTCAAAAGTCCAACCACCTTCCATTTGACCACCCTGAGTCCCCTTAGTATGGATTCCCACATTGAGTCCCTCTCTTTGGGCCTAGGTCCGAAAGGCCTTGTCCTCTTCAGGTTACAAACCTACGCGGAATAATTCAGGGTTAACCTGTTCCCATGCTCCTTCTGTGCAGGACTTCACCCACACAAGTATATAAAGATGATGCAAAATGAAAAATTCATAACGTGAAAGTCCATAAAGGGCCATTAATAATGTGTCCATGTAAAATCAGAATCCACAATAGTGCTTGAAGTATTGATCCATAAATAATAACGGCCACAAGTGTGACAATCCCACCACCATGGATAATGATATTGTGCTTACCAGAGGGTGTGGACCCAAATACCTTACGGTAGTGAGTCGCACAGGCAGGGGTGATTAAACATCACATAAGGAAACCCAATCACTCAGGTTTCATGTATGAATGGATCTCACAGATCCCCTCGTTTCTAGCAGAGATGGGCTTCTACTTGAATGTACCGTATCTCTCAGATCAGACACATATGTGGAAATAGACCAAGTAGTTGCACATAGTGTAAAACCATTATAAACAGATTTATTTTGAAAGTACAGAACACTTACAGAAGATTGAAGTATACAGCTTTTGTTATATGAAATGACCTCGGCAGAAGCTGGACTCTGATGCATTTTGTCAAACATGACATCCTCATAGGGCTGACATACAATTAGTTTTGGAGGTGTCGGAACTGCGTTCCCCCACATTCCCACTGAAAAAAATGCCCTGCAGGTTGGTACTTAGATTCCATTCCCCGGAGGATCCCATGCCACCTCCTCACACATGTGTCTGGTCCATTACACCCACTGGCAATGGTGGTGGGAGATGGTATTTACAGCAGTTGGGACCAGGGGAGTGGGGAGGATATTGGAAGTAAGTTCACCTTTTCATTTTTTATGAAAAGGTGAACTCATCCTTCAACAGACCAAAAGGCAGCAAAGTTTATTGTCAGGATTTACACAGGTTATAATTGCCATGGTGCTTTTATACAACTAATAACTGCAATTTAGTTTCAGTGAATGGAGCAAAGTGCAATGGCTGCTGTTTGATCTCACTAGCTTGAATGGCAGACCTCCCGGCGAGGCTCTTCTCGTCGTCTGAAAAGCACCGTATTACTACACAGCCTCTTAGACAAACCCAGACTCAACCAGAATTATATATAGCATTGAAATTAACCATGAACCACATCTCTTTAGCATATTAAATCCTTTATTAATTTAACACTTAACCTGAAATAACCTTCATTAACGATGAAAGGGAAGCGCTTGTAACTGGTGTTTTGCAAGACGTTTACAAATTTCGGTTTAATACAGAAAAAAAAAACGCAAGACCCTGAGGATGCTGCACCAGATCATAGGACATTATCAAATGCCAGGCCCGCCAACAGACGAGCTGAAGGTCAAGAATCCATCATCCATTCATTAAATAACCAAAATGGAAATCAAAGAACAATACAACAGAAAATCAATAGCTATAGTGGCAGCCGGATTAGAGTTAATGCTTGCATCAGGATTACTGTTAAAGCCTGCTGTCTCTTAAATGGCAAGGCTGTATGTTCTGCCGGGGCCATGAAGTAGGAGCCACTTTCTTCTAGTGCAGTGACCTTTGGAGTCATTTTCCTTTGGGCTTGTTGATAATGAAAAAAAAAGAAGAAGCAAAAAAGAAATACTGCAAGCATAGACCAAAGCCACTCACTTTCTGTCAACGATCATTCTGTTTCTCTATTAATCTTCTATATCTTCATTGCAGGTAGGAAATGAGTTAATCAATCACACTTACTCCTATATATTCATCATAGAGACTTTAGGTTTGGTTTAGACTTTGGAGAATGGTATATAAATGTTTCAAGGAATTAAAATTTTCGAAAGTTCGTTGTTTTAACTAGACATCAGTGTAGCTTTATTCCTGTGTCACTTGTTTGCCTTACCTTGTAACGATGGTGTCAGGAGCCAGATCTGAACTTGTGACCTCTGCTGTGTCTGGTGATGTCCCTTTGTCCCTTCTTGCTAAACTACCTGAGATGCTGGGCAGCACCCTGCAGCTATCCTGCCTTGTGCCTTGTTTCTGCTGAACCTTGAACTCCTTGCTCCTCCCATGAACTTCCTATTTAAGTTTTGCCTTTGCATTTCCTGTTTGCCATATTATTGTGATCTCTCCAGCCTATTGCTTGTTCTTGTCACTCCTGCTGCCATCCTTCTCTCCGCTACCAATCATTACTGACTTTTGGCTTTTTCCTTGACTACACTGGTCACGTACCTGATCAGAGACTGAAATTACGAGGTTGGCCTCTCTTGTAGCTTCAGCCCAGGTCCTGCTGAAGGTGGAACTGAGGGTACCGAGGGACAGGAGGAACACGAGTGCCGACAGGTGTTGGTAGGAGCACTCATAGCAGGAGATGCAGACTCTGGCAGGCTGGCAGAACATGAGGTCAGGAATAGTAGTTGTGCATGAGATCCAGCCAAAGTTAAAGGGGTACTCCACACAGGCTGCAGGTTCCAGATGAGAGGCTTTGTCAGAGTTCCCAGCAGGTCAGAGACAGGAACTCACTGTGATGAGCAGAGCTGATACAGATGACAGTTGGATAGGCACTTGAACAAGATGTGAGAGCAGAGCTATGAACAGCAGCGTGGTCAGAGGGATAACTGGGGTCAGCAGGAGGCAGGCAGCTAGGTGCCGAGTCATAGGACAGAGACGTGGTCAAGATCGGAGCCAAGGTCAGGAATTAACAACGGCGCAGAAGCCGGTACCAAGTTCAGGTCAGAGGCAAGCTGGGTCAGCAACAGGGGAATAAGCAGAGTAATAGCAGGGCACGGAACAGCTGAAATACCAGTCAGTACTGGAGCATGAGCAGGAGCCCCCTTAATTAGTCTGTCTGGCGCCAACATGCATTGAGTGTGTACCTATACTCGTGAATTCATGTGCGCATGCCTAGCCACAATTTTGCCGATACTTTTGCATGCATGCGCATCTTTTTTAACCATTCTGCATGCATGCGCATTTCTTTTAGTCAAATGTCTGGTAGTCATTCTCTGACAGTGCTTCTGCTTAATCCCAACCTGCGACCACTTCTTACTGACCTTTGGCTTGTTTACTGACTAAGTTTCTGCTTGATCTCTACTTGCTCTTTCTGCTACTGTACCCCAGCTTGCTCACCTCTTGGCAGAGAGATTCTTAGTACCATAACTTGGTACTAAAACTGCAGCAAAACGCATCAGGAGATCTGGTGAATACCGGTTAGTGCTTAGACCCTGTACCTCGGTTGAGCCCGTGTTATCTGCCTAGGTGATCTGCTGCTGCTCTTATCCAGCTGGTTGGTGGGAGGCTCTCTACTGCTATAGCTACTGGCTTCTGAGCCTGACCACTGACTGTAACAGATGGGCTCAAACGTTGTGGCTGCAATTTGTAGTATCATGGCTATATAATTCCCTCATGTCCATGTATTCTTTCACCTAACTTGTCCCTATTCACTAAAGAGACAGGCAACACCTTGTTCCAGGTCACACAGCATCCATTGAATAACTTGCCACTTCCTCTGTGTCAATGATATGAAAATGCATGGTGATCTCTCTGTTAATTGATCTTTCTGCTTGTGTCTGTGTCAGATCTAATTACTGTTTAGCTCTCACTTGCAGTGCCCTGAGTGTGAGACCCAAGGATTGTGGGACTTGTAGTTTTTTCACATTAAGTGCCAGTTTTTAGACTACGGGCAGAGGCCATGCATTAACCTGTTCAGTACCATATGACATTCCTCATGTTTGAACAGAAACCTCAGAATATGAAGATTTACACTACTATAGGCTGTGTGTACAGGACAACAAATTATACCATAAAACAACATGATCAATGCCCATCGTATACAGGTGAAAAGCACAAGGTGTAGGTAGGAAGGTTTGTAATGCTTTTAAGGTACACTTAGGGGATATTGCCTACATGTAAAACTGTCATAAACTTGACCAGTTAGAACTGAGCACTTAATACAAAAAACTGCAAAAAGTTACCCACATGTTAATTGTATTTGAAAATTATCTATATATCTAGAAATATACTGTAGGAAGCTGAAGTTGTAAACAGCTCTTGACCTCTCCTGTAAAAGTTAAATTTGGCTCCCCTTCCAGGGCTCCCTATTGGTCAGTGAAGCCCCCTAAAACATTCGATGATAAATAGAGATGCAGGGACATAGCTAAATTCCATTTTTTTTATGTATAGCTCCAGCTGCCTAAATCTGGGCATCTCCGGACTGTTTTTGTAACCATAATTTAAAGCTGCTTTACCATAAAAAAAAGAAAAACAGTTTGGAGCTGGAGCTGGTTTGCATTGCAAAAGAATTGGTCAATTGGTCAGTGGGGTGGCTATATTCATATATTCATATTCATATATTCCTATAAAATATATATTGGTATTACTCATATCCTAAATGGAACACTCAGATACTCAGTAAAAAAATATCAAGGGGAAAAAGAGAATACTATTATAAAGTTGATTGAAGTTTAAGAGTATCAACTGATGTGTCAGCATCTATGAAGGCTTTTTGTTACTAAATACTATATGATTGTTGTGCAAATTAGGAACATGAAAAGCTTTTGCTATAAATTATATAGTGATAAGCCTGCCAAACATTCATAACAACACATTTGTATGACCTTCACTCTTCAGGCCTCCAGCATTTAGAAAATTAATGAAAGCTTCATCCTTTGAAGCCACATCAAAATCAAGAGGAGGATAATGGACTTTTTTTTTTTTTGTGCTCAATATAAAATTATAATTCTATATAATCGAAGCACCCTGGCTAATACAAAGCATAATAAGAATGTTAGCCACTGGCTATCGTGCCTTTATTTAAACTTAAGGGAGGATTATGTCCTGTTGTCTGAAAATAATGCAAAAGCAGCAAAGCAATCACTTTGTGAAATGAATATTGATAAAACGCTAAAGAAATATTAGATTAAACACTGGAGAGGGGCGTTTATTATTATTATTATTATTATTACCTGCAGTTATAGATCACCCCTGGGTGCTAATGCTTATATCTGCCCAATATGACATAACTTCACACCAAGTCATATAAGGCAGTCCTGGCCATGGATATATTGCTTAGTTGTATCCAATTACAGATAGCAAAGATTTGAAAAAAAAAAAGTCACACTCTAGCAGCATTAAAAGATAAGCAAAGCCAGGTCTGTGTCTGACTCAAAGCTAATTGATCACAAACTGGCAGAAAAAAACTCAAACAGCCTAGAAACTTAAGCCTCGTACAGATGATCGGATTATTGGCCAATAAAACCGTGGAATTTTGTCCGAAGGGCGTTGGCCCAAACTTGTCTTGCATACACACGGCCACACAATCGTTGGCCAATTACGAACGTAGTGACATACTAGACGTACTACGTGGTTTTTCAGCTCTTTAGCTCCACCCTTTGGGCTCCTTCTGCTAATTCTGTGTTAGTAGAAGTTTGGTGAGTGTTGATTAGCGCTTTTCTTTTCATGCTTTTCATTTAGCACTTTTCAGTTCGTGCTTTTCATTTTGTGCTTTTCAGTTCATTTCTGAATGGCCGTTCGTCAACCAGACATGTTGCGGAATCGGAGGAGATAACGTGTTATTTATTATTGGCCTTGGAGTTATTGCTTTGACATAATTTTTTTGGTTGAATAATGATTTGATTTGGTATATTTTCTATATTTTTGGATGCATAGAATGCACTTTTTGGTTAAGTTCTATTGGCAGATAGCATGTCTAATTTTATTTTTATTTTTTTAATGCACAATAAAAAAATTGTGTAGAATTATACTTGACTATGTGTTTTACTTCAAATGACAGTTTGGGAGTCGGCAGTTACATTTAAAAAAATACAATATAAAATTGACAAGGGACACCAACATAGTTGTATCTTCAATCTTAAAAACTACAAGATAATGCTGTTGTGGTAACTTGCCCAAATAAAAAAAAAAGCATAATAATATTATTCTTGATATCACTAGAAAAAAAAAAAAACCTTTGAAAATTTGTTTGCAATAACTTCATCAGTATCACCAGCAAAGCAGTTTCATTATTATCCCATTAAAGAAGAAGAGAATTGTGTGCTGCATTTGGAGATTTCATAATTTGCCACGTCACGAATGTTAATTCTCCATTACGAACGCTAGTTTACAAGACCGACCGCATCTGGCTTGTCCTTGCTTCTGAGCATGCGTGTTTGTACTTTGGACTTTTGTTCAACGGACTTGTGTACACACGCTCGGAAAATCCGTCAACACACATTTGTCCGCGGAAAATTTGAAAACCTGCTACCCAACATTTGTTGGTGGAAAGTCCGACAACAATTGTCTGATGGAGCGTACACACGGTTGGATTTACCGCCAACAGCCTGACATCAAACATTTCCCGTCGGAAAGTCCGGTTGTGTGTACGGCCTGTAGAGTTTAGATCAGTGATTCTCAAATTGTGTGCCGCGGCACAGAGATTTGCAGGTGTGCCATGGGAGTTTTGAAAAAATTTTAAAATTGCTTTAAAAACGTTTTGAAACCTTGAACATATTAAAAGATTAAATCAATGTCGCAAAAGTTAAAAAAGTAACTTATAAAAAAACCGCAATCTCTGTCATTCATTAGTTCCTTTCGTAACGTGAGACTTGTGCGAGATCTCGGGAGAACACGATTGCGCTAATTATATTATATTAATAGAGATCATTCCATTCCAACTTTGATGCTTATAAATAAAGTTTGTTCATTGTTTAGCGATGGAGAAATACTTAATCAAGTTTGGAACTCTGAAAGAGAAACTGTTATATGAAAAGCAAGGAAGCAAGCGAAAGTACAAAGAAGATTACAATCGATTCAATCTGATATGCTCTCGAAAGCAGGCACATCCTTCACATTCAATTTAAAATTAAATATACAGTGGGGACGGAAAGTATTCAGACCCCTTTAATTTTTCACTCTTTGTTATATTGCAGCCATTTGCTAAAATCATTTAAGTTCATTTTTTTCCCTCATTAATGTACACACAGCACCCCATATTGACAGAAAAACACAGAATTGTTGACATTTTTGCAGATTTATTAAAAAAGAAAAACTGAAATATCACATGGTCCTAAGTATTCAGACCCTTTGCTCAATATTTAGTAGAAGCACCCTTTTGATCTGATACAGCCATGAGTCTTTTTGGGAAAGATGCAACAAGTTTTTCACACCTGGATTTGGGGATCCTCTGCCATTCCTCCTTGCAGATCCTCTCCAGTTCTGTCAGGTTGGATGGTAAACGTTGGTGGACAGCCATTTTTAGGTCTCTCCAGAGATGCTCAATTGGGTTTAAGTCAGGGCTCTGCCTGGGCCATTCAAGAACAGTCACGGAGTTGTTGTGAAGCCACTCCTTCGTTATTTTAGCTGTGTGCTTAGGGTCATTGTCTTGTTGGAAGGTAAACCTTCGGCCCAGTCTGATGTGCTGAGCACTCTGGAGAAGGTTTTCGTCCAGGATATCCCTGTACTTGGCCGCATTCATCTTTCCCTCGATTGCAACCAGTCGTCCTGTCCCTGCAGCTGAAAAACACCCCCACAGCATGATGCTGCCACCACCATGCTTCACTGTATTGGACAGGTGATGAGCAGTGCCTAGTTTTCTCCACACATACCGCTTAGAATTAAGGCCAAAAAGTTCTATCTTGGTCTCATCAGTACAGAGAATCTTATTTCTCACCATCTTGGCGTCCTTCGGGTGTTTTTTTAACAAACTCCATGCGGGCTTTCATGTGTCTTGCACTGAGGAGAGGCGTCCCTCGGGCCACTCTGCCATAAAGCCCAGACTGGTGGAGGGTTGCAGTGATGGTTGACTTTCTACAACTTTCTCCCATCTCCCGACTGCATCTCTGAAGCTCAGCCACAGTGATCTTTGGGTTCTTCTTTACCTCTCTCACCAAGGCTCTTCTCCCCCGATAGCTCAGTTTGGCTGGATGGCCAGCTCTAGGAAGGTTTCTGGTCTTCCCAAACGTCTTCCATTTAAGGATTATGGAAGCCACTGTGCTCTTAAGAACCTTAAGTGCAGCAGAATTTTTTTGTAACCTTGGCCAGATCTGTGCCTTGCCACAATTCTGTGTCTGAGCTCTCCAGGCAGTTCCTTTGACCTCATGATTCTCATTTGCTCTGACATGCACTGTGAGCTGTAAGGTCTTATATAGACAGGTGTGTGGCTTTCCTAATCAAGTCCAATCAGTATAATCAAACACAGCTGGACTCAAATGAAGGTGTAGATCCATCTCAAGGATGATCAGAAGAAATAGACAGCACCTGAGTTAAATATATGAGTGTCACAGCAAAGGGTCTGAATACTTAGGACCATGTGATATTTCAGTTTTTCTTTTTTAATAAATATGCAAAAATGTCAACAATTCTGTGTTTTTCTGTTAATATGGGGTGCTGTGTGTACATTAATGAGGAAAAAAAATGAACTTAAATGATTTTAGCAAATGGCTGCAAAATAACAAAGAGTGAAAAATTTAAGGGTGGTCTTAATACTTTCCGTCCCCACTGTATATATGGAAAAATAAATAAGTTTTTCACCACAAAAATTGTTAAATATTTTCAGGTGTGCCGTAAAATTTTTTATGTTCTTATTGGTGCGCCGCAAGATAAAAAAAGTTTGAGAAACACTGGTATAGATCTATGTTTGTCCCAAGCACGTTTGAAGCCATTTACTGTTGACTGTCTCACTACCTCTACAACTATCGGTATTGGTTGTGTGCGCCAAGTCCATCTGGGTTTTTAATTATGGCGAGTTGGTAGACGGTGGACAACGTGACTGATGGTGGATTTACCTTTTATTTTTTAAATAAAGAACTTGTAAAATGTTTGGTGGTCTTTATTTCTAGGTTACATATTTTTTTAATTAATAAATAGAGGTATTATGTGCCCCTTACTCTTTTAGGTAGGATACCCCCCATGGCATGGCACCCCCCTTATGTTGAGAGCATGTTGCCTGGTATGTGGCCTGGGGGGGCTCACACAACTCCCCCCTTTCCTTCATGCTATGATTAAGGGTCTGGTATTTTTTTTGGGGGGGGGGGGTTCTAAACCAGACTCAAATGGCTCTATCTTATCATTCTAGCTGTAGGATGTGCTACAGCAAAAGTGGCATTTACAAAGAAGAAAAATGTAAAAAGTTTAAATTGCCAGCAAATTATATTTTGTCACCAGCTTTCTTTAAAAAAGAAACAAAAAACAAACAAAAAAACCACAGGAGGGTCATATAACATCCACCCGGATTGATGAACGTCCTGCGTGATCGTCATTTTGCTATAGGCCTGGTGGAAAATGGTTAATCCAGAGTGGAGCCCATCCTAAGGCAGGAAATGCTGCTGGTGGGATCACCAGGTAAAACCAAGGGTAAAAAAAAAGAAAACGAATGCTGCCACCACATCTAAAGATTGGAAAACTGCAATATGTTACATTTTTGTTTTTGGTTCTAGATGTACTTTAACCCCTTGGCGCCAGCCGCATGCAAATATGCGACCTCTCGGTGCCTGGTCCTTAACGCATTCATTTCCCCCAATACACCTGTGCGGAGAGCGTGCGCGCTGCACAATCCCAGCACAGTTACTGTCGCTTTGCTGAAAGTTCCCGATCGATCCTTACGATCGGGAGTTTTCGAACCACATGACCGCCATGACAGCCAATCACGGCGGTCACGTGTTCTTAAGCTGTGCCCAGCCTCCCAGCGTCCTAAACCTCTTAACGGGCCGGGAGGCATCAACGCCAAGAGGTTAACTAAGGCCGAGGGGGAGTTTTGTTGAAGTTGATAATTGGCTGCTTGTGTATGGCCGCAGTAAAATTTTGAAATAAGGTCCATCTGAAATCTGAAATTCTTCAATCTTCCAGTAGTGTTAATCTCATGTCCAGTGCAAAGGCATTGTGCGCTGTTAGGTAGAACATCGTTGGACAGTGAAGGTCCGTCTATCACTTGTTCTAGGATTAAAACAAATGTTTTTAAATATATTCTAAAATCAAGGACAAATGCATTTACCTCCATCATTCCCTTAATAATGACATATTCTGCTGTGGTAAGAAACTATTTTTATCTGGTTCTTCAGTTTTAATTTCACTGTGTAATGGAAACGGCAGGTAAAGTAGCAATTAGTCATAAATATGTAAAGTTAAAAGCCACTAACCTATGTCAAGACTTTGCTTTTTAATTCACCGTTCAGAAATCTAACAAATATTTTTCATTAATTTTTGATCCTTTAGTAAGAATTGAAGCTTAAGACAATGCCCTGCTTGTTCAGGTTCAGAACAAATCAGGCAATACACATAATGAGAAATAGCGGCACTTAGTACAATCCACTCATTAAACTTAAAGTCTTAGAAGTTAGTCCATTTAAATATGGTTATTTGAAAAATATAGTGTCCTTCTCTAGGTTTTTTTATATATAGCAACATTTGGTAAGCTCAATCAGATTTGAGTCCTCTATCCAGTGGTGGCCCGTGCACTGTGGGCGCACGGGCGCCGCCCCCCCATCCATGCGCCCGGCCCCTTTCAGGACACCGAACGCATGGATTTCTATGGCGGGGGTGGGAGGGGGTGATACTTTTTGAAGCACCTGATTAGAGCCAAAGGCTCTAATAGGCTTCAAAATAGGGTGGGCTCGGGGCGCAGAGAGTGCGCCCTGATCCCACCCAATTGTGTGACTATAGCAAATTAATTTTCGCTATTTTCACACTAACCTTCCTCCTCGCCAATCAGGAGGCAGGGCGGCAGACCTGTTTCCTGATTGGCCAAAGAGCTGGAGGAGCTGGAGGAGACAAGCTGTAGGAGCTGCGGCGGTAAGTCCCCTCTGCCAGAGCCGTGCGCACGTTCACGGGGGGGTTCGGTGCTGCCAGAGTCGTGCGCAGGGGGGGATGGGGTTGCTACCAGAGCTATGCACGGGTGGCGGGTACTGCCAGAGCCGCGCACGGGGGCAGGGGTTGGGTGCTGCCAGAGCCACGAGTGGGGGGGTCGGTGGGCACAGTGGCTGCATTTGATGGGCACAAGTGGCTGCATTTGATGGGCAGAAGTGGCTGCATATGATTGGCACAAGTGGCTGTGTTTGATGGGCACAAGTGGCTGTGTTTGATGGGCACAAGTGGCTGCATATGATAGGCACAATTGGCTGCATTTGATGGGCACAAGTGGCTGCATATGATGGGCACAAATGGCTGCATTTGATAGGCACAAGTGACTGCATATGATGGGCACAAGTAGCTGCATTTGATGGGCACAAGTGGCTGCATATGATGGGCACAAGTGTCTGCATATGATGGGCACAATGGCTGCATATGATGGGCACAGTGGCTGCGTATGATGGGCACAGTGGCTGCATATGATGGGCACAGTGGCTGCGTATGATGGGCACAGTGGCTGCATTTGATGGGCACAATGGCTGCATTTGATGGACACAGTGAGGCTGCAATTGATGGGGAGGAGGGGAGTCAGTATTTTTCAGTTTGTTTGAGCCCCCCCAAAATTTTTTAGCACCAGCCACCACTGCCTCTATCACTGCACTGAGTACATGCCTCCAGGAATAGTGAAAGAGACCATTGTGCATCTAACATCCCACAGATATCACACCATGCGGCTTACCAGATTATCTGACCCCATTGGCAAGAAGTCTTATTTGTAAGAATCTAAGCTCTAGTATTAATAGATGGTATCAGTAGAGCAGTGGACTTGTCAGTTTTTTATTTTTATTGTTTTATTTTTAAATTGTTTTTTTACATTTTTTTAGGAACCCCACTGGGGGACTTTGGTGGAAAATCAGCAGGGTTAATCTGCACCGCACGAGGTGATAAGAGAGTGACTGGGCACACCCGATACACCCCCTGCAAATGCTGATGGCGCTACCCCCTGTAGAAGCCATTGGTTTTAACTGGTTCTTCCCCAAACAGTACAGAGGCTACCAATCACACAAGAAACGGTCCATTCAATCTGGCTCAATTAAACAGTCTAGGGGATGTCTTTTTAAGATTTATTACTTGTAGAACTTGTAACAGGAAAGGGGTTGTGGTGGTATGGAATACTCCAAAAATGCTGACTTGTAACAGGAGGACGAACTTCACTAGGTGAAACTTCTTTGAACCATTTTTAAGCCAGGAACAAAAGGGAAGGTAACGCTACATATGGAAGGGACAGCAGCTGTGACCATTGACCTCCACTCAACCACAATCAATCACAATCAGGACCAACATTTCCCAATTATAACAAATAAAAAGGGGGTTGATTGCCCAAAGAGCCAGCAATTGAAATTATTCACTTCTGGACTGCACACCGCACATATACTGCTGCAGGGTGGCCCGGCTGCGCGATCCGACTTATCCTGTATGTCTGTCCGTGCATGAGACACAGTGGGCGTGCGCGCGCACAGTACACATAGGCAGGATGGGGATCTGCCTATCTAAACAAGTTAGAACACACCCAGGGAACACAGTTAACAGCTTAAATGCCCCCTAGTGTTAACCCCTTCCCTGCCAGTGCCATTTATACATTGATCAGTGCATTTTTTTTTTAGCACCTACAGTATCACTGTAATCATGTCACTGATCCCCAAAAAGTGTCACTTGGGGTCAGATTTATCCACCGCAATGTCGCAGCCCCGCTAAAATTTGCAGATCGCCGTCATTACCAGCAAAAACAATAAAAAAAATAAAAGTCCATAAATCTATCCCATAGTTTGTAGACGCTATAACCTTTGCGCAAACCAATCAATATACGCTTATTGTGATTTTTTTACCAAAAATATGTAGAAGAATACATATCGGCCTAAACTGATGAATACATTTTTTTTTATATATTTTTGGGGATATTTATTATAGAAGAAAGTAAAAAATATAGTTTCCTTTTCAAAATTGTCGGGTTTTTTTTGTTTACAGCTTAAAAAATAAAAACCGAAGAGGTGATCAAATACCACCAAAAGAAAGCTCTATTTGTGGGGAAAAAGGACATCAATTTTGTTTGGGTATAACGTTCCATGACCTCGCAATTGTCAGTTAAAGCGACGCAGTGCCGTATCGCAAAAAATTGCCTGGTCATTAAGGGGGTAAATCCTTCCCGGGCTAAAGTGGTTAAGGTGCAGTTTCCTAACTGACCCTAATATCACTCTTTGCAATTTGTCAGCTTTCCCTACAACACCTTGGAAATCACTAACACTATGGCCGTTCACTGCTCCCCTTTTATTAAGAGTGGGCTGGCTTAACTAACTCCCCCCCTATTTTGGCCCTGCTTGTATAGTTTAAAGGCCATGCAGTGCATTATGGTTTAAAAATATCTACCCGAAAAATCAACACATACGTTTGATGGGACCACAAACCACCTGTAGGATTTGCCCCAAACCCGAGGTAGTAGCGAACCTGAACCTCGTTAAGCCGCTAAACCCTCTACTATATAATACTTGTGATACTTATGATGTGATATTAACTGCCCCCCATTTTTAAGCACTTTCAACAGCTGATTTTATCACTTACCGAGTATACAGCTTCTTTATCTTGTAGACCCCTTGCACACTGGGGCGTTCTTCAGGAGCTTTTGGGCTACAAAATAGCTCCCGTAAAGCGCCTGAAAAACGCCTCCCCTGCAGTCCCAGTGTGAGAGCCCGAGTGCTTTCACACTGGGGCGAAGCGCTGGCAGGATGTTAAAAAAAGTCCTGCAAGCAACATCTTTGGGGCGGTGAAGGATATGCTGCTCCTCCACCGCTCCTCCACTGCTCCTGCCCATTGAAATGAATAGGCACCACTGCCGAAGCACCTGCAAATCGCTTCGGCAGCCGTTCTACATGCGGTTAAAAGCGTCCCGCTAGTGGCCGAATAGTGCCGCTAAAATGACGGTAAAGCGCCGCCAAAACTAGCAGCATTCAACGCCCGCCCACCCCAGTGAGAAAGCAGCCTTAGTGCTTGTCTATGTTTCAATTTAAGCAGATGCCATGACCGCTGCCCCAGGTTTCCTGTTTCAGGGTAGTTTCTTTCTGTTGTAGCACCCATTGGAGGGAGTAGAGTTGTATCTCCCTACACTGTGTGCATCAATAAAAAACACACAGCCCCAAAGCCTTGGATGGCAAGACATTCCTCTTTTTCTCCCTCCTCTTCCCTACTCCAACTTTACAGACTGGCTGGAGACTGCACTAGACTTGTGTTATTCGTTTCGGTCTGAATATAAATTTGGACAAATTTTCGGTTATTCGGATGACACTTCTTTTTCGGGTCGGCGGTGCAGCGGGCATCGTGATTGATGTTGGATCTATTTTTGTCAAGAACTGTTGTGTTTTTGTTTACTTCTTACACTTTTTTGGTGAACGAGTAGGGTACCATCTATCCCCATACTCATTCACATGGGGGTCGGGCCCCCTTGTTAGACCCTCTTGTGTGATTCCATGCAGAAGGGGGGCCCCTGCACGTCCCCCCCTTTCCTGGCCTGCCAGGCTTCATGCTCGGATAAGGGTCTGGTATTGATCCTGGGGGGGACCCCACAAAGTTTTTTTTAATTTTGGTGTCGGGTTCCCCTCAAAATCTATACCAGATCCGAAGAGCCTGGTATGGATTGGGGAGTGGGACCCCACGCCGGTTTTTTTTTTTGCATCTTCTACTGCCGGCATTCTTTTGCTTATATTTCATCTGTCAGCGGGGAATCCTGCTGACAGCTGATGAGCAGGGCCATCTTTAACCACTTCAATACAAGGCACTTATACACCTTCCTGCCCAGACCAATTTTCAGCTTTCAGTGCTGTCGCAGTTTGAATGACAATTGCGCGGTCATACAACACTGTACCCAAACTAAATTTTTATCATTTTGTTCCCACAAATAGAGCTTTCTTTTGGTGGTATTTGATCACCTCTGTGGTTTTTATTTTTTTCGAAACAAATAAAAAAAGACCGAAAATTTTGAAAAAAATAAAAGTTTTGCTTTTGTTTTTGTTTAAAATTTTTGTAAATAAGTAGTTTTCTCTTTCACTGATGGGCACTGATAAGGCGGCACTGACAGGCACTGATAAGGCGGCTGCGATGAGGTGGCACCAATAAGCGGGCACTGACGGGCACTGACGATGGGCACTGATATGTGGCACTGGTAGGCGGCACTGATGGGTGGCACTGATATGCAGCACTGATAGGCATTGATAGGCAGCACTGATGGGCACTCATGGGTGGCACTGGGTGGCACTGGTGGGCACTGATGGGCACTGATAGGCGACACTGATGGGCACTGATAGGCTGCAAATATGGGTTCTTATGGGTGGCACTGATGGGCAGTGAGAGGTGGCACTGCTGGGCACTGCTGGGCACTGATAGGTGGCACTGATGGGCACTGATGGGCACTGATACATGGCACTGATGGGCACTGATACGCGGCACTGATACACAGCACTGATAGGCATCCCTGGTGGCACTGGCAGTGGTAGGCATTGGAGTGGGCACTGATTGGCAGCTGCCTGGGCATTGATTGGCAGCTGCCTTTGCACTGATTTGTTTTTCCCTGGGGGTCTAGGGGGCATACCTGGTGGTCCAGTGTGGCTGGTTTCCCTGGTGGTCCTGGGCGGTTTCCCTGGTGGTCCTGGGCTGCTTCCCTGGTGGTCCTGGGTAGGATCCAAGGGGGGGCTGTGCTGATAAACAATCAGCACAGACCCCCCCTGTCAGGAGAGCAGCCGATTGGCTCTCCTCTACTCGCGTCTGTCAGACGCGAGTGAGGAAAAGCCAATCACCGGCTCTTCCTATTTACATCGTGATCAGCCGTGAATGGACACGGCTGATCACGTGGTAAAGAGTCTCCGCCAGAGACTGTTTACCTAGATTGGTGTTGCGGGGTGTCAGACTGACACCCCACAACAACGATCGCCGCAATGCGCGACCCCGGGGGTGTGCAGCGGCTCAATATCCTGAGGACGTCATATGACGCCCAGTCAGGATATTGAAACCACTTTGCCGCTGTCATTCTGCTATATGGGGGGCGGCTAGTGGTTAATATTGATTGGACCCTGGGCAAATATTTTCTTGGGCCCTCCCAAATCCACTTATCAACTATTTGTGGGCAGTGCAGACTCAAGGGGCAGCTGCTTTGGGACCCACAACAATGACTGGGCCCGGGGTAGCTTCCCCTTTGCCCTGTGTTAAAGACGCCCTGCTGATAAATCATTGGTTGTTAAGGCCGTGGCGGCTGGCTTCCTGGCCTGCTCCTTAACAACCAGCTATTCTTCACACAGAATTCGAATCAGTCGATCATTTTTCGACCAATCCAAATTCAAATTGTTCTGAAAATTTGGAATTCGTTATAAAATGTATAAACTAAAACAAATAAAATAAACAAAATTAGCAACATAAGAATCGATCCAAAACTAAATGAAATTAATTTTTCTGCTCTGTACACATCTAGACTGCACTGTCCACTGTTAACTCTTTCCTCTGAAGACCGGAAGTTCAGGGAAGCAGCATGGAGAGAGCAGCATTGAAATGTGTAAATTGCAAGTGCTGGCATAAGAATCTTAGCAAACTTAAAATAAAAGTTTACTAGGAAATATTTATTTTATTGTTCTTTATGTGTTAGGCTAATAAGCACTGAGGGTTTAATACTAATTTAAGTCATCAGTTCTACTTCTACACTAAAATGAGCAACCATCAATATTGGAAGTGCTAGATAAAGGACATCTTACTGTAGGTAACCTTAGGTCAAGGCATTACAAACTGACACCTAATAAAGTGAAACATGTTTGTTTCTCACATTTTATTAATGGCTTCCTTAGTGTCTGCCAGAAAAGTACAAATAGAAGACCACATGTGGGAGCAATTAGAAGCTCTTCTGACTTCCAGATCAATTGGATGTTACTAAACTCTCTTCAGAATGCTTGTCTGCGATAAAGCGGTGTACAGAGGTCCCTGGATAGAATTCTGTCATGGAAATAATGTTAGCTGCTTTTAAACGGACTAGCAAACACAGCACCTGTCATGAGAAAAATATGTAGGATGCATGGGCATTTATGGAGGAAGTGTCAATGTAGAGCATACTCTGGATAATGGGACCCAGGAGAGTCAAAACAAGCATTACAAAGGCAGTGTGATTTTCCTACAGGGGAACGTTTTAAAGTAATCCTGTGACCGGATGTTCCGTCCCACTTATATCAATTTTTTATTGTGTTGTATTGAACTGCATCAGGTTATTATTGTTCTGTAGCATACTGGAATCTAGTGGTGGTTTTGGGCCACTACAACTTGTTTGGTATCTCCCGCTGTCCTCCCCTCCTGTTTAGTTATCACGTACCAGGTGCTGGAGGTCAATGGAGAGAGGACTTCCCTTGCAATTAAGTTCCAGACTCCCCTGAAGGTGGAAACCGGAGGAGTCAAGCTCAAAGTAGCACAAGTCACCTACGAGGTTGCTTGCAGAAGGACTCAGGAGTGCTCAGTAGTTGTTGCAGACAGGTGGCGCTTGTGAGACATGACAAGTCTGTGGTATCTCAGAGACAAGAGGATAGTCAGTTTAAAGCCAGGATCCGGAGCCAGGTGGGTAAAAGAGCAGACAAGGTCAGGTGAGTAGCCAAGGTCAAACACTGGAGAGCAAGAGAGAAGATCTGTAAGACAAGCCGAGGGCAAGGTCAGGAGGCGGCAGAAGACAGGTCAAGGACAAGCCAGGTTGGTAGCAGAGAATCACGGGAACAAGGAATCACTGGAACAAAGGTAGAAAGTTGAAGATCAATCAGCAACTTCAGCCATTGACTGGCTTCCTTATAAAGGCCACTGGGCGTCTAACTGTGTTGGGGGCGTACATAACTGCACGTATGCCCATTTCTGCACGTGTCCTGTGCGCCAAGGTGCATCTGCTTGTGCTCTCGTGTGCGCCAAGATGCATCCATGAGCGCTTCTGCACATTCTGGTGGCCATGGAAAGTACTGGCAGGAGAGCCAGGTCTTCGAGCACCCTAGATGGTGCCCTTACATGTGTGCTAAGTAGGTCAGTCCTGGCTAGCACCTTGGCGCACAGGACACGTGCAGGAATGGGCATACGTGCAATTATGTACGCCCCCCAACACAGTTAGACGTTCCCTCAGTTTGTACTTGGCAGAGACAGGGCTCAGAAAAGTGTCTTCTTACAGTTCAAAGAACTGGAAAAGCATCCATTGTACTGAAATTAGCTGAAATAAAAATGGTGTGGATTCAACTTCTGTGTCTTCTGTGTGTACTGAAGAGTAAAGCTGCCTGTGGATGGTGCCAAGTCAACAGGTGACCATACTAAAGAGTAATGTCTATGAATAAAATAGCACTTAAAACAGAACACTGGGTAACAAACAGTAAATTGATCCAGGTATAACTTGCAGTGTCGCTCTAAGCTGAGATAAATGTCCCCCTGCTGGTTCAAGTGAAGGGAGTAAGCGCCTATGCACCATTCAGGGGTGTGGTGTGTGGGGCGAAACATGTTGGGGGAGCCGCACTGGCTGAGGCCACACTCATTTACATATTCATGCACTGGGTCGGTGAGCATTGCTTGTTCCTTTTCTCTGATGAAACAGCAAAAACTTTAAAACAAGACCTCACTGAAATAGGCCTCATACAGACGTTAAGAGGACAGTAAAAATAGGTGGTTGTTATGCATTTTAGTAATCCACGGCTGCCTACCTGGAAACAGAAATTGTGGTCAGTCTGGTCTTTTCACATTGTGCAGCTGCGATGCTTCTTTTTGTGGTGCAGCAATTTTAACTTGCCATGTCGCGTTTGACAGGCATTCCGCTAGCCAAAACCCACCCACCGAAGTCAGCGGGACTGCATCATAATGCAGCCATCAGTTGACATGGCATGGTAGAACTACAGGCAAATCTTCTTTTTTTTCCCATTTTGGATCAAACAAGGAAGGGTTATAACTCCTGTGAGATTTTTTTTGCCATCTTTGTCTGATTGTCAGACTCTCTTCTTGCTGAACCACCAAGAATGCTGGACAGTGCCCTGGACAATTCCTTAAATGATCCTGCCCTGAATATTGTTTGTCATTCACCTTAAACCCTTTGCTCTTCCCATGAACTTCCTATTAAAACCGTGTCTTTTCACTTCCTGTTTGCCAGACTATTGTGCTCCTCCAGCCAATACCTTTCCTTGTGAAAGCAAAACCCATCCCTACCATCAAGAGCTCTGGTGAACACCAGTTAGTACTTAGACTCCGAACCTCAGATGAGCTTGTGTCATCCTCCAGAGTGACCTGCTTCTGTAGTTACCCAGCTGGTCGGTGGGTGCCTTGCTACTGCTGTAGCTACTGGGCTCTGAGCCTGACTCCAGATCGTTACACCCATTGGGGAAATTTACCTTCACTTCCTGTCCCATAGCAAAAACAGAAAGTGAGAGAAAATACCTGCAAATTAAGGGAATCTCTTGGGGCCCCCCCAGGTCATCAGAATTAGTGTCCCTATTGTAAGATTTCCCCTCTATCCCTTTTCTGGGGACAACCCAAAATGTGGGATTTTCTTTTACTTTCACTGAAAATGGTAAACAGGACAAAAAGAGAGCGTGAATCTCCCTAATAGGGGCACAGACAGCAATACAAGTCTGATCGGTTTTCTTATGCCTCTTCACTCTATCTAATACTAAAAGAAGTGTTGCCTTTAGTTATACTTTAAGGTTTGCCTGGCCGCCCAATCGATAGCTGGAGCCAGATGCACCTGCCACCTCCACTGCCCGGCACTCAAATGAGTGCAGCAGGAGCAGAGTGGAGAGCAGTGACTGACAGTCACTACTCTCCTCTCCCAGAAGACTGAGAAGTGAGCGATCAGGAGTCATGTGATCTCTCCATTCTCAGGGTTAGAGCTTACATGGGCAGCTGTAGCATCACACTGATGCTGCAGCATTGAGGTGCCTATGAATGTTTAATTTTTGTTTTACAAACCCATACTTCTCCTTTAACCGCTTGCCGACCGCCGCACACAGATGTACGTTGGTAGAATGGCACAGGCAGGCAAATGGGCGTACCTATATATCCCTTTGAATTTGCTGCCTATCGGGCGAGCGCGCGCCATGGGAGCATGCCCGCGGGTCCCAGGAGCTCGATGTTCGCTGGCAGCCCGCGATTGCGGTGAGGAGAGGCAGAATGGAAAGATGCCTATGTAAACAAGGCATTTCCTTGTTCTGCCTAGCAACATGACAGGAATCCACTGCTCCCTGTTATCGGGAGTAGTGATCTCTGTCATGTTGTAGTGAGCCCATCCCCCCCTACAGTTAGAACACTGCCCTAGAACACACTTAACCCCTCGATCACCTCCTAGTGTTTAACCCCTTCCCTGCCAGTGTCATTTACACAGTAATCAGTGCATTTTTATAGCACTGATCGCTGTATAAATGACCCAAAATAGTGTCAAAAGTGTCCAATGTGTTCGCCATAATGTCGCAGTCACGATAAAAAATCGCAGATTGCCGCCATTACTAGTAATAAAAGAAAATGAATAACAAAAATGCCATAAATCTATCCCCTATTTTGTAGACGCTATAACTTTTGCGCAAACCGGTCAATATACACTGATTGCGATTTTTTATCTAAAAAAATTTTTTAGAGATATTTATTAGATAAAAAGTAAAAAATATAGCTTTTTTTTCAAAATTGACAGCCTTTTTTTTTATAGCGCAAAAAATAAAAACCACAGAGGTGATCAAATGCCACCAAAAGAAAGCTCTATTTGTTGGAAAAAAAAGGACATCAATTTTGTTAGGGTACAACATCGCACGACCGCGCAATTGTCAGCTAAAGCAATGCAGTGCCAAATCGCAAAAAATGCTCTGGTCAGGAAGGGGGTAAAATCTTCCGGGGCTGAAGTGGTTAACCTTCAAATTTCATAGCAAAAAAAGATACTCAAGCCATTCATTTCCCTCTCCCAGGGCTCATGCTCTATGCTTACATTAGAGATTGGAAGACTAGTGGGCTGCTGAGTTCCTGCTGGGTGGGAGAGAAGGGTGAGCAAAGCTTCTGAGAGAACAAACTGAACGACTGTGGTGCTTCTGCTATCAATAAGGATGAATTTAAAATATAAAAAAATTGTCACTTTCAAAATTTTTCCTTGTCAAAAGAAGTTTATTGAGTATACAATATTATAAAGATACATAAAGTAAGTTTACAAGGATCTATAAAGTAAGCTCATTGTTTTACAGTAGGGTTTATATAGGTAAATATCATGAAATTTCAAATATTAAACCTTGGGTTCACGTAAACCTAAATTAAAGATATATATCATTTCCTTAGTTACTTTTGTAGGTATTTAAATGATTTATACCTACTATACATATTGTTTACAGGTAGAGTGTATATAGGTCAAATAAATTCTGATAATGAGCTTTAATCGTAAGGTGGAGAAAAGGAAAGAGAAAGAAGAAAATGGGTAGAAAGGCAGAGGTATGGTCCACAAGGTTGTCCCGCTCGTTAGTTTATTATTCTTTTTAGTTCTCTTTGAAGCCTTAGAATGGGTGTCTCTGTAAGTCATTTAATCTGTTACCATGGCAACAGGACAGAGTCATTGAAATTTGACAGGAACTGTTGTTTTATCCAAGGATGCCAAAGTTTTTCAAATTTTGGAATTTGATTTTGATCGATGGCTACCATCTTAGCATGGAACATTGTATTATTTATTCTGTGAATTGTTTCTGCTAGTACCAATGTAGGAGATTTCCATGCCTTGGCCACTGTTTGTTTTACAGCCGTTATTAGTTGGATCATAAGTTTGAATTGAGAGAGTGTTAACCATTCCGGTTTTAGATTAAGTAAAGTTATATATGGATCTGGTTGTATTATTTTTTTAAATATTTTAGATGCAATCACGAAGACTTCCTTCCAGAAGGTTTGGATTACTGGGCACGTCCACCATATGTGTAAATGTGTGCCTATTTCTGGGCATCCTCGAAAACAAAGAGCTGAGGTATTAGGTGAATATTTTGCCACTCTAGCAGGTACAAGGTACCAGCGGGTTAGAACTTTATAATTTGTCTCCAGTGCTAAGATGTTGGGTGAAGATGAATTAGATGTGAGCCATATGTTAGACCAGTCCGTGTCTTCTAAAGTTCGTCCCAGGTCCTCCTCCCACCTCTGAACGTAAGAGGGTCTATTAAGATTTACTACTCCATATAATTGATTATAAAGTGATGAAATTGTACCTTTAGCAAATGGATCTTTTGTACAGATTGATTCAAAAATGGATAATTGGGATAATGGTGTATCCCCCTTTAGGAATGGTGTATAGAAATGTTTGATTTGGAGATATCTAAATATCTCAGAGTTTGGTAGATCATATTTTTCTCTAAGCGATGGGAATGAAAGGAATGATTTAGATGCTATGAAGTCATTTAGTGTCTGAATGCCTGATGTTGTCCAAGCTTTAAAAGAATTTGGGTAGATCCATGCCGGATAAAAGGCTGGATTTCTGATAAAAGAAAGGAGAGGATTGTGTGGAGATTGTAACTGATATTTGGTTTTTAGTTTATCCCAGAGAGATAAGAAGTGTTTAGTTATGGGATTATGAATTTTAAAGCGGTCTTTAGGATCAAGCCATAACAAGTTTGATATTAATAGAGGGTCATTTTCTGAAGCCTCTATAAATACCCATAATGGGATTTCCTGTTTTGCATGGTATTTGGACAGACTGGCCAAATGTGCTGCTCTGTAGTAGTTAATAAAATTAGGGTATCCAAGGCCTCCTTTATTTTTGGGAAGATGTAGTGTGTGTATAGGTATACGTGGTTTAGAAGAGCCCCATATAAACGAAGTTGCTCTTTTTTGTACTATTCTCAAAAAATAGGAAGGAATTGGAATAGGGAGGACTCTGAATAGATAAAGCAATTTGGGTAGAATAGTCATTTTGATTGCATTAATCTTCCCTATCCAGGATAAAGGAAGTTGCGACCATTGTTTTATTAGATTTGTGATCTGTCTTAATACAGGAAGATAATTGGTTGAGAATAAGTCAGAATGAGATGCTGTTAAATGAATTCCAAGATATGGGATTGATTTTTATGCCCATGTGAATGGGAGTGCAGCCCTAGCCGGGATCAATTCCATGTTTGTGAGCGAAATATTAAGCACTAGGCATTTCTTAGGATTAATCATAAGGCCGGATAGGGCTGCAAATCCATCAAGAGCTGGTATTAAGTTAGGACCAGAGACCTGTGGTGATAATAGAAAAAGCAAATATACATAATTTGTGTGTAATACCTCCTACTTCAATGCCAGTTATAGTTTGGTTTGTTCTGATTAGGGATGAGCTTCGAGTTCGAGTCGAACTCATGTTCGACTCGAACATTGGCTGTTCACAAGTTCGCCGAACAGTGAACAATTTGGGGTGTTCGCGGCATTCGAATGCCGCGGAACACCCTTTAAAAGTCTATGGGAGAAATCAAAAGTGCTCATTTTAAAGGCTTATATGCAAGTTATTGTCATAAAAAGTGTTTGGGGACCTGGGTCCTGCCCCAGGGGACATGGATCAATGCAAAAAAAAGTTTTAAAAACGGCCGTTTTTTCAGGAGCAGTGATTTTAATAATGCTTAAAGTCAAACAATAAAAGTGTAATATCCCTTTAAATTTCGTACCTGGGGGGTGTCTATAGTATGCCTGTAAAGGGGCGCATGTTTCCTGTGTTTAGAACAGTCTGACAGCAAAATGACATTTCGAAGGAAAAAAAGCCATTTAAAACTACCCGCGGCTATTGCATTGCCGACAATACACATAGAAGTTCATTGATAAAAACGGCATGAGAATTCCCCACAGGGCAACCCCGAACCAAAATTTAAAAAAAAAAAAATGACGTGGGAGACCCCCTAAATTCCATACCAGGCCCTTCAGGTCTGGTATGGATATTAAGGGGACTACCAGGCCCTTCAGGTCTGGTATGGATATTAAGGGGAACCCCGGCAAAAATTTAAAAAAAAAATGACGTGGGGTTCCCCCTATATTCCATACCAGACCCTTCAGGTCTCTCTTACAGGAGAGAAGTGCTATGTCAAAAGACATCAAAATGATGATTCATTAATTGGAGTGCAGAATATAGTTTTTATTGAAATTATTTATTCCAGGGTGGTTGTATATGGTTAGTCTTGCCCTAGGCTAAATAATTCAGTTAGAAAGGTACTGTTAATAACTTTGGTATTGATGAAGATAGTTTGAATTATTTTGGGATTTTAACCCTTTTAGAGTAAACAATTACATATTTTATTCATATGTAACTGTTTAGATATGTTAACTCATAAAATTAAGGTTGTATTGCTTCAGATTAGAATAAACAAAAACATAGTTCTAGGAACTAGTTAGGTAATAATATATTTGTTTTAAGAAAAGAAAGAAAAAGCTTCCATTACTTCTGGATTATTGAACATATTTGTCCTAAAAAGTAATAAATCTATTGTTATTACCTGATAATATATAACTGAACAAGAATTTCCTTATTTCACTTATATATTCTAAGGCTATATAAATCAGAAGTAATAAGAAATATAACTGGAATGTAACATGATCCCACACAGTGTGTGACTATCAGAATGCAGTTACATTCAGTTATAAATACAGTTTTTTTTATAGAGAACCATCTCTTAGTATAATAAATGAAGAGATATCAAGAATTAGGATGTCAGTCCATTGAATCTTCTTGGTCCATGGATGATGTGGCATAATGGCCTCTTTTGTGAGAATGATGATTCCCATTTTGTTCTGAAATTTTCTGGGTGCTGCCTGAAGGTGAAGATGATGCCATTCTTCTGCGTGTGGGAGAGTTGCTGCTTGTGGGTTCTGTCAGATTTAATTTTAAAAGTGTTTGTTGTAGTTCATCTGCTGATCTGCTTCTGTAAATTGTACCTTGGTAGTTAAATCTGACTGAAAAGGGGAAGTCCCATTGATACATAATGTTGTGGCGTTGCAGTTCCATTAGTTGGGGTTTCATGGATCGTCTTTTAGTAATAGTAAGTTGGGATAGGTCAGCAAAAATTTGATAATTGTGTCCTTGAAAAATAAGTTCCTTTTTTTCTCTTGCAGCAATTAGTATTTGTTCTTTCGTTCTGTAATAATGAAATTTTGTGATTATATCACGTGGGGGTCCATCTTTCTTTTTGGCTGTGAGGGCTCTGTGTACTCTGTCCAGTTCTAAACGTTCAATAGGGATATCTGGCTTTAGTTCTTGTAATAGAGCAGTAATAGTAGATTGCAGGTCTGTCACAGTTTCAGGTATTCCCCTTATGCGCAAGTTTGAACGTCTGGCTCTATTTTCGTAATCTTCGAGCTTAGTTTGAAGTATTAAATTCTCTTCTTTTAATTGTTCCAATTCTGTTATATTTTCTTGGGTTGTAATTTCAATTTCATCCATTTTTATTTCTAAGGCTGCGGTGCGGTTTCCCAGCTCTCTTATTTCTTTGGTTAGGCTGTTTGTTATTTGGTCTGAGGTTTGTTTTAAAGCCTTATGAAGCATCTTTTCAAATTGTAATAATATTACTGGGGATGCTGAGGAGGCTTGTGGAGAAGTTTGTGAGAGGATTTGACTGGAGCTGCTTTAGTTGCAGTGAGTGCCTGTGAATTCTTTGTGAGGTGATTTTTATTTCTGCCACGGCTTCCTCCCAGTACCATATTTCCTGCCCAAACTTTCACAGTTTGTTCCCTGGGGCAAAAAGGTTCAAATGGATACCTTTTGAGCCTGCAGGCTCCGCTTTGTCCTTCTCTTCTCTCCTCAGCGGTGCGGAGCTCTAACAATGCATGTCTGCTCCGCTAGGCTCCGCCCATGCACCTCACTTTCAAAATTTTTAAATGTAACTTGCGGATGACATTCTGCTCTATATAACACATCCAAGAATTTCCCTCCCGAACGCTATGGCCACCTTAAAAGAATATGGGAAGTTATCCAACTTTAAAGTAAATCCAACTAAATCAGAAGTGTTAGACATAAACCCCAATAGGACGAGAGATTACCCATACCAAAAATACTTTCCTTTTGCGTGGGGGAAAGAAGCCTTAAATTATCTAGGAGTTAAAATTACAACATCTATAGAAAAGCTATATCAGGCGAATTTCATGCCGCTTATGAATGAGGTAAAATCAGAATTAAATAGAATACAACAGGGACAATTGTCGTGGGCGGGAAGAATAAATATTTTCAAAATGGTCTTATTACCAAAAATAACATATAAAATGCAAATGCTCCCAATCACATTGCCATCTACATATCTCAAAAGATTACACTCAATGCTACTAAGGTTTATATGGAAACGGAAAACACCACGTTTAAAATACACTCAATCAATAAACACTAAAAGTAAAGGGGGATGGGGAGCACCAGATATTCGTAAATACTATGAAGCCATTGCACTTGCGAGAGTGGTAGACTGGGTTAAAAATAAAGAAAAACATTGGGTAGAAATTGAAAACAAAATTAGTAATCTAAAATTGCACAAAACTATATGGAGCCCACCAAAATTAAGAAAACATAATATTGAAATACACGAAATCACTAGGCATGCACTTAGAACATGGGACACTTTACACAAAAGGGAACACTGGGAGTACAATTCACTGTTAATGTCATTAAAAGATGTGGACTACTTCCCACCTGGGATGGAGGAGTGGTTTGGTAAATGGCTTCTGGAGGAGAATATACAACTGAAAGATGTAATGGACCGGGGTAGAATATGCCCAATACAAGAGCTTAAGAATAGGAGAGATAAGATAATTATCAACCCATGGCGTTATAGTCAATTACAGCATTTTATTGAATCTTTACCTCAACCAATTAGAACAATAAAAAAACCTACTCCCGCTAGAGAAAATATGCATGGACACAGATGAAAAAGGTGGTTTTTCCCGGATATATAAAATACTGGTTGAACTGAGAAGGCCGGATACTCCAGCCTTTATAGGAAAATGGGAAAAGGAGTTAGGAAAACCACTATTAGAGACAGAAGTAGCTATGATATTGAAGAGACTCTCAGCCACATCGGTTAATAGTAAACTGCTAGAGCTAAATTATAAGTGTCTGACAAGAATGTATATGACGCCGGATAAGATGCATAAAATCAATGGGGAAAAATCCCAGCTTTGCTGGAGGGGATCTAATGAAATAGGGACGATGGCCCATATGTGGTGGTCATGCCCTGAAATGGGAATCTTCTGGGAAGAGATTAAAAAATATATTAACCACTTGAGGTCCGGGCCATAGCCGAATGACTGCTACAGCGCGGACCTCAATCTCCGGGAGGACGTCATAGGACGTCATCCCCTGTACACGCGCACCGCGCGCTCCCTGCAGGGCGCGCGGTGTGCGCGCTGTGATCACCGAGTCACGGAGACTCGGATGATCACAGATCCGAGTAAGGGGCCGGTCCCGGCCCCTTACCATGTGATCAGCTGTCAGCCAATGACAGCTGATCACATGATGTAAACAAGACTCGGTGATCGGTTTCGTTTTCTCCTCACGCTGAGAGCGTGAGGAGGAAAAAAAAGCCGATCACCGGCTTATGTGAAAGGGACATCGGTCCCGAAGAGGAAGGAGGCACAGATGCCTCATCTGTGCCTCCAAGTGCCATTTGTTATTGCCACCTGCCAGTGCCCACAGTGCCCACAAGTGCCACCAACAATGCCCCACAAGTGCCACCAACAATGCCCACAAGTGCCACCTATCAGTGCCACCTAGCAGTGCTGCCATCAATCAGTGCCCAACACTGCCCCCCATCAGTGCCCATCACCGCCACCCATCAGTGCCCATCACTGCCACCTATCGGTGCCCATCAGTGCCGCCTCATCAGCGTACATCAACGAAGGAGAAAAATTACCTGTTTGCAAAAATTTATAACAAAATATAAAAAATATATAATTTTTTTTTTAAAAATTCAGTTTTTTTCAATTTTTTTAACAAAAAAAAAAAACGCAGAGGTGATCAAATACCATCAAAAGAAAACTGTATTTGTGGGAAAAAAAGTATACAAATTTCATTTGGGTACAGTGTTGTATGACCGCGCAATTGTCATTCAAAGTGCGACAGTGCTAAAAGCTGAAAATTGGTCTGGACAGGAGGGGGGTTTAAGTGCCCAGTAAGCAAGTGGTTAAGGAGATCACACACTTTGATTTGCCAAAAGATCCTAGAATATTTCTATTTCATCTGAGTGATATGCCCACTAAAACCTATCTTAGAACACTTCTGCCCCATTTTATAGACGCAGCTAAAAGCCTAATTTCTAAAAACTGGAAAAGGAAAGAAAGACCAACCATGAGGGAATGGTTTAATAAAATAAATGAGATACAGGAATTAGAGTATTTGAGGTTTAGTGAAGGGATAAAAATGGAGGCTTATAAGATAAAGTGGGGAGTTTGGGAAAAATTTTAAAAATCCATAAGAGTGGTTGAGATGTGGACAACTTGAGTAAAAGAGAGGGTAGATCCCGACACAGTTCAAGATGAAATTGGAAGAAGGGGTGGCCAGGGGGGGGTAAATGGGAACTTAGAGAGGAAAAGTGGGGAGGGAAGAGGTACGGTCTCGGGAAGGGGGGGGGGGGAGCTAGGAAGAAATCAATGGTAAATAGCCGAATTATATGGTGGTGTGTTATTCTCTGTGTAATAAAATGACCTAATCAATGAAACAGATTTAAAGCCACAATGATGTGATGATAAAAGGGAAGCATTTTTGAATATCACCTATTTGAAAAATTTATTCCCATGGTAAACCTCCTTGCTGATGTGGCAAAAAAAAAAATGTAACTTGCAAACAATTCATGCCACACAGAAGCGAAATCCAATACTCAGCCTTATAGTTAATATTATGTGTAGATAAAATGCTGAAGGAAAGCATAGCTTCTAACATCCAATTCATAAAATAAAATCTTTCCATGTTCATGTTCTGTCTGCTACTGTTGTATAGATGACATTATTCTCATTATTTTCACTGCAAGATCCTATCAGGGGACACCTGTAGAGTGGTTTACCATAGGTCACCATTCAGAAGAGGAGGCACGTAACAATGCTCGATTGATCCAAAAGTCAGGAGAGCATCTAATTGATCCCACATGTGCTCTTCTCTTTTTACTAACCTGGCAGAGTTCACATTTGCCATTTATAAAAGGCGAAAAAACAAATGTGCTTTACTTTATTTCCTTTTTACCTTTTACATTAATAAAAAAACAATAGAAGTTTTTGCCCAGACACTTCATCTATGTCTGTTTGCTCAATGGCATGGCTCAGCTAGTGGCAGACATTTTTAACTATAGTATGTGCCAGGAAAAATTAACAATTGCAACATGGAATTGTTAACCACATCACTGCAAATAATCTATGTATTGACGATAACAGCAAGCAATAGATCCTTATAACAAGTAATCTGATACAGCTGCAGTGCAATGGGGGAAAGTATCAGGACCCCTTAACATGATCCAGCCAATTCTACGTTAAAATATATGTACAGTATCTCACAAAAGTGAGTACACCCCTCACATTTTTTAAATATTTTATTATATCTTTTCATATAACAACACTGAAGAAATGACACTTTGCTACAATGTGAAGTAGTGAGTGCACAGCTTGTATAACAGTGTAAATTTGCTGTCCCCTTAAAATAACTCAACACACAGCCATTAATGTCTAAACCGCTGGCAACAAAAGTGAGTACACCCCTAAGAGAAAATGTTCCCTCCCCGATGTCATGTGACTCGTTAGTGTTACAAGGTCTCAGGTGTGAATGGGGAGCAGGTGTGTTAAATTTGGTGTTATCGCTCTCACTCTCTCATACTGGTCACTGAAGGTTCAACATGGCACCTCATGGCAAAGAACTCTGAGGATCTGAAAAAAAGGATTGTTGCTCTACATAAAGATAGCCTAGGCTATAAGAAGATTGCCAAGACCCTGGAACTGAGCTGCAGCATGGTGGCCAAGACCATACAGAGGTTAAACAGGACAGGTTCCACTCAGAACAGGCCTCGCCATAGTCGACCAAAGAAGTTGAGTGCACGTGTTCAGCATCAGAGCCAGAGGTTGTCTTTGGGAAATAAACGTATGAGTGCTGTCAGCATTGCTGCAGAGATTGAAGGGTGGGGATTAGCTTGTCAGTGACAAGTGTGTCTTGTCTACAGTCAACCATGGTGGTGGGAGTGTCATGGTCTGGTGCTGTATGAGTGCTGCCAGGACTGGGGAGCTACAGTTCATTGAGGGAACCATGAATACCAACATGTACTGTGACATACTGAAGCAGAGCATGATCCCCTCCCTTTGGAGACTGGGCCGCAGGTTAGTATTCCAACATGATAATGACCCCAAACACACCTCCAAGATGACCACTGCCTTGCTAAAGAAGCTGAGGGTAAAGGTGATGGACTGGCCAAGCATGTCTCCAGACCTAAACCCTATTGAGCATCTGTGGGGCATCCTCAAACCGAAGGTGGAGAAGTGCAAGGTCTCTAACATCCACCAGCTAAGTGATGTCATCATGGATAAATGGAAGAGGACTCCAGTGGAAACCTGTGAAGCTCTGGTGAACTCCATACCCAAGAGGGTTAAGGCACTGCTGGAAAATAATGGTGGCCACACAAAATATTCACACTTTGGGCCCAATTTGGACATTTTAACTTAGGGGTGTACTCACTTCCAGCGGTTTAGATATTAATGGCTGTGTGTTGAGTTATTTTGAGTGGACAGCAAATTTACACTGTTATACAAGCTGTACACTCACTACTTTTATATTGTAGCAAAGTGTCATTTCTTCATTGTTGTCACATAAAAAGATATGATAAAATATTTAGAAAAATGTGAGAGGTGTACTCACTTTTGTGAGATAATGTATAGCTAAAACGTTTTCGTAGGTTTGAATAGGAAAGGGAAAATAAAACCTTTGTCAATTAGTTTTTGTGTCCCCTTTGGGGAGATTTCCTTTTATTTCCTCTGACAGAGGTATAAAAGGAAGTGAGAAAAAATCTCCACTAATTTGAAAATTTTCATTTTAGGCAGCTGTCACCAGTAGGGATGAGTGGATCAGCCTGTGTTGGTGAACTCTCTTAATAAAGTCCAAAAATTGTGAACTTTAGTGATTGTAAACCCATCATTTTTTTAAAATAAACATGTCATACTTACCTGCTCTTTGCAATGATTTTGCACAAAACAGCCCCGCTCGCCTCTTCTCGAGCCCCCTGCAGGTGCTCCTGGCTCCTCCCCCTGCCTAGTGCCCATGATAGCAAGGCACTTGCAATGGGGGCACTTGCATGGGAAGGTCATTGCCTGTCTTTGATGTCTCTGAGCCCATGAGGAGTAAGAGAGTGGAGAGAGCTGCTGCTCCTAAGCACAATGCTGGATCTAGATCGAGCTCAGGTAAGCATTGGGGGGTTGGGTGCTGATTTTAGAAGGTTCAGGTAAAACAACTTAACCACTTGAGCCCCGGACCATTATGCTGCCTAAGGACCAGAGGTCTTTTCCCAATTTGGCACTGCGTCGCTTTAACTGCTAATTGCGCGGTCATGCAATGCTGTACCCAAACGAAATTTGCGTCCTTTTCTTCCCACAAATAGAGCTTTCTTTTGATGGTATTTGATCACCTCTGCGGTTTTTATTTTTTGCGCTATAAATGGAAAAAGACCAAAAATTTTGAAAAAAAATGATATTTTCTACTTTTTGTTATAAAAAAAATCCAATAAACTCAATTTTAGTCATACATTTAGGCCAAAATGTATTCGGCCACATGTCTTTGGTAAAAAAAAATGTCAATAAGCGTATATTTATTGGTTTGCGCAAAAGTTATAGCGTCTACAAACTAGGGTACATTTTCTGTAATTTACACAGCTTTTAGTTTATGACTGCCTATGTCATTTCTTGAGGTGCTAAAATGGCAGGGCAGTACAAAACCCCCCCAAATGACCCCATTTTGGAAAGTAGACACCCCAAGGAAATTGCTGAGAGGCATGTTGAACCCATTGAATATTTATTTTTTTTGTCCCATGTGATTGAATAATGACAAAAAAAAAAAAATATTTACAAAAAGTTGTCACTAAATGATATATTGCTCACACAGGCCATGGGCCTATGTGGAATTGCACCCCAAAATACATTCTGCTGCTTCTCCTGAATATGGGGATACCACATGTGTGGGACTTTTTGGGAGCCTAGCCGCGTACGGGGCCCCGAAATCCAATCACCGCCTTCAGGATTTCTAAGGGTGTAAATTTATGATTTCACTCTTTACTGCCTATCACAGTTTCGGAGGCCATGGAATGCCCAGGTGGCACAAAACCCCCCCAAATGACCCCATTTTGGAAAGTAGACACCCCAAGCTATTTCCAGAGAGGCATATTGAGTCCATGGAATATTTTATATTTTGACACAAGTTGCGGGAAAGTGACACATTTTTTTTTTTTTGCACAAAGTTGTCACTAAATGATATATTGCTCACACAGGCCATGGGCATATGTGGAATTGCACCCCAAAATACATTTAGCTACTTCTCCTGAGTACGGGGATACCACATGTGTGGGACTTTTTGGGAGCCTAGCCGTGCACGGGACCCCGAAAACCAATCACCGCCTTCAGGATTTCTAAGGGTGAAAATTTTTGATTTCACTCTTCACTGCCTATCACGGTTTCGGAGGCCATGGAATGCCCAGGTGGCACAAAACCCCCCCAAATGACCCCATTTTGGAAAGTAGACACCCCAAGCTATTTGCTGAGAGGCATGGTGAGTATTTTGCAGCTCTCATTTGTTTTTGAAAATGAAGAAAGACAAGAAAAAACTTTTTTTTTTTTCTTTTTTCAATTTTCAAAACTTTGTGACAAAAAGTGAGGTCTGCAAAATACTCACTATACCTCTCATCAAATAGCTTGGGGTGTCTACTTTCCAAAATGGGGTCATTTGGGGGGGTTTTGTGCCACCTGGGCATTCCATGGTCTCCGAAACTGTGATAAGCAGTCAAGAGAGAAATCAAAAATTCACGCCCTTAGAAAGCCTGAAGGCGGTGCTTGGTTTTCGGGGTCCCGTGCGCAGCTAGGCTCCCAAAAAGTCCCACACATGTGGTATCCCCGTACTCAGGAGAAGCAGCAGAATGTATTTTGGGGTGTAATTTCACATATTCCCATGGCATGTTTGAGAAATATATCATTTAGTGACAATTTTGTGCAAAAAAAAAAAAATTTGTCTCTTTCCCGCAACTTGTGTCGCAATATAAAATATTCCATGGACTCGACATGCCTCTCAGCAAATAGCTTGGGGTGTCTACTTTCCAAAATGGGGTTATTTGGGGGGTTTTGAACTGTACTGGCATTTTATGCACAACATTTAGAAGCTTATGTCACACATCACCCACTCTTCTAACCACTTGAAGACAAAGCCCTTTCTGACACTTATTGTTTACATGAAAAAGAAAATTACTTTGAACCCCCAAACATTATATATTTTTTTAAAGCAAATGCCCTACAGATTAAAATGGTGGGTGTTTCATTTTTTTTTTTTCACACAGTATTTGCGCAGCGATTTTTCAAACGCATTTTTTGGGGAAAAAACACACTTTTTTAAATTTTAATGCACTAAAACACACTATATTGCCCAAATGTTTGATGAAATAAAAAAGATGATCTTAGGCGGAGTACATGGATACCAAACATGACATGCTTTACAATTGCGCACAAACGTGCAGTGGCAACAAAATAAATACATTTTTAAAAGCCTTTAAAAGCCTTTACAGGTTACCACTTTAGATTTACAGAGGAGGTCTACTGCAAAAATTACTGCCCTCGATCTAACCTTCGCGGTGATACCTCACATGCATGGTGCAATTGCTGTTTACGTTTGACGACAGACCGCCGCTTGCGTTCGCCTTAGCGCGAGAGCAGGGGGCGACAGGGGTGCTTTTTTTTTTTTCTTTATTATTTTTTTGCTTTTTTATCTTATTTTTAAACTGTTCCTTTCATTTTTATTTTTTTTTAATCATTTTTATTGTTATCTCGGGGAATGTAAATATCCCCTATGATAGCAATAGGTAGTGACAGGTACTCTTTTTTGAAAAAATTGGGGTCTATTAGACCCTAGATCTCTCCTCTGCCCTCAAAGCATCTGACCACACCAAGATCGGTGTGATAAAATGCTTCCCCAATTTCCCAATGGCGCTATTTACATCCGGCGAAATCTAAGTCATAAAATGCTCGTAGCTTCCGGTTTCTTAGGCCATAGAGATGTTTGGAGCCACTCTGGTCTCTGATCAGCTCTAGGGTCAGCTGGCTGAATCACCGGCTGCATTTTCAGGTTCCCTGTTGAGACAGGAGAGCCAGAGAAAAACACGGAAGACGGTGGGGGGGGGCATTCCCTCCCACGGCTTGTAAAAGCAGTCTAGAGGCTAATTAGCCGCTAGGATTGCTTTTACATGAAAGCCGACCGCTGGCTGAAAAGAGTGATACCAAGATGATACCTAAACCTGCAGGCATCATTCTGGTATAACCACTCAAAGTTGTGAATGGCGTACCTGAAGACAAAAAAATGGTTAACAATAAAGCACAGTAAATGGTAAAGTACAAAAAATTGCATACCTGAAAAGCAAACATGATAAAACATAATAACAAAAAAACATTGCAGAATAGAATACAGTAAAAAAGAGCAGAACAATAGAGAGAATAGAGAGAGAGAGAACAATAAAACGACAACTATTTTTTTTTATTTTATATATATATATATATATTTTTTTTTTACACTTTTTTTTGTAACTAACTTTTATAACTGTAACCGGTTCCAGGTTCGGGTCTCTCAAAATGCGATGGCATCTTGGGAGACCCTGTGAAAGTGTGCCTAGTCTGTGGAATGCTGTATCCTACGCTAATACTCAACTAGTTCACCAATGCAAAGACCA
Source organism: Lithobates septentrionalis (assembly GCA_037952835.1). Taxonomy (NCBI): domain Eukaryota; kingdom Metazoa; phylum Chordata; class Amphibia; order Anura; family Ranidae; genus Lithobates; species Lithobates septentrionalis. The sequence goes on from JBBDGP010001358.1 coordinate 57,234, forward strand.
GGATTGTCAGGACAGGAGGGACAATAATAGCGGGTGTCACGCCTATATCCGCGCTTGCTGCAGACACAATATCTTTTTTGGGGGGGTTCGCTGGGTAGGGGTACTCGGGAGGACATAAAGAAAATGCCTCTCATGCAGCCGACTGCATTTGGTTGGGGATGTGAATGGGGGAAGTACGGGCGCTGCAGAAGCGGTGGGTTCCCAATTAGGATTGGCGAATGCAGCAGGAAGGGCATTATGGGCACGACGGGCCTGTGTTTGTCTTTTTGGTGGCAGCGGGACACTACTTGTGCTTGCCACCTCACCAGCTTGAACTGCACTTATGGGACTCGCCACGTCACCAAGTGTTACTGCAGTGCTGGTTTGACTACGACCGGGGTGTACTAGGCCGCTGGCGCTTGCCAGTTCACCAAAACGCTACCAAAAAATCTGTTGGCGATCGCAGGGATCAGGCCTGACTCTGCGAACGCTGCAGTTATGCGTTTTAGTCTTTTGTAAGTGACAGTGATCGATCGATACTGCACTTGGGTGGGCTGGGCCGGGCGGAGGGGCAAAACGCAGGTGCTAGCAGGTATCTGGGCTGATCCCACTAACACTGCGTTTGTGAGAACCCTAAACTGCTGGGGATGCTAGTATAGATCTGATCGGATCAGATATTGATCCGTTCAGATACTATACCACTAAGGGTGGTGTACAGTGCGTGCGTGGGTGTTAGCGGTACTGGCGCTAACCTGACGCTGCCTGGGGCTGGTGCTTGCCAGTTCACCAAAATACTACCAAAAAAACTGTTAGCGATCGCAGGGATCAGGCCTGACTCTGCGAACGCTGCAGTTATGCATTTAGTGTTTTGTAAGTGTCAGTGATCGATCGATACTGCACTTGGGTGGGCTGGGCTGGGCTGGGTGGAGGGGCAAAACGCAGGTGCTAGCAGGTATCTGGGCTGATTCCGCTAACACTGCGTTTTTGGGAACCCTAAAGTGCTGGGGACGCTAGTATAGATCTGATCGGATCAGATATTGATGCGTTCAGATACTATACCACTAAGGGAGGTGTATGCTGCGTGCGTGGGTGTTAGCGGTACTGGCGCTAATCTGACGCTGCCTGGGGCGACGCATATCACCGCCGGGCGATCAGGGGGCTAAACCTTTATTCGGTAATAAACGGCGGGTGCCCTGACACTATAAAAAATAAACGAACTAACCAGCGTCACCCGTAACAGTTATATGGTGATCAGTGGTGAAAGGGTTAACTAGGGGGCCATCAAGGGGTTAAAACATTTATTAGGTAGTATATGGGGGTCCCTGACGCTATAAAACGCTGACGGCGAACCTAAATATTTACCTCCCTAACTAGCGTCACCAGCGACACTAATACAGCGATCAGAAAAATGATCGCTTAGTGACACTGGTGACAGGGGGTGATCAAGGGGTTAAAACTTTATTAGGGGGGTTAGGGGGGTACCCTAGACCTAAAGGGGGGTAACAGTAACTGTCCCAACACTGTAACTGTCACAAACTGACACTATGCAGTAATCAGAAAAAAAAAAAACTGCTGGTGTCAGTTTGTGACAGGGGGGGGGGGGTGATTGGGGGGCGATCGGGGGGGGGGGATCGGGGTGTTTAGTGTGCCTGGCATGTTCTACTGAGTGTGTAGTGTGTTGTGCACTCACATACCTGTCTTCTCTCCTCGGGCCGGAACGGAAATTACCGAGCCGAGGAGAGATGACATGATTTCCTTTGCTGCTGTTTAGCATACAGCAGCAAAGGAATGATTCGATTGGCCGGCGGCGATCGCGAGGGGGGGGGCCACGAACGGATGGTCTCCCCCTCACCTCTGATCGCCGCTGGACAAAAGACGACCGCCTCGGGCACCGGGGGGGGGGGGTCCGATCGGACCCCCACCCGCGGAAGGCAAATCATGTACGTGATTTTGCCTGTCCGTGCCACTTTGCCGACGTACATCGGCGTGAGGCGGTCGTCAAGTGGTTAAGCCTGTAGAGCCACTAGACCCCACTGAAGTGTGTGTGTGTGTGTGTGGTGGTGGTGGTGGAGGTGGTGGTGGGGGGCAAACTTGAAAACCAATTCTGGCTATTTATAAAGCTAATAAGGGCATAGGTGTGCACAGCCTAATGCATTAGGATGTGCACCCTTAAGCTCAAACACACATTCATGTGTATGTATCTACATATATATGACTCCGGCACATTGATCTCCCTGCTGGTACAGTGAAAGAGAAAAAGGATAAACACTTCTCTTATGGCAGAGCCGGTAAGAGGGAGATCTTTCCCATGTTTCTGTTGCTACACAGAACGATAACACTAATGCGCATGGGCACACCCGGCACACCCTGTACGCACGCCTATGAATAAGGGATTGTCAAATAAAGGGCATGGAGAGCTGGGCACAGTCATAAAGAACTTATAACAATGCAATTAAAAAAATACTGTACATTTTAGAGAGGGCCCTCTATTTAACGTGGCTTTGAGAGTGACATGAGAAAAACACCAATCATTTTAATGATATCCCTATGAGATGCCTTTATTTAGTATTATGAAACAGTAAGTTTTTCATGGCCAAAATCAGCTACAGTGTATTCACATATTTTGGATGTGTAATTGAGTTTGCATCTTTTATATTTTTGCTTGGCCTAAATACAACAGCAGCACCAAAAGAGACACTTACGAAAATAGGCCTGCATTGAATTGTGCAAGTAGGAGCTACAACAGATCCAAATTCTACAGGAAATTGTACTCTTACAAAAAAAAAATAAAGTTAAGGCCCTCAACTTTGTATAAATTGGCCAGTGGCTCAAAAAAGTTTAATAGTATAGTTTGTGAGCTTTATTTTTTTTGCTCGACCACACTACATTGTCCTAAACATTGGACTTTTTTTTACACACACACACACACATATATATATATATATATATATATATATATATATATATATATATATATATATATATATATATGATACTGGAAAAATTAGAATATTGTGCGAAAGTTCATTTATTTCACCAATGCAACTTAAAAGGTGAAACTAATATATGAGATAGACTCATTACATGCAAAGCAAGATAGTTCAAGCCGTGACTTGTCATAATTGTGATGATTATGGCTTACAGCTCATGAAAACCCCAAATCCGCAATCTCAGAAAATTAGAATATTGTGAAAAGGTGCAATATTCTATATATTAGTTTCACCTTTTAAGTTGCATTAGTGAAATAAATGAACTTTTACACGATATTCTAATTTTTCGAGTATCACCTTTATATATATATATATATATATGTAATGGAGGCAGAAATTTTAGATTTTTGAGAAATAGGGAATGAGAACAAAAGAACTCTAAGTTGGCCAGACACTTTGGCACCGACATGTTGTAGCTGAGATTTCTGGCTGCATTAAAAATACAAGATAACAAAGAAGAGTGTCAGTATTCCCCTGATGGATGCAGAGGAGCTGATGGCTGCATACTAGAAGGAAGCTAGAAGGTGCTTAGAACTGCTGAATCTGATGGGTCAGTATGGACTGTGTGCTATTTTCTGGACACTGGGACTGCTGGGACTTGTAGTTCCATATGGTCTGTGCTCCTTTCCAGACACTGGGGCTCCCCTTTTCCTCACTTTGTAGATCATTTCTGTGGGAGCCTCTTGCTGCCCTAACTGGTGGGGCTCAAGACTGCTGGGTGCCCAGAGTCCTTCTTGGATTGCCCTGCCTGTCCAATCTGCTGTGTGCCCAGAGCCCTCCTTGGATTGCCATGCTTGGATCCCCTGATGCCAAGACCACCACCTCCACTACTCAAGACAGTTGAACTTCTGCAGCTTAAGTCTTTGAACCCTTCCACCCCTTATCTCCCCTACTGTTACCATTCTGAGGATCATTTTCCCTGGCTGTGCCTATTGTTGCCCTGTGAACTGTTTCACTTTTGCTGTGCCATATTCCCACTCCATGGACTGTTACCCCCTGCGATTGCCCTGAGGATCATCTCTCCTTTCTGTGCCATATAGCTGCCTGTGAACTGTTTATTGGGGCTGTGCCCATTGCTACCCCATGAACTATTTATCTGTGCTGTGCCAATTACTACTCTGAGGACTGTTTAGCCGGTCTATACCCATCACTACCCCATAAACTTTTTATCCATGCTGTGCACATTGCTACTCCAGAGACTGTTTATCCATGTGGTGCCCATTGCTACAGAATTGATCTGTTTTACCAAACTGTGCCCGTTGCTACACTGAACTGTTATACTATATTTTTTTGTTCTTTGCTACTCCGTGAACCGTTTATTCGTGGTGTGTCCCAACACCACTCCTCCTGTACACACAAGTCTCCCAATAAACGCCCACCAGTTGGGTTTCATGTGATCTGCGTCCGTGTGCTCTCTCTGCACTTCTAGTTCATCACAATATATATATATATATATATATATATATATATATACACATATCCTTGCTATATACCCATGTACACTACTGTATTGGGACGCCTGACTTTACACACACATGAACTTTAAAGGCATCCCAGCCTTAGTCCGTAGAGTTCAATATTGAGTTGGCCCACCCTTTGCAGCTATAACAGCTTCAACTCTTCTGGGAAAGTTGTCCACAAGGTTTAGGAGTGTGTCTATGGGAATGTTTGACCATTCTTCCAGAACCACATTTGTGAGATCAGGCACTGATGTTGGACGAGAAGGCCTGGTTCTCGGTCTCCACTCTAATTTATACCAAAGGTGTTCTATCAGGTTGATGTCAGGACTCTGTGCAGACCAGTCAAGTTCCTCCACCCCAAACTCACTCATTCATGTCTTTATGGTCCTTGCTTTGTGCACTGGTCCAAATCATTTGGTGGAGGGGGGATTTTGGTGTGGGGTTGTTTTTCAGGGGTTGGGCTTGGCCCCTTAGTTCTAGTATAAGGAACTCTTAAGGCGTCAGCATACCAAGACATTTTGGACAATTTAATGCTCCCAACTTTGTGGGAACAGTTTGGGGATGGCTCCTTCCTGTTCCAACATGACTGCGCACCAGTGCACAAAGCAAGGTCCATAAAGACATGGATGAGCCAGTTTGGGGTGTCAGAACTTGACTGGCCTGCACAGAGTCCTGACCTTAACCTGATAGATAATTTTTAGATAATTTGGATGAATTAGAGCGGATACTGCAAGTCATACTGTAAGTACCTGACCTTACAAATGCGCTTCTGGAAGACTGGTCAAACATTCCCATAGACACACTCCTAAACCTTGTGCACAGCTTTCCAAGAAGAGTTGAAGCTGTTATAGCTGCAAAGGGTGGGCCAACTCAATAATGAACGCTACAGACTATGACTGGGATGCTATTAAAGTTCATGTGCGTGTAAGGCTGGGTTCACACCTAATACCGATGCGGCTCCCAGCATGGGTCCTGTGTGTCATTCACCGTTTCAGGTGCAATTTCAGACCGAATGTTTGGCTGAATTCGGACCTGAAACGGACCAAAAGACGCACCTGTGCAAATTCGCACCAGAGCCGCAGCGGAGATGTGTGAACCGGCTCCAAAGAGAGCCGATCAAAATCCGATCAAAACCTCCTGCTATTGCGAATTGAATGAGTAGTGAATCCAGCCTTAAAGTGGTTGTAAACCCTTACAGACCACTTTGTGCTACAGGAAAGCCTATAATAAGGCTTGCCTGTAGCTACCCCGGATATCTCCTAAACCTGCACAGAGGCCTGCACGGTTTAGGAGATATCCCCTGTATTTGCATGTGCTGACATCATCAGGACACATGCGCACTGACACAAACTGAAGCAACGGCACGTATGTGCCGTTGCTTCGGTGAGTGTGCCGTTACTGTGCGCACGCGCGGGAGTGACGTCATCGCTGCTCCGGCCAATCACAGCGCCGGAGCCGCAATACCCGGAAGTAACCACCAGGAGTGATGTCGGCCGCCGGAGCGGTGTACCGGCGCCGCAGCGAGGGCTTCGATCTCAGGTTAGTATTACATAATGAGCTTGTATGCCATGTATACAAGCTCATTATGCCCTTGTCTTGCAGGTGTTAGTTTTTTTTTCTTTAAGTGGTTTTACAACCACTTTAAGGCAAGTGTACCAATACTTTTGACATCATAGTGTGTGTAATGTATATATATATATATATATATATATATATATAACACACACACATGTCCATACTATATACCTATGTATTTGATTTGGCTTTGACCTCTTGTACCCTGTAGGACATTTTTTTGCCGTATGGCTCTATCCTATAATTTACTAATTCGATTTTGGCTGGGGGAAAAAAAATAAAGCTGAAGATGATATTTTTTGTCCTGACAGCGAATGTCATCAATATGCGCAAAAGACCAAGATTTTAAGGATAAGGTTCCTAATCCCTTCATTAAGCATTTACTGTATTCCAGTAAACACTTTAAAAATTCAAATCTGTGAATCTCAATACACAAATATAAATTAAAAATAAATATGTATACAATCCACTCATGGCATCAGCAAAAACAAAAACGGTCGGCTTATCTTGTATCACCTCGAATATTTCTCTGCATACTTACTGAACCATTCAAGGATTTTATGATAATTTTAGGCAGAAGAAAAGGATTTAAAACACATCGGTGGAGTCTATCAGGATGGCGGAGCGCAACTTAGTAATATAAATGAAAACGTTCTTTTTCTTGATTTAAACAATGCAACCAATAAATGACATATTTGTGCGGGTGAGACTGGGAGCTATGTATTTTTAATATGCACTTACACGCAGGCAGAATCCCCAAATGTATATTTGTTCTGATACATTTTGGTCTGTTTTGCTTCATGCTTAAGCGAATCGCTAACTAACAAATCCTCTTTGCAAATAAAAAACTACAGTAAGGGCTTTCAAAAGGAAAGTTTTCTGTGCTTCCGAAAATCATTTTCTGCATGTCATCGCCAAGGTTATGGCCACTTTATTAGGTACCCCTGGCTCTTACTAGGGCCCCCTTTTGCCCAAATCCTTCTTGGCATGGACTCAACAAAGTGCTTGGATGTTTTTATGAATTTAATTCAGTGTAGACTTAGTATAAAAAACAAAAAAGATAAAAAAAAAAAAAAATCGGTGCATTATTAGTTCTTTAACCGGTTCAATACCGGGCATTTTCACCCCCTTCCTTCCCAGACCAATTTTTAGTTTTCAGCGCTGTCGCACTTTAAACGACAATTGCGCGGTCGTGCGACGTTGTACCCAAACAAAATTGACGTTCTTTTTTCCCCCACAAATAGAGCTTTCTTTTGGTGGTAGTTGATCACCTCTGCGGTTTTTATTTTTTGCGCTATAAACAAAAGAAGAGCGACAATTTTGAAAAAAATACAATATTTTTTACTTTTTGCTATAATAAATATCCCAATTTTTTAAAAAAAAAACACATTTTTTCCTCAGTTTCGGCCGATAACGTATTCTTCTACATATTTTTGGTAAAAAAAAAATCGCAATAAGCGTATATTGATTGGTTTGCGCAAAAGTTTTAGTGTCTATAAAATACGGGATAGATTTATGGCATTTTTAAAAAAAAATTTTTTTTTTTTTTTTTTTTTACTAGTAATAGTGGCGATCGCATTTTTTTTTCGTGACTGCGACATTATGGCGGACACATCGGACACTTTTGACACATTTTTGGGACCATTCACATTTATACAGCGATCAATGCTATAAAATTGCATTGATTACTGTGTAAATGTGACAGGCAGTGAAGGGGTTAACCACTAGGGGGTGGGGAGGGGTTAAATGTGTTTCCTAGGGAATGCTTCTAACTGTAGGGGGAGGGGACGCTCAAGGAGAGGAGACCGATCAGTGTTCCTCCGTTCTGGGAACACACATCGCTCTCCTCTGAGCTGACAGGACGTGGATCTCTGTGTTTACACACAGAGATCCACGGTCCGGCCCGGTTAACGGGCAATCGCGGGTGCCCGGCGGACATCGCGGCCGCCGGGCACACGCACCGGGACCCGAGCAACGCGGCGCGCGCGCCCCCTAGGCGGCCGGGAATCCCAGGACGTCATATGACGTCCACCCAGGATGGGAGATCCCATCTGTGGATGTCATATGTACATACGCGGGTAGTGAAGTGGTTAACCACTTAAAGACCGCCGCCCACTGCATATATACTCTATTGCGCGAAACAATGCAATATATAGTGTGGGCGCGCATGCGCTGCTGCATGCACGCGCGCGTGGGTCCCGTGGACTCGATGTCTGCTGGACACCTGCGATGGCTTCACAGAGAGGCAAGGCAGATCCCCGTTCTGACAGGGGAGGACACAGATATCGTCTGTTCCTAGTAATCAGGAACAGCGATCTCTGTGTTGTCCCAATGAGCTCAACCCCCACACAGTTAGAACAAACACTGAGGGAACACAGTTAACCCTTTGATAGTCCTTGGTGTTAACCCCTTCCCTGCCAGTGTCATCTATACAGTGACCAGTGCGTTTTTTTTTTTAGCACTGATCACTGTATTGGTGTCACTGGTCCCCAAACAGTGTGACTTAGGTTCAGATTTGTCCGCCGCAATGTCGCAGTCCTGCTTAAAATCGCAGATCGTCGCCATTGCTAGTAAAAAAAATAAAAAAATAAAGGGGTTGTAAAGGTTCGTGTTTTTTTTTTAACCTTAATGCATCCTATGCATTAAGGTGAAAAAACACCTCTCAGTGACCGGCCCTCCAGCCCCCCCATTCTACTTACCTAAACCCTCGAACTTGACCCGCTCTTGATGCGCTCTCTCTCTGCCCGGTGTTCTTGGCTCTTGATTGGATAAATTGATAGCAGCGCAGCCATTGGCTCCCGCTGCTGTGAATCAAATCCAATGAAGCGGGCACCGGGGGGGGGGGGGCGGTACCGAGTCCTGCATTCGGCGTCCATGGACGCCGAGAGCGGGAGAGCGCTTCTCCTAGGGGGTTATCTGATGTGGGGAGGAGCTGCGAGAGCCGCCGAGGGACCCTAGAAAAGCAGGTTCGGGGCCACTCTGTGCAAAACGAGCTGCACAGTGGAGGTAAGTATGATATATTTGTTATTTCTCTTTTAAAATACACAAACCTTTAGTGTCACTTTAGAAGTCCATAAATCGATCCCATAGTTTGTAGACGTGATAACTTTTGTGCAAACCAATCAATTTACGCTTATTGCAATTATTTTTTTTTTTTTTAATCAAAAATATGTAGCAGAATACAGATTGGCCTAAATTGATGAATACATTTGTTTTCTTATACTTTTTTTTTTTGGGATATTTATTATAGCAGAAAGTAAAAAATATAGTTTTTTTTTTTCAAAATTGTCACTCTCTTTTTGTTTATAGCGCAAAAAATAAAAACGGCAGAGGTCATCAAATACCACCAAAAGAAAGCTCTATTTGTGGGGAAAAAAAGACATCAATTTTGTTTGGGTACAGAGTCGCACGACCGTGAAATTGTCAGTTAAATAACGCAGTGCCGAATCGCAAAAAATGGCCTGGTCTTTAAGGGGGTTAAAACCTTCTGGGGCTGAAGTGGTTAAAGGGAATGTAAAGGTAAATAAATAAAAAAAATAATAATAATAACAAACATGTCTATACTTACCTACTCTGTGCAATGGAATTGCACAGAGCGGCCGTGAACCTCCTCTATTCAGGACCCCCGCCGGTGGTCCTGGTCCTCCTCTCTGTCCAGTGCCCTCATGGGAAGCTTCTCATAGGGGCACTCTTTTGACACTCTCCATTGACACAGACAGAGGGACTGGGCCCCACCCCCCTGCTCCTTCATCACTGGCTTTGATTGAAAGCACAGGGAACCAATGGCTCCCGGTGCCCCAGCAAAGCCAGTGAGACCCGGAAGTGAGGGGAGAAAATATCTGCAGACATGCACGGCGCTGGATCGAATAAGGCCTCAGGTAAGTAAAGGGGGACTGAGGGGGCGATGCTGACACCTAAACATTTTTTACCATAATGCAAGGAATGCATTATGGTAAAAAATGTTCAGACTTTACAACCCCTTTAACTACTTGGCACCTGGAAGATTTACCCCCCCCCCCCTTCATGAGTAGGCCATTTTTTGCAAGACAGCATTGCTTTATTTTAACTGACAATTGCGTGGTCGTGCGACGCTGTACCCAAATAAGATGTATGCCTTCTTTCCCCCCACAGAAATAGAGATTTCTTTTGGTGTTATTTGATCACCACTGCATTTTTTATTTTTTAGCACTAAAAACAAAACAAGACCGACAATTTAGAAAAAAAAAAAAAACAATATTTTTTACATTCTACTATAAAAACATATGCAATATTTTTTTTTAAAAGATCACATTCCTTCATAAACGTAGGCCAATATGTTTTCTGCTACATATTTTTTGGTAAAACAAAAACCCAAAGAGTGTATATTGATTGGTTTGCGCAAAATTGATAGCGTCTACAAACTATGGGATATACACTTGAATTTTTATTTATTTACTTTTTACTAGGAATGGCGGCGATCAGTGTCTCATAGTGGGACTCTGATATTCTGGCAGACATTCGGACACTAACTGACACTTTTGACACTTTGTGGGGACCAGTGACACTAAATACAGTAATCAGTGCTAAAAAAATATGCACTTTCACTGCACTAATGATATCGGTTGGAAAGGCGTTAAACATCAGAGGCGATCAAAGGGTTAAATGTGTGCCTAGCCAGTGTTTTGGTGTACTGTGTGTGGTGCTTTTACTAAGGTAAGCAATGGATTTTCTTTCCCTGCTTTGCAGGGAAAGAAAATCCATGACTTCCCTGCTGACAGGACAGGGCTCTGCCTTGTTTACATAGGCAAGGCTCTGTTCTGTGTGAATTCCTAATGATCGGCGGGTGCCGGCGATCATCTATTGCCCGGCACCTGCAGATCGGCATCTGCTGTGTTTAATCAGAATTGCCGGATCACATACCTACGTGATCTGGCACAGGAGAGTTTCCTTGCCGCCGTAGATATATGTTATACAGTCGGCAAGCAGTTAAAGTGTGTCTACGGACAAAGTTTTTTTTTTTAGTTTTGAATACAGTGGAAAAGATTAGAACCTCTGTCAGGTTTGACTTCCTCCCATTAGAGAGATATTCTCTTAGACCTCATTTACAGACATGTTTCCCACTGAATAAAGATATGCTTTGGTTCCCTCTTCAGAGGGCATTTGACAGGCGGTGAGGAGGTGTTATATCACCACCTCACTGCCTGTTTTAACACCTAAAAACCGTGCACCAGTGCACTACAAATGTGTGCATTGCAGACGGTTGTGGGGCAGTTGCGTGGTGCCCTATTCAGTTGAATAGGTTGTGTTTAGAGGGTGGTACTGTCTGTAGTACCTTCTAGTGTGCTACTAGATTAGTGCAGGGAAATTTAAAGTGGAGTTCTGCCTTCCCCTCAAAAATGTAAAAGTTAGCAGCTACAAATACTGTAGCCGCTGACTTTTAATATTAGGACACTTACCTGTCTTGGAGTCCAGCGATGTTGGCATCGCAGCTGATGTTTCCATCGGCTGTCGGGTGTTGCCGCCGCCATTGCCGATAAGGAAACCCAGCCCTGAAGCCTTTCGTTTTTATGGCCAGGTCCCTACTGCACATGTGCAAAGCGCGGGTGCACTCTCCTACTGGCCGGACAGTAGGGGAAGGAGGAGGGGGGCCGGACTTCTGACGTACAGCGAGGTCCGACGGAATGTGGGACAGGGTACCTGTCAAAAACAGGTACTCGCTCCCCCCTCACTCCGGGAAATGTGCCAAATGTGGCACCAGAGGAGACAGATAAGCGGTAGTTCCACATTTGGGTGGAACTCCGCTTTAAGTATGACTGTTGGTTAGTTTGTGAGTCAGAAATTGGGTCAGGGTTACTGCAGGTCAAGCTGGATGGCTCCACAGAGGCAGGTCTCTGGTACCTCCCCCTTGATCTGGAAGTTTGGAGAAACTTCTAGAAATTAGTAGGTGGAGGCTAGGAGGTTCTGATCTGAATTCTTGAGGGAACTTGGCCAATCCCCAGGCAGAATGTCCCGGCAGGGTGGCTGAGTCAGCCCTTAAATATGGGTGAGCCAGGCTAGCAGGAGAATCAGTAGAAGACGGAGTGCTGAGGAAACTGTCCATGGCCTAGGAGGGGACCCCTGTGTCTGGGGGGGTTTCTGTCTCCAGGCTGGGCTCAGGCTGGCTTGTAAAGATCTTGACAGCAGTGCGGTTTGAAGGGAATCTTGCCCAAGGAGCAGCAGGGAGCAAAGTGGACAGCGTGAGCACATAAGCATGCCCATGGATTCACTAGGGGAGATACTGCCACATGTAGCAAGCTTTCAGAAGAACAGCGTTGTGCTTAGACCTTCCTAACCCTTGCCTTGGGAGATCTTTGGAGCAGCCGGGTAGGCTGGCGGACAAGCAGCCAGGAGGGCTGGTAGATCCTGTAGGCAGTAGAGTTCTGAACAGTATCTACGGTGCAGTTGGAGATACTCCTGAATGCAGCTTACAACACACTGTGCTACTTTCTAAAAGGTACTGAGAGTTCCCAGTCTTTAATGGGCTTTTGCTTTTGGTCAACAAAGACTGTCAGTGTCCTAAAAGGAGGACAGTTTGGGATCTTGTACATAGGAAGGAAGTTGTCCCATTTATTGTTTCAGTCAAGCTGGGCATTCTATAATTCCTATCCCCCATCCAAGTTATCACCCCTAATAAAACAACAAAACCAAATTCCGAGATTATTTCTTGTGTCTGAATGGAAGTGAAAAATGTTTGTTGCCTGGCTGTGCAGGATTAGGGGAACCAGTTATCAGCAGCCCTTGCCGAGGAAGTGCTACATGTCTGACAAATGCGACAGTGAGAAAAATATTTGTACACCATTGCCTTTGCAAGCTAAGGTAGAGAGGCTCAACCTTACATTTTTACTACCCCAAACCCTCCCCAACACAAAGTGTAAGGCCTTACTCACTTTCCTGGAGACAACCTGCAAGGAATTTAGGGGAACTTCCAAACAGTAAACAAAGCAGTCAAATGTAATTGTGGAGTCACCCCATCATAAATATTTTTATATATTAATATAATATTTTCATGAGGGCATCATCCCAAATAGACAAGACCACAGTGCAAAATATTTGTAGGGACTTTTAGATATGCACCCCAGTAAAGTATTGACTCAACATGAGAGTGATGAAACTTTTACATAAAATGAATTATATTTTTATTACATAATTATTCAAATCAATTGTATACAGATAAAAAAAATGTTCTATTGCAAAATATATATTATAAAGCTCAAACAGTGTGCTGTTTTGCATTCTAAGCCTTCCGCAGATATTACGCTGCCTTAGGACCCAGGACTTACCTTTTTACAACTCCTTAAAGTGGAGTTCCACCCACTTTTACAACTCTTCAGCATCCCTCTCTAAACTGTGCACTGTAAACGAATTGGATATTTTTGTATTTTTTTTCTCAGCACCTACTGTATATCTGCTGTATTCATTTTTCACTTCCTCCTCCCTGGCCGCAGCCCATCGCATCATTTTCTGTTTGCAATGCCTTCTGGGAAGGGGCGGCAACTTCCTCTGACACTACCGTTGCTATGGAAACCTGACCTGAAACCTATTACACTGCTTGTGCTGCACTGAGCATGTGCGAGATCTGCAAGGATGAGATCCAGGAAGAAATACAGTCTGGCTTCAGATGCCCACACTTAAGATGGCCACGGCCTGCTGTAAGTTTATAAAATAACAAACTATTGCTATAAACTAACAAAACAGACCTTAGTTTACAGACTAACTTTACTAGAATACATTAAGCTTGTGTATTATAGGGGTATTTTTATTTAAAAAGTATAATTTCGGCCGGAACACCACTTTAAGATAAAATCAAACCATCTACAGAGGTGAATAAATAAAAAAAATTACAAGTTGAAACCATAAATACAACCTATATTATAATGACAATAAATCAGTAACAAAAAGGAAAAGAGAAGAAATTAACCACTTGACCAATGGAATGTTTCACCTCCTTTATGACCAGATCAATTTTTGCTATTCGTCACTGAGCTTTAAGGACCAGGCCTATTTTTCAAACTTGTTGCTTACAAGTTAAAATCTTTTGCTGTAAAATTACTTAGAACCCCCAAACATTCTTTTTTTTTTTTTCGGACACAATACAGAATAAATTGGCGGTGGTTGCAATACTTTGTCGCACCGTATTGGGCAGCGGTCTTACAAGCGCAATTTTTGTTTGGAAAAAATTCACTTTTATGAATTAAAAAATAAAACAACAGTAAAGTTAGCCTAATGTTTTTTTTATATTGTGAAAGATAAATGTTACGCCGAGTAAATTGATACCCAACATGTCATGCTTCAAAATTGCGCCCACTCGTGGAATGGCAACAAACTGTGACCCTTAAAAATCTCCATAAGCGACATTTAAAATTTTCTACAGGTTACCGGTTTTGAGTTACAGAGGAGGTCTTTACCTAGAATTATTGCTCTCGCTCTAGTGAAATCAGCAATACCTCACATGTGTGGTTTAAACACCGTTTTCATATGCAAACGCGACTTACGTTTGCACTCGCTTCTGCGCGCGAGCTCAGCGGGACGGGGTGCTTTCAATTTATTTATTTATTTTACTTTTTATTTTTACACTGTCCATTAAAAACAAAAAAAATTGGGTCACTTTTATTCCTATTACATGGAATGTAATGACAGGACCTCTTTAATGTGAGATCTGGGGTCAAAAAGACCTCAGATCTCACATTTACACTTAAATGTAATAAAAAAAAAGACTTTAAAAAAAGAAAAAAGAAAAAAAATGTCCCCTTTAAGACCATTGGGCAGAAGTGACGTTTGACGTCGCTTCCGTCATCCAATGTTATGGAGCCGAGTGGGGGCCATCATTCTCTCACTCTGCTCCATGCTACTGAGGGAAAAGAATCTGATCGTCTCCGCTGCTACTGAAAGAGGACCGCCCGCCGTTGATGAAAATACTGGGGTAATGGTAGCTATCTGCTCCCACAACCCAGGTATTCTACATCAAAGTACCAACGTATACTAACGGCGGCTGGTCTGTAAGTGGTTAACTTGCAATTGCTTGTTAATGCAATATTGTACATAAATTCAATTTTTATAATTTATTAGCACAAATAGAGCTTTATTTTGTTGATTTTTAATCACCACTGAGTTTTTTACTTTTTGCTATACAAACAAAAAAAGACAGATTTAAAAAAGAAAAAAAAAATATATTTTTTTAACACTATTTTTGCTTATAACAGACCACTGTTATAATCAATAGTCTTAGCTGTCCACCATAAAAAGATAAAAGAAAAAAAGAAGAAAAAAACACTCATCAGCAACACCTGTGCTATCCCACCTGCCAGGGTTTTTCTGATATTAATTTAAAATCAATATGGATTCTTAATGAGATATGCAAAATACACTTCTGATAAACCTACAACCACAGCTGTACAACTAAAACGAAAAGACCCTGAGCTGTGAAAGGAAAATTTGTTTGAGCTTCATGATAATCAAGGACATTTCCCAAACAATGACAATGGGTTACATTTGTACTTTAACCACTTGACCTCCGGAAGATTTACCCCCCTTCAGGACCAGGCCACTTTTTGCGATACGACACTGCGTCGCTTTAACTGACAATTGCGCAGTCGTGCGACGTTGTACCCAAACAAAATTTATGTCCCTTTTCCCCACAAATAGAGCTTTCTTTTGATGGTATTTGATCACCTCTGTGGTTTTTATTTTTTGCTCTATAAACAAAAAAAGAGTGTCAATTTTGAAAAAACACAATATTTTGTACTTTTTGCTATAGTAAATATCCAATAAATAAATAAATAAATAAGCATATATTGATTGGTTTGCGCAAAAATTATCGTGTCTACGACTTTTATTGGGACTGCAACCTTGCAACGGACACATCAGACACTTTTGACACTTTTTTTGGGACCAGTGACATTTTTACAGCAAGCTAAAAATAGCTACTACTTACTGTGTAAATGTCACTGGCAGGGAAGGGGTTAACACTAGGGGGCGATCAAGGGGTTAAATGTGTTCCCTAGATGTGTTCTAACTGTGGGGGAATGTGGCTGACTAGAGGAGGAGAGAGATCGCTATTCCTGATAGCTGTTCCTACTTAGTATGAACACACGATCTGTCTCCTCTCCCCTGACAGTTAATACACACAGATCCCTGTTCTCACTCTGTCTTGAGTGATTGCGGGCACCTTCGCGCACGCCTGCTACAGTGTCTTTAAGAGCCGACGTGCAGCTACGATGGCTCGCACAGGGGAGCCATCCTGCTGCAGTATAACTGACTCAATATTTATCCAGCTGACTAGGAAGAACACTTTTTGTGTGTTCACCCTAATGGCAGAGACTCTTCTTATTTCTCTACCAGAGAAATGCTAACAACTGAAGGACACACTGAAAACTATTAACAAGGTATAGCTTTCTAAACTCTTTCTACAAGGACTTAAAGTGTTACTAAACCCAGGAGCCTGCACTCACTCTATCTGGTCTCCCACAGTACACAGAACACTGAGCATGTGCAGCCTGACTCCAGTAACTCTGTCTTATCCGGACATGTTTTGGAGACAATGCAAGAAGGGGAGGTTCAGAGACAGGATCAAACAGCCTTTTTACACAATGCGGAGGATTAACCCCTTAGGTTCCACAGTGAGTAGAACAAGCATGCTTTACTGCATATACAGACTGATTTTACTGTTGTAGGTTTAGTAACACTTTAAAAATAAGGGAGGTCAATTCAGGGCGAATTCACTGTTTTTCACTATTATTAAATCAAGATAATTCAAACCTCATGGACACTACTGGAAATCATAACTTTAAAATATTAAAACACTTTTCAATTTATAATTGATATGACGCTATCTAAAAGGACTCATTATTGAGAATAATTATGTTACCATATATATGTACTATAATGATTATGAAAATAGGAAAGTGTTCTGTTTGATTAAAAATTATAGTACATTAAAGAGTAATATCACAAATAGATCACCTACCGGGGATTGCACTTACACAGGGTGTCTGATGGGAGTCAGACTTTTTTAGAACAGGTAGTACACAGTAAGTGGTGATGGGAGGGGGGCGAGCTAGGTGTCCCGTCCCCCCGCACTGGAATGCTAATTCAGTCACAATGAAGCAGTGGACGTTACAACATCGTTTGTTTGCTTACGGCAGCTTTGTGTGAAGTGGTGAGTCTATCACAGTAACGCAGTGACTTTTTCCTCGAGAATTCAATGTTGGTCGACACAGGGCCATTCCCAGTTGCAACGCGGTCCTCAGGTGGGTTGAACATTTCAGAACAACCAGAAACATTATGAACAAGAAAATACCACTACGGAGTACTGTTTTTTTTAAAAAACGTCCAACTCCCGTTGGTCTCACTGTACTTCCAATTAGGAGTAAAATAACACATCTAGATTAATCCAAGGATAAATATTATATCCCATAAAAGACTAGATTGAATAAAATCCAATTTTATTCCCAGAAGACCTAAAACAGAGATTCCTAGTCCTAGAGTGTCATCCAGTGGCGGCCCGTCCATTAGGGGCCTATGGGCACTGCCCCCCCAATCCATGCCTCTGGCCCCCTGATCTACACACATAGATTCAAATGGGTGTTTTTTTCTTTTATTTAAGCACGTGATTAGAACCAGAGGCTCTGATAGGCTTCGAAAAAGGGTGGGCTCGGGGCATAGAGCACAGCGCCTTGAGCCAACCCAGTTGTGAGACCCATTTCCCGATTGGCCGAAAGGAGAAGCAATCTTATTGGCCAAGGACTAGGAGGTGGAGGGAGAAGACGCGTGGCGGGAGGAGACATACGGCTGGAGGAGAAGCAGGGGAAGCCTAACCGACCGACCCAAGAGCTGCCACTGTGATTCCAGGGACAGCTCACCCACAGCGGCTCAGCCATCCAGCATCCAGCACTCCCCGGCTCAGACAGGGGAGGGAGGAGGAGGGGAGATTGGAGTCACCACAGGCAGGACATCTGCCTTCTAAGGCAAGAAGGCCATCCATCTCCCGCAGGGGGGGTTTGCTGGTGTTCCCAGTGTTCATGTCCTGCTCCAGGGGGGGCCTCATCTCCCGCCGAGGAAGGGGGTGGCACACACCTCCAAGATGACCACTGCCTTGCTAAAGCAGCTGAGGGTAAAGGTGATGGACTGGCCAAGCATCTCTCCAGACGTAAACCCTATTGAGATGCTATTGTGGGGCATCCTCAACAGGGACGTGCAGTCAGAGGAGGCAGGTGGGGCAGAGCCTTACCTGCCATGAACATAAAAAAAAAAAAAATCAACCTTGGGGTAGCTGAAGTCCTACCCCACCACTGGTCAAAATGTGGGGCTCCTATCATCTATGTTTCCGGAGATACGGGGCTCCTTGCGCAGCCTGTCAGAAGCTACATACAGAACGGGCAGTTTAAATATAAGATGGCACACTCTATTTGCAGCAGACTGAGAGGATGAGCTCACAGTGCCTCTTCTCACTTCTTGTCAGAGGCACTGAGCTCAATGGGCAGCTTGGAGTCTTGGACCAATGGTAAAGTACCATTGGCCACAGCTGTCCAATAAAAATGCTGCAATGGAGGCACGCCTCTCACTGCAGTGTCATAGAAGAGGGCATGTGTCTAAAAGACACATGCTCCCTTCCAGCTCAGACCTCTTAACTAGAAGGAAAAAACATGGGTTTATGATTATAAGATTTACCCACAATCCCATGTTTTTCTCACACAGTTAAGAGGGAAAAATGAGAATCTGCTGCTGCTGAAAAGGTCCAAGCTAAATCATATATTATCATGCTATATGTTATAGGATAATAATTTATTATTTATCTATTTACTGTGAAATTACTAGTTTAAAGTTATAACTTTAAACTTCAGTAATATGTCCATTAAGCCACCTGCTTGAGGTGTACAGTTTCTAAAAATATAGTAAATTACCTTAAAAATAATATATAATAATTATTTGTATATTACTTACTTATGGTAATTAACACCTTGCCACCCAGGCCAATTCTGACACTTCTCTCCCACTTGTAAAAATCATAATTTTTTTGCTAGAAAATTACTCAGAACCCCCAAACATTATATATATTGTTTTAGCAGACACCCTAGGGAATAAAATGGTGGTCATTGCAACTTTTTATGTTACATGGTATTTGTGCAGCAAGTTATCAAAGCATTTTTTTTTGGAAAGAAACTGTTTCATGAATAAAAAAACAAACAAAAAAAAAAAACCAGTAAAGTTAGCCCATTTTTTTGTATAATATGAAAGATGATGTTATGCCAAGTAAATAGCTACCTAACATGTCATGCTTTACAATTGTGCACGCTTGTGGAATGGTGCCAAACTTCAGTGCTTAAAAATCTCCATAGGCGACGCTTTACAATTTTTTACAGGTTACATGTATAGAGTTATAGAGGAGGTCTAGTGCTAGAATTATTGTTCTCGCTCTAACGTTCGCGGCATATGTAACCTGTGTGCATCTGGCCCTGATACTAGCCTGTGCCTCACCAGCCACTGACCTCACTGCACGTTCCTGATCCTCATCTGTAAGGTGGAGGAGAGCAAGATCTCTAACATCCACCAGCTCTGTGATGTCATCATGGAGGAGTGGAAGAGGACTCCAGTGGCAACCTGTGAAGCTCTGGTGAACTCCATGCCCAAGAGGGTTAAGGCAGTGCTGGAAAATAATGGTGGCCACACAAAATATTGACACTTTGGGTACAATTTGGACATTTTCACTTAGGTGTGTACTCACTTTTGTTGGCAGCGGTTTAGACATTAATGGCTGTGAGTTGAGTTATTTTGAGGGGACATTAAATTTACACTGTTATACAAGCTGTACACTCACTACTTTACATTGTAGGAAAGTGTAATTTCTTCAGTGTTGTCACATAAAAAGATATAATAAAATATTTACAAAAATGTGAGAAGTGTACTCACTTTTGTGAGATACTGTATATCTTTAGCCATATTAATTTTCCAGCCCATTATATAATTTAAATGTGTCTATGTCGTACGACTAATCCTACTGATATGCGTGATTGTTAGTGACTTAATTGTTAAATTAATTTTTATTCCTTTCTTCTTTTTCCGTAGTCCATACTTTCATATAATTTCATTATTCTAAAAATATCTACATAGAGCAACAAATTAAGGGAATAATGAATTAAGTCAGTGTATTTATATTTATTAAATTTATTTTATGTCAAAAGGCTGGAGGCACTTTTGCATATTGATTGGTTAAATAACTGATATCACTGAGTTGATTGATTGTGTAAACTTATTTTCATATTCATTTCCACCCCGCGCGTCCCCCCTGGGGAAAACCAGACAGTACAGAGCGATGACCAGTGTGTGGAGAGCCACCACCTCTGAGCCAAAAGTGCTTAAGACATAGCTCATTCACTGGGTTTCTATGACCACCTACTTCTAAGTAGGTCTAAATTCACTCCCCGTATAGGTAATTCCATATCTCCTGCTTCAATAAACACTGCTCAGATCATTCCACCTCAGACTTCCATGGCCCCATAGGCAGATTTAAATGTGCTCAAATAATTGCTACTCCACTCACCCTTCAAATCCTGAAGATCAAATGAGAAGATCCTGTAGCTTACAACGTTTGGTATGCCCAGGTGGTCTCGCATTCCAAGTACCAATCAGGCCCAACCCTGCTTAACCACTGAAACGAGATGCATTCAAGTTGACGGGGCCTCAGGGCATTTTCTGCCCACCCATGTATCACCCCAAAGTCCTAATATACTGGTAAGTGGGACCTAAGCCCTGGAGTACTCAATCAGGAAGAGACCACACTGTTCTTGATGAATTGCCTATCTGGTATCTTGTGTACAGATTAGCATTAATGGATGAAAACAGTATTGAAGGTATTGATGTGGGATGAATAAGCAGTTGTAGATATACAGTATTGCCAGGCTTTACCTGTGTTACTGGAGGAAGACTTCCACTGGAGGGTGGGTGGCTGGTGGTGCACTATGAAGGTACACTGATGCTGTCGGGAAGAGCCTCCAGTCCTAATACAGATACCAGAATGTTTCCTAAAAGGCAGGTGTTGTCCCTGTGCTGACCTTACTCGACAGGAACCTCTCCCTTCATTGTATACTTTTCTCACAAGCAGGGTCTCTGTTCCTGATGTACCACTTGCTCCAGGCACACCAAATAACATGAGAACCCTAATTAATAAGGTCCAATTCCAAGATGGCTGCCAGAGGTCACCAGAAGTTGCAGCACTCGATGCCCATTCGGATGCTCCTTTCTAAAATGTGACCATAGCTAATTAGCTGGGAAGTTCCACTCCATGCAATTCATGGTTTCTTTTTGCATAACCTCTGACTAGCAACCACATCACTGGTGGGGCAAATCGCAGGATGCTAGAGAACTTGAATTGTTATGCTTCTATCTAATTTATTCAGTAAAGGATGTTGTTCCTAAGACTTGGCTTCCATGTGAATGCCTGGGCAGGAGAAGTCACCCACAGCCAAGGCCTGGGGAAATGTGAGAGCAATATCTGTGGTAACCTGGCTGTCGAGCCTTAAAAAGAATTACGGGCCAGTGTGTGGACACCCCTGGCATTGAGGGTGTTGAACAGGCGCAACCAGAAGGCAGGAAGGGCCCAGTCTCTGGCTGCCATCCTCACACAGGGAAGTGTAGAATGGGTGAAGAGTCATGTAATCTCTGGAGTCGGTGTGGGATGTGGGGGGCGCGACTGCCCACCATGGACATGCAACTCGGGTCCTGCTTCCAAACCTAAATAGTCACTAAAGTGGAATTGATTTGATGGCTTGAAAGTTCGGATGAGAGCACAAGTAATTTTGACAGTTATCATTCATGGCATATCTTGCGAAACAGTTAATCGATGGGTTTATTTCTGTTTTAAACTAAAACAGTTATTAAACTTTCAGGATAGATAAGCTCTGATGGTCATTTTACAATTGATATATATTTTTATTCAGATCAGTTTGTAGACAATAAAACTAATGCTGTCTGAAACCTGTCACGATTAAAAAAAAAAAAAAAAGGTTTTTGCAAATGATTTTATGAGCTTCATTATAATTTGTCCATTAAAAGACTCTCTGTTGTTCATAACTACTGATGATTCAACATAAAGTGAGCTCAGCCAACCTTGTAATATCTGTGCATTATTCATCCTATTAAATCATCAGGATCTAGAATGTGACAGCGTTCACTCAGTTAAAAATGGATAGAAGAGCAAGTTACGCCCAAAGCATTACTTGGGAAACAAATGCCAAATCTGCATTTTCCTTTAAATGAACAATAAATTAAATGGCTACTAATAATAATAGTCACCGAAGATAGCAATTATCATTGCAGAGCATGCTGCATGTACCTAAAAAAATGACCCTTAATATTTAAAAATAGTTCAGTGTATTGTTATTTACAATTTAATAAACTGTTCTCACCAGGGAAGAATGTACATACATACAGTAAATGGTACACTCTTCCTTTCCCCCTTATAACAATCACAGGGGTTGCTGTTGAAGATAATAGTGCTTACCGAAGTTGGTCTGGCTGAAAGCCAAAGAGAAGGTGACCTGCCTTCTGAATGCCATTAAATCAAGCATGCAAGACCAAGCAAAATGCATGTGGACTGGTCAACATCAATACATCAGCCTTCAACTAGGCTCATGTAGGTATACCACACATCAACCAATTAAACGTATCTGCAGGTGTCTTGTATGACCGGTGTGCCATCAAAGGGGACAGATTGTCTTATAAATGGTTGTCAAGAACAGGATTATTAAAGATCAGCCTGACTTCTACAAGAAAATAGTCATCAACAAAAGCTGGTAGGGGGATTATCATTTATGTACAAGATTATTTTGTACATAAAACATTTAGAACCTCACGATAAAAAAGAACAATGCACAAGTGCAATTTATTTATTTTAATACAGGTACTATATAGCGCAACCAATTTACACAGCACTTTACATATAAATTGTACATTCACATCAGTCCCTGCCAGGCCCGGACTGGGACAAAAAATAGGCCTGGGCATTTTGGATTGAGCAGCCCATAACATGTTAACCAGCCCATTCCCCACTCTCCACCCTGATGGATTCCCCGGGAGAGGGGAGGGGGGAACCCGACAGAGGTGTGGGGGGTAGGCGAGGGGGGACCAGGAAAGAGCATGGGGGGGTGGAGAGCACATGGAGGCCGCGGAGAGCATGGGGGAATGTTGAGAGCACGGGGGGGCGGCAGAGAGCATGGGGGAATGTGGACAGCCCAGGGGGGGGGGGCGGAGAGCATGGGGGGATGTGGAGAGCACAGGGGGGTGGCAGAGAGCATGGGGGAAAGTGGAGAGCATGGGGGGGCAGCGGAGAGCATGGGGGAATGTGGAGAGCACAGGAGGGAGGGGGTGGTGGAGAGCATGGGGGAATATGAAGAGCATGGGGGGTGGCGGAGAGCATGGGGGAATGTGGAGACCACAGGGGGTGGCGGAGAGCATGGGGGAATGTGGAAAGTACAGGGGGGGGGTGGCGGAGAGCATGGGGGAGGTGGAGAGCCCAGGGGGGGGAGACCATGGGGGAGGTGGAAAGCACAGGGGGGGTGGCGGGGAGCATGGGGGGAGGTGGAGAGCCCAGGCTGGGTGGCGGAAATAATGGGGGGTGGCGGAGAGCATGGGGGAATGTGGAGAGCACGGGGGGGTTGCCGAGAACATGGGGGAATGTGGAGAGCGCAGGGGGGTGGCGGAGAGTAGGGATGAGCCGAACACCCCCCGGTTCGGTTCGCACCAGAACCCGCGAACGGACCGCAAGTTCGCACGAACGTTAGAACCCCATTGACGTCTATGGGACTCGAACGTTCGAAATCAAAAGTGCTCATTTTAAAGGCTAATTTGCATGGTATTGTCCTAAAAAGGGTTTGGGGACCCGGGTCCTACCCCAGGGGACATGTATCAATGCAAAAAAAACTTTTAAAAACGGCCGTTTTTTCGGGAGCAGTGATTTTAATGATGCTTAAAGTAAAAAAAAAAAAGTGAAATATTCCTTTAAATATCGTACCTGGGGGGTGTCTATAGTATGCCTGTAAAGTGACGCGTGTTTCCCATGTTTAGAACAGTCCCTGCACCAAATGTCATTTTTAAAGGAAAAAATCTCATTTAAAACTGCTTGCGGGTTTAATGTCATGTCGGGTCCTGGCAATATGGATGAAAATCAGTGAGACAAACGGCATGGGTACCCCCCAGTCCATTACCAGGCCCTTTGGGTCTTGTATGGATATTAAGGGGAACCCCGCACCCAAATTAAAATAAGGAAAGGTCCCTATATACTCTGAACAGCAGTATACAGGCGGTGCAAACAAGACAGGGACTGTAGGTTTGTTGTTAAGTAGAATCTGTTTGTAATTTTGAACATTTTTAATGTGTTTAGCTCCAGCCAAAAAATCTTTTCTAAGCTTTTTGGAAAACATAGGGAAGGGTTATCACCCCTGTGACATTTGTTTTGCGTCTTTCCTCCTCTTCAGAAGATTTCACCTCACTTTTTTGTCCCAATGAAAAATGTTTTTTGAAAATTTGGGTTTTTTTGTGGAACAAGGATTGGAAAGCATCAGTGGAAAGGAGAAATTGTTTTCCCATATTAACTCTTACATGAGAGAATTTCCCTTCCTATGGGTAGATTTCATCTCACTTCCTGTTGTCTCCTTCCGTTTGCAAGTAGGAGTCGTTTGTAAGTTAGATGTTTGAAAGTAGGGTCCTGCCCTATATACTCAGCAGAAATTTGGGCCTTAGGTGTTGCTGTGGCCAAAACACTGTAAGCCCTCACAGGGCCCTGCTGTGAAATATTAGATCAAGAATTGTAATTACATGCCCCTGTTGAACAGGAGCTGAAAAATTAGGCCTTAGGCACTGGTGCTGGTGCCACAACACTGCAACCCCTCACAGACACTCTAGTTGGAACGCAGGAACGAGCCCTGCTGCAAAGTATTGCATCAAAAATTGTAATTACACGCCCCTGTTAGACAGGGGCAGAAAAATTGGGCCTTAGGCACTGGTGCTGGTGCCACAACACTGCAACCCCTCACAGACACTCTAGTTGGAACGCAGGAACGAGCACTGCTGCAAAGTATTGCATCAAAAATTGTAATTACACGCCCCTGTTAGACAGGGGCAGAAAAATTGGGCCTTAGGCACTGGTGCTGGTGCCACAACACTGCAACCCCTCACAGACACTCTAGTTGGAATGCAGGAACGAGCCCTGCTGCAAAGTATTGCATCAAAAATTGTAATTTCACGCCCCTGTTAGACAGGGGCAGAAAAATTGGGCCTTAGGCACTGGTGCTGGTGCCACAACACTGCAACCCCTCACAGACACTCTAGTTGGAATGCAGGAACGAGCCGTGCTGCAAAGTATTACATCAAAAATTGTAATTACACGCCCCTGTTATACAGGGGCTGAAAAATTGTGCCTTAGGCACTGGTGGTGGCGCCCAGAACCAAAAATGTTCTTACAAGCTATCAGCGTGATGATTGAGGAGGAAGAGGATAATTACTCAGGGATAATCACTCAGCATCAGCATAGGCAGTCTTTGAAGGGATCTGAAAAAAATTATTCAGTTACATCAGCATCAGGTGCTTGGTAGCTGGTGGTGATCCAAGACTGATTCATTTTTATGAAGGTCAGCCGATCGACCGAGTCAGTGGACAGACGCACCCTGTGATCGGTTACCACGCCTCCAGCAGCACTGAATGTACGTTCCGAAAGAACGCTGGATGCAGGACAGGCCAGTAGCTCAATTGCATACTGTGCAAGCTCTGGCCAGTGATCCATCCTCAAGACCCAGTAACCCAGAGGATTTTCGGTGGGAAAGGTGTCCAAGTCTGATCTTGCCCCTAGGTATTCCTGCACCATGTAAAACAGACGCTGGCGATGGTTGCTGGAACCGATCATACCTTGGGGCTGCGGACCAAAAAATTGTCTGAACGCATCGGTCAGACGGCCACCTTCTCCACCGCTCCTTCTTTGACTGACCGAAGCCTCAGCAACACGTTGTCCAGAAACAGGAGTTTGTAACCTCCCAGTCTCTGGGAACGCGTTGCACAGACCTTTCTGCAAGGCCTCCCGAAGATGTTTCATCCTCTGCTCCCTCTGCGATGGCAAGATAAGGTCCGCAACCTTACCCTTGTAACGTGGATCAAGGAGGGTTGCCAGCCAGTATTGGTCCTTCTCCTTGATACCACGAATACGAGGATCCTTACGCAGGCTTTGCAGGATCAGGGAGGCCATGCAGCGTAGGTTTGCTGAGGCATTCGGTCCGGAGTCCTCTGGGTCACTAAGGACAACAACGTCCGCAGCCACCTCCTCCCAGCCACGTACAAGTCCATGTGTTCCTTGGGACTGATCCCTTAAAGACTGCTGATGCTGAGTGCCAGGCTCCACCTCCATACTGACACAATCTTCCTCCTCCTCCTCCTCCTCCTCGTCCTCTTCCTGTGTGATCGGCGGGCACGCAGGAACACTGTCTGGATAAAGGGGGCCTTGAGAGCTAAGGAAGTCCTCCTCTTCCTGCCTCTGTTCTGCCTCAAGTGCCCTGTCCATTATTCCACGCAGCGTGTGCTCCAACAGGTGGACAAGGGGGACAGTGTCACTGATGCATGCACTGTCAGTGCTCACCATCCTCGTGGCCTCCTCGAATGGTGACAGGACAGTGCATGCATCCCTGATCATGGCCCACTGGCGTGGGGAAAAAAAACCAAGGTCCCCTGACCCTGTCCTGGTGCCATAGTCGCACAGGTACTCATTGATGGCCCTCTGCTGCGTGTGCAGCCGCTGCAGCATGGCCAACGTCGAGTTCCACCTGGTGGGCATGTCACAGATTAGGCGGTTCTTGGGCAGGTTAAACTCCTTTTGGAGGTCCGTCAGCCGAGCACTGGCATTATATGACCGGCGGAAATGCACAGAGACTTTCCTGGCCTGCCTCAGGACATCCTGTAAGCCCGGGTACCTGCCCAAGAACCGCTGCACCACCAAGTTAAGGACGTGAGCCAAACAGGGCACATGGGTCAGTTGTCCCTGTCGGAGGGCAGAGAGGAGGTTGGTGCCATTGTCGCAAACCACCATTCCTGCCTTAAGTTGGCGTGGCGTCAACCACCTCTGAACCTGCCCCTGCAGAGCTGACAGAACCTCTGCCCCAGTGTGGCTCCTGTCCCCCAAGCACACCAGCTCAAGCACCGCATGGCATCTTTTGGCCTGCGTACTTGCGTAGCCCCTTGAACGCCTACGGAGCACCGCTGGTTCCGAGGAAGAGGCCATGGAGGAAGAAGAAGAGGAGGGGGTGGAGGAGAGAGGTGTGTCACAATCAGCATTTTGGAGGCGTGGTGGCGGAACAACCTCCAACACTACTGCACCTTGTCCTGCATCCTTCCCAGCTGCCAGCAGAGTCACCCAATGCGCCGTGAAACTTAAGTAACGTCCCTGTCCATGCCTGCTGGACCATGAGTCAGCGGTAATATGCACCTTACCGCTGACCGCCCTGTCCAGCGAGGCATGGACATTGCCTTCCACATGCCGGTAGAGAGCCGGAATCGCCTTCCGTGAGAAAAAGTGGCGTTTGGGTACCTGCCACTGAGGAACCGCACATTCCACAAACTCACGGAAGGGGGCAGAGTCTACCAACTGAAAAGGCAGCAGTTGAAGTGCTAGCAATTTTGCCAAGCTAGCATTCAACCGCTGGGCATGTGGATGGCTGGGAGCAAACTTCTTTCGGCGGTGCAGCAGCTGGGGCAGGGAAATTTGCCTGGTACAATCTGACGTCGGTGTACCAAAAGCAGATTGCCCACAAGTACTTGGCTGTGACACACCTAATTCTACACCTTCATTCCTCTCACTGCAGGTCTCAGAGAGGACTGAAGGTCTAGTGGGGTTGGAAATCTCAGCTGATGAGGAGCAAGGAGAGATCCTCTTTGTTCTTTGGTGTGGGTCTTTCAGATACGCTTGCCAACGAACTGCATGGCAGGTCAACATATGTCTGGTCAAGCATGTGGTACCCAAGCGGGAGATGTTTTGGCCACGCGAGATACGCTTGAGACATATGTTGCAAATAGCAGCGGTGCGATCTGATGCACTCGTCTCAAAAAAGGCCCACACCAAAGAACTTTTTGAATAACGCGCAGAGACTGCAGCGCCCTGCACATGTGGAGCTTTGGGGTGTGATGCAGTCAATGTGCTGCCCTTAGGCTGGCCCCTGGAGGGCATCCTGCCTAGTTGGTGATGTGCCACCTCCTCCTCCTCCTCCTCTCTCCTATCAGGCACCCACGTTGAGTCAGTGACCTCATCATCCCCTCCCTCCTCATCACTGGAGCAAACCTGGCAGTATGCTGCAGCAGGGGGAGCATGACTGCCAGATTGCTGTCCTTCTTGGGCACCCCCTCTGTCCGTGCTCATGTTACTGCCTTCATTGAGCTCAGTATCATCATCAGAGCCTTCCAAACGCTGGGCATCCTCCTGGAGCATGTACCCAACACTGTGGTCAAACAGTTCGAGGGAATCCTCATGAGGACATGGTGGAGCTAGGGAAGGAGTCACTGATGACATTGAGCTGAGGGAAGAGGCCGCTGCTTTGCCAGACAAAGCACCCTGGGCATGGGTGAGAGAGGATGAGGAGGATGAGGACGGCTTGGTCATCCACTCGACCAAGTCTTCCGCATGTTGCGGCTCAACACGGCCAGCTGCCGAAAAAAAGGCCAAGCGTGTCCCATGGCCACGTGCTGATGAGGATGCACCGTCTCCACGACCAGCACTAGACACAGAGCCTGCTTGCCCTCTCTTATTGGCTTGTGACTGTCTGCCTCTCCTTCTTGGCCTTCCAGACATACTAATGGCCTGTAGCTGCACTAAGCTGGGATAGAACACCTGTAATTTTCTTCAGGTAGCTTTATATACTGTAACCAGACAAGCCTGCCTGTCAGTAGGAAGATAACAGGAACGGATCTAGCTGAACACTGTGAGCAGGACGTACTGCACTAAATGTATATAGCAGGAACGGATCTAGCTGAACACTGTGAGCAGGACGCACTGTACTAAATGTAAATAGTCTAGCTGCCTGACCGTGGTACTAATAGGATCAAAAAGAACACCTGTAATTTTCTTAAGGTAGCTTTATATACTGTAACCAGACAAGCCTGCCTGTCAGTAGGAAGATAACAGGAACGGATCTAGCTGAACACTGTGAGCAGGACACACTGTACTAAATGTAAATAGTCTAGCTGCCTGACCGTGGTACTAATAGGATCAAAAGAACACCTGTAATTTTCTTCAGGTAGCTTTATATACTGTAACCAGACAAGCCTGCCTGTCAGTAGGAAGATAACAGGAACGGATCTAGCTGAACACTGTGAGCAGGACACACTGTACTAAATGTAAATAGTCTAGCTGCCTGACCGTGGTACTAATAGGATCAAAAAGAACACCTGTAATTTTCTTCAGGTAGCTTTATATACTGTAACCAGACAAGCCTGCCTGTCAGTAGGAAGATAACAGGAACGGATCTAGCTGAACACTGTGAGCAGGACGCACTGCACTAAATGTAAATACCAGGAACGGATCTAGCTGAACACTGTGAGCAGGACGCACTGCACTGAATGTAAATAGCAGGAACGGATCTAGCTGAACACTGTGAGCAGGACGCACTGCACTGAATGTAAATAGCAGGAACGGATCTAGCTGAACACTGTGAGCAGGACGCACTGCACTGAATGTAAATAGCAGGAACGGATCTAGCTGAACACTGTGAGCAGGACGCACTGCACTGAATGTAAATAGCAGGAACGGATCTAGCTGAACACTGTGAGCAGGACGTACTGCACTAAATGTATATAGCAGGAACGGATCTAGCTGAACACTGTGAGCAGGACGCACTGCACTGAATGTAAATAGCAGGAACGGATCTAGCTGAACACTGTGAGCAGGACGCACTGCACTGAATGTAAATAGCAGGAACGGATCTAGCTGAACACTGTGAGCAGGACGCACTGCACTGAATGTAAATAGCAGGAACGGATCTAGCTGAACACTGTGAGCAGGACGTACTGCACTAAATGTATATAGCAGGAACGGATCTAGCTGAACACTGTGAGCAGGACGCACTGCACTGAATGTAAATAGCAGGAACGGATCTAGCTGAACACTGTGAGCAGGACGCACTGCACTAAATGTAAATACCAGGAACGGATCTAGCTGAACACTGTGAGCAGGACGCACTGCACTGAATGTAAATAGCAGGAACGGATCTAGCTGAACACTGTGAGCAGGACGCACTGCACTGAATGTAAATAGCAGGAACGGATCTAGCTGAACACTGTGAGCAGGACGCACTGCACTGAATGTAAATAGCAGGAACGGATCTAGCTGAACACTGTGAGCAGGACGCACTGCACTGAATGTAAATAGCAGGAACGGATCTAGCTGAACACTGTGAGCAGGACGTACTGCACTAAATGTATATAGCAGGAACGGATCTAGCTGAACACTGTGAGCAGGACGCACTGCACTGAATGTAAATAGCAGGAACGGATCTAGC
This sequence comes from Lithobates septentrionalis, assembly GCA_037952835.1. Lineage (NCBI taxonomy): Eukaryota > Metazoa > Chordata > Amphibia > Anura > Ranidae > Lithobates > Lithobates septentrionalis. Next base: position 87,774 of record JBBDGP010001358.1, read on the forward strand.
TGAACACTGTGAGCAGGACGCACTGCACTAAATGTAAATACCAGGAACGGATCTAGCTGAACACTGTGAGCAGGACGCACTGCACTGAATGTAAATAGCAGGAACGGATCTAGCTGAACACTGTGAGCAGGACGCACTGCACTGAATGTAAATAGCAGGAACGGATCTAGCTGAACACTGTGAGCAGGACGCACTGCACTGAATGTAAATAGCAGGAACGGATCTAGCTGAACACTGTGAGCAGGACGCACTGCACTGAATGTAAATAGCAGGAACGGATCTAGCTGAACACTGTGAGCAGGACACACTGCACTAAATAGTCTAGATAGAAGATAACAGGAACGGATCTAGCTAAACTGAATACAGTGTATATATATATATGCAACACCTGGGATGCATATATATACACAATACACTGTAAGTGCAGCTAACTGACTGACTGTTCTGCCTAATCTATCTAACTCAAATCAAATGACACTGTCTGTCTCTCTCTCTATCTCTCAGCACACCGGAACACACACTACACAGGGCCGCCGTGCAGGCGGCCTTATATAGTGTGGGGTGTGTACTAAATCCCCTGAGCCATAATTGGCCAAAGCCACCCTGGCTTTGGCCAATTACAGCTCTCTCTACTGACGGCGCTGTGATTGGCCAAGCATGCGGGTCATAGTGCATGCTTGGCCAATCATCAGCCAGCAATGCACTGCGATGCCGCAGTGAATTATGGGCCGTGACGCGCCACACGAATTTGGCGCGAACGGCCCATATCGTTCGCAATTCGACGGACGGTCGAACAGCCGATGTTCGAGTCGAACATGGGTTCGACTCGAACACGAAGCTCATCCCTAGCGGAGAGCATGGGAGGAGGTGGAGAGCCCAGGGGGGTGGTGGAGAGCATGGGAGGAGGTGGAGAGCACGGGGGGGTGGCGGAGAGCATGGGGGAAGGTGGAGAGCCCAGGGGGGTGGCAGAGAGCCCAGGGGGGGTGGCAGAGAGCATAGGGGGAATGTGGAGAGCACAGGGGGGGTGGCGGAGAGAAGCAGGATAGGAGGAGCAGTGGGGGCGGCTACATATTGAAGAATCATTCTCTCCATCTTCCTCCTGCAGTCTCGGAATGCCTGCTTCTCCACCTCCCCCCACAGTATTGAATTGAAATTGGGGCACAATTGTGTTGGAGGAACTGGACCCGACAGTAAAGATTTTGAAGACGAGGCTATGAGGTACCAAACAGGCATCTCTGGAAAGATCTCTAACCCTGGGTTCAGACCTATGTGTTTTTTAGTGCCTTTTACAGTTTGCAGAAACGAACTACAGTCCATTTAACATGGTTTCCTATGGTACACATTCACATCTAAGCGTTTTGTGGCTAGTACGTTTTTGGAAAGGGTCGGGGATCTTTTTCCGTGTTTTGCGTGTAATAGACTTCAATAGAATCACACCAGAAAGGCAAGTGTTGTGTTTGTGATGCGATTTTTGATGTGTCTTGCATTTTTTTTTGGGGTTTTTGATGTGTTTTGCGTTTTGTATATAGCTGGTTGCTAAGGAGGGGGCTGGGAATCCTTAACAATCGATGAGTCATGAATGCAAAAAAAAAATCGTGAAAAAAATGGCATGGGGTCCAGAGGGCACCTCCATTGTCAAAATGTAAAAAAAAATCCCCCAAAATCCATACCAGATCCTTATCCGAGCATGCAGCCTGGCAGGTCAGGAAAGGGAGGGGACGAGCGAGCGCCTTCCCCCTCCTGAACCATACCAGGCTGCATGCATTCGACATGGGGGGGATGGGCGCTTTGGAGTGGGGGGCTCTTTTTTTTTAACATTTCACTGCTTTTACAGGTGAATGGGTAGGGGTACGATGTAGCCGATACCCATTCACATAGGGGGGAGCCGAGATCTGTGTACCCCCTTGTTAAAGGGTACTTCCAGATTCCGATAAGCCCCCCACCCACAGACTTCGACACAGCCTAGGGTTTAAGGGAAGATTTCCCTGTCCCCATCAAAGCACCCATACCCCCATTTTAAGGGCATGAGGCCTGGTATGTTTCATGGGGGGGCGCTCGCTTGTCCCTTATCTTTCCTGACCTGCCGAGCTGCATGCCTGGATAAGGGTCTGGTATGTATTCTGGGGGGAACCCACGCCATTTTTGAAAATAAAATTGGCGTGGGGGGTCCCCTCCGAATCCATACTACACCCGGAAGGGCCTGGATTTTGGAGGTGAGAACCCATGCCGTTTTTTTTCCGCAATTTTTTTTTGCCGGCAATTTTTTTTTTTACCTTCAGCTGTCAGAGGGGAACTCTGCTGACAGAGGAGGAATCAGTTTTGAGGGACATGGCAGTTGGCCCCTCCTTAGCAACTAGCTATATACAATGTGTTTACAGTGCGTTTAAAGAGAAAAAAAATGCAGGAAAATGCAAAACATGCCTGAAAAACACATCAAGCGCAGCCGCTTAGATGTGAATCTAGCCTTAATGTCGAGAACTGGTAAGTATGTAGATGGGGCCAGGTGTTTGGTGGGGAGAATGCACAGGGAGACCAAAGAATGTAGTAAAGTGTACACAAACGTTCTGACAATATGGTAGCAGTAACTGTGTAACACGGCCGAGCCCGGCACAGTAGTACAATGCAGAAGGTCTTGCAAAAACAGTATTACCTCAGTATTACAGAAGACACTCCAAATAGCTGAAAAGGAGAAGAGCTCCTGGCTGGTGACACCGGTGTGCAGTCCCTTTTCTGTCCCTCCTCCACTGCATCCTTTCCTTACACTAGACACTCTGTCCCTAACCAGCGTGTTCCTGTCCCTGACCTAGCCCCTTTGCAAATGCCCGCCAACTGCAGCGGGACAGTGTTATTTATTAGCACTGTCCACAATAAATAATGTGTGCCAAAATCATCTAGAGCAGCAGCATCCAATCAGACAGCTAGTTCCCTGATGACACCTACAGAAGCCTCAGAGGAACAAGAGTTCCTCCTGTCCTCCGCCCTCTCTGCATGCTGGTGGCCGTCACAGTGCCACCTGTGCAGGGAGGCTGTACCACACCTACCTACATGTATAAGACTTGTAGAGGAGCTGGGGATAGACATCAGAGCCCAATAAGTGTAACTAGGGCTGGGACAAGGGGTGGCCAGGAGGGATGGCTGCCCTGGGCACTGTGGTATCATGTGAGGTGGGGGGGGCAAAATGAGGAGATTGGGGGGGGGGATTTGTGTTGTAAGGAGGAATTTGGCAGGCAGCAGGGGAAAAGAATTGTTCTAGTAGGGGAAAATTTGGATGTGTGTGCTAGGATTGGTGATTCAGTGGGATTTGTGTTGCGAGGAGAGATTTGGGGGCGGGGTGGTGATAGAGTGGGAAAGAGGATTTTTGCAAGGAGGAGATTTTTTTTGGGGGGGGGGGCAGGGATTTGTGCTAGTAGGACTGATTTGGGGGTGTTTCTGCTAGGGGGGGGGGGTATTTGTGCTAGGACAGGGAATTGGAGTGGGGGGGGGGAGAGAATGTGTACGTGGAGGGGAAATTTGAGGGGTGGAGGATTTGTGCCAGGAGGTGTGACTTTTTTTTGGGGGGGAGGGCATATGTGCTGGGGGGATTTGGAGGATCGAGGGGCAGTTTTGTGTGAATTTGTGAATTTATGTTAGGTGTAATTATGCAGATTAGTGCCCGATTTTTTTTGGGGGGGGGGGGGATTTTCACTGACGCATAATGCTCATATATTTCGGTGGGGACGCAGTTCGGCATGTTCACCCCGGGGCTCTAGGTGACCTTGTCCCAGCACTGAGTGTTACTGTACTAAAAGAGCAGTTACACTTTAAAAGGTATACATGAGCAACAATTATATTATAAGACATCTTCTCATAACAACAGCGACTTGAAATGCAGTGGCGACTGGTGCTCAACATTTTTGGGGGGGTGCAAACAAACTGAAAAATTCTGGAAAAAAAACCATCAATTGCAGGCTCATTGTGCCCATCAAATGCAGCCACTGTGCCCATCAAATGCAGCCACTGTGCCCATCAAAGGCAGCCACTGTGCCCATCAAACGCAGCCACTGTGCCCTTAAAATGCTGCCACTGTGCCCCATCAAATGCTGCCACTGTGCCCCATCAAATGCTGCCACTGTGCCCATCAAATGGTGTCACTGTGCCCATCAAATGGTGTCACATCAAATGCTGTCACTGTACCCATGAAATAGTGCCACTGTGACCCCCCCGGTGGCGAGCGGTGGGACCTTGCAACTGGTCAGAAAGTGGCTCCTGTGTCCTCCGTGCGTCTCCTCCGCTCCTCCCGATAGGCGTCCAATTGTAGCACCTGTCGTTTCAGCCAATCAGGTGATGGGTAACAGACCCGCGCACCTGATTGGGTGAAAGGCGGTTCAGTGTTAGGAAAGCGAATATTCATTTGCTTTTTTAACACACCTGGGTGGACTATGATCGCAATGCTTTGCGCTCGCAGTTCACCTTTTTTGAAGCCTATTAGAGCCTGGCTCTAATCAGGTGCTTCAAAAACAACCCCCCGCCACTGGAATTCAGGCGCTCGGCGTCCAAAAAGGGGCCGGACGCCTGAATAGGGGTTGGCTACAGCGGCAAAAGATATACATTCTACATAGAGGGGGGTGGCTGGAGAGAGGGGGCAGTGCCCGTGCGCCCTAATGGACGCACCGCCACTGTTAAAATGGCTATTTATCAATAACAAGCTCAACTGACACAAGCTATGGGATTTCATTTACTTTTGGAAGTCAGAAAGCATGGATTTGTGAGGATCAATATAAAAAAATAAATAAATTGGTGAGTTACTGTAGCAGTGCACTGAACTCTATTGAACTGTCTTACTGTATGGGCCATGCTAGGTTCTTTTATTGCACAGTGAACTCACAAAGCACAGAAGATGCAGACTGGGCTCCAGGCATATGCTATATATTAGCAGTCTGGTAAAAGTTTACACATTTTTATGAAGTAAAGCTGTTTTAATTGAGTTCATTTATCAAGTCAGCTATAGGCAAATAAAACCAACAACATACAGATGGGGTTGTATTATAAAAAAACAAAACAAAAACCTATTATTCTGCTCATTATATCTTGCTGATTTAGTGTTACTAGCTATTAAAATATGGTTTGTATACAGTGCATGCCGTCTGCATAGTGTGGGAAAATATGCCAAATGGAAGGAGAAAAGAGGCTGCATCCCTTTAGACCTGCATGCTCCCTGAGGCCTATGCACATCCAACAAAATGCTGGGGATACCTTCTTCTTGATAACATCATATGCACTGAAATGCACCTGTGGGCAGAGAAGCCTGAACAACAAAATCAGGTGAAATGTTATGTATGCAGCTTGGTTACTTTAAGCGCTTCAGCCCCGGAAGATTTTACCCCTTTCCTGACCGGAGCACTTTTTGCAATTTGGCACTGCGTCACTTTAACTGAAAATTGCGCGGTCGCGTGACGTTGCACCAAAACATAATTGGTGTCCTTTTTTCCCCACAAATAGAGCTTTCTTTTGGTGGTATTTGATCACCTCTGCGGTTTTTATTTTTTTGCGCTATAAACAAAAAAAGAGCAACAATTTTGAAAAACAAAAAAGGAATTTTTTTTACTTTTTGCTATAATAAATATCCCCCAAAAATATATATATAAAAAAAAAAATTTTCCTCAGTTTAGGCCGATATGTATTCTTCTATATATTTTTGGTAAAAAAATCACAATAAGCGTATATTGATTGGTTTGCGCTATGCGTTTCTGTCAGGGCACCCTCTGGGGAAAGCGATGACAGAAACGCATCAGGGCGTTGCTACGCAGCCTACTGCAGAGTCGGCTTATCCTTGTCTGCCCTTCCCGGGTTTACCGCAGGAGCGGTGAGAGGTTAGAGGGGAATGCACGACTGACATAGTATTGATGTTACATGCCCTTATATTATGCAAACATTCTTGCAATAAGCAAAATACAGGATGAAAAGTGTCCAGTGAACAGCGATTATCCCTTTGATTGATAAGCGTTTTAATCAGCAGGGTCTGGTAAGCAGGGCCGGTGCTACCACTAGGCAAACTAGGCAGCCGCCTAGGGTGCACTGCTGCCTAGGGCGCCTGGCCACTGGTGTTCCTACTCTTTTCTCTCTGCAGCAAGCAACTAAATCTCAGCATAAGCAGGCAGCCACCGCTCCGTTCGCACATAGTGTCAGAGGGCGCAGCGGCAGTGGCGGAGGACTGTGTTTGTGTCCTGACTCCTGACTCCCGAATGAATAGAAGCAAGCAAACATTCATTGATGGGAGCTGGTGTGGCTGCATTGATGGGCGCTGGTGTGGCTGCATTGATGGGCGCTGGTGTGGCTGCATTGATGGGCGCTGGTGTGGCTGCATTGATGGGCGCTGGTGTGGCTGCATTGATGGGCGCTGGTGAGGCTGCATTGATGGGCACTGGTAGGCTGCATTGATGGGCGCTGGTAAAGGCTGCATTTGATGGGCACTTCATTAAAAAGGTTGGGTATACATGGGCAAGGCAAAGGGGGTGGAGTCAGGGGTGGAGCCAATGGGGTGGCAAAATGAGGTTTCGCCTAGGGTGTAAAAATTCCTTGCACAAGCCCTGCTGGTAAGTGGATTACCTACGGGGCTGTGGCACAAGTGGTGTTATGACGGAGACTTGGGATCAATGCTAATATTTTCTTCCACGATCGTCTAGTTTATACTCACCTGCCTTTTCTTAATGGAGTTTCACTGAGTGGATCACCATTTGATACTTTGTTTAAGTGGACTCTTAAGCAATTTCATTGATATTTTAAAATATTTGCTATTTTTGCACTAACGCTGCTAATGTTTTAGAAATTTTTCTTTGACATATTCTAAGTATTAATAGCATACTATACTATATATTGTCCTGCTGACGTTGGGGCCCTTATGGTGGCATGCTTACTCCACAGTGGGTGTGTTTGTATTTCCAGGGTAGTTAAGAGCATTGACAGCATTGTTCAACAACAACAGTTGTACTGTGCAATCCGGTGCGGACAATACATTTGCGATCTGCATTTGGGGTTCCGTTAAACTGACCACCACAGCAAAGCGCAAGGGCATTGCGATCAGAATGTGGTGGGGGAATGCGGCTCTCCTGCACTGCATTCTAGTGTGGCCCTAAAAGTCCTGCATGCTGCATGTTTAATACAGTTACATTGATTCAGCTTTTTCTGTGGATGGAATAGATGGAGAGGTGGGGTGGAGATGTCACGCTCCCCACCTCATCTAATCAGAGAATGCTTTGCATTCATTAACTCCTTGACGGCAATCTCCTCCTTTAAGGGTTCTAGAAGACGGGAGGGAGAGGTGGGCATTCGGGTCATGTGACCCCCTGTGATAGGCTGTCACAGCAAGTCGCATGATCAGAAAGCTCCCGTTCTTAAGTATGCCTGCTACCATGCTGGGAGCGCTTTAAGCACGGTAAGTAGTTTACACAGGGCCGCATATATGCGCCCACTCGGCGTAAAGGTTCACTCACCGAGAGGCCGCATATATGCGTACTGTCAGCACCAAGGAGTTAAAATAATGCAAAACATTCTTCCCAGCGACCAACCTTCTGTGTTCGCAATGCAGTAGGGCAGCAGCTCAGCACAGGACCTGGAAGTAAGTGGATTCCTTATTACAGTGCTTTCCAGCTTTTAGAAGGATCCCACAGGCATGGCACATACATTGGTCTAAGCTGGAGCCTGGTGACCGTTTTCTCTAGCAGAGTAACAATGGTACTTTAACACACTATTGCAGCAATCCTCTTCTGTGCCCACATACTGTACACCAGGCGATCCACAGAGCACCCCAGCTCTGATCCTCCAATCAGTCTCTGGTAGTAACGGCTGCATACTCCAAAGGACAAGCCAGGACTGAGCCCCCACATGTAGCGCTAACCCTTGCTACAGGTTCCTCTCTCAAATTGGTGCAGTGGCAGCCAGGCACACAGAAAAAGTCACTATCTCTAGCTCAATGAACAGTCTAGGGATTGCTCTTTTTTAAATTTATTGCTGAATAAACTGCACAGGGAGCTGTGCGATACTCCCTTAACTCTAAACAGCAATGAGAGGACACTCTTCACACTGGCAGTACTTCTTAGGACAGTCCCCTTAATAATGGCCCAGAGAATGGACTGCACTGAGACACTGTCAGAAATATCCCAGGTCAGGCAAGCACTAGTACCAATATGCACAAGATAGCAGCAGCAACAGTCACCAGTATCCTGCACTCAGGTCTGTACTTACTGTACTATGACCCTGGATACTTGGATGCCTACTTCCTAATCAGACAGACGTTTCCCCTAGTGACCTCTCCAGACTGGAGCCTCAGTGAAATCTCTTGGCTTAGCTTCAGAGATTCTCAGAAAACAGACCCACAAGCTTTAGCATAGTTAGGACCTCGATGAGCACAGGTAGAATTTCAACTGGGATGCCTAGGCTGGGAACTTCTCGTCCTGGAAAGGAACAGGCAGTTCCAGACCCCAGACTATTTATGCACTCCCCCAGCCACCTTCTGGGCACCCTCCCCAGGGATTGGCCGAGACAACATAAATATTCAGGTTTCTTATTTGCCTTTGCAACCCGATACATTCTAGAATCCTCCAGAAGGTAGGTGGAAACAATCAAGCCTGCAACCAGAACAGAACAAATCTTGGGCTGTTCCACTCATTACCGTGGAACCAAAAAGACCTAAATTTGCCTAGTTTTCCTAGCAACCTATCTAGGAGGGTACTACACATGTATGTAGTGGAAAATGTCCAAAACAAATTTGCACAAAAACACACATTGGTGAGACACTAGGTGTTAACCTAGTCTTATGCCGCGTACACACGAGCGGACTTTTCGACCGGACTGGTCGGACGGACCGAGTCCAGCTGACAATTCGACTGTGTGTGGGCTTCATCGGACCTGCAGCAGACTTTTTCGGTCGAAAATCTGACAGACTTTAGATTTGGAACATGTTTTAAATCTTTCCGACGGACTCGAGTCCGGTCGAAAAGTCCGCTCCTCTGTATGTTAGTCCGACAGATGAAAACCGACACTAGGGCAGCTATTGGCTACTGGCTATCAACTTCCATATTTTAGTCCGGTGGTACGTCATCACCTACGAATCTGTCGGACTTCGGTGTTATTGTGTGTGGGCAAGTCCGTTTGTTCGGAAAGTCCGTCGGAAGTCCGCCGAAAGTCCGTCGGATAGACCGTCGGACAAGTCCGGTCGAACAGTCCGCTCGTGTGTACGCGGCATTAGGCTTTGAATACCTGGCAGATAGGCTGGGTTCCAGTATTTCGATGATTAATATATGATATTGATTGGAGTGTACTTTCATTTTAAAATACGCATTGCAGACATTTTCCTGATATCTTTTTACAAAAAAGAAAAAATTTCCATCACACTTTTAAGGTAAAATTACTAAAGCTAGGAACCATACTTTGATCATGCTGCGTTTAACAAGGCAATCTTGATGAAATGTGGATTCAGGCTTTAAATTATTCTTTGCAGTCTCGTTCGCTGTGCCAATCTCTGCACCCACTGTCAAAAAACTAAAATCCAAACAGCACATATCATCCGTTGTACACCTCAGGATCCCGTCACATCACAGTGCCAGAACTCGACCCGCGCTGCTCACTTTTTCCTGCAAAGAGATGTGATCAATGCTTCGGTAAATGCAAGAGAACATCAGCCCAACGCCCAGGATTTCTCCATTCTGTTAGAAATTCTATATCATCAATTTTACACAAGGATCTTTTGATAATCCAGAGTGTCCGCGATATGACATTATGTTTGATAGAATCCTCAGATGTGATTAACTCATAAATTTGACATACCTCATATCTTAAGGCTTTTTTTTTCCGTGCTTACAAAGCAGTAACCTTAGATTGTCATCTGCCCACTTTAGAGAGATGAAAGCATCTAATGAATTGATATTTGGTGTAGAAAATAAATAATAGCTCATCTGTCACATTATGAAAGATATCAGACAAATAAGACTTGAGTATTGCACCTCAGAGAAGTAGGTTGCTGTATGTATCCTTGAATATCACATTTCCCTAATGAAGATGTACTTGTTTGTAGCACATGGGTCTGTCACTTTTAGGCGCCTGTTATGGAATTCGTCTAAGACGTCTGGCACACAGAAATGCTCAAGCACGCAGAATTTCCCCATAGAATGATGACCAGACACGTGCATGCGCGCAGGGTTGAGCCCTGGAATGCGCACGCTTGCACATGGGCGCACCCACAGTGCCTGTGGGCGCCAGACTGTCTATTTAAGGATGTTTATACCTTTGTTGCTGACCCGACTTGCTCCTGACCTGATCTCAGATTCCACTTCTGACTTGTCGCCAGTTCTTGACCCTGGCTCTGTTCCTGACTTCAGCTCTGCTTATGACTCGGTACCCCGCTGCCTGCCCATTAACGACCCTGGCTATTCCTGTAACCACGCTTCAGTCTCTGATCCTGGCTCGTTATCTTGTTTGAGTGTCTGCCTGGCTGTCTGCCATACCAGCTCTACACACCGCAGTTTGTTCCTGTCTCAAGTCTGCTGAAAGCTCCTACAAGCCATGCAGTGCATATGGAGTGCCCCTTCAACATCGGCTGGACCACTGAGCTTAGCTACTGTTCTTGACCTGATGTTCTAGCTCATGTTGGAGATCGCGCTGGACCGGGTTGGTCACTGGTGCTGAGTGAGTATTCATGTGGACAAAAAGGAAGGAATGCTTTCAGGTGGATAGTGCCCAGTGATGTATGGTGGTGATGGGCTCTCTTGGGGATTGGGCTGCTGCCTTTTCTGTGCTACCTTAAGGTTGTTTCAGCATGTAGACTTAGATAAAAATGAGGGACAGCCCGGTGTCCAGAGAAATGTGGCTTCTAAAATATGGTTCATGGATTTTTACTAAAAATTTGCAACATGTACATCAAGCCAACGTGTTTCAGGGAGAATAGCCTCCTCCCTTCTTTAGGGCTAGCAAACAAAACAAAGGATTGATAAAATATACATATAGCAATATACAGTATATATATATATATACACACACACACATACACTATGTTACCAAAAGTATTGGGATGCCTGCCTCTACACGCACATGAAATTTAATGGCATCCCAGTCTTAGTTCATAGGGTTCAATATTGAGTTGGCCCACCCTTTGCAGCTATAACAGCTTCAACTCTTCTGGGAAGACTGTCCACAAGGTTTAGGAGTGTGTCTATGGGAATGTTTGACCATTCTTCTAGAAGCGCATTTGTGAGGTCAGGCACTGATGTTGGATGAAAGGCGTTCTATCAGTTTGAGGTCAGGACTCTGTGCAGGTCAGTCAAATTCCTCCACCCCAAACTCGCTCATCCATGTCTTTATTGACCTTGCTTTGTGCACTAGTCCGCAGTCATGTTGGAACAGGAAGGGGCCATCCCCAAACTGTTCCCACAGAGTTGGGAGCATGAAATTGTCCAAAATGTCTTGGTATGCTGATGCCTCAAGAGTTCCCATCACTGGAACTAAAGGGCAAAGCTCAACCCCTGAAAAACAACCCCACACCATAATCTCCCCTCCACCAAATGGTTTTGAGGGGTGGCCCAATACTTTTGGCAATATACTGTGGATGAGCGCGTTTGGGGTGGAGGAAGTAGAGAGGTGATCGTTTATAGAGAGGCAGACCGCCATTCTGCCAGCTAAGCAGAAACACGGATCTCTGTTTTCCTTTAGTCAAAGCACCTCCCTCACTCATAGGGAACACATTTAACCCTTTGATTGCCCCTGATGCGAACCCCTTCCCTGCCAGTGTCATTTATACAGTGACAGTACCTTTTTTTTAGCACTGAACACTGTATTATTGTCACTGGTCCCCAAAAAGTATCACTGATGCCGCGTACACACGGTCGGACTTTTCAGCTACAAAAGTCCGACAGCCTGTCCGACAGACTTTCGACTGACTTTTGGCGGACTTTCGACGGACTTGCGGCGGACTTTCTAACGAACAGACTTGCCTACACACGATCACACAAAAGTCCGTTGAATTCTTACGTGATGACGTACACCGGACTAAAATAAGGAAGTTGATAGCCAGTAGCCAATAGCTGCCCTAGCGTGGCTTTTTGTCCGTCGGACTAGCATACAGACGAGCGGATTTTTCGACCGGACTCGAGTCCGTCGGAAAGATTTGAAGCATGTTTCAAATCTAAAGTACGTCGGATTTGAGGCTAAAAAAGTCCGTTGAAAGTCCGGAGAAGCCCACACACGATCGGATTACCAGCCAGCTTTAGTCCGTCAGCGTCCGTTGGACTTTTGTAGACGAAAAGTCTGACCGTGTGTACGCGGCATAAGTGTCAGATTTGTCAGCCGCAATGTTGCAGTCCCGCTAAAAATCGCTGATCGCTGCCATTACTAGTAAAAAATATTAAAAACATAAAAAGTCCCTAAATCTATCCCATAGTTTGTAGACGCTATAACTTTTGTGCAAACCAATCAATATACGCTTATTGGGATTTTTTTTACCAAAAATATGTAGCAGAATACATATTGGCCTAAATTTATGAAGAAATTCGATTTTTACTTTTTTTTTATCAGATGTGTTTTATAGCAGAAAGTAAAAAATATATATATTTTTTTTTTTTCAAAATTGTCGGTCTTTTTTTTGTTTATTTCGCAAAAAATTAAAACCACAGAGGTGATAAAATACCACCCAAAAAAACTCTATTTGTGGGAAAAAAAGGACATACATTTTATTTGGGTACAGCGTCGCACAACCGCGCAATTGTCAGTTAAAGCAACGCAGTGCCATATCACAAAAAATGGCCTGGTCAGGAAGGGGGTAAAACCTTCCGGACCTGAAGTGGTTAAAGGCTGCAGGCAGTTGGGCACAGCAGTAAAGCCCTATGATAACCTACTGACACTCATGCCTGGTTTATACCTTAGAAATATTGTAAGTACCTGGTTTTGGGATAGGAGTGGTGGTGATCAATTCCATGGGTCAGGGAAAACAGTGACCAGATAGGTTCCCCCAGGGCACCAACCAAACATTCAGGGCAACTGGGTCTCACCGGCCTATGATCCTATGTCTTCATCCTATGTTACTTACATAGTAGGTGAGGTTGAAAAAAGACACAAGTCCATTAAGTCCAACCTATGTGTGTGATTATATGTCAGTATTACATTGTATATCCCTGTATGTTGCGGTCGTTCAGGTGCTTATCTAGTAGTTTTTTTAAACTATTGATGTCCCCCGCTGAGACCACCGCCTGTAGAAGGGAATTCCACATCCTTGCCACTCTTACAGTAAATAACCCTTTACGTAGTTTAAGATTAAACCTCTTTTCTTCTAATTTTAATGAGTGGCCACGTGTCTTGTTAAACTCCCTTCTGCGAAAAAGTTTTATCCCTATTGTGGGGTCACCAGTACGGTATTTGTATATTGAAATCATATCCCCTCTCAAGCGTCTCTTCTCCAGAGAGAATAAGTTCAGCGCTCGCAACCTTTCCTCATAACTAATATCCTCCAGACCCTTTTATTAGCTTTGTTGCCCTTGCAGGTGTACCACCGTAACAAATGAGGCCTATGGCCTAAAGAGAACCGATAAATGATTGCAATGAAAACCACTGGGAAATGACGGTGCTCTGGAACACCATTCCTGGAAAGTTTCTAAGCAAGAGGCCCCCTGTAGCTCCAGGAACTGGCTTAACCACCTAGATGCTAGAAGCAATCCCAGCAAGTGGGGTCCTCCTTCGCATCTTCTTTCTTCACTTCTTCTTTTATGCTGCAGAGAATGGCGAGCACGCAGTTAGATGAGAATATCTGATCTAATTTTTTTAGGAAATACAATATGTAGGTGCCCAAAGAACACTAGATCACTGTCACAAAGCTGCTTTTAAACAGTAGATAGGCTGGAGCTCTACAGATTTGCCTAGATAGAAAAACAGCAATCTATCCCTGCTAGGGTCCCTGTATTATGCAGTAGTAAAGTAGAACTAGAGCAGGGGTCTTCAAACTTTCTAAACATAGGGCCAGTTTTATGTCCTTCACACTTTAGAAGGGTCGGGCTGTGGCCAGTGGGAGTAAAAAAGGTCCCGATGTTAGCAGGAAAAATAATTCCCCATCATTTGTTTCAGAGGGAGGAATTGTGCCCCATCGCTGGTGTCACTGGGTGGAATTGTGCCCCATCGTTGGTGTCATTGGGGGGGAATTGTGCCTCATCGTTGATGTCATTAGATCCCATTATTGTCAGTGGGAGGAATTGTCCCCCATCATTAATGTCATTGAGCTCCATTGTTGCTGTTTGGAGGAATTGTACCTTATCGTTGGTGTTAGTGGGAGGAATTGTGCCCCCTTCATTGAGGTCAGTGGGGGAATTGTGCCCCATTGTTGGTATCAGTAGATGAAATAGTACCCCAAGGCCCAGATAAAAGCAAGCAAATGGCCACAGTTTGGAGACCACTGACCTAAAGGTTTCTTTTTTTAAATTTGGATAGAGTAAGGGAGGGTTATAACCCCTGTCAATTTTTCTTTTTTTGCCATCTGTGTCCCATTGGGGAGATTTCACTTCCTGTCTCACAGCTAAAACAGGAAGTGAGAGGAAACCCCTCCAAACTAGTGTCCCCATTGAAAGATTTTCCATCTGTTCTGTTGACAAGCCAAAAATTTAGATTTTCTTCAACTTTCACTAATAATGGTAAACTGGACAAATAGAGAGGGTGAATCGTCCTAACGCGGATACAGACAGCAATACAAACTTGACAGATGTTCCAACCCCTCTCCACTTTATCCAAAACTAAAATAAAAGTTGTGCCTTTCTTTATTCTTTCATTTTCAATTCAGACTGGACAATAGAATTGATTGTGGTTGGAGACATTCGTAGTATATCACAAATGTCCCTGTGTCTAGTTATGTCTGTGTTATTGTCAATCCAGTCATTATTTCTAAAGGACAGTAATGCTATTTTTACTGTTAATTTTTTCCGTGTTATTTTTTGGCTCATCTTATTCTTTATTATTTTTCAAAATTGGATTTCAAGAGTTTAATTTTACTTCATATCTCACTTCCTGGTAGAAGTCCTTGAACTTTTCCTAAATCCAATTATTTAAAATGATGTCACTTGCATCACTGAAACGTTTCTATTAATATAAGGCGCTCTCTGTCTCACAAAGACCAACGTTTTATTCTCTTCCCTCATTATTTCATAATTCCACATGCTGAAGCTGTCACCAGACCTCCTCCACCATTGAGTCTATCATTCATCAGAGTCATTCAACTTATTTATTATCACCTAGCTCTTGAGAGCTCCTTATCTGTAAGTTCAGTGCCTGCCTAATTTTAGCTTAAAGTGACACTAAACGATATCTTCATTCTCCAAATACAAAGTATATTTCATACTCATCCATTACTTAACCACTTCATTACCGGGCACTTTTACCTCCTTCCTGCCCACGCCAAATTTTCAGGTTTCATTGCATGTCGCATTTTGAATGCACCGTCATGAAACACTTTACCCATATGAAATTTCTATCATTTTTTTTTCACACAAATAGAACTTTCTTTTTTTGGTATTTAGTCACCACTGGGTTTTTATGCATATTTCTGTTATACAGTTTTGCAAATAAATAATCTTTCTTCATAAATTTAGGTCAAATTGTATTCTGCTACATTTCTTTTTTGAAAATAACCCAGATCACTGTATATTATTTAGTCTGTAGGAAAGTTATAGCGTCTACAAACAAAGGTATATACAGTAAATCTGAAAATGTATGAATCCTGATGTACTGACGGCCTATCTAATTTCTTGAGGCCCGAGAACGCTAGGACAGTACAAATATCCCCCAAATTAGCTTTTTGGAAAGTAGACAGACTGAGGTGTTTAGTAAGAGGCATGACACGTTTTTTGAAGTTGTCTTTTTTTGCCACTTTTTTTGGAAAATTAAGAAAAAAAATGTTTTTTAAATTTTTTTAACATTTTTTTTTACATACTGTCACCAGCGACATCATATACCTTGTGTGGTGTTGACCAGGGACACTGACTATTGACAGTATGTAAAAAAAAAAATATATATATATATATATATTTTTTTTTTTTTATTTTATTTTTTTTAAATGTATTTTTTTAGATTTTTTTTTACATACTGTGACCAGAGCAATACAGTGTTACCATAGTAATACTGTACCACGCTGGGGAGTTGATCAGGATTTTATTTTTATTTTTTTTACATACTATACTTGCTTATAGCAGTGAATTTGACTGCTATAAGCAAATATTTTTACTGAATGAGAGTGTGTAGACACTGTCTAATGTTGTGATTAGCTGTAAATTGGTCACAGCTAATCACATGGTACAAATGGGCTGTGTACCATGTGATCACTGTGACCAATCACAGCTAGCAACACAATTGTATACAATGAATGACATGAAAGGACCCTTTCATTGTTTACAACTGTCATGTGGTCCACTGTGATTGGTCACAGCGATCACATGACACTGGCAGTAGGCCGGTATAGTGATCAGTCATCTGCTGTATCCAATGGATGCAGCGGGTGACAGATCGTGCCAGAGTGTGGCCTGGAGCGACCGCGCGGTAGGCGTTCATGGGAGGACGTCATATACAATAGGATTCTCATCCCTTCGTCATTTTACAATGACGCAGGCAGGAAGCAGTTAATGACCCTGTAATCTATTTTCCATGCAATGGTTTCTTACTGAAATGTTTTGCCTCCTTGTAATGTCCTCTGTGAACTCCCAAAACCTTTCCTTTTCCCCCCTCACTTCTCTTCACTTCCATAGTCCACAGTCCATCTCTGGAGTGAGCAAGAGAGGGTGGCTACGTTCCTACATACAATGAGACCATGGAGAATGAATGTAGCCACCCTCTAACAGGAAGTTGGATCAGAGCAGCAGTAAATCAACCCCTGAAGTGTCCGGCCCACTCCTCTTCCTTGTAGGTAATCCCTCAGTGTCTCTATGGCTTACCTCAAAGGGTACTCACCTTCACAGACATACATTGATTATATCAGGGGTAGCCTGTTCCCATCACTCTTGTGCCTAAGACTCTTCCCACACCATATTATATGGGGACACCACAGTCCACCCACTAACCAAACCAAAGGAGGGACCTTACTAAAAGGGGTGCTAACCCCTGCTTACATTTCTGTCCTATAAACATTGGCATGTCCTTGTGTCTGAGGTACCAAAACATTGGAAGAGAGGAGCCAAGACCACCTTAACCATAAATAATGTAAAACATTACATAAAATTTATAGCATATAAAAGGAAGAACATCAGGGTGTAGGCAGGGGTTATTTGCCAGGGAACAATGGTATCTTGGTACCCGAAGAAGTTCCCACACTGCTATTTCATATATCCTCTGTTTCTGCACCTCAACAAGCTTGAACAGGGCCTCTAGCACAAAGGGAAAGTCCGACCTATAAGGATCACGCACATGACGGACCAGATTGCGGTGGATCCAGGATAACTGGGTCAAATGGCACCCCTGCCCCCTTCCAGGAGACAAGTAACTAGGCACCTTACCTATCTCAACAGTTCCCTCCAGGTCCTCTACGTCGTCAGGCGCATCCTCCACAGGTGTTACCGCACACATGTGCTCATATAGATTTTCCACCTTTTGACTGCCCAGCCTCTCTTTACCCCTGTGGGGCAACGGGGCTCCCCAAAAGCTCCCTTGACTCCCTCAACAGCCTCCTCCACTGACTCCAATATTTTAGCCTCCTGATGATGTCTTGATTATGAAATGATTAGGGACGGGCATACTGGTCACATACTATGTCACTTCCGTCTAGCGGAATGCACACTGGCTCCAGGGGATTGTGACGGCGTCAACATTGTAACCAGTTGTCAGACCATTCCTGGTGTCGGGACATGGCCCTAATCTCTGTGTGTGGACACTTTTATTTTTATATGCAATTTTTAATAAATGCTATCACTCTGTCACAAATTCAGTGATCTTGTCTTTTCTATGAATTGGACCCAATCAGGGTGATTCCACATTCCCGGGTGGAATAACATATACAGTATCTCTCAAAAGTGAGTACACCCCTCACGTTTTTGTAAAAATGTTATTATATCTTTTCATGTGACAACACTGAAGAAATGACACTTTGCTACAATGTAAAGTAGTGCGTGTACAGCTTGTATAACAGTGAAAATTTGTTGCCCCTCAAAATAACTCAACACACAGTCATTAATGTCTAAACCGCTGGCAACATAAGTAAGTACACCCTTAAGTGAAAATGTCCAAATTGGGCCCAAAGTGTCAATATTTTGTGTGGCCACCATTATTTTCCAGCACTGCCTTAACCCTCTTGGGCATGGAGTTTACCAGAACTTCACAGGTTGCCAATGGAGTACTCTTTTACTCCTCCAAGATGACATTATGGAGCTGGTGGATGTAGAGACCTTGCGCTCCTCCACCTTCCGTTTAAGGATGCCCCACAGATACTTAATAGGGTTTAGGTCTGGAGACATGCTTGGCCAGTCCATCACCTTTACCCTCAGCTTTTTTAGCAAGGCAGTGGTCATCCTGGAGGTGTGTTTGGGGTCGTTATCTTGTTGGAATATTGCCCTGCGGCCCAGTCTCCAAAGGGAGGGGATCATGCTCTGCTTCAGTATGTCACAGTACATGTTGGCATTCATGGTTCCCTCAATGAACTGTAGCTGCCCAGTGCCAGCAGCACTCATGCAGCCCCAGACCATGACACTCCCACCACCATATTTGACTGCAAGCAAGACACACTTTTCTTTGTAGTCCTCACCTGGTTGCCGCCACACACACTTGACACTATCTGAACCAAATAAGTTTATCTTGGTCTCATCAGACCACAGGACATGGTTCCAGTATTCCATGTACTTAGTCTGCTTGTCTTCAGCAAACTTTGCGGCTTACTTGTGCATCATCTTTAGAAGAGGCTTCCTTCTGGGACAATAGCCATGCAGGACAATTTGATGCAGTGTGCAGCAATGCTGGCAGCACTTATACGTCTATTTCCCAAAGACTACCTTTCGATCTGACGCTGAGCACTTGCACTCAACTTCTTTGGTCGACCATGGCAAGGCCTGTTCCAAGTGGAACCTGTCCTGTTATACCGCTGTATGGTCTTGGCCACCGTGCTGCAGCTTAGTTTCAGGGTCATGGCAATTTTCTTATAGCCTTTGCCATATTTATGTAGAGCAATCATTCTTTTTTTCAGATCGTCAGAGAGTTCTTTGCCATGAGGTGCCATGTTGAACTTCCAGTGACCAGTATGAGAGCGTTAGAGCGCTAACACCAAATTTACCACACTTGCTCCCCATTCACACCTGAGACCTTGTAACACTAACGAGTGGCATGACACCTGGGAGGGAAAATGGCTAATTGGGCCCAATTTGGACATTTTCAATTAAAGATGTACTCACTTTTGTTGCCAGCAGTTTGGAAATGAATGGCTGTGTGTTGAGTTATTTTGAGGGGACAGTAAATTTACACTGTTATACAAGCTATACACTCACTACTTTACATTCTAGTAAAATGTCATTTCTTCAGTGTTGTCACATTAAAAGATATAATAAATGATTTACAAAAATATGAGGGGTGTACTCACTTTTGTTAGATACTGTACATAGAAGCCTTGTAGACCCACCTTGGTATAAGCCCAGGGGGGTCCACACCTGCGGATGAGTGTGCCCCCTGCTGGGGGCACATACAGTCAATTGCAAAAGTTTAGGAACCCCTGACAATTTCCATGATAGTCATTTATAAATATTTGGGTGTTTGGATCAGCAATTTCATTTTGATCTATCAAACGACTGAAGGACACAGTAATATTTCAGTAGTGAAATGAGGTTTATTGGATTAACAGAAAATGCACAATATGCATCAAAACGAAATTAGACAGGTGCATAAATTTGGGCACCCCAACGGAAAAATCACATTAATAGTTAGTAGAGCCTCCTTTAGCAGAAATAACAGCCTAAAGACACTTCCTATAGCCTGTAATAAGTGTCTGGATTCTGAATGAATGTATTTTGGACCATTCCTCCTTACAAAACATCTCCAGTTCAGTTAGGTTTGATGGTTGCCGAGCATGGACAGCCCGCTTCAAATCACCACACAGATGTTCAATGATATTCAGGTCTCGGGAATGGGATGGCCATTCTAGAACATTGTACTTGTTCCTCTGCATAAATGCCCAAGTAGATTTTGAGCAGTGTTTTGGGTTGTTGTCTTGTTGAAATATCCAGCCCCGGGGTAACTTCAACTTTGTAACTGATTCCTCAACATTATTCTCAAGAATCTGCTGATATTGAGTGGAATCCATGCGGCCCTCAACTTTAACCAGATTCCCAGTACCGGCACTGGCCACACAGCCCCACAGCATGATGGAACCTCCACCAAATTTTACTGTGGGTAGCAAGTGTTTTTCTTGGAATGTTGTGTTCTTTTGCCGCCATGCATAACACTACTTGTTATGACCAAATAACTCAATCTTTGTTTCATCAGTCCACAGCACCTTACTCCAAAATGAAGCTGGCTTGTCCAACTGTGCGTTTGGATATCTCAAGCAACTCCATTTGTGGCATGTGTGCAGAAAAGGCTTCTTTCGCATCACTCTCCCATACAGCTTCTCCCTGTGCAAAGTGTGCTGAATTGTTGAAGGATACACAGTGACACCATCTGCAGCAAGTTGATGTTGTAGGTCTTTGGAGGTGGTCCGTGGGCTTTTTTTGACCGTTCTCACCATCCTTCGCCTTTGCCTCTCCAATATTTTATGTGGCCTGCCACTTCTGGCCTTAACAAGAATTGTGCCTGCGGTCTTCCATTTCCTCACTATGTTCCTCACAGTGGACGCTGACAGCATATATCTCTGTGATAACTTTTTGTAGCCTTCCCCTAAACCATAATGTAGAACAATCTTTGTTTTCAGGTCATTTGAGAGTTGTTTTGAGGCCCCCATGTTGCCACTCTTCAGAGGAGAGTCAAAGAGAACAACAACTTGCAATTGGCCACCTTAAATACCTTTTCTCATGATTGGATGCACCTGTCTATGAAGTTCAAGGCTTAATGAGCTCACCAAACCAATTTTGTGTTCCAATTAATCAGTGCTAAGTAGTTACAGGTATTCAAATCAACAAAATGACAAGGGTGCCCAAATTTATGCACCTGTCTAATTTCGTTTTGATGCATATTGCACATTTTCTGTTAATCCAATAAACCTCATTTCACTACTGAAATATTACTGTGTCCTTCAGGTTTTTGATAGATCAAAATGAAATTGCTGATCCAAACACCCAAATATTTATAAATGACAATCATGGAAATTGTCAGGGGTTCCTAAACTTTTGCATACGACTGTACATTGTTTTACAGTGGTTTATTGCATGCACACAGAACACTTTCGTTTGGAATTTTTTGGATGAAAATTCATTCACTATTTTTCAGCGGGAGCATACTTGACTTCAGTTTATGGACTGTTATTCCTTTTTTTAAATATTTAAAATATTTAAAGTTTATACACTTATTGAATGTATTTGTATGCACTTATGAGTATTTTGCCACATGACTGGTTGTTTTTACTAGCACTATAGAACTTTAATTTTGTCATTCACACTATGGTGCATTAATATAGGGTAGGGCAGCATTCATTTTTTTACCTCGAAACCCATAGGGTCTTTTACTGTCTCATCTGGTTTCTGAAGTGAAGGAATGGCAAAACTCAGGTAGACTGGATGACCCATTGTTTTGCTTGTGTCTATCTAGCAAGGTTAATTTGTGGTATAAGCAAGGAAGCTGAGATCTCTGCAGTGTGTAAATGTGCTTTTACTATACAAAAATGCTGTACATACAAAATTATTACAATATTAGAAATACAGTACAAGACTGACAGATATCTATAAAATACAAAATGCCTAGCAAATAAACAGCCTATGGTCTATAACAGTAGAAATAAACTTAAAAGTTACTTAACTCCGGTTACTGTATGTTCGTGATCTCCATTGACAACGATTCTTCTGGAGATCGGGCACCTTCTTGCATGATAAGTGGCTTCTGGTGTTAAAGCATGACGAAGTGGCCTCTTTAAGGCATCATCAGTCCTTTTATATGTCAGCTTGTTCACAATGGTTCCTTAACAATCAACTAACCTACATCTCGTTAGCTTCAGTTTGAAAGGCACTCTCTTCTTACCTGTTTACTGTAGCTATAGGGGACAATAGACTGTTCTCAAACTGCCAATGGAATACAACAATGGTATCTACATTCCCATTGTTTCCAGCAGCATTTTTTTTGAGAAATTCTATGTCTGTGAAACCAGAATGCTATGAGTCTTATAGAAAAATTATATTTTTAGCAAACGCAACACACCCATCTCTGGTTGCACCACTAAATCTTCCTGGGGCACCGCCTTCTTCCCCACAGCATCCTCCCTCTGCCCAAGGCCTTTTTAGCTCACAGGGCTAATCTCTATCAAGGAGAACCTCAAGAGGAATATTATTGGTGTCAGAAAGAGTTTTCAGTTGGAACGTTGCAAGTGGAAGATAAATTTCAGCAAGCCAAAAGTAGATAGATTTGCAGTATTACACTGTTATAGCATATAAACTGGTCAGTTATATTCATGTCATTCACCTGGCAGTGTTCAGGACACAAGTGGAGAAACTTATGTTATCCAATGTCCATAAGAATATAATGGAATTTACAGCTGAGGACTGAAGGAAGTGCATATAATTCTGACCTACGCAAATCTGATACATTTGTAGCAACCTGCTGATAAATGTGCTCAGCATGCTAACTGTACTATATGTGTAACAATAATGCTTTTTGCATTTACAATATATGTTATAATGTAAATGTAACCCATATAAAGGTGCATTTAGGGGAAACGATGGCAAACTAGAAGAGGAATGTGCCCACTACAAGCCACCTTCCCCTACCACTAACACATCTCAGTGTAAATTTACTTTATTGTGATTTTTGGTTGTTTATTTTTAATGGCTAATTTTACCTTTAAGAAAAAAATATGCATTTATTTTTTTTTCCATGGGAGACTGCAAAGCATTGCATATATGATCAGTGGATGGCAGGTACAATGTCAGGCTCCTGCAGAGACCCCCTCCAGCTCTCTGCTCATACCTCTATAGGGGCTTTCAATTGAAGAGCTGGACTTCAATTGAAGTGTCAATGGACTACGAGTACACTGATCGCAGCAATAATAGTCCATTATAGTCCATTGAGAACTACTAGTTTGTCTGCTGTGATGGAAGGTGGGACTTTTATGTATTCACAGATTACCGCTGTGCCGATTTTGAATGTGGAAGAGGCTGTGGGGGAGCAGAACCCTGCACACTGCCATGGGGGAAGTTACGGGGATGGGAAGCAGGTGATTAGGAACATGGTAAATGTTATAACCTAAATACGGATGTAACATGTAATATGTTCTCAAAGGTGAACTTAGCCTTTAAAGATTTACTAAACCCATAACAGTAAAATCAGTCTGTCTTTGCAGTAAAGAGCATGCTTATTATACTCACTGGTGGGTTAATCCTCCATATTATGTAAAAAGGCTGTTTGATCCTACCCTTCTTCCACTTTCCACTGTCTCCAATCCATCTCCTGAGAATACACAGCCTTTGGAGTCACTCTGCACATGCTCAGTTTTGTGTGTATTGCTAGAGAGTTTTTTTTTTTGGGAGGGTGCATGTGATCAGCACAGAGCCAATCAGCACTGTCCAGACAGAGGGTCAGGGGTAATGCAGCCTCATAGGACAGTCAGAGGAGAATGAAATCTCCTCCTACTCCTACAAGCTTTAATCAGACACTCATAGAAGTCACAAGACTGCTATATACTGATGCTGAAAAAAGGTATTTAGAAGTTTATATTTTCTAAAATAATTGCATTTCCATGTTCTGTGTACTGTGGGAGACCAGATATAGTGAATGCAGGCTCCTGGGTTTATTAACACTTTAAGGGTAGAACGAGCTTTAAAAGTTTCCTTAGGGTTACAAAAGATCCTTTCAAATGTTCTTGTGCCAAAAACCGCTCCTCATCAACCTCATTGGTTTGCATCTTTTTTATAAAAAAATGAAAACAGCTAAATAAATCAACAATAAGCAAATAACTACCAAATACACACACACAATTACTAAAAACACAAAAAAAATTTAAAAAGTAAACGAAATATGAGCTAAACATGTAACGTGTTCCCAAAGGTGGACTTAGCCTTTAATGCAGTGTACATACGGTCGGACTTTTCAGCTTCAAAAGTCCGACAGCCTGTCCGACAGACTTTCGACAGACTTTCGACTGACTTTTGGCGGACTTTCGACGGACTTTCTAACGACCGGACTTGCCTACATACGATCACACCAAAGTCCGACAGATTCATACGTGATGACATACACCGGACTAAAATAAGGAAGTTGATAGCCAGTAGCCAATAGCTGCCCTAGCGTCGGTTTTTGTCCGTTGGACTAGCATACAGCGGATTTCTGGGTCCAGCGGAGTTACGACGTAAAGATTTGAAGCATGTTCCAAATCTAAAGTCCGTCAGATTTGCGACTGGAAAAGTCCAGTGAAGCCCACACACGATTGGATTGTTCGCTAGATTTGGTCCGTCGGCGTCCGTCAGACCAGTCCGGTCAAAAAGTCCGACCGTGTGTACGCCCCATTAGAGTAGAGTGGGCTTTAAGTCTCAGGATATCCTTTCAGCTGTTCTTGTGCTCCTCATTAGTTTGCTAGAAAAAAGAATAATAAATAAATCAATCAATTGTAAACAAATAACTATCAAAAAAAAAGAAAACAACAACACACAAATGCAAAGAACACTAAATATAAATAAATAAATAATAGAAAAAATAAAAATAAAATAAATTGCCCTAAGTACATACCAATAAAAATACTCTCTAAACAAATAATAAAAAAAGTAAGCCTAAGCAGCTAAGAAAAAAATTTTGTTTTTTTGTTGAAATCTCACTGACAACAAAGCTTTTAATTTAGGTCCAAAATCAATTCTGCTGAAATCATTCCGTCCATCCCTGCTGTGCTGGCATTTTTAACATGGGACTGCTATAGATCTGGCAAAAAGGCCAATTTTTGCTGATGGTATCATTGTAGGATTGGTGAAGTAACTTGTATTTCTAACATACTGTATATGAATGATTTTATTTTATAAAAGTACAAGTGAATCTTCACACATTATCAAAAAATAAACTTTGAATCATTTATAAATAAGGAAATAATAATCATCACCTGACCTTGGTTTGATATTCCAGCGTTGTTCTGCCTCTTTGGACAGAGTTGGGACTCTCTAGTTGCCTTAACTAATTTATCACGGTGTGATGTATTTAGCTGGAACATTATGTATAGTTTTCACAGGTGCCTCCACAACCCAGTGGAGAATATATGCGGCAAGATCTCTGATTACCTTTTTTATGGAAGAAACACGCGAGCCAGCAGACAGAGAACAGGTGTGTTGCGAAGGCTGATTTTATTTCCCTCAATGTGATCCAACAGCCGTATAGTAACAATGTAAAATATTATCTAGGTGAAAGCCAGAGGAAAACTCTGCGGATAAAAAGTTAGATATACAGTGTACTGCCCTCGGCTGAATCAAGTCTAGGAATAAAAAACCCAGATGTTATTTATGGGATTGCAGAACTTTGAGGTCAATGTGTCGTTTGTGTGATTTCTGAATGCATTTATATGAAGGTCAGATTCTCATTTCCTACCTTTGTATCTGCAACATGAAATATTAATGGTATTCTGTGCCTTTTCACATGCCCCTTTTACTTTTTCAAAATTCTTTTGTGTCCATGGGGTATGTTTACACACAGAAGATCTTTTTAGACTTAAAGAGGAAGTAAACTTCCTCTGCAGACATTTACCTGTAGGTAAGCCTATAATAAGACTTACCTCTAGGTTGTGTAAATATCTCCTAAACCTGCACCGTTTAGGAGATATTTACATTGCATGCAGCCAGTGACCTCACTGGTGCATGCGCTCTGAAGGAACGGCCACGGCTGCTGTTCATTTTCGAGCCCTGTGCCGTGAACGGCGGGAGTGACGTCATTGCGGCTCCGGCCAATCACAGCACCGGAGCCCCGGAACCTGGAAGGAACTCCGGGAAAGATGTTGGCCGCGCCAGCGGTGTGTGGACGCCGCTGCAACAGCTTCGTCCTAAGGTAAGTATTTCATAATGAGCTAGTATGTGATGCATACTAGCTTATTATGCCTTTGTCCTGCAGGGTTTTTTTTTTTCAGATTTTTTTCTGAGGTTTACAACCTCTTTAAAGCAGACCTTCACTCAAAAACTTAAAAGAGAAGTGTGGCTTTCGAAAAACTAAAGATTTATACTCACCTAGGTGGATCTGTCCACCACTGGCTCTGCAATGAGAACCGAGTGATCAAGCACCAATGATCACTCAGTTCTCCGCTCCGCTCAGTGCAGAGAGCTGGCACTGTCAGTCAACAGAATCACTGGAGCTCTGGGCTGTGGAGGGAGCAGGAGGGGGTGACTCAGTCTCCCAGCAGCTTGCTAAGAGGCTGAGCCAGGTGCCAGTCCAGACTTCTGGGTGGATCCTGAATTTGAGGTAGGGATCTTTCCCCAGCCTTGACCTGCTGAGTGACGTCAGCCGACAGTGGGTTTTAATCTGCTCTTGGCGGAAAATGGGTCACAAGAGTGCAGGATAATTAGTACTCCTGTGTAGGGATGAGCTTCGTGTTCGAGTCGAACCCATGTTCGACTCGAACATCGGCTGTTCGACCGTCCGTCGAATTGCGAACGTTATGGGCCGTTCGCGCCAAATTCGTGTGGCGCGTCACGGCCCATAATTCACTGCGGCATCGCAGTGCATTGCTGGCTGATGATTGGCCAAGCATGCACTATGACCCGCATGCTTGGCCAATCACAGCGCCGTCAGTAGAGAGAGCTGTAATTGGCCAAAGCCAGGGTGGCTTTGGCCAATTATGGCTCAGGGGATTTAGTACACGCCCCACACTATATAAGGCCGCCTGCACGGCGGCCCTGTGTAGTGTGTTCCGGTGTGCTGATAGAGAGAGAGACAGACAGTGTCATTTGATTTGAGAGCTAGATTAGGCTAGATCTGTTCCTGCTCTTTACATTTAGTGCAGTGCGTCCTGCTCACAGTGTTCAGCTAGATCTGTTCCTGCTCTTTACATTTAGTGCAGTGCGTCCTGCTCACAGTGTTCAGCTAGATCCGTTCCTGCTCTTTACATTTAGTGCAGTGCGTCCTGCTCACAGTGTTCAGCTAGATCTGTTCCTGCTATTTACATTTAGTGCAGTCAGTGCGTCCTGCTCACAGTGTTCAGCTAGATCCGTTCCTGCTATTTACATTTAGTGCAGTCAGTGCGTCCTGCTCACAGTGTTCAGCTAGATCCGTTCCTGGTATTTACATTTAGTGCAGTGCGTCCTGCTCACAGTGTTCAGCTAGATCCGTTCCTGCTATTTACATTTAGTGCAGTGCGTCCTGCTCACAGTGTTCAGCTAGATCCGTTCCTGCTATTTACATTTAGTGCAGTGCGTCCTGCTCACAGTGTTCAGCTAGATCCGTTCCTGCTATTTACATTTAGTGCAGTCAGTGCGTCCTGCTCACAGTGTTCAGCTAGATCCGTTCCTGCTATTTACATTTAGTGCAGTCAGTGTGTCCTGCTCACAGTGTTCAGCTAGATCCGTTCCTGCTATTTACATTTAGTGCAGTCAGTGCGTCCTGCTCACAGTGTTCAGCTAGATCCATTCCTGCTATTTACATTTAGTGCAGTGCGTCCTGCTCACAGTGTTCAGCTAGATCCGTTCCTGCTATTTACATTTAGTGCAGTGCGTCCTGCTCACAGTGTTCAGCTAGATCCGTTCCTGCTATTTACATTTAGTGCAGTGCGTCCTGCTCACAGTGTTCAGCTAGATCCGTTCCTGCTATTTACATTTAGTGCAGTGCGTCCTGCTCACAGTGTTCAGCTAGATCCGTTCCTGCTATTTACATTTAGTGCAGTCAGTGCGTCCTGCTCACAGTGTTCAGCTAGATCCGTTCCTGCTATTTAC
Source organism: Lithobates septentrionalis (assembly GCA_037952835.1). Classification (NCBI taxonomy): domain Eukaryota; kingdom Metazoa; phylum Chordata; class Amphibia; order Anura; family Ranidae; genus Lithobates; species Lithobates septentrionalis. The sequence continues at coordinate 115,769 of JBBDGP010001358.1, forward strand.
ATTTAGTGCAGTGCGTCCTGCTCACAGTGTTCAGCTAGATCCGTTCCTGCTATTTACATTTAGTGCAGTGCGTCCTGCTCACAGTGTTCAGCTAGATCCGTTCCTGCTATTTACATTTAGTGCAGTCAGTGCGTCCTGCTCACAGTGTTCAGCTAGATCCGTTCCTGCTATTTACATTTAGTGCAGTGCGTCCTGCTCACAGTGTTCAGCTAGATCCGTTCCTGCTATTTACATTTAGTGCAGTGCGTCCTGCTCACAGTGTTCAGCTAGATCCGTTCCTGCTATTTACATTTAGTGCAGTGCGTCCTGCTCACAGTGTTCAGCTAGATCCGTTCCTGCTATTTACATTTAGTGCAGTCAGTGCGTCCTGCTCACAGTGTTCAGCTAGATCCGTTCCTGCTATTTACATTTAGTGCAGTGCGTCCTGCTCACAGTGTTCAGCTAGATCCGTTCCTGCTATTTACATTTAGTGCAGTGCGTCCTGCTCACAGTGTTCAGCTAGATCCGTTCCTGCTATTTACATTTAGTGCAGTGCGTCCTGCTCACAGTGTTCAGCTAGATCCGTTCCTGCTATTTACATTTAGTGCAGTGCGTCCTGCTCACAGTGTTCAGCTAGATCCGTTCCTGCTATTTACATTTAGTGCAGTGCGTCCTGCTCACAGTGTTCAGCTAGATCCGTTCCTGCTATTTACATTTAGTGCAGTGCGTCCTGCTCACAGTGTTCAGCTAGATCCGTTCCTGCTATTTACATTTAGTGCAGTGCGTCCTGCTCACAGTGTTCAGCTAGATCCGTTCCTGCTATTTACATTTAGTGCAGTCAGTGCGTCCTGCTCACAGTGTTCAGCTAGATCCGTTCCTGCTATTTACATTTAGTGCAGTGCGTCCTGCTCACAGTGTTCAGCTAGATCCGTTCCTGCTATTTACATTTAGTGCAGTGCGTCCTGCTCACAGTGTTCAGCTAGATCTGTTCCTGCTATTTACATTTAGTGCAGTCAGTGCGTCCTGCTCACAGTGTTCAGCTAGATCTGTTCCTGCTATTTACATTTAGTGCAGTCAGTGCGTCCTGCTCACAGTGTTCAGCTAGATCCGTTCCTGCTATTTACATTTAGTGCAGTGCGTCCTGCTCACAGTGTTCAGCTAGATCTGTTCCTGCTATTTACATTTAGTGCAGTGCGTCCTGCTCACAGTGTTCAGCTAGATCTGTTCCTGCTATTTACATTTAGTGCAGTCAGTGCGTCCTGCTCACAGTGTTCAGCTAGATCCGTTCCTGCTATTTACATTTAGTGCAGTGCGTCCTGCTCACAGTGTTCAGCTAGATCTGTTCCTGCTATTTACATTTAGTGCAGTCAGTGCGTCCTGCTCACAGTGTTCAGCTAGATCCGTTCCTGCTATTTACATTTAGTGCAGTGCGTCCTGCTCACAGTGTTCAGCTAGATCTGTTCCTGCTATTTACATTTAGTGCAGTGCGTCCTGCTCACAGTGTTCAGCTAGATCCGTTCCTGCTATTTACATTTAGTGCAGTCAGTGCGTCCTGCTCACAGTGTTCAGCTAGATCCGTTCCTGCTATTTACATTTAGTGCAGTGCGTCCTGCTCACAGTGTTCAGCTAGATCCGTTCCTGTTATCTTCCTACTGACAGGCAGGCTTGTCTGGTTACAGTATATAAAGCTACCTGAAGAAAATTACAGGTGTTCTATCCCAGCTTAGTGCAGCTACAGGCCATTAGTATGTCTGAAAGGCCAAGAAGGAGAGGCAGACAGTCACAAGCCAATAAGAGAGGGCAAGCAGGCTCTGTGTCTAGTGCTGGTCGTGGAGACGGTGCATCCTCATCAGCACGTGGCCATGGGACACGCTTGGCCTTTTTTTCGGCAGCTGGCCGTGTTGAGCCGCAACATGCGGAAAACTTGGTCGAGTGGATGACCAAGCCGTCCTCATCCTCCTCATCCTCTCTCACCCATGCCCAGGGTGCTTTGTCTGGCAAAGCAGCGGCCTCTTCCCTCAGCTCAATGTCATCAGTGACTCCTTCCCTAGCTCCACCATGTCCTCATGAGGATTCCCTCGAACTGTTTGACCACAGTGTTGGGTACATGCTCCAGGAGGATGCCCAGCGTTTGGAAGGCTCTGATGATGATACTGAGCTCGATGAAGGCAGTAACATGAGCACGGACAGAGGGGGTGCCCAAGAAGGACAGCAATCTGGCAGTCATGCTCCCCCTGCTGCAGCATACTGCCAGGTTTGCTCCAGTGATGAGGAGGGAGGGGATGATGAGGTCACTGACTCAACGTGGGTGCCTGATAGGAGAGAGGAGGAGGAGGAGGAGGAGGAGGCGGCACATCACCAACGAGGCAGGATGCCCTCCAGGGGCCAGCCTAAGGGCAGCACATTGACTGCATCACACCCCAAAGCTCCACATGTGCAGGGCGCTGCAGTCTCTGCGCGTTATTCAAAAAGTTCTTTGGTGTGGGCCTTTTTTGAGACGAGTGCATCAGATCGCACCGCTGCTATTTGCAACATATGTCTCAAGCGTATCTCGCGTGGCCAAAACATCTCCCGCTTGGGTACCACATGCTTGACCAGACATATGTTGACCTGCCATGCAGTTCGTTGGCAAGCATATCTAAAAGACCCACACCAAAGAACAAAGAGGATCTCTCCTTGCTCCTCATCAGCTGAGATTTCCAACCCCACTAGACCTTCAGTCCTCTCTGAGACCTGCAGTGAGAGGAATGAAGGTGTAGAATTAGGTGTGTCACAGCCAAGTACTTGTGGGCAATCTGCTTTTGGTACACCGACGCCAGATTGTACCAGGCAAATTTCCCTGCCCCAGCTGCTGCACCGCCGAAAGAAGTTTGCTCCCAGCCATCCATATGCCCAGCGGTTGAATGCTAGCTTGGCAAAATTGCTAGCACTTCAACTGCTGCCTTTTCAGTTGGTAGACTCTGCCCCCTTCCGTGAGTTTGTGGAATGTGCGGTTCCTCAGTGGCAGGTACCCAAACGCCACTTTTTCTCACGGAAGGCGATTCCAGCTCTCTACCGGCATGTGGAAGGCAATGTCCATGCCTCGCTGGACAGGGCGGTCAGCGGTAAGGTGCATATTACCGCTGACTCATGGTCCAGCAGGCATGGACAGGGACGTTACTTAAGTTTCCCGGCGCATTGGGTGACTCTGCTGGCAGCTGGGAAGGATGCAGGACAAGGTGCAGTAGTGTTGGAGGTTGTTCCGCCACCACGCCTCCAAAATGCTGATTGTGACACACCTCTCTCCTCCACCCCCTCCTCTTCTTCTTCCTCCATGGCCTCTTCCTCGGAACCAGCGGTGCTCCGTAGGCGTTCAAGGGGCTACGCAAGTACGCAGGCCAAAAGATGCCATGCGGTGCTTGAGCTGGTGTGCTTGGGGGATAGGAGCCACACTGGGGCAGAGGTTCTGTCAGCTCTGCAGGGGCAGGTTCAGAGGTGGTTGACGCCACGCCAACTTAAGGCAGGAATGGTGGTTTGCGACAATGGCACCAACCTCCTCTCTGCCCTCCGACAGGGACAACTGACCCATGTGCCCTGTTTGGCTCACGTCCTTAACTTGGTGGTGCAGCGGTTCTTGGGCAGGTACCCGGGCTTACAGGATGTCCTGAGGCAGGCCAGGAAAGTCTGTGTGCATTTCCGCCGGTCATATAATGCCAGTGCTCGGCTGACGGACCTCCAAAAGGAGTTTAACCTGCCCAAGAACCGCCTAATCTGTGACATGCCCACCAGGTGGAACTCGACATTGGCCATGCTGCAGCGGCTGCACACGCAGCAGAGGGCCATAAATGAGTACCTGTGCGACTATGGCACCAGGACAGGGTCAGGGGACCTTGGTTTTTTTTCCCCACGCCAGTGGGCCATGATCAGGGATGCATGCACTGTCCTGTCACCATTCGAGGAGGCCACGAGGATGGTGAGCACTGACAGTGCATGCATCAGTGACACTGTCCCCCTTGTCCACCTGTTGGAGCACACGCTGCGTGGAATAATGGACAGGGCACTTGAGGCAGAACAGAGGCAGGAAGAGGAGGACTTCCTTAGCTCTCAAGGCCCCCTTTATCCAGACAGTGTTCCTGCGTGCCCGCCGATCACACAGGAAGAGGACGAGGAGGAGGAGGAGGAGGAGGAGGAAGATTGTGTCAGTATGGAGGTGGAGCCTGGCACTCAGCATCAGCAGTCTTTAAGGGATCAGTCCCAAGGAACACATGGACTTGTACGTGGCTGGGAGGAGGTGGCTGCGGACGTTGTTGTCCTTAGTGACCCAGAGGACTCCGGACCGAATGCCTCAGCAAACCTACGCTGCATGGCCTCCCTGATCCTGCAAAGCCTGCGTAAGGATCCTCGTATTCGTGGTATCAAGGAGAAGGACCAATACTGGCTGGCAACCCTCCTTGATCCACGTTACAAGGGTAAGGTTGCGGACCTTATCTTGCCATCGCAGAGGGAGCAGAGGATGAAACATCTTCGGGAGGCCTTGCAGAAAGGTCTGTGCAACGCGTTCCCAGAGACTGGGAGGTTACAAACTCCTGTTTCTGGACAACGTGTTGCTGAGGCTTCGGTCAGTCAAAGAAGGAGCGGTGGAGAAGGTGGCCGTCTGACCGATGCGTTCAGACAATTTTTTGGTCCGCAGCCCCAAGGTATGATCGGTTCCAGCAACCATCGCCAGCGTCTGTTTTACATGGTGCAGGAATACCTAGGGGCAAGATCAGACTTGGACACCTTTCCCACCGAAAATCCTCTGGGTTACTGGGTCTTGAGGATGGATCACTGGCCAGAGCTTGCACAGTATGCAATTGAGCTACTGGCCTGTCCTGCATCCAGCGTTCTTTCGGAACGCACATTCAGTGCTGCTGGAGGCGTGGTAACCGATCACAGGGTGCGTCTGTCCACTGACTCGGTCGATCGGCTGACCTTCATAAAAATGAATCAGTCTTGGATCACCACCAGCTACCAAGCACCTGATGCTGATATAACTGAATAATTTTTTTCAGATCCCTTCAAAGACTGCCTATGCTGATGCTGAGTGACTATCCCTGAGTAATTATCCTCTTCCTCCTCAATCATCACGCTGATAGCTTGTAAGAACATTTTTGGTTCTGGGCGCCACCACCAGTGCCTAAGGCACAATTTTTCAGCCCCTGTATAACAGGGGCGTGTAATTACAATTTTTGATGTAATACTTTGCAGCAGGGCTCGTTCCTGCATTCCAACTAGAGTGTCTGTGAGGGGTTGCAGTGTTGTGGCACCAGCACCAGTGCCTAAGGCCCAATTTTTCTGCCCCTGTCTAACAGGGGCGTGTAATTACAATTTTTGATGCAATACTTTGCAGCAGGGCTCGTTCCTGCGTTCCAACTAGAGTGTCTGTGAGGGGTTGCAGTGTTGTGGCACCAGCACCAGTGCCTAAGGCCCAATTTTTCTGCCCCTGTCTAACAGGGGCGTGTAATTACAATTTTTGATGCAATACTTTGCAGCAGGGCTCGTTCCTGCGTTCCAACTAGAGTGTCTGTGAGGGGTTGCAGTGTTGTGGCACCAGCACCAGTGCCTAAGGCCCAATTTTTCTGCCCCTGTCTAACAGGGGCGTGTAATTACAATTTTTGATGCAATACTTTGCAGCAGTGCTCGTTCCTGCGTTCCAACTAGAGTGTCTGTGAGGGGTTGCAGTGTTGTGGCACCAGCACCAGTGCCTAAGGCCCAATTTTTCTGCCCCTGTCTAACAGGGGCGTGTAATTACAATTTTTGATGCAATACTTTGCAGCAGGGCTCGTTCCTGCGTTCCAACTAGAGTGTCTGTGAGGGGTTGCAGTGTTGTGGCACCAGCACCAGTGCCTAAGGCCTAATTTTTCAGCTCCTGTTCAACAGGGGCATGTAATTACAATTCTTGATCTAATATTTCACAGCAGGGCCCTGTGAGGGCTTACAGTGTTTTGGCCACAGCAACACCTAAGGCCCAAATTTCTGCTGAGTATATAGGGCAGGACCCTACTTTCAAACATCTAACTTACAAACGACTCCTACTTGCAAACGGAAGGAGACAACAGGAAGTGAGATGAAATCTACCCCTAGGAAGGGAAATTCTCTCATGTAAGAGTTAATATGGGAAAACAATTTCTCCTTTCCACTGATGCTTTCCAATCCTTGTTCCACAAAAAAACCCAAATTTTCAAAAAACATTTTTCATTGGGACAAAAAAGTGAGGTGAAATCTTCTGAAGAGGAGGAAAGACGCAAAACAAATGTCACAGGGGTGATAACCCTTCCCTATGTTTTCCAAAAAGCTTAGAAAAGATTTTTTGGCTGGAGCTAAACACGTTAAAAATGTTCAAAATTACAAACAGATTCTACTTAACAACAAACCTACAGTCCCTGTCTTGTTTGCACCGCCTGTATACTGCTGTTCAGAGTATATAGGGACCTTTCCTTATTTTAATTTGGGTGCGGGGTTCCCCTTAATATCCATACAAGACCCAAAGGGCCTGGTAATGGACTGGGGGGTACCCATGCCGTTTGTCTCACTGATTTTCATCCATATTGCCAGGACCCGACATGACATTAAACCCGCAAGCAGTTTTAAATGAGATTTTTTCCTTTAAAAATGACATTTGGTGCAGGGACTGTTCTAAACATGGCAAACACGCGTCACTTTACAGGCATACTATAGACACCCCCCAGGTACGATATTTAAAGGAATATTTCACTTTTTTTTTTTTACTTTAAGCATCATTAAAATCACTGCTCCCGAAAAAACGGCCGTTTTTAAAAGTTTTTTTTGCATTGATACATGTCCCCTGGGGTAGGACCCGGGTCCCCACACCCTTTTTAGGACAATACCATGCAAATTAGCCTTTAAAATGAGCACTTTTGATTTCGAACGTTCGAGTCCCATAGACGTCAATGGGGTTCTAACGTTCGTGCGAACTTGCGGTCCGTTCGCGGGTTCTGGTGTGAACCGAACCGGGGGTGTTCGGCTCATCCCTACTCCTGTGTTCCATATGAGGAAAGTTATTTTGGTTATACTTCTCCTTTAAGTTTGTTCTAATCTCCTTCCCTGCTGCCAGATTTAAAAAAATGACTTTTTTCGTTTACCATTTTTTTTTACTTTGCACCCTGCACATCTGCCTTTATTCTTGCTAGGTGAGAATGATGTAATTCCTGCTCCTTTAGCCTACTCTGATATGTACGGCACACTGTCAGGAGTGTGTAAATGCTCCTGTTCTTTGGTTCTTTGGTTCTTTTGGTTCTTGGTTCTGGTGGTCTCATTCTAGCATCCTAGATTTGGCAATGATGCATCTCTGTCTGTTTGTCCAACTGCAAGGTGATTGATGTGGTGAGACTCTTGACAGAAACCAAACCTGATTTAAGCCAGCCAAGCCTGCAGTCTCATGCTTGTGATAGTGTATGTAACACATGCTCAAGCTCTCTGTCTGTCTAACCTGCTCTGCTGTGGGGATGCCCCTGTTTATGACCTTGGATCAAGTATTGACTATTCTCTGAGCTCTGCCTGACTTTTGACTATGGATTGGACCCTGACTACTCTGAAACTTGCCTGCCTTGTACCTGTACTGTCATTGTACTACTCTGCCTGTCTGCCAATAGCAAGTACCTGTTTGACTTGTTCAGTTCACGCCTGCCCCGGAGTGGTAGCCAGGCACTATTGCATTGTGTATAAGACCTGGGGGCGACTAAGTACCGGTAGGACTGCTTGCCTTATGGGAAAGGGGGCTGCTATAGGTAGGGTTGCCACCCCATCCCTTTAAACGTGACCAAAATATTAATTATACAGGTTCTAATTGAATGCAGATAAGGCACTAAGTACGTTTAATTACCACCGTAATCAGCCACAGAACCTGTGTAATTAATATGTGTTCGGTTTTAAAGGGATGGGGTGGCAGCCCTAGCTATAGGTAAAGAACACAGAAGGTAGCTAAAGTGCCTGACCATCTGTGTTAGGAGTAAGTGTGACACACACATCTCAGATGGCACTGGCTTCACAGCGCTGGAGGGAGGACCTGGTGCTCATCAGAGAGCCACCATAATAATCAGGAAAAGACAGTTGGCTTCCTATGATGTAGAAGAGAATATGGTAGAATGGGACCAGGCGTGTGACAGTGAAGAGTTGAGGTCCAGAGGAATGGATTTGCTGGGTATGTGAATATGGACTAGATTTTCTTGGCACATAAGGTAAGAGGGGGTTTAAAAAGGATTACCATGGGGGGGGGGGGGGGGGGGGGTTGCGCATAAATTCGATTTTATTTTTCAGCATGATCCTATATTGATACTTTCACAGTATATTGGACCAGATTAATGAATGACAACTTCTGATTAGTTTAGATTACTGTACATTGTAAACTGCTGTGTGTCATTTCATAGAACATCCGCTTCTGCTTCGTGTGTGAAATGTGATCATTTTTGATATTTGGATTCTCACGTTAAATATTGAAAATAATAATATCCAGTGGTTCTCCACGGGGTGCCAGCTATAATTCAGTAATTACCCATCTACATTTGCAACTCTTGCAATCCTCATATAATTGGAAAATATTCTGTAGCAGTTTCATAATTACCATTACAATTCTGAAATCTAATATGATTATATTTGCCAATTTCGGAAACAATTTTGTAGAATGCTACTGCTAGGCAAAATGCATCTGTATGTTATGAGCATAATATGGTGTGCAGGATTTTACTTACATGGGATATCATATGAGTATTAGAGGCCAATGATAGTCTGCACATTGTTGCAAATACAGCACCACTTCAACCCATTATCACATGACCACAGATTGTTCAGCATCACATGGAACCAATACCAGGGGATTTCCATTTTAAGGCTTTCGTCACTAAAAAAAATATAATATAATATATATATATATATATATATATATATATATATATATATATATATATATATATATATATACACTACATTGTCAAAAGTATTGGGGCACCTGCCTTTACACACACATTTGCATTTACACAAACTTTTTTTGGTGGTGGGGGGATTATATTATGTGTGTGGGGTTGTTTTTCAGGGGTTGGACTTGGCTCCTTAGCTCCAGTGAAGGAAACTCATATGCCGTGTACACACGGCCGGACTTTTCGACCGGACTGGTCCGACGGGACGAATCCGTCGGACAATCCGACCGTGTGTGGGCTTCATTGGACCTGCAGCGGACTTTTTCGGTCGAAAATCAGATGGATTTTAGATTTGGAACATGTTTCAAATCTTTCCGACGGACTCGAGTCCGGTTGAAAAGTCCCCTCATCTGTATGCTAGTCCGACGGACAAAAACTGACGCTAGGGCAGCTATTGGCTACTGGCTATCAACTTCCTTATTTTAGTCCAGTCTTACGTCATCAATATACGAATCCGTCGGACTTTGGTGTGATCGTGTGTAGGCACGTCCGTTCGTTCGAAAGTCCGTCGGAAGTCCGTCAAAAGTCAATCAAAAGTCCGTTGGAAAGACGGTCGGACCTTTGATGCCGAAAAGTCCGCTCATGTGTACACAGCATTAAGGCGTCAGCATACCAGGACATTTTGGACAATTTCATCCTCCCAACTTTGTGGGAACAGTTTGGGGATGGCCCCTTCCTGTTCCAACATGACTGCACACCAGTGCACAAATCAAGGTCCATAAAGACATGGATGAGTGAGTTTGGAATATGGAATTTTCCATACATCTCATGGAATTCCTCATGTGGTTTATTCATGCAAATAAAGAGTAATCTCCCATAGTGTAAACTTGCTTAAAAACTCTCATTTATGGTGTTAAAATCACACAAAGTATACATGCAATAGGTTTAAAACACTCCGTATCAACAATCGCGGTACTCTCACCAAGACCCGATAGTGATGTCACCTGGCTCCATCCTACATGTTACGTCACTGATCATGTAACTTCATCAGGGTTACTTCTCTTCCAATCTCATTGAGTGGCCATGTGTCACCTGGATCACCAGGTGAAAATAAAGAAAAAAGTCTAAAAAAACAAAAATAATGCACCTACAAAATCTAATAATTGGTAAGCTGCAATGTATTATATTTTTGTTTTGGGGTTTATTACCACTTTAATAATTGCAGAGCTTCATTCATTGTTTTTTTTTTTTTTTTTTATCTGCCTGTAGTTCAGCTTTAAGTACAGCATTGCCTTCTTATACACTATATTACCAAAAGTATTGGGACACCTGCCTTTACACGCACATTAATTTTAATGGCATCCCTGGCTTAGTCCATAGAGTTCAATATTGAGTTGGCCCACCCTTTGCAGCTATAACAGCTTCAACTCTTCTGGGAAGGCTGTCCATAAAGACAGCCATAAGGGTCCATAAAGACATGAATGTGCGAGTTTTGGATGGAGGAACTTGACTGGCCTGCACAGAGTCCTGACCTCAACCCGATAGAACACCTTTGGGATGAATTAGAGCGGAGACTGCGAGACAGGCTTTCTCGTCCACATCAGTGCCTGACCTCACAAATGCGCTTCTGGAAGAATGGTCAAAGATTCCCATAGACACACTCCTAAACCTTGTGGACGGCCTTCCCAGAAGAGTTGAAGCTGCTATAGTTGCAAAGGGTGGGCCAACTCAAGGAAATAAAAAGAGAGAGGGGCGCACCGGCCATGTGCATTATCTTTTGTAAAACATTTATTGAATAAAATGATAAAAGAAATTGCTCACAAGCAGTAGTAAAATCTGGTGTCATAAAACTCGAGCAACAACAAGCAGCTTGGTGGTGATGATGAGCGAAGCACTATACAAGAGAATGAACTATGCATAGTGTATTTTCTGTATGATAGTGGCGTCCTTTACTTCATGAGTACCTCTAGAGTTTTTGTATGTCACACTTTTGGCAGTGGGTAGCGCAGCTACAGTCAGCGGGGCGGACCTATGGTTGGGCTGGCGTCGGGTTGATTCTGCGCTGTGCCAGCCCCTTTTCCATTGAGTGTTTGCCCCCAGTAACATGGCGCCGAACGACTCATTGCCGCTTACGTCACTCGCAGGCGACAGCAGGCGCGGAGGAAGTGACGCGCACTGCCTCTTCCTCCTGTCTGGAACGCAAGCACACTGGCGTGCGTTCCAACATAGAAAAACACGCGGAAACGATCGGCGAGCGGCTCTCATACACAGAGCCGCTCACACAGAGATCAGGATCGGGCATGGAAGGTACAGCGCCTTGCTACATTAAGTTAGCCTGCTATCTACAATGACTACTTCCCCTGCTAAAGGTGCACTTTCCCCGTGCCACTCTGGACATTATGCCGCTATCACTGTATGTCATGTGTACTTCTGGTTTACTTTTGCTGTGGTTTGTTGACATTTTCAACCACATTGACACCCTTCTGATTGTAGATTATACATTTATATCTTACATCATTCTCAATTCCTTATTTACATTCATTTACTATGTATTATTCTTTATTCAATCTTTTACATTTAATTTAATTTTAATTTTATCTTATTTTATTTTATTTATTTTTATCTATGTAGCATTTATCACCATCTATTTACTTGCATAAGTGAGTTGCCCATGAGGGAGGGATTTTTTAAGGGGGAGGGGCCCCACAAGTCCGCCCTACTCCACTGACTGGGCCTTTTGGCACATACACTATATATATATACAGGGAGTGTTGAAGGAGGGTTCACTGCTGAGCTCTGATGAAGAAGGGACGTGCCCTTCGAAACGCGTCAGTTAGTAGTGAAGCTTACATGTTCCTCTAAGACCTTTGGAAGGCTTCGCTCATCATCACCACCAAGCTGCTTGTTGTTGCTCGAGTTTTATGACACCAGATTTTACTACTGCTTGTGAGTAATTTCTTTTATCATTTTATTCAATAAATGTTTTACAAAAGATAATGCACATGGCCGGTGCGCCCCTCTCTCTTTTTATTTCTTTGTTTGTTAGGATTCCCCATCCTTGAGGGCAGCAAGGCCTGTGTCGTCCTTCTATCCATCTGGTTGACCACTTGTGCGCAGGAGTCAATTTCTTCTTTTTCTGTATCGGCTTACTGTGTTGGGGTCTCCAGCAGCAGAGTGGTTCGCAACCAGTCCTTTTTGATTCAGACTCACTGACAATGGTTAAATCAATTGATGAAAGGCAGCTAAGAAGATCTTCATTGGCTAAAGGTTTCACCACAAGTATTGACTCATTTGAAGTTGAGAATCCTAACAATGAAGGAAATGTATTATGTGTCACTGATGAGCGGTCCCCATCGAGAGAGGACAAAATGATATCTTTATTCTATGAGCTAAAAGATCTATTGGAGAAGGAGATGCTACAATGGTGGGACATTCTGCTTCTACAGAAATATGTAGAATTCAAACGAGTCCCTAGGGGCCTAAGAATCACTAAACTGTGTTCTTTTCTTGATGACGATCTCAAAGGCAAATGGATCTCTTGCTTGCGCGATTGCAATCAATTATGGTTGCAATACATTATTGTTCAGAGGGAACGTAATCTAGTTAAAATTCGTGCTGCCATTAATACCTTGCAAGAGAACCTGTCCACATTCTTAGATGTGACTACTTTTGAGAGTTGGGATCTCAAGATCAATGAACAGATGATGGCCTACGAAACTAGCCTTATCAGCAAAAAGTCAGGGAAGTTTGAGCGAGACAGGTTGGACTACCTCAACAATAGGGAGTTCAGCTGGAAGAAACCCAGGCTTCCTGCTGATAAGGTTAAAGGTCCAATCAATTCCAAGAATAGGCCCGACAAGAGTAACAATACCAACAAAAATAAAAACAAAAACAAAAATTATAAAATCAATAGAAATAATCACATCAATAATGGGCTCATACATCCCACCATTTCATCTCAGGCTGTACATCCATCCCAGCCTCAGCGTACTGGGTACACTGATGACCCTAGTCACACCAAGAATGGTAAACTACACAGTAAGATTAATAAACATTCGCTCACTAAGAGCAACCTAAATGTACACAACAGACGTCAACCGCCCACTAGGGATTGCACAAATGGGAATAAAGACTCCCATTTAGCTTCATTTTCCAGCCTAGCTGGCCCTTCGACAGCGGAAGGTCCAGACATTAGACCTACCAACCCCTCACCTCTTGGGAGAGAGTATCCTGTTACTTGTGCAGTCGCACCACCGCCCCCTACTAGTAGGCCTGGGGTCACCCCTTTAGCTATTGACTGTGGGATAGTGTTTGATCCGTCCTTAACCACTCATAATCCCTTCACTATTCTAGAAAATCTAGAATCTGACCTCAACAGTGGTAGCATAGCAAATGTTACACCCCCATTGACTTTTTTAGAAATGGAAGTTGCAAGAATGGAGGGGCCTGCAACGGAGAACGAGATCTTGTACCCTCCACTACATGTTCTGTCAACAACAAAAAAGTCAAGGAAACGGGAGGAGGAACAAGAAGGGGTAGAAGAGGAGGAAAGGGGCATAAAAAGAGGCAGAGTTTAAAGTGCACTCATGCCACTATTAAAATCTATAATTTGTCTAGTTCCGTGTTTACCGATGCCGAGCTAGATTTGCTTAGAAAAGGTCTCAACTATGCTCCTCCTAGCGTTCCCAATTTATTTGAGCTATTTGTCGATCTCAATAAGTATATACGTAAACTTACCCTCCAACGGTATTACTTATTGAAGGACAATGGCAAGACCTCTGCAACTATGAATAAGATCGCTGAGTCATCACCCTGTTCCTCTACGAGCAGGGATATAGAAGATGACTCTGCCCTGGATATCTTAGAGCAACTATATGCAGAGGCAGAGCATAACGAGCTACCACCATCCCTCCATAAGCATCCTAGCGATACAGCCATAGTCCACACCTCCTTTGCACCTAAATCCTCATTCTTCCCACATTGGGCCAAAGGCAAATACATATCGACCTTTTATGATGTGGTCTTTGAATCTTTTAAAACAAGATTTCATAACACCAATACCAAAGGTAATAAATTCAACAAACATCTTGATCCGCTGGGGCTATCTGTCAATAGCCTTAAACAGAATCAAGATGTCATCATTCGGAAAGCCGACAAGGGCGGTAGCCTGGTCATCCAGAATAGAGAGGACTATATTGCCGAAGCAATGAGACTATTGGGGGACACGGATACCTATGTCAGACTCAATAGAGATCCCATTATTGAATACACGAAAGATCTGAAACTACTCCTAGACAAGGCCCTACTGGATGGGGTCCTTACCAAAAGCGAGTATCACTTCCTCTACAACAGACATGCTTTAACCCCACATTTCTATCATATACCTAAGGTGCATAAGAGTGAGGTCAATCCTCCGGGTAGGCCTATTATTGCAGGTATTGATAGTATCACAAGTAATGTGGGTTGCTATGTCGATCATTTCTTGCAGGGAATAGTGACCAGCCTTCCATCTTTCGTCAGGGATTCGAGTCATATGCTGGAAATACTGTCCCATTATGTTTGGCAACCTAGGTACAAATGGCTTTCCCTAGATGTAGCCTCGCTCTATACATCTATTGACCACATCTATGGCCTTAGGGCGGCCAATCACTACCTGTCCAAAGAGGGTGCACTCAATTCAGTGCAGGCTAAATTTGTACTCGATTGTGTTGAATACTCTCTCACGCACAACCACTTTTCTTTTCTTGGAGAGCACTATCTGCAGAAGAAGGGCACTGCTATGGGGGCCAGGTTCGCCCCAAGCTATGCCAACATCTTCATGGGTTATTGGGAAGAACAGTCCATTTGGAACAATAACCCATATGGGGCGAACCTGGTCCTCTACGCCAGATATATTGATGACATCCTTATCATTTGGGACGGGTCTGATCAGGAATTAAATCTCTTCCTTGACCACTGCAGAGAGAACCCCTTTGGGATCAGTTTCACTCATGTCATCAGTAGTGAGAGCCTTGTCTTTTTGGATCTTGAACTTAGGAGTGACTTTGATGGTAATATCCTCTCTAGAACACATTTTAAACCCAGTGGTGGTAACTCCTTCTTGCATGCTGATAGCAATCACCATCCTAGATGGATCAGAAATGTCCCGTTTGGACAGTTCTGCCGCCTGAAGCGTACTTGCACTAAGAAAAGTGACTACTTAGAGCAGAGCAAGGTCCTTCGTAATAAGTTCTTAGACAAGGGATATGATCCCACCCTCATTGAGACTGCCTTCAATAAATATGCTCTTTTGTATGATGAAACTGCGATATATGATCCACCATCTGGTCCCACCATCAACCAGGACACCATACAAACCCGGTTTTCCACACAATACACCAACAAAGCCTTCGAAATACAAAGTATTTTACGGAAAAGCTGGAGTATTTTAAAGCGTGATCCAGTGCTAAGTGAGTACCTTTCTGATGGACCAAATATAGTATATAGGAAACCACGAGACCTGAGAGGCCTTATAGCCCCTAGTATGGTGAGGGAACCCATAAATAGGTCCACAAACGCATGGTCAACTATTTTTGACCAAAAGGGCAGCTACAAATGCAGTGTCAAGAACTGTGGCACATGTCAATACATGTGGCACAGAAAAAAGACAGTCACTGGCAGAGACGGGAGGATCCATCATTTGAAGCAGTTCATCAACTGCGGGACGGACTACGTAGTCTATGGCATTCTTTGCCCATGCGGTCGCCTTTATGTTGGCCGCACTTCCCGCCCCATGAGAGTACGCATTGGCGAACACAAATGTGACATCACGAATACACGGGTCAAGTATCCAGTCCCCCGGCATTTTCAGGAAGTCCATCAAGGTGATCCGTCAGGTATGAAAGTATTTGGGATAGAGTCTATTGGAGGTAGCCTCGATAGGGGTAGAAGACACCAAAGGCTTTGCAAACGCGAAGCCTATTGGATCTTCACCCTCGGGAGTATGACCCCCGGGGGCCTGAATGAGGACACTGAGGTCCATAAAATCACGTGATTCCGCAGTGCCCACCCATGGTGCTACCATATGCCACTGCCATTCTCTCCACACACACTCATACATACACACCTTTCCGTGCCCCTTCTGTCTTTGAGATCAGGTCGGCTTTTGGTATCTACTAGGTTTTGTAACCAGTGTATTATATTACTCATGTTCTAGTGATCTATGATTAGTGTACTACCATTAGTGTTTTCTAGTTCTCTACTAATTTTTACTAATATAATAACATCATTGCTGTGCTACCATTAGTGATATGTTTAGCATCAATATGATAAAGGTATTCTTTTGTTAGTGACAAGTCTGTCACTCCGCATATGTTGCACACAGTGGTGAGGAAGGGACCGCTTGGTACTTTGCCCATGCTAGGGTAACACGTTTCCCCCCCCCCCTCCCCCTCTCCTGTGGGGTCTATTAGTATTATCACCTGCATACTAATACCAAGCGGTCATCATGCCAACTACTGGTTGTGCCACATGTGTCCACTCCTTCGATACCACCCCTGTGTACATATACATTAATTTCCCTTGATTTACACAACCTCCTCATTCACCCGGGGTTGGTTCATGATATGTCAGTGATATGGGCATGCATATGTGCTGATTGGCATATGGAATGTGCACCTACATTAATTAATGTCTGATTTATCTATGCACATTATATGCGTGTATATATATGTATGTGCACTTATATATGTATAATATCGACAATGGTTTCAATGCTATGTGTGATATAATTTAGTATTTATTCACTTTCCCACTTCTCTTCAGGTGCATACTCTGCACTATACAAGAGAATGAACTATGCATAGTGTATTTTCTGTATGATAGTGGCGTCCTTTACTTCATGAGTACCTCTAGAGTTTTTGTATGTCACACTTTTGGCAGTGGGTAGCGCAGCTACAGTCAGCGGGGCGGACCTATGGTTGGGCTGGCGTCGGGTTGATTCTGCGCTGTGCCAGCCCCTTTTCCATTGAGTGTTTGCCCCCAGTAACATGGCGCCGAACGACTCATTGCCGCTTACGTCACTCGCAGGCGACAGCAGGCGCGGAGGAAGTGACGCGCACTGCCTCTTCCTCCTGTCTGGAACGCAAGCACACTGGCGTGCGTTCCAACATAGAAAAACACGCGGAAACGATCGGCGAGCGGCTCTCATACACAGAGCCGCTCACACAGAGATCAGGATCGGGCATGGAAGGTACAGCGCCTTGCTACATTAAGTTAGCCTGCTATCTACAATGACTACTTCCCCTGCTAAAGGTGCACTTTCCCCGTGCCACTCTGGACATTATGTCGCTATCACTGTATGTCATGTGTACTTCTGGTTTACTTTTGCTGTGGTTTGTTGACATTTTCAACCACATTGACACCCTTCTGATTGTAGATTATACATTTATATCTTACATCATTCTCAATTCCTTATTTACATTCATTTACTATGTATTATTCTTTATTCAATCTTTTACATTTAATTTAATTTTAATTTTATCTTATTTTATTTTATTTATTTTTATCTATGTAGCATTTATCACCATCTATTCACTTGCATAAGTGAGTTGCCCATGAGGGAGGGATTTTTTAAGGGGGAGGGGCCCCACAAGTCCGCCCTACTCCACTGACTGGGCCTTTTGGCACATACACTATATATATATACAGGGAGTGTTGAAGGAGGGTTCACTGCTGAGCTCTGATGAAGAAGGGACGTGCCCTTCGAAACGCGTCAGTTAGTAGTGAAGCTTACATGTTCCTCTAAGACCTTTGGAAGGCTTCGCTCATCATCACCACCAAGCTGCTTGTTGTTGCTCGAGTTTTATGACACCAGATTTTACTACTGCTTGTGAGTAATTTCTTTTATCATTTTATTCAATAAATGTTTTACAAAAGATAATGCACATGGCCGGTGCGCCCCTCTCTCTTTTTATTTCTTTGTTTGTTAGGATTCCCCATCCTTGAGGGCAGCAAGGCCTGTGTCGTCCTTCTATCCATCTGGTTGACCACTTGTGCGCAGGAGTCAATTTCTTCTTTTTCTGTATGGGCCAACTCAATACTGAACCCTACGGACTAAGACTGGGATGTCATTAAAGTTCCTGTGCATGTAAAGGCATGCGTCCCAATACTTTTGGCAATATTGTATAAAACAAACTCTCACATTTTATCAAATTGTAATGTGCTCCGGGAATGGCCATAACTCTGAGTAAAATGGGCATTCCTTCTCTGTCTGTTGAGGTTTTGCTATGCCTCATACCTTTGCAAAGATTTGTCTTCCCACAAACGTCTGAGTGTTCATCTAGTAAATATTCCCGATATCACTTGTTGTATTTGTTATTGCTTCTAGTGAAGAATTCTGAATTTAATAATGATTCAATAGGCAATTATAGATCGTTACTGAATAGCACATTTTGCAGAACAGCAAGCTGCAGCTAAGAATAGTTCAGTGTTATTGAGTTCCTAAGAAAAGGGTTTCCATCTTACCACTTCTTTATAAAAGAAAAGGTTTATTCCTTCTTTAAAGGGAAGCTTTAGTGCATGTCCAGTAAGTTTACAACTGTTCCTGTAATTATTATTGTAACATAGAATTATGTATTAGAAAACGAATAGAAATCACATCGGCATTGTGCAAAATCTTCAATAAAATTTTTATTAACAAATATATCTTGTACTCACAAAGGTACTTAGTACAATCGCATATAGCATAAAATCCATTCCAGCTGAGACACGCTTAGACCGATAGACACTGATACCCTGTCAGTTCTGTACAACAAAATGTAATTGCTGACCTAAAGTAGAACTCCAGATAAATCAGATAAAAAAAACCCCAAAAAAATCAATAGCCCTCTAAAAGATAAAAATAAAATAAAATAAAAAAAGACCGCTTTTACTGCAGTATGTATTTTCAATCCCCTGCAGTACTATTTTTCTGCCACTATAAGTCATAGTTACTAGACATGTGCACAGCCAAAAAATTTGTTCATTTTCGTTTCATTAGTTTATTTTTTTTTTTTCGTTTTTCGGGTCATTCGTTATGATCGCGATTCGTAAATTCGTTCATTCGTAAATTTGTAAATGCGTTCATTCGTACATTCGTAAATTCAAACATTAGTTCATTCGTACATTCGTTCATTCATACATTCGTACACTTTTACATTTGTACATTCGTAAATTCGTACATTCGTAAATTCGTAAAATCGTACATTTGTAAATTAGAAAATTCGGAAATTTGTAAGTTCGAAGTTTGAAAATCCAAAAACCCGAAAATTCACAAATCTGAAATAGTAACTAACTATTAAATTATAGGTATTGTAATTTCCTTTCAAATTTGACTGTCAGTGAACGTAACAAATACAAATTTATCCGAAGTTACGAATTATCCAAAATGAATGCCGCATCTAAACAAATGGAATGAACAAATTAATAACAAATAATAATAATAATAAAACGTTGTTATTATTATTATTGTTATTTATTATTATTAATTCATTACGTTTTTTTCGGATCATTCATAACTTCGGATAAATTTGTATGTGTTACGTTCACTAACAGCCAAATTTGAAAGAAAATTACAATACCTATAATTTAAAAGTTACTAGTAATTACTAATAGTTAAGTTATTATTAGTTAACTATTATTTCAGATTTCCGAATTTACAAATTTACGAATGTACGAATGTACGAATGCCCGAATTTACGAATGTCCAATTTTATCGAATTTACGAATATTTGGAAAAAATTTGTTAAAGGGGTTTTCGTTAATTCGGATATTCCCGAATTAACGAATTTGTCGAAATTCAGAACGAAACGAATTGCACATGCCTAATAGTTACATAGTTGGTGAGGCTGAATTAAGACACCAGCCCAACCTGTGTGGGTGTGTGTTTATGTTAATAGCATTAGAAATTCTGGATAACCCTCTGCACACTGCTATACACCCTTTCTAGCAAACTTTGCAATGCAAATCAGGGATTTTTAGTTCACACATATTATTATTATACAGGATTTACATTGCAATACATGTTTAAGCTGGCCAACCGCGTTAAAGTAATCCCTCTTATGGCCAGTCCTACTCTGCTCTGCCAATGTAAATGCTACTGTGAACACAATGCCAACATGGGGCAAACAGACAAAAAATGGGGGAGTGCTACCAGACTCAGGTCTGGTCACATACCTGCATTGCAACAGAAACAACATATACCTGTGCTCAAATCCCAATAGCTTGTACATGCATACATGGATAACTTTGAAGTAGTTGGCCAGCTTAAACATGTATTGCAATGTGTGTGAACTAAAAAAAACTGTTTTTTATTGCAAAGCTTGATAGAAATGGTATATAGCAGTGTGCAGAGGGATTTCAGGTGTTAAAACGATGTTCCACCCCCAAAAAATAAATAAATAAATAAAAGCCAGCAGCTACACATACTGCAGCTGCTGGCTTTTAACAATAGAAAACTTACCTGTCCTGGAGTCCAGTGATGTCATTACCGCAGGTGATGTTTCCATCAGCTGTCGGGTGCTGCCACCGCCATTGCGGGTAAGGGTACCTGGCAGTGTAGCCTTACGGCTTCATGCCGGGAACCCTACTGCGCATGCACAGGGCCCCCCTCCTCTCTCCTACTGGCCCGGCAACAGGGAGAGGAGGAGGGAGGAGGAGGGAGCCCCGTGGTGATGTCGTGGGCTGCGGCCCGAACTCCCGGAAGTGGGAACAGGATACCTGTCAAAGACAGGTATCCTGTCCCCCCTCCCCACCGAAAGGTGTCAATTGTGGCACCGGAGGGGGAGAGGATACAAATGAGCGGAAGTTCCACTTTTGGGTGCAACCCCAATTTAACATGTGATCAAAACCCCTTTAGCACCTGATGGATTATATGCATGTACAAGCTATTAGGATTTGAGCCCAGGTATATCTTGTTTATGGTAATAGCATTTCCACTATTCCTGTATATTGCATTCGTTAAGATGCTCATCTAAACGTTTTTGGAAATTATCAATACTTCCCGCAGACACCACCGACTGTGGAATGGAGTTCCACATCCTTACTGTTCTAACAGTAAAGAACCCCTTAACAAGTTTAAGGTTAAGTTTGAGGACCACGCCATTGCGGGTAAGGGTACCTGGCAGTGTAGCCTTACGGCTTCACGCCGGGAACCCTACTGCGCATGCACAGGGCCCCCCTCCTCTCTCCTACTGGCCCGGCAACAGGGAGAGGAGGAGGGAGCCCCGTGGTGATGTCGTGGGCTGCGGCCCGAACTCCCGGAAGTGGGAACAGGATACCTGTCAAAGACAGGTATCCTGTCCCCCCTCCCCACCGAAAGGTGTCAATTGTGGCACCGGAGGGGGAGAGGATACAAATGAGCGGAAGTTCCACTTTTGGGTGCAACCCCAATTTAACATGTGATCAAAACCCCTTTAGCACCTGATGGATTATATGCATGTACAAGCTATTAGGATTTGAGCCCAGGTATATCTTGTTTATGGTAATAGCATTTCCACTATTCCTGTATATTGCATTCATTAAGATGCTCATCTAAACGTTTTTGGAAATTATCAATACTTCCCGCAGACACCACCGACTGTGGAAAGGAGTTCCACATCCTTACTGTTCTAACAGTAAAGAACCCCTTAACAAGTTTAAGGTTAAGTTTAAGGACCACGTCAAGACATACATCTCAGCTCCCCTTACTACCATTGGGGGTTCACCTGTTCCTTTGGAACCATTTGTATTTACCATGTACAGTTGCAATTAACTGTTTATCAATTTATGTACATTTGCTTTTAATCATGTCTTTTTCTTAAATAAATTGTTAATTTTATTACAATCCCCTGCTTTATCTATGGGTACCGTGATAGTCCTAATTCCTTTCTAAACCAGGGGCATGCTTGGAGCAGCCCCAGGTGTTTTTCTCCAATAGTTCACTTCAAAGGATGATGGTACCCGCCCCTACCTCTAGATCAGTGGTTCTCAACCTTTCTAGTGTTGTAACTCCTTGATAAAATTTCCCAAGTTGTGGGGAACCCTAACTATAAAATATTTTCGTAGCATGGGTTGTCAGCACCCAAGGCAAGATAAGTAATTTGCGCCCCTAACCCATGGACATTTACC
This sequence comes from Lithobates septentrionalis, assembly GCA_037952835.1. NCBI lineage: Eukaryota > Metazoa > Chordata > Amphibia > Anura > Ranidae > Lithobates > Lithobates septentrionalis. Next base: position 137,764 of record JBBDGP010001358.1, read on the forward strand.
ACTCTCTGAGTCCCTTCCTGTCAGAAACCATGAATCAGACCGAAACAGAAGTACAGTTAATCACACTTGTTTAAAAATAATTTAAAGGTAAACAGAGTAAGCATAGTCAATACATAGCCAGAGTTCAGTAAACAGATTGGGTAGTCAGCCAATGCCAATGTCAGAGAGCCAGAGATCAACGTAGTAGTACAGCAAGCAGGATCAGGAGCCAGAAGGGACATCAGCTGAGCAAGTCTTCAACAGGAACGCAGGAGAAAGTCTCTGAGATTTGACCAAAGGCAAAGGCAGAGATGAAGTAAGCTGGACGGGTTTAAGTAGGCAGGACTGACGAGCAGATCATCAACAGCTGAGTCACTGTGGAGAGAAAGGAGCTGGCAATGAGCCGACAGCTGAGCGGCCAGCTCAGAGAAGAAAGGACTGAGCCCAGCCCTGACACTTCCACTCATACAGTATTAAAACCCCTTATGGTACATTTTAGGATGTACCACTCTTTCTCTTTGTTCTTTCTTTCTCTTTTATCTCTCTCTATCCTAATTTCTTGTTTTTTTTTTATCCCCATCCCTCTCTCTAGCCGTCTTTCTTGTTCTTTCTCTTATTATTTCTCTCCCTTTTTTCTTTGTTCCTCTCCTTCTTTTCATCTCTATTTTTATTCCTTCTCTTACTCCTTGGTGGGGGGGGGTGCGGGGAATAGGATGAGTGGCAGTGCTGGCGGGGAGTTGGGATCAGTGGCAGTGCTGGGGGGGAGTTTTGAGCAGCCAACTTAGGTTCTCTTGATCAAGGTCATCTGCTGATCTGAGAACTGTAGTGGGGACTTTTAATGGCAACTGTAATCACAGGTATTATTACTCACTGTGTCTCCGAATTCACTGTGTCTCTGACTTTGTGGTCTCGTAGCAGTGACACCTATGCCGAAATCAGGAGATAGGGTCTCCTCCAGCCCCCCACTTAACATTCCTCACCAGTCAGCTGACCTCTAGTCTCTGCCCCCCAGCCATGCCGTCAACTGAATGGGAGGCTGCGAAGAGGCTGAGAGGGCAGCCACGGGCTCCAGGAATGGCCCAGCTGGGCAGCCACAGGCTCCAGAGACAGCCCTGCTGGGCTGCCACAAAAAGGCTGGGAGAGCGGTACGGGCTTCAGGAACAACCCAGGATTCGGTGACCCCTGGCAAAACGTCATTTGACCCCCAGGTTGAGAACCACTGCTCTAGATCTAACTGATCAAGACAACCCTCTCTATTCAAGTTTAAGGTTAAGCTGTTTCTTGTCCAACTTCACTGAGTGGTCACCTGCCCTCTTAAGTGACCTGAGACTAAATAGCGTCCTCCCTATGCTAGAATCACCCTTGAGATATTTGTATACCACTGTCATATCTCCTCTTAAGTATCTCTTCTCAAGGGAAAATACTTTTAATACTTGTAGTCGTTACTCATACTGTAGCTGAGGTCTTCCAGTTCCCTTATTAGTTTTGTTGCCCTTCTCTGGTCTCTCTCCAGTTCCAGCAGGAAAGTGGCCAGAGTTGGATGGCATACTCAAGGTGTGGCCAGACCAGAGTTTTGTAAAGTGGTAGAATTATAGTTTTCTCTTTGAGTAAAATGTCCTTTTGATTGCATGCCAATATTCTGTTTGCTTTGTTAGCAGCAGCTTGGCATTGCATGCTATTGCTAAGGCTGTCATCCACTAGGACCCCCAAATCCTTTTCCATCCTGGATTCTGCCAAAGGTTCTCCCCCTAGTGGGAAACTTGTGCTCATATTTTTAGCCCCCAAGTGTAGTCATGTAGCCCTCAGTTTAATGGCCAGCATCAGTCAACTCACTTCCTCTGAACTCAAGTTGCTCTAGACAGGTCCCCAGCCTGTGAATGGGGACTGATGGGAGCAGCATAGTGGTGAACTCATCTGTTTGTTAATCTAGTCTCTCCTCCTGTCAGCATACTTTTTGTCAGCTCATGAACTGATTGGCTCCTTGTACTGCTCTGTCCTATTACCTTCCAGACCCATTGTACAGGTACCAGGTACTGAAATACATGGTGATCCTGCCAGTCCCTCTGCTTTCCAGTTTCAAAGTGACCATACCAGCATAGAAGCACATCCATCCCAGCATGGTCAGTTTTCTCCTTTCCATTCTACTTGGGAGCACAGCCTGCCTGTACTCTAGTGGGGTAGTGTACCTGGTGGTGGAGCCTGACATGCAGAGGTAGGCTTCCCTTACACCTCTGGCTCAGGAGCCCTGGTAAGGTAACAGGGAGTGCCAGTGCACAGAGTGAGCACAAGTGCCTGAATGGTCTTCCTTTGACGCCATACACGGTTCAAATCTCTACTGGTTCAGCAGGAACCGGCCGAGATTCGAACTGTTAAAGGGGTTGTAAACCCTCATGTTTTTTCACCTTAATGCATCGTATGCATTAAGGTGAAAAAGCACCTTACAGTCACCTGAGCCCCGAATTTCTGTTGGCGCATCTCCGCCGTCCCTCTCTCCATGGGTTCCCGGCTCTTGATTGGACAGATTCATAGCAGTGCAGCCATTAACTCCCGCTGCTGTCAATCAAATCCAATGACGCGGGTGCTGGGGAGCAGGGCCGAGTCCTGCATTCGGGCCTCTATGGAGAGAGCTTCTCCAAGGGGGTTATCTAATGCGGGAAGAGTGTGAGTATGTAATAGTGATCATATACCATTGGGCTATATTTATATCTTGTTTTATTTATGCCACTTATATGATCCATTTTAGAACAAGTGGTGTTTTTCATGTTATGATATTGGGGGTAGCGCAGCCAACACTATTTTTTACTTCAATTGATTCAATTAATTGAAAAGAGCAAGGAAAGCAAAAAACACATGTATGTTAATTTGGGACACTAACAGAATATGGTTTTGAGGTCTGACCATTTTTGCAGAGGAAATTAACAGGAGTTAAAAGGACTGCGCCCACAAACAGTCTCTTAAAGATTTAAACATTTAGTAGTCACAACAGCTTGAGGAAGATTTTGCAAAATAATGCAGCACAGACAATTAATTTAATCAAAGTTAAACTAACAATCTACAAACAACACAAATTCATAACATCAAAAATATTTCAGTGAAAAATATCGCCCCCCCCCCCAAAAAAAAAAAAAAAAGTAAAAAAATACTTGCTCTAAAACACATCTGTTTTACAAAGACATAACAAACAAAATACAAAGAGAAAATACATGTGTTACAAACTCTATAGGGACACCCAAATGTACTCTCTTGCCGGCCCCACACACACACAATCTTGCCTCTTTTCATGGCAAGGTAAAGAATGCTATTTGCAAGCTTTATATAAAATAGGTTTGTGTGTTAATGAGGCAATTGAAAACACATGCACAGTCCATGAAACACACAAAATGCAAGTTCACCCAATGTAGAGACAGAACTTCAAAGTGAGTACACCTGTTAAGGATGTCCTTAACCACTTCCGAACCGCTGCATGCCGATATACGTCCTAACTTTGAAGTGGAATATCGTTGTTAGCTAGCTGCCATAACCCTGGTATCCTCTTCTTTGGCCGGTGGTCCGGTTTCTGATAATAGTGGTCTCTGTGGCGGATTCGCCGCAAGATCACTTTTATGGGCGGCGGGAGAGGGCCCCCCTCCTGCCACGCTCCGGTGCCCTCGGCAGCGGCGGAGGCGATCGGATCTTCTCCCTTGCTGGGTATGGAGATGAGTGAGGGGAAGATGGCCCCCACCCGTCTCCATAACATTGCAGGGCGGAAGCGACATCAAAACGTCACTTCTGCCCATAGCTCCTAAAGGGCCATTTTTTTTTAAATGACCATTTAGTTTTTTTTATTTTTTTATTTCATTTTAGTGTAAATATGAGATCTGAGGTCTTTTTGACCCCAGATCTCATATTTAAGAGATCCTTTCATCCTTTTTTTCTATTACAAAGGATGTTTATATTCCTTGTAATAGGAATAAAAGAGACACTTTTTTTTAAAAGAACAGTGTAAAAATAAAAAAAATAAAAAGTAAAGTAAATAAAAAAATGTTTTAAATGCACCCCGTCCCGCCAAGCTCGCGTGCAGAAGCGAACGAATACAAAAACCGTGTTAAAACCGCGATCAGTAGAGCGAGAGTAATAATTCTAGTGCTAGACCTCCTCTGTAACTCAAAACATGCAACCTGTAGAATTTTTTAAACATCGCCTATGGAGATTTTTAAGGGTAAAAGTTTGTCACCATTCCACGAGTGGGCGCAATTTTGAAGCGTGACATGTTGGGTATCAATTTACTCAGCGTAACATTATCTTTCACAGTATAAAAAAAAAAATTGGAGATTACGAAAAGAAACTGCGCTTAGGGCACGTCTATAGGGTCAGAAACTACAGGTTGCTGCCTCCCTTACACAAAGTACCCAATGAGGTGCTTTGCAGAACGTATTGAAAATTGAGGTATGGGTAGCGCCATTATACCCATACCTCAATTAAAAAAAAAAAAATTGGGCTAACTTTACTAATTCAAAAAAGTGTATTTTTTCCAAAAAAAGTGCACTTGTAAGACCGCTGCGCAAATACGGTGTGACAGAAAGTATTGCAACGACCGCCATTTTATTCTCTAGGGTGTTAGGAAAAAATGTATAATGTTTGCGGGGTTCTAAGTAATTTTCTAGCAAAAAAAAACTGTTTTTACCTTGTAAACAACAAATCTCAAAAAGAGGCTCGGTCCTTAACCACTTGCTTACAGGGCACTTAAACCCCCCTCCTATCCAGACCAATTTTCAGCTTTCGGCGCTGACGCACTTTGAATGACAATTGCGCGGTCATACAACACTGTACCCAAATTTTTAATATTTTTTCACTACAAATAGAGCTTTCTTTTGGTGGTATTTGATCACCTCTGCGGTTTTTACTTTTTATTAAAAAAATGTAAAAACCTGAATTTAAAAAAAAAAAAAGTTTATTTTTTTATATTTTGTTATAAAAAATTTTAAACTGGTAATTTTTCTCCTTCATTGATGTACGCTGATGAGGCGGCAGTGATGGGCACTGATAGGCGGCAGTGATGGGCACTGATAGGCGGCAGTGATGGGCACTGATGGGTGGCAGTGATGGGCACTGATGGGTGGAGGTGATGGGCAGCACTGGCAGGTGGCACTGATTGGCACTACAGGTGGGCATTGATAGGTGGTACTTGTGGGCATTGATAGGTGGCACTTGTGGGCACTGTTAGGTGGCACTGTGGGCACTGTTAGGTGGCACTGTGGGCACTATTAGGTGGCACTTTTATTGGGCACTGATGAGGCAGATGTGCCTCTTCCACTTGGGGACCGATGTCCCTCACATCCGATCCGGTGATCGGCTTTTTTTTCTACTCGCGCTGTCAGCGTGAGTAAAAAAAAAACGATTACCGATCTTTTGTTTACATCATGTGATCAGCTGTCATTGGCTGACAGCTGATCACATGGTAAGGGGCCGGGACCGGCCCCTTACACAGATCGGTGATCAGCCGAGTCTCAGTGACTCGGTGATCACAACGCGCCCGGCGCGCGCAGGGAGCGTGCACAGGGGAGATATGACGGCCCTCCCGGGAATGTAGGTCCGCGCTGTAGCCATCATTCGGTGGTTAAATTACTAACCCAAAAAACACACTCTCTGAGCATGCCCAGAAAAATCCAAGTGCTGTTCACACACAAAAAGCACAAAAAAAAACAAAGTCCCTGAGCATGCCCAGACCAACCCAAATGCATTTCATACACCAAAAGCCACAGCAAAAAAGTCCCTGAGCATGCCTAGAACAACCCAGATGCAGCTAGCACAAAATATGCCACCCCCCTGTCCAAAATTAAGCACATCATCCAGCATGCTACAAAATTACAGATGGGACAAACACTCCCCAGTCCAGGGGGGCAAACAAAGAGCCTAACATTGGCAAAGGTTATACAACAAATACCCTGTTTCCCCGAAAATAAGACCTAGCGTGATTGTCGGTGATGGCTGCAATATAAGTCCTATCCCCCAAATAAGCCCTAGTTAAAGTCCTTGTAGGTCTTATTTTCAGGGTAGGGCTTATTTTCGCTGAAACAGGGTAGGGCTTATTTGGGGGGTAGGGCTTATATTGCAGCCATCACCGACTATCACGCTAGGTCTTATTTTCGGGGAAACAGGGTACCATTGCAGTCTATGGGAACTGACTTGTTAATTTTGCTAGTCCCCACACGGCTGGCTTATATTCTAGTTATTGGCCTTAAAATGGGTAGGGGGGCCCAGGTTCCACCCTGAGGGACATATATCAATGTCACCAATTTGGACAACCCCAAAAACGAAACAAGGAGAAGTGCCTTTAAAAATGCTAAATTGCTTAAAAGCTAGTAACTTGGGGGGGGGGGGGCTTACTCTGCCTGTAAAGTGGTGCATCTGTAGCATGTATCCAAAATGCTGCTTCAAAGATGTACGGCTTTAGACCCCTTTCACACTGGGGCGGTTTGCAGGCGTTATTGCGCTAAAAATACCGCCTGCAAACCGCCCCTAAACAGCCTCCGCTGTTTGTTCAGTGTGAAAGCCCGAGGGCTTTCACACTGAAGCGGTGCGCTGACAGGACGATGAAAAAAGTCCTGCAAACCGCTTCTTTGGAGCGGGGAAGGAGCGGTGTATTCACCGCAGTACAGTAAATTGTACGAGGGCTCCTATTCACACCCAACGCGTTTCGGAGTCAGTGTTATATTTATCCTTCTTCAGGGATGTAGCAAGAAAAAGGAGCACTTCGTCTAAAGTAATTAGGATACAACAGAATGAGTGGATTGTCATAACATATAAATGTAAATATGTTGAAGTCAATCTATGTATATCACTCACTTCAGATATGATACGTTGAATTGTTTGAGAATACTTTAAAATTAAGATAGCATTGGACGTTATTGCTGGTGTAATAATTCTTAAAGGGGCAGAGTAATTATCAATAGTTGGTATTGCCCTTAACTAGGACACAGAGTCTCACCAACCCCCGTCCCTCCCGGGCGCGTGCAGACCAGAGCAACGTACTGAGGCGAGATAAGAGGGAACCCCTGGAAGTAAAACAATGTACATACAGTAAGTATTTATAGGTGTAATGTGAAAAACGAAGATGAAAATGAAAATAAAAAAATAGTAAGATAAAGAAGGTAATTAGTAATTGATGTAATATAGTCTAAATTATGGTTATTGCATGTTGTTTACATATAGTGTGATGGTATTAGAAAATACAGATATAGATAATAACAACAAAAGTATATATGAACCTATAATTGAAATGTTAGTATTTTATCTTATTTTATTTATAATGATTGATATAATATTTCTAATTTTTTTAATTGTTCATTTATGATGACCATTCACAAATAGATCGATATTTAGTCCAAAATGTTAAAACAGCCATGTGTAGCATAATGGTATGTCAAAGTGTTTTATGTTGTTAGTAATGGCAAAAAATTGGTTTCATGGTATGCCCAAATATTTAGTGTTAGAGATGCTAACAAATATATAAATAAGGTTATAAGTAGTTTAATACATCACTAGATGTGATTGTAATTAACACTCAAAGTAATTGGAATAATTATCTATATCAGCTATCTTAAAAGAGAGACTGAGTATATTACATATAGCTTGTAGTTATGTGTATTATTAGTTGGCTCTCAGATGGGAGCCTAAGGACTAAATAAAGAAGGAGTTGTTTGGGGGAATTGTTCTAGGAACAAACAAATGCATCATTATGGGTATAAAGGTGACAGATAATAAAAGGTAAAACCAGACAAGGAGGAAAAGGTCTTTTTTCAGGCAGTGTTTGTACACTGGCCAATGCTATAGGCAAAGACCAGTGTAACAAAATAGAGGAAACAACAAAAAGTAAGTTCAAATTTTCCTACCTGTATGGATAAAGGGTTATAATGTGTCAGCCACGCATCCCAGCTTCCAGCGTGTGTAGCGCCTAAGCTGGGAATGCGGTGGTCTGATAATTTATAGTAGTGAGCCTGCAGTCAGCTGGCGCTGATAATTGCGCTCAGCTGATCAGTGAGGTAATGAATGAGGGAAGCCCTGTGATCGCCCCCTGAGTGGATGATGCGCGGCGCCGCCCCTACCATGCACGCGCGAGCGTGCTTGCGTTGGAGCGGCGTCACGCACAATGCACCCACCGACACGGATAGCTACACCGGCGGACTGCGCATGTCCGCCGGAGTAGCAAGATGGAGGCTGTGGGCGGAGATGGTGTATGTCCATCAGCCTCCCATGACGCCGCCCAGTTGAAAGTCTGGGCGGTTTTCCGTGCCGGGCACTCACTCTGGCTGGCCGCGCTGGGGAAAGACCTGGGGAGGAGGAGACTCAATGTTGGAAACATAGCAGGGATGTTTGTAATACGGAATGTAATAGAAATCAAGGAATCCCTGTATGGAGGAGAAGCCAATAACACAGTGTAATAGCATAAATACATGAATGTGTAAAATATTACAAGGCTCATTAGGGATTGATTGATAATACAGCTTATGTAGTTCTAAGGGGGAAATGAAACAATATACACTCTATATCAACTTGTGTATAGAAATTAGTTCGCAGCAGGGAGCATGAGGCATGAAACATTATATAGTAAGAGATTCAGAAAAGTTATATATGGGCATTGCTAAGTGATATTCTACAAAACTCTATACCAACATTTATGTACATTCAAAATAAATAGACATAGAATTTTGGGCATGCTTGTTACATAGGCAGAATTGTAAATAGGTTATAATTAAAGTTATGAAATAAGGGAATAACAAATGGTAAACAAAAAGTAAACAAAAAATGACATTCTCAATGAGTCTGTAGGGACCGTGGCATGCGTAATCTACGGGATCTGGGTTTGGTTGTATAGTTTGTGGCAAAAAAAAATAAAAAATTGATTATTTCTGTGTAGTTGTTTTATGTGGTTGATATCAAATTTGACAACCAAATACTCGTAAAAACGCATGCCATGGGAAATTAACAACTTCAAAAAACCTAAATGCATAACAGTTAGATATTAGAATGGAACACTGTCTAGAAGCGGTTATGGTAAAATTATAGTTGTTCATTGAGGAGTTATTAAATGTAAACCATACGGGAAGGAAAAAATTGTTTTCTACCTCAAAAAAGTAAGAGGGAGGGTTAGTTTATTTCTCCATTCCACCAGAGGAGAAACCCTCAAGAAATGGTTTGAAGCAGATGGCCTCATTTAGTCCTGGGGGTAGGGTAGCTTTGAGTAGGTGGATCCATCTTAATTCTCTCTGGAGAAGGATTTTGTTCCAGTCGCCCCCCCCTAGGGCTAGGATGTATCCGGTCCAGTATCAAAAATTGGATCTTAGGGAAAGTCCCTCCATGCACTAATGATACATGGCGGCCTAGGGGGAGGTCAGGATCACAAGTTTGCATAGATAATATGTGTCTGTAGGCTCTTTTCCAAAACACTTGCTTAGTTTTGCCCACATAAAAGCCACCGCAGGAACACTGGAGCAGATAAACTACTCCAGTGGTCCTGCAGTTGGCAAAGTGCTTAGGGTAGAATTTTTTGCCATTTGGGAGGATGGGATTCTTTTGTGTGAGCATATACCTACAATAGCGACAAGATCCACACATGAATGTACCCTTGTATCTACAGTGTGTTCTCGCAAATTCATCTTTGAATTCGCTTTTTACAATTCTGTCACTGATAGAGGCAACCCTTCTGAATGTAAATTGCGGTTTTTCCGGCACTAAGTGACCAAGGGATGGGTCCAAGGTCAACATGTGCCAGTATTTTTGGACAATTTTTCTGACCTGACCATGTTGCTGATTGTAAGTTGTAATGATGCGTAATTGATTGGTATCTTTCTGTTTATGGGATTGAAAGAGTATATTTCTGGGTTTGTTCAGTACTTTTTTAAAAGCTTTTTTAAGAGTTTTGTGGGTATAGCCTCTTGCTAATAATCTATCTCGTAGGAGGCCCGCTTCTTTTATAAACGTATCATTATCTGTGCAGTTGCGCTTAATTCTAAGATATTGAGAGTAGGGTATCGAATTGATGAGGGGTTGGGGGTGAAAGCTAGTTGCGTGGAGGATTGTATTCCCTGCGGTGGTTTTCCTGAATAGTTTGGTGCCTACTTTGCCTTGTTCATTTTTAAAGATTTCTATGTCTAAAAATGTTATTCGATTTGGATCGGAAGACATAGTAAATGTTAGGTTAAAGTCGTTTTTGTTCATCCTCAATAGCCACTGCTCGAGTACGTCCTTAGGGCCATCCCAGATGACCAAAATGTCATCTATATAACGATACCATCCCAAAATATGGGTGGTATATTGAGTGAGTCTCCCATCTGTATCATTTTTTGTGTGAAAAAATGATAAAAATGTCGTCTGGGTACAGTGTAGCATGACCACGCAATTGTCATTCAAAGTGCGACAGCGCTGAAAGCTGAAAATTAGCCTGGGCAGGAAGGGGGTGTAAGTGCCCAGTGGGCAAGTGGTTAAGTTCATGTGCGTGTAAAGTCAGGCGTCCCAATACTTTTGGTATTATAGTGTATGTGTTACGTCGGCATGAAGCAATTAAAGTAAAAAAATGGCATTTAGATAGGGATTTTTTTTTTTCTTACAGCAATCAGATTGGAGGGGTGGGGGTGAAACAGAATTTTAAATAAACAAGCTGGAGATCTGTTTTATTTGCACATTTTTCCATTTAAAAATATCTACAACAAAAATACATCCAAAGTAAAAATGAAAAAAAAAACAAAAAAAACAAAATAAGCAAAACAAAGAACAAAAGCTAGGAACTGACCGTTTCTAGCTTTTGTTCTTTGTTTTGCTTATTTTTATTTTTTATTTTTTTTTAAGCAAGTCTGAGCCTCTGCACATTCTTTGTTTCCAGACGACCGTGTGAAATTACATTGAATTGTAAATTTGTTTTTAGTCGACAATGTGAAATTACAACTGCAGCAATAAAATTCATCTTGAATCTCGGCTTTGGCAATAGAACAGTTCGCTATAGCTGTTGAATAATGCTTGTCTTACTCTGCCAGTCAAGGTTGATATATGACCACTACGCCTGTGCAGCAAATTCCCTTAGCCTGCAACTATTTTGCTTCTTAAGAGTTCAGTTCATTTAGAAAATTTTGCCTCAGAGGTGTTGCCTTCTGCTTTTCACAGTGTAATGATTACTACCTTCTGCTGTGTACTCATTCCCATTAGAAGGATAAACTTCACTTTAAAGGTACTGCAGAGAAGTGTTTTAGGAGAAAATCTGCTCCCTAGAGATACCGAGCCTATTATACCATTCGAGTCATGGCCTTAAGATAGCAACATTTCAGTGATCAGGAAAAAAGCTCTTCCCTTTAGAGACAAGGGTGTCTTTTCCCAATAGAGCAAATACTATGAACTCAAGATTTTTCTCTGTAAGTAAATAGAGCAGAAAAAGGAACACCATTTTATTTCTTGTTCTTACTTAGTCATACACACAATGAATTTTTGGTACATTATTTCCCATCTATTGAGTAATAGGGTGATTGTTGATATACTATCTATAGTCAAAACATTTATTATTATTTTTTTTGGAGATGGAGAAGGCATTTACATTTAGAAGATATCCCTTTTTTTCAGGTCCAAGATTAAAAAAAAAAATGTGAGAGTTAAAGGTGTTAATTTACTAAAGGCAAATAAAGTTGTCAAATAAAAAGAGTCAGAGGCATTCATTTACTAAAGGCAAATTGGCCGTTCTTATTTAGTCATACACACAATTATGGTAAATTTTGGTACATTATTTCCCATTTATTGAGTAATAGGGTGATTGTTGATATAATATCTATAGTCAAAACATTTATTATTATTTTTTTGGAGACGGAGAAGGCAATGGCCTTCTTACATTTAGAAGATATCCCTTTATTTCATGTCCAATATTAAAAAAAAAAAATGTGAAAGTTAAAGGTTTTATTTTACTAAAGACAAATAAAGTTGTCAAAGAGTAAAAGGCATTCATTTACTAAAGGCAAATTGGCCGTTCAAGCAGTTCCTTTTTAGTCATACACACAATTAATTATTGGTACATTATTTCCTATCTATTGAGTAATAGGGTGATTGCTGATATACTATCTATAGTCAAGACATTTTTTTTTTGAAGATGGAGAAGGCAATGGCCTTTTTACATTTAGAAGATATCCCTTTATTTCATGTCCAAAAATTAAAAAAAAAAAATGTATGTGAGAATTAAAGGTGTTAATTTACTAAAGGCAAATAAAGTTGTCAAATAAAAAGAGTCAAAGGCATTCATTTACTAAAGGCAAATTGGCCGTTCATTCGGTTCTTTTTTAGTCATACACACAATGAATTATTGGTACATTATTTCCCATCTATTGAGTAATAGGGTGATTGTTGATATACTATATATATACTATAGTCAAAACATTTATTATTATTTTTTTGGAGATGGAGAAGGCATTTACATTTAGAAGATATCCCTTTATTTCATGTCCAGGAGTAAAAAAAAAAAATATGTGAGAGTTTAATTACTTATTGCTACATTATTTCCCATCTATTGAGCAATAGGGTGATTGTTGATATACTAATCTATAGTCAAAACATTTTTTTTTTGAAGATGGAGAAGGCAATGGCCTTCTTACATTTAGAAGATATCCTTTTATTTCAGGTCCAAGATTAAAAAAAAAAAAAAAACATATGTGAGAGTTAAAGGTGTTAATTTACTAAAGGCAAATAAAGTTGTCAAATAAAGAGTCAGAGGCATTCATTTACCCCTTTATTTCATGTCCAAGATTTAAAAGAAGATTTAAAAAAAAAAAAAATATGTGAAAGTTAAAGGTGTTAATTTACTAAAGGCAAATAAAGTTGTCAAAGAGTCAAAGGCATTCATTTACTAAAGGCAAATTGTCCGTTCAAGCAGTTCTTATTTAGTCATACACACAATGAATTATTGGTACAAAGGAGAAGGCAATGGCCTTCTTACATTTAGAAGATATCTCTTTATTTCAGGTCCAAGATTAAATAAAAAAAATATGTGAGAGTTAAAATGGAGTTCCACCCACTTTTACAACTCTTCAGCATCCCTCACTAAACTGCGCACTGTAAACAAATTGGATATTTTTACATTTATTTTCTCAGCACCTACTGTATATCTGCTGTATTCATTTTTCACTTTCTCCTCCCTGGCCGTGGCCCATCGCATCATTTCCTGTTTGCAATGCCTTCTGGGAAGGGGCGGCAACTTCCTCTGACACTGCCGTTGCTATGTAAACCTGACCTTAAACCTATTAAAACTGCTTGTGCTACTCTGAGCATGTGCGAGATCTGCAAGGATGAGATCCAGGAAGAAATACAGTCTGGCTTCAGATGCCCACACTTAAGATGGCCACGGCCAAACTACTGCTATAAACTAACAAAACAGACCTTAGTTTACAGACTAACTTTACTAGAATACATTAAGCTTGTGTATTATAGGGGTATTTTTATTTAAAAAGTATCATTTCGGCCGGAACACCACTTTAATTTACTAAAGGCAAATAAAGTTGTCAAATAAAAAGAGTCAGAGGCATTCATTTACTAAAGGCAAATTGTCTGTTCAAGCGGTTCTTTTTTAGTCATACACACAATTAATTATTGGTACATTATTTCCCATCTATTGAGTAATAGGGTGATTGCTGATATACTATCTATAGTCAAAACATTTTTTTTTTTTGAAGATGTAGAAGGCAATGGCCTTTATACATGTAAAAGATATCCTTTTATTTCATGTCCAAGATTAAAAAAAACATGTATGTGAGCGTTAAAGGTGTTAATAATTTACTAAAGGCAAATAAAATAGCAGAATAAAAAGAGTCAAAGGTATTCATTTACTAAAGGCAAATTGGCCGTTACTTTGGTTCCTATTTAGTCATACACACAATACATTTTTTGGTACATTATTTCCCATCTATTGCATAAATATGGTGATTGTTGATATAGTCAAAACTTTTTTTTTTGTAGATCGAGAAGGCAATGACCTTCTTTCATTAACCACTTGCCGACTGCCCCTTTTTTAGCACATTTACTGCTACAGGGCAGTCGTGCTGTCCAGGATCACGTATATATACGTGATCCCGCACTTTCGGGTATCAGGCGCAAGGGCGCGCGTGATTTTACACAGTGGGAGCTGATCATTCCGCCGGCACCCGCTGATCATTCGGTACACTGACAGAATGGCAATCTACCTATGTAAACAAGGCAGATCACCATTCTGTCAGTACAGAAGGCAAGGATCATGTGTTCCTGCAAAATAGGAACACCAATCCATACCTTCCACTAGTAAAAGCACATCCCCCACTACACTGCAAGACCAGCTAGGCACACATTTAACCCTTTGATCTCCCCTGGTGTTTAACCCCTTCCCAGCCACTGTCATTAGTACAGTTACAGTGCATATTTTTAGCACTGATCACTGTGTTAGTGTTACTGGTCCCCAAAAAAGTGTCAAAAGGGTATCCGATTTGTCCACCGCAATATCGCAGTCGCTGATCGCCGCTATTGCTAGTAAAAAATAAATACAAATGCAATAAAAATATCACATAGTCTAGTTTGTAGACGTGATAGCTTTTGCGCAAAACAAATCAATATACGCTTATTGGGATTTTTTTTACCATAAATATATGTAGCAGAATACATATTGGCCTAAATTGATGAAGAAATTTGATTTTTTTAAATTTTTTATTGGATGTGTTTTATAGCAGAAAGTAAAAAATATTGTTTTTTTTTTTTTTAAATTGTCCCTTAATTTTTGTTTATAGCACAAAAAATAACAACCGCAGAGGTGATCAAATACCACCAAAAGAAAGCTCTATTTCTGAGAAAAAAAGGACACCAATTTTATTTGTGTACAGCGTCGCACGACTGCGCAATTGTCAGTTAAAATAACGCTGTGCCGTATTGCAAAAAATGGCCTGGTTATGAAGGGGGGTAAACATTCTGGAGCTGAAGTGGTTAAATAAAATAAACCTAAATAAAATGAAAAATAAAAAAAAACTGCTATACTTTTTTTCTTTTTGTCCTATTTCATTTTTCTCTTTTTCCTTATTTTTTTTATTTCACTTACTTTTTTTGCTTGTATATTCTTTATTTTCTTTCTGTGATATTCTGTGTTATTTAGGTTGATGTGAAGTGATAGTGCTGTTATTTTTTTTTTATATATTCTGCTGCACACATTTGATTTTGAAAGATACATAAAAAAGCTATTTTTTTGAATGACCACCAGAATAAGTTTGGTTCAATAACATTATTTGCACATTGTTTTATTTATTTCTTTATTTTAAATAAAAATTGTTATTAATATTATTATTATTAATATTATTATTATATTATACAGGGACAATCTCAGAGCTCCCACATGCAGGCAGGGAAGTCAAAAAGCTAAGCACATCTAAGAATCAAAACTTAACAAAAATGGTAGTAACCATCTGTAAACTTCAATAAAAATAATTTATGCAAAAGCAGCAAGCCCTTCTTGTCCTTTTGATATGTAGCCCTGTAATTTATTTCTTATGATCTTTTAATATGTAGAAAGTAGGATTGAAGTTTGTAGCTTTTGTTGCTTCTGTTTATTCTCAATATTAGTGATTAACAAAATCATAATGCCAAGCCTGTGGGTCTTTATTATTAAAAAAAAAGAAAGATATAAAGGATTATGCATTTAATCCTCAGCCACCCTGGTTCCATTACTGATTAATCGGCTGGTACCTTGATGTGAACACTGCTTTATAAGCACTATAATCTCAGTATTCTATAGAAATCTTTATATTCATGGGTACTGCTATGTATAGATATAATAATATTAATCAAAGACAAAATGACCTTATAGACCTTCAGCTTTTGATTACCGCTTCACATTGGAGTTTCGTTGTAATTTGTCATATTTTAATGTTGGTGTTCTCCGGAGTTTTCTTTGATCTTCTCAGTCTTTCAGATTTTTATGATTTATTTTTTTTAATAAAAAGTATAAAAAATATATATACGAGAGTGAATCAATAGTTATCTGCACTCTATTTCTTTCTTCTAGTAAAACAACAGTAGAGAACGTACAGTTACATAATTTTCCAACATAGCGCCCTGCTTTTCAGTGCACTTGTTCCAGCATTCCACAAGCTTGTACAAGTGAATGTGAGCGATGACATAAGTAAGGGAGGTGGAATCCTTATGGGTAGAGCTCCAAAAGGGAGGAAACTAAGGGGTAAATAATACTGGGAGTATGCTATAGGCCCCCTAAGCTGAGGGAGGAGGGGGAGTCGGACCTTCTATCACAATTTGGATTAGCAGCAAGGATGGGAAGTGTCATCATAATGGGGGATTTTAATTATTTAGACATAGACTGGGTGGAAGGAACCGTGCATTTGTCTAAGGCTCGCCAGTTCCCAGATGTCTTGCAGGACAATTTCATGGGTCAGATGGTAGACGCACCAACTAGAAACAAACCATTACTAGACCTACTGATTACCAACAATACAGACCTGATCACGGATGTGGAAATAGGGGGCAATTTAGAAAACAGCGATCACAGGTCAATTAGCTTCAGACAAATAGGAAACATAAGGGGAATACAAACACACTGAATTTCAAAAGAGCAAACTTTCCCAAACTACGAACCTTGCTAGAAGATATAAATTGGGATAAAATCTTAGGAACAGAGAACACGGAGGAAAAATGGGTTTGCTTTAAGAGCATATTAAACAAGGGCATTAGCCAGTGCATCCCATTGGGAAATACATTTAAAAGAGCGAACAAAAGTCCTGGATGGCTTAACTCCAATGTAAAAATGCATATAAAAGCAAAGGAGAAGGCCTTCAAAAAAATACAAGGCTGAGGGATCATCATCAGCATTCAGACTTTACAAAGAATGCAACAAGGAATGTAAGGGTGCAATTAGGGCAGCTAAGATAGAACACAAAAGACACATAGCAGAGGAGAGCAAAATAAATCCAAAGAAATTATTTAAGCATATAAACAGTAAAAAAGGTGGGACAGACCATATTGGCCCCATAAAGAATGAGGAAGGAAATCTGGCTACAAAGGATGGGAAGATGGCAAAGAATTTATTCTTCTCCTCAGTCTTCATGAGGGAATCAGGGGGCTTCAGTAACCTAAACTGCAGTGTTTATCCTCATGACACAACACAGGAAGCACCCTCATGGCTAACAGAGGGCAGAATTAGAAATAGACTTGGAAAACTTAACATTAAAGTCACAGGGACCTTATGGCTTACACCTGAGGTTCCTGGGGGAACTCAGTCAAGTAATTGCCAGACCAATGTTCGTAATTTTTTACTGACAGTCTACTGACTGGAATGGTACCAGCTGACTGGTGACGGAACACTGACTTGGTTTCCCAGCAGTGAGTCAGTGTTCAGCCTATCACAGGTGAGGACAACGAGGAGGAGGCGGCACTTGGTTATACTGCATGGCCACCGATTAGACTGAATGTATGACAGCCCTGGGGGATAAGACTGCAGATGGGCACAGCGCCAGGAGATAACGCCGGTACAATGCCGATCAAGGTACTTGAGACAGAGGCATGAGGCAGAGGCATGAGGCATTAGGCATTGACAGAGGCATGAGGCATGAGGCAGAGGCATAAGGCAGAGGCACGAGGGATGAGGCATGAGGATGAGGCATTCTCACCCTCGGCTTATACTCGAGTCAATAAATTTTCCCATTTTTTGTGGTAAAAGTAGGTGCCTCGGCTTATATTCGGGTCGGCTTATACTCGAGTATATACAGTACATTTTGGAGGCATTCTGTACATCAATACTTCCATAGGAATAAACAAATGCAATAAATGGTGCTTTTTACTGTTCACAAATTATACGTTTCGTGAAAGATTTTCTAACTTTTCCTAGGAAATAACAGCTGCAACATGATTGGCTGTTGTAGGGACCACCTTCATTTTTCTTTCCTTGGATTATTACCCGCTGATTACTTCTGTATCTTATAATAATACAGATAAAATGACCTTTTACCCGCTGAGTAATATTTTCACAATTCCATCCTCTAATATAACTGACTTTGCCTGCTTAACACCTAGGCAGGTTGATGACTTTGTCCCAATCAAATAATAGTTTTCACATTCCATTCCAAAATGCTATAAGAAATTGCCTAATCGTATTACTTTTCTAGAGAAGATGGAGTACCTCCTATTGTGAATTAAGATACACAATGTAGCTGGCGCATATGAGATCTCCGTGTGACATACATATAAGATTTCCTCTGCTGCAAGTCAAGAGTGATTTTTAATGTTTCTCATCACATAAATGTTAACTGGCAAATTATGCGATCGTTTCTATGGAAACTGAAACCTAGGACAGGGGATATTTGTTAAAATAAACCATAAAAAAAAAAAAATCATAAGATTAGATCTAGGTTGATTTACTTATAAAAAAAAATGTTTAGGCCTAAAAGTAAAAGCTAGCTGACAGAAATATAATTTGTAGCCACAATAAAAACAATCTGTTATTTTGTATTCATCGGGTCTTAAACTGTGCTGAAAGTGTAGGAAGATGAGCAAGACAGTCAGTGATATGAATAGCTCTGACCTTTCCATTATTCAGCATGATATTTATGGTGTAAAACACGCTAAGCCCCTTAGCAGAATAAACTGCCAAAATATTTATTAAACAGTGTCTGGGATAACTGAAAGAATATATTCAAACATGGAGATTATCAGTATGGTGTATTGTAGGTGCATGGTTTTTAAGAATATCATTTTTTTTATTATCTGATAAAATAAATTTAAATACAGAAGAACTACATGTTTATACATATTTATAGTGTATCTAAACTGAAAAATCCATTTTTTGGCAGAATACTAGTCTTTAGTTTTATTTGCCTTTCCAAGTTTCGTTTAGCTTTATTTTCACCTAGTAAACCTGAGTGGCCACTGTATCTATGGAGAGAGCCAAGGTTTCACTCAAGGTTGTTCTCTTGATATGGACTACAAACATGCCCCATACCTGTTCATCTCCATTATATGGAGGACAGGGCAATTGGGAGCTTACAGAAGATAGCTGGGGGCAGTGCCTATTTACCAAATAGGAAAAGTTGGCCCGTGGGTCCCAGGCCGTTTAAGGGCCCCAGAACAACAGGTCAAAGTAATATTGATTTGGTCTTGAAAGAAACTTACAATGAAGCTTTCTTAAATAGTTTACAAAAGATAGAAAAATGAATGAACTCAAAGAAATTAACTTTACTTTACATTAAAGATTCTATAACGAATAATGTATTAAAAGAGCGCTCCGCCCAAAAGGGGAAATTCCGCTTTAAGGCCCCATGCCCTGATCCTGGTGAAGAAATTGCACTTTTGGGCAATGGGTACCTGATTTTGACCCGGCTCACACTTCTGATCGGCAATTAAACCAGAAGCTCTCCTCCCCCATCTCTCCCTGCAGTCTTCTGACAAGTCCCAGAAGACTACTGGACCATTCACAAGGTGCAGTCCTGCTCATGCATGTGCAGTAGGCATGTTAACTGTGGGCACCTGACTGTGATAGCTTATGGCTTCACAGCCGGGTGCCCGCAGTTAACATGCCGGTGCCGGGGACAGACAACAGGAGGGGGGAACGGCCGGGTTGAGCCCATCGCTGGTTCTTGGGACAGGTGAGTGGCTGTTTATTAAAGGTCAGCAGCTACAGTTTTGGTAGCTGCTGACTTCAAATTTTTACACAGGAGACCGGAGCTCCTCTTTAAAGTAATGTGTCCAACAACAACTTAACTGCTTCCAGCCCGGCATATTTTAATGTGACAGCCAGGAGGGAGCTCTCTAATCCTGGATGGACATCATATGATATCCTCCCAGGATTGTGCCTAACGCGCACCCCACGGGCCACGCTGCGGCGCAATCTATTTTTCTGCTGTGTCCACCAGACACAGCAGATGACAGACCAGTGTACCAGGCCATTTCCGGTATTATGTGATTGTTGTGACCAATCACAGCAGTTCACATGACAATTGTACACAATGGATGGCTTCCATTGATACCATTCATTGTGTACTATTGTGTTGATCTCTGTGAATGGTCACAGCGATCAAATATAGTTAGCAGACTCTATAACTTTCCTATAGACAAAATATTATACACTGGTTTGGGTTATTTTCACCAAATAAATGTAGCAGTATACATTTGACCTAAATTTGTGAAGAAAGATTATTTTTTTGGAAAGTTTTATAACAGAAACAAAGAAAAACACATTTTTTTGGTTTATTTATCAAAAAATAAAAGACCCAGTGGTGATTAAATACCACCAAAAGAAAGCTCTGCGTGAAAAAAAAATGATAAAAAATTAACTTGGGTACAGTGTTGCATGACTGCGCAATTGTCATTCAAAATTTGACAGTGTTGAAAATTGAAAAATGACCTGGGCAGGAAGGGAGTGAGAGTGTCCGCTATTGAAATGGTTAAAGTACGTAAACCATAGACCTCAGGTTCACATTAAAGTATGTCTTTTAAAAGCTCATCCTCTGTCAGTTTCTAAAAATGTTTTGTACAACCTACGTACGTGTACATGTAGAGTAGTGATGGTCATCTCCATCTAAAAGCCGACATGCACACTACTTAGCTCAATGTTATCCCACTAGAAACCATCTCCCAGAAAAATGTGAGGGGGTCCCCAACGTTTCAACTGCCTAGGGGGCCTCCACAGAGTTTAATCCGGCACTGGCTGGGGGGGGGGGGATATTCTTGAGTGCAACTCATAGGAAGTGACAAGGTCAGTGCATTTCTGGTAAGATCATCCAGTATTTATGTATTTATGCAAAATGTTCTTATGTTGAAAGAAAATAAAAGAACAAAAATGAAGCCACCACACCAAGGACGAGTAATCTGCAATATATTGCATTTTTATTATTGGGTTTAGTTATCCTTTAAAGTAACATTTTGCTATTAATAAAAAAAAATAAAGTAGAAGGAAAGGTATCACAAAACATTTTTCTCCCCCTTAGCTTTGACCTGCCATGTACACATTTTGTAATAAATCACTTTGTGAATACTGTATTTTTTGGTATTTCTATTTGGTCAAGTGACCTCAAAGCTCTGGTGCTTCTCTCTACCATGAAGGGTCTGACAATGGTGCTGAATATCAGAGGCTTCCATAGCTCCTAGGGTTTCCACGTGTCAGAGTTCCCTAGTTTCTGAGAGAGAGGGGAGAGTGAGCATGACCTAAGGGGGAGAAAGATTTGCCAGGGGAATTATTGTGATATTGTAACACCTTTTTTTTTTTTAGTTTGGATAACGTGGAGAAGGTTTAGATCCTCTTTCAAGTTTTTGGTTTTTGTTGCCATCTGTGTTTCTGCTGGGTAGACTATTTCGCTTGTGGCCATTGTCACAGAAGTAGTGCTGGGAAAGCTAGGTCCAGGAAATTTGTTTGGTGGCGATGTCTAAGATGACAATTCCTCTCACTTTGGGGGGATTTTCCTTTCATTTCTTGCTTTGTCTCCCAGGGGAAAACAGACATAAAAAACATGTCATATAGGTATTAACCCTTCCCTAGTCACTCTAAAACTAACATGTCATTTTGCCCATACATACGCACAAAATACCTCCTTGCAAATAAAAGAATAGCTACATATCCCATTGCCTGCTCTTCTAAACTTCACTCTCTTATGAAGCCATACTAGCTGAAGAATTTTCAGTATCTGATGCTTCTGGGACTGTTGGATATTTGCCCCCCTC
Source organism: Lithobates septentrionalis (assembly GCA_037952835.1). Classification (NCBI taxonomy): domain Eukaryota; kingdom Metazoa; phylum Chordata; class Amphibia; order Anura; family Ranidae; genus Lithobates; species Lithobates septentrionalis. The sequence goes on from JBBDGP010001358.1 coordinate 159,421, forward strand.
CATGCTCTGTCAGTCTTTCTTCTGGCCCCTACAGTGGGATGTCACTCAGCAGGGGACCAGGCGTCTGACACACCGAAGACATACTAAAGATTCTTCAACCACTGTAAAACTCTTCATGATGGTGTTTTGCGTATGATATATGCTGTTGTCATGGGTTGGCTGGGTTCTCCATGGTTGTTTATTTTTTTACAAATTCTTTATTTATAGACTGCAGTCTCCAGCAAACCAAAACAAAATAATGAGACATAAAGTAAACAACCACGAATACAAGATTAATTTTAAGCACCAATCAAGAAACCATAAAAAAAACTCAAAGTATTAGCCAGGTATGTCACTCCATCAGAGGTAGAGTAGGAAAAGAAGACTAATGGTATGGATGGAGACAACTAAGGTTGTGTGGTATAGTCAGAAAATCATGAAGTCAATGTGGAACTGAAAGACATTAAGAAAGGTATGACATAAGAAGACACTGCTGGTTTTATTTTTTCATGTGAAGTAGGAAGAGCTAGGGGAAGAGCAGAGGGATAAAGGATGAGGGGAAGGAAGAAGAAAATAAAAAAAAAATATTATTAATAATAATAATGTTAAAGTAAAATAAAAATAAAAAATAAAAAAGTTATAAATTAGAGTGTCTGGGATGGAAGGGTCACGTCTACCTATGAACCAGTTGGAGGCACCTTTAAGACGATACTTGCCCTCCCCTGAGTAGATGAACATGTTCCAAAAATTCCAAGTTTTAGTATATACCTCTCGTTTATGTTGATTCATCAGCACAAGATCCTCCATTAAATTCAGCTCTTCAACTTTGTGAAGGCAGAGTTCAATGGATGGAGGTTGGGGATCCTACCATTTAAGAGAAATACATAATTTGGCTGCTTTGAGAAGGTGGCGCATAATAGATTTCTTGTAAACCTTTAAATATTTAAAACAAGAAGCAGTAAAACATGAAGAAAGCCGGATCATTCGGTAGAGAATTTTTGGACAATACGATGGACCTCTGTCCAATAATGATTGAGTTTAGAGCAGGACCAAAACAAATGCAGGAGTGTCCCCCGCTCCTGGTGGCAACACCAGCAGCAGTCTGAAGTGGCCAGAAAATATCTATGCAGGATCGAGGATTTTGTAATTATTTTCCTGAATCCTTGTGCAAATAGACTCATTTAAGGTGAATCGGTCTATATTTGTCTTTTGTTCCATCATGAATGTTCTGTTCAGTTCAGTTGCTCATTTCCCATGGTTGTTTATTCTAGGGACAGGCATGACTTGTGAATTATATCAACTACAATTCACAAGTTGAAGCGTGTCCCATCCCCTTTTGAGATAATACTGGGTAGCTAGATATTTGAGTTACCAATTACCAAGCATTATTACTGTCACATCATGGCAGAATATAAGTAAACCCAAAAATATCAGCAAACAATTGTCTTCAGAGTCCAAAAATTCCTTTATTATTGTCACAAGTAACAGGAACAGCAAAAGGTGACCAATGCACTAAAAATGGTTGTAAACCCTTACAGATCACTTTTTGCTACAGGTAAGCCTATAATTAGGCTTACCTGTAGCTACCCAGGATATCTCCTAAACCTGCATGGTTTAGGAGATATCCCCTGTATTAGCATGTGCCAGCGTCATCGGCACATGCGCACAGAAGCAAACTGAAGCAACGGCACGTACGTGCCGTTGCTTCAGTGAGACTGTAACATCATTGTGGCTCCAGCCAATCACAGCGCCGGAGCCGCGATCCCCAGAAGTAACCCGGGAGTGATGTCGGGCGCTGGACCGGTGTACGGGGACTGCAGCGAGGGCTTCGATCTCAGGTGAGTATTACATAATTAGCTAGTATGCTATGCATACTAGCTCATTATGCCTTTGTCTTGCAGGTATTAGTTAATAAAAAAAAGTGGGTTTACAACCACTTTGAGAAGTCCACTAACTCCTCCTTCATCAGGGCTTGTAAATGTAATCTCAAGAATGCCTGGACTCAAAAGGATTTGAAGATATTACATATATGGTGTTATATATAATATAACATAATGGTGTTTGCACCAGCAAGTTAATGCAGCTTGAAGATCAGGCTTGGAGCATCATGATGCAATAAATTGTTGATGAAAACACTTGATGCTATATCTACAAATACTTTTAAATCCTTTTGAATCCAGGTATTCTGCAAGTTACATTACTCATGAGTCCCAAAGAAATAGAAGTTTGTGGACCCCCCAAACTATATTGGATGCTTTCTTCTTTCTTGTTTTTATTTGTGATATGAATAAAGGAGTTTTGGACTCAGAAGACAATTGTTTGGCACTATTTTTGATTCACTTTTAAGCAGATTTGTTCATTTGGGTGAACCTTTTTTTTTGGGTCCCCTATTTTATGGAGAGCTGCAGATTTTAAGTCAGTTTTGGCTATATACTGTAGATTTGAAACCAGCGCCCTACCTCTACCTCTCATTCTCTGGCAGAAGGAAGGGTTGTGAGCCGCATGCTCCCCCTTATCTTAATGGACAAGTATTTATACTTTATAAAGGGACTGACCCAAGTGGCCAAGGAGGTAAACAAAGGAAAGAAGAATATGTAAAGCTGGGGAGGGAGGCAGTAAAGTAAACCAAAGGTATATTAACATTAGGGGTGCAACGGATCGTCACCGATCACAAGTGACTAGCAAGAGCAATGTTGCATCGGTGAGTCTACAGTAATGCCCCGTACACACGATCGGATTTTCCGACGGAAAATGTGTGATAGGACCTTGTTGTCGGAAATTCCGACCGTGTGTAGGCTCCATCACACATTTTCCATCGGATTTTCCGACACACAAAGTTGGAGAGCAGGAGATAAAATTTTCCGACAACAAAATCTGTTGTCGGAAATTCCGATCGTGTGTACACAAATCCGACGGACAAAGTGCCACGCATGCTCAGAATAAATAAAGAAATGAAAGCTATTGGCCACTGCCCCGTTTATAGTCCCGACGTCCGTGTTTTACCTCACCGCGTTTAGAACTATCGGATTTTCCGACAACTTTGTGTGACCGTGTGTATGCAAGACAAGTTTGAGCCAACATCCGTCGGAAAAAATCCTAGGATTTTGTTCTCAGAATGTCCGAACAAAGTCCGACCATGTGTACGGGGCATAAGAGCCCCGCAAGTCTATAGCAAGATCCCCGCAAGTCTATAGCATGAGCCCCGCAAGTCTACAGCAATGAGTTATGCAAGTCTCAGTTTTTATAGGGTCTATTCACTAAAAACTGAAGTAAGGTGAATTGTCAGGTGAATTGAAAAATCTAAGTGGCTGAAGTAGAAAAAAAATCACCCATTCAAATATTTCTAGTTCAGCTTTTTTTGGCCTAAATGTTACCATTTCCCTGAAAATTTACCACAATTCACTGAATAGTGCATTAAAGAGTTTATTGCCCTAAAAAAATAAAAATAAAATCTTGTTCCCTTAAAGCATGTTATACAGCACAGTGCTTGTGCCATGTCATTTGGCCCCCTGTATCACCTGAAATACCTGATCCTGCCTGGTTCAGCCACCCCCTCTGTAAACTGCCCATGGTATATCATGGCTGCTGAGCCCTGACACCGTGGTCAGTTTACGTGCCTTAGTTCATGCGCAGCTCTCTTGTCTCTCCTCTGTCCTCCCTGCCTGTCTTCTCTGTGTCAAGTGCTCACCCCCCCTCCTGCTGGTGAAATAACATAAAAAAAAAACTTGAAGGATCCTGTGTGTTAGCGAATTCTGTGTGCTCCTGTCTCTGTGAATTATAAAAAAAGTGTAGTATATACCGTATTTCAGAGCGCCGTTCGACGCTCACGTGACTGGCCAGCTCTCTCCTCTTCTCCTGACTGACATCACCAGAGGAATCTTGGCCCCGCCTGCTGCAGCTGTCAGACGGGGAGAGGAGAGAGCCGGCCAGTCACATTAGCGCTGAACGGCGCTCTGAAATACTGTATATACTGCTTTTTTTTTTAACCACAGAGATAGGAGCACACAGCATTACCAAACACACAGAATTCTATAAAGTTAAATGAGTGGGTTAACAACCACTTTAAGACAAAACCGATCTAAATAAAAACATTTATTGAAACTGTAGCACCCTCTAATGTCCTAGAAGTGTAAATAATTTTTTTTCTGTTGTGTAGATTAATGCAGGCAGCCAAGCCTTTGTGTTTTGAATCTGGGTCAGGGTGAGTGACTCAGGGAGGCTGGATGACTCAGCAGGCAGCACCTCAGCTACCTCCCCCTACTTATGGAACTTTTGAAAAACTCCCAGAGGAATGGGAGGAAGGTTAGGAGAAGCTGCTTGGAGTATTCATGAGGGCCCTGACCAATCCCCAAAAGGATTGGTTGCTAGGGGGAAGGCCACCACATAAATACTCAGAGTCAGCCCAGCAGGGGCAGCAAAGTTCAGGCGGAAGCTGGAGATGGAGTGCTAAGGAGGCAGACCCTTGAGGGTAGCCCCCTAGTCTGGGGGGGGTGACCTTAGGTCTGGGGCGTCAGATCCCATTCAAACTGTGTTGCAGCTGGATCTGTGATTTTTGTTCTGCAAGCGAGTTTGTGCAGGGGGCAGAAGAGGAGTGTATGTAGAAATTGTACATAGAGACTGTATATAGTAAGGTGTCCCTGAAGATGTTATTCAAGTCAAGTGGACATCCCATAATACCCCTATCCCCATCCAAGTTTATTCCCCTCAATAAAATAAAAGGAAAAAAAAAGAACTGGACTGTTTCATGACTCAAGTGTGCTGTGAAAAATGTGCTGTGCCTGGCTGTGCAGGGTGGGGTATCCCTTTCTACTTGCAACTCCTTAGGGGGTGTGCTACAAAATATTTTAATAAAATCGATACATAATACTGTATTACATCTTACAAACAGTTATTTTTTTATTAGGTTGAACATTTAACAAAACAACGAAAAAAACATATTTAGAAAAATATGAAAAAAAAACATTTACAAAAAGAATACTAAAATGGTACAATAAAAATATATAAATGTTATCTGTCCTATGGGCTTGGATCTGGAACTGGCCTGTTAAAATAAGAACAAAATAAATTATTACATACAGTAGCACCAAAATAAAGCATTTTAATCTATAGCCAAAACAAAAAAAAGGTATTGTAGAAAAATGGTCTTTTAAATGGTGGTCCCCATGGTTAAGATAAAAACATATATATATATATATATACAGTGCCTTGCGAAAGTATTCGGCCCCCTTGAACTTTTCAACCTTTTGCCACATTTCAGGCTTCAAACATAAAGATTTAAAATTTTTATTTTTTGTGAAGAATCACCAACAAGTGGGACACAATTGTGAAGTGGAACGAAATCTTTTGGATTTTTGAAACTTTTTTAACTAATAAAAAAATAAAAAGTGGGGCGTGCAAAATTATTCGGCCCCCTTGCGTTAATACTTTGTAGAGCCACCTTTTGCTGCGATTACAGCTGCAAGTCGCTTGGGGTATGTCTCTATCAGTTTTTCACATCGAGAGACTGAAATTCTTGCCCATTCTTCCTTGCAAAACAGCTCGAGCTCAGTGAGGTTGGATGGAGAGCGTTTGTGAACAGCAGTTTTCAGCTCTTTCCACAGATTCTTGATTGGATTCAGGTCTGGACTTTGACTTGGCCATTCTAACACCTGGATACGTTTATTTATGAACCATTCCTTTGTAGATTTTGCTGTATGTTTGGGATCATTGTCTTGTTGGAAGATAAATCTCCGTCCCAGTTTCAGGTCTTTTGCAGACTCCAACAGGTTTTCATCCAGAATGGTCCTGTATTTGGCTGCATCCATCTTCCCCTCAATTTTAACCATCTTCCCTGTCCCTGCTGAAGAAAAGCAGGCCCAAACCATGATGCTGCCACCACCATGTTTGACAGTGGGGATGGTGTGTTGAGTGTGATGAGCTGTGTTGCTTTTACGCCAAACATATCGTTTTGCATTGTGGCCAAAAAGTTGGATTTTGGTTTCATCGGACCAGAGCACCTTCTTCCACATGTTTGGTGTGTCTCCCAGGTGGCTTGTGGCAAACTTTAGACTAGACTTTTTATGGATATCTTTGAGAAATGGCTTTCTTCTTGCCACTCTTCCATAAAGGCCAGATTTGTGCAGTGTACGACTGATTGTTGTCCCGTGGACAGACTCTCCCACCTCAGCTGTAGTTCTCTGCAGTTCATCCAGAGTGATCATGGGCCTCTTGGCTGCATCTCTGATCAGTCTTCTCCTTGTCTGAGCTGAAAGTTTAGAGGGACAGCCAGGTCTTGGTAGATTTGCAGTGGTCTGATACTCCTTCCATTTCAAAATGATCGCTTGCACGGTGCTCCTTGGGATGTTTAAAGCTTGGGAAATCTTTTTGTATCCAAATCCGACATTAAACTTCTCCACAACAGTATTACGGGCCTGTCTGGTGTGTTCCTTGGTCTTCATGATGCTCTCTGCGCTTTCAACAGAACCCTGAGACTATCACAGAGCAGGTGCATTTATACAGAGACTTGATTACACACAGGTGGATTCTATTTATCACCATCAGTCATTTAGGACAACATTGGATCATTCAGAGATCCTCGCTGAACTTCTGGAGTGAGTTTTCTGCACTGAAAGTAAAGGGGCCGAATAATTTTGCACGCACCACTTTTCAGTTTTTTATTTGCTAAAAAAGTTTAAAATATCCAATAGATTTCGTTCCACTTCACAATTGTGCCCCACTTGTTGTTGATTCTTCACAAAAAATTAAAATTTTATATCTTTATGTTTGAAGCCTGAAATGTGGCAAAAGGTTGAAAAGTTCAAGGGGGCCAAATACTTTTGCAAGGCACTGTATATATACACACACACCAATTATTATAATAAAGATTAAAAAGTTTATTTATTTATATATATATATATATAGTGTTCATCAAAGAGAAACAAACAAAAGAGGCAACTAAAACCCAAATATATGTAGAGAGCATATCACACATATATCAAATATGGTATCACATGACTTGTACGGGATCTGCCAACATGTTTTGTTGTCATTAACATTTCTTCAAGGCTTAATCTTCCATTGGAAATCACAAAACATCTGGTATATGTACAAACAAGACATAATTAATAATTTCATAACAACATACTATATATATATATATATATATATATATATATATATATATATATATATATATAAAATGTGTATATGTACATACATACACACAGCAAACTGTCCCCAAGCAAGAGAGAAAGAAAAAAAAAAACAACAAACAACCGCCCGACCATCCAACACAAAAAAACCCCACCCCACAATCCACCCCACATGAAAGATCACGCCACAAAAGCATACCTATATAGTTGGATGTGTTCAGGCTAAGGGGAGACCAAGAAAGGAAAAGCCACTTCACCTCACTGCCTCACTTATATGGAGCCGTATATGGTGTAGATTATAATAAAGAGCACACCTAATGGGAATAAATCAAGAAAGTGTATCAGTGATGAACTAGGGTTCCCATTTCTCCAGCCATACCATCTCAAGTGTTACCAACAACACTTGAGATGGTAAAAAAAAAAACCTGAATACTGCTGCACCCACCTGCAAAAGTGGTGGCAAAATCACATTGGTTCAAACTCTAATGAATGAGAAAAGAGCTGGAAGTGCACGTCTAGATGCAATATCAATCAGAATTGATGCACCTGCAAACTATATCCAAGAGGAGAGAAGGTAAATACCCCCTCTCCAGATAAGCCATACACACAATCGACCTTAAACAAAGCAAACAATGTATATTTCACCCCAAAACAGGGAGTGTTTAATTCAATGTCCAGTCCATCAAGTATGGGCAAATCTGAACTAACACCCAAGGCATCAAAGAAGCTCCACAGGAGATGTGTGTCTGGGTCTCCCAAGAGCCCACTAGTCCAACACAACAACCCCTACACAGACCTGCCCCTTTGTGTATAGATTACAGTGTAAGAATCTCTCTATATATGACACAATGCATGAATAGAGTTGCCACCTTATCCCTTTAAAAGCAAACACATGTTGATTACACAGGTTCTGTGGCTGATTAAGGTGGTAATTGAACTCATTTGGTGCCTTATTTAATAAAATTAGCCTGTGTAATTAATATATGTTTGGGTTTGAGGCCGGGTTCACGCTGGTACGACAAACGCTCCGACATTGGGAGCTCATGTCGCATGAAGTGTGAAAATCAATGTTTCCCCATGGGAGCCGTCCTAACTGGTCTGACACAAGTCGGTACGACTTTGAAAATGCTCCCTGCACTTCTTTGGCCTGACTTTGATTCTACTTCAGCCCATTAAATATCACTGAAGTCGGATCAAATTCGGATCACCGTCTTGACTGATGCTCTGATGATCTTGAAGGGGAACTCCAAACGGCATGGGTTCCCCCTCCAAGAGCATACCAGGCCCTTCGGTCTGGTGTGGATTTTAAGGGGAACACCCACACCAAAAAAGACAGTGTGGGGGTCCCCCCACTCTGAAAAACAGCGTGAGGGTCCCCTCAAAATCCATACCAGACCCTTATCTGCGCACACAGGCTGGCAGGTCAGGAAAGTGGGTGGGGACAAGCGAGCGCCCCCCTCCTGAACCGTACCAGGCCACATGGACAAGGACAAGGGCCTCTTCCCGACAACCCTGGCCATTGGTTGTTGGGGTCTGTGGGCGGGGGGCTTATCGGAATCTGGAAATCCCCTTTAACAAGGGGGCCCCCAGATCCCGGTCCCCCACCCTATGTGAATGAGTATGGGGTACATCAAACGCATACAACAGAACAGTTTTCAGAGCCAAGCCTCATGTTCAATTAGCAATTTATAAACAGGTCAAAATCTTTTAACCTTATTAAATATTACAGGGACTGAAAGCTAATTACCACAGGAAATACCTAGTTACTACTGGAGCTATGAATAATCACATGATTTGTAATAACTCACGTCTAATAGTTTGAACCAATGAAAGACATTTGTCAAAGGAAACCCAAAACTGTCACTAAGCAAGACAGTGCCAACATGTCATGTCTACGATACAATAGAGGGTAGTGTATTCCAGCAGCTTTAGGCAGAATCAACATTATACAATTATGCCGCGTACACACGGTTGGACTTTTCGACTGGACTGGTCCGACGAAACGCCGACGAACCAAAGCCGGCGGACAATCCGATCGTGTGTGGGCTTCACCGGACCTTCAGCGGACTTTTCCAGTCGCAAATCTGACGGACTTTAGATTTGGAACTTGCTTCAAATCTTTACGTCGTAACTCCGCCGGACCCAGAAATCCGCTCGCCTGTATCCTAGTCCGACGGACAATAACCCACGCTAGGGCAGCTATTGGCTACTGGCTATCAACTTCCTTATTTTAGTCCGGTGTACGTCATCACGTACGAATCTGTCGGACTTTTGTGTGATCGTATGTAGTTAAGTCCGTTCGTTAGAAAGTCCGCCGCAAGTCCGCCAAGACTCTGTCAAAAGTCTGTTGGACGGGGTTGTCGGACTTTTGTAGCCGAAAAGTCCGACCGTGTGTACGCGGCATTAGAAACAACTCCGTTGCCATATAAGTGTTGGAGCCGCTCAAGGCCATTTACCTTTGTGAAAAGAAAAATATCGAAAGAAAAATAAAGTATGCATTTGCCAAGTGCGTTCAACAGTTTCCAGACTATGGCAGCAAAATAAAGATCAATATATAAGCTTTAAAGACATTATATTATAACAATATTGGCTATTCAGAGCCAGTAACCAGGAATCTATAGGTTGAAAGAAAAAAATAAACATGTTGAAAACAAGTATCTGTCTGATTTCTACATTTCTAGGACATTTTCGTCGACTAAAATTTACTGAAGGTTTTAGTTGACTAAATACGACTAAAACTAAAATGACATTTTAGTCAAAAAACTATGACTAAAACCGAATTGAAATTTGATGCCAAAATGAACACTGGCTACAACATTTACAAAAATTTTATTTTAGTCACGTGAACACGCAACATTGCAAGTGATAATTGAATTAATTTGCAGGCATTAGGTGGAGCTCTGTGCTCCTTGTCCCATGCTGTAGAAGTAACCACCAAATAAACGATCCAATTCCAAAACAGTCAAAAGATATAGGTTTAGTCTGGCTTCACACTAGCAGGAGATTGTGGCTGGCTCTCTATGGAGCCGGTTCACACATCTCCACAGTGGCTCCGGTGCAAATTGCACAGGAGTCCTGTGCATCTTCTGGTCTGTTTCAGGTCTGAATATAGCCAAAAATTCAGGCTAAAATCAGACCTGAAACGGTGAATGGAGATGCAGCAGACCCCTGCTGTGAGCCGCTCCGTGCTCTAGTGTGAACCCATGTGTAAATATATATCAGGTGCTGACTGCGCTACCTCAAGTGATATTGTAGCAAAAAAAACCCGCTTTATCTAGACCAATCAAATAGGTATAATAATTAACATGTACTCCAAAAATGTTTAGTGACACCACTTATGTATCTTCCAGTGATTATATAGACACATTAATAAATAAATTATAGTCCAATTGTATTTGTGTACTAATAAACATTAATGAATAAATCAATTCAAAATCCAATAGTGCTCATGCATAAATCCCTGAGTGGGCTATCCACTCCAACTGTGCTGTTTCTGTGCTCTTAATTCCTCATTCGTGATTCATGTGACTGAATTCCAGTGACAACAACACCACCGCATTGGATTGGCCACTCACTAGATATTAATATATATAAGCCTTTGGTTCATTATGGAATAACCATTCCCCTTTGCTGTATGTCTTAACGCTGGCCCCAATGCAATAAAGCAAATATATCCATCCTCATGGAAAAGAACAATCAAACAGCAATCAGCGCAATAAGCTTGTTACTGTTTATTAAACCATAAAAAATAGACTATAAAACTCACGTGGTTTTGGTGCCCATGGCCCGGCACCAAGCTTTTCCAGCAGTTAGAAATGGATTGGGAAGGTATCGCCGTCTGATTCCTCCGCCGGCGTGCAGTGCAAGCCTCGTTCCCGTTTGGCTTGCAGCTTGCGATTCAAGCCTCGCTTTCGTCCGACGGGAAATGACGTAGTGACATCGCGTAAGAATTGCCAGCAGCCTCTCAGCCTTACTAGTGTGAACCCAGCCTAAGTTAGTAGATTAGATTGATAAAGCTTAGTTAATACCGTACCCAAATCGATGGCTACTGCCAATGCCACCAGTGTTTTGTGTGTCATCCTGAATGCCCCAGTTCCTCAAATCAGCTTCCCAGCAGTGACCCCCTAAATTATACAGTTCTCTCACATGATATAGCTTGGAAAGTTCAAGGCCTCATGCACACAGAACATCAAAATCACTGCTTTAACAGGCATTTGATGTATTTTTTTCTGCCTCTAAATTCCCCTCTATGTTAGGCTATGGGGTTGATTTACTAAAGGCAAATCCACTTTGCACTACAAGTGCACCAAATATGCAGTCACTGTAGATCGCTGTAGATCTGAGGGGAAGCTCTGAAATGAGGGGAAGCTCTGCTGATTTTAGTATCCAATCATATGCAAGCTAAAATGCTGTTTTTTATTTTCCTTGCATGTCCCCCTCAGACCTACAGCGACTGCACTTCCAGCAGTGCACTTGTAGTGCAAAGTGGATTTGCCTTTAGTAAATAACCCCCAATGTATCCATGCACACATAGGCGTTTAGAGACAAAAAAAACACAAAACACTTGCATGTGCAGAAGAAGAGCGACACACATGTATGTGTGTATGGGTATATATACAAATGCGCTTCTGGAAGAATGGTCAAACATTCCCATAGACACACTCCTAAACCTTGTGGACAGCCTTCCCAGAAGAGTTGAAGCTGTTATAGCTGCAAAGGGTGGGCCTAATCAATATTGAACCCTACGGACTAAGACTGGGATATCATTAAAGTTCATGTGCGTGTAAAGGCACGTGTCACAATACTTTTGAAAATATAGTGTGTGTGTATATACTGTATATATATATATATATATATATATATATATATATATATATATATATATATATATACACATACACAAACACACACACACACTGTGCGCACACACTATTTTTAACCCTTAGCAGGTCATTATAATTTGGTTTGATTTATTGGTGGACCCTCTATAACCCAGTTCATCATTGATACTTAGCCTTGTCTCTCAGAATCAGAAAACTTATTCTCTCACAACAAAGACTCCAGTCCAAAAAATTGAACTTTACAATGTGCTGTTTTGTTGCACTGTGCTTCATTTTTCACTGGCTTGGCTTGTAAACCTGAGCAGCTTGCAGGTGTCACTGTTTTAGTGATGCCTATAAAGAGGCTTAATCACAACTTGTAAACTACAGACAGCAAGTGGAAAGATTGTGGAACCTAACCAGCAGCTACAATTGCCATGATTTGCATAACAAGTGTTAATTTTTTTTTTTTTTTGATTATAACATTCGGTTTAATTTTAATGTTTATTAACATAATTCACATTAAAATATAATTTCCATAAAATTAAAGATTGTATGTGTATTTGACATAACATTTGGAATACATTTTCATTCCTAATTCAGTAATCAAAGACTGCTGATATAAAAAAAAAACTAAAACCAGACTTTTTCTAGAATAGTTTAAAGCACAACTCCAACTTTGTGTAGAATGTGAATGGGGTAGAACCAGGGCTTTTTTTCAGGGGGAACTTGGTGGAACTCAGTTCCACCACCTCTGGCTCAGACCCTTTGGTGCCTGCTCACCACAATCACTTGTAAACACAGAAGTCTGGTTTCTGTGTTTACAAGTGACAGCTCTGCACCCCCATGAACTCTGCACTCTGTATGTGATGCAATCCTGATATTTAATGCCCCTTTAAGACCCTTCTACTGTTTGTGAAATATGACCATACCCATTATTTGATGTGATTTGGAGGGTGTGTATGGGGGGAGGGGTTTTGGGGGGTCGTGATTGAGTTCCAGCACCTATTGTTTGAGAAAAAAAGCCCTGGGTAGAACCTTTATTTCTGTCTGTGTTCACATTGGGGAGATTTCTCCTCCCATTCTGTTTATTTGATTGGTGTCAGACAGACCAGAAAATGTGGCGAATTCTCCCCTAATGGGTTCCTACACAACATTAAAATGTTCTAACCCGTCTTATTTCTATCCTAAAACTATTAAAAAAATGTGTCTTGTTTTGGGCTTCTTCGTTATAAAAAAGATTAAGATAACTAGTTGTCTTTAAAAAAATATTAATATAACTTGACTGTTGATATCACTATTTACTTTATTTAGATTTGTATTTATTATTGCGCTTAGAGTTCTTTTTGAAATGCGATTTGAGGAAAAACCCTTACTCAGGGCTAATGCGAAAAAGTGAAACATATCATAAAGGATCATCAAATGATGATATTGCAGAATGTTGGTGAATGTCTTTTAGGTCGCAAAATGCTGTGTATCTTGGGAGGTTTTGGTGGTGAGAGGAGCAAAAAATTTTTACACTTTATTTTTACACTTTATTGCTGCTGATGCTTATGCTTCTTTACTACACATGTGCCACAGTCATAGCAGGCTGCATGTGGTTTTTCACAGGGCAAATTTCCTAATCTTTGCAGGCTCACATTCTCTGTACCCCCTATCCCCATAGATAAAATAACATTTAGGCATGCTCTGGTTAGGCCTCTTATCCCTGGTAAAAGGTGTCCTGCTGGTCAATTTTACAATTTTGTTGTAACCTCTGAGGTATCTTCATTCTTGTGGTAAAGCCCAGTCCTCTAGTAAATTGGATGCTTTTTAAAATTGTCCTTTTGCTGGTCAAGTTTACACTACTGTATCATCTGTGGTCTCTTAAAGTGGTTGCAAACCCTGTTACATCACTTCTACCTACAGGTAAGCCTATAATAAGGCTTACCTGTAGGTACCGTGAATATCTCCTAAACTTGCACAGTTTAGGAGACATTCACTGTATCCGCATGTGCCAATGTCATCAGCACATGCGCACTGAAGAAACAGCCCGCTCGTGCCGTTTCGTCAGTAGCCGTGCCGTGAACAGCGGCTCCCACGCATGTGCGTGGACCGCTGCACGTAGACCGCTGCAATAGCTCATTATGCCTTTGTCTTGCAGGGTTTATTTTATTTATTTTTTTCTGGGTTTACAACCACTTTGAACCCTGTAGTGAAATCCCTACCTGTTCTTTGTCTGTAATAAATGTGGCGCTAAAGTTGCTAATTAACATGGTTCTACTACTATCCAGTTTTACACTGCTGTATCCTCCGTGATCTCTTAAATCTTGTAGTAAAACACCTACCTGTGTTCTTTGGGACTTGCCTTGCTAGTTAACATTATCCTACTGATAACCAAGATTACACTGCTCTTTTATCTGTGGTCTCTTAAAGAGGAAGTAAACCCTGATGGGTTTTGCTTCCTTCCTTTGCCCCTGCAAAGTGAAAGCATAATGTACTAGTATGCATCACATACTAGCACATTATGTGACACTTACCTGCAAATGAAGCCCGCGCCGTCCACGCTGCAGGCCACTTCCATGCTTGCACCTTTTCCTTCCAGGGGCCGCCGACTCCGGCTCTGTGACTGGCCAGAGCCGCGTAATGCATGCGTGCGGAAGCCACCAGTCACAACACTCGCTCGTGAAGAAACGTCACGGGGGGGGTTTCCTCGCAGCACATGCGCTGATGACATCATCAGCGCAAAACGCAGTAAGTATCTCTTAAACAGCGCACATTTAGGAGATATTTACATTACCTATAGGTAAGTCTTTTTATAGGCTTACCTATAGGTACGACTTCCACAGAGAGGTTTACAACCTCTTTCATTTTAATAGTAAAACACCTGTCTGTAGTCTTTGGGGTTTATTTACTAAAGGCAAATAGACTGTGCACTCTGCAAGTGCAATTGCTCCAGAGCATAGTAAATGAGGTAAAGCTTCACTTTACAAAGAATACACAATCACATGCAAGGAAAAAAAAAAAAAAAACAGCATTTTTGATTGCACGTGATTGGATGATTGAAGTCAGCAGAGCTTCTGCTCATTTACTAAGCTCTGGAGCAACTGTACTTGCAGAGTGCACAGTTTATTTGCCCTTAGTAAATCAAGTTTATTTGCCCTTAGTAAATCAATCAATTGATCATGAGAAAAAAGTTGGGTCTGCACCATCATTTAACTGTCAGAATGATCAAATGTCATGTTCCTGCCTTTTCAATTTTGTTTCCTACCTTTTTTTCCTACCTAACCTGGTTTTCTCTGTGCTTAAGAAATTATCTTTTTAAACATTAGACATAGCCCTTGTAGCCATCACCTCAGCCAAGGCCATTATCTGAGCTGGCAGCCTTATCTTGCAAGGAACCAATTTTTTACATAGGGGCAAGGGGGTGTTGTCATCTAGCACCTACTTTTTTGATCGGTGTAACCAGTTTGCTTTTCTGTCCCTGACATGTTTGGTTCATAAGTGCAGGGACAGCCTCACAAGGAAAAAAAAGTAAAAAGAAATTTAAAAAAAAGTAAATATTAAAATGTCTAAAAAAAATTGTTCTGGAAGGGCACATGGAAAATGTAAAGATACAAAATATACCAGTGAAGTAAGACAGACACCTGATCACTGTTTTCATATCAATATTTTATCATGAAGACATATTCATGATAGACGTTGCGCAATATAAGCAGTTATTTATAATATAATATATGGATATGGTAATGCAAAAACTAATTAATACTATAGGGAAAAAAAGAGCGATGCCAATATTGCAATACAATGCTCCAATATGAAACATTTGCACTAATAATTCCTGATAGTATATTAGGTGCCACTTCTCCCATAGTGATAATCCCTGGTGGCCTGGTAGTCCTGGAAAAATACATATGTAAAAAACATTAAAGATCACTTACGAGTTCTTGGGCTTCTTTCCCCACCAAAGGGACAATGCGCACTGAAAACATCACATTTCTGGGTTGGAGTTTCCAAGAACACCAGAGTGAGGAGTGAGTGAGATCTCACTGCTTTGCCAGCAGAAAAGGAGCAGTGCTGTATGTGGCTGTCATTAGACAGAGCTGTGCCAGGAGGTGCCGGTATGGCCTACCAGAATGTAAGCAGCAATGGTCAGACTGGCCAAGGGCACCTCCCACCATCATGCTGCAACAGAAATGAGATTCGGCACAATACTCCTGTAGTTTGGAGGAACTTCACCATCCTGGCTACTCACATCCTCCCAGCCTGAGGTGCATCTACAGAAATATAGGACTGCCCCAATGTTCAGCCTTTTTAACGTTTTACTGTAGCATGAACACAGTACACAGTTCTCTCCAAAACATGAATATGTCTCTGACTCTTTGCACAAAACTTCAGCAACACTGTACAGTTCAAATTCAGCTTTAATACATGATGCTGACCAGCACTTCCAGTTCCCTCACTGTAGGTTCACTTAGATGGGTTCTCCTATAAGGTCTATATCAAGCTTACCCCAAAGAGCATATTTCACTTGGGCTGCAACCTCACATAGTGCTGTTCTACAGGCTACCTTATCCCATCAACTTTCGTCCTTAAGTGCTTCTGGCTCCAGAATATATTATATATATAATAAGCTAGCCCCACCAAGGGTACCCACCTGGCTGAGGGGTTTCCCTAAAAGGGGTACTAACCCCTGCTTACAAGCATGTTCTGGCACAAAGAAAGCCCTGATGATAGATGAACTTCTGTAGGGTTGGAGATCGTGCTGGACTGACTCAGTCGGTTGTCCATGGTTAGGTGATGGTAGTGGTAGGATGGAAGAGTTCTCTTCCGGCACTTTCTGCCCCACTATACCTGGAAGGAGATGGTGAGCCCTTTATGGGGGCCTGGGCTGCTGCCTCTGGGTATGGCCTTGAGGTAGTTTCCGCATGTACTAAAAGGGGTAGGTGAGGAGGGAGAGCCCGATATCCAATGAAAATGCAAAAAAGGATATAATTTGTAGTTTATTGAAAGTAGATGGTCAAGCATGATGCTGCCGCTGCCAACACAGCGATCTTAGAGCAATTCTGATTCTGGTATTATAGACACATTTTTTGGGATTTTCCCTGTTCACCATCTACAAACAATAGCAGCTCTAAGGAAGGGGGGTCTTTTCCCCTGATATGCATTAGCTTGACCATCTTCCGATGATAGATGAAGAAGAGCCTGGACAGTAATGGTAAAATTACATGTTTTGTTGATTTTGCATGTTAACAGGTAAAGCATATGTCTATGCAAAAAAAAAAAACACTTAGTACATCTCTATGATGCATGCACACGACTCCATGCGCCACCCCTCAAAAATGCTGTAAGTACAGAAAAATGCTTGATATCCATCAGAATTTCCAACAAAAAGACTGACAGCTAGTTAAAGTAACATTTCTGTTACCAAGTACTGAGAGGGTATCCACATTTTTTTTCTGTTATATTTTAGGCTAATGCAGAGGTTATGTTAACCTTTTTTAGACCACCTCCTCTTACTTATCAGTAATCCAGGCGGTACTGAAGCCATTAGATAAGCTTAAAGGAGAAGTCCAGCCTGAGCTCATTTGGCTGGGCTTCTCCTAAGGGTCACAGGAGTGCAATCAGTTTTGCACTCCTGTGACCCGTTTTCAGCAGAGAGCTTCGGACTGATGCTGCATCCACCTAGGTAAGTATGATTCTACAATAACCCTCAAACCCATACTTCTCTTTTAATAGTCATTTACTGTAATTTGTATTTTTAAAAGAAAATGGCAGCAATGGCACATTCCATACATCCTCACTTTAAAGTAGAAGTATAGACAAAACTTTTTTTTTCCCCTTTGGATAGAGTAAGGGAGGGTTATAACCCCTGTTAGTTTATTTTTAGCCATCTGTGCCCCATTGAGGAGATTTACCTTCACTTCCTGTCCCATAGCCAAAACAGGAAGTGAGATGAAATCAAAGCAAATTAAGGGAATCCCTTGGGGACCCCCAGGCCACCAGTACCAGTGTACCCATTGGAAGATTTCCTCTCTATTACTTTTTTAGGCACAACCCAAAATGTGGGCTTTATTTTACATTCACTTTAAATGATAAAGGTACACGGGACAAATAGAGAGGATAAATCTCCCTAACAAGGGCACAACAGCAATAATAACTGGCAGGGGTCCTAATCCCTATCCACTCTCACTCCTGCTTGATGAGAAATGGTGACGGATGTTGCCATTCAAGGCAGCCCTCTAAACATGGCTTGTATACCAAAAAAAAAGGTAAAATGATCATTATGATCAATGGGAGGAAATGTATGGGCAACATCAGATACATCATGCAACAAGGCTATTATCCTGAACTCAGGGGCAAGGCCATAGGAAAATGATCCCTCAGTAGAGGGCATGGTATCCCTAATAGGGGCACTATCTGGGCAATAGCTGGAAACTGATATTAAATCAGAGCTATTATTTACTACTGGAGCCTTTTAACCACAGCTTACTACACTATACTTTTTAACTGCTAAGATTGACCATCAGATTATTATTTTTTGTTTGCAAACTTTTTTTTATTGGAAAAGGTTTAAATAATAACATGAACAGTTGTAATACATAAATATAACAACAGATATACATAAAATGTGTAAAATATATATATCTTAATTTAAGAAAGATGTCAAAAATATATGTCTACAATATGTTACTTCTCAGTTCAAGAATCAAAAGATTAACTATACAAAGTAGGGTAAAAAATAAAGAAGAAAAAAAAAAACATATAAGGTGCAAATTGAGTGGAAAAAGATAAGTCACAATGCTTTAGAATCAGGATTTGTATTCTAATTTCCATTTAAAAGTCTATAAAGAAACCAAGGATCCCATTTTAGATCCAATAATTTCTTCATGTTGTTTAGTATATACATTTTTTTTTTTCATAATCATAATTTCATCAATCCTAGTAATTTGTGGAAAAAGAACTATAGTAGTTTTCAAGTGAAGGGTTATTGCCCAGTGTGTTGCTACACATATAGTATATATGAGGTTTGTTAGAGATGAGGATATGTCTGGAATGCCTCTAAATAATAGGAAATCATTGTATGCTAGCTTTACATCTTTGCCCGCTAAAGTGTTAATTCGAGTAAAGATCTCTTTCCACGTGGGAGCTAATTGTGTGCATTCCCAGAAGACATGCAAAAATGTACCAGGAATGGAACAGCCTCTAATACGAGAAGGTGACACATTTGGGTAAAACCTATGTAGGTGGGAGGGAGTGTAATACCGTCTTGTAAATAATGTTACTGCCGTTTCACGTATGTGTTATAGATTTTGTACATTAATGAAGATTAGACCACATAGAGCCCCACTCTTGAAAAGAAAATTGTAAACCCAATTCAGCTTTGACTATCAGATTATGATGATATCTATGGCTAAAATAGAGATTACCGTGCTAGGCCAGTTTATGTTCACTCCAATGTCCCACATGGGCTGTATTGCTGGCTGGAGTGGGAATACGGATGTAGGATTCTAACCTTTTTTCCTGATTCATCTGATGTTGCACACACTTTTCCTTCCATTGTCCTCCTGAAGTACAGACTGTAGGTCTGAGAAATGTGTAGAGTGCATATTGTCTCTCTATCAACACTTGTTCATAATGTATAGAGCGAGATTGATGCAATAAGGCACATTATGTAACTTGAAGGCCAATAAAATCTTGACAAGGTCAAGGCCATAAAGGAGGCATTGTATTATTGTCTATGTACAGTATATGTAAATGAATCATCATAATGGTTTTTAAAATTGTATGTATTTAAATACAATTTGTACATGACTTTAAAGGCTAAGTTCACCTTTGTTCTCCTTTTTTTTCTAAATTCCAGCTCCCCTATGTAATAATATGGCATTAATATACCAGTCATTAATGTATTTTTTGCTCCATAAGATGCACCTGACCATAAGACGCACCTAGGTTTTAGAGGAGGAAAATCAGTACTAAAATTGTAGACTGAGGAGACAATAGCCACCCGGCTCGCGCTGACAGGATGGCGTGCATTCCACCGCCATATGCTTGTATAGAGGCCCTCAGCGACATGAGCATGTCTTTTATAGTGGCACATCTGAGATGGGCTGGCCTGTAGTTGGAAACTGTGCAATGGGGTCTGGGAGAGGGGTCAGTATTCACTCCGTAAGACACAGAGACATTTTCCCCCATTTTTTTTGAGGGGAAAAAGTGCATGTTATGGAGTGAAAAATACGGTACTTCTTTTGCAAAAATAAAACAGCTTTCCATTTATTCTACCCACCTCACTCTCTTCACGGATGTTTAAAAACCCTGCTCCATTACTTCTGCCTTTCTCAAGGCACCCTTTACAATTATGGACAGTTGCGAGGCACCCCATTCTAAAATGTAAAAAATGATTCTAATAGCTTTACACAATGCAGCAACATCCACACGTACAACAACACATAGGACAACCAACATTAGAGGGGATTTTTTCTTCCAAAGCAAATACACTTTTGCACACTGGTACTGCATTCCAATGTTTCTCGTCTCCCGCAATTTCTCTCCATCACTCAGCTAATGTCACCCCAGTGCTGAAGGCGAGAGGCAGTCAAACAAGAATGCTGTGGAGGTGACAGACATCCTCCTTTTCAATTGATGACATCATTGGCTGTTAGGATGCCGGTGGCTAGAAAGTCGTAATGGTGCATAATGAAAACCCGTGGCTTTGTATAACTAAAAGGCAGGCTTTATCCACCTGCTAGCTTATAAACAATTTTTGATCAATTTTTAGGCATTTTGCTAAGGAACTCCTAAAGAGGCTTCAAGGCACCCCATGGAGCCTGGGCACCCTGGTTGAAAAAGGCTGATCTACCCTCAGCTGATCAACTCCTTCCTGTGTCATGACCTAAAGTATGTTCAGGAAATAAGGAAGAAGTAATGGAGGAGGGTTTTTAAACATCCATGAAGAGACTTAGGTAAGCATGGGTAGAATAAATGGAAAGAGGTTTTATTTTTGCAAAATAAGTACATTAATGCTATATTGGTACATAGGGAAGCTGGGATTTAGAAAAACAAAACAAAAAGATGAACAAAGGTGGACTTAGCCTTAACTTTTAATACTTGGTTTTGAGTTATTTCGATACCTCAAAAGTTCAATTTCTACTATATAGTTCCTCTAAGCATGACTTGTTGGGGGATAGTTGAAGAATAGAGTTTAGAAATATAGTTCTTTTGAGTGTAGTTAAAATAAAAAACACATCGGTACAAGGGACAAAACTTGGTATCAATTATCAGCCTGTCCTCCATTCATGGAACAGTAACAAAGACTGACAGAGCTACCACCCTGTAATCCTGTTTCATGTTATTTTAGATGGCTTATCGGTGCCCCGCTCAAAGCCTCTGCAAGCCATAGGTATGCAGCAGTCAAAAGAGCCAGCAACTCGAAAGATTAAAATTCAATCTTCTTTATTAAAAACAATGTCAGGGTAAATATACAGGAACATGACACTTGACGCATTTCAGCCTATGCAGGCCTTAATTGTGTTATGATTAAGGCCTGCAGAGGCTGAAACATGTCAACTGTCTTGTTCCTGTATTTTTACCCCAACATTGTTTTCAGTAAAGAAGATTGGATTTTAACTTTTCAATCTACCAGCTCTTTTGAGTTTCGTCTTTCATTCATAGATCCTGTTTCATTCAGTGAAGCTGTAGTACGGCTTCTACGGATGGCAGAGCTGGGTAGAAAGGGTGAGCATAGTGGGGCTCTTGTGATGACAGCCTGTGAAAGCCTATGGGGGGGGGGCAAAGATGGAGGAAGATCTCTACTAACAGTAGAGGAATCCATTTTTTTTATTATTTTAGCTAAACTTTGGGGTTGATTTACCAAAACTGGACAGTTCAAAATCTGGTGCAGCTGTGCATGGTAGCCTATCAGCTTTTAACTTCAACTGGCTCAATTAGGCTTTGACAAAAAAACTGGAAGCTTATTGGTTTCTACGCAGAGCTGCATCAGATTTTGCACTTTCCAATTTTAGCAAGTAAATCCTTAGGCCAGGAGTAGGAAACCTTTCAGAGGTTGAGATCCTCTTGGACAACATGGAGGAAATTAAAGACCCCCAGGGGAAGGGGGGTGCCCTTTAAAAAAATAACTATCAAGTGCCCAATAAAAATACAGCATAGTGTCCTGTGCCCCCCACTAGTGTCCTACACTCCCCTTCACATCATCCACCTCACAGTAGTGTTCTCTGCCCCCAAGAGTAGCTCCCCCTCTCTTCCACAGTAGGAAACTCTGCCCCCATACAGTAGTGTCCTCTGCCTCCCCATACCAATGTCCTGCCTCCCTTCACATCACCCTCCTTACTCTAATGTCTTCTGCCCCCCTCCACCCTGCAGTAGGGTCTTCTGCTTCTTCAACTATTGCAGTGTCTTGTGCTCCCCCCCCCCCACAAAGCAGTGTCTTCTGTCTCCCTTCACATCATCCCCCCCCCCCAACTGTAGGTGTCCTCTGCCACCCCTATATCAGTGTCTTCTGTCCCCTTCACATCACAACCCACCCCCCGTGTAGTGTAATCTGCACGCCCATAGCAGTGTCCTATGCTCCCTCAAAACAATGTTCTCGGTCCCCTTCACACACCCCCACTGTAGTCTCCTCTGCCCCTCCAAAGCAATGCCCTTTGTCCCCTTAACACCCTCCCCCCCCACTGTAGTGTCCTCTGCACCCCCAAAGCAATGTCCTCTGATTGAGTTAACCTTTTAAATTAACAAGCTGGTGATTGGTTGCTAGGACTGCTCTGCAACCAGTCACCAGCTGGTTAATGTGAAAAGTTAATTCCAGCAGCTCCCGCCCCCGCCCTCTATCCAATAAAGTGACTCTTCCCACTCTCTGCTTTGCGGTGAAGAGGAGCGCGGTGGAGGCTGGGGGAAGGACTGTGTTCCTGATTGACCCGTTGGCTTGCCGACCCCTACCTTAGACTTTAAGCACATAAAAATATTTTAATTTTTTATAATGATTTAATCCTGTATATATAGTACATGGAATCATGAGTCTTAATTCATACTATGTTTTCTACTGTATATCCTTTTTCGAAAATTTGCAATAGCACAAACTTTCATTAAAAATCTGGTGTACGTAGCAGAATATTTCACCAAAGCAGAAAAAGCACATGACATAAAATAAATTAAAATCTGAAGAATAACTACTTGAGATGAAATTGTTTTGTCTCAGACCATTAAGCAATAGACTACTATAGTTCACAAGAGCACTGAGACATTTGTTTTTCCATGCAACTTGAGGCAAGAAGCTGTCTCTGCGATGACTGCTGGTATATTATGAAGGTGCTAATTAGGTAAATGTTAGAAGTCTTGGCTGTTGATTATGAAACTTTATAGTAGTCGCCTAACTTGCAGTGAATTAAATGTCAGCCTATTTGCAGGATGCGGTTTGGTTGTTGTAAAAATCAGTGTAGTTCAGAGCGAGGGCTCAACTAAAAAATTAGTTGAAGTTAAGAAGGTACCCTTTTTTTAATATATTTTTTCATTTAAAAAATACTTGCTCCCTTCTCTGCAAACCATTTTACCAGCTATAGAGCTCTCCCTACATAGTTTTATGTTTCAGTATTTTTGTTTTTTAGCTTAACAATAAAAGTATCAGAATACACTATATAGTCAAAAGTATTGTGACGCCTGTCTTTACACGCACATGAACGTTAGAGGCATCCAAGTCTTGGTCCATAGGGTTCAATATTGAGTTGGCCCACCCTTTGCAGCTAAAACAGCTTCAACTCTGCTGGGAAGACTGTCCACAAGGTTTGAAATGTCATGGTCTAGAAGTCCCCCTTTAGGGATGACTTGTTGGGGTACTTTCCCTTCACGTCAGCAGCTATTCTCCCAACATTTAAACATCTAAATTAAAGTAGAACTATAGGCAAAACTTTTTTTTTTCATTTTGGATAGAGTAGGGGAGGGTTATAACCCCTGTCAGATTTATCTTTGCCGTGTTTGCCCCATTGGGGAGATCTACCTTTACTTCCGGTCCCATAGCCAAACAGGAAGTGAGAGGAAATGCCTGCAAATTAGGTAAATCCCTTGGGGACCTCCAGGTCACCAGAACTAGTGTCCCCATTGTAGGATTTCCGCTCCATTACTTTTGTGGGGACAACCCAGAATTTAGTTTTTTACTTTCACTTTCAATGATAATGGTAAACAAATGGTGGACAACTAGAGAGGGTGAATCTCCATAATGGGGGCACAGACAGCTATAAATACCAGAGAGGTGTTCTAATCCATTCCCCCTCTTTCCAAAATGCAAAAAAAAATTTTGCCTTTAGTTAATCTTTAAGGGACTTTTACGGTTTGTGTGGAATTATTTTTTTTACGATTTCAGACAATGCAAACTAGCTAAAAGAGAAGGTGGGCCTTCTCCTAGGAAAAAATAGCTATCAGTCACTTACAGTTGTCAGGGGTAGCTCTATTGCCAGTGTCTCCTCTCCGGAAAGTTTGCTGCATCTAAATGCACTCTTTGCATTTGCATGTTCTGGCCAGAATAGAGAATGCAGCATGGGGGGGGCACTCAAATCTTACCTTGACAATTGTCATGTGCCGGAACAAATTGTGAACAAAGGAATTCCGGAACAAACTTGCCCTTTCCTCTGGATTTGCCTGCCTTCTGCCTTAATCTCTACCTGTGTTAAAACATTTCCTAAAATTTAAATTGTCATGCCCTAGGTCTGACTTACATTTCTATATGTGACCTGGGAAAAGTGTGTAGGTCACTCAGGCTCGATAGGGAGGGGGTATGTGGACAGTGCATCCGCAGCTGCTGCTAGAGTGGTGACAGGGGATAGAGCCCACCCTGGCTCCTGCAAAGGTTTAAGAAAGGAAGGGTAACCCCTGGAAGTCACACATCTATGATGCGCTACTGCAGTGAATGGAGTGGCAACCTCAGCCTGGACTCCGACCAGGCCACGCCCCAACGCATTTCACTCCGCCCCCCCCCCCGAGCTTAGTCATGGGCAGCACAGTGGCTTAGTGGCTAGCAGGCCCGGACTGGGACAAAAAATAGGCCCGGGCATTTTAGACTGAGCAGCCATTTTTTCCACGGATGCGGGGGGGGGGGGGGATTAGGCATTTGCATCGGTAGCTGGTGTCGGTGTCCTCCACACTGTTATGTGCAGGGGACACTGTGGTATAATGGGGACTGCACTGTAGAGTGGCACTGTAATGATTACAGTGCCCCTTTACAGTGTAGTCCCCTTTATATTACAGTGCACCTGCAATCATGCCCCCCCTTTTCTCTGTAATCACAGTGCCCCCTTTTACTCTCTGCTTACTGTGCAGATCTCCAGCTCATTCTGCCCCCTTATATCAGAGTCCGCACAGACCCCCCTTACATCAGAGTCCACACAGACCCCCCTACATCAGAGCCCCCTTACATCAGAGTCTGCACAGAGCCTCCTTACATCAGAGTCCGCACAGACCCCCTTACATCAGAGTCTGCACAGACTCCCTTACTTAAGAGTCCGCACAGACCCCCACTTACATCAGAGTCTGCACAGAGCCCCCTTACATCAGAGTCCGCACAGACCCCCCTTACATCAGAGTCCCCTTACATCAGAGTCTGCACAGAGGTCCCCTTACATCAGAGTCTGCACAGACCCCCCTTACATCAGAGTCTGCACAGAGGTCCCCTTACATTAGAGTCCGCACAGACCCCCCCTTAGAATCTGCAGAATTTCCACTTACTGTAGGGGGGGCTCTGTGGAATCTCATGTAAAGTGGTGTTCTGAGCACCTTGATTTTTGGAGTATTGCTGTGGACTCTGATGTAAAGAGGAACTCTGATCTAAGGGGGTCTCTGGTCACCAAAGACCCCCCTCCTGCATCAGAGTCCATAGAGCACCCCTTAAATTTGTTTTACACACTGGGAGGTAGGAGAGAGGGTGAGCTTACTCACCCCAGGATGGAGGCTCAGGCAAAGGCTGTCTGTAGCATTTATCTTCTGAGTTAAAACTTCCTTCAAATCTCCCTGACTGTGTGGGCAGGGCAGACACAGAAGTAGAGGGGCGGGACGAGGAGGAGCAGTCCGTCCAAGCGGAGAGCTGAGAGCTGAACTGTCAGCATTGGCTCTGAAGCTGAGCTGTGTGTGAGAAAGACACACAGCTCAGCCCACGTCATTTGTAGTTCCGCAGGAGAAGGAGAAGACACAAGCATGGCCGCATAGCGGTAGGTGAGCGGTGGCCGCGGCCTGTGTTAGCCCTGTTCAGTCCACAGTCGCGGCTTACCTCCCACTGTGCAGCCTGGACATAAACAGGCCATGGAGCGGGCAAATGCCCGGTCTGCCCCATGGCCAGTCAGGGCCTGGTGGTTAGCACTCTTGCCTTGCAGCTGTAGGGTCCTCAATTTGAATCCCAACGAAGCAACAACCTAATAGGAGTTTGCATGTTATCCCTGTACTTGTGTGGGTTTCCTCTGGGCACTCCAGTATGCTCCAAAGCCATGCTAGCACGTTAACGAGATTCTTTATGTATGTGTACTTTTGAATGTTTGATAGGGACCTTATTTTGTGAGTTTTTTGAGGAGAGGGACTGATAAGAATATTTAATATGAAATGTGCTGCTCAAGGAGGATCTTCGGTCCCCTTTAGCTTTGACCCCCCTCAGTGCCACCAGCCACCACCTTTGTTACTCTGGCATGTACGTATACTGTATTTTCAGAAGTGCATTGCTCTGCCTCTGGGTCCTGGCAGAACCCTGTGGCATATTTGTGTCTGTGTGAGGGCGAGGGTGGGGGGATTCTGCACATGCTCAGATACAGCAAGGTTTGGAACTTTCATACCTGCTCCATCTTGATACAGGTGCATACGTGTCCCACAGGGTTCTGCTGGGACCGAAGTCCTGAGGCACATCTGTGAATAACCAGTATTGGGACAGAAGGGGGAGGCAAAAAGCATTGTCGCCTAGATGGAGGGGGTAGAAGACAGTAAGGTTGTATTTAGGGTCCGCTTAAACTGTCAGTGCTATATAAATACCTGTAATGAAAAGAAATCAGAAACCTACCTGCACTTAGTCATCAAATCAGCTGCCGCTAGTTGGGAAACCATAAGGACACCTGGGGTGTCAACATAAAAATCTATACCACCCTAGGGGGTTCCTGGTAAAGGCCAGATACTTGTCTGGTCTTAGGTTCTGTATCTTAGTCAGCCCATTTTGAAGCCATGGGAAAAAAAACATTTTTTTCCTGTTTTTTTTTTTTTTTTTCCGGAAAAAATTAAAATTTTGGAAAAAAACATTCAGTGTGGAGTAGTTTTACAAATTTTGTTTGTTTTGTTACATTGGGAAGGTGAAATGCAGTGTATATAAAAAGCAAAAGTATTATACTTGAAATAAAAGTAGAGCTTATTCAGTATATAAACTAAATGTGCTTTTTAAAATTGTATGTTTTATTACAAATGGAATAACAAGGACTTTATATGTGTAACGGGTATTGCAGCCAAAGACGGATGGGCTGCATGTACACAGGCTTTCCAGCCTGAAAGAGGGGAGAGAGCTGGCTGTCATGTCTGCATGGGCTTTTTCACCCCCACTCCCTGTTTTCACTTACTGAGTAATGTAATGTGAACTGACACACACAGAGCTCTGCATTCAGCAGCCGCTCTTGTGCCCCTATTGGCCGGAAGAAGAAAACCAATTAAAGGAACAGTTACAATAGCCAATGGGAAAGACTATACTGAACTACAGGAAGAGCTGCAATGTGTTCTGGAACATGCAGTTCCCACACAAAACGGCCCCATAGACTGGTATATAGGGAGAAATACAAATCCCAGCACGTTTTGCTGACAGTAACGTAAAACACTCCATTTTGTGTCCTGAGGTAAAAGTCACAGACGTGATCTGAGGGGCTGTTGTTGCCCACGGAGGAGATCCATCCAGCCACAGTTCCAGAGGTTGGTGTGTTGATCCTGCCACGGTTCCAGGAGTCGGACAGCAACGGACATCCAGCCTGAGAGGGATCCCGGCTATATCTCAAGGTGTTCCTGAGGGTGTGGACCGATCCGCTTACAAGGTGGCCAGTTGGGTTTTTCGGGAAAGTGGTTGCTTGATCCTTTGGTCGCAGCACGGGTGAGCAGGCATTTGTCCATCTTTAAGACATGGTAGTCAGGCAACATTGCCTCACCAGTGCCCACATTTGTAGAAACACTTGCACCCTGCTGAACAGTCACTACATTTCCACTTTGCCTATCAGGATACTGCTAGCATCCTACATCTCATTTTTGCCTACCAGGATACTTTCAAGTACCCCTTTGTTTATCCTGCTCAACAGGACACCAAGTGCACCAACACCAGGCTAGCTGAAGATCCTGGATATCTCCATTGTGAGGACCCTTTCTGTTACTCCTTCAGTATCAGTAATTTAGTGATCATAGACTACCTTTAAAGGGGAACTCTCGCGTTAAATGTTAAAGTGATAAATTTCATTTGTGGCCTATTGCCTCACATTTAATTGCCTGGGTCTGTAATTTCAGGATTTGAGGGAAACAGACTGACTGTTGTTAAGTCAGATCAGTTCCTCTTTATGCCTGAGTGCATAGGCCACTCTAGACCTATTAAAGTTGTTTGACTGTGTTATTTTGAAGTCTGCATTTTGGGTTTGATTAACACTATTAAATACCGCAGTTTACCATTCTTGACTATTGAATTACCAGATCACTGTTTGTTTGATTGTGGAAAGTCTCCCAGTAAACAAACTTCCTGTTTACTACATCTGTGTCTGTTTTACTGTGTTTGCAAGTACACTGTTTGCTAGGTGTGCTAGAGGGGCTGAGAACAAACAAAAGCAGCTGCTTCGGGGTATCGCTGCCTATGCTAAGAACATATAAACATATAGTATAAAAGAATCCTGCCAATATGCTTTTTTAAGTATTGACAATGCTGATCCAGAAGAGCTTGATGAATGTTCTCCAGATTTGCAGGTGTCATTTTATCTATAAAGGAAGGGATGGTGTATTTTTGGGAGGCTGTGGTTTTCTATACTTCCTTACTTGAAGATGCTGCTGGTGGAGAAACACTTTGTGATGATCCAGAAGTAGCAGAAAGAGTGTTTCTGGAATGAGAACTCTCAGCAGAAATTGCACTGTGGAAATGTTTCCAAACTCTAGATGTTGGTCTCACCTTTTTACTGAGAGGAGGAAAAGAAAAACCAAATTACTGAACAAACTATAGGGAAACATTAGGCTGTGATGGTGGAGAACATTAATAGGAATCATTTAAAGGTTATAAAGATAAACTAATTTGTCAGACAAATGTACCCGCCTGAGAGGACAGAAACTATCATCTACTGCAATGATGTCCAAACTACCGCCCTTTGCTCACCATTATCTGGGCCTTGGAGCACTTTTCTGCCCACTTATACAAGACACTATTCATGCCACTGACACCAACAATGGGGCATAATTCTTCCTGCTGACATCAACAACGGAGCACTATTTCTTTCATTGACACCAACCAATGATGGATCACTATTCCTCCAACTGACACCAACAATGGGGCACCTTACCCTCCCATTGAAACCAATGATGGGGCACTATTCTACCCACTGATAACAATGATGGGCAGTATTCTTCCCACTGACACCAAAGATGCATTGTTTACTCCCACTGATGCCAGGACAATTTCTACTCCCACTGGCCACAATCCAGCCCCCCCCCCTAAAGTCTAAAGGACAGTAAACTGCCCCTTTGCTTAGAAAATTTGGAGACCCCTGATCTACTGTATCCCAGCAATCACTGTACACAAAGTCAGAGGGACAAGATGGAGTCCACAATCAATGTAAACTGGAGCCTTTCCCCCGTTGTGCCCTCCAGTGGCAGATTTGAATATTTCTCTTGTTTGAGAACAGCATTGAGAAGTACAGTGTTACTTGAATTGTATTCCAGTATTTGCTAGTCTTCAGCTGAGAGAACTTGCAATAAGAGACTTTATATAATGTCTTTCATTAAGGTCTTCATGGTATATAGTTTGAATACCATGTCATAGATATATTATTTATCATTGTAAATAACATACTGCACACTTATTTCCTTTTCGTTTTTCAATTTTTACAGAAAAAAACAACAAAAAAAGCTTTGAAAAAGCATAAAAAAAATGTTTTTTCCCCAGTTTTTCCGTTTCTTTCCCCAGGCCTTCCCATCTTTATCTCTGGGTCTAGGCCTGTAAGGCCTGCTGCTCTCCAGGCTACAAACCTACATGCTGTAAGTCAGGGGTAGTTTGCTCCCATCCTCCTTCTGCCCAGGGCCCCACCCACACCAGATTATAAAGGGCACAGTACTCCACCCACTAAAAACACCCAGGGGAATGGCCTTCCTAAAAGGGGTACTAACACCTGCTTACATGTGTCTGCATCTGAACATGGTGAGTCAAGGGGCATAATACATTTTGACTTCCTTTCTGGAGTTTTTCTTAAAAAGTATATTAGGATACGTAAGAATATAAGTATAAATATTTGTATCTAACTTGACAAGTTGGATTATTTCAGCCTGTACCGGTATACTTTTCTGTACTATTGATTTGTGGGTTTTTTTGTTTTTTTTAAGGTTCTATTTAGACATACAGTACTTTCCTATGTTTTCTTTTTGTCACTGTCTGCATTGTAAAAAGGATTATTACCTGATAGTTACTTGTACATTGTTTTTGTACAGGAACATTTTATGTGATCGCTAAATTCTGTGTGTCTGGAAGATAATTAGGGTATTTTTTTTATCGGGGTCAGTGACAAACTAGCAATATGAACAACATGACCTCAGTGCTAGAGCAACAGACTTCAGTAAATGTGCTTTTCCGCAGAGAATCAATACGGCAGTTTCGCTGGCAGATCATTACTTTTTTCTTGTACTTTTTCTTAAGTTAATTGTTAGTTCTGCATGTTCTAATCACACTCAATTTTGACAGCTATAGCTTTTCAATATAAGCTATAATTAAATATGATCATAAGTTTGGTTTTTCCTTTGTATGCCTACACAATGCTCACTTGCACCTCCACAATTTACTTCCTTTTTCAATATCCTTTTCATTATATCATACTGTACCTGTCTCTGTAGCTATTTGGGTGATTGGATGAATTACATTCGATACTTAAAAAAAAAAAAAAATCACATTTCGTTAGCATTTTTTAAATTCCTTTAAAAAGTTGGATTTTATAAAAAAAACTTTTGTAGACATAGTAACACATATAAAGTACTGTATATATGAAGTAAAAAACTATTAATTTTTTTTTTGAAAACTGTCAAATGTTGGCTGTCCCATTATCTTCTGCCCCAGAAATAATGGTCACCAGGACAAATTAATAGACTGAATTTTCCCAGCAGTAGCATAGACAGCAACTGAAACCCAACAAAAGGTCGAACACTGCCCCATTCTACCAGCAAAATTTAGAAAAAAGTTTTGGCTTTGCATAAACATTAACAAAAGAGATATATAGAGTACAAAAAAATGATTTAAAACATTTTTAACTTCAACAAGCAGGATGGTATTTATATTACTAACAGGAATTCTGACTGTAAATTATGCATCATTGTCAAAATTGTAACTTCAAAGGCCAATTTGCTGCAAAACTTCTATAACCACTTGACCTCCGGAAGATTTACCCCCCTTCATGACCAGACCATTTTTTGCTATACGGCACTGCGTTACTTTAACTGACAATTGCGCAGTCATGCAACACTATAGTAAATTTAATTTATGTCCTTTTTTTTATATTACAAGTAGAGCTTTCTTTTGGTGCTATTTGATCACCACTGGATTTTTTTATTTTTTGCGCTATAAACAAAAAAAATGCTGAAAATTTTGAAAAAAAAGCTACATTTTTTACTTTCTGCTATAAAACATATCCAATTAAAAAAAAATGTAAAAAAATTAATTTCTTCCTAAATTTAGGCCAATATGTATTCTGCTACTTTTTTTTGGTAAAAAAATCCCAATAAGCATATATTGATTGCTTTGCGCAAAAGTTAAAGCGTCTACAAACTATGTTATATATACAGGAATTTTTTTTCTTTTATACTAGTATTGGTGGCGATCAGCAACTTGTAGCAGGACTGCAATATTGCTGTGGCCAGTCGGACACTAACTGCGGGAACCAGTGACACTTATGCCACGTACACACGATCAGACTTTACGCCATACTTGGTCCGGCGTACTGGATTTCATCGGACAATTCGATCGTGTGTGGGCTCCAACGGACTTTGTTTACTCAAAAGTTTGACGGACTTGTTTCAAATCTGTCCGACGGACTCGAGTCCGGTCGAAAAGTCAACTCATCTGTATGCTAGTCCGACGGACAAAAAACGATGCTAGGGCAGCTATTGGCCACTGGCTATGAACTTCCTTGTTTTAGTCCGGTCGTACGTCATCACGTACGAATCCGTCGGACTTTGGTTGATTGTGTGTAGGCAAGTCCGTTCATTCGTAAAGTCTGTCGTAAAGTCAGTCGAAAAGTACGCTGGACAAAGTCTGCCGTAAAGTCCGCTCATGTGTACGCGGCATAATACAGTGATCAGTGCAACATATGCACTGTCACTGTACTAATGATGCTGTCTGGGAAGGGGTGAAATGTCTAAGATGATCAAAAGGTTGACCAGTGTTTATGTGCACTATGTGTGCTGCTTTCACTAAGGGATGTGATGGATTTTCTTTCCCTGCTTTCGTTCCCTGCTTTGCAGGAGCTGTCAGGACAGATCTCTGCATTGTTTACATTTGCAGAGTTCTGTTCAGCCTCTCTCCTCATTGATTGGTGGGTGTCGGTGGACATTCATTGGCCGGCACCCGCTGATCGGCTTCTGCTGTGATTAATCACAGCAGAAGTGAGGCATGCCCCCTATACGGGAAGGCAGAATTCTGCACAGAGCGGCCGCCCTGTAGCAGTAAATTTGCTATGGGGCGGTCGGGAAGTGAATAACTAAACTCGCCATTAAAAAAAGAAGAAACTAAGAAAGGCTTTTTGGGCTCTTTTTATAGAAACAAAAGGAAACAAAAGTGGAATCTTGTTCATAGTGACTAATTATATTTCATCTGTTATTTTCTGAGAGAATGAAACAAGGAGTCTAATTGATCATAACTCTGTGTTTTCTCCCTTTTATTTTTAAATTACTATTTTGAAAAAAATAGCAACATTCAAATTTATATCATGTTTATAAATGTAATTGTACATACCTTTGAGACTTAAAAAGTAGAAACTAAGGGCCCTTTCACACTGGGGCAGTTTGCAGGCGTTATTGCGCTAAAAATATCGCCTGCAAACCGCCCCTAAACAGCCTCCGCTGTTTGTTCAGTGTGAAAGCCCGAGGGCTTTCCCACTGAAGCGGTGCGCTGGCAGGAGAAGAAAAAATCTCCTGTCAGCCGCATCTTTGGAGTGGTGTATTCACCGCTCCTAAACCGCTCCTGCCCATAGAAATCAATGGGACAGTGTGGCTATACCGCGGCTATACCGCGGCTATAGCCGCGCTATACGAGGGGTTTTAACCCTTTTTCGGCCGCCAGCGGGGGGTTAAAACTGCACCGCTAGCGGCCGAATACCGCGGTAAAAATAGCGCTGTTTTACCGCCCACGCCCCCTACCGCCCTAGTGTGAAAGGGGCCTAACAAGATTATTAGCAAACGGGAGCAAATTAATGGGAACAAATAATAAAAGATCATTGTTAGGATTTACATACGTTTTAATTAAATAACCGAGGGACTTTTTTGTGTCCATGAACAAGGTGAATTTAACCAGGAATAAATATACAGATGGTGATGGTAAAGAGTATTGTCTAATGCCGCGTACACACGAGCGGACTTTTCGACCGGACTGGTCCGACAGGACGAATCCGTCGGACAATCCGACCGTGTGTGGGCTTCATCGGACCTGCAGCGTACTTTTTCGGGCGAAAATCAGACGGACTTTAGATCTGAAAAATGTTTCAAATCTTTCCAACGGAATCGAGTCGGGTCAAAAAATCCTCTCGTCTGTATGCTAGTCCGACGGACGAAAACTGACGCTAGGGCAGCTATTGGCTACTGGCTATCAACTTCCTTATTTTAAACCGGTCGTACAAATCCGTCAGACTTTGGTGTGATCGTGTATAGGCAAGTCCGTACGTTCGGAAAGTCCATCGGAAGTCCGTCAAAAGTCTGTCGAAAGTCCGTCGGAAAGACCGTCGGAAAGACCGTCGGACCTTTGATGCCGAAAAGTCCGCCCGTGTGTACACGGCATAAGTGATACCTGTTGATTCGAATAAGGAACCTAGCGTTCAAAACCTTGAATATCGAAATATTTTTAATTTGCCATTAAAGGTATAACCTTGATAATACTTTTTTGCCTTTGCTACCTATGAATAAGCCTTCAAACTAGGGGCTCTCTGAGATGCAGCTGACAATTATGAATTGTCCAACTCCACAATCATCAGTGAATTTAATCCTGGTTGGCACAAAAGCAGATCTATACACAACAAAAAGATGAAAAAAAAAAAAATAGATAAATAAAGGGACATACTTGATGCACACTAATGCCCCATACACACGATCGGACTTTCCGACGGAAAATGTGCGATCGGAGCTTGTTGTCAGAAATTTCGACCGTGTGTAGGCTCCATCGGACTTTTTGCATCGGAATTTCCGACACACAAGTTTGAGAGCTGGATCTAAAATTTTCCGACAACAAAATCCGTTTGCGTAAATTCCGATCGTGTAGACAATTCTGACGCACAAAGTGCCACCCAATTTCCGACCAACTTTGTGTGACCGTGTGTATGCAAGACAAGTTTGAGCCAACATCTGTCTGAAAAAATCCGATGAATTTTGTTGTCGGAATGTCCGATCATGTGTACAGGGCATTCTGCCATCTCTCTTCTCTTTGTCCATGTTCAAGATTTGACCCATCCAGCAGCCTCAAAGATGAATGTAGCCAATATAATGGGATTCATTGGATTTCACTGGTGGTTGGAAATCCTCACGCAGACGTTGACTCCAAGTGGATAGATGCAGGCTGGAAAGCTCCACTCCAGAAGTAGCTTGAGTTAAAGCATGTCTATAGTGACGTATATACAGTGCCTTGCAAAAGTATTCGGCCCCCTTGAACTTTTCAACCTTTTGCCACATTTCAGGCTTCAAACATAAAGATATAAAATTTTAATTTTTTGTGAAGAATCACCAACAAGTGGGACACAATTGTGAAGTGGAACGAAATCTATCGGATATTTTAAACTTTTTTAGCAATTAAAAAACTGAAAAGTGGTGCGTGCAAAATTATTCGGCCCCTTTACTTTCAGTGCAGCAAACTCACTCCAGAAGTTCAGCGAGGATCTCTGAATGATCCAATGTTGTCCTAAATGACTGATGGTGATAAATAGAATCCACCTGTGTGTAATCAAGTCTCTGTAGAAATGCACCTGCTCTGTGATAGTCTCAGGGTTCTGTTGAAAGCGCAGAGAGCATCATGAAGACCAAGGAACACACCAGGCAGGTCCGTAATACTGTTGTGGAGAAGTTTAAAGCCGGATTTGAATACAAAAAGATTTCCCAAGCTTTAAACATCTCAAGGAGCACTGTGCAAGCGATCATTTTGAAATGGAAGGAGTATCAGACCACTGCAAATCTACCAAGACCTGGCTGTCCCTCTAAACTTTCAGCTCAGACAAGGAGAAGACTGATCAGAGATGCAGCCAAGAGGCCCATGATCACTCTGGATGAACTGCAGAGAACTACAGCTGAGGTGGGAGAGTCTGTCCATAGGACAACAATCAGTCGTACACTGCACAAATCTGGCCTTTATGGAAGAGTGGCAAGAAGAAAGCCATTTCTCAAAGATATCCATAAAAAGTCTCGTCTAAAGTTTGCCACAAGCCACCTGGGAGACACACCAAACATGTGGAAGAAGGTGCTCTGGTCCGATGAAACCAAAATCAAACTTTTTGGCCACAATGCAAAACGATATGTTTGGCGTAAAAGCAACACAGCTCATCACACTCAACACACCATCCCCACCGTGAAACATGGTGGTGGCAGCATCATGGTTTGGGCCTGCTTTTCTTCAGCAGGGACAGGGAAGATGGTTAAAATTGAGGGGAAGATGGATGCAGCCAAATACAGGACCATTCTGGATGAAAACCTGTTGGAGTCTGCAAAAGACCTGAAACTGGGACGGAGATTTATCTTCCAACAAGACAATGATCCCAAACATACAGCAAAATCTACAAAGGAATGGTTCACAAATAAACGTATCCAGGTGTTAGAATGGCCAAGTCAAAGTCCAGACCTGAATCCAATCGAGAATCTGTGGAAAGAGCTGAAAACTGCTGTTCACAAACGCTCTCCATCCAACCTCACTGAGCTCGAGCTGTTTTGCAAGGAAGAATGGGCAAGAATTTCAGTCTCTCGATGTGCAAAACTGATAGAGACATACCCCAAGCGACTTGCAGCTGTAATCGCAGCAAAAGGTGGCTCTACAAAGTATTAACGCAAGGGGGCCGAATAATTTTGCACGTCCCACTTTTCATTTTTTTATTAGTTAAAAAAGTTTCAACAATCCAATAGATTTCGTTCCACTTCACAATTGTGTCCCACTTGTTGGTGATTCTTCACAAAAAATAAAAATTTTATATCTTTATGTTTGAAGCCTGAAATGTGGCAAAAGGTTGAAAAGTTCAAGGGGGCCGAATACTTTCGCAAGCCACTGTATATATATATATATATATATATATATATATATATATATATATATATATATATATATATATATATGTTTTATATTATATATATTAAGTGGGGAGGAGTAGAACCCCTGTCAAGATTTAAATACCTTGAAATAGGCATTAAAAAAACATACACTTTTTAATGACCTCACTGAAATTGTAAGGTCTAGAGATTGAGTGCTGGCTTTTCTTTTTCTTCAAGCTATTTTACGATATGAACATTAACCATGCACTCCCAACAAAAATAGAAAGCACAGGTTCACTGCTGGATGCATTTGATATAGAGGATTTTAGTATTGTCTGTATTCCAACTGTGGAGAATTACCATCTCTGTTCATACCAGTGACCACTGTCACTGGTACACAAGAACAGAAGGTGATGGGAAACCTTCAAATGGGGACACCCGTTTCATTGACAACTGTCTAAGGCCTTCAGGCAGTATAGGAATAGTGTTTACAGAAAGCTTTTGCAACGAACTTGGAAAGGTTTAGCAAGCTTTAAACAGCTTTGTTTAAAGTGGGACTTCACCCCAAAGGGGAAGTTCTGCTTTATGCCCTTCTCTCCCTTGGTCTTCTATTTTTGGCACTTTTTTTGGGGGGGGGGAGTGGGTACCTAATTTGAGAGGTACCCACTCTCACTGCCAGTTGGATTGCTGTTGTCCCCTCCCCCCTGCCCACAACCTTCTGGGAAGCAGCACAGCTCTCAGAAGGCTGCATTGCCATACACAACGCTCAGCTCGGCACACACATACAAAGTTGGCAGCCGGCTGTGAAGCTGCAAGGGATCACAGCCAGGCTGCCCACAGTAAGCATGCTGAACCTGAAGACTCACGAAGAAGCGGTTCGGGTGAGCGCTGTACCCCTAGACAGGTAAGTGATCTTTTATTAAAAGTCAACAGTTACAGTACTTGCAGATATATCCGAATCCCTGAATAATGAAAAATGTGCTCAAATTTCAATTTGGAACAAAACGAACCGCACATGTCTAGTGAATTGCAGAACTGTTCGGCAAAGCAACAGGCCCAGCGGGGAGCACACCTGACTGGAGCTACTCACAACTGAGACAGTGGTGGACCCATGAGATGCAGAATAGAAAATTCTGACAACATCTGCAACAGGAGCGAAATGAGGCCTGGCTGGTCCAAACCCAAAAGGTAAGGATTCCTGGAAGGTAGAAGTAGTCCCTGCCTTGTCCCTTCTCCTCTGGAACTTGCCTCTATCTCTAGTACTGTCCCTGACAGACAAGGTTCCTTTCCCAATGCTAGCCACTCACAAAAACATGCTAAGCCCAGGAGCCGGAGTCTTAAATAGAGTGTGCCTGATCCAAGATGGCCTCCAGAGTCACATAGGGCATCAGCATCCAACCAGATAGCTGCCTCCATGCAACCGAGTAAATCGTAGAGGAACCAAGTTTCCCCCTAACTTTCTCCCCCATCTGCATTGCTACTGCGGTTGAGCGCCACCCGAAGTGGAGAATCCAGACTGCTCCTGCCTACAGGCTTTACATGAATTTTAAAACTTCCAGAAGCAGATAAGCAGAATTAGGGCCAGATGTAATATTTGAACAGGATCATTCTTAGCACAGTAGTTGCCTTTTTAACATCAATAGCTTTAAATTGTAGTCCATGAGTGCTCATAATACCATCAAATACTCATTGTAATTGGAATGCAAGAATATTAGAAATGAAGACATATGTAGCAATAACCATTATATAGACTCATGCTATAGTGCTTTAGAAATCTCTTGTAGAATGCATAAAAACTGTAAGACATCGTCTGAATACCATTTATAAAATATATATAAGAAGTTGTTTCTTATGCTAAATTATTAATACGCTTAAAAGGAGGCTTGAAACTGCAAAGCAGAGTAAATTATAGCATATGATGAAAGGGGGGGCATAATGCAATTGAAAAACTGAAATTAGCATTTTAATGTTTCGAGTTTTTCATATGTCTGTATTCTCAGGATATGTTTACTCACATAAACATATGACTCCTGTCAGCAGGTAATTACTTATTTAAATTTGCTGTTACACTATGTATAGGCTGGTTGACATAAAGAATTTCTTAGAATCAGATTGTATGATTAATTACTCTGCAGAACCTTACAACACAATCATCATGAACGAGCAAGAAGCATATCATGTTCCATACTTATTAAATATTACATCCAGTGCCACACATGCAATAATATTTCTCAAGAATGTTCCTCGAGCTTAGTAGGTATTGTTTTGAGATTGTGTTACCATCAGTGTATTATGATGATGTCTTCACATTATCTTTTTCTGACTTTGTTTTCTATATCAAGACTTTTATTTACATTTTATTAAATCACCTCCCAGGCCAAGGTCCTCCACTCTCTCGAATTAATCCCTTAATAGTAGTTAAACTAAGCTAAAAGCCAAAGTTCCTCCAGGTTAAATTTGAAATGGGCTCCATTTCACTTTATTATCGGTCAATCCTACTTTGTACTTCCTCTATTTCACATACAGCTCTTGCAGCTTTAAATTTGCTGGTAGCTCCATCACTTCATATCTGGAACGTCTACAAATATAAATATCACCCAATCTCCTCAGTCTCCCCCTGGACTTGCTTTTTAAGGGACCTTAGGTTTACTTTGGTGTTTCCTTCTTCTGGAGCCTTCCTTAGGTGGAAGGAGAATGGGATAATGACTCTCTGTCCACTCTCCAAGACAATGCAGAGTTCTTTACAAACTGAAGATACCCAAGCTCAACCACACATTTAAAAAATACTTGCTGAGATTCGGTGCTCAGCCTGGGGGATCCCCACTCCCCTTTTTGTGCATCCAAAGCAGAGATTTAGCCAACAACTTGATAACTCCTTAGTATAATTAATCCTTTAATAGTAGTTAAACTAAGCTAAATGCCAAAAATATATAATCACTTAAACCTGTGGTTATGTGAAGCTCTGAAATCAAAGCCTTCTCTGTTCCTCACTGCAAGGTGGTATGGTGTTTCCTTGGGTGCCTGGTGACATAGGCCATTCCCATTGCATTTTAATTGCCAAAGAATTACTCCCTTGGGATGATATTGATTAAAAAAAAATACACTAAAATGGTAATGAGGTACCCTGGACTTCTAAATGGTTAACCCAGAGTGACATTGGATGGGTCCTACTCTAAGAAAGTATAGAAATTCTTTAGGCTTATGCTCCAAAAGGAGATTAATAAATTCATCTGGTTGGATAAACAACCTAGATTTAGCCAAACAAACATTTTACACCTCCGAATTTAAAGGAGGTCTTAGCCTTTCTTAATTTTGGGTGTACTGCATTATTTGGCAGCTAGAATTACACAGCTTGCCCAATGGAATATTATAAACTCCAAAGTTCATTAGGTTAAATTTGAAGTGGGCTCCATTTCCCTTCATTATCTGCCAAGCTTACTCCATTTCACATACAGCTCTTACACCTTTAAATTTGCTGGTAACGCAATCACTTTGTATCTTTAACCTCTTCAAATATAAATATCATCTAATCTCCTCAGTCTCCCCCTAGACTTTCTTTTTAACGGACCCTCGGTTCACTTTGGCGTCTCCTTCTTCTGGAGCCTTCCTTTGGTGGACAATGAATGAGCTAACTACTCTATCTACTCAACAATGAAGAGCTCATTACCTTTGCCCGCCTTCTAGCCCATAGGGAGGTTCCCCAATGAAAAATACCTTGTTACATTCAAATTTGATACTTTTTTTGCTTCCCACTACTCCATTTTCCTTTCTCCTAAATCTATCCTTTATGAGCGTATGTGTCATGAGTCACCTAGAGGAAAAGGTTTGATTTTCTCCCTATATGGTTTGCTGATGGACAACCACTCATTAGATAAGTTACCTCACATGTTGAAGTGGGAATGGGATTTTGAGAGGCAATACTCCCCATAAGAGTGGGATACTATGCTCTGCAGTCTGCAACTTTCATAAAATTACTAAATCACTATCCATTGGGGAGATTGCTCTCAAGGTTTTTACTAGGTGGTACTATACTCCAATTAAACTTCACTACTGAGGTTTCGAATGCATGTTTCCATGGTTGTGCCCCGGTTCCTTACTTTACATATTTTTGAGTTGTGAAAAACTGATACCCATATAGATCTCTGAAACATCCTCCACACTTGTGGGACAACCAATTGCACTAGTCTATTTGTATTTTATTTGTACAGATTTCAGATGTCTCATACCATTTGGAAAAATGTATTCATACTATATGTGTAGCTACACAATATGCTACTGTTCTGAACTATAAATCCCATGTAATTCTTTTCTCACAAATTATTGACAGAATACATGCTATTATGTTGATGGAGATACTTTTTTATACCCTTTTAGACAGTTTGTTTTTGGTCAAAGCTTAATTGAACAAGCTGAAGTTAGAAGCTGAATGGGTACCATGCACAGATGCACCAGATTTTGCACTCTCCAGTGTTAGTAAATCAACCCCTATGCTTCTTTCTCAGATAAATAGGGGCATATGTTCTGCAAATAGACACTTGCTTTTGGACTAACTCTATTTACTACCAGTATTATTGACACTTATTTACATATTTTTATTTTTGTTTTCCTGCTTTATTTTTAATTTGTTTTTCTACTTTTATTCTTGGTACCATTTCAAGACATCTATCTATGCTGTCTAAAAAATGCCTTTTTGATTATACTACCCTTTGTAAATTACATATACACATTTTCTATAACTAACAGACTGTTATGTCCTTGATGCCAAATCTTTGACACAGTATATTGTATTTGTCTACATTGTACTTTTTGCATGCTGTTATTAAATAAACAGTTTGTAAAGGAAATTCCTTAGACTTTGAACATCATAGAAATCAAATCTAATAATTCACCGCTCCTTCTGCAAGTAAATAAAATAAAATTATTCATGAACTTCTGCACACTTGCCAATCAGAAGTCCAGTGAAGGGCCCTTATGTATTCAAGGAACCCCATTACCAATTCAGATAGCATCAACATGTTGATGGGACCTCTTTACCAGTATGCACCTAAAGGTGAATTGGTGATCCACAGAAAAGTAGCCCAGTCATCACAAAATCAGGTGATTTGATCCTCCCATCACCAGTGTTTACTGCGTTACATTATACGGACCGGTATATCTACCTAAACCAGAGGACCGGTCGAGACAGTATTAAAGTTCAGCCAAAAAGTGGCCCAAAACAAGCTCTTTATATATTATTACAGAGGACATAACATGTGCATACTACCTTATTTCTATGTCATGCATTTCTTAGTGGATTCCCCAGAGAAGTAAAATGAAAAGTCAAACTCAGTCTAGCATGACAATGGAGGTGGGTTAATCTCTCCACTGGCCAAACAGCCCAAACAAGTCTAAATAAATGGTCTTGCTTGACAACCCTGCCACAGTTCTGCTGAACCTGACACCTCTATTACAAAAGCGTTATCCCAAGCCACTACTTATTAATCGTCTGAATGCCACAAGGGTCTGCATTCTAAACATTTGGAAACAAAAGATCCCTCTCACAGTGATGCATTGGTTTTCCAAGTTGAATGACATAGAGCATATGGAAAACCTAAGTTTGGCCCTGTGGGGTAAAACTGAAGATCATCCGGCTAGATTGCTCTACTGGGGACAATTTCAAATGTCTAAAGAATACTTTTAATTCTGAATTGTCTTTTCTTTCTACTATGTTCTACCATTACTTGGCAGACTTCTCCACTTCTTCATCCCCCCACCTTTTTTTCCCCTTCCCCATTCAGTAAACCTTTTCCAGTGTAGCACCCTCTAGTGTGCTACTAGTGTGAGTGCAGGCAAATTTATGTTT
Source organism: Lithobates septentrionalis (assembly GCA_037952835.1). NCBI lineage: Eukaryota > Metazoa > Chordata > Amphibia > Anura > Ranidae > Lithobates > Lithobates septentrionalis. The sequence goes on from JBBDGP010001358.1 coordinate 201,837, forward strand.
TGGCTGATGTTTAACTTGTGAGTCTTGAATCTGGGTCAAAAGTTTATTGCAGGTCAAGGATGGATGACTCATACAGGCAGGTCTCCGGTGCCTCTCCCTGGTTCTGTGAGTTTGGAGAATCTTCTAGAAGCTGGAGGGTGGAGGCCAGGAGGGTTAATCTGCATACTTAGGAGAGCAGAGCCAATCCCCAGGCAGTGGGCCTGTCATGGTGTCTGAGCCAGCCCTTAAATAAGGATGAGTCATGCGGCCTGGAGAGTCGGGTGGAAGATAGAGATGGAGTGCTGAGGAGACTGTCAGTGATCCTTGAAGGGAATCAGCACGGTCAGAGACTGCCACCTGTAGACGTTCTCTCTGGAAGACAGTGTTGTGCTTAAATCTTTCATTAACCTTGCCCTGGGAGATCTTCAGTAGCAGCCAGGAGGGCTAGTGAAGAAGCTAATCCGGGATGCAGTCTACAACACTTCATGCTACTTTCTAAAGGACTAAGAGTTTATAGTCCTTTTGCGTCTTTTCAATCAGAGACTGTCAGCAGTCGGGAGTAAAATCAATCTGGAGTTGTACATAGGGAGGAAGTTGTCCCTGGTTTTGTTGCTCTCAAGTTGGACATCCTATAATTCTTATTCCCATTCAAATTATTACCCCTAATAAAACATAAAAACCAAGCTCAAAGACTGTTCCATGTGTCTGGAGAAAATGTTGAAAATACTTGTTGACTGCCTATGCAGGAGGGAAAGTGGGGAACCCAATCTTCTAGTAGTGCTACACCCCTATAACTTTTCTCTTTCTAACTTTACCAATCCCTCCCCCCCATTTTGACCCACAAAATTGTTAACAAATCTGTGATCATCAGATTTATCTATGCTCTTGAGGCTTTACTCCCTTTTAGGGGAGTTTGAAGTGATGTTTAATGTTCAGCACAAGTATTGCTGGGTATTGCTTGTGTATATCCACGTGACTATGGGGTTGATTTATTAAAACTGAGAGGGCAAAATCTGGTGCATGGTAGCCAATCAGCTTCTAAATTCAGCCTGTTCAATAAAGCTTTGACAAATATTCTGGAAGGTGATTGGTTTCTGTGCACGGCTGCATCAGATTTTGCACTCTGGAGTTTCAGTCAATCAACCCCTATCGGTAACTCAAACCATAGAAATACAGTAAGGAGCATCAGCCCAAGAGAGTCCAAGATAATTTTATCTGTTGAAGAAAAATGTCAAAAACAGCAAATGCATTTCAGGGGCAACAAACATGATACAACTTGGATGAGCTCAGAGAAACCAGTGACTTCACAGATCTATATTAGAACCAGTATTGAACTCTCATCACGGAGGAACAAACTGACTGCAGTTGCTGAACAGCCCAACATTGGTCCATCTGGAGTGATGTGAAGAACCCAAAACTTGGCTTTGGGGACATTTGACTGACTCAGTACCAGCTGCCTAAATGAACAATCTGTATGTGGCAGTGTTCTCGACTAGTGGCATGGAGAAGGTCCCTAATCTGTGAAGGTTCCAAAAAAGGGTGACTCGGAGCATATACATCTTCTTTTCTTCTGCAGATGAACAGAGAAACAGGGGAGCAAATCAAAGGTAATTATAAGCAACATGAGGTAATATTGAATGTGTTAGTCTAGGTATGCACAGGTTTACTTGAAGGTTAAACAAAGGAAGCCTTGCTTTATGCTGCCACTAAAGGGCACAAAATTCTAAATATAACATCTCTAAAAAATATCATGTGCGATAGCCAGTATGGATGCATAAAAGAATGAAGTGATCAAACAAATCTTTTTATGAATAAGTAAGCAAAAACCAAGACAAAGGACTTGCTGAAATGTAAAAGAAACTTACTGTTATGTCAAATCCTGATGTGAACCTTTAAATAAAGAATTGAAAATAAAAATATGCAAGAGAGCGGGTTCTACTGCTTCCTTTTACCCTATTACCTTAATTGCCCTTTGCAATATGTTCCCATATCCCGTGATGCCTTCCAACAACCATTTCTACTACTTTTTGCCCTGTTGTTAACGATTATCCTACTCCCATGACTTTGCACAAGGGTAAAGTAACCTTTTCTTAACAGAAGATGGCTGAACGTACAAACCAATATCTGGAACATTGTCAGCTGCCTCCTTATACAGCCATTTTATTCATATAATACATCATTTCTTCTTCATTACTTCTCTTACTGTATACTATTGCACTGCAGGTAATATCCTGAAAAGTAAAACTCTATATTGGCAATCACCCAGGCTCAGGCAAAAAATACCCAGTAGCAGTTTTTCGGAGATAAATGATTTTCTTTGTGCACTGTGGAAGAAAAATCTTTTCTTTTCGTGATCCTTAGCCTGAATATAAAAGCATGAATAATCTGTTCAGGATTGGGGTCTCCTGAACAGATTTTTGAATTTTAAATCAGAAAACCTGTGAGATTTTGGTGGAAAATATGTAGCATTTCAAAGGAAAGATTTGTTGTCAGCTTGAGGCTCGTGGTTTAGGCTGATTTTACGTTACAGTGGGGAGCAATAAAAGCTGCTGCATTAAATAGTATTTCTTTGTAGGAAAAAAAAATGCCAGGAACATGTTGAGCGAGATTTGAATTCAATTTATCACTTAAATAGTAATAACAGCATCAGCTCTGTGCCAAAAGAACTTCCCTCACATCTCGGCACATTGACAATATTCTCAGAGAATTAAACAATGAGAAAAATAATAACACATAGCCCGATGTTGGGAACATGTCATAAGTAAATTGTGATTCTTGATGATTTGGGCATTGTTCTTACTCAGGCAAAACTCCAGGATTTTTTTTTATGTTGCCTTACATCTGTAAAAATAAAGAAAAAGCTTTTGCTGCAATAATTGCCTTAAGTCTGGAGCTACGCTCCACAGCACCTCTTCCCTATTATTCGAATTCTCCAGAACTCTTGTTTGAAAGAAGGCTAGTGTCCAGCCAACTTTCTGTCATGGACCTGGCTCATGGGGCAGCACCATCACATCTACTGGGTTCACAGTACTGGACTGAGCCTTGCTCACATGTATCACATCTGAGCAGAAGGACAACCCATAGGAAAAAAATTATTATTGGGCTACACTGGACAATTTTGCTTCATGAACACTTTTTGGTGTATCTTATAGATTTTTGGCTGCTAATCATTAAAATAATTTAATGTATTGTGTACAGTTTTATAGAAATCTTGTTTTTGCAGTTTGCAATACCTGTTGGCTATGATGCACATGTAAGAAACTTTCGAAAATATTGAACTATTGTCGAAACACATCTAGTATACCAAGTACAACATGAAATATCTTTGTGAATCCAAAAGTAGTGGCTCTATTGTGTAAAATTCAGCTCAGATATACCAACTACCGCTGTAACCGTTATGTGATGGGACAGCTGTGTCAGGAAAGACAAATAATACCCAGGTGCATAGTTATGCGCAGACGGAGAATTCCTATTAGCCAGACCTACTGTCATCAAAGAACCAATGTGCAATTGTGCATAGGCTCATGAATGTGCAAGAACCGAAAATTCCTCTTATGCCCCGTACACACGGTCGGATTTTCCGATGGAAAATGTGTGATAGGACCTTGTTGTCCGAAATTCCGACCGTGTGTAGGCTCCTTCACACATTTTCCATCGGATTTTCCAACACACAAAGTTTGAGAGCAGGATATAAAATTTTCCGACAACAAAATCCGTTGTCGGAAATTCCGATCGTGTGTACACAAATCCGACGGACAAAGTGCCACGCATGCTCAGAATAAATAAAGAGATGAAAGCTATTGGCCACTGCCCCGTTTATAGTCCCGACGTACGTGTTTTGCGCCACCGCGTTCAGAATCATCGGATTTTCCGACAACTTTGTGTGACCGTGTGTATGCAAGACAAGTTTGAGCCAACATCCGTCGGAAAAAATCCTAGGATTTTGTTGTCGGAATGTCCGAACAAATTCCGACCGTGTGTACGGGGCATTAGTCAAAACCGCACACGTGCAACCGCGCATGTGCGAATTCGTGTGCACGTTGGCGTGCACGCCCACCACTGGATTGGTGCCAAGTGGGCTATTTAAACAACTCTGCTGCATTATGACCTTTCCTTATGGTCTAAAATGCTCTGCCACCTGTTACCTCCTGTTGTCGTTCTGCCATTTCGTCTGACCACGCTTGAACTCTGCCTGAACCGACCCCTGGCTTGCCCTTTGACCTCGTCCCTGCCTGATCCCTCTGCCTATCTGCTTACCGTTGCCAACTCCAGCCTGAACCTGACTATTCTTCTGCCTGCTGCTCTGTACCTGACGTGCCTGCTAATTACTGACCCAGCTTGCCTGATTCTGCTCTGTGTCCAGCCCATGGAGGCCATCCCTGCAACCCGCCAGCCACCTAGTGCCTACTGACTGTCTTCCAGCCTACTGCATCTGCTGCCCTGCGTCACATCCCAGCCTGCATCCAAGTGCACACAGACCTCTCATCTGCAACCGTCTTTACCAGAACTACCAGGCACTCGCACCACTCCAGGCTCTTGTACCTACTGTTACCTTATCAGGGGTACTGAGCCAGAGATGTAAGAGATTGCCTTCCTCTCCACGTCAGACTGCATCACCAGTTGGCTACAGGACAGAAAAATATGGCACAAGAACCACTTGTTTACCCGACAGATATTTTTTGTCTCCGCTTCACATAAAACTTTGACTGTCGAAAAATGTTACAAATGCCAATTTTGAGGAAGACATTTTAATTGGTCCACAGTTCAGATACTTTGGGTTTAATTTATTAAAACTGGAGATTGTAAAATCTGGTGCAGCTGTGCATGGTAGCCAATCAGCTTCTAACTTCAGCTTGTTCAATTAAATTGGTTGTAAACCCTCTTTTATACCAAAGTGAAGTGAATAGACTCTGGTGATACACATATATAAAATAAATCCTCTTACATACATTTTACTTGTTTATCTGCAGTCTTCTCTTCTCTACATCCCTTCAAAAGTGCAGATTGTGATAAAATCCTTCTTCATCTGTTAGTATCACAGAGGATGGTGGAGAGCAGCAGTTACAGTGTGTGAGAACTGATTGGAGGAAAGGGACACACACCCCTTCAGACACGGCACAGGACTAAAGGAAGGATACAGAGCAATGTATCAACATGGGGACACGGTGCTTTGGGGTGGAGGGGGCAGAGCCCCCCTACTTTAAAGCACCCACTCCCCATGTTGGTGACATGTGGCCCGGTATGGTTTGGGGGGGCTTGTTTGTCCCTCCCCTTTCCTGACCTGCTGGGCTGCATGCCCGGATGAGGGTCTGGTATGGATTTTGTGGGGACCCCATGCCATTTTTTTTTACAATTTTGGGCTGGGGGTTCCCCTTAAAATCCATACCAGACCCGAAGGGCCTGGTATGCATTGGGGGGACCCCACACTGTTTTTTTCTCATTATTTTTAATTGTCAGCTGACAGCTGAAGAGTCATCGGTTGCTAAGGACGCAGTGGCCGGCTTCCCAGCCTGCTCCAAACAACCAGCTCAATGCAGTAATTTACCGCATTAAGGGCCTGATATGCATTGGGGGGGTGCTGTTTTTTTTTGTCAACATTTTTGATTGTCAGTTGTCGGGAACCCCCTGACAGCTCATGAGTTGTCAGTTGTGAAGGACGTGGCGGTCAGCTTCCCAGCCCACTCCTTAGCAACTAGTTATTTGTCAAAAAACAGTGTGGGGGATCCACAAGCTGTTTTTTGACAAATTCCGCATATGATACCGCCAACTAAACCCTGGTGATAATTATCGCATGCTTTTTTACTCTCTGGTTTGTTTGTGAATTGGACTTAAGAGCTTTTTATGCTATATTTACTGGCACATTTTTTTTTTCAGTAAGTACCGCATAATCCTTATTTTTATTTTGTGAATTGGACTTAATTTACCGCATGTGATAATGTATGCAAATGACTAATATGATACCCTTATCGCATGCTGTAAAGCTTTGTGAATTGACCTCATTGCCACAACATTATAAGGGCAACTGGATTTCATCAATGATCGCTGACTCTTGGTGGACACTGCAGTGAGATGATTATGTGGCACAGCCCCACTGCAAGGAATCACTTTATAGTTCCCCAGAGTTGGGCTTTAAAGACTGGTAAGCTGCAATGTATTACATTTTAATTTTTGGTTTTATATACACTTTAGCACCAAATGAATAGCTAAATACAGTCCACTGTACCTTATATATTGGGGGTGAAAGCACATAATCCCATGTGAAAATCTAAAAGCTCATAAACCTCAGTACTGAAAGAAAGCTAGCTCCAACTTGGAAGCCAATTAAAAGCATACCTCCCAAATTTCTGGACTGAGAAAGAGCCTCTTTTAGTACAAGGTATGTGGGTAAAGGACTTACCCCTGCCACACCTTAAGTTATGTAGTCTGCAGAGGTTTTTTTTGTAATGTTAACTTTTACTGTTTTGACTTTTACTTATACTACCTTTTAAACTGACAAGTGCACCAACCATGACTTTGTTGGTCAGCTGCGACCCTCATGGGACGTCTTCCTACTCCGCTTGAAAAATATTATAAAGGGGGCGCATGCGCGGCTGCCTAGGAGAGCGGTAATGCTATCTTAGAGCTCCGCTCCTGGGACGATTGCACCGGAGGACTACAGGTCCCAGCGGCACCGCGAACGACACACAGCGATAGCTGGTACTTCCTAGAGCCCTCAGGTATCATTATTATGGTCCTGCGGGGCCCAAAACTAAAATATAAAGCTGGTATGGCTAAAGAAGCGCCGGCCAGGCAGTCTTCCAAGATGGCGGTGGCAGTTACCTCACAGCCTTCTACACCGCACACTAGGAAAACACTGCCACACAGTGTAAAGACCCAGGATTTCACCGCTGTGTCTGACTCTGATACAGGCGGCTCACAGACTGTGATTCAATCTGACATGTTTAAAACATTTGAAAGAATGTTACAGAAAGCCCTCAAACAAACTTCAGATCACATTACTGATAAATTGACAAAGGAAATAAGGGAGCTTGGACAGAGAACAGCTGAGTTGGAATTGAGAGTGGATGAAATAGATAGCCACACGCAGCACTTTATCTCTGAATTTGAGAACCTTAAAGAGGAAAATGTTATACTACAGTCACGTTTAGAAGATCAGGAAAATAGGGACAGACGATCGAATCTGCGAATTAGAGGAATCCCTGAGACTGTCATTGATCTCCAAGCCACCATGATAGCTCTATTCCAGGAATTACAGCCTGGTATTCCTGTAGATAGACTGGAAATGGACAGAGTGCACAGGGCTTTAGCTCCTCGCAAAACCAATGGTCCCCCTAGGGACATAATTGCCAAATTTCATTATTATAAAACCAAAGAGCAATTACTTTCAGCTGCTAGAGGGAAAGATTCTCTGCAATTTCAAGGCCATGTGTATCAGCTTTTTGCAGATATTTCCCCACTCACAGTAGCAAAGAGGCGAGCACTCAAACCCCAATTACAGGTTTTACAACAAAACCAGATCACCTATCAATGGGGGTTTCCCTTTTCTCTTCGATTCACATACCTGGAAACCAAGTATGTTTGTCGCTCTTCAGAGGACTTGCAGTCGGCTATGATTGAAATGGGTATTGTAGATAAAGTTACGCCTAAAGAGCAACATCGTAGACGATCGGCCTCCAGCTCCTCTCCACAAAACACAGCAGCAGGCTACAACAATCCCTCTTCTTCTTCACGCCAGAATATTCATAAACGTGGACGATTTGAAAATTCAACACCATCTAATGAAGACACCATGGACTGATCTATACACCCTTTTTTTCAGACCACAACTCATTATTCGATCCCAGTACTCAATGCTGGTTTATACACTTTCCTATTGACACTAAAAACTAACAATTTTTTTGCTGGACTCTCACTTTTTTTTTTTTTTTCTCCTCTTCCCTTTTTTCTTTCTAGAAGGTTTTAGATTCTACTAGCTCACCTGATATATCTTATATTTAGTTTCTCGTTCGTTTTTGATGGTCCTTTTTATTTTTATTATTATTTTTTTTTTTTTCCTTACCTCTTGATAACCAAACTACCACTCTTTTTGGCCTCATTAATTACCTTTTTCTTTTATCTTTTTAGGTCCTCATGAGGTTATGTTTGCGTGTACATGTGTGTGTGTGCGTGTCTGCATATACATGTGTATATATCTGTATGTATGTGTATATACATATATACGGGTATAATATATATTTCTTTTTTTTTTCTTCTCTCTTTTTTGCTGATTAGAGTGAGCTTGGTAGTTGGTAGTTATGGTTGCATAGATTAAAAATGCTCTATTTTAGTGTTAACTACTTATATAACCCCTGTGGTCGTCCGGTGTTGATCTTCCCTTAGGAATTTCTTGCCGCCCCCTTTACCACCCTCAGACCCCTGCTATTATGTGGGATTCTGTTGGTGGCCCTGGAGCCTCTCGGAGACTTCTAATTACTCTCTCGAGATGTTCCCACACCCTATTGTTCTGTCACAAATTAGCAATATTTGGTCCCTATTCTAGGGTAGTTCAATTTTATTATTTTACTTTTTTCTCTGTCACTTCTTTCTCTCTTTTATCTCTTCAGGTGGTGGTCCTGGTTCTTGGTATGTATTATATTCCTCATGATATAATGATATCCCTGACTCTATTATGGCCCCCATAAATATTTTATCTTTAAATGTACAAGGGTTTAATATCCCGCATAAACGCACAAAGGCTATGCGCTCCTTTACAGCTAAGAAAGCACATATTATATGTTTGCAGGAAACCCATTTTACAGACAAAATTTACCCTAAGTTCCTTTCGTCCTCATACCCACAATTTTATGCTGCCTCTGCCTCAGCTAAAAAGCGTGGAACTCTTATTGGCTTCCACCGCAATACCCCCTTTACCCTTGTGTCACAGTTAAATGACCCGGAAGGTAGATATACATTACTTACTGGCTATATTTCTGATACTCCTATTACGATAGTATCCTACTATGCCCCAAATAAACGCCCAGAAGCTTTTTTATCCCATCTTTTTCAACTAGTTGATACGCACAAATTTGGTACGGTTGTCTTATGTGGAGACTCTAATGCTACGGTTTTTCCTTTCTTGGATAAATCCCCTTCAGCCCCACCTACAAGCTCTGCTAGATTGACTCTCCAATCTCTGCTTTCTACTCATAACTTAGTAGATACTTGGCGAGAACTTAATCCTTCCAGTAAACGTTTCACACACTATTCATATCCACATAACTCTTTCTCACGTATAGATCATATCTTAACTCCATCTAGCATGATACCAGAAATTATTTCCTCTAAAATAATCCCATTTCCATGGACTGACCACTGTGCTGTTTTCACAACCTTGGCTTCCACTATTCCCAGATCACACGATACTACTTGGTGTGTTAATAACTCTTTATTGACTAATCCATCCCTTAAAACTGAGATTGAAGAGGCAATTACTGATTATCTTTCCTTTAATGACACGAATGATGTCTCCCCCCTCACTTTGTGGGAGGCCCACAAAGCGGTCATTCGGGGCAGATTGATACAACAAGCATCAGCAATTAAAAAAGAACGTAAACTACAGTTTGCTAAGCTTGAGGCTGTTTATAATAAATGCCATATGACCTTTCAATCTTACCCGAATGCCGCCAATAACTCAAAACTGGAGAAAGCTCGTCTTGATCTAGACCTTTTTTTAACCGATTCTGCTGATAAATTACTACGTAAACGCCAACATATCCAATATCTTAAAGCTAACAAACCAGATACCCCTATGGCGCGTAGTTTGAAGGCAATACAACACGCACAGACTTCTTTCAGATTGAAAATATCCCGTGATGGATATACTAGCAACCCAGTTAAAATATTAGAGATATTTCGCTCTAATTTAGCTAAATTATATTCCCCCGCTCACGACTTTGATAAAACAAAAGCAGATACTCTGTTTTCCAACATAAAGCTCCCTACCTTAGACCAGGAACAACAGGATAACCTCGAGTCCCCCATAACAGCACCTGAAGTTCTGACTGCCATTAAACTATTAAAACCAAATAAGAGACCTGGTCCTGATGGGTTCTCGGCATTATATTACAAACAGTATGCACACATTTTAGCACCCATCTTAACCAGGGCCTTCAATTCTATCCTGAAAGGTTATTCATTTGGGTCTGATACACTGACCTCCATTATAGCAATGATTCCCAAACCCCGTTCCGACTCTACCTCTTGGACCAATTACCGCCCCATATCGCTCCTTAACCTAGACATTAAATTACTAGCCAATATCTTGGCGACTCGTTTGAATAACGTTATAGGTCAACTGATTCACAGAGACCAAACAGGTTTTATGCCAACGCGCCAGGCAGGTGATAATGTCAGGCGTGCTCTCTTACTTATTCACGCAGCTAAAATTAGACACATCCCTACATGCCTATTATCTTTGGATATCAGAAAAGCTTTCGATTCTGTCACCTGGCCATATTTGCAATACATGCTTCAAAAATGGGGATTTGGGAATCATTTTCTTACATGGATCTCCTCTCTGTATAATAACCCAAAGGCATATATTAAATATGCGGGATATAAATCTGCAATGTTAGACATTAGAAGAGGGACTAGGCAAGGCTGCCCTCTATCCCCATTGCTTTTTGCTCTCCTGATTGAACCACTAGCACAACTAATTAGGTCTCATCCAGATATTAAAGGTATCGAATTTGGCGGATATCAGCATAAGTTGTGTCTTTATGCAGATGATGTCCTTATTTTTTTTATCTCATCCCCATATATCAGCCCCAAATTTACTAAATGTCTTGGACAAATTTGCCCAAGTATCTGGACTTTTTGTTAACCCCACAAAATCGAATGTGTTAAATATTTCTTTGCCACAAGCAGAACTTCGACACGTCCAAACCTCATTACCATTCAACTGGGTTACCCATCAGATCTCATATTTAGGAGTACAACTTACGACCTCGATTAAAGATTTATTTGCTGCTAATTATCTTCCTCTACTGAAACAAGTTACAGGCTCTATGAAACAATGGACATCTCTTCCATTATCATGGATAGGACGGATCAATGCTATAAAAATGTCTATATTACCAAAATTTTTATACTTATTTAGGGTATTACCTATCCCGTTACCTACATATTTTTTAAGACTCACACAACGCAGAGTCATGTCTTTTATTTGGGGAAACACTAAACCCAGAATTTCCAAAACTACACTGTATCTCAAAAAATTGAATGGCGGATTAGGTCTGCCAAACTTCACTTCCTATTACTACGCTGCTCAACTATCACCCCTTCCTAAATATCACTCGTTGGCAGAAACACCCCTGTGGGTTCATATTGAGTCAGTTGACAGCGACCCTATCTCTGTGGCCAATATGCTATGGCTCCAACCTAAAGATAGATCACATCTATCTAATCCCATAACGAAACACTCTTTGTCTATTTGGGATAAATTTAGCACAGCTTGTAATCTCCAATCCCCACATAATCCTCTTCTTTCGTTCCTTAGAAACCCGGCCTTCTATCCTGCTTGGAAATTCCCCGAAATCATTTGCTGCATGGTCTTCCAGGAATTTAATTAGATTTTATCAATTAAGCAACAATACCGATATTTATGCATTTCCGGTGTTATGTGAAACATATGGGCTTCCTAGATCTGAAATTTTTCGTTATTTGCAAATCAAAAATTTTTATACTCCACTTCTTACCACAGGCTCAACAATGAATCAAATGTCACAATTTGAACGTATTTGTAAAAGCGACCCACATGTAAGGGGCTTGATTTCATCTTTGTATCAACAACTTACTGAGACTCATAATGGTTCACTACCCTCTTATACAGATAAATGGGCACAGGATATGAACCGAGTGTTTGACACTAATGACTGGTCCGATATATGGTTAGCCACTAAGAATTCCTCCCCGAACTGCTATGCTTTGGAAACAAATTTTAAAGTCTTAGCAAGGTGGTACTTAGTACCAGCCAGAATTGCAAAATTTATTCTGACATACCCAATTAACTGTTTTAGAGGTTGCTCTGCACCAGGTACCCACTTTCACATATGGTGGCAATGCCCTATAGCTCAAGAATTTTGGAAGAATATTTTTGGAATGGCCTCTAAAGCTCTGGAAACCTCTATTTCCCCAGACCCAGCTTTGGCACTCCTAAATTTGAAACCCACTACTCTTACCCGCACCCAATTTCAGTTATTTCTCCAGCTTAGCACTGCAGCCAAGCAAACTATTGCAAAAGCTTGGAAGTCTCAAACCTTGATTGTAGCGGAAGCCAAACACAGAATGAATAAAGCCCTCATTTATGCCAAAATGACAGCTATTGAGGACAATAACATTAATAAATTTTGCAAAATCTGGCAACCATGGGTTAACCATTTCTTCCCCTACGATTTTGACCAGTCGTTATTGTTACCTTACTAGGATTCTTGATTGCTTACTGTCAAAATATGTGTTGGAGCCGGGCCACCACCTGGAGAGATTCTTCTTCTTCTTCTTCTTCTTTTCTCTCTCTTATTCCTTTCCTTTATTTTCTTACTTTCTCTCTTCTCTACTATGATACATATTTTTGGGATACTCTTTTACTATTAATACATTACTTTCTATTTATAAATAATAATATGATTTATTATATCTGTATATTTATTTTGAGCAATCAAATTCTACAAATAAGCAGGTCAAGACCCTGATTTATAATTAATTTCATTTCATTTACCTCAGGATATCTTTGTAACAAATATTTTTAAATGCCCCCACCCTTCCACAGCTTGCACCCATTGGGGTGGTAGGGTGGTCTGGAGGCATGGTTTATAGGTTTCACAATATTGATCAGAGGCTCTCAGCCCGATCTTAAACTATCTATAAGAATATAGATTGCTCATACACTTTACACTCTGTACTTTATTTATTTATTTTTTCTTATTTTTCATTTATTAAACCTTGATTGTATAGCACAATATATTCATATATTGATCAAAAATCAAATGATTTTGACAGTATCCCTTGTAACAATGTTTATATTCTATTGTTCTTCTTTATGTAAATCTTAATAAAAACATTGAACAAGAAAATATTATAAAATCTGTTTCTGCCACGTAAATTGAGATAGATATAGCTAACGATTTTCTTTAGCCGTAGCTTTGTCTCATGTCTAAGTGTGCTTCTAAATGTCTGGCAAGTGTACTGTGGTCCTTCATCTGTAAAACTTAATACAATGCATTAAAAAGAATAGCAAGTGCAATAATGTATGTTTAAATGGTTTTTATTAGATTTAAACAAGTACAATAACCAAGGAAAGATCAACGTTATACAGTAGGATATATGTTGAGTTTAGTGACAATAAAAATAGTGTACAGTTCTAAATCACTCTCCAGGAGAGTACTCACAGGTTGTGTTGAACCTTGCCAATAATGTGAACTCATTTAGCATAGGCAAGGTTCCTAAGAGCAAACCTCTTTTCCATATCGCACTGGTAGTTGAGATCACTGACCATCTTGGAGATCAATGGGGCTGTGGAGGTTTTCCACAGTCTGTCCATGTTGAGTTTTGCTGCATATATGTCAGGGCTGGCTCAGCCCTTCCTTCTCTGAGCTGGCCGCTCAGCTGTCGGCTAATTGCCAGCTCTCATCTCTCTCCACAGTTACCCAGCTGTTCCTGATCCTGCTCGTCTGACCTGCCTACTTAAAGCTGTCCAGCTCACTTCATCTCTGCCTTCGCCTTGGTCGCATCACAAGAAACCATCTCTTGCGTTCCTGTTTAAAGACTGGCTTGCTGACATCCCTTCTGGCTCCTTTGCCTGCTTGCTGTTCCATTTGGATCCCTGACTTCTGGTCTGGCTGATTACCCGATCTGGTTACTGAACTCTGGCTTGGCTAATTACTAGATCTGGTTAGTGGACTCTGGCTATGCTTTGACTATGCTTACTCTATTTATTTTTATTTTTATTAATAAAAAAGTGTGATTTAATTGTACTTCTGTCTCGGTCTGATTCATGGTTTCTGAGAATATAATAGGTGGATTATGATACTTCAAGAATTAGGAGGGAAGTTTTCTGGACCAATATGAAGTAAGTTATCTTAGATCAGAGTAAATACTTTGTTCCAGAAAAATCGTATTGACTTACAGGACCACATAATGTGAAGTAGAGAACCAAGATCACCACAGTGGTGCCAGCATAGCGATGAGTAAGTAGGGTATATTTTCAAGAGTTTCACAGGTGTTAGATACCACTGGTGGAGGAGTTTCAGGTATGGCTCCCAATGGTTTGCGCAGTGGGAGGCTTTCATGGTGTATTAAAAGGCCTTTTGCCAGGTTTGATCAGAGATGTTTTGACTGAGAGCCACTTTCCATTTGGAGTGTGAATTTTAGGTTAATGAGCTAGGAGTAGAAGCAGGAAATCTCTTTTCAAGTGCAATAATTTAATGGTTGGATGAATGGTTTAGTGTAGTAGAAAATGTTTTTGTAGTTACATAATACATTTTTTATAGCAGACTAAAAAAAGAGGGACAACCGAGGAAGAAAGAAGGATAAATACATTTAGCTCCAAAAGAGGAACAGCCCTTCCAAATGAAGGACAGTTGGAAGCTATGTCAAAAGGAGGGAAGCAACAAAACAGTGAGAGTTCAAGGGCATATACCCTTGCTCGTTGGAATCAGTGGTTTGAATGTAGGGTTCTCTACATTCTTGTTGAATGTGAAAAAACTATTTAACATGTATGTCAAGTCTAACTTTTTTTTAAAAATGCAATACATTTTTTGTAATACATACCTATTTTCTTTTATTTATCCCTTTAACCTGTTGCTGACCAGCCGCCGTGGTTATACGGCGGCAGGTTGGCTCCCCTGCACAAAACGCCATAGCTGTATGACGAGCATTTTATGGGGTATAGGGAGCGCGCCACGTGACGTAGGAGCTGATGCACATGCCCGGCGACCGCGATGTCCGCAATCACTCCTGAGAGAGACAGAACAGAGGTCTGTCAATGTAAACAGACAGATCTCCGTTCTGTCAGGGATGAGGAGACAGATCAGTTGTCCATACTGATTATGAACTGCGATCAGTCTCCTCCCCAGTCAGTCCCATCCCCCCACAGTTAGAACACATACTGAGGGAACACATTTAACCCCTTGATCGCCCACTAGTGTTAACCCCTTCCTTGACAGTGACATTTATACAGTAATCAGTGGCTATTTTTAGCTCTGATCGCTGTATAAATGTCAACGATCCAAAAAAAATTGTCTAAAGTGTCTGATCTGTCCTCCGAAATGTCACAGTTCTGCTAAAAATCGCAGATCTCCGCCATTACTAGTAAAAAAAATATATATTTATAAAAGTGCCATAAATATATCCCCTATTTTGTAGATGCTATAACTTTTGCACAAACCAATCAATATACGTTTATTGCAAAAAAAAAAAAAAAATATTGTGTTTTTTTTTCAAAATTGTCGCTCTTTTTTGGTTATAGCGCAAAAAATTAAAACCACAGAGGTGATCAGGTACCTCCAAAACTAAGTTCTATTTGTGGTTTGTGTTTGGGTGCAGCGTCGCATGCCCGCGCAATTGTCAGTTAAAGCGACGCAGTGCCATATCGCAAAAAAATGGCCTGGTCATTAAGGGGGCAAATCCTTCCGGGGGTGAAGTGGTTAATGATCCACCAAGCATAGAAAAATCCTTTTTGATGTGCCAGAAGTGAACTCACCTCCCAAGTCCTGTTGTGAGCTGAAAACACTCAACATTGTGGTGTCAGCCCTGCCCAGTTGCCTTTTGGTAAACTACTCAACCACTTCCACTCTTGGACCCCTACAAGTCTAACCATTCTGTAGTCCATAATAAGAACTAAGTTGGCTAAAAAGACTATTTGAGATAACACAGGAAGTGTTCAGAGGACAAAGGAGAGCTCTGAATTTCCGGCATGATCCACAGTTTTTATTTTTATCTTTGCACTTATTAAACAGATATAGCAAAATGTATCCAATTTTATATTCATTAGACCAAAAGGGAACAAACAAGTAAAGTTCATTGTTAGGGTTTCCGTACACTTTAAATTGAAGACATGTTTTTTTTTTCAGCCTAATATATCTTAAGTTCACTAAAATCTGCAATGTTCGTAAAAGATCCCAAGTCTGATGGTAATTTTATTGCGAGCCAAATGGGTCATAAACACTCCTGGTGTTGGCAGCGTGTTTTATTGAAACCCTTGAGCAAAGTAAAAAGTTACTGACTTTATGCAATGAATACAAACTTTAATTTTCCCCTCCATATCAGTGCATTCCTTCTTCCGGGCTTATTGTGTGCTTAGACTATAGGAACTACTGTGAAATTGATTCTTAAAATGGCAGAAGCGAAGGATAAATCTGTGTAAAAGCAAAAGCAGACTCATATTGTCCAAGTCAGGACAAAGATGTTTTCATATATTTCTAAATGGAAGGTATTGTTGATGCTGCATAATGCTGAACTATGTTATTATCAGACCCTGCATGACACAGAGGAATGAAAGATTTCTGCCCAGCTGTAAATGTCACCTATAGTTCCTGTTTTCATACTAATATCTTCAAAGCTGAAGAATTTTCACATTTAGACCTAAAATAAGGCTTTTTTTTTTATTCTCTGGAAGAAAAAAATAAATATTATAAAGCGGTATTAAACCCTAAAACAAAAATGTAATATATTGAAGCTTAACAATCCTTTAATGGGGTGGCTGCATTTGTTTTCCTTTTTTAGTTTTGTTTTTCCTTCATTTTTACCCGGTGATCTGGCCAATAGCACATTTCTTGTCTAATGCCCCGTACACACAATCAGACTTTCCGACGGGAAATGTTGGATGTCAGCTTGTTGGCGGAAAGTCCGACTGTGCGTATGCTCCATCGGACAATTGTTGCCGGACTTTCCGCCAACAAATGTTGGCTAGCATGTTCTCAAATTTTCTGCCAACAAATGTGTGTTGTCGGACTTTTCGATCGTGTGTGCACAAGTCCGTCAGACAAAAGTCCAAAGTACAAACACGGGGGTTAGGAACGCATGACGTCACCCGCGGTCATCTGTCTCTGATACGATCACACGCTGTTTCGCCGGCACTCGGATCTGAGTGCGGCTGCATGTAAGTGAGTTTTTCTTTGTTTTTATGCAATAAACTTTTATACAGAGAGCACTAGATTTGTCATTATCTCGTTGCATATGTGGCATCTTTAAACCCTGATGAGCGCTGAATCCGTGGATTCCACTACTAGGACTGCCTTACTTGCTATGTGCTTTCTGCTTTGTGACCTGTTTCAGGTCGAATCGTTAAGGTGAGAGGCCATCCATTTTTGGTGGAGGGATCACAGTCACTGAATCAGAGATTCTTGTCTTCTTAAGTGTGTGCCACTGGTCTTGCTTTCACAGTTCTAATTTATTTTCACACACATCCACAATTTATGGACATTTAGTAACTGCGCAGCACTGTTTTGATATTTATACAAAGTACAAACACGCATGCTCGGAATCAATGCTCACCAAACACAACTCTAGCAGAAGGAGCCCAAAGGGTGGCGCATGACTATTGAACTTCCTTTTTCTCGGCTCGCCGTACGTCTTGTACGTCACTACGTTTGTAATTGGTGGCAACCATTTGTGTGACCGTGTGTACGCAAGACAAGTTGGAGCCAACGATCTTCGAACAAAATTCCACAGTTTTGTTGTCGGAAAGTCAGATCGTGTGTACGTGGCATTAGGGGGTCTCTACTCTGGATGGAGGAGAAATGAAGACACCTTTTGAGAGCAGGATTGTCAATCTAGGAGGAGGGTAATGTTAGAAGCACTAGCAGATATGGACTTGACTAACAAATAGATTTTTTCTTTCCTTTGGGATAAAGATTTTACAAAAATGAATAAAAGGTGATCACTGTTACCACCCTGGTCAGTGTTACATGGTGTGTCTGTACGATCTCTCTCATCTTTATGTCGATATTTGCCAGCATAAGAAGGATCATCAATTTCATCCAAACATTTTTTTATGCAAGAAAGATCACATCACAAAGCAGTGCAACATTTCAGAGCCACGCTTGACCCCTTCATCAGGGATGTAATGACATCACATCGCACGCTTGACGAAGGGGTCCTGCGTGGCTCCGAAATGTTGCATTACACCATTTTGTGATGTGATCTTTCTTGAATAAAAAAACGTTTGGACGAAATTGATGATCCTTGGTGTGCTGGTGAATATCTACATATCGTATAGGTTCCAGTATCCAGCTGGCGGTCACTACAGCATCCTGCACCCTAAGAGCTTATTAGCATTATAAGGGAAAGGTCTCAGAACTCTTCCCGCCCCCCTGGAGAGTGCAGACGATAAAATCTCTTGAGGACACGTTTAAGAGGATTTTATTGAACATTTTTCCTGACTCCAGTAGGTTACAGTGTCGTGGAAAACGTAGTATTGAGTCTTCTGTTTGTCAAGAGAGGAGCGTTGGAGAAGGCGTCTGGAAAACGTAGTATTGCGTCTCCTGTTTGTCAAGAGAGGAGCATTGGAGAAGGCGTCTGCCTAAGTGAGGCATTTCAGAATTTTTCTAGTCCTCGCCGCCCAGGGCTGTCAGCTTCCACATCCCATCGGCAGCGTCTGCATCACATGGTGGACAATTACCTCGGAAAAAAACTGAGATGGAGAGCTTTCCAGCTGACGATCCACTGACTTACCAGGTCATGAGAATAGACCACTGGTCAGAACTTGCCCAGTATGCTATTGTGTTGCTGGGCTGCCCTGCATCCAGCGTGCTTTCAGAATGGGCATTCAGTGCTGCAGGAGGTTTCCTTACTGATCATAGAACACATCTGTCCACAGACTCCGTGGACCGTTTGACTTTTATAAAAATGAATCAGTCCTGGATTACCAGCTATGATGCCCCTGATGCCGATGTCACTGATTAAGTCTTTTTGGGATGTGGAATCTCTGCAGGACTTTGAGGCTGCCTAGCTTTGAGAGTGTTCAATCATTTAATCCGGAAGAATGTTTTTGGTATAGGTTTCATGGGCACAATTAACACCCAAAGACCAATTTTTCAGCACCTGTTTGACAGGTGCATATCATTGCAATTTTTTACATCAAGGCCAATTCTTGCTTTCATCAAGAGTACCTCTATAGGGTTAAGGTGGGAAGGCGCCACCGACACCCAAAGGCCAATTTTTCTGCACTTATTTGACAGGTGCATATCTATGCAATTTTTTACAGCAAGGCCAATTCTTGCTTTCTACTTTTATCCAAAGTCAAACTGACACCATCCAAAAAATCTCTAATCTTGTTCCCAGTGCACTACATTGTGTCCTCATCATACACACTGGCTCCCCAGCTGTTGCTGAGCAAAATAAAGGCAGCTTGCAGGGAAAATGTAATTTTGGCTTTATAAATGCAATTATTGCTGCAGCAGATTCTAGGTACAGATCCGCCACTTTAGAGGTAGACTAAGGGGACCCCCCAGGCACTATATTGGAAGGAATTTTTCATTTTTTCGCTTTCACTTTAAAAATCAAAAAATCACTGTTCATATAAAAATGAACTTTTCTTTATTGTTACATGCCCCCCAGAGCAGGACCCGGACCCCTATAACCATTGTATGCCCAATTACTTGCATATAAGCCTTCAAAATGGGCACTTTTGATTTTTGACGTTCAGGTCCCATTGACTTTAATGGGGTTCGTTATTTGGGTCCGAATTTTTGCGGTGTTCGAAATTTCTGGTGCGAACTGAACAGGGGTCCATTCAGCCCATCCCTAGTCGTAAGTCTGAATGGTCGTTAAACAGATACGTCCTTAAACGAGGAGTATCTGTATTCTAGTCTCTCCACTCTATTCAAAAATAAATTAAAAATTTCCTTTAGTTATACTTGAACATTAGGGATGAGCCGAACACCCCCCGGTTCGGTTCGCACCAGAACCCGCGAACGGACCGAAAGTTCGCACGAACGTTAGAACCCCATTGACGTCTATGGGACTCGAACGTTCGAAATCAAAAGTGCTCATTTTAAAGGCTAATTTGCATGGTATTGTCCGAAAAAGGGTTTGGGGACCCGGGTCCTACCCCAGGGGACATGTATCAATGCAAAAAAAACTTTTAAAAACGGCCGTTTTTTCGGGAGCAGTGATTTTAATGATGCTTAAAGTAAAAAAAAAAAAGTGAAATATTCCTTTAAATATCGTACCTGGGGGGTGTCTATAGTATGCCTGTAAAGTGACGCGTGTTTCCCATGTTTAGAACAGTCCCTGCACCAAATGTCATTTTTAAAGGAAAAAATCTCATTTAAAACTGCTTGCGGGTTTAATGTCATGTCGGGTCATGGCAATATGGATGAAAATCAGTGAGACAAACGGCATGGGTACCCCCCCAGTCCATTACCAGGCCCTTTGGGTCCTGTATGGATATTAAGGGGAACCCCGCACCCAAATTAAAATAAGGAAAGGCCCTATATACTCTGAACAGCAGTATACAGGCGGTGCAAACAAGACAGGGACTGTAGGTTTGTTGTTAAGTAGAATCTCTTTGTAATTTTGAACGGGTACATTTTTAACGTGTTTAGCTCCAGCCAAAAAATCTTTTTTAAGCTTTTTGGAAAACATAGGGAAGGGTTATCACCCCTGTGACATTTGTTTTGCTGTCTTTCCTCCTCTTCAGAAGATTTCACCTCACTTTTTTGTCCCAATGAAAAATGTTTTTTGAAAATTTGGGTTTTTTTGTGGAACAAGGATTGGAAAGCATCAGTGGAAAGGAGAAATTGTTTTCCCATATTAACTCTTACAGGAGAGAATTTCCCTTCCTAGGGGTAGATTTCATCTCACTTCCTGTTGTCTCCTTCCGTTTGCAAGTAGGAGTCGTTTGTAAGTTAGATGTTTGAAAGTAGGGTCCTGCCCTATATACTCAGCAGAAATTTGGGCCTTAGGTGTTGCTGTGGCCACAACACTGTAAGCCCTCACAGGGCCCTGCTGTGAAATATTAGATCAAGAATTGTAATTACATGCCCCTGTTGAACAGGAGCTGAAAAATTAGGCCTTAGGCACTGGTGCTGGTGCCACAACACTGCAACCCCTCACAGACACTCTAGTTGGAACGCAGGAACGAGCCCTGCTGCAAAGTATTGCATCAAAAATTGTAATTACACGCCCCTGTTAGACAGGGGCAGAAAAATTGGTCCTTAGGCACTGGTGCTGGTGCCACAACACTGCAACCCCTCACAGACACTCTAGTTGGAACGCAGGAACGAGCCCTGCTGCAAAGTATTGCATCAAAAATTGTAATTACACGCCCCTGTTAGACAGGGGCAGAAAAATTGGGCCTTAGGCACTGGTGCTGGTGCCACAACACTGCAACCCCTCACAGACACTCTAGTTGGAATGCAGGAACGAGCCCTGCTGCAAAGTATTGCATCAAAAATTGTAATTACACGCCCCTGTTAGACAGGGGCAGAAAAATTGGGCCTTAGGCACTGGTGCTGGTGCCACAACACTGCAACCCCTCACAGACACTCTAGTTGGAATGCAGGAACGAGCCCTGCTGCAAAGTATTACATCAAAAATTGTAATTACACGCCCCTGTTAAACAGGGGCTGAAAAATTGTGCCTTAGGCACTGGTGGTGGCGCCCAGAACCAAAAATGTTCTTACAAGCTATCAGCGTGATGATTGAGGAGGAAGAGGATAATTACTCAGGGATAGTCACTCAGCATCAGCATAGGCAGTCTTTGAAGGGATCTGAAAAAAATTATTCAGTTACATCAGCATCAGGTGCTTGGTAGCTGGTGGTGATCCAAGACTGATTCATTTTTATGAAGGTCAGCCGATCGACCGAGTCAGTGGACAGACGCACCCTGTGATCGGTTACCACGCCTCCAGCAGCACTGAATGTGCGTTCCGAAAGAACGCTGGATGCAGGACAGGCCAGTAGCTCAATTGCATACTGTGCAAGCTCTGGCCAGTGATCCATCCTCAAGACCCAGTAACCCAGAGGATTTTCGGTGGGAAAGGTGTCCAAGTCTGATCTTGCCCCTAGGTATTCCTGCACCATGTAAAACAGACGCTGGCGATGGTTGCTGGAACCGATCATACCTTGGGGCTGCGGACCAAAAAATTGTCTGAACGCATCGGTCAGACGGCCACCTTCTCCACCGCTCCTTCTTTGACTGACTGAAGCCTCAGCAACACGTTGTCCAGAAACAGGAGTTTGTAACCTCCCAGTCTCTGGGAACGCGTTGCACAGACCTTTCTGCAAGGCCTCCCGAAGATGTTTCATCCTCTGCTCCCTCTGCGATGGTAAGATAAGGTCCGCAACCTTACCCTTGTAACGTGGATCAAGGAGGGTTGCCAGCCAGTATTGGTCCTTCTCCTTGATACCACGAATACGAGGATCCTTACGCAGGCTTTGCAGGATCAGGGAGGCCATGCAGCGTAGGTTTGCTGAGGCATTCGGTCCGGAGTCCTCTGGGTCACTAAGGACAACAACGTCCGCAGCCACCTCCTCCCAGCCACGTACAAGTCCATGTGTTCCTTGGGACTGATCCCTTAAAGACTGCTGATGCTGAGTGCCAGGCTCCACCTCCATACTGACACAATCTTCCTCCTCCTCCTCCTCCTCCTCGTCCTCTTCCTGTGTGATCGGCGGGCACGCAGGAACACTGTCTGGATAAAGGGGGCCTTGAGAGCTAAGGAAGTCCTCCTCTTCCTGCCTCTGTTCTGCCTCAAGTGCCCTGTCCATTATTCCACGCAGCGTGTGCTCCAACAGGTGGACAAGGGGGACAGTGTCACTGATGCATGCACTGTCAGTGCTCACCATCCTCGTGGCCTCCTCGAATGGTGACAGGACAGTGCATGCATCCCTGATCATGGCCCACTGGCGTGGGGAAAAAAAACCAAGGTCCCCTGACCCTGTCCTGGTGCCATAGTCACACAGGTACTCATTGATGGCCCTCTGCTGCGTGTGCAGCCGCTGCAGCATGGCCAACGTTGAGTTCCACCTGGTGGGCATGTCACAGATTAGGCGGTTCTTGGGCAGGTTAAACTCCTTTTGGAGGTCCGTCAGCCGAGCACTGGCATTATATGACCGGCGGAAATGCACACAGACTTTCCTGGCCTGCCTCAGGACATCCTGTAAGCCCGGGTACCTGCCCAAGAACCGCTGCACCACCAAGTTAAGGACGTGAGCCAAACAGGGCACATGGGTCAGTTGTCCCTGTCGGAGGGCAGAGAGGAGGTTGGTGCCATTGTCGCAAACCACCATTCCTGCCTTAAGTTGGCGTGGCGTCAACCACCTCTGAACCTGCCCCTGCAGAGCTGACAGAACCTCTGCCCCAGTGTGGCTCCTGTCCCCCAAGCACACCAGCTCAAGCACCGCATGGCATCTTTTGGCCTGCGTACTTGCGTAGCCCCTTGAACGCCTACGGAGCACCGCTGGTTCCGAGGAAGAGGCCATGGAGGAAGAAGAAGAGGAGGGGGTGGAGGAGAGAGGTGTGTCACAATCAGCATTTTGGAGGCGTGGTGGCGGAACAACCTCCAACACTACTGCACCTTGTCCTGCATCCTTCCCAGCTGCCAGCAGAGTCACCCAATGCGCCGTGAAACTTAAGTAACGTCCCTGTCCATGCCTGCTGGACCATGAGTCAGCGGTAATATGCACCTTACCGCTGACCGCCCTGTCCAGCGAGGCATGGACATTGCCTTCCACATGCCGGTAGAGAGCCGGAATCGCCTTCCGTGAGAAAAAGTGGCGTTTGGGTACCTGCCACTGAGGAACCGCACATTCCACAAACTCACGGAAGGGGGCAGAGTCTACCAACTGAAAAGGCAGCAGTTGAAGTGCTAGCAATTTTGCCAAGCTAGCATTCAACCGCTGGGCATGTGGATGGCTGGGAGCAAACTTCTTTCGGCGGTGCAGCAGCTGGGGCAGGGAAATTTGCCTGGTACAATCTGACGTCGGTGTACCAAAAGCAGATTGCCCACAAGTACTTGGCTGTGACACACCTAATTCTACACCTTCATTCCTCTCACTGCAGGTCTCAGAGAGGACTGAAGGTCTAGTGGGGTTGGAAATCTCAGCTGATGAGGAGCAAGGAGAGATCCTCTTTGTTCTTTGGTGTGGGTCTTTTAGATATGCTTGCCAACGAACTGCATGGCAGGTCAACATATGTCTGGTCAAGCATGTGGTACCCAAGCGGGAGATGTTTTGGCCACGCGAGATACGCTTGAGACATATGTTGCAAATAGCAGCGGTGCGATCTGATGCACTCGTCTCAAAAAAGGCCCACACCAAAGAACTTTTTGAATAACGCGCAGAGACTGCAGCGCCCTGCACATGTGGAGCTTTGGGGTGTGATGCAGTCAATGTGCTGCCCTTAGGCTGGCCCCTGGAGGGCATCCTGCCTCGTTGGTGATGTGCCGCCTCCTCCTCCTCCTCCTCCTCTCTCCTATCAGGCACCCACGTTGAGTCAGTGACCTCATCATCCCCTCCCTCCTCATCACTGGAGCAAACCTGGCAGTATGCTGCAGCAGGGGGAGCATGACTGCCAGATTGCTGTCCTTCTTGGGCACCCCCTCTGTCCGTGCTCATGTTACTGCC
This sequence comes from Lithobates septentrionalis, assembly GCA_037952835.1. NCBI lineage: Eukaryota > Metazoa > Chordata > Amphibia > Anura > Ranidae > Lithobates > Lithobates septentrionalis. The sequence goes on from JBBDGP010001358.1 coordinate 226,422, forward strand.
TTCATCGAGCTCAGTATCATCATCAGAGCCTTCCAAACGCTGGGCATCCTCCTGGAGCATGTACCCAACACTGTGGTCAAACAGTTCGAGGGAATCCTCAGGAGGACATGGTGGAGCTAGGGAAGGAGTCACTGATGACATTGAGCTGAGGGAAGAGGCCGCTGCTTTGCCAGACAAAGCACCCTGGGCATGGGTGAGAGAGGATGAGGAGGATGAGGACGGCTTGGTCATCCACTCGACCAAGTCTTCCGCATGTTGCGGCTCAACGCGGCCAGCTGCCGAAAAAAAGGCCAAGCGTGTCCCATGGCCACGTGCTGATGAGGATGCACCGTCTCCACGACCAGCACTAGACACAGAGCCTGCTTGCCCTCTCTTATTGGCTTGTGACTGTCTGCCTCTCCTTCTTGGCCTTCCAGACATACTAATGGCCTGTAGCTGCACTAAGCTGGGATAGAACACCTGTAATTTTCTTCAGGTAGCTTTATATACTGTAACCAGACAAGCCTGCCTGTCAGTAGGAAGATAACAGGAACGGATCTAGCTGAACACTGTGAGCAGGACGCACTGCACTAAATGTAAATAGCAGGAACGGATCTAGATAAACACTGTGAGCAGGACGCACTGACTGCACTAAATGTAAATAGCAGGAACAGATCTAGCTGAACACTGTGAGCAGGACGCACTGACTGCACTAAATGTAAATAGCAGGAACGGATCTAGCTGAACACTGTGAGCAGGACGCACTGACTGCACTAAATGTAAATAGCAGGAACGGATCTAGCTGAACACTGTGAGCAGGACGCACTGCACTAAATGTAAATAGCAGGAACAGATCTAGCTGAACACTGTGAGCAGGACGCACTGCACTAAATGTAAATAGCAGGAACAGATCTAGCTGAACACTGTGAGCAGGACGCACTGCACTAAATGTAAATAGCAGGAACAGATCTAGCTGAACACTGTGAGCAGGACGCACTGCACTAAATGTAAATAGCAGGAACAGATCTAGCTGAACACTGTGAGCAGGGCGCACTGCACTAAATGTAAATAGCAGGAACGGATCTAGCTGAACACTGTGAGCAGGACGCACTGACTGCACTAAATGTAAATAGCAGGAACGGATCTAGCTGAACACTGTGAGCAGGACGCACTGCACTAAATGTAAATAGCAGGAACAGATCTAGCTGAACACTGTGAGCAGGACGCACTGCACTAAATGTAAATAGCAGGAACGGATCTAGCTGAACACTGTGAGCAGGACGCACTGCACTAAATGTAAATAGCAGGAACAGATCTAGCTGAACACTGTGAGCAGGACGCACTGCACTAAATGTAAATAGCAGGAACAGATCTAGCTGAACACTGTGAGCAGGACGCACTGCACTAAATGCAAATAGCAGGAACGGATCTAGCTGAACACTGTGAGCAGGACGCACTTACTGCACTAAATGTAAATAGCAGGAACGGATCTAGCTGAACACTGTGAGCAGGACGCACTGCACTAAATGTAAATAGCAGGAACAGATCTAGCTGAACACTGTGAGCAGGACGCACTGCACTAAATGTAAATAGCAGGAACAGATCTAGCTGAACACTGTGAGCAGGACGCACTGCACTAAATGTAAATAGCAGGAACGGATCTAGCTGAACACTGTGAGCAGGACGCACTGCACTAAATGTAAATAGCAGGAACAGATCTAGCTGAACACTGTGAGCAGGACGCACTGCACTAAATGTAAATAGCAGGAACGGATCTAGCTGAACACTGTGAGCAGGACGCACTGACTGCACTAAATGTAAATAGCAGGAACGGATCTAGCTGAACACTGTGAGCAGGACGCACTGCACTAAATGTAAATAGCAGGAACAGATCTAGCTGAACACTATGAGCAGGACGCACTGCACTAAATGTAAATAGCAGGAACGGATCTAGCTGAACACTGTGAGCAGGACGCACTGCACTAAATGTAAATAGCAGGAACAGATCTAGCTGAACACTGTGAGCAGGACGCACTGCACTAAATGTAAATAGCAGGAACGGATCTAGCTGAACACTGTGAGCAGGACGCACTGACTGCACTAAATGTAAATAGCAGGAATGGATCTAGCTGAACACTGTGAGCAGGACGCACTGCACTAAATGTAAATAGCAGGAACAGATCTAGCCTAATCTATCTAACTCAAATCAAATGACACTGTCTGTCTCTCTCTCTATCAGCACACCGGAACACACTACACAGGGCCGCCGTGCAGGCGGCCTTATATAGTGTGGGGCGTGTACTAAATCCCCTGAGCCATAATTGGCCAAAGCCACCCTGGCTTTGGCCAATTACAGCTCTCTCTACTGACGGCGCTGTGATTGGCCAAGCATGCGGGTCATAGTGCATGCTTGGCCAATCATCAGCCAGCAATGCACTGCGATGCCGCAGTGAATTATGGGCCGTGACGCGCCACACGAATTTGGCGCGAACGGCCCATAACGTTCGCAATTCGACGGACGGTCGAACAGCCGATGTTCGAGTCGAACATGGGTTCGACTCGAACACGAAGCTCATCCCTATTGAACATTAAAGCAAAGAAAGCTGAGTTGCTAAGCCAGAAAAGAGTGGCAGAGGAGTATAACTCACAAGACTGGCTGAACAGAATTACAAATCCTTGGGCAGACAAATTATTAAACATTTATGTATTTTAATAGTTTTCAGGCTGTTAGCCTAGAGTTCCACTTAAAACAATGGCCAAAGTACTGCATCATAACAAGCCAATTCTTGAAGAACTATCCTATTCTAACGGTTTCTTACAAGCCATATAGATTTCTTCATGTTACTATCTTGTTACACATCCTTATGAAGTGGCTTTCGTGGGCAAAGGTATAAATATTCATCATGAGAATTTACAAAAATGCAAACTGGCACAGAGTATACTCATTGTGCTCACATTACATTTTCCTGGTAACGTCCTGTCATGTGGTTTTCATCCCATGGAGAAAAATTGTTTGCGGAAAAACATATTTGTGGTTACGTCAAAAGGAAGACATAATCCCAACTGACAGTAATATTTTCACTGTAATCAGGAGAGAATAGTGCTGGAACATCATCTACAGAAAATATTAACAAGCTGGTAAGATTTATATTCTGTTTGTTCTGCATTTATTTCTGAAAACGAATGCAAACTGTAAAATGTAATCCGTGTGCACATCCAGGGTGAAAATGCGTATTTCTTTATAAAACAGGCTGCAAGCGTCTCGTTCTTTATTAGAATGAAACTAAACTGTTGAATCTGCCCAAAGAGGCAATTAGAGGATGACTGGCTAGCTAATAGAAGGTAGACATGTGCGATTAGTTTTGTACGAATCGAAAATTCGTACGATTTTCCGTAAATTCGTACATTCGGGAGGATCCGAAATACGAATTGCTATGCTTCCGAATTTTGTACGAAATTTTGTTTACGAATTTCGGATCCAAATTCCTAACGAACATTCGTAATTGTTACGAAAAGTTAACGAACCTAAAAGTTAAAAACCCAGGAAGTTAGCACAGGGATGGTGGGAGCCCCTCATAATGATAAATTCATCATAACGAACATTCGTAATTGTTACGAAAAGTTAACGAAAATTCGTATTTCGTACAAATTTAAATTGAATTTCGGACACGAATTACGAAATACAAATTAATTCTAATACGAAAAGGAACGAAACAAAACAAATTTATTGACGGCGCAAATGTCTAATAGAAGGTATGATGTTCGGGGTTGGGACAACATTGGGTCCAAGGAGAACCCAGTCTGTTCAAGGTTTATGGACCTGCCAAATCAATGTGGCAATTCATTTGCCTGAATTAATTGTAATGACAATGCACTGCATGGGATTTTGAACTTTGGTCAGCTAGTTTAGAAGGACCGGTAATGGGAGCTTTGTTATGTGCCAGACCCCTCACTATAAAAGTAGAGGCATATTTGGTTCATAACATACTGTCCAAGGGTGGTTCCATTGCTCCTCCATAGAGTGGAGCCATCTTAAGACAGGAAGGGTGTTTGGCCAGATCACCAGGGGAAAATAAACGGAAAAAAAATGAATAAATAGAAAACTAATGCAGACAAAATAGGAAAAATTAGCTGCATACCAACATCCATCCAACAGGTTTATTGAAAGAATGCCACCTGGACTATGACAACCGACCAAGGGGTGACGACGTTTCACACATACATCGTGCTTCTTCAAAACTGAAACGTCATCATCCCCTTGGTCCGTTGCAGGGGCGGACTGATAACTCATGGGGCCCCCGGGCAATAGGAGATTATGGGGCCCCCGGGCAATAGGAGATTATGGGGCCCCCAGGCAATCAGAGATTATGGGGCCACACAGTATACAATCACACACAGTATACAATCACACAGTATACACATACATGTACACACAGTATACACAGACAGATGTAAAAAAAAAAACACAGATTTATACATACTGTCACTGGTTTTACTGAGGCTGGCAACCCTGATGGGGCCCCCTAATGGCCCAGGCCCTCGGGCAGTGCCCGAGTCGCTCAATGGTCAGTCTGCCCCTGGTCCGTTGTCATAGTCCTGGTCAAAACACAAAAGGAGAGCGGAAAGCCAACTTAGTGTAACTCGGCTTTAATATGGTAAAGTTAAAAACACTACAATGGTCAAACTCACATTGCGTGAAGATAGATACAGCATAAGGGTTCTACTGTGGCCGTACTCCTATAACCACCTCAAGATCCCGACAGGGGAAGGGGGAGCTGGGGACGCTCAACCTAGCTGCCCGGATCCTAGCAGCACATCCGAGGCTATCCACCACCACGCTCGACGTGCAGATCCTAATACGCATGCGTCCGGTCCAGCCGGCGCTGCTCTTCGAGGACACACAAACCCACATGAGCATGATACAGGGAGGAAGAGAGTGAGGATGTCACACAGTTGCCATGACAACATGTTTTGGAGGCATGGCTTCCTTCCTCAGGTCGTAGTGTTCGAGCGTGCCTCCCTTGTTTCTCCAAAAGAGTGGAGCCACCTTATGACAGGAAGTGTGTTTGGTCAGATCACCAGAGGAGAATAAAGGAAAAAAGCTAAAAAATAGAAAACGAATACAGCTTCCACAATTGAGAATTAGCAACCTGCAATATATTACATTTTTAGTTTTTGGGTTTAGATATGCTTTAACCGCTTCAGGTCTGCTCTATAGCAGTTTTTCTGCTACAACGTGGCACCTGTGTGCCGGAGCATGTATATATACGTAATCTGACACTGCCAGGTAGGGAGCGCACATGCGCGCTGCGCTTCCGATGTGATTAAACACAGCGGAAGCTGATCGGTGGGTGCAGGGTTCTCGATGTCCTCCGACACCCACGATCGTCAGGCAGAGTCACAGAACTGTGATCTGCTTATGTAAACAAGGAAGATCGCCATTCTGACTGGAGAAAAGGGATATCATTTGTGTCCCTGCAAAGCATGGAATAAATTCCATTTCTTCCCCTAGTAAAAGCACCTTCCACAGTATAGTAAAACACTGGTTAGGCACACAGTTAACCCTTTGATCGCCCCTGATGTTAACCCCTTCCCAGCCAGTGTCCTTTGTACAGTGACAGTGCATATTTTTAGCACTGATCACTGTATTAGTATCACTGGTCCCCAAAAGTGTCAGTTAATGTCAGAACATTCCCTGCAATATCGCAGTCCCGCTATAAGTCGCCGATTGCCGCCATTACTAGTAAAAAACATTAAAAAACTAAAATATATCCCATAGTTTGTAGATGCTATAACATTTGCGCAAACCAATCAATATACACCTATTGGAATTTTTTTACCAAAAATATGTAGCAGAATACGTATTGGCCTAAATTTATCAAGGAATTACATTTTTTCAATTTTTTTATTGGATATGTTTTATAGCAGAAAATTAAAAATGTAGTTAATTTTTGTTTTTTTTTAATTGTAATGCCCCGTACACGCGGTCAGAATTTCCGACAGAAAAAAGTCCAATGGGAGCTTTTCATGGTATATTCCGACCGTGTGTATGCCCCATCGGACTTTCTATGTCAAAAAATAAGATGGACTTATATAGAGAACATGTTCTATATTTTTCCGATGGAACAAATTCCTTTCGGAAGCACTGCATAGGATTTTGAACTTTGGTCAGCTGGTTTAGAAGTGCCAGTAATTGGAGCTTTGTTATGTGCCAGAAAAGGTGAGAGGGGTCTGGCTGTAGAGTGAAGCGCCACTGATGGCAAGTACGTGACCTTCACTCTAGCAAAGATGTGGAGGACAGTGGACTTGGCACTGGACAGGATGCAGCAGGTGGTGGTATCAGCACTGGAGAGTTTGCAGTGGATGATGGGATCGGTACTGGAAAGGGTGCAGTGGATGATGGGATTGGCACTGGAGAGGGATGTGGTGGATGATGGGATCGGTATTGGAGAGGGTCTAGTGTAAGTTCACCTTACAGATTTTCTGTAAAGGTGAACTTACACTTTAAAATCTACCTAACTATCCCCTGTTAAAAACTCCAAACAACAAAAAAAACAAAGAAACCTTCTGCTAAAAAACATAATCCGAAAAAAAATAAAAAATTTGATTCAGAAATTTTTCCTGAATGTATTCCACCATCCCAATAAGTGTATATTGATTCCTTTGCTTAAAAGTTATAGCGTCTACAAACCATGGGATATGTACTGGAATTTTGCAGCCAGACTCCCTTGGAAAAGGTTGGGTGCCCATTGAGGAAAGCCTTGTTGTGTGGGGGACATCCTGTGCTTTTTGCAGTTTTCCTCCATCTTAATGTGTGTACAAATCTGCAAGTTTTAGGCACTGATTCCTGTTTTTCTGTAATCCTTACACAATCACCTTTCCCACTGCCCATACACACTCACCAGCCACTTTATTAGGTACACCTTGCTGGTACAGAGTTGGACCCCCTTTTGCCTTCAGAACTGCCTTCATTCTTCGTGGAATAGATTCAACAGGGTTTTGGGAACATTCCTCAGAGATTTGGGTCCATATTGACATGATAGCATCACATAGTTGCTGCAGATTTGTCGGCTTAACATCCATGATGCCAATCTCCTGTTCTACCACATCCCAAAGGTGCTCTATTAGATGAGATCTGGTGAGTGTGGAGGCCATTGGAGTACAGTGACCTCATTGTCCAGTGGTGAGATGATTTGATCTTTGTGACATGGTGCATTATCCTTGGCGTTTAAACGATGCTCAATTGGTACTAAGGGGCCCAAAGTGTGCCAAGAAAATATCCCCCACACCGTTACACCACCACCAGCCTGAACCGGTGATACAAGGCAGGATGGATCCATGCTTTCATGTTGTTTATGCCAAATTGTGACCCGACCATCTGAATATTGCAGCTGAAATCCAGACTCATCAGACCAGGCAACGTTTTTCCAGTCTTCTATTTTTCAATTTTTGTGAGCCTGTGTGAATTGTAGCCTCAGTTTCCTGTTTTTAGCTGACAGGAGTGGCACCCGGTGTGGTCTTCTGCTGCTGTAGCCCATCTGCTTCGAGGTTCAATGTGTTGTGTGTACAAAAATGGTATTCTGCATACCTTGGTTGTCACAAATGGGTATTTGAGTTACTGTTGTCTTTTCTATCATCTCAAGCCAGTCTGCCCATTCTCCTCTTACCTCTGACATCAACAAGACATTTTCCTCTACACAACTGCCGCTTGCTGGATATTATCTATTTTTCGGACCATTCTCTGTAAACCCGAGAGATGGTTGTGTGAGAAAATCCCAGTAGATCAGCAGTTTTTGAAATATTCAGACCATTCTGTCTGGCACCAACAAGCATGCCACGTTCAAAGTCACTTAAATCCCCCTTTCTTCCCCATTCTGATGCTCAGTTTGAACTTCAACAAGTTGTCTTCACCATGTCTAGATGCCTAAGTGCATTAATTTGCTGCCATGTGATTGGCTGATTAGTAATTTGTGTTACCAAATTGAACAGGTGTACCTAATAAAGTGTACATACCAGATACATGATTGAGGGTAGATGCGATCTCACACGGATTAGCTGCAAACTTACAAGTTTCCAGGCGCTGGGTAATACAATACTGCAGTCTCTCTAGGAGTCATAAATTCTTTCCTTAGTACACAGAAGGACAGCTTATTAATTGTACATTTAATATCCTTAGGCGGGCAGTGCATAGAAATATGAACAGACGTGAAAATTACAAACAACAAGAGAGAAAATGCAATACAGCGATATTGGCTATTTGCTATAAAATAAAACAGGGGAAAACAGAAATAAACTTTACCATGTTGACAGTAGTTTTATCTTGTTGGTAGGAACATGCTGGCAATTCAGTAACCAAATCAAACAAGCTTGGCTTTTTTTGGCCAATCAACTTTGGTTGTCTTAACCAAACACCCCCCCCCCTCACCTCCCCCCCAAGGGGTGAGGAAAGTTATATAGATATCAGGGGTCTGTTTAGACCCCTGATATCTCATCAAAGCCTGCCCCCCCCCCCCCCCAACAGGGCTGGTAAAAAAAAGATAATTAAAAAAAAAAATTGTAATATTTTAAAGTTAAGTTGTAAAAAAAACCCAAAAAACAGCCCCCCCCCCCCCCCAAAAGAAAGCATTGTAAAACAAATAACAAAAAAATAACATTTTTAAATATAGCAAATAAAAGAAATTGTAAAAAATTAAATTGTAAAAAAACGAAAAAAAAAAAACGACTGACACAGTGCACGCCTCATTAGTGCCCATCAGAGCCATCTATCAGTGCTCATCAGTACTGCATATAAGTGCCACCGTCACATGACATAAAAAAAAAGTAAATCTGTAATCGGTATTGGCGAGTACGTGAAAAAAGTATCGTTACTTGTATTTGGTCTCAAAAAGTTGTATCGGTGCAACCCTAGTAGAGGGGGTAGGAAAATTGTGCTAGTAGGGATAATTGGGGGGCATTCGTACTTGGAGGAGGGATGGGAGGGGAGGGATTTTTTGCTGCGAGGGGGGGGGGGGTTCGGAGGGGGGGGAGGATGTGCACTCAGAGAGGAAATTTGAGGTGTAGAGGATTTGTGCTAGGAGGGGTGATTTTTTTTAGGTGGGACACATTTGTGCTGGGGGGATTTGGGGGATGGGGGGCTTTGTGCTGGGAGGGGGGATTTCAGCAGGGGGGTGGATTTGTACAGTAGACATGTGCAATTCATTTTGGTCCGAATACAAATTCAGACAGATTTTTGGTTATTCGGAGATTCGGATGTAATAGTAACCAATAGTACCGAATTTAGTTGAAATCCTTTTCAGAAGAATTCGAATTCCGATCAGTCGAAAAATGATTGACCGATTTGAATTCTGTGTGAAACAATAGCTAGTTGTTAAGCAGTCACCCGCGTCCTTAACAACCATGAGCCATTATCTGTCAGTGGGCTTCCCCCTGACAGATGAATATAAAGATAAAGAATGCTGTCAATAGAAAAACTTTAAAAAATAGCGTAGGGTCCCCCCCCCAGTCCACGCCAGGCTCTTAAGGTCTGGTATGGATTTTAAGGGGAACCCCACGCCAAAATTTAAAAAAAAAATGGTGTGTGGTCCCACTCATAATCCATACCAGTCCCTTATCCGAGCATGCAGCCTGCCAGGCCAGGACCGAGTGCTCCCCCTCTCCTGAACCATACCAGATCACATGCCCTCAACATGGGGGGGCTCTGCTCCCCCCCTCATCCCAAAGCACCATGTATCCATGTTGATGGGGACAAGGGCCTCATCCCGACAACCCTGGGCTGTGGTTGTCGGGGTCTGCAGGTGGGGGGCTTATCAGAATCTGGAAGCCCCCTTTAACAAAGGGGCCCCCAGATCCCGACCCCTCCCCTATGTGAATGGGTATCGGATACATTGTACCCATACCTATTCACCAAAAAAGTGCCAAAAAGTAAGAAACACAGGAAACAAATCCATTATTAAAAGAAAAAAAAAATTGTGTCCCTCGATGTCCATCCATCACACATCACGACGCCCGCCAACCCGAAAAATAGAAAAATGTCAGAAAGCCCTTTTTCTATTGCCAGCATTCTTTATTTTTATATTCATCTGTCAATGGGGAAGCCCGCTGACAGATGATGACTCATGGCTGTTAAGGACGCGGGCGGCCGGCTTCCCGGCCCGCTGCTTAACAATCAGCTATTTCTTCACACAGAATTCAAATCGTTTTCGACTAATCGGAATTATAATCGTTCTGAAAAGTTGGAATTCCCTAGAAATTTAAATAATGAATGACATTTTACCGAAAACAAAACGAAATTTAATGAAACCGAAACAAAACGAATTCAGAAACCAAACTAAACAAATTCCATAACAAAACAAAATTAGTAACGAATCTATCCAAAACTAAACACATTTTTCCGTTTTGTACATGGCTACAGATTAGTGCTCAATTTTTTTTTATTTTTTTTTGTGGGGGGGGGGGGCACAGTTTGGCATGTTTGCCCTGTACTCTAGATGACCTTGTCCTGGCACTGCTTCTGAGTTGATGGTTGCCTACTCCCCAGATGTCTGGGCCCAGTCTGCCCAATCAGTTTTTGAATTTGTGAACATTTGTCCATACACAAAACTCCATGGATGACTCTTTAATCTAATGTCACACCCAGTGGCAACCGCTTTCTCCATTTCTTGGGTGGGTGTCACAGGGAGGGGATAACATCTTCCCAATGGGGTCACAGACCCAAAACTTATGCAAATTCAATTACTATCTGAAGTTACAGGTTTTTTGACACTCCCGTCACCTGCATTAGCACTAGACATGTGCACACTGAAAGATTTTGTTTCAGAATTTCGTTTTCGTACGAAAAATAAATGTATTTAGTTACTCCCGAAATTCGTTTTTCTTTATTTGGTTTTTCGTTAAAAACTTGCATTCGTCCAAAAATCGAAATGAATTAAGGTCGAATCTGTCATTAAAGGCTTATGGTGTCTGTCGAATGTTCAAAGTAGATTCGACGGAGCAGCTAAACTGTACGACGTCGCAATCGTACATTCCGGTCGAATTTTCCGGGATGCATTTGACCGGAAATGTACGATAGCAGCATCGTACAGTTTGTTTAGCTGCTCCGTCGAATCTTCTAACTTTCGACAGACACCATAAGCCAAAGATTTACGTTTGCATGTTTTCGTTTCTGTGTCGAATCTTCATCACTCATTGGTCTACTCTGCCCCATCAGTCAGCCAACCAAACTTTCACATTCGTTTCTCAATCGGAAGTGCGGCCGCAAAATCCGACGCTGTGTCTGGCTTAGAGATAATGGCAATGGCAGCACCAGCAACAACCCATGAAGGCACTAGCAGCACGGAGGGGGACGTTCCTGAACTTCCTGGGCCTTCTAAGGCAGCATCCAAAAATGGGCGCAGGAGGGGGACACAAGCTGCAACCAGCAGGAAGCGTAACCTTATGTGGACTCATATTGAGTCCCAGGTCCTTGTAAGGGAAACGCTTCCTTGCTGGATGCAGCTGTGTGGCCCCTGCTCCAGGGAAAACACTGCGGAGTGGAAGCGGGAGAAGTGGGAGGAGATCTCCAGGAAGGTGGAGGAGACATATCGCCATCGGCGTGACCCGACTGCCTGTCGCAAAAAATTCAGCGACATAAAATGGTAAGTAACGTGTCTGATTATTATTATTTTTTTACATTTTAACCATTTCAGCCCCGGAGGTATGGCTGCCAAATGACCGTGCCACTTTGTGCGATTCGGCACTGCAACGCTTTAACTGACAATTGCGCGGTGGTGTGACGTTGCTCCCAAACAAAATTGACGTCCTTTATTTCCCACAAATAGAGCTTTCTTTTGGTGGTATTTGATCACCTCTGCGGTTTTTATTTGCTTTTTGCTATATAAGTATCCCCAACAAATATATAAAAAACAAATTTTTTCCTCAGTTTAGGCCGATATGTATTCTTCTACATATTTTTGGTAACAAAAATTGCAATAAGCGTTTATTGATTGGTTTGTGCAAAAGTTATAGCGTCTACAAAATAGGGATAGTTTTATGGCATTTTTATTAACAATTTTTTTTACTAGTAATGGCGGCGATCAGCGATTTTTATTGTGACTGCGACATTATGGCGGACACATCGGACACTTTTGATGCCATTTCGGGACCATTGTCATTTATACAATGATAAAAGCTCCAAAAATGCACTGATTTCACACACACACATAAACATTTATTATAGTGAAATTTTTTTTTAAAAAGGAATAAATAATTTTCAATTTATCCTCCCCCCTGTGAAAAACCAAATTTGCGCATAGGTGTGCCTAGCCTACACATAGTTTACAGTTGCACATGTTATATATTATCGCCACGATCATTTTAAGAGGAATATTTCCATGCCCTTTATTTTTTCTTAGTTAGTTATCACTGAGCAGTAAGTGCTTTTAAGTTCCACTTGACCTGACCACCTGTAGGTTACGCCCCCTTTCTGACCAGGCCATATTCTGCTATTCTGCACGCTCCTGCGATGTACTACCCAAATGAAATTTATGCTTTTCTCCCGCCACATATAAAGCTTTTATTGGTGGCATTAGATCACCGCTGGGTTTTACATTTTTTGTTATTGAAAAATAAAAAAGTTAAGTATATATATATATATATATATATATATATATATATATATATATATATATATATAAAAGTGTTATGATGGCTGGACTTAACCAGCTTGCGGATCCGCCATATGTTTAGTTACTATGGGGGGGTCCACATCCGCAAGTGGGTTAATGCTTTGCAAAAGAAACAAGAAAGGAAATTTTACACAGTTCACCCACACAAGCACGTAATAGAAAGGTGGACTGGAGTGGACACAATGGACATTTACTCTGCACAATCCCAATCCTGTCTTTTATTATTTATTGTGCACCAAAAATGCATACGTTTTTCTTACAATAAATTTGGTTAATAAATAAATGTGCAAACCTTGTGCTACATGAAAAAATATGCCTAATCCAAAAATTCCATTTGCATTGTTTCATTCTACGGGTTCATTCTACATGTGTTTCATGTGTTGATGTCATTTTCAGATTACAATTGTAGTTTAATTGTGGAACCCGTTTCTCTTCTCTTTTTGTTTTGCAGTTCCATAGCGCGTAAGCGCAGGCAGTCGGGGCGCAGAGGAAAGCAGGTATCTCTCCTCCCCCATGAAAAGGAGCTCTTAGCAGCTGTAGGGGAGGATGAGATAAGAAAGCTGCTGGCTCATCAAGATTGGTGTCAGCATTGCATTGTGTGCAGGACATTTTTTTTGTCAAGCATGCAACGCGACATAGTCAATTACCATGATCTGTTTGATTTTATTTAAAGATCGTCTCCAGGCCCAGCGCCGCCGAAGGCAGAGGGCGGAGGAGCAGTCCTTCACGTCATCAACGTGCAGTAAGTACTGTAGTAGTGATACTAATACAGTGGTTCCTTTTTCATTTGTCCAGCCTTCCATTGTTGATTCCAGTGTCATTGCTTCTCGCTCATGCAGTGACAGGAAGAGCCTCTGCGACGCTCTGTCAGGTAACGCAAGCAATTGCGTAACTTACGTAATCTGACAGAACGTCGCCGCTCTGAACTGAGGCGCCTGATCAGTGGCGGTGCACCTAGCACTCGCCGGCGCCGCTGGAACCAGGACAGGTACAGTAGGTGACCGCGATATTGTGTCAATCTCGCCACATTTCTCTGCGAGATTTGACACCTGCGAGCCCCGTCGCAGGAGCCAGCGCCGAGGGTCCCCCCCAGGGGCATACCAGGCCCTTAGGTCTGGTATGGATTGTAAGGGGAACCCCCCCTACGCCGAAAAATCGGCGTGGGGGTCCCCCCAAAATCCATACCAGACCCTTATCCGAGCACGCAGCCCGGCCGGCCAGGAAAGGGGGTGGGGACGAGCGAGCACCCCCCTCCTGAGTCGTACCAAGCCGCATGCCCTCAACATGGGGGGGTGGGTGCCTTGGGGGAGAGGGGCTCCCTGCGGGGCCCCCCCACCCCAAAGCACCTTGTCCCCATGTTGATGAGGACAAGGGCCTCTTCCCGACAACCCTGGCTGTTGGTTGTCGGGGTCTGCGGGCGGGGGGGCTTATCGGAATCCGGGAGCCCCCTTTGATAAGGGGGCCCCCAGATCCCGGCCCCCCACCCTGTGTGAATGAGTATGGGGTACATGGTACCCCTACCCATTCACCTAGGGAAAAGTGTCAATAAAAAAAAAACACAGTACAGATTTTAAGAGTAATTTATTAGGCAGCTCCGGGGTCTTCTTCCAACTTCGGAGGTCTCCTTCCATGTTGAGGGCATGCGGCTTGGTACGGCTCAGGAGGGGGGGCGATCGCTCGTTCCCACCCCCTTTCCTGGCCGGCCGAGCTGCGTGCTCGGATAAGGGTCTGGTATGAATTTTGGGGGGACCCCCACGCTGATTTTTCGGCGTAGGGGGGTTCCCCTTACAAGGCCTGGTATGCCCCTGGGGAGAACCCACGCCGGTTTTTTCATTTAAAATTTGGCGCGGCGTTCCCCCTCAGGATTCATACCAGACAGCTGTCAGCACTGCCTGTCACTCATCGGGAAAGGAAGACAAAGTTTTCCTTTCCCGATGAGTGAGCCAGCGCGACATGCACAGTACCCTGTCGCCGAGAACCAGCGCGATGGTATCGCGCTGGAAACACAATCTCGCTGTCAGGTACTGTAAGTGCCTCGTATTTGTTTTTTTTTAATGATTTTTTCTAAATTGTGAATGCATGTCCCTGCCTTGTAGATAAACGTTAGTGACCTGCCCTGTATTGCCATGCTAATGGATAATTTATTTTATCTATTTACACTACAGTATATTTATTTACGTTTATTAACGTTCAACATTTCTCCTTTATAAATAGGTGTCATCCAGTCAGAGGGGGAGGCTGAGGAGGAGGTTGAGGCAGCAACGCCCACATTAAGTTAGTATAATCTTGCTGGTATCTGCTGAGTTGATCTCATACATGTTTCAATGTTCTTGTACCAATGTGTGAGATTGTTGTACACTGCAGATTGTAATGTTCTTTTCTATCATTAATCAACAGCTACTGAGGCTGAGCAGGAGGTGGAGGAGACCTGCCCTGTAGAGGCTGCTGGGGATGCGGCAGAACAGCCAGACGCGGCAGATCCAGGGAGTAAGCATAACTTTTTTTGTATTTTCCAGGCAAATATAGTATTTTAAATATGAAATGCTGATGGCATACCTTTTCTAAAATAGCTTGTGATCTGCAAGGCTTCGGTTTAGCTGGAATTATTAATTATATTAGTTCCCCTCTGCAGCTGATTCCAGTCTTCCTGTTAGCGTGACCTGTGCTTGTTATTTCCTCAATGTCCCTGATCACGCCACCTTCTTTCTGCAGTTCAGATTCCCAGTCTGAGCCAATCACTGTTAATCATTATGAATAACACAGCAGGCTGGAGGGGGTGTGTCAGAAAAGAATCTCCAGCTATTGGCTGGCGGTCCCTGGACATGTTCAATCTCTGGCATGCCCCTAATGCATGCATTAACACTTTTCTCATGATGTTATACCTGTTATACCTCCTAGCCTAGACTAGGAGTGAGTAACCTACCTAGCCTAGAACAGAAGTGGGGCTTATTCAACAATCAGTGGCCTTACAAAATTATCAACTTTAAAAAGTAGCCTGCTATATTTTATTAAACAACTTTTTATTAGGTCATCCCAAATGCAATGGCTTGAATGGCTTCTCTTTGGTGAGTGTAATGTTAAAAGCTGGTATAGCTGATATGTTTTTCTGCAAGTGCAACTGATCTTCCATATTTGCCAACGTCAGTCAGTCTGGATGAGGTAGATTAGTTAGCAGTAGCACTTAGGCGTCCATTACACCTTAAGATTTTCTCCAGCCGCCTGTGCGACCAAGCGGATAAAATCTTTGGGAGATTCCCCTTTACACTGCTCGATGTGTAGAGGGGAATCCCTTTCTACTCTGGCCGGGGAGGACACTCAGCTCTGCCCCGGTCAGAGTACAGTAAAGTAGTACTACACCTTCCTGCACAGCTCTGCAAACTTGGTATGACGCAGCGAATTGACACAGACACCACTATCTCCTAAACACAAATTGATTAGGTGCATCTCACTAAATATCAAAAATGGAAAACTGGTATGGAAGTGAAAACATCTCAAGATGTTACAGGATTGTCTACAAGGGCTGGGAGATCTTTGCCTTTATATAATGTTAGGGTGAAGAAGCCATGTGTATTGTATTATCTATCTATCTAATGTAATTTCTTTTCTTCACAGGTGAAGTCTTCATCCTGCAACTGCACCCTGTGGATGAAGCCTGGACCTGCCCGCGTGTGGTTGGACTGACTGTCCTTCCGAGTCCCCAGTGGTTTCTACAGTCCTCCACCCTTCAACATCCCCCCACCTGGACAGTGACACACCGATTGTTGTTGCTGCCTCCTCCCCAGTGCATCCTTCACCCGCTCCAGAACAGGCACACATCCCCCACCCTCCAGAGCCACATGTGACGGATTATCTGTGGCGCATTGTTGAGGTCCAAGAGAGACAATTTGCAGTAACCCGGAGGCTGTGTCGATCCTTGGCCCTCCACAATCGCCGGCAGCTCCGTCACTATGTGGCTCTGGAGCGGTACCAGCGTAGCCTCAGGAGACACCTGGAGGCTACGCGGTAACTTGGTGACCAGTTGGCTGGGATTAATATGTCCCTACAGCGACTGGTCACCAGGTTGGGGGAGAATGTGGTTTAATTTTTTTTTGTTTTTGTTTTTTTGTTTGTTTTGTTTATGTTAAAAATAAAAACATTTTGTTCAGAAATAATTGTTTTCTTGAGTTTTGCTTTCCTTGTTAGATTTGTGTGATGTTTATCTAAATGAACTAGTCCATATATTGTTACTAACTTACTAGAGGCCTTATAATTGTAGTTTTTCTACATTTAACCATCAGGCTGAACTTAGAAAATTGATGAGATTTCTCTCTACACTATTTCAATGTGCAAAGGGTAATCCCATGTATTGTGTCCAGTCACGCCGTTCAGCTTTCCCTCCACCAGAATACACAGCAGATAGTTACAGCAGGGGTTACTCTATACAGTCCTCAACAGTTCACAGGACATAGGTTGCAGGCTTGCAATCATGAGGGCAACAGTTAACTGGACAGAGGTTCACAGGCTAATGCAATCACAAGGGGCAACAGTTCAAAGGGCAGTGTCATGGTTATGGAATAGAGTTTGTCTGTCAGCATACATGTGTTCATCTCTAGAGACCAGCTGACCCTCACCTGACTGCTTTTGTAACCTCTCCTCTAGCATGGCTCCACCCCAGCTCCTATCAGGGAACCCTATATTAACCTGTGCACTGCAAGCCAGCAGTGCTGATTAACCATTGTGTGTTAGCTTTCGCGTGTACTGCTGTGTTTCCTATGTCTGATTCCAGTTAACCGACTTTGGCCTGTTCTCTACTATTCCTTTCTGCTCGTGACCCTGACCTTTGGCGTGTCCCTGACCATCTCTGTTTGCCTGTGACCCTGAACCTTGGCGTGTACTCTGTTGTCCTTGTCTGCTTGTGGCCCCGACCTTGGCTTATCCCTTACTTGCTTGTTGTTCCAGCCTGCTGCCTCTTTCCTCTTCTCCTGTAGTCTACCGTGAGCATGAGATAAAAAGGAAGAAAAGCAGCGCCGACCTAAGTGCAGTACTGTAGCATAAACATTTATTACAGGTTAAAATGCACTCACTCAGAGTAAGGTAGATACAGGCACATCAAGTAAAAAATCCATCCGGGAAGCTGTGTGGTGGGCAGCAGGGCTCCACAGGGGGCGATCCTGAAAGCTGGAGTGTGTTACACTTGTCTCCTTGTCCCGTCTGACGGCGCAGGTGGTAACCAGTGTCACAGGCTGGGTTGAGACAGGCACAGCGTGGATCGTCTGTTAAGTTGTATTTTCCGGGTATCAGTGACGCTGGGGGCGTGCACGCGTTCGGAGCATGCGTGCTCCTTCATCAGGCATCCTTTTTATCTCCCTCCAAAGGTGAATTCTGCCCTTCAAGCAAGCTGCCTCCTGTGTTTGTATCTGCATCTCTCCCCCTGAGGTCATAGACCTATACTCTGCATTCCCCCCTCCACTCATTTTATCCCAGTTTTTATGCCTGGACTTTTGTTCATCAACCCAGCACCATCCCTGGACTTTTTTTTACCATTTTTCATATTTTATTTTTCATCTTTTATTTTCTATTATCATTATTTTTAACATATAAATGTATTGTAACTCACAGATGACTGTTATTTAAATTAATATCTTTTAATTCTTTATTTTATATAACTTACTATCCCTTTGTATATTGCTCACCCCCATCCATAGCTGTCGTCCCCTAGCGCAACAAAATATTGTAAATTACCGTGAGCATGAGCCGTGAGACCCTGGGGGCCGCGACCTGGAGCCAGACTGCAGCGCAGTCCATCCTCACCACTAGAGGCTCTGGTGAACACCTGCTGGCTCTTAGACTCCGCGCCCTGGGGAACCTATGCTCTAGCTCCCAGTGGGATCTGTGTTAGTGATCCAGTAGACCTGCTTCCTGAACCTCCCAGGGTTCAATCCACAGCAGTCAGTCCTAGTGTCCACTACCTAGCGGTGCACTTCCGATTCCTACAGAGTGCATCTGTCACCTAGCCTCAAGGTGACCTGACAGGCAGTCATCATTTCCAGGGCTTGAGTAACATGGCAGCAGGGTAGATTACTCACTCACACTGGTGACTTTGGACAATTGC
This sequence comes from Lithobates septentrionalis, assembly GCA_037952835.1. Taxonomy (NCBI): domain Eukaryota; kingdom Metazoa; phylum Chordata; class Amphibia; order Anura; family Ranidae; genus Lithobates; species Lithobates septentrionalis. The sequence continues at coordinate 245,154 of JBBDGP010001358.1, forward strand.
AGATGGTCATGAAACAGGCAGAGAATCAGAGAGGGCCCTAGTGTCCCCAGGGTCAGAGATGGTAAATGGGAGGGGTCCTGGGCATCTGGATGCAGCTCAGCAGTGACCAACTAATATATCTTGCATAGAATCACGTTTCCAACTGTATGCTTCTTTGTGCTATGTTGTGTTGGTAGCATATTCTGATCCTTGAGTTGACAGTCTCTCCATCAAGAGGAACTGTCATGCTGTTGAGGTCATCTTTAATCATTGTCTCTTATTTCCAGACCATCAAACAAAAATGGTTAAATTAGCACATGTTATGTATATTTGTATTTACAAAGACAGCAACACGTGAGCAGTAGCGCCACGTCAAGGCTTCAACCCTTGCTACTGTCCATTCACACAACATTCATTCATGCAATCACGCACACTCTAGTCACTCTACACAACATTCATTACAAAAAAGGGTGATGGAAGGAATAAAGGGAAAAATTTGGATTGCTTAAAACAATATAACTCTATTTAAATCTTGGGGTCACACCAAAGTCAAGTAGACAACTGCTATTGTGTCAAGTGGTAAGAAAATAAAAAAAATGATTTTACTCAACATTTGGATGGTTCCTCTGAGTCCCATCTATCTTCACTGTCCATTCACACAACATTCATTCATGCAATCACGCACACTCAAGTCACTCTAGTCCCATCTATCTTCACATGGTAACAATGATTCAGGTCTCACAAGTTAAGGGTAGGGTAACCCAGCTTGGGGAGGTTAAATTTGAGGAAAGTTATTTGTTCCATCAAATGGGGTGTTAGTTGTGAACGGTGTGGATTAAGGATATTCCCAGTAATAGAGAAAACTCTCTCACTTTGCACAGTGGTTGGAGGACAGGATAGTAGTTGCTGGGCAACCAGGCAAAGACCAGGCCACAAACTTTTCTTACCATCCCAATAGGTCAAAGGGTCCTCTGTAGGAAGCAAAGGTGCTTCATATAGGTAGGCCCTGACCATTTCAGAGGCACTGCTCTCCTCTCGATTACCTGCTGCTTGACCTGCATCCACCAGATTGTCAAGTGCCTCTACCCAACATGCACATGCTCCACTCTGTTGTTTTTGAGTGATGGTGCCAGGCCTTGGAATAGCAGACATGGCAGGTGAATCTTCCAAACCGGCCTCAACCGTCGTACATCTCTGTTGCTGCAAATTCCGGACCCTTTCAATCAATTTTTGTTTCCAGTAGGAGAGGCTGTTGTCTCTGAGTGCCAGTTTACCTATGATCCTGGGATCACACAGGGAAGCCAGCATGAGTTCAGGGCTTTTGCGGACACGGTCATTTAGCCGATCTTTTAAGTTAGCTTGTAGCTTTCTGATGAAAGACGCTACATCGGCATGAAGTGGGCTGCCACAAACAGGCTCACTGTTTTCTAGGAACGATCCCATCTTATCTATGAGGTAGTTAAACAAGGGTATGACCTGTCCTAGGCTGGCATTGCTCTGACTCAAGTTTTCCGTCACATTCCGAAAGGGTTTCAAGACATAAACGAGCTGCGCAATTATACACCAGTCATCACGTCCCAGTGTGGAATCAATCCCGATGCTGTGGCGGGATGATAGATTGTGGATGGCTGTCTTTTGGTCCAAAATGTGTCCCAGCATTTCCAGGGTATAGTTCCACCGGGTGCTGAGATCTTGTTTCAGGCGATGTATGGGGAGCCCTGATTGTTCTTGCTCCTCCCTCAACAGTTGACTAGCCCCTACACTGCGGTGGCAATGCCCTGCAATCTTTCTGCAAAGGTCCAAGATTTGAGCAATCTTGTTGTCTTTCTCCACTGGGATTGCACCCTTGACCACTAAATGCAGTATGTGTGCAGAACAGCGCACACCGACAAAAGATCCATCTTGGAGAGCTTTAACCATGTTTGAACCTCCGTCTGTCACAATGAACCCAACAGAGACATTGGTGACTGCCCGCTCTCCAAACCAATTGGCCAACATTGATCTAATTGCCCGCAATATGTTGGCAGAGCAGTGTTGGTCATCACGGACTTCTGTGTGGAGCAGGAAAGCTTGATAACCCTGCTGGTCTTGCGCTGCAGACCTGCTTCCTGATGGAGTTTGAACTCTTACACCAGTGCCACCACCAACAGGCACAGTGGCCTGCCACCAGTGTGCAGTCAAAGACAGGAAAGCGTGTTGACCGCTGGGAGCTGTCCACAAATCAGTTGTCAAATGAATTGTCTGACCCTCGGCTTTGGCCATTTTTTCCTTCAGTAATCCAACGCACGAGTGGTATAGTGCTGGAATAATCTTTCTGCTGAAAGTTGTTCGTGCAGGAACAACGTATCGTGGAGCAAGGGCATGCATGAGCTGTTTAAACGGCTCCCCTTCAATCATGCGAAAAGAGGCTCCTCCAACAGCAATAAATTGGCCAATGAGGCGGGTGATCTTGTTGGCCTGCTGTTTTGACATGCCCTTGGAACTAAAGCCAACAAAACTATCGAGGGTAGGCTGATGATGTCCTCGGGAGGATGAGGAGCCTGATTTGGTCTGCAGTGGAACTACTGCACGTGGACGGGTTGTATTAATTGAACCCTCTCTATTGCCTCCTGTGCTCTGAGTAAGTGGTGTGCTTGAGGAGGTACCACCAGTACAGTCAGAGTCCGTTATGCTGCTTCCTGCGCTACCATCTTCTTTTTCTGCCTCTGCCCACAGTAAAGTAGAGTGGTGGTAATTTTTAAGGTGTAGGTTCATACCAGCATTGGTTAAATGACCTAACTTTTTACCCCTACTTACTTGCTTCCCACACAATTTACACTTGGCAAAGAACCCGCCTTCCAATGTTTGAAAGTATTTCCAAACGTTGCTGCGGCGGGATGCAGCCCCTTGACCCTGTGGATATCTATTTAGGGTTGATATAGCTGCAGCAGGTAGCACACCAGTGGTGGAAGCTATTGCCACTACAGTTACACTTGGTGAACTAGAACTAGTGCTACTAATGGCAGGGGTGCTGGGGACTGGGAGGTCAGTGATATCATCATCACAGGATTCTTCCATAATAACAGAGGGAGAAGGGGAGTTAGCAGCAGATGAAAAAAGTGGACTGCTACCTGTCCTACTCCTCACTGAATATCCCTCTTGCACTTTCTCCAGGTCAAGCTGTAAGTCCTGTGGGCTAAGATTGTACAAAAAAACATCCGCAGTGTTTGGGGAAAGAGGAGCATCACATTCTAAATCATCTTCTTGGGCCAATGAAAAAAAAGTCTCGCACTCTGTCTCTGCTGCTGTCTCCCTCAATTGCTCCTTTGGGGAGCTGGGCAGTGGCACTGGTAGTGTGATTGGTGGTGGTGACTGTAAAGGCAACTCCACTTTACTAGGTTTCTTGCTTATTCCATAAAAATATGCAGCCATGACACCTGTAGAAGTGGAAGGAGGCGCTGCACTGGCAGTGGAAGTGGCAGCAGATGCTGGCAGGAAACGTAATATTAGAAGAACTGGGGTGGTGGAACTAGCTTTCCTGGTGGCACTGGCGGTGACACCCACTGCTGTGGACGGAATGTTGGTGGCGGCAGAAGTGTCAGAGGCACTAGTAGCAGAGACCTTGCCACTTTTTTTAGCAAAGCGTCCACCGCGACCGCGACCACGACCACTACCTCTACCAGCCTTCACTTTTACATTAGAACGGTACATTTCTGAACTTTACAGCAACTGCAAGTCAGAAAATGGACTGGAGTGGAGATAGGGTATATAGAATCTCAATCTATAAATCACCCCCCACCACAACACGGGCAGCCTCTGAGGCTATCACAACACTAGCAGCAACACTAGCATCACTAGTCTATCTATCAAGTTCACAACACAGATGTAGCTTGCTTCACTACTGTTCTGCTGCTGTGCTTAGCTTATGCTCAAATGAAATAGTCCAGGTTCTCTGACAAAGTGACAATTCAAACGGACCAGCTAAGATTGACTGTTCTGAAATGATTCAGCGTGTCTGTCTCTCTCTGCTAGCAAATCGTAAGTGAAACTAAGTTGGCTGTACATGCGGTTCTAGCTATTTTACTGCCCCTCCTCTTTGGTTACAATTGGCCAATAATAACCATCATCATCATTATTTTTATTTAACTTAATTTTTCTCTCTACGTCAAATCTTTTCTCTCTATGTCGAATCTTCTCTCTCTATTTCGAATCTTTTCGAATAATCTTGGACTACTATGGTGGATAGACTATAGAGTGAAGGTTAGGCACATTCAACCACAGGTTCGATAGACACAAATTGTTATTGTTAGCGTCATGTCGAATCTCCTATCTATATCGAACTGTTGTCGCAACGAAAACGAAAATAAAGCATTTGTTTATGTCGGATCTTTTGTTTTTCGGAATCTGCGCTTTCGTTATCGTTTGTTAAAATGATAACGAAAATACCTGAAATTCGGACGAAAATGCATTCGGACGAAAACGAATGCACATGTCTAATTAGCACTTTTGTATTTAAGAATAGAAAATTCCTCTGCTCATTTACTCACAGTTGTATCCCATATCCTCCCAGCTGCCAGAATTGTGATTACCAGGCGCGGGAAGCAACAACTTGCTCCCAATCCTTCGAAAGCTGTTGAGCTGATTAAAATGCATTTTATGCATGAAAAATTACTGGCTCAGACCAGTACCCAGCCTGTGAAAAGGCCTGGAAATTGTGCAATATATAGATGGCAAAACGTAAGTAAATTTGTATATACTATGCCAACATCTTATTGCTGCAGTAAGCCTTATGTGCCACCCTTTGTAGTTTTGCTCTTTATTGTCACTATTATTATCATTACTGCTTTGAAGTTATATTCTGTTTTCACCTCTTAGGCATTGTTTGTATCTCTTCTGCAAAATCTAGTAAAAACCTGATGTTGAAAAAAAAAAAACCTGATACAAATTGTTTGCAGTTTCCCACTCTATCCAAAACTAATAAAAGATTGCTGCAATTTCATATAATGTCATATGATATGTAGCACCCTCTAGTGTACTACTAGTGTCAGAGTAGGTAAAATATATTCTGACTCATGTCTAAACCCTGTGAGTCTTTGAATCTGGGTCATGGGTTATTAGAGTTCAGGGCAGCATGACTCATACAGACAGCTCTCTGGTGCCTCCCCCTGGTTCTGGAATGTTGGAGAATGTTCTAGAAGCTGTAGGGAGCAGGCTAGGAGGGTTGTTCTGCAAATTTAGGGGAGCTTAGCCAAACCCCAGGTGGTGGGCCTGGCAGGGGACTAAATGAGCCTTAAATATGAATGAGTCATGCTGGCAGGAGGGTCAGTTGGAAGATAGAGATGTAGTACTGAGGATGCTCTTGAGGCGAACCCCCTAGTCTGGTGGAGGGGGGGGGGGGGCTCTGCTTCGGGCCAGAGCTTGGGTGCTGGCCTGGGAGGATTCTGACAACAGAAGAAGCTTGGAGGGAGTCCTTCCTGAGTGGCAGCAGGAGCAAGGAGGACAGGGCAAATACTACAGCATGGTGCGGGGACTTTCTAGGGGAGAGACTGCCACAAGTAGAAAGTCTCTCTTGAAGACAGCGGTGTGATTAAGTCTTCTTTAAACCTTGTCCTGGGAGATTTCCAGAGAGTCAGTCAGGTTGACTGGTGAAAAGAAGCAGCCAGGTGGTATGGTGAAGAAGCAGCCAGGTGGGCTGGTAAAGAGGCAACCAGGTGGGATAGCATTTCCTGCAGTGGTAGAGCTGGGACCAGTGTCTACAGGGGAGTAATGCCACATACACACGACCGGACTTTCCGGCAGAAAAGGTCCGACGGAACGAATCCGTCCGACATTCCGATCATGTGTGGGCTTCATCGGACCTTTTCTGTCGAAAAATCTGACAGACCTTAGAAACAGAACATGTTTCAAATCTTTCCGACGGACTTGATTCCTATTGAAAAAAATGTTTGTCTGTTTGCTAGTCCGACGGACCGAAAACAATGCAAGGGCAGCTATTGGCTACTGGCTATGGAACTTCCTTTTCTAGTCCGGTCGTACGTCATCACGTTCGAAACGATCGGACTTTGGTGGGATCATGTGTAGGCAAGTCCATTTAGTCGGAACTTCGTTGAAAAGTCTATCGGAGTTCAGTCTGACGAGAAGTCCGCTCGTGTGTACGCGGCATTAGAGGTACTCCATGATGCAGTTCACACTACATTGTAATAACTTCTAGATGGACTAATGCCGCGTACACACGGTCGTACTTTTCGTCTACAAAAGTCGGACAGCCTGTCCGACAGACTTCCGGCAGACTTTCGGTGGACTTGCGGCGGACTTGCGGCCTACTTTCTAACGAACGGACTTGCCTACACACGACCACACAAAAGTCTAACGGATTCGTACGTGATGACGTACACCGGACTAAAATAAGGAAGTTCATAGCCAGTAGCCAATAGGTGCCCTAGCGTGGCTTTTTGTCCGTCGGACTAGCACACAGACGAGCGGATTTCGGGGTCCGTCGTAGTTACGAAGTAAAGTTTTAAAACATGTTTCAAATCTAAAGTACGTCGGATTTGAGGCTAAAAAAGTCAGTTGAAAGTCCGGAGAAGCCCACACACGATCGGATTACCAGCCAGCTTTAGTCCATCAGCGTCTGTTGGACTTTTGTAGACGAAAAGTAGGACCGTGTGTACGCGGCATGAGAGTTCCTAGCCTGTAAGGGGCTGTTGCTGATCTAACAGACTGTTAGCTTGTACAGAGGAATCTGTTGGGGTTGTATATAGGGAGGGAGTTGTCCCTGGTTTTGTCACCATCAAGTTGGGCATCCCATAATTCCTATCCCCATCCAAGTTATTACCCCCTAATAAAAACACAAAACAAAGCTCAAAAATTTTCACTGTGTCTGAATGAAAGCTGAAAATGTTATGTGCCTGGCTGTGCAACAGTGGGGAACCCTGTTACCTAAAACCCCTACGGGGCTAGTGCTACAGATATATCATATGAGTGAGTATAAGAGTTTAAGTGCTTGCTTTGGCTAAATAAATGAGTGGGAAAGCACAGAGCAGAATAACATGTTATACACATTCCGGGTTTATTTTTTAAACAGCTGAACCAATACCATATTTCAGGCACTGGGGGCATCTAAAGTCATTGGTTAAAGCAGAGTTCCACCCAAAAATGGAACTTCCGCTTTAAGAGAAGGCGATCCCCTGACATGCCACATTTGGCATGCCATTTTTTTTGGGGGGGGGGCAGTACCCTCTTTTCAGAGGGTTCCAGCTCCCAATTCCTTTATGGCGCACCCCGGAAGGAAGATCCCCTCTTCCCCCTCCCTCTCGGCAATCATCTGGGACACGTCACAGGTCCCAGACGATTGCGCGGCCAGTCACGGCGTGCAGCGTGGCTCGCGCATGCGCAGTGGGTACAGCCAGGAGCACACGGTTACAATGCTGGCGCCGTCAAGCAGAGGGGGAGACGAGCGGGGCTTCGTTCCCCTGCATCGGTGGACCCTGGGACAGGTGAGTGTCTGATTATTAAAAGTCAGCAGCTGCAGTATTTGTAGCTGCTGACTTTTAATTTTTTTAAGCGGAACTCCGCTTTAAGTAACACAATAGTCAAGGTGATTAAAGGACAGAAAGGAGACTCTTAAAGGGTTGTAAACCCTTTGAAGTGACTAGCCTCAGGTGATACATAGAGATTAAACAAATCCTCCTACATAAGTTGTACCTGTTTATTTGCAGCCCTCACTTCTCCAGGGCAGCCCAAAGTGCTCAGTTTACACAGCATTTCTGATCCTCCAGAGGCAGGGGATCTGATGTTACACACTGCACACGATAGACCAGAGAGCTGAGTGTAAACTAAGACATGAGGGAAGGGAAAGGACATACCCCCCTACACGGTCTCACAGGGCAACATGCTGCAGTGAACCTGCTGTGTGCTGGAGGGGAGGGGGGCCATCCCTTGGAATCCCTTGGTGTCGGCATAAACTATCAGAAGTGACTCAGAAGTACAGGTAGCAGAAAAAGGAGACAGCAGTTAGAAACCACATTAGGTGCTTTGGATTGAGGGAAGTACACACTATAGAGCAGTGGTCTCCAAACTTTCTAGGCAAAAAGCCAGTTCTCTGTCCTATGGACTTTGGGGGGGGGGGGGGGACTGTGGCTATCGGCAGTGGAAAATGTCCCAGCATCAATGGGAGTAAACAATGCCCCATTTTTGGTGTCAGTGAGTGGAATTGTGCCCCATTGTTGGTATCATTGATGGAAATTTGCCCCATCATTGGTGTCAGTGGGAGGAACCTTCATTGGTGTCAGTGGTTGAAATAGTGCCCCAAGGGCTGTATAAAAGCAAGCAAAGAGCCGCATCCAGCCCCCGAGCTGCAGTTTAGAGTTTTACTGCTAGACATTTGAAATTCGTTTTGCTATAAATTCGTTTTAAGACGAAATTTGGCATATTCGTTCATCCGGAAGCATCCAAATAAAGGAACGACTCTTTTGACGAATGCAAACGAATTGTCAGAAAGAACAAAAATTGGAAAATACAAAAATCCGAAAGAACGAAAAATTATTCAACCTACGAGTTTAACCACTTCTGGACTAAGCCTATTTCTGGCACTTGTTGCTTTCAAGTTAAAATCCATATTTTTTGCTAGAAAATTACTTAGAACCCCCAAACATTATGTATAATTTTTAGCAAAGACCCTAGAGAATAACATGGCGGTCGTTGCAATATTTTATGTCACACAGTATTTGCTCAGCGGTCTTTCAAAATACAAGTTTTGGAATTAAAAAATAAGAAAACAGTAAAGTTAGCCCAATTTTTTTTTATATTGTGAAAGATGATATTACGCCGAGTAAATTGATACCTAACATGTTACACTTTAAAATTGCACGCACTCCTGGAATGGCAACAAATTAAGGTACTTAAAAATCTCCATAGGCGACTATTTAAAAAATGTTAACGGTTACCTGTTTAAAGTTACAGAGGAAGTATTTTGCTAGAATTATTGCTCTCGCTCTAACAATCACAGTGATACCTCACATGTGGGATTTGAACACTGTTTACATTTTTGGGCGAGACTTACATATGCGCTTTCTTTGGTGCACGAGCTTGCGAGGACAGGGGGCGCTTTTTTTTTCTTGTTTATTTTATAATTTTTTTTATTGAACACTGTCCCTTTAAAAAAAAATAAAAAAATCTGATCACTTTTATTTCTGTCAAAAGGAATGTAAACAGCCCTTGTGACAGTAATAGGCAGTGACAGTTACTCTTTATGGAGGGGTTGGGGGTCTAAAAGACCCCTAATCCCTCCTTTGCACTTCAAAGTATTAAAAACGCCAAATCTGCGTTTTGGAATTCTGTAATTTTTTAAAAATCGGCGCCATTGGCAGCTGAGTAAACCAGAAGTGACGTTGTGACGTTGCTTCCATGTTTTTATGTAGGAGACCTGATAAAAGCCAATTCCGCCTTAGTTCGGGACTCCAAACAGCCGGCGGACGTGCTAGATGGTCGCTCCGGTCTCCCATTGGGACGGGAGACCGATGCAGAGCGGGGGAAGGTGGCAGGAGGAAAGGGGGATGTCCCCTCCGCCTGGTATAATGTCCGAGAGGCTCATTAGCCGTATTGGTTGTTATCATGAGACATTATTCTCTGACAGTGGGAGATCGGTGATAAAATCCATGTGGAACCAGGGCTACTTAGGAATGGGCAAGGGCATGAGAAGACCAGCAGGGGCTTGTGTTGAGGATTTAGACTGAGCACAGACATGACAAGCCTTAATGTAGTCTTTGACATCTGAGTAGGCCACCAGTAGTGACGACTAATGACCAGGAAGGATCGGAGGAACCCAGCATGACCTGCCACCTTAGAATCATGTCCCCAACGAAGGATCTTATCTCTTAGCTCAGTGGGGACGAAGGTCTTGCCAGGAGGAATTTTTTACTCCAGGGTGGTAGAATGGGCAACAATGCATGAGGTCGGTACGATTGGCTCAGGTTCAGGGGTGGACCCCTCGTCAAAAGTGTCAAATCAGCCAGACCGATGCAGGAACCAGGTTTGTACGTAATCGTGAAATTAAAAACGGGAAAAGAAAAGACTCCACCTGTTCCTGTCTGGGATTCAGATGTTTAGCATTCTGTAGATACTGTAGATTCTTGTGATCAGTAAAAATTATTATGGAGTGAGAGGAACCCTCCAAGAGATGATGCCACCCCTCTAACGCTAATTTAATAGCAAGAAGTTCCTGATCACTAATAGCATAATTTCTCTCTGCCTGAGAATTTTTTTTGGAGAAGAACGCGCATGGTTGACGCCTCTTCTAAAAGGATTGAAGAAGCACAGCTCCAAGACCCATAGAAGAAGCATCCGATTCAATAAAAAAAGGATCCCCAGGATTGGGTCTCCTCAAGAGAGGTCCAGAAACAAAGGCCTGTTTCAGGTCGTGAAACGCAGAGACAGCTTCAGGGGGCCAGTCCTTGGCATTCGCACTCTGCGGACATGGTTTCTGTGGACAAGCAGATTTTCCTGAAAAAATGAGAATGTCATTCAGATAGATGACAACAAACTGATACAGCAGATCCCTGAAGATTTCATTGACAAAGTTTTGGAACACAGCTGGGGCATTACACAAACCAAAAGGCATAACCAGGTATTCGTAATGCCCATTTGTCACCTTCCCATATCCGAATCAAACTGCAGGCGATGAGGATTTCCGGATGAAACCTCTCTAGATTCTTGGCGACATACTCTGACATGACCTGGGTCTCTGGGATGGACAGAGGATAGGTATGACCCTTGGGCAGAGTTGCTCCAGGGACAAGGTCAATAGCACAGTCAAAAGACCTGTGGGGAGGAACTCAACTGATTTCTTACAGAACACATACAGAACACATCCCAGTAATCGCTGTATGCCGCGGGAAGAACAGAAGATACAGATGTGGTAGCAACCGGAAGTCTCTCCTTGGGGGCCACCTTGAGAAGGCAGGATGAGAAACATGAGGGACTCCAAGCCAGGATCTTCCCAGAGACCCAGTCCACATGTGGATAGTGGAGCTGTAGCCAAGGAAGGCCCAATACAATGGGAGTAGAGGCCTTGGGTAGAATGAGGAAGGATGTCAACTCCTGGTGGAGTATCCCTAAAGACATCCTAATAGGTAGAGTCTGGAAGCGGATAGGGCCCTCTGGCAGAACAGTGCCATTAATTGCAGAGACTACCAGTGGCATAGTGAGGGGCGAAAGGGTAAGCTTCATGGAAGAAGGCCCCTAGTGTTGGGGATGGATTTAGCTGCAGTCTGGCTCCAGGTCGGGACCCCTAGGGTCTCCCAGGTCACGCTCACGGTAGACTACAGGGAGGTAGAGAGGAAGCAGCAGACTGCAATAACAAAGGATAGTCGGGAGATAGCCAAAGGTCAGGGTAACATGCAGGTAAGGATAGTCAAGAACAAGCCAAGATCTGTAACTGGAATCAGACGTAGAAGACACAGCACGTCGCAAACAAAAGCCAAACACACAATATTGATCAGCAGAGCTGGCTTGCAGTGCACAGGTTAATATAGAGTTCCCTGATAGGGGCTGGGGTGGAGCCATGCTTTGAGGAGAGATTACTTAAGCAGACAGGTGAGAGTGGCTGGCCTCTTAAGCAGAACACATGGAGAGGTAAGCTGACAGACAAACATTACTGCATATCCATGACACCGACCCATGATGGCATCGCCAAATGTCAAACAAATCTTGGTCAATCAATAATTTTTTCAGGGGAAATTCCCGTCTCTTGGATGCAGTGGAAGAATCCTTATGGACATCTGGTACTAAGTTAAAGTCCCCATAAATTATTACATGACCTCGTTGGGTGGTCTTGATAATTTGCATGAATTTCTTGAGAAAGCGCATTTGGTGGGTGTTAGGAGAGTAAATGTTTATCAAAGTATAGGGAATAGTGTAGATCAGCACTATGATTCTGCCATTCGGGTCTTAGATCTTTTGGTGGCATTTGGGACATGGATGGGGGGGGGGGGGGGGGGTTGGCGTCCGTGTGCCCCTGGTCCTGAAAATCGAATGAAATGAAAACAAAACTAAACAAATTTTTTGGTAATATTTTTGGTAGTACACATGTCTAGCCACTGCTATAGAGGAAAACGCTTTGTCCATTTATCATTTCAACCACTTAAAGAGAAATACCTATAGACAAAAAAAATGCAAATCTTACACTTCATGATATATACGTTCTATTCCATATGGGAGCATTATAAAATGAAAGGTTGCAGAACAAAAAGAAAATAATTTATAGGCTGGCAGTGAGCAAAATAAATGCTTGAAATTTTTTTTTTTTTTGCTGAGTTACTTCCTAAATAACACTGACACGTTTATGCTCAGCAGTCAGCACTGCATTGGCTCTGTCCATATTTTAATCTGGCATTGTGGGTATAAAGTTACTGGCCACTCCATGGCTGTTTATCAATTCACAGCAGTGCGTTCCCTGTTGGCCCGCTCATGACTCCTCACATCGAAAAGATGAGAAAATGATTTCACAGCAGCAAATCCCATCTGCATTCCAGAAGAGCTGATGGTGCAGAAAATGTAAATCTGAGTGTTCAGTGCCCACCTTTATCAATGAATCATATTTGTATCAGGTACCAGAAAGGTCATTAGTCTACGGGAGAAGGCCTTCCAGACTTTCATTTCTTGGCATGACATAAGCATTCACTTTGTCAGATTTGGCCTTTACTGGGAGCAACTTGACCTACCCGAAAGGCAGTTCAATCAGCGCCGTGCACAGAAACGAATGATGGACAGGTGTGCAAGTTTTCCCTGGCATTTTGTTGCTGCTGCATTCATTTTTTTTAAATATTTTTTTAAGTTGTCAGTAGTTTAACAAAAATGAATCTATAATTAAAGTGGTTGTAAAGGCAAAAGGTTTTTTATCTTAATGCATTCTAAATAAAATAAAAAATTTTCTGTGTGCAGCAGCCCCCCCTAATACTTACCTGAGCCCCTTCTAGATCCAACCTCGGCTGTCCGGGACTCCCCTCCACATTGGCTGAGACACAGCAGCGGCGCCATTAGCTCCCGCTGCTGTCAATCAAATCAGTTAGCCAATAAGAAGAGAGAAGGGGGCAGCAGGGCCGAACCACAGCTTCGTGTCTAAATGGATACCCATTGCAAGGAGGGGCCAGAAGTTCTGGTGAGGGACCCGAGAAGAGCAGGATTGGGGCTGCTTTGTGCAAAACCAACTGCACAGGGCAGGTAAGTATAATATGTTTGTTTTTTCTTATTTGAAAAAAAAAAAAACAAACGAGACTTTACAATCACTTTAAGGCTGTTTTAAGCGATTTTGCTGTTTTTAAAAAATAAAACAGCCCCTTTATCCACTTGTCCTCCGGAAGATTTACCCCCTTCATGAGCAGGCCATTTTTTTGCATCACGGCACTGCGTTATTTTAACTGACAATTGCGCAGTAATAAATGTATGTTTTTTGTTTTGTTTTTTAGAAAATTTGGCTAAAGAGGATTTTTCAGCTGGCTCCTTCTCATTGAAACTTTAACACGAGCACTCTGATAAGATTGAAGACTCATTCGCTTTATTCTTGCAACTTAAGCTTATAATCTCTGTAGACAACATGCTTTTGATAACACCATGGGTATGAGAAACTGTACAACATGTGTCTAGAAGCCTAGAGCATATGGCATCTATATAAAAAAATTAGTTGGGTCTGTCCAGTGGTATGTCCATTCTGCCCAGAAATGACGCTGTTTATTTCCAACACTTTTGCTTTGTCAAGCATTTGTAATTTATATATGTGTATTCTGGGGTTGGTCTTTGGCATTGTTCACACTAAATCATTCCAGGATTTTCCATTGTTTTACTCCCTGCTTATTCCCAAAAATTACTGGTCATTAAATATTAGCCCTTACACTCAAAAGTCACTTTTGTTGAACACTTCCTAACCCTAGTGCAAACTTACCTTGAGAGTAAAAGGTTCTCTAGGGCAACCACACAGCCGATCTTTCTCCATTACTGACACGCTGTACTCCTTGTGGGATTTTCTGATATCAGGAAGCAAAGCCCTGCCTCTCCCAATATAGCTGTCTACACAGTGCATAGCTAAAGACAAACCCTTTTTTTCTTTCATTATGGATAGAGTAAAGAAGAGTTATGCCGCGTACACACGAGCGGACTTTACGGCGGACTTTGCCCGGCGGATTTTTCGACGTACTTTACGACGGACTTTCTGAATGAACGGACTTGCCTACACACAATCTACCAAAGTCCGTCGAATTCGTACGTGATGACGTACGACCGGACTAAAACAAGGAAGTTCATAGCCAGTAGCCAATAGCTGCCCTAGCGTGGCTTTTTAGTCCGTCGAACTAGCATACAGACGGCGGACTTTTCGACCGGACTCGATTTCAACGGATACATTTTAAACAAGTTTCAAATCTAAGTCCGTCCAACTTTTGAGAAAACAAAGTCCGCTGGAGCCCACACACATCGAATTGTCCGACGAAATCCAGTCCGCCGGGCAAAGTCCGCCGTAAAGTCCGCTCGTGTGTACGCGGCATAATTGTCAGGATATGGTCCGCAGCAGAGGCTTACGAAGACCTGGCATCCCTGCCAGTACCTTTCATGGCTGCAGGAATGTGAGCTAGCACATAATGGATGTTTGAGGTTGCATGCAAATGCATGCTGTCGCATGCCCTGAGCCCGGATTGGTGCCGAATGGCCTTTATAAGGGAGCTAGCTGCCTTATGTGATTGCTTGTTGCTCTTCGGCTCTCCAGTGCATTTGTTCCTTTGAAACCTTGAATCTCTGATTTCTGTTATTGACTTAGCTTGACCCTGGACCTGTCTTCTGCCTGCCTCCTGGTTTGACCCTGACTTGTTTAAATGACTTGCTCTTACTGCTCTCCTTTGTATGTCTCTGGCTATCCTCCTGACTATTCTTACCTACGTCCACATCAGGTACCTGACTTTGGTTTTGAACTGACTACTCCTCTGAAGTCTGCTCCACTTGAGACCTGCTACTTACCTCGGGCACCACCTATCTGCAACTTAGTGCCTCAGCTGAATACCTGGACGTTTCACCTGTCAGCACTCCATTCGGAACATCCCCGTAAGCCGCCTCAGCTGGCGACCCATTCCAATTTCACATGTTGGTAGTGTAACTCTTCCTCTATAGTAAATCTTCCTCTTCTTTTTCTTCATTGCAGATAAAAAATGGAGTCCAAGCAATGTGCCGTCATCGGGTCATTGATGAAGAAGGGGTGCAGGCTATCCAACATCCACAGAAGGCAACAGAATGTTTATGGTGATGACACCATTGATAAGGGCAATGTCTTGTCATTGGTGACACTTATCAATAAGGTCATCTCTGTAAACATTATGTTGCCTTCTGTGAATGTCAGACAGCCTGCACCCCCTTCTTATTAAATAACTCAATGACGGCAAATTGCTTCTGCTTGGAATCCATTATATACCTGCAAAAGATAAAAAGAAGTCGAGTTTTTATACAATAAGTGTTACTTTACCAACATGTGAAATTTGAACTACCTATGTAAGTTTATAAAAACGTTCTGCCCACTTTTGCATTACTTTCCGTACAGCCCTCATACACTATATTACCAAAAGTTTTGGGCCGCCTGTCTTTACACGCACATGAACTTTAATGGCATTCCAGTCTTCGTCCGCCGGGTTCAATATTAAGTTGTCCCATCCTTTGTAGCTATAACAGCTTTAACTCTTCTGGAAAAGCTGTCCACAAGGTTTAGGAGCCTGTCTATGGGAATGTTTCACCAATCTTCCAGAAGCGCATTTATGAGGTCAGGTACTTATGTGGACAAGAAGGCTTGGTTCGCAGTCTCTGCTCTAATTCATCCCAAAGGTGTTCTTGAGGTTTTTATGAACCTTGCTTTGTGCACTGATCCAAATCATTTGGTGGAGGGGGATTATGGGGTGGGGTTGTTTTTCAGGGGTTGGGCTTGGCCCCTCAGTTTTTAGTGAAGGTAACGCTTAAGGCATCAGCATACCAAGAACTTTTGGACAATTTCATGATCACAACTTTGTGGAAACAGCTTGGGGATGGCCCCTTCCTGCTCCAACAAGGTCCATAAAGACATGGAGGAGTGAGTTTGGGGTGGAGGAACTTGACTGGCTTGCACAGTGTCCTGGCCTCAACCCGACAGAACACCTTTGGGATGAATTAGAGTGGAAACTGTGAGCCAGTCCTTCTCGTCCAACATCAGTGCCTGACTTCACAAATGCGCTTCTGGAAGATTGGTCAAACATTCCCATAGACACACTCCTAAACCTTGTGGACAGCCTTCCCAGAAGAGTTGAAGCTGTTATAGCTACAAAGGGTGGGCCAACTCAATAGTGAACCCTACAGACTGAGGCTGGAATGCCATTAAAGTTGATGTGCGTGTAAAGGCAGGCGTCCCAATACTTTGGGTAATATAGTGCATTTTCTTAAAACAGAGGCCTTGGATGGCAGCTGAAATCTTTTATGCCCCACTATTTTTGCATAGCTGTTTATCAAATGCGATTTCAACAGGGTTCAAATTCGGCACCTAAACTAGTTCTGCGAACCCACCTTAACCCAAACTCAGGTGCATTTGGCTCATTCCAATTCACGAACTGTATGTCTGTGTCTATAGAAAATATTATTTAAAATTGAATAAAGCTTTTTATTTTAACCAACTTAATCACAGCTGTTGTCACATTAAAATGTGTTTGAAATTTGACAATAACAGTTGATGCTTTGTGATTTCCTTGCTGTCTCTGATTATAGGGAGTTATTGGATGAATCATAAATTACAGTTAAGCGGTGTAAATGAACAATCATGATGTTATCCAGTGCCTGAGCACGCTACCAACTCTCTATTAGCAATGTGTTCACTTTTCTCTCCAAATAAGGTCTCATCTGGGTAAAAGCAAAAACATTGTTACTAAGCAGCGTGGCCAATTTCATTACTAATATGAAAATCTGACAAGAATAATATCTGCTGGTTATTTAGATGAAATGTCTTGTGGCACGCACATTCAGGGCTGGGCACTGAGTGCTAAGCAGCTCTGGCATACAGAGCACTCTGGTAGACATCATGGGGCCAAGGTTTGCCAAGCATGCATTGTATCAGCCCTAATAAAAACCATTTTGGAACCTAAGTTTAATATGTGTAAAGGCTACAGGAGACTTACAGCTTTTTAAAGCAGGTTTGTTTTAGACTGAGCAGCCCACACAATTTTATACTCCAATGCCTGCAAATGGAAGACGTGCCAGGTTACCAATAAAGACCTGTGTACTTATCAAGGCTGTTAGAAATATATAGATATAAATAACTATAAATGGTAATGCATAGCTTCTCATCTAGGGTTCCATGGAACTCTAGGATTCCTTCAGAGGTTGCTAAGTGTTTTCTTGAATAATGAGCCATTTCTGCCTCTCCGATAAATTCCCACTGATACCATTTACATTTTTATCTATCTGTAAGAAGGGAATCCTTTCCAATGTCCACAAGTGTAAGGAGCATTCTTCACATTGACCATCACACTAATGTACCATGAGTTGTAGATATAGTAGCTTTTAGCAGGGGTTCCTGGTATTTTAAGGGTTTCTCTGTGTTGAAAAGGTTGAGAAAGGCTGTTGTGTTTTACGTCTGTAGCACTAACTCTCGGTGGAGCTGCTGGTTTAAGCTGGCTTGTTACCTTCACTCTCGACACCTCTGTTTCACAGGCACCGGGTCTAGGGTTCCATTGAGTTTACCTCTGGACGATAAAAGCACCAACACTTGGGTACGTTTTCAATGCTTTATTGAACCAAGTAACGAAGGAAGTAGCAGGAAAGAGGCAGGAGGGAAGCTGCAGGGAAGCTCAAATACCTTTCTTTAGGATCGTTGAGAAAGTCCTTTAAAGTTGAATATTGTAATCGGATGCAATCCCCTTGTGTGGGACACAATCTTTGCTCGCCTGGATAGGCCACTCTCACTTGCCTAGCAGCCAGTACGTAGCCACAGCCACACAGTCTCTGCCACAGACTTGCTTGAAATAAACCTGTACGATCCTCTGCCACAGGATGTATTAATCTTTGCGGTGAATGTTAGACACAGTACTTGGACCACTAAGCCAACCCGGCAATACTATGCTGTAGAACTACTTTAGGATACGTCCTCCAACCGAGTCACCAGGCCCCTCTCCAGACCAGCACTCGATCCTTCCATGATGGGTCCTCCCCTGGGATCTTCTCGGTTGTCCAGCTTCTTCACTCTGGATAGACAGCTCAGGACAATTCCTCGGCTACTGTGGTAGGCCCCAGACATGCTTCTGGGCCCCCCCCACGCCCGGCAGCGGCGCGGACCTCCAGAACGGAGGACCACGAGGTAGCACTCTAACGCATACCTGTCGGCCAGGAGGGCCAGCAGGTGGCTGTAAAACGAACCCCAAAGCATGGCGTCTGTCCCATAAATACCCTCTCCCAGAATGCAACTCGGAGGACCACCTCCACCGTGTTGTCTCCGGGACAGAGGAGCACCCATACGCTTCGACGCGTTGCTCTTCCAACACCAGCCAATGGTAACAGCGACACCCACCGGCTCAGTGTGGAACCACACGCAAAGTCAGCCAAGCTGGAACAGAGGCAAATCTAACTCCCCTAACGAGCAATTCACTAAATTTACCTATCAGATGGTAGATCATAAATCTACCAGCGCCACATACTCCCCCCACTACAATAGACGTTGTCCCCAACGTCTGTACAAAAATAATGATAATAAGGTAGGTATTTGAGCTTAAAACTTGGATTAGATAGAGAAGAAGGAAAGATAGGGGAAAGACATTAAGAGATTAACATCTATAAAACAATATGTTCACGTCCGTAAACAAAACCATCCTATGACTGTACACAACCTCACTATCTATCTAGCTGAAAAGCCTCACAGCTTGATAGGAGATCAAATGGTTCCTGAAAAGGAAAACATGTTAAACACACATATATCCTTTACAACTTCAGGAGCAAAGGATCATTTAAAAATGAGACTCTCTTCCCATAATCTATTATCAAAAATAATCTTTAGGAGTCCATCCCTGTATAATTTTTTTTTCTCACATGAAAGAAATCCGGCTAGCAAAAAGAAGTCCTTGGATTCAAAACACTGAGATGAATATCCAGACCTTGACCACGAAGATCTCTTTATACTGACACTAACTAACTAACTAACTAACTAACTAACTAACTAACTTCAAAGTTCTTTTGTCCATAGTTACCAATAAAACCGGGGATCTGGCAAGGTCAGTGTCTTTCCCAGTTTATCCACTGTGGTGATTAAATATACAGCGTCATCTTTTCCGGGCCTGCAGATGACCACTTTGTCAGCATAGATGCGCCAACCGAAGTTCCTGTGCATAAAACATCCACTAAAACGTTCATCCATTTTAACAGAACATCCAGTCTTTCGGAAAGGCTTAGGCACAGACAAGTAGTCACAAACAGCCTCACTGTACCAAAGTTCCCGGTTAACTTCAATCACTTGCATTACGTCCTGAGGGACATAGGGGAACTCCAAGCCATACTCCGTAGCTACACGCTTGTTTAACATTCTCTGCAAACGTGCAAGTTTGGGCAAGGATCTGTTCTTTCCCATGTCAAGAGACACACAGGAATCCAAGGATTTGCTCACCATAGACCCAGTCGGTGTCTTTAGTGAACTAACAACTTTTGACAAAGTCTCATTTACAGTGCTGTGTGGCTCCACACAGGGTGATGTCTTCCCAGAACTCAGGGTTGTCCATTCAGGGAAAGTTATAACAGAGGCGATGTCTTCACCTTGTGACCATAACAGCTCTTGTGACATAGTCTCAAACAGGTCATCATCACCGAAAAGATCCGACATGGATTCTATTTCCGAATCTCCCAACTCTTCCGCTGGCAGATACTTATTTACAGTCCCAGATACATTCCCCATCAGCTGCTTACTCGTTCCTGTCGTGGACTTTGCTGGATCCGGTTCGGATAGCTTCGGGGGTAGGCCTCGGCCACGGCCGCGGGAAGCCTTCACATATCCCACCTTCCTCTGTACAGGCACAACAGAGACAGGCGTGGTGGTTTCAGAATTCAAAGCAATGTCCGCTGATGAGACAGCAACAGCAGTGTCTCTCTCCGGAACATTCTCGGCAACAACAGGCAAAGTGATGGGCTGCCGCTCTCTCTCCGTAGTAATAACAGCTTCTACTGTGGCGATACCTGTTGCCCAATCCATCCGATAAGCACGGGGCGACATGGTAGGTTGCTCCACCACAAACAAATACTCTCCACATTGCGGACATCGACCAAATGGACGGAGATGTACGGCCAGTCCTTCACATCTATGGCAAATCATGCCCAGTCCCTCAATATCTCCTGAGGTATACAGAACAAACCTCCCTTGCGGCTTCAGATGAACACCAGTATCTGTAAGCAGGGCTCCGGTCAGCACAGTATTGAACGCGGTGCTTACAGGGAACATTCTTGGTCCCATAATTGGCTGCATCGCCGAAAAAGACATGGCCACACTCTGATCTTCTCAGAGGCCTCTTACGAGGCCTCTCTTCTTCTCTGGTGCCAAACACATACATGCGTCCCATGCGGTATCAAGTAGGGCAGGCTCCTCCCACTTGTTCTTCTGATCACGTAGCTCCTGGGCTTTTACTGGTGCCCGCCGCCTACGCATTCAGAAATAAAGTCCTACAACTTTTAACCTCTTCTCTTCCTGAAAATTTTGACAAAGTCCAGCTCTCACCATAAACTCCCGGTGAAACACCTCTCTGGGTTGCGAGAATTGATGGTCAACAAACATGTAGCGCTAACTCTCGTTGGAGCTGCTGGTTTAAGCGGGCTTGTTACCTTCACTCTCGACACCTCTGTTTCACCGGCACCGGGTCTAGGGTTCCGTTGAGTTTACCTCTGGACGATAAAAGCACCATTACTTGGGTACGTTTTCAATGCTTTATTAAACCAAGTAACGAAGGAAGTAGCGGGAAAGAGGCAGGAGGGAAGCTGCAGGGAAGCTCAAATACCTTTCTTTAGGATCCTTGAGAACGTCCTTTAAAGTTGAATATTGTAATCGGATGCAATCCCCTTGTGGGACACAATCTTTGCTCGCCTGGATAGGCCTCTCTCACTTGCCTAGCAGCCAGTAGGTAGCACGAACAAATATCTCTGCCACAAACTTGCTTGAAATAAACCCGTACGATCCTCTGCCACAGGGTGTATTAATCTTTGCGGTGAATGTCAGACACAGTACTTGGACCTCTCAGCCAACCCGGCAATACTATGCTGTAGAACTATGATGTGAAACGCGTTAGCGTATTTTTGACCCCGTACCTTCCTCTCAATTGACTGTATTTCGGATTTTATACTTCAATAAAGATGTTTCCTCTTCAGAGCGCGGCTATCCAGGAATTTCCTTAATTCACTGCAGTCTACGCAAAGCCAGCACCTGGAACAAGTTCACATTAGGGCGGTATAATTTTGGATCTGGGAGCGTTTGTGAGCTGCATCTCTTTTCCTATGCTGTAGAACTACTTTAGGATACGTCCTCCAACCGAGTCACCAGGCCCCTCTCCAGACCAGCACTCTGCATGATCCTTCCATGACGGGTCCTCCCCTGGGATCTTCTCAGTTGTCCAGCTTCTTCACTCTGGATAGACAGCTCAGGACCATTCCTCGGGTGCTGTGGTAGGCCCCATACATGCTTCTGGGCCCACTCACGCGCAGCAGCGGCGCGGGCCTCCAGAACGGAGGACCACGAGGTAGCACTCTAACGCATACCTGTCGGCCAGGAGGGCCAGCAGGTGGCTGTAAAACGAACCCCAAAGCATGGCGTCTGTCCCATAAATACCCTCTCCCAGAAAGCAACTCGGAGGACCACCTCCACCGAGTTGTCTCTGGGACAGAGGAGCACCCATACGCTTCGACACGTTGCCCTTCCAACACCAGCCAATGGTAACAGCGACACCCACAGGCTCAGTGTGGAACCACACGCAACGTCAGCCAAGCTGGAACAGAGGCAAATCTAACTCCCCTAACTAGCAATTCACTAAATTTACCTATCAGATAGTAGATCATAAATCTACCAGCGCTACATGTCCTTAGGATGATGTATTGTATAGTGTATGATGTTTCTAGGCATATTCTTTCGCAACCATTTTTTATGCCAGATGAACACTTTAAATAGTTTTCAGGTGTCCAGGAACCCCCGCTAAAATTAGGGTCATAAGGATAATGCCCCGTATATTGGAGGTCAGTGGAAGGGAGGGCCCCTGGTTAGAATGCCTCCCCTACAGTCAGCTGAAAAGATCATTGGTGTCATGCTACTGGTTTGTCAATTGGCAATGGGCCTGGAACTGAAAAGGCACCATCAGATGGAAAGTTCAGCTAGCCACAGCTCAAGGAACCCCTCTGGAGAAACCTAAGGGTTCCACAGAACCCTGGTTGAGAATGCTTGTTCTAGAGGCTCTATTGAATCACTTGTATGTGGAAGTGTGCAGTGCAGTCACTTTTCCCTGCACATCCTGAGCAGAGGGTTTGTAGTAAGTCTTGCTTTGATAATGTAGTGAGCTGAAATGTTTGTAGACTTCAAGGCTTAGCAGCAGACAGACATGTAAAAGCACTAGGCATGTGGTCTATAGAGCCTAGCCTGACAAAAGTACAAGTTATTGTTGGAGTATATAATTTTCCACCCTTTGATCATTTCACAGCACTGCGTAACATGTTAGCACTTTGGAGGAAAGGATAACAATAATAATAATAATGATGATAATAATAATAATAATGAAGATGGCAGCCAACCTATACCTTGCAGGGCAACCAACATGTTAATTTAAAAAGCCACATTTATACACCTGTCATTAACTTCCTCACTCTCTGTGGGGTTCATTTACTGGGTAGTGCAAAATCTGATGCAGCTGTGCATGGTAGCCAATCAGCTTCTAACTTTAGCTTGTTCAGTTAAGCTTTGACAAAAAAAAACTGGAAGCAGATTGGTTTCTGTGCAGAGCTGCACCAGATTTTGCACTCTCCAGTTTTAGTAAGTCAACCCTTATTGGTAACTCAAACCATAGAAATATAGTAAGGAACTTAAGGCTAAAAAAGATGTTTTTTTTTTAATGTCATATAAAAACAGTAAATGCATTTTAGGGGCAACAAACAGCATACACCTTGGATAAATTAATAGAAACCAGTGACTTCACAGATCAGCAGTTGTTGAGCAGCCCAACATTGGTCCGTCTTGAGTGATGTGAAGAACCCAAAACTTGGCTATGGGGACATATGCATGACTCAGTCCCCTTCCTTACATAATGCAGTTCCAGCTGCCTAAAAGGTCAATCAGCATGTGCCAGTATTCTTGATTGATGGCATTGAGAAGGTCCTCAATCTGTCAAGGGTCCAAAAAAAAGGATAACTTGGAGCATACACATGTCTTCTTTTCTACTGCCGATGCACAGAGAAGCAGGGGAGCAAAGCAAAAGTAATTATAAGCAACCGGAGGTAACATTGAATATGTTACTCTGCCTAGTCTATCATGCACAGGTTTACTTGAAGGTTAAAAAAGGAAAGGGGCACAAAATCCAAAATATAACAATTCTAAAAAAATATATGCAATAGTCAGTATGGATGCATAAAAGAATGAAGTGATCAAACAAACCTTTTTATGAATATGTAAGCAAAAACCTAGACAAAGGACAGACTGTGGATGTTGTATACTTGCACCTTACTAAAGTGTTTGACACAGTCCCCCATAACAGGGCAATGTGTAAGCCAAGGTCTGTAGACTTAACAAAATTCTGTTTGTAAATGGGTAGAAAATGTTTTTCTTTATCATATTCTGAGTAGTAATTATTAAATCATACACTGAAGGGCTTAAGGTTGTTAATGGTGTATAGTAAGTTTCAGTGTTGGGAATCTTATTTTTTGATTAAAAGAGACATCCAGGGGTGGCGCCTGAAAAGATGGCCATGTTTTATCAGGACTCCATTCAGCCTCAAAACAATTGCAGATTGCTTTATGATTTAACCTATAAAGATTTGCTGATCTCTATGATTTAACCCTCCATGGGCTCCAGGCATGGGGGCCATGACTCCACCTGCTCCACCAGGTGTCTCTTTGACTGGCAATTCTTAAGATACTGGGTGCCGCCCTGCCAAACTCTTGTGCAGGCCTGGTGGTGTGTGGTCTGGACCCCAAGAGACAACTCTTAAACACTTGGCAAACAAACAAAAAGTTTTCCCAGCACACTTACCAGCCTGCAAAACAAGTGAACTGACCCTGTCTAACAGTTTACAATAAAAACAGAGGGTTTTGTTTGCACACATTTGCAAATATATGTGTAAGCCGCACTGCCCATGACAAGGGACCTCTGTATATACTGCGGTCCTAACTCTAAAATTTCCAGAGTCTCCATAGTAGAGGTAATTATCACAATGGATAAGTTAAGGGAAAGTGTGTGTGAAGGGAGCCCACCCCTCCCGTGCATCCTTGCACCCAATTTAACCAACTGTAGAAGTTAAGGAGGGGTTGGCTCCTTACAGGCACACCTGCCCTTAACCAATTCATTGTTACTAGGGATGAGCCGAACCCACCCCAGTTCGGTTCGCACCAGAACTTGTGAACAGACAAAAAATTTGTGCGAATATGCAAACACTGTTAAAGTCTATGGGACACGAACGTGAAAAATCAAAAGTGCTCATTTTAAAGGCTTATATGCAAGTTATTGCCATAAAAAGTGTTTGGGGACCCGGGTCCTGCCCCAAGGGACATGTATCAATGCAAAAAAAAGTTTTGAAAACTGCAATTTTTCCACGAGCAGTGATTTTAAGAATGCTTAAAGTGAAACAATAAAAATGAAATATTCCTTTAAATATTGTGCCTGGGGCGTTCCCTTAGTCTGCCTGTAAAGTAGCAAATTTTACCCATGTTTAGAAAAGTACTGCAGCAAAATGACATTTCTAAAGGAAAAAATTGCTCATGGCTGTAATGTATTGCCAGTGCCCCGGCAATATACATAAAAAATTGTTTAAAAAAACAGCATGTGTTTCCCCCCTCCAGTCCATACCAGGCCCTTCAGGTCTGGTATGGATATTAAGGTGAACTCCACACCAATTTTTTTTTTTAAATGGCGTGGGGGTCCCCCCCAAAATCCATACCAGACCCAAAGGGCCTGGAATGGATGGGGAAACCCATGCCATTTTTTTCTTAATTCTGTCATAAGTCTCCCCTTAACCACTTCAATACACTATATTATATATTGTACACTGCACTATATATCCTGCACTGTATTATATATATATACTACACTGAGGATACTATATACCCTGAACTGCAGTATATATACTATACGGACTGCACTATATACTCTGCTGAAAAATTGGACCTTATGTGTTGGTGGTGGCAGAACACGGTAACCCCTCACAGTTACTCTTGTTGGGTACAAGAACAGTCCCTGCTGTTAAATATAATTTCAAAAATTGTAATTACATGCCCCTGTTAAACAGGGGCAGAAACATTGGGCCTTAGGTGTTGGTGGTGCCAGAACACTGTAACCCCTCACAGTTACTCTTGTTGGGTGCAGGAATGGTCCCTGCTGTTAAATATTAATTCAGAGACTGCTTGCCCTCTTTTAGTGGCCTGTGAGCGTCTGCCTCTTCTTGGAGGCCTTCCGGACATGATGGGCAATATTTTATACTGTGTACACCGCCTGAAGTGTATTTGAAAATTTACACACTGTATTATATACTGTGTACACTGCCTGCACTGTATTATCTACTGTACACTGCCGAATGCACTGTATATATAGGCTACGCTGAATGCAGAGTATATATATATATATATATATATATATATATATATATATACTCGAACACCCGACTTACGTTTGTCTCGAACTCGAAGCTCATCCCTAATGCCGCGTACACACGGTCGGACTTTCCGGCATACTTGGTCCGGCGGACCAGAGTGTGCCGGACAATCCGCCCGTGTGTGGGCGGCGCCGGACTTTTCCGGCGGACTTCTTCCCAAAAGCCCGCCGGACCTAGATTTGAAACAAGTTTTAAATCTTTCCGTCGGACTCAGTTTCGGGCGGAAAGTCCGCTCGTGTGTGTGCTGGTCCGACGGAAAGCCCGCTCGTGTGTATGCTGGTCCGACCGACCAGATACGACGCGAGGGCAGGGTATTGCATCTCGCGCTCGCTGCAATAGGAAAAACAAATTTTCCTATTGCGGCGAGCGCGGGTCATACCAGACCCTTAGGTCTGGTATGGATTGTAAAGGGAACCCCGCTACGCCGAAAAAACGGCGTGGGGTCCCCCCTAAAATCCATACCAGACCCCGATCCGAGCACGCAGCCTGGCCGGTCAGGAAAGGGGGTGGGGACGAGCGAGCGCCCCCCCCTCTCCTGAACCGTACCAGGCCGCATGCCCTCAACATGGGGGGGTGGGTGCTTTGGGGGAGGGGGGCGCCCTGCGGGGCCCCCCCACCCCAAAGCACCTTGTCCCCATGTTGATGAGGACAAGGGCCTCTTCCCAACAACCCTGGCCGTTGGTTATCGGGGTCTGCGGGTGGGGGGCTTATCGGAATCTGGGAGCCCCTTTTAATAAGGGGGCCCCCAGATCCCGGCCCCCCACCCTATGTGAATGAGTATGGGGTACATGGTACCCCTACCCATTCACCTAGGGAAAAAGTGTAAGTAATAAAACACTACACAGGTTTTTTTAAATATTTTATTAAACTTTTCCGGGGGGGACCTTCCTCCGGCTTCGGGGGTCTTCTTCCGGCTTCGGGGGTCCCTCCGCTTCATCTTCTCCCAGCGTCCGGTTGGTTCTTCTCCGCTCTCTTCTCCCGGTGTTCCAGTTCTTCGGCCGGCTCCTCTGCTGTCTTCAGGTAGCTCTCAAGCCAGCAGAGGTCCGGACTTCTGGGCTTCTGGTCTTCTGGTCTTCTCTTCCCCAGATGTTGACACGACGCTCTCTCCGGCTGGACTGCTCTCCGAGGGCTGCGTTGTGACTTATATAGGCGGAGACCCCGCCCCCTTTTGATGTCACAGTCCCTGGGCATGCTGGGACTGTGACGTTTTAGGGGGCGTGGTCAACATCACCCAGTGACCACGCCCCCTAAAACGTCACAGTCCCAGCATGCCCAGGGACTGTGACATCAAAAGGGGGCGGGGTCTCCACCTATATAAGTCACAACGCAGCCCTCGGAGAGCAGTCCAGCCGGAGAGAGCGTCGTGTCAACATCTGGAGAAGAGAAGAGAAGAAGCCCAGAAGTCCGGACCTCTGCTGGCAAGAGAGCTACCTGAAGACAGCAGAGGAGCCGGCCGAAGAACTGGAACACCGGGAGAAGAGAGCGGAGAAGAACCAACCGGACGCCGAGAGAAGATGAAGCGGAGGGACCCCCGAAGCCGGAAGAAGACCCCCGAAGCCGGAGGAAGATCCCCCCCCCGGAGCAGTTTAATAAAATATTTTAAAAGCCTGTGTAGTGTTTTATTACTTACACTTTTTCCCTAGGTGAATGGGTAGGGGTACCATGTACCCCATACTCATTCACATAGGGTGGGGGGGCCGGGATCTGGGGGCCCCCTTATTAAAAGGGGCTCCCAGATTCCGATAAGCCCCCCGCCCGCTGACCCCAATAACCAACGGCCAGGGTTGTCGGGAAGAGGCCCTTGTCCTCATCAACATGGGGACAAGGTGCTTTGGGGTGGGGGGGCCCCGCAGGGCGCCCCCCTCCCCCAAGGCACCCACCCCCCCATGTTGAGGGCATGCGGCCTGGTACAGTTCAGGAGGGGGGGCACTCGCTTGTCCCCACCCCCTTTCCTGACCGGCCAGGCTGCGTGCTCGGATCGGGGTCTGGTATGGATTTTAGGGGGGACCCCACGCCGTTTTTTCGGCGTAGCGGGGTTCCCTTTATAATCCATACCAGACCTAAGGGCCTGGTATGACCCGCGACGGGGCTCGCAAGGTGTCAATCTCGCCGATAAAAGCGGCTAGATTGACATCCTTTGCTAGTCCCGTCGCACCTGAGTCACGTTCAAAATGAACGGACTTGTCCGTGTGTGGACAAGTCCGTTCATTCTGAAAGTCCGCCGGAACTCCGGCGAAAGTCCGTCGGAAAGACGGGCGGACTTAGCCCGCCAGAAAGTCCGGGCGTGTGTGGGCAAGTCCGTCCGTTTTAAAGTCCGGCGCACCTGGCGGACAAAGTCCGTCGGAAAGTGTGCCGGACCAAGTAGGATAGAAAGTCCAACCGTGTGTACGCGGCATAATTGTTACATATGCTCTTGCTATGGAGATTCTGGACATTTTAGAGTTAGGACTGCAGTATATACAGAAGTCTCTGGTTATGGGCAGTGTGGCTTACACATATATTTGCAAAAGGGTGCAAACAAAACCCTCTGTTTTTAAAGTAAACTGTTAGACGGGATCAGTTTGGTTGTTTTGCAGGCTGGCTAATAAGTGTGCGGGGAAATATTTAGTTTGATTGTGATGTGCATTGCCCTTCCATGTGTACCTTGCTGCAAAGGCTAGTTATAGGTTGGGGTGGTTGCCATTTTTTTGTAAAGGTGGTTAAATTGGGTACAGGGATGCACTGGATGCCTTCACTGCCATTGTGCATTTTCTGGGCGTCACGTGCGCCCCTGTGCCTTTTAAGGAAGGGTTGGCTCCCTTCAGACACACCTGCCCTTAACCTATCCATTGTTATATATGCTCTTATTATGGAGACTCTAGCAATTTTATAGTTAGTAACGCATTATATACAGCGATCCCTTGTCATGGGCAGTGCTGCTTACACCTATATTTGCAATGGGTGCAAACAAAACCCTCTGTTTTTAAAGTAAACTGTTAGAGAGGGTCAAGTTGGTTGTTTTGCAAGCTGGTTGGTAAGTGTATTGGGAAATCTTTTGTTTGTTTGCGAAGTCCGTTTCCCTTCCATGTGCACCTTGTTGCAAGGACTAGGTATAGGTATGGGTGATTGCCATTTCTGTACAATGCTAAGGCTGGGTTCACACCGCAGCATGGAACAACTCACAGCAGGGGTCCGGTGTGTCCCTGTTCACCGTTTCAGGTCTGATTTCAGCCCACGTTTTTGTCTGAATTCGGACCTGAAACGGACCAGAAAATGCACAGGACTTATGTGCAATTCCGCTCCAGAGATGTGTGAATTGGCTCCGTAGAGAGCCAGTCATAATCTCCTGAGTCCTGATAAGCAGATTGCATGCATCCAATTCGCATTAGTGTGAACCCAGCCTAAAACACTACCTCACAGTTGATCTCAAGTCCACTTTAAAATATTAAACTTGCTCAACTCAACAGAGAGTCAGAAACTCAACAGAGAGATGACACTGTTTTGGCCCAAAAAGACAGGGATCCAACAGACTCAGACTAATGATAGCTAAATACTTCCACTATGCTGACAAAAAGACAATTTGAAACTTATTGGTAAAATGTTTTCAAAAAACAATGTCAGATTCTCTTACTTGTGCCCTGCAAAATTGTGTGCCTTTTGGACTGGGGAGAACAAATTGTTTAAAGAACCACAAATAGCTACCCATCAATTACAACTGGATTTCTCACCTAAAAGTTTTATTGACTTTTTAACCCTACCTTGATGGCATACCTCGTTATCTCTAACTAAAAACTTCATTCATTCCTACAAATGATGACATTTTGCTTCTTCATGAGACATAGCTTCATTTATCTTATGCCGCGTACACACGATCAGACTTTCTGGCATACTTGGTCCGGGACACTTTCTGACGGACTTTGTCCGCCAGGTGCGTCGGACTTTAAAACGGACGGACTCGCCCACACACGACCGGACTTTCCGGCGGGCTAAGTCCGCCCGTCTTTCCGACGGACTTTCGCCGGAGTTACGGCGGACTTTCAGAATGAACGGACTTGCCCACACATAGACAAGTCCGTTCATTTTGAACGTGACTCAGGTGCGACGGGACTAGAAAAGGAAGTCAATCTTGCCGCTTTTATCGGCAAGATTGACACCTTGCGAGCTCCGTCGCGGGGCATACCAGGCCCTTAGGTCTGGTATGGATTTTAAAGGGAAGCCCCTACGCCGAAAAAACGGTGTGGTGTCCCCCCTAAAATCCATACCAGACCCCGATCCGAGCACGCAGCCTGGCTGGTCAGGAAAGGGGGTGGGGACGAGCGAGCGCTCGAGCGCTGAACTGTACCAGGCCGCATGCCCTCAACATGAGGGGTGGGTGCTTTGGGGGAGGGGGTGCCCCACCACAAAACACTTTGTCCCCATGTTGATGAGGACAAGGGCCTCTTCCCAACAACCCTGGCCGTTGGTTGTCGGGGTTTATAGGGGTGGGGGGCTTATCAGAATCCAGGAACCCCCCATAATAAGAGGGCCCCCAGATCCCGGCCCCCACCCTATGTGAATGAGTATGGGGTACATGGTACCCCTACCCATTCACCTAGGGAAAAAGTGTCAATAATAAAACACACTACACAGGTTTTTAAATTATTTATTAAACAGCTCCGGGGGGTCTTACTCCGGCTTCGGGGGTCTTCTTCCAGCTTCGGGGGTCCCTCCGGTTCCTCTTCTCCCAGCGTCCGGTTGGTTCTTCTCCCGGTGTTCCAGTTCTTCGGCCGGCTTCTCCATTGTCTTCAGGCCGCTCTCTTGCCAGCGGAGGTCGGGACTTCTGGGCTTCTAGGCTTCTTGTCTTCTTCCCTCTTCTCCTCTCCAGATGTTGACATGACGCTCTCTCTGGCTGGACTGCTCTCTGAGGGCTCCATCAGGAAAGGGGGTGGGGACGAGCGAGCGCTCGAGCGCTGAACCGTACCAGGCCGCATGCCCTTAACATGAGGGGTGGGTGCTTTGGGGGAGGGGGTGCCCCACCACAAAACACTTTGTCCCCATGTTGATGAGGACAAGGGCCTCTTCCCAACAACCCTGGCCGTTGGTTGTCGGGGTCTACGGGTGGGGGGCTTATCGGAATCCAGGAGCCCCCCATAATAAGAGGGCCCCCAGATCCCGGCCCCCCCACCCTATGTGAATGAGTATGGGGTACATGGTACCCCTACCCATTCACCTAGGGAAAAAGTGTCAATAATAAAACACACTACACAGGTTTTTAAATTATTTATTAAACAGCTCCGGGGGGGTCTTACTCCGGCTTCGGGGGTCTTCTTCCAGCTTCGGGGGTCCCTCCGGTTCCTCTTCTCCCGGCATCCGGTTGGTTCTTCTCCCGGTGTTCCAGTTCTTCGGCCGGCTCCTCCGCTGTCTTCAGGCCACTCTCTTGCCAGCGGAGGTCGGGACTTCTGGGCTTCTAGGCTTCTTGTCTTCTTCCCTCTTCTCTTCTCCAGATGTTGACATGACGCTCTCTCTGGCTGGACTGCTCTCTGAGGGCTCCATTGTGACTTATATAGGCGGAGACCCCGCCCCTTATGATGTCACAGTCTCTGGGCATGCTGGGACTGTGACGTTTTAGGGGCGTGGTCACCGGGTGATGTTGACCACGCCCCCTATAATGTCACAGTCCCAGCATGCCCAGGGACTGTGACATCTTAAGGGGGCGGGGTCTTCGCCTATATAAGTCACAACGGAGCCCTCAGAGAGCAGTCCAGCTGGAGAGAGCGTTGTGTCAACATCTGGAGAAGAGAAGAGGGAAGAAGACAAGAAGCCCAGAAGCCCAGAAGTCCAGACCTCCGCTGGCAAGAGAGCGGCCTGAAGACAGCGGAGGAGCCGGCCGAAGAACTGGAACACCAGGAGAAGAACCAACCGAACGCCGGGAGAAGAGGAACCGGAGGGACCCCCGAAGCCAGAAGAAGACCCCCGAAGCCGGAGGAAGACCCCCCCGGGCTGTTTAATAAACTATTTTAAAAACCTGTGTAGTGTGTTTTATTATTGACACTTTTTCCCTAGGTGAATGGGTAGGGGTACCATGTACCCCATACTCATTCACATAGGGTGGGGGGTCGGGATCTGGGGGCCCTCTTATTATAGGGGGTTCCCGGATTCCGATAAGCCCCCCACCCGCAGACCCCGACAACCAACGGCCAGGGTTGTCGGGAAGAGGCCCTTGCCCGCAGGGCGCCCCCTCCTCCAAAGCACCCACCCGTCATGTTGAGGGCAAGCGGCCTGGTATGGTTCAGGAGGGGGGAGGCGCTCGCTCGTCCCCACCCCCTTTCCTGACCGGCCGGGCTGCGTGCTCGGATCGGGGTCTGGTATGGATTTTAGGGGGGACCCCACGCCGTTTTTTCGGCGTAGGGGCTTCCCTTTATAATCTATACCAGACCTAAGGGCCTGGTATGCCCCGCGCTCGCCCCAATAGGAAATACCCTACCCTTGCGTCGTATCTGGTCTGTTGGACCAGCATACAGACAAGCGGGCTCTCTGTCGGACCAGCACACAGACGATGCAAATTATAAAGCATTGTGGGTGTTATTTACTAACGGAAAATCCACTTTGCCCTACAAGTGCACTGCAAAGGTGCACTTGAAAGTGCACTCTCTGAAACTGCACTGAAAGTGCACTTGTAGTGCAAAGTGGATTTACCTTTAGGAAATAACCCCCATTGTCACTGTAAACACCAACTTAAGCAAAAAAATGCTATTGAGCATTGAAAGAAGAAGTCACACATTGTTGATTAGAAAATTTTTACTCTGTGCACATTCACATGTGCGTTTAGAAAAGGGTTTTTGAACAAACCAACATTTTTAGAATAATTTTTTTTTGGACAGTAGAAATATCCTTTTTTGTGGTAAACCCCTGTGCCAAATTTTGAAGATGCACACAAATTGGGAGTCAAAATGGGGATTTCCCTCCTGATCCCATGCTTAAAGTCAACATGTGCTAGCTCCCATAATGGAGGATCAATGGACGTGTTTCCGGGGTGCAACCCCTTCCTCTCAGCTACTTTAGTTGTGAGGAAGGGGTTGCACCCACAAAAAGCATACATTGATATCCCGTGATGGCAGATAGCACATGTTGACACACTCTGTGCATCTTCAAAATTTGTCTTTCAACATTTTTTAGAAAAGTTATAAAAAAAAAAACAATTCCAAAAATGTTGGTGTGTTTTAGATTCTGCCTAAAACATCAATGATGTTTTTGAGTCTTTTTTCCACATCATTGATGTCTTCCTTGATCTTCTGTAAATTACAATTGCACATCATGATCTCCCCGATGAGGACGTGTGCACTTGCACTTGTGAAATGTGTTTCTTCTTCCACAACATCCACATCACCTAAAATAAAAAAACACACCATGTATTATAAATATGCAGGCATCCATCTATTATCTGAAGCTGTGGTCTCAGACACTCACCTGTTGTGGACACTATTTCGCCCAAATCATAAACCTCTCCTTCCTCCACTTCCTGAGGTTGTGGTTTTGGGATTTCCCCTTCTTTAGGAGGTTGTGGGTCCCTGGTGTCCTCTGGAGTCCTGATTCTTTTCTCCCCTATGTGAATAAAACATGGTATAATTAGCACACAGATATTTGAGGGCAGAAATAGTAATTTGAAACATTGCTAGGAAGTGTTGTACAATTGTCTGTTTTGGAAGAGTTCCAAGGTGAAGACATGATTTTTTTCCCCTTTCTTAAAGCTGGAATACTTACCTTTTTTGGTAAAGTATCACACATGTAGCGACCCCTAGTATCCACTGGAGCACCTGTGTGGGACACCCTAAAAAGATTGTTCTAGTGTTCCACACTAGTGCTCCTGCGTCCAGATGTGTAAACAGCTGCTGAGTGTCCTCTCCTTACACTGAATCAAGTTTGCATTTCATTCTAGTTACAAACCCATCTAGACAACAATGTACTAAACTTCTTTTAATCCAAATAGGCATGAACGAATGTAGTTAACCTGCATCTGCCAAAAACATCGTATTAGTGGGCGAACAAACGATGTTTACTACGAACGATTACTTTGCATTTGCATTTCATTCTAGTTACAAACCCATCTAGACAACAATGTACTAAACTTCTTTTAATCCAAATAGGCATGAACGAATGTAGTTAACCTGCATCTGCCAAAAACATCGTATTAGAGGGCGAACAAACGATGTTTACTACGAACGATTACTGTGCCCAAGAACCTGAAACTTGCCATTTTAAACTGTACAAGAGTAAAGAAAAGCATATGGTGCAGCACGAACGTAATAATAATAATAATAGGAACACACAACAAAATACTTACTTTTTTGCAGCACTCTCTTGATTCTTCTGTACTGATCCTGCTCCCTCAATTTGATGTCTGACCATCGTTTCCTCAGTTGATCCTTGGATCGCCGTACTGCAAAATTCCTGTGCAGACTTTTCACAACTTTAGTCATGATCTTGGCCTTTCTGACATTTGGGTTTGGGTAAGGTCCATGCTTCCCATCATAGTCGGCCCTCTTCAAGATGTCCACCATCTCCACCATCTCTACAAAGGACATATTAGAGGCCTTAAATCTTCTCAGGGATCGGGACGTTAACGGCTCTGGACTTTCATCGTTGCTGCTGCTGTCTTCATGCACTTGTTCTTTCTCCTCCATGTGCTCTCCCACTGCGCAGAAAGAGAAGGGGCGGGGAATATACTATAAAGAAGGTCAGGTGCAGGTGGAGTTTCAAGCATGTGCAGTGTATATAAAGTGTAACACGCGTGCGTCGTACGTACGATTTGTGAGCGGAGGACAGAGTAGCAGAAGCGCCAATCGTTCTAACGAAGGTACAATTTTAACTTGGGGCATCAGTGGCCTATACTGCTTATAGATTAAGGCTTATATTGGGATAGGATTATGTGAGTTTAGCCTGACATTAGGGTTTGTCTTGTGTTGTGTCTTGCAGATAAAATGGATCAATTCAACTATCATGATCTCCTCCCCCAATTTATTGATTTGTACAGAGAGCTGCCCTGTCTGTGGCAGACAAAACACCCCTTTCATACAAATCGACTAAAGAGGAAGGCAGCACTGGATAAATTGCTGGAATTTGTGAAGCCGCAGATCTCCACGGCAGACATCAATTATCTGAAGTGCAAAATTGGTGGCCTGAAGAGCACATATAATAGGGAGCGCAAGAAGGTCCAGGATTCCATGAGATCAGGAACAGCAGCAGATGATGTTTATGTCCCCAGGCTGTGGTACTACGACAGACTGCGATTTCTGTCAGACCAGACTGAAATCAGGCCATCACTCTTAACCCTTCCTTCCATTCTTCCATCCACCCCAGCTGAGGCTTCTGACGTCAAACCTGGGCCTTACACCCAGGAAGGAGATGTGGAGGAGCCCAGCTTGAGTCAGGTATAGCATTGTTCAACATATTTCTCAAAATTGTGTGTGATTGATGAACAATAAACTGAAACTATGTCCCTTTTTCATACACAGGAAAACCTCAGTCAAGAGGAGGCTGTGGAAAGTGGCAGCCAGGAGCTGGCAGGGGAAAGTGGCACCCAGAAGGTGGTGGGGGTAAGTGGCAGCCAGGAGGTGGTGGGGGTAAGTGGCAGCCAGGAGGTGGCGAGGGTAAGTGGCAGCCAGGAGGTGGCGGGGGTAAGTGGCAGCCAGGAGGTGGTGGGGGTAAGTGGCAGCCAGGAGGTGGTGAGGGTAAGTAGCAGCCAGGAGGTGGCGGGGGTAAGTGGCAGCCAGGAGGTGGCCGGGCCCAGTAGCCTGACCGAATCCCAGGTCCGTCCCCTCCGCCTTCAACAAAAAAGGCCCAGGAAGGGGAGGAGCATGGAGGAGACAGCACTTGGGTTAATTCAGCAGGCTTCTGTGGCCCTCAGAACCCCTCCCAGTCTTCTTGAGGCCTATGCCTGCATGGCTGCCAACAAAATGCAGGAAATGGAGGTGGGTCAACACCTCTTTTGTAAGGAAGTGATATATAAAATAAGGGGTTGAGGGGCAAACTCACAAGCAAAACCCACCTGTGTGAGTTGGTCCATCCTCCTCCACCTCCTCCACCTCCTGCCACAACTCTAACACCAGAGCCACAGCCTGGAAGCAAGCGTGGAAGGAAGCATGTAAGGAAGACAAGAGAGGGGGCGTGGCTTGATGGTGGAGCGAGCAGCCGCATAGTTACAGCGCTCCGGCTCTCAACAACCATCCTACAGGCATCCTGAGTCCTATCTCCTCACCGAAGGTCTCAATTTGTTCCCCACGGCGGTGGGCACGAAGCAGGCTGGCTACCATGGTGAAATACGGGCCGGCTTGGCCCCCATCTATGTCGTACTGTCTGGCGGGATTCCGGAGGCAAGATGGCGCCGGGACACAGGACTCTCAGGCTGCCATGCTGCAGGCGAATATGTCTGATGACCGGAGCTCTGCTAGTGGGGTGAGTGCCTCTACTCCTGCTATCTTCCGTACACAGTCTGTCTCCCAGTTATCACAAGACCCCCAGACAACCCAGGACCCCCAGCAATCCACTGATGATGATGGAGAGCTGAATCCCCCTGCTGAACCAACCCTAGCCACCATTATGCTGGCTATACAAGATTGTAAGTCCTCCCTCACTACTCAAATAGCCTCCATAAGAATGGATTTCTCACTCCTCAAGCAGGATGTCCAAAACCTCCGTGACAGGGCTGGGGATATGGAGGAACGTATTAGTTCCGTGGAGGACACTATGCACCCCCTAACTGTTAAAGTGAGAGATAATACTGGGGAACTAGCAGCTCTCCACGCCAAAATTGACGATTTGGAGAATCGTTCTAGAAGGAACAATTTACGTTTTGTTGGATTGCCTGAACGCGCGGAAGGCTCACACCCTGAAAAATTCTTATACTCCTGGCTGAGGGATATCTTTGGCACCGATGTGCCATCGTTTTCATATGTGATTGAGAGGGCACACCGTACACCCCCGCGTCCTCCCCCAGAGGGAGCACCCCCACGTTCAATCACCGCTCGCATCCTCAATTTCCAGGATAAAATGGCCATTTTACGAATAGCAAGAGAGAAAGGTCCACTTAAATACAATGGCAACAATATCTCTATTTATCCTGACTTCTCTGCTGAGGTGCAGCGCCAGCGCATATCATTCTCAGCAGTGAAGAGTCGTTTATGTGAGGAAGGATTGAAATATGCCATGCTGTTTCCTGCCAAGCTCCGCATCATATTCGACGGTAAAGC
Source organism: Lithobates septentrionalis (assembly GCA_037952835.1). Lineage (NCBI taxonomy): Eukaryota > Metazoa > Chordata > Amphibia > Anura > Ranidae > Lithobates > Lithobates septentrionalis. The sequence continues at coordinate 282,169 of JBBDGP010001358.1, forward strand.
TCACTTTTACTCTAGCCCTAAAGAAGCCATGGCTTGGCTAAATGACCGCTATGGGCCCGCAGACAGGCGCAGAGGTCACTGACAGCTTCCCCTGTTTAATGTTCCCCTCGGCTGAACTCCTTCTGGATGAAACCATGCAGTCCCCCATCCACTACAGGCCAACCTCATCATATGGGGCTACTCGCCTATACCTGAGGTCTTATAATGAAGGGAAAAGGAGAGAGGAGAAATAAGAAAGATCTATAATCCTGCAACAACCTTTAACATCTCTGCTTGGCCTGTCATTTCTACTTCTTTTTCTTCCTCTTGCTTGTAAGAAGGACTGATTCTTAAATTATTATTTTTTATTTATTTTTTTGGGTCTTCTTATACAGCATACAGAAAAGACATCCTGGATCAGGACATAACTTTATTTTTTTCTACTGTCAGTTGGGAGCCACACTGATCTCCACGTTACCTCCCCACCAGATAGTGGTGTGACCACGGAATAGTTGGACCCTCAATAACACTTCCTTTCCCCCTTTTTTTACGGGGTAGGAGGGGTCTGTTTGGGTTTTGGGATCCAAGGCTCGCTAAGTTGGGGATGGCCGAGCGGGGCGGGGGTTATGGGTTTTTCAAACACGGTTTGCACTCTTTGTGCTCTTTTGTACTTTTTTTTTGCTTTTTTTTCTCTTTTTTCTTCTTTGCAATTTATATAGATGCTGCTCGGAACGGTTTATTGGCTTACTCGGGCCTGTATATTGACGGTACAGACTCGAGTAAACATAGGTATTTGAAATGTGTTATACATATCATTGAATGCATGTGGCCTGGCGCGGCCTGTGAGGTACTAGATGAGTATGTGCTTATTTGTCCTTATGATCATGATATATTGTTTGTCATACAATGTCGGGGTCCTTAAAAATAGTGTCATGGAATACTAGAGGTTTGAATGCCCCCCAAAAACGATCTCTCGTTTTCTCAGTCCTAAAGAAATGTCGCCCTCATGTGGTGTGTCTACAGGAGACCCACCTAACTGACACGAAAGTGAGGGCCCTTAAGCGTCCATGGCTGGCTCAGGGTTATCATGCTACGCACACAAATTACTCTAGGGGAGTTTCTATCTTAGTGGCTAAATCCCTCCCAGCAGAAATTTTACAAGTCAAGACAGATCCAAATGGGAGATATGTCGTACTTACTCTTCAAATCTCCTCAATAACGTTTACTATTGTTAACCTCTATATTCCTCCGCCCTTTTCAGCAGAGGTATTATTGAAATTGTCACTGCACTTATTGGATAGACCCCCCGGACCTCTCCTTTACATCGGTGACTTTAATGCTGTACTGGACCCAGCCGTGGATCGCTTGGGGGTGGGGGTAGACACTTTCCCTCCCTTTTGAACTGGATGCAGGTTTATGACCTTACTGAATTATGGCGCTGGAAACACCCAGATGATAGTCAGTTTTCTTGTCATTCAGACTCATTTCACACCATGTCTCGAATTGATATGGCCTTCGCCCCAGCAGACACCCTCCCCTTTGTCGCTGCAACTTCCTAATTACCTAGAGGGGTTTCAGACCATGCGCCCCTTTCTGTGGATCTCACCATCCTTCCAGGATCTACCCCCTCCATTTGGAGGTTAAATTCTTATTGGCTGGAGGATAAGGTGGTGCAGGGAACATGTAAGCAGGGTATTAAGGAATACTGGAGGGACAATGTGGGGACAGTGGACCCTTCTATAGAGTGGGGCACCTTTATGTCCATCACAGGGGTCTTGAGGAAAAATAACCAACAGCATACGGCAGAACTTGAAACTGCCATGATACAAGCGGAGTCTGTATATACCTCTGATCCGACCCCAGACACAAGAGAAACATGGCTATTGAAACGTAGGGAATATGAGATACGTCTGTTAGACCTTACAAAAAAGAAATTGTTACACATGGCACAGAAATCATTTGAACATGGTAACAAGGCTGGACGCCTTTTACGCCTTTTAGCATATCTGACAAGGCCTGATCGCCCTCCAGTATCCATTCCTCGTATCTATACTAAGACAGGCCAAATGAGTGAGGTCCCTGGGGATATTATGGAAACTTTTTTAAACTTCTACACAGAACTTTACACTTCTAGAGCTGAGTACACTGAACCCCAGCTAAACGAATACCTTGCTGACATATCTCTCCCCTCCATTTCCACTGAGGGGAGGGAGATGTTAGACGCTCCCATCTCGGTTGAAGAGATTGCAGTAGCCATTGCAGTAGCCATTGCTCAAATGCCAGCCCACAAGACTCCTGGGCTGGATGGTTATCCCACTGAATGGTATTCACAATTTAGGGATTTACTGTGCCCATTTCTGCTACGTACATATAATAAGGCTTTGGATGCTGGTATCCTTCCCCCCCACCATGCGAGAGGCCTTGATCATGCTCCTGCTGAAACCTCGCAAAGATCCACTTAAATGTGAATCATACCGCCCAATATCCCTCATAAATGTGGATGTTAAGATCCTAGCAAAAGTGCTTGCAAATCGCTTAAATACTGTAGTTACGTCCCTGGTCAATAGTGACCAAGGGAGTTTTATACCTGGGCGGTCCACAAGAATGAATATCCGCAGACTATTCCAAAACCTGCAATACCCTTATGAGTGTTCCCGTACCCGTGCCATTGTGTCTTTGAACACATGCAAAGCATTTGATAGTGTGGAATGGCCATATCTCTTTCGTGTGCTGCAGTTGTATGGTTTCGGTCCTCGCGTGGTGGCATGGATTAGGCTACTTTACACATCCCCCAAGCCCGAGTGCGCATTAATTCCTCAATCACTAAATCATTCTCCATTACAAGGGGCACGAGGCAGGGATGTCCTTTATCCCCGCTTCTGTTCGCCTTGGCTATGGAGCCGCTGGCGGCTCGAATCCGTACATCCCCCTCTATCAGAGGCCTGCCTATTGCTACCATTGAGGAACGTATTTCGTTGTATGCAGACGACACTTTGGTGTATCTGGCAGATACTGATACATCACTTTGGTCGCTATTGGCCGAGATTAATAGGTTTGGAGATTTCTCTGGATTCCGGGTGAACTGGGACAAATCCAGCCTGTTCCCTTTGGATTCAGCAGCAATCTCCCAGGTCCACCCGGACTCCAACTTACAGGTAGTAACTTCCTTTCGATACCTTGGGGTATTGGTACAATCGCCTCTATCCACCTACATTACTAATAACTTAGACCCCATACTGAATAGACTACAGGAACAAATTAAACAGTGGATGGACTTGCCCCTAGATCTTATGGGAAGAGCAAGCCTACTTAAAATGATCTACTTACCGAAACTACTATACGTGCTGGCTAACTCCCCTTGCAAAATCCCCAAATCTGTTTTTAAAAGGATAGATACGATCTGTACAACGTTCCTGTGGAGTGGGAGGACCCCCAGGGTGGCACTGGAGACGTTGAGGCTGCCATCACATATGGCGAGGTTGGCGTTTCCAAACTTTTTTCTTTATTACTTAGCATCACAGTTAGTGCATGTGCATGGCTATGTCCGGTCCCGGCAAATGCATGTACTACCACTGAAGGAGCCATTGCGTCTTCCATGGAAACTCTACATAACATTGTTTATAGAGGTAGGGTTCCAAGTCGACCAGGCACCTCCATGCTAGCAACTTCTCTTTTACTTTTTCGATATATCATTACAAAAATATCTAAATCTTCCTGGTCCACATCCCCAAACAACCCCCTGTGGTTGAACCCTACTCTGCAGGAACTACACTCATTGCCCGACACTCAGAGATGGTACTCTAAGGGAATAAAATACTTATGTCATTTGTATGATGCCCAGGGGTTTAAAACTTTCCAACAACTGAGATTGGACTTTGACCTACCACGCTCCTATTTGTTCCACTATTATCAACTTAGGCATGCTATACGAGCTCAATTTGGCTCCTTAAAGAATCCCATTAATTTGCCCCCACTAGAGAGACTACTAAGACAACCAGACCCTAATAAGCTTATTTCAACCTATTATGAGGCCCTAATGATGGACGTTAACCCCCGATTTAGTAAAGCGCAGGAAAAATGGACATCCATGGACATCTCATTTACTGAGGAAGACTGGACTGAATTTAGAGACACATATAAAGCCACGGTCATTTCATCTAGATATAGAGTTATACAGATTACATTTTTTCACCATTCTCATCTTACCCCGGCCAGACTACACAAAATGGGGCTGAAGACCTCCGCTGAATGCTTTCGTGGTTGTGGAGGGAGTGCTGATTTCATGCACTGCTTCTGGACCTGCCCAGTGGTTCAGGACTTCTGGGTGGAAGTAGGCTCCTTCATCTCCTCAGCTCTAGGCCTTCCCAATATCATCCACCCAAAAAATGGTCTGTTGGGGATCTTTGGAGATTTACAAATATCAACACATGCCAAAAGACTACTACGAATCCTCTACTTTTATGTTAGAAAGACCATCCTGATGTCATGGAAGGGTGTATCAACACCCTTGAAATCCCTATGGCTAAAACGAATCAATGATGTGATACCACTGTATAGACTTACTTTCGAACTAAGGAAACGGACAAAAACATTCCATAAAATTTGGGGTAGATGGCTTACTAGCCCTCTGACCCTCACCTTGTAGGATATGCAGCTGGGGTGTTTACAGGTCGCGCCAGGATAGCATATAATTTATGCAAACTATTGGTACCGTTATATACAGACGAATTGCTTGTATGAGTAGTTGCGTGCAAATATTAGCAGATGTACCAATGTCTATCTCTGTTTATATGAGCTACATGTTATTGCTGTTTACCAATGACTGACCGAGCATACTAAGTGGATGTTTGTTGTGCTTTTTTTGTACAACTGATTTGTAAAATTAATAAAAATATCTTTAAAAAAAAAAAAAAAAGGAAGACAAGAGAATGATGGCCTGGATTCGGTCTGATCTGGCAAAAGATGCAGGCTGTGGTAAGACCACAGCCTGGGGACATATATGTCACCTGCTGCTGTTCCTGATCTCTCAGAGTCCTGGACCGGATTGTGCTCCCTATTAAATGGACTCCTCGGGTTCCCAATTTTGCCTGTCAAATAGATGTGTGCCCTGGGGTACAAAGGCTTCGCTAATTTCACCAGTTTATCCAGCGTTGCCTTCCTCTTTATTTTGTTATGACCCCCAATAAATGTATTAATTTTTTTTTAAATCATTGGCTATGTGTTATAATTAAAAAGGACAGTTTGTGAGTAGGCAGGTACATTTCAAAAATACAATGTCAAATTAACAAGGGACACCAACACCAACCAATCTCTTTGAGGTTAAAAAATACAAGATAATAATGGTGCTGTGGTAACTTGACACACAAAACGAGAAAAAATATTATGGAGATCACTAGAAAAAAAATAAAAAACAGGAGATCTTGATTTAAAAGAAAAAAAAGGAGATCACTATAAACAAAAATTATAAACATTATTCTGGGGGTCTGGCGAAAAAATAAAAAGGATTATTCATGAGATCACAAGAAATAATAAAGAAATGAGTTTGTCAGAAATCTGTGTGAATATCAGCAGCAAAACAACTTCATAATTCTAGCATTATAAAGAAGAAGAAAATGCGCTTCATTAAAAGATTAAAAAATGTGCAGCGTGACGAATGTGCTATCTTCATTACAAACGCTAGTTTTACCAGACCGAGCGCTTCTGTCTCGTACTTGATTCAGAGCATGCGTGGAATTTTGTGCGTCAGAATTGTGTACACACGCTTGGAATTTACGACAAAAGATTTTGTTGTCGGAAAATTTGAGAACCAGCTCTCAAATTTGTGTTGTCGGAAATTCCGACAAAAAATTTCCGATGGAGCCTACACACGGTCGGAATTTCCGACGACAAGCTCCCATCAAACATTTGTTGTCGGAATGTCCGATGGTGTTTACGCGGCATAAGAGGTGCCTGACTTGCTTAACAGGTACTGTTGTGACAATGTTGGTATACAATATTATTACAGCGTTATACTTGATGTAACTTCTCTGGAATGGATATCTGATCTATGTTTGTTAATCGTTTTAATTAAGTCTTCTTTGAGTTAGAAAAAAAAATGTTTTGGAATACTTATGGGCCCATTAGAAGAGTAGGGTGAAAGGTGTGTGAGTGAATGAATACCTAGAATAGAGAAAAGAAATAGAGCAGTGTGAAAGATGTGAAAAAGTTGCTCCACAGGCTTATGAAAGTCAATACCAAAATAGGCAAAACATTTTAAGAAGTTACATACCTCTTTCTACATAGTGTAGCCATAGTCCAGGGTGTGGTGCAAACTGTGATTATATGATGGGGTTATTTTATTCTGAACGACTGCTATTTCTTTTTGTTTTTTCGAGGTTGCGCAGTGTTTAGTTGTGTTTTACTTTCAGTTTACACCTATGAAGGTGTGATGAAACACTCACGTTTTTGAGGTTAGGCATCACTGTTAATGGGCCACACTACGTGTAGAAAACGCAGTGTATGACCCTTTTGAAATTGACATTTTTTTAAACCCACATAATCATACATAGAGTTAAAAGGAGGAGCAATAAAATATGACCAATAAAAAATACAATTTTTTCTTGACACGACTGAGTAGTGTTGGCTATTGCAAATAGCTATAGAGGCTGAGATCAGAAGTGTAATGGGGGCATCAACTAAACTCCAAACTTTCTGTAACAGGCTACAGGCTAGAAGTGATTGGATGTTTGAAGTGAACACAGTTTCACTTTACTTTAGCAAATCACCCCTGGTATCTTTTCTGCACAAGCCCAATCTTTTCTTCCGGCTATTTATCTATATCATTATCACTAGTCATTGCAGTGAATATTAGAAATGCTGCATATTAGTCACTGTGAGAGGCGAGGAGAGAGGGCTATATATCACCATGCTATTTTCTAATAGATTTTTAAGTAGAATGGCATGATTTATACTTTTTTCATTATTTTCAAAATTTGACACACTAGCCCATCTGTTATAGTTCCTATCTTACATGTCCTCTTTTTTTCCTTAGCTTCCTGAGAAATACATTGTTTTTATAGAAAAAAAAAGAGAATTTATAAAAAAGAAAAACAGCAGAGTTCAAACAAGCACAGTAAATGTACTGCTTGTATGCAGTAGTAACATTTAAATGTGCAACAATATTTAAATTCAATTAGACTCATGAAAGCTGTAATTCAGTAATGGCTGTTCAAACGCAAATGTTTTCCCTGGGAGATAGCTGTCATTTTTTGCTTTTGGAGATTAGTAGTATTACAAATTCCTATTTAAAGAACATTAGAATAGAACATTTAAAGTAAAAGTATAGCATTTATTGTATGTGTACATCAGCATTTGTCTTCCATCCAAAGAAATACAAATTCAGCCTTCAAGCTTATACACGCAGCACTCTTGCTCTGGCCTTACCTTTTAGGCCCGTTGTCTGCCTCCTACAGACAGTCTTCATACATAACTATGTGCAACTTGCAGCCCCTTGCTGCTCAGGCTCCCACCTATCTCTCCTAGGTGGAGCCCTTCTAACTCCTGGCAACGATCTCCCCTGTCCGCTCAGGTGGAGCCCAGAACCTTGGTCAGGTCTCTACAAAAAGCCCAGCACACACCATAGTGCTGCTTGGTCAGGAAATATGGACTCAGGTCCTAGGATTAGAGATTTTATCCGTTCCAGATCTCTAAGAAAACTCTGGGCTCCAGGTTCCAAACTGGATTTAATCAACTGATGAGGAAACCGGAAAACCAGTTTCCTCTGAATTAAGCAAACCCCCTCAACCTTCCTGGATGAGAATCCTGGCTCGCAGTCTCCACTCTAATTCATCCCAAAGGTGTTCTCTCGGGTTGAGGCCAGGACTCTGTGCAGGCCAGTCAAGTTCCTCCACCCCAAACTCGCTCATCCATGTCTTTATGGACCTTGCTTTGTGCACTGGTGCGCATTCATATTGAAACAGGAAGGGGCAAACCCCAAACTGTTCCCACAATGTTGGGAGCATGAAATTGTCCAAAATGTCTTGGTATGCTGACGCTTTAGGAGTTCCCTTCACTGGAACTAAGGGGCCAAGCCCAACCCCTGAAAAACAACCCACACCATAATCCCCCCTCCACCAAATGATTTGGGCCTGTGCACAAAGCAAGGTCCATAAAGACATGGATGAGAGAGTTTGGGGTGGAGGAACGTGACTGGCTTGCACAGAGTCCTGAACTCAACCTGACAGAACATCTTTGAGATGAATTAGAGCGGAGACTGTGAGCCAGGCCTTCTCGTCCAACATCATTGCCTGACCTCACAAATGCGCTTATGGAAGAATGGTTAAACATTCCCATAGACACACTCCTAGACCTTGTGGACAGCCTTCCCAGAAGAGTTGAATCTGTTATAGCTGCAAAGGGTGGGCCAACTCAATATTGAACTCTACGAACCAAGACTGGGATGCCATTAAAGTTCATGTGCATGTAAAGGCAGGTGTCCCAATACTTTTGACAATATAGCATATACAGTATCTCACAAGAGTTAGTACACCCCTCACATTTTTGTAAATATTTTATTATATCTTTTCATGTGACAACACTAAAGAAATCACACTTTGCTCCATGTAAAGTAGTCAGTTTACAACAGTGTAAATTTGCTGTCCCCCCAAAATAACTCAACACACAGCCATTAATATCTAAACCGCTGGCAACAAAAGTGAGTACACCCCTAAGTGACAATGTCCAAATTTGGCCCAATTAGCCATTTTCCCTCCCCGGTGTCATGTGACTCGTTAGTGTTACAAGGTCTCAGGTGTGAATGGGGAGCAGGTGTGTTAAATTTGGTGTTATCGCTCTCACTCTCTCATACTGGTCACTGGAAGTTCAACATGGCACCTCATGTCAAAGAACTCTCTGAGGATCTGAAAAAAAGAATTATTGCTCTCCTAAATCCATTTTCAATCCCACACACAATAAAGGCCTGTATCTTCAGACCTTTTACCAGGTAGTTTATTCTGACCTAATCAAAATGTGCAAATCTGACTCTTTACACATCTATCCTAAATCCAACCTTCAGCCTTTGGAACGTAAGGCACTTGAGCAGTTGACTCATAATGAGTCTATTGTCATTAAAACCAGCCGACAAAGGCGGTAGTATAGTGATTCAGGACAAGGCTGACTATATCCTGAAATCGCGTAGGCTACTAGTAGACACAGATACATATCAAACTCTCCCCAGTGACCCTACTTCTCAGTTTTCTTTAGAAGCTAATACACTCATCCAAAAGGCCCTCAATGATGAGATGATTTCTAAAATAAAAGCTCATTTTCTTAAGAAAAGCTTTAATAAAATTCTATACTTCTACCATATGCCTAAAATTCACAAGGACCTTACCAACCCTCCAGACTGCCCTATAGTGGCAGCAATGGATAGTGTAGTAAGCGGATTTTCAATTTATATTAATCAGTTCCTTCAGCCCCTGGAACAACTTCTACCCTCATACATACGAAATGGGCCCCACCTACCAGACATGGTTAAGCCTTAAGCCATGGGAGCGAATCTATTGGTGGCTCTCTTTAGATGTGTCATCTCTGTTTATACCTCTATACCTCATGAATGATGTAGGGATACAGGCTGTTGAACATTTTCTGGCCAATGACCCTTATACCAACTCCCGGCAAGCCCACTTTATCCTGGAGGCCTTACAGTTCTGCCTCAAACATAATTATTTAGAATCAGATGGGACCCATTTTTTGCAGATTAATGGCTATGGGGGCTAACTTTGCCCCCAGCTATGCCAATCTTACAAGGTTTTTGGGAACACATGTATCTTACCGCTAGGGATGAGCTTCGAGTTCAAGTTCAAGTTCGACTCGAACATCGGCTGTTCGCAAGTTCGCCGAACAGCGAACAATTTGGGGTGTTCGCGGCAAATTCGAATACCACAGAACACCCTTTAAAAGTCTATGGGAGAAATCAAAAGTGCTAATTTTAAAGGCTTATATTCATGGTATTGTCATAAAAAGTGTTTGGGGACCTGGGTCTTGCCCCAGGGGACATGTATCAATGCAAAAAAAAGTTTTAAAAACTGACTTTTTTGGGAAGCAGTGATTTTAATAATGCTTAAAGTGAAACAATAAAAGTGTAATATCCCTTTAAATTTCGTACCTGGGGGGTGTCTATAGTATGCCTGTAAAGGGGCGCATGTTTCCCGTGTTTAGAACAGTCTGACAGCAAAATGACATTTCAAAGGAAAAAAAAGTCATTTAAACTACTCGCGGCTATTAATGAATTGCCGGTTGGACAATATACATAAAAGTTCATTGATAAAAACGGCATGGGAATTCCCCACAGGGGAACCCTAAATTAAAATTAAAAAAAAAATGACGTGGGGGTCCCCCTAAATTTCATACTAGGCCCTTCAGGTGTGGTATGGAAATTAAGGGGAACCCCGGTCAAAATTTAAAAAAAATGGTGTGGGGTCCCCCTCAAAATCCATACCAGACCCTTCAGGTCTGGTATGGATCTTAAGGGCAACCCCGCGCCAAAATTTAAAAAAAAAATGGCGTGGGGTCCCCCCAAAAATTCATACCAGACCCTTATTCGAGCACGCAACCTGGCAGGCCGCAGGAAAAGAGGGGGGACAAGAGAGCGGCCCCCCTCCTGAACCATACCAGGCCACATGCCCTCAACATTGGGAGGGTGCTTTGGGGTAGCCACCCAAAGGACAAGGGCCTCATCCCCACAACCCTGGCCGGTGGTTGTGGGGGTCTGCGGGCGGGGGGCTTATCGGAATCTGGAAGCCCCCTTTAACAAGGGGACCACCAGATCCCAGTCCTCCCCCCTGTGTGAAATGGTAAGGGGCTACAAAATTCCCCCTTCCATTTCACAAAAAACTATCAAAAATATTAAAAATGACAAGAGACGGTTTTTGACAATTCCTTTATTTAAATGCTTCTTCTTTCTTCTTTCTCCCCTGCCCGCAGACCCCCACAACCACCGACCAGGATTGTGGGGATGAGGCCCTTGTCCTCATCAACATGTGGACAAGGTGTTTTGGGGAGCTACCCCAAAGCACCCTCCCAATGTTGAGGGCATGTGGCCTGGTACGGTTCAGGAGGGGGGGCGCTCTCTCGTCCCCTCCTCTTTTCCTGCGGCCTGCCAGGTTGCGTGCTCGGATTAGGGTCTGGTATGGATTTGTAGGGGGACCCCACGCCGTTTTTTTTTATTTTGGCGCGGGGTTCCCCTTAAAATCCATACCAGACCTGAAGGGTCTGGTATCGATTTTGAGGGGGAGCCCACGTCATTTCTTTTTAAAAATTTTGGCCGTGGTTCATACCATACCTGAAAGGCCTGGTATGGAATTTAAGGGGACCCCCACGTCATTTTTTTTTAAATTTTGGTTTGGGGTTCCCCTGTGGGGAATTCCCATGCCGTTTTTATCAATGAACTTCTATGTGTATTGTCGGACCAGCAATGCATTAATAGCCGCGAGTAGTTTTAAATGACTTTTTATCCTTTGAAATGTAATTTTGCTGTCAGACTGTTCTAAACACAGGAAAACATGCGCCCCTTTACAGGCATACTATAGACACCCCCCAGGTATGAAATTTAAAGGGATATTACACTTTTATTGTTTCACTTTAAGCATTATTAAAATCACTGCTCCCGAAAAAAACGTCCATTTTTTAAACTTTTTTTTGCATTGATCCATGTCCCCTGGGGCAGGACCCAGGTCTCCAAACACTTTTTATGACAATAACTTGCATATAAGCCTTTAAAATTAGCACTTTTGATTATTCATGTTCGTGTCCCATAGACTTTAACGGTGTTCGCGTGTTCAAATTTTTTCCTGTTCACAAGTTCTGGTGCGAACCGAACAGGGGGGTGTTCGGCTCATCCCTACTTACCGCTAACTATCCCTTTGCCACCCATGTGATCTACTATGGATGATACATTGACTACATAGTGATCATATGGGACGGTTTGCCTCGGAATATCAATGCCTTTGTGCAATATTGTAACCAAAATTCCTTGGGCTTATCATTTAACCATGTTGCCGATCCTAACACTCTAGCCTTCCTAGACCTGCAATTATGTCACGACAATGGAGCTATATATATGCAAAAAATTTTATTAAAACAACTGCAGGGAATTCTTTTATCCATTTTGACAGCTGCCATCATCCTAGATGGGTCAGCAATATTCCACATAGCCAATTTTGCTGGCATTGCAGAAATTGCACTAGGGATACAGACTACGACATCCATGGTCAACTCCCCTCCCAGAAATTCCTCGATAAAGGGTATCCCACTTCACTTGTAGATGAGGCCTTTGAGAACTATTGCAGTCTACCCACTGGTTCTCGCATACCATCATCACCTGCTGCCAAACAACCCACGAGATTCATCACACAATTTCACACCAAATATAAAAAACTGGAAAAAATCCTAGCTGCACATTGGTCAATACTACTTGAAGATCCCCATTTAACCACTTCCCATCCCAGCCATCGTCAAATGAAGTCTGCAGGAGGGATCTCCCATCCTGGGTGGGCGTCATATGACATCCTCGGCCACTTCCCAGCCGTCTATGGGGTGCCCACCGGGTCACTCGGGAGTCGATGCGTGTGCCCGACGGCTGCAATGTCCGCCAGCCACCCGCGATTGCCTGATAACAGAGCAGGACTGTGGATCTGTGTGTGCGAACACACAGATCCACTTCCATTCAGGTGAGAGGAGACCGATGGTGTGTTCCCAGTACAGAGGAACATCGATTTGTCTCCTCCCCTTGTGAGTCCCCTCCCCCTACAGTTGGAATCACTCCCTAGGGAACACAGTTAACCCCTTGATCGCCCCCTAGTGTTAACCCCTTCCCTGCCAGTGACATTTGTACAGTAATCAGTGCATTTTTATAACACTGATCGCGTTATAAATGTGAATGGTCTCAAAATAGTGTCAAAAGTGTCCGATATGTCCACCGCAATGTCACAGTCATGATAAAAATCCTAGTAAAAAAAAATCATTTTAAAAAATGCCATTAATCTATCCCCTATTTTGTAGACGCTATAACTTTTGTGCAGACCAATCAATATACTCTTATTGCGATTTTTTTTACCAAAAATATGTAGAAGAATGCATATCGGCCTAAACTGAGGAAAAAATGTGTTTTTTTAAAAAAAAATTGGGATATTTATTATAGCAAAAATTTTAAAATATTGTGTTTTTTTCAAACTTGTCACTATTCTTTTGTTTATAGCTCAAACAATAAAAACCGCAGAGATGATCAAATACCACCAAAAAAAAGCTCAATTTGTGGGGAAAAAATTTTCATTTGGGTACAGTGTTGCATGACCGCAATTGTCATTCAAAGTGTTACAGCGCTGAAAATTGGCCTGGGCAGGAAGGGAGTGAAAATGCCCTGTATTGAAGTGGTTAAAGACTACAGTTGCTACTAAACCTAAAATAGCATATAGGAAAGCCAGAAACATCAAAAGCAAAATTGCCCCAAGTAAAATTAAGCCCACTTAATCTACCTCAGCACCACTGGTTCTCATCCCATTAGTGGGGATGTACCAGTGTAAAAAACCTCTTTGCTTGACATGTCAATTTGTTCACCATGGCCAAAAAACTTTTACAGTAAAAGGGAAAAACTACACACTAAAAGAATTCTATAACTGTTCCACGAACTATGTTATATATTGTCTCACGTGTCCGTGTGGACTGTTTTATGTTGGAAGAACCATTAGGGCCCTTAGAGTACGATTTGCTGAACACAGGGGCTTCATTGAAAAGGGCTGTGATCATCATAGTGTTCCAAAACACTTTCTAATACATCAAAATCAATTCAGAGCTGGTCTCAGGGTGTGGGTCATTGAGTCTATCCCTGCGGCCGAACGATATAAACGTCTGTGCCAGCAGGAAACGTTTTGGTTTTATTCTTTGGGTACTTTGACATCAGAGGGGTTGAATGAGGACATTGAGGTATGCGCTGTGTTGTGAGCCTCGTTTGCCCCATGAGACCCTTTTTGTAAATGATAGAGATATATACTTTTTACTCCTATATCTACATGCATACATCCATTCGATTAACATCCCAATGTCTTCTTTTGTAGCAGACCCATCACATCCACATTACAGCCATGACTTACAACCATAGTAAGTACAGTACCATTAAGGCCCATATGGCTGTTATTATAGTTGTACTCTATATCTTTCTAATATCCTATGTTTCCATTTATCCATATGCTGGGTATGCACATGTATGTATATGTGGTTACCTATGCATGCGCGTGTATGGGTATGTATGTACGCACACACACGCAGATATACATCTGTGTGTGCGTGCATATGGTTCAGCTGTCCACAAGCATGATCCCCTTTCTGCAGGCTGGGTATATATGTGTGTGTCTTTGAAGCATCCATGGTTCCCACCAGTGCGGGGCATCTGCGATTAATTCTAATGACACACAAACTTTCATATTGCTGTACAAGTTTCTAGCCCCTCACCCAGGGACTTAATACTCTGTTTCCAGTAGCTGAATACCAGCACTAACACTTGCCAATAAGGCTTGTTCTTTCATTCACGAGTTCCTTTGAATAAGTTGTAATCATGTTGTGTTATTATTGTTGAGCTACATTAACATGTTCCAACTATTTTTTCTCTATTTTTAACCATTAATTCTTTAATTCTTGTTAATTGATTGTTAACTTTTAATCATTGATTCTTAATTATAATTTTATATTTGATTAATTTGTAATTTATGCCGCAATCTCTGCCAGTTTTTTTATTTGGTCCTGATACACTAGCACCATTGTAATTATTCACAATCATTTGCTTTCCGAGTATGACTGTTTACAGATATATTCGCCCTGGGATCTGTTGTTCCACAACACAGACACATAAATAGCACTGCTGAAACACTGTCACTCCTCGCCAATTGAAGGAGCTGATGCTCCGAGCGCGTAGCTCAAGCCCATCCTCTCTTTCTGTGACAGCTCCCCCGAATGTGATCTTGCAGTCTGTGACATCACTTCCATGCGTTCCACGCTGGTTCCGGTCTCCTTCCTGGTGGCCACAGGACGTGCTGCGGACCTACAATCAACACAGCCATGCACTGGAACCTGCTTTGGATGCGAGGAGCCCCCCGCGACCACAAATACAGATGAGCTTATGTTTTTCTTGCTTCTTGTAAGTGTATATGTGTATCTTGCCATTAAAGCCCTATTTTAATACTACACTTAGGTGGCACTTCTGGTGTTCTCCCTTTTATCTTTCTGTGTACAGAGTTAGCTCTTTGTGGACAGCAGCTGCCCTTGCCATTCCATCATTGTATTTTTAAATCTTTGGACTAATGATTTATTTATGGACTGATGACCCAGTTAATACTATTCACCATTACTACTATTTTACACTGTATTTTGCGCTAACTTATTGTTACCATTAGCTACATAAAGATGGCCTAGGCTATAAGAAGATTGCCAGGACCCTGAAAATGAACTGCAGCATGGTGGCCAAGACCATACAGCGGTTTAACAGGACAGGTTCCACTCAGAACAGGCCTCGCCATGGTCGACCAAAGAAGTTGAGTGCACGTGCTCAGCATCATATCCAGAGGTTGCATTTGGGAAATAGACATATGAGTGCTGCGGGCATTGCTGCAGAGGTTGAAGGGGTGGGGGGGTCAGCCTGTCAGTGCTCAAACCATACGCCATACGCCACACGCTGCATCAAATTGGTCTGCATGGCTGTCATCCCAGAAGGAAGCCTCTTCTAAAGATGATGCCCAATAAAGCCCGCAAGCAGTTTGCTGAAGACAAGCAGACTAAGGACATGGATTACTGGAACCATGTCATGTGGTCTGATGAGACCAAGATAAACTTATCTGGTGCAGATGGTGTCAATCGTGTGTGGCGGCAACCAGGAGAAGAGTACAAAGACAAGTGTGTCTTGCCTACAGTCAAGCATGGTGGTGGGAGTGTCATAGTCTGGGGCTGCATGAGTGCTTCCGGCACTGGAGAGCTACAGTTCATTGAGGAAACCATGAATGCCAACATGTACTGTGACATACTGAAGCAGAGCATGATCCCCTCCCTTCAGGGACTGGGCCACAGGGCAGTATTCCAATATGATAACGACCCCAAACACACCTCCAAGACGGCCACTGCCTTACTAAAGAAGCTAAGGGTAAAGGTGATGGATTGGTCAAGCATGTTTCCAGACCAAAACCCTATTGAGCCTCTGTGGGGCATCCTCAAACGGAAGGTGATGTCATCATGGAGGAGTGGAAGAGGACTCCAGTGGCAACCTGTGAAGCTCTGGTGAACTCCATGCATTAAGTCAGTGTTGGAAAATAATGGTGGCCACGCAAAATATTGACACTTTGGGCCCAATTTGGACATTTTCACTTAGGGGTGTACTTACTTTTGTTGAAAGCAATTTAGACATTAATGGCTGTGTGTTGAGTTATTTTGAGGGGACAGCAAATTTACACTGTTATACAAGCTGTACACTCACTACTTTACATTGTAGCAAAGTGTAATTTCTTCAGTGTTGTCACATGAAAAGATATAATAAAATGTTTACAAAAATGTGAGGGGTGTACTCACTTTTGTGAGATACCGTGTGTGTGTGTATATATATATATATATATATATATATATATATATATATATATATATATAAATTGAAGATGCAATCTTTGCAGTATTTTCTTTACTTCAAATCTTCATATACATTACAGGTAATCTGAGATAAGCGACTGCACAGTTTCAAACATAACCATGTTCTTCACCTACTGTAGCTGCACATCTATCTGCACTCTGTATTACAATAGAGATGTTGTATTAACAACATGCAAATTAACTCAAATGTGTTGTGCCGCTTTACACAATACTTTATATCCTATACTGTATATTTTTTCATGAGGTTTTTTATATTATTTTTACATAAATACAGACCCGCAGAAGCTTTACACACTTGGAAAATTGCTAATTAGGCACTGGATTAAAATAAAATCATTTTAATAGAATGTCAGGCAAAACAAAATCTATTTTTCCATTTTCACAGTGCTGCCGCTACCGCCTTAGGTTCCCGAGCTAAATATTGAAAATTCATGATTTAGTTAATAAGAAACCCGGGATGGTAACTCTGAATCCTTTCCAATGTTGTAAACAGTCATGATATCTTCTATCTCTATAGTTAGAATAATAAAAGAGATATTTCTTTCTTCAGATCTTTCATGCGGGAAGCCCTTGGCAAACTATTTTCTGGTATTTACAGCACTAGCATGTCTAACTCTGTTATGTCTTCTGTAGCCAAACAAGAAGCTATTAGAACTAGATGAGAAAAACTATTTGAATGTTATAGGAAAGCAGCAACACTGAAAAAGTCACTGGGATGGAACCATGCTAATCGAGGCAACTTCAGTGTTAGTTATTTTACTTTAGAGAAAGAGAGAAAGGGATTATGAGAAGGCGAGAGACAGAGGGGGGATAAAGAGGTTGGAGAGAGAAAAAGAGGATATAAAAAAGAATTTCTAATGAGAATTTTATTAGAAAGTTTTTGTTTTGGGAATGTTCCTTCAATTTTCTAATGGTTCAGGTCCCTATCATTCATTTTCAGCAATAGTGACTGTACAATTCAAAGGATTAAAATGTGAAATACTCCAGTGCAAATATACTCTATACAGTGAGGGACAAAATATTTGATCCCCTGCTGATTTTGTATGTTTGCCCACTGACAAAGAAATGATCAGTCTATAATTTGAATGGTAGGTTTATTTTAACAGTGAGAGACAGAATAATAACAAAAATATCCAGAAAAATGCATTTCAAAAAAGTTATAAATCAATAAGTATTTGACCCCTTCACAAAACATGACTTAGTACTTGGTAGCAAAACCCTTGTTGGCAATCACAGAGGTCATACATTTCTGGTAGTTGGCCACCAGGTTTGAACACATCTTTTAACCACTTGAGCCCCGCACCATTATGCTGCCTAAGGACCAGAGGTCTTTTTCCAATTTGGCACTGCGTCGCTTTAACTGTTAATTGCGCGGTCATGCAATGCTGTACCCAAACAAAATTTGCGTCCTTTTCTTCCCACAAATAGAGCTTTCTTTTGATGGTATTTGATCACCTCTGCGGTTTTTATTTTTTGCGCTATAAACGGAAAAAGACCGAGAATTTTGAAAAAAAATGATATTTTCTACTTTTTGTTATAAAAAAAATCCAATAAACTCAATTTTAGTCATACATTTAGGCCAAAATGTATTCGGCCACATGTCTTTGGTAAAAAAAAATGTCAATAATCGTATATTTATTGGTTTGCGCAAAAGTTATAGCGTCTACAAACTAGGGTACATTTTCTGGAATTTACACAGCTTTTAATTTATGAATGCCTATGTCATTTCTTGAGGTGCTAAAATGGCAGGGCAGTACAAAACCCCCCCAAATGACCCCATTTTGGAAAGTAGACACCCCAAGGAAATTGCTGAGAGGCATGTTGAACCCATTGAATATTTATTTTTTTTGTCCCAAGTGATTGAATAATGACAAAAAAAAAATATTTACAAAAAGTTGTCACTAAATGATATATTGCTCACACAGGCCATGGGCCTATGTGGAATTGCACCCCAAAATACATTCAGCTGCTTCTCCTGAGTACGGGGATACCACATGTGTGGGACTTTTTGGGAGCCTAGCCGCGAAAACCAATCACCGCCTTCAGGATTTCTAAGGGTGTAAATTTTTGATTTCACTCTTCACTGCCTATCACAGTTTCGGAGGCCATGGAATGCCCAGGTGGCACAAACCCCCCCCAAATGACCCCATTTTGGAAAGTAGACACCCCAAGCTATTTTCTGAGAGGCATGGTGAGTATTTTGCAGCTCTCATTTGTTTTTGAAAATGAAGAAAGACAAGAAAAAACATTTTTTTTTCTTTTTTCAATTTTCAAAACTTTGTGACAAAAAGTGAGGTCTGCAAAATACTCACTATACCTCTCAGCAAATAGCTTTGGGTGTCTACTTTCCAAAATGGGGTCATTTGGGGGGGGGGGTTGTGCCACCTGGGCATTCCATGGCCTCCGAAACTGTGATAGGCAGTGAAGAGTGAAATCAAAAATTCACGCCCTTAGAAAGCCTGAAGGCGGTGCTTGGTTTTCGGGGTCCCGTACGCGGCTAGGCTCCCAAAAAGTCTCACACATGTGGTATCCCCGTACTCAGGAGAAGCAGCAGAATGTATTTTGGGGTGTAATTTCACATATTCCCATGGCATGTTTGAGCAATAGATCATTTAGTGACAACTTTGTGCAAAAAAAAAAAAAAAAATTTGTCTCTTTCCCGCAACTTGTGTTGCAATATAAAATATTCCATGGACTCGACATGCCTCTCAGCAAATAGCTTGGGGTGTCTACTTTCCAAAATGGGGTCATTTGGGGGGGGGGTTTGAACTGTCCTGGCATTTTATGCACAACATTTAGAAGCTTATGTCACACATCACCCACTCTTCTAACCACTTGAAGACAAAGCCCTTTCTGACACTTTTTGTTTACATGAAAAAGTTATTTTTTTTTGCAAGAAAATTACTTGAACCCCAAAACATTATATATATTTTTTAAAGCAAATGCCCTACAGATTAAAATGGTGGGTGTTTCATTTTTTTTTTCACACAATATTTGCGCAGCGATTTTTCAAACGCATTTTTTGGGGAAAAAACACACTTTTTTAAATTTTAATGCACTAAAACACACTATATTGCCCAAATGTTTGATGAAATAAAAAAGATGATCTTAGGCCGAGTACATGGATACCAAACATGACATGCTTTACAATTGCGCACAAACGTGCAGTGGCAACAAACTAAATACATTTTTAAAAGCCTTTAAAAGCCTTTACAGGTTACCAATTTTTTTTTTTTTTGAAAAAAAAACATGTTTATTATTGAAAAAGTTATGTCATTGTACATTTATAGTGCAACGCTTGCAATCACATAAATGGGTATTTCCCATATAGTAAAAGGGTACATAAGTATCTTATATATTGTACATATCAGCATATAACAGTGTGATTACAGAGAGTGCTTCACATTTTACAGCATTGCATTTCTAGTTATTAAAAACCAGGTTATGGCGTTTATTGGGGATTGTGACCTGATCCTATACATCATAGTATAATAAGGTGTTCATGGGAGGCTTTTAAAATTAAACATTACAAGTGTTTTCATTATTCAACCATTTATCCCAAATTTTATAGTATTTATTTGGTCGACCTCTGTGTTTATACATAGCTCTTTTATATGGCAGTGAGGTATTCACTTCCCTAATCCAGGTTTGTATGGTAGGAGAGTCTGTACTCATCCAATACTTAGCCACTAATTTTCTAGCATAAAATATTGTTTCGCTGAGAAATGTAACGGTGGATCTGTCTTTAATGGTGTCTGGTAAAAGGCCAAAGAGACATAGCTTGGGGTCTAGCTGGATCGGTGAGCCCATATGGTCATGGAGAAATTTAATGATCTGTGTCCAGTAGCTTTGTATTTCGGGGCACAGCCATATTAAATGATAGAATGTGCATGGGTTGCTAGAGCACCTAGGGCAGTTTGGGTTTTGCTGCGGGGAATACTTGGCTATTCTGGCTGGTGTGAGGTAGGATTTGTGTATTATATAGAGTTGAGTCAGACGTTCTGATATTTTGGGTGAGGTTTTTTTAACATTTTCCAGTATATCTTCCCAGTCAGAACAATCTATTGGTCCTACATCATTTTCCCATCTAAGCCTTGCATTATCGGCAACGTTGGCTACTGATTTGGTGCGTAGGATGGTGTATAGAGTGGAGATAAGTTTGTCTGGGTCTGATCCAGTAATCACGTCCACTAGTGTTAATGTTTGTGGATTGGGGAGGCCATTTGTAAATTGTGCATGGAGTGCGTGTTTTAGTTGCATGTAGCTAAATTGCATGTGTGGAGAGAGGTCGTACTCTTCGCAAATTGTTTCGAAATTTCTTATGCCAAATATAGTGATAACCTGAAATAGATAGACTATTCCCTTAGCGGCCCAACTGGTGGTCCCAGGTAAAGACATGAGCTCCTTCAGTTGTGGATTATGCCACAGTGGAGTGTGTGAATGGAAGGGATCGGTTCCAGTGAGTCTGGCGGCTCTCTCCCATACGCGCCTGTGTTGGAATAACAGCGAGTTGCGGTTCTCTTTTTTGTGTATGGTGTTACCTCCTCTGAAGAGAACTTGTAGTGGGGAGTATAGGTCTTTATTAGCTTTCCTGCATACTAAGGTTTGGTATCTTTCTTCGTCTGTTTTGTGGATGTAGTAGAAGTGTGAGAGCTGAGCTGCTATATAATATGTGTATATGTCTGGAAGGGCTGCCCCCCCCGAAGAGGTGGGGTTTTTAAGTGTGTTCCAGGCTAGTTTATGCCTGCTGGGGCCCCAAATAAAGGAATTTAGGATTTTGTCGAAGGTTTTGAAAATTTTAAGGGGAATATAAATTGGGGAGTTCCAGAGTGTATAAAGAAATTTAGGTAGTAATATCATCTTAAAAAGATTAATCCTGCCCATTACACCAAGGGGGAGTCTCGCCCAGGTTTGTGTTCGTGATTTAAGGTATGAAAAGAGTGGTTCAATGTTGTTTGCGGTGTATTCCAAGGGGTCTCTAGTGATTATTATACCTAAGTATTTGATAGAGGCAACTCTTTGCGGAGGGAGAGATGCTGCGGTGTGTGTTGGGGATGTCACATCTAGTGGGAGAATCTGGGATTTGGTCCAGTTCATGCTTAGACCTGAATGTTTGCCAAATTCTTCTATGGTTAACAGGGTCGCCTGTAAAGAAGGACCCGTGTCCTCTAAGTAAATAAGCATGTCATCTGCGTAAAGACTTAGTGTTTCTGTTAAGGGTCCCGCTCGTAGTCCCCGTATGTGTGGATTTTGTCTAAGGGAGATAGCCAGGGGTTCCACCGCTAAAGCATATAGCAAAGGGGATAGCGGGCAACCCTGACGGGTTCCTCTACTTAACGGGAAGGGGTCAGATGTCCAGCCATTCACCACTACTCTCGCTGTTGGGGAAAAATATAGCAGTTGTACCCACTGTATAAAGTTGGGGCCGAATCCGTAGCCCCGAAGGCACTCCCAAAGATATCCCCACTCCACCGAATCAAACGCCTTGGCGGCGTCGAGTGTCACAACGGCTCTATCTCCCACATTCTCGTGTTCCGCTTGGATATTCATGTGTAGGCGTCTTAAATTCATGGCTGTGTTTTTTCCTGGCATGAATCCTGTCTGGTCAGGGTGAACAAGGGAAAGGATGCTATTATTAAGGCGCATGGCCAGTATTTTGGCTAATATTTTTATGTCTGCTTGGAGCAGTGAAATAGGGCGGTAGGATTCTGGTAGTTGGGGGTCTTTGCCCTGTTTGGGGATTACTATAATTATCGCCTGACGGAGGGTTTCAGGGAGAGTTTTAGTTTCAAATATGTGGTTGTATAGCTTTAGGAGTTCAGGGGTTAAGATCTCTGAGTATGCCGCGTAAAAGTCTAGTGGGAGGCCGTCTCCCCCTGGTGCCTTACCCGGTGCTAAGGATGCAATAGCTAGGGTAATTTCATCTAATGTGAGGGGAGCCTCTAATTCTTGTAGCTGAGGTTCTGATAGTTGTGGGAAGGGGATTTCCTGAAGGAATAGTCTGGTTTCCTGTGTAGTGGCTGATACCT
This sequence comes from Lithobates septentrionalis, assembly GCA_037952835.1. Classification (NCBI taxonomy): domain Eukaryota; kingdom Metazoa; phylum Chordata; class Amphibia; order Anura; family Ranidae; genus Lithobates; species Lithobates septentrionalis. Next base: position 304,836 of record JBBDGP010001358.1, read on the forward strand.
TAGAGGAGTATAAATCTGAATAATATTTGCGAAATACTTCTGCCACTTCAGGTGGATCTGAAATTTTGGTGTTGTGGGGTCCCAACAGGGTTACCACCACTGGGGGGTTGGTGTTTTGGTGGGCCAGGTATGCCAGTAATTTGCCAGCGCGTTCCCCCTGCTCGAACACGCGTTGTTTTAGAAAGAAGAGCTTCTGTTTAGCTTTATCGTAATGTAGTTGGTCTAGTAGCCGTGTATGGAGTCTAAGTGTTGCTGCTCTTTCTTGACTGGGGTCTTTATGAAATTCTTTTGTTAGTGTGTCACTCTTTTCCGAGGCCTGCTTGATGAGTAAATTGGAGGAGGTTTTAATCCTGTTTATACGGGAGGTTAGGATAGTGCGAACGTGTAGTTTGTATGCCTCCCAAATATTACCCGTGGAGGCAGTGTTTTGATTAGTTCTAAAGAAGAATTTCCATTCTTCGTGTGTTTCCTCCTGGTCGCTCACCAGTGATAACCAGAAGGGGTGTAGACGCCAGGTGCGAGGCCCAGCATGCTGGATCAATTGTAGTGTTGCCCAGCAGGGGGCATGGTCCGAGAGGGATCTAGTGTGGTAGCCCGAGTCAATTAGTTGGGTAAGTATTGTGTTGGAAATTAAAATAAGATCGATGCGGGACATAGTGGAGTGGGTTGCCGAGAAGCATGAGTACGCCAAGTCATGGGGATGTCTATATCTCCAGGCATCAGTTAGCGAGAATTCTTTTAATGTGCGTGCTAGTCTGGTAGTGTCAGGAGGGTGGGCGTCTCGGCCAGGTTGTGTTTTATCTAATTGGGGGTTCAGTACCATGTTGAAGTCCCCCATCCAGATAGCTGGAATATTAGGGTGTTGAGCCATGTATAGTAGGCCTTCCGTGATTAGGTTGGATTTATAGGGTGGGGGTATGTAGAATGCCATGATCAAGTATTGGGAGCCATATATTGTACAATGTATGAAGACAAAGCTACCGTGAGGGTCTGTGCGCATTGATATTAACGCAAAAGGTGCAGTCTTGGTTATGAGGACCGAGACCCAGCGGGAGTAAGGAGTGTGAGTGGCATGGAATGCCCAGCCTATCCAGGGTCGCCTCAGCGCGAGCTGGAGTTGTCCTGTGACGTGTGTCTCAACCAAAACCGTGATATCTGCACGGTATGTTTTAAGGCAGGTAAAGACGGCCGTGCGTTTGAGTTTGTCACGAATCCCACGGACATTCCAGATAAGAAATTTTAAATTAGCCATTTGAGCGACAAATTAAATTTCCTTTTAGGATAGTGTCATGGCGCTTGTTAAGGGCGTGTATCCGCCTCCAGTCTCCCAGGGTGGTCTCGGTCTCACCTCTACCCTTCATATGACAATACACATAGAAGTACAGTACAATGCATTGTAAGTTGTTATACATGTTTTTAAACTTAACTTGTAACTTAGCGTTTCCCCTACCCTCCCTCCCTGCCCTCAGTCGCCCAAACTTGACTGGGGCATGCATCCCAAACTTAGTGCAGCTGTAGGGATAAAAAATGTTACTGTAGGTAGATTTAAAACAAAAAATCAAAGAACAGGTGCACATTAAACTAGTCAGCATCATCGATGGCCTATTGGGCCACGACAGTGGTGACACAAACAACACCCTATGGGGGGCGAACAAATACTGGGTGGTATTCCGGCGATGAAGCACACGTAGCCTCAGTTATACGGCAGGTAGAAGAGAAGAAAGTCTCTGTATGGTAGGAACAATTTCCACTGTAGTGGTTGACAGAGGAAGTACGATTGTAGCAAGGGCAAGGTCCTTCCAGTCCCTAGGCTGTGGAGGAACCATAACAGTCCTCTGTGATCCGGTAGGGTATGATTGTCAGCCAGGCGTGGTGTTCAAGCAAAAATGGGGGATGTGGTGATGGGGTAGTAGTAGGACGGTTGATGAGTTCGTAGTGACAAGTTATCACGGTATTGGTATCATAGGGGTTCTCATGTGGTGAGCACGGGGGGCTCATGGAAGGGTATAGTGGGCCTGAGGTAATGCGTAGGGCCCTGTGGCAGTTCAGAGTTTTTATCTTTGTGGAGGGTCATGGTGTATGGGAGGTCCATGGGAGATATTGTTTGTGAAAACACTCAGTATCCATGGGGTCTGAGGAGTTGCATCTGTTGGGTTGGAGTACGAGGGACCTGAGGGATATTGTAGTTTAAAAGGTAGTGCAAAGTCACTTACTTTAGTTAGCAGCGGAGGTGTGTCTCAGGCAGGTTGGTTTCTATGCGCGTCCTGTTGATCCAGCCATGCGGAAGCCATATGCGGGTCATCAAAGAAGTGGACACGGTCCTCACCCACCACGCGAAGGCGGGCTGGGAAAAGCATTGCGTACTTTATGTGGTGCGCTCTAAGACGACGCTTGATGTCAGAGAATCTGGCTCTTTGGCGTTGGACCTCCGCTGAGAAATCGGGGAACGCTGAGATGGAGCCGGATTGGTATGGAATGTTTCCTTTCAGCCTTGCCAACCGTAGGACCGCATCACGGTCTCTAAAGTTAAGTAGTTTTGCTATGAATGTACGTGGGGGTGCCCCTTCAGGTGGACGTCGGGCTGGCATGCGATGAGCGCGTTCCACTACAAAAGAAGTTGAAAATGCCTCCCTCCCATACGTTTTGATCAGGAGTTGCTCTAAGAAGGTGGCCGGGTCGGTGCCCTCAGAACCCTCTGGTAGTCCGATGAACCGGAGATTGGACCTGCGGGTCCGGTTCTCTAAATCGTCCTGTTTCTGTGCCAGTTGTTGTAGTTGACGCTGCATATCCTCCTGTGTGTTTTGCAGGGGGTGCAGCGTGTCTTCCACTCTCCCAATTCTAGTCTCAGACTCAGTGACCCGTTCTCTAAGCTTTGTCATGTCATGCCTGATTAGTGAGATATCCACCTTCACCTCCTCTATTTTAGATGTGAGGGTAGATTGGCATAGTGAGATTGCCTCAAGTACCTTAGCGGTGTCATTAGGTGGTTGGTCCGTTAGAGAGGCCTCGTGCTCTGCTGGCGCGGCGCCATCTTGGCTCTCAGTGTCCCGCTCCGTCCTGCGGTATCTCTCGAGGGACGAGGAGGCTGTGTTTGTGCGCCTCGGTGGGGACATGATGTGCTCGGTGGTTAGTGTCCGGTCCGTGCTGTGTTTTTAGCGGGGTTCGGCGTTCCTATCGTGCAGGATGGGTGAAGGAGGATCTGCCGTCAGCGGAGCTACAGGCTTACACGTCCGCTCACATCGCCGTCCAGGCCACGCCCCCACAGGTTACCAATTTAGATTTGCAGAGGAGGTCTACTGCAAAAATTACTGCCCTCGATCTGACCTTTGCGGTGATACCTCACATGCATGGTGCAATTGCTGTTTACATTGACGACAGACCGCCGCTTGCGTTCGCCTTAGCGCAAGAGCAGGGGGTGACAGGGGTGCTTTTTTTTTTCCTTTATTTTTTTTTTGCTTTTTTATCTTATTTTTAAACTGTTCCTTTTTTTGTAATCATTTTTATTGTTATCTCGGGGAATGTAAATATCCCCTATGATAGCAATAGGTAGTGACAGGTACTCTTTTTTGAAAAAATTGGGGTATATTAGACCCTAGATCTCTCCTCTGCCCTCAAAGCATCTGACCACACCAAGATCGGTGTGATAAAATGCTTCCCCAATTTCCCAATGGCGCTATTTACATCCGGCGAAATCTAAGTCATAAAATGCTCGTAGCTTCTGGTTTTTAGGCCATAGAGATGTTTGGAGCCACTCTGGTCTCTGATCAGCTCTATGGTCAGCTGGCTGAATCACCGGTTGCATTCTCAGGTTCCCTGTTGAGACAGGAGAGCCAGAGAAAAACACGGAAGACGGTGGGGGGGGGGCATTCCCTCCCACGGATTGTAAAGTCAGTCTAGAGGCTAATTAGCTGCTAGGATTGCTTTTACATGAAAGCCGACCGCTGGCTGAAAAGAATGATACCAAGATGATACCTAAACCTGCAGGCATCATTCTGGTATAACCACTCAAAGTCGTGAATGGCGTTCCTGAAGACAAAAAAATGGTTAACTACGAAGCACAGTAAACGGTAAAGTATAAAAAATTGCATACCTGAAAAACAAACATGATAAAACATAATAACAATAAAACATTGCAGAATAGAATACAGTAAAAAAGAGCAGAACAATAGAGAGAGAATAGAGAGAGAGAGAGAGAATCATAAAACGACAACTATTTTTTTTTATTGTATATATATTTTTTTTTTTTACACTTTTTTTGTAACTAACTTTTATAACTGTAACCGGTTCCAGGTTCGGGTCTCTCAAAATGCGATGGCATCTTGGGAGACCCTGTGAAAGTGTGCCTAGTCTGTGCAATGCTGTACCCTACGCTAATACTCAACTAGTGAATGGTAGCGTTCAAAACATTCACCAATGCAAAGACCAGGATTGTCAGGACAGGAGGGACAATAATAGCGGGTGTCATGCCTATATCCACGCTTGCTGCAGACACAACATCTTTTTTGGGGGGTTCGTTGGGTAGGGGTACTCAGGAGGACATAAAGAAAATGCCTCTCATGCAGCCGACTGCATTTGGTTGGGGATGTGAATGGGGGAAGTACGGGCGTTGCAGAAGTGGTGGTTCCCAATTAGGATTGGCGAATACAGCAGGAAGGGCACTATGGGCACGACGGGCCTGTGTTTGTCTTTTTGGTGGCAGTGGGACACTACTTGTGCTTGCCACCTCACCAGCTTGAGCTGCACTTATGGGACTCGCCACGTCACCAAGTGTTACTGCAGTGCGGGTTTGACTACGACCGGGGTGTACTAGGCCGCTGGTGCTTGCCAGTGCACCAAAACGCTACCAAAAAACTATTAGCGATCGCAGGGATCAGGCCTGACTCTGCGAACGCTGCAGTTATGCGTTTAGTGTTTTGTAAGTGACAGTGATCGATCGATACTGCACTTGGGTGGGCTGGGCCGGGCGGAGGGGCAAAACGCAGGTGCTAGCAGGTATCTGGGCTGATCCCGCTAACACTGCGTTTTTGGGAACCCTAAACTGCTGGGGACGCTAGTATAGATCTGATCAGATCAGATATTGATCCGTTCAGATACTATACCACTAAGGGAGGCATATGCTGCGTGCGTGGGTGTTAGTGGTACTGGCGCTAACCTGACGCTGCCTGGGGCTGGTGCTTGCCAGTCCACCAAAATGCTACCAAAAAAACTGTTAGCGATCGCAGGGATCAGGCCTGACTCTGTGAACGCTGCAGTTATGCGTTTAGTGTTTTGTAAGTGGCAGTGATCGATCGATACTGCACTTTGGTGGGCTGGGCTGGGCGGAGGGGCAAAACGCAGGTGCTAGCAGGTATCTGGGCTGATCCCGCTAACACTGCGTTTTTGGGAACCCTAAACTGCTGGGGACGCTAGTAAAGATCTGATCGGATCAGATATTGATCCGTTCAGATACTATACCACTAAGGGAGGTGTACGATGCGTGCGTGGGTGTTAGCGGTACTGGCGCTAACCTGGCGCTGCTTGGGGCTGGTGCTTGCCAGTTCACCAAAATGCTACCAAAAAACTGTTAGCGATCGCAGGGATCAGGCCTGACTCTGCGAATGCTGCAGTTATGTTTTTAGTGTTTTGTAAGTGACAGTGATCGATCGATACTGCACTTGGGTGGGCTGGGCGGAGGGGCAGGTATCTGGGCTGATCCCGCTAACACTGCGTTTTTGGGAACCCTAAACTGCTGGGGACGCTAGTATAGATCTGATCGGATCAGATATTGATGCGTTCAGATACTATACCACTAAGGGAGGTGTATGCTGCGTGCGTGGGTGTTAGCGGTACTGGCGCTAATCTGACGCTGCCTGGGGCGACGCATATCACCGCCGGGCGATCAGTGGGCTAAACCTTTATTCGGTAATAAACGGCGGGTGCCCTGACACTATAAAAAATAAACAAACTAACCAGCGTCACCCGTAACGGTTATACGGTGATCAGTGGTGAAAGGGTTAACTAGGGGGCAATCAAGGGGTTAAAACATTTATTAGATAGTATATGGGGGTCCCTGTCGCTACAAAATGCTGACGGCGAACCTAAATATTTACGTCCCTAACTAGCGTCACCAGCGACACTAATACAGCGATCAGAAAAATGATCGCTTAGTGACACTGGTGACAGGGGGTGATCAAGGGGTTAAAACTTTATTAGGGGTATTAGGGGGGTACCCTAGACCTACAGGGGGCTAACCCTAACTGCCCTACCACTTCTAATGCCGCGTACACACGGTCGTACTTTTCGTCTACAAAAGTCAGACAGCCTGTCCGACAGACTTCCGACAGACTTTCGGTGGACTTGCGGCGGACTTGCGGCCTACTTTCTAACGAACGGACTTGCCTACACACGACCACACAAAAGTCGGTCGGATTCGTACGTGATGACGTACACCGGACTAAAATAAGGAAGTTCATAGCCAGTAGCCAATAGGTGCCCTAGCGTGGCTTTTTGTCCGTCGGACTAGCACACAGACGAGCGGATTTCGGGGTCCGTCGTAGTTACGAAGTAAAGTTTTAAAGCATGTTTCAAATCTAAAGTACGTCGGATTTGAGGCTAAAAAAGTCAGTTGAAAGTCCGGAGAAGCCCACACACGATCGGATTACCAGCCAGCTTTAGTCCGTCAGCGTCCGTTGGACTTTTGTAGACGAAAAGTACGACCGTGTGTACGCGGCATAACTGTCACAAACTGACACCATGCAGTAATCAGAAAAAAAAAACTGCTGGTGTCAGATTGTGACAGGGGGGGGTCGATTGGGGGGGATCGGGGGGCGATCGGGGGGGGGGGATCTGGGTGTTTTGTGTGCCTGGCATGTTCTACTGTGTGTGTGTGTGTTTTCACTCACATTACAGTCTTCTCTCCTCGGCGTCGGAGCGGAAAATACCGAGCCGAGGAGAGATGACATAATTTCCTTTGCTGCTGTTTAGCATACAGCAGCAAAGGAAATGATCTGATTGGCTGGCAGCGATCGCGAGGGGGGGGCCACGAACGGATGGCCTCCCCCTCACCTCCGATCGCCGGGGGGACAAAACAGGACCGCCTCGGGCACCGGGGGGGGTCCGATCAGACCCCCCACCCACGGGAGGCAAATCACGTGTATGTATGTGATTTTGCCTGCCCGTGCCGCCTTGCCGACGTACATCGGCGTGAGGCGGTCCTTAAGTGGTTAAGAGATTTTGTCCCACTCCTCTTTGCAGATCCTCTCCAAGTCATTGAAGTTTTGAGGCTGACGTTTGGTAACTCGAAACTTCAGCTCCCTCCGCATATTTTCTATGGGATTAACGTCTGGAGACTTGTCTAAGCCCCACCAGCACCTTAATGTGCTCCTTCTTGAGCCACTCCTTTGTTGCCTTGGCTGTGTGTTTTGGGTCATTGTCATACTGAAATACCCATCCACAAACCATTTTCAATGCCCTGGCTGAGGGAAGGAGGTTCTCAACCCAGATTTGATGGTACATGGCCCCGTCCATCGTCCCTTTGATGCAGTGAAGTTGTCCTGTCCCCTTAGCAGAAAAACACCCCCAAAGCATAATGTTTTCACGTCCATGTTTGACGGTGGGGGTAGTGTTCTTGGGGTCATAGGCAGCATTCCTCCTCCTCCAAACTCGGCGAATTGAGTTGATGCCAAAGATCTTGATTTTGGTCTCATCTGACCACAACACTTTCACCCAGTTCTGAATCATTCAGATGTTCATTAGCAAACTTCAGATGGGCCTGTACATGTGCTTTCTTGAGCAGGGGGACCTTGCAGGCGCTGCAGGATTTAAGTCCTTCATGGCGTAGTGTGTTACCAATTGTCTTCTTGGTGACTATGGTCCCAGCTGCCTTGAGATCATTGACAAGATTCTCCCGTGTAGTTCTGGCCTGATTCCTCACCATTATCATGATCATTGAAACTCCATGAGGTGAGATCTTGTGTGGAGCCCCAGACCAAGGGAAATTGACAGTTATTTTTGTGTTTCTTCTATTTGTGAATAATTGCACCAACTGCTGTCACTCTCTCACCAAGCTGCTTGGCAATGGTCTTGTAGCCCATTCCAGCCTTGTGTAGGTCTACAATCTTGTCCCTGACATCCTTAGACAGCTCTTTGGTCTTGGCCATGGTGGGGAGATTGGAATTTGATTGATTGATTGCTTCTGTGGACAGGTGTCTTTCATACAGGTAACAAGCTAAAATTAGGACTCACTGTTAAAATAAACCTACCATTAAAATTATAGACTGATTATTTCTTTATCAGTGGGCAAACATACAAAATCAGCAGGGGGTCAAATACTTTTTTTCCTCGCTTTATGGAATATTTCTGCTGACATCAAAAAGTGTTTACACCTATGCATTAAAAAAACATATAAAGAGACACACAACAAATAAATATACCAAAAATTAGTTGCTACTATATCCTCTCTTTTGCATAAATAACATAAACAGTAAATAAACGTGCATCAATTCATATGTACCGACTGTTTATTTTAGCTTGTGTAAAGATATCATACAATTAATTAAATGTGTGTGCAAACCAATAATACAAAATCTCTCTTGCTCTCTTTCTCTCTTGTATATGCTCAAAGTGTTTATAGTGCACAAAGTCAAAATGTTAGTCTCAAAACTTTAGTGCTGGTAAAAAATGTCCATAAGTCCAAATCAAACAAAATATTCCACCACTACAATTCTCCATTTTGAAAGTGCTTGTGATTAGCGAATCAGTGTGCAAAACCACCACCTCCACACTAGCGGATCGACGCTCACCTTAATCGCTAGACCTTCCAATCATAAAAGGTCAGGAACACATTGTCCCCTTTAAAGTGGAACTTTAGTAAGAAAATTAAAGTGATACTAAAGTCTCGTTTTTTTTTCTATTAAAAATAACAAACATGTCATGCTCACATGTTCTGTGCAGTGGTTTTGCACAGAGCGGCCCAGGTCTTCCTCTTCTCGGGTTCCTCTTCGGTGCTCCTGGCCTCTCCCTCTTGTTGAGTGCCCCCTACAGTAAGCAGCCTGCTATGGGGGCACCCAAGTCGAGCTGCTGCTCTGTGTGTCCTTTCAGATACGAAGCCGTGGCACGGCCCTGCCCCTTTTTCTCCTTATTGGCTCACTAACTTTGATTGACAGTAGCGGGAGCCAATGGTGCCATGCTGCTGTCTCAGCCAATGAGGAGGAGAGTCCCTAACAGCCGAGTCTCTTGTGCAACATTGCTGGATCTATATGGAGCTCAGGTAAGTATTGGGGGGGGGGGACTGAGGGGGACTGCTGTACACAGAAGGCTTTTTATCTTAATGCATAGAATGCATTATTACCTGCCTTGCTCAAGAAGCTGAGGGTAAAGGTGATGGACTGGCCAAGCATGTCTCCAGATCTAAACCCTATTGAACATCTGTGGGGCATCCTCAAACGGAAGGTGGAGGAGCGCAAGGTCTCTAACATCCATCAGCCCAGTGATATCATCATGGAGGAACTCCAGTGGCAGTGTTGGAAAGAGCGTTAAGGCAGTGCTGGAAAATAATGGTGGCCACACAAATTATTGACACTTTGGGCCCAATTTGGAAATTTTCACATAGGGGTGTACTCACTTTTGCTGCCAGAGGTTTAGACATTAATGGCTGTGTGTTGAGTTATTTTGAGGGGACATCAAATTTACACTGTTATACAAGCTGTACACTCACTACTTTACATTGTAACAAAGTGTCATTTCTTCAGTGTTGTCACATGAAAAGATAGAATATAATATTTACAAAAATGTGAGGGGTGTACTCACTTTTGTGAGATACTGTATCTACATATATCTATTTAGAACATTGTCTACTCTCAGCCAAGGAAGACAAGAGTTTATAAGGTAAACTCACATTAGCATATCTTAACCACTTACCCACTGGGCACTTAAACCCCCTTCCTAACCAGACCAATTTTCAGCTTTCGGTGCTCTCACATTTTGAATGACAATTACTCAGTCATGCAACACTGTACCTATATGAGATTTTTGTCCTTTTTTCACACAAATAGAGCTTTCTTTTGGTGGTATTTATTCACCACTGGGTTTTTTATTTTTTGTGCTATAAAAAAAAAGACCAAAAATTCTGTAAAAAAATGCATTTTTCTTAGTTTCTTGCAAATTTGTAATTTTTCTTCATATATTTGGGTCAAAATTTATACCGCTACATATCTTTGGTAAAAATAACCCATATCGGTGTATATTATTTGGTCTTTGTGAAAGTTATAGAGTCCACAAGCTATGGTGCCAATCTCTGAAAATGTATCACACCTGATGTACTGATGGCCTATCTCATTTCTTGAGACCCTAACAAGCCAGGAAAGTACAAATACCCCCCAAATGACCCCTTTTTGGAAAGTAGATATTCCAAGGTATTTAGTAAGAGGCATGGTGAGTTTTTTGAAGTTGTAATTTTTTCCCACAATTCTTTGCAAAATCAAGATTTTTTTTCTTTTATTTTTTTCACAAAATTGTTACTGTAGCATGTACATTACACCCCAAAATAGATTCTCCTACTCCTCCTGAGTACGGCGATACCACATGTGTAAGACTTTTCCACAGCGTGCCCAACATGCAGGGAGCACCATCTGGTGTTCTAGGGGCATAAGTTTCAAATCTAATTTGACTACCTATTACACTTTTGTGAGGCACTGTAGTGGCATGGATGTGGCATGGATGATAACTGATGTGGAATGGATGAGCATGAATGGGAATGGATGAGCCGTGGATGGGGATGGCTGAGCATGAATAAGTATGGCTGAGTATGGCCGGGTACGGCTGATTTCGGATGGGTATGGCTGAGTATGGCTGGGTATAGATGAGATGTCTGGGTACGGCTGGGTACGGCTGAGTACGGCTGAGTATGGCTGGGCACGGCTGAGTATGGCTGGGTATTGCTGGGTATGACTGGGTATGGCTGGGTATGGCTGAGTATGAATGGGGGTGGATGGGATGGCTGAGCATGGATGGATGGATGAGATGGATGGCTGAGGATGGATGGATGAGTATGCTGAGTATGGATGAGTATGGATGGCTGAGCATGGATGGATGGATGAGTATGTTGAGTATGGATGGCTGAGCATGGATGGATGGATGAGTATGCTGAGTATGGATGGGTATGCTGAGTATGTTGATGGCTGAGCATGGATAGATGGATGAGTATGCTGAGTATGGATGAGTATGCTCAGTATGAATGGCTGAGCATAGATGGATGAGAATGTTGAATATGGATGAGTATGGATACTCTCCTAGCAATTAACTGTACACAGTAATATCAACATGTGGAAACAGGGCCCCACGCCGAAGAGAGGGACACAATTTAATTTGAGTATTCGAAAATTCGTAAATTCAAAAATTTGAAAATTCGTAAATTCGAAAATTTGGAAATTCATAAATTCGAAAATTCATAAATTTGTAAATTAGTAAATTTGAAAATCCAAAAATAAGAAAGAAAATCCCCAAAATTCTAAATAATAACTAACCAACTAATATTAACTAACTAATAAACTATAGGTATTGGAATTTCCTTTCTTGTAAATTTGTAAATTTGAAAATTCGGAAATTCATAAATTTGTAAGTTAAAAATTTGAAAATTTGAAAATTCGAAAATCTGAAATAATAACTAACTATTAAATTATAGGTATTGAAATTTCCAATACCTATAATATAATAGTTAGTTATTTCAGATTTTTGAATTTCGAATTCACAAATTTATGAATTGACAAATTTGCGAATTTATGAATTTACAAATTTTCGAATTACGAATTTTCAAATTTATAAATTTTCGAATTTACAAATTTTCAAATTTACGAAATTTCGAATTAACAAATTTTCGGATTTATGAATTTTCGAATATTCAAATTTACGAATATTCAGAAAAAAAATCTTAAATGGGTTTTCTTTCATTCGGATGTTTCCAAATTAACACATTTGTCGAAATTCTTAAAAAAACTAATTTGGAACTAAACAAATTGCACATATCTAATGGGTGGGTAGTGAAGGAGAGGAAGCCAGAGAGAGTAAAACATCGAGTGAACCATGGCTTTCAACAAAATCTGGTAGCGTTAAAACAGGAGTCCCAAATGAGGGACAGTTGGGAGCGATGAGACAGTGTTCAAATCTAGTTCACAGCTGATAATGAAGAACTGCTAACAAAGTACAGACAAGGTTAATCATGTTACTTTACTCCACAGCCCCTAAACATTACAAAGCAGGGAAAACATTTAAGGATTTTTAAACAAGCAAAAAGCACTTAAAGTGATAATAAACAAACACTGTTTAATTTACATTATCCACTCTATTTTTGCATGTGGATGATGTAATTTTTTTAATTAAAAAAATATCTAAGTACCTTTATCCTAATTGATATACAGCTGTCACATGACCCAGCTCTCTCCCAGCCTGTCTGTAGGGAAACATAGGCAGGAGGAGCTTCTAGTCCTCTGCTGCTGGTCACATTTTAAAAAATACAGAGTAAAAATAAATAATATCAATAAACTGTTTTAAATTGTCATACAAATATATAGTTGAAATTAAATATTTTCGGGTACAATAGTTTTTATTGAGTTTAAATGTTACTAAACCCACAACAGTAAAATCAGTCTGTATATGCAGTAAAGCATGCTTGTTATTCTCACCGTGGAATCTAGGTTAACCCTCTGCACTGTGTAAAAAGGATGTTTGATCCTGTTTTCTCTGATCCTCCCCTTCTTCCACTGTCCCCTGATAATTTCCTGATAACACAGAGTCTATGGAGTCAGGCTGCACATGCTCAGTTTGGTGTGTATTGCTAGAGAGGTTTTTTTTCTTTTTATGGGAGAGTGCATGTGATCAGCACAGGTCTAATCAGCACTGTCCAGACAGAGAGTCAGGGGTCCTGCAGTCTCATAGGACAGTCAGAAAACTCCTCCTACAAGCTTTAACCATTGCTTGGCTGGACATTGATAGAAGTCACAAGACTGCTCTAACTGCTGATGGGAAAAGGTATTTAGCAGTTCATATTTACTAAAATAATTGCATCTCCATGTTCTGTGTACTGTGGGAGACCAGATATTGTATAGTGAATGCAGGCTCCTAGGTTTATGCCCGTCAGCCACCTGCGATCGCTCCTGACAGAGACAGAATGGAGATCTGTCAATGTAAATAAGAAGATATCCGTTCTGTCAGGGGAGGAAAGACAGATCTGCTGCTCCTACTGCTTAGGAACAGCAATCGGTCTCCTCCTCCAGGCAGTCCCATCCCCCCACAGTTAGAAACACTCCCTAGGTAACACATTGAATTCCTTGATCGCCCCTTCCCTGCCAGTAACATTTATACAGTAATCAGTGGCTATTTTTAGCTCTGTTCGCTGTATAAATGTCAGTGGTCCCAAAAAAGTGTCAAAAGTGTCCGATCAGTCCGCTGCAATGTTGCAGTCCCACTAAAAATTGCTGCTCGCCGCCATAAAAAAAGATAATAATAAAATGCCATAAATCTATCCCCTATTTTGTAGACGTGATAACTTTTGCGCAAACCAATCAATATACACTTATTGTGATTTTTTACCAAAAATATGTAGAAGAATACATATTGGCCTAAACGGATGAAAAAATTATTTTAAAAAAAAATATTTTGAATATGTATTATAGCAAAAAGGAAAAAATATTGTTTATTTTTTTTAAATTGTCGCTCCTTTTTTGTTTATAGTGCAAACAAAAAAAAAACGCAGAGGTGATCAAATACCACCAAAAGAAAGCTCTAATTGTGGGGAAAAAAGAACATCAATTTTTTTTGGGTACAGCGTTGCACTACCGCGCAATTGTCAATTAAAGCGACGCAGTGCCGTATCGCAAAAAATGGCCTAGTTATTAAGGGGGCAAATCCTTCTGGTCCTTAAGTGGTTAAACAATGCCAAAATACAGGCTTGAGTAAACAAAAAAAAGAAAGGGGTTCCACGTAGGGGAGCAAAAAAACGGAAAATTGTATCATACTTACCGTAATTTTCCTTTCCTGGTGCCTATCCATGGCAGCATACGCTAGTAGTATGCTGCCATGGAGGCACCAGGAAAACGGAAAATTGTATCATACTTACCGTAATTTTCCTTTCCTGGTGCCTATCCATGGCAGCATACTACTAGCGTATGCTGCCATGGAGGCACCAGGAAAGTAAATCACATTTAGATGCAAACAAACCACATTTTCAAGGTTTTTAAAGCAAAAAGTAGAAGCAACTAGTGTCAGTGGTGGCAATGAGTAACTGGGCACAGAGAACCGGGACATAATGAAAATAAATCTTTATTTTTTTGTCAATAACATGGTAGGGGCTGATTTCTGCCATTCACGTGTAATATCCCGTCCCCATTGTCTTTAGCTGGTTAGTAGGCATAGAGGAGGAGGGAGGGAGTGGGCTGTCATTTACCACAATGTATACGCCCACATGTGTGACTCTATAGTCATGGGCTGGTCAGATGTGATATGAAAAAATGAAAAATGAGCATGTGCAGAGCTGCCAACGCTGCTCTGCAAAATCCCTACCTGAACTGGGGACATGGACAGGAGGTTAGATAGAGAGCAGCAATGTTTTTGCAGAATACAGAAAATGAATCTCATAGTGGCTGAGTGAGTTTGAACAGCATGTAATACACCATTTATTGATAGTTTTTTATGATGTGGGCATAGGCATGTACCAGATGTGCCTGTGCACACCGTAATGACCCCGTGCGGCGCAGATTTCCCCACAAACCAAAAATCCCCAATGGGGCTCCTAAAAAATTTTTTAGAAAATAATAAAAAAATAAAATTGTAAAAAATTATACAAGAATAACATAATTAAAATAAAAAAACAACTGACACTGTCTACTGCTCTACTGACAGTGTCCATGTTTTAATACATTTTAAATAGTTTTTTTACATTTATATATGAGTGTGTATGTATATATACTGTATATACACACACACCAATGTGTGTTTGCACTGTGGGGTGCACACCCTAATGCATTAGGCTGCGTACACAAAAAGAACAATTGGTACCCCTGGGGTGGGATTTTACAGGCATTACCACAAAAAAAGACTTTAATAGTAAAAAAGATATTTTTCAAATTCTTTATTTAAGGAAAGGACACAAGACAAGCAAAGCGAAATATAACATCTCGAGATCATACATGCACAAGAAAACATACAGTGGTATAAACGTAGCCCCTTGTCATGTTCAACTCAACAGTAAATGGAAAACTGCTATCCTGACATTAGGACTGTATCTGATCATGACCTCAGTCGGAACATGAAGGCAACCCACTTCTAGGCTGCACTAGGACTGTCGGAAGGTTCCGCAAGTCTTGCTCCTGATTTTCTGGTTTAATAAAAAGGTAGGACTGTATAGGTCGCGGGGCACTAATAGTTACCCCTTACAACCACTGCAGCCCTATTAAAAGCAGAGAAAGGAAGGTGGAGAAAGAAAGAGAGAGGAAGGCAGGGGAAAAACGTAAAGGGGGGGACGGGGGTGGAAGGGGGATAAAAAACATGGGGAGGGGAGGGAGTGGGACCGCCGCAGCGCACCGAGGCAGCACGCGCGCCCCCCCGCGAGTTGAAAAACAGGGTGGCAAAGCCAGTCGACCTTAATAGGGTAGTATACCTGTATAGCATAGTAGAACTATATCAGTTCCCCAAAAGTGTCTGGCCTTCGTCTGAAAAGAAGAAAACGTTCCAGATGGACCATTTCTTGGTGAAGCGTTCATTCTGGTGGCGGGCTGAGAGAATTAGGTCCTCCATTGTTTTGATTTCTTCTACTTTCCTAACCCATAAACTGATAGGAGGGGGTTGTGTGGATTTCCAGTACAAGGGGATGCAGGCTTTCGCTGCGTCAAGCAAATGGGGTATCATCGATCGTTTGTATGTTTTCTGAGATTTGTCAGATGCATGTAACAGAAACAAAGCTGGGTCTGCCTGAATTGGGTATTCGGTGAACTTCTGCAACGTCTGCTGAATGGTTTTCCAGAACCCTTCCAACAGAGGGCAAGACCAGAAGATGTGGAGAATCGTTCCACATTCTCTCTGACATCTCCAGCACTGGTTCGTGACACCAGGAAATATTTTTTGTAGCTTTGCCCGAGTGTTGTACCACCTAGTAATTATTTTATAGTTAGTCTCTTGCGTTTTCGAGCAGATTGAAGATTTGAAAGTGAATTGGAGGATATTTTGTTTTTGTCGTGTGGAAAAAGTGCAGTGTAGGTCCCTTTCCCATTTATCCAGGCAACGAAGACGATGACCATCTAATGGGGTAATTAGCAACTGGTATGTGGCTGACAGCATATGGGACACAGCACCCTCTTCCGTGCAGTAAGTCTCTAAGGTGGTCAAGTTTTGGTCAGGGCTGCTTGGGAGAGGTAGTGTTTTAAGAAAGTGACTGGGCTGTTGAGCTCTCCAGAAATCTAGGTGGAAGGGGCCGTCTAAATCCGTGAGTTCTAACTGTGTCAGCCATCTACCATTGATCCTAAAGTGGGAGGCTTGGAAGCGACCCGCTGCTCTCATTGCCCGGAAGACAGGGTCTGTATAACCGGGGATGAACTCTGGGTTTCCCAGTATCGGATGAAGAGGAGACCTCAATGACACCAGGTCTGCGCGCGCAAAAAGAGCAGCGCATATTTGTGTGGTAGTGCCTATTAGTGGGTGGTTTTTTACGTCTCTTGGTAGGGAATTATGACACCAAGGAGCTCTGTTTAGTGGTATCTCGCATTGAGTCTGTTCTAGGGTGGTCCATAATTTCGTGGATCGGTGTCGGTTCCAGTCGACCAGTCTTGTTAGGTGGATTGCTTGGTGATATTTACGAAGGTCTGGGACTGCCAGACCCCCATATTGCTTAGGTAACATAATCTGTCGTCTGTTCAGTCTAGGTCTTTTATGGGCCCAGATGAAGTCAAAGAATACCGCCCTGGTCAAAATAGCTAGAGGGAATCTGGATCGGGAGTGCTTGGAGAAGATAGAGGAATTTAGGCAGGATGCACATCTTAATAATATTGCATCTCCCGAACCACGAATGAAGACCCGTTTGCCATTTGGTAAGGAGAGCTCTAACTTTGGTCAACAGGGGGGGGAAATTCAGAGGGAAGAGTTGTGAGAATTTGGTTGGGATATATGTACCCAGATATTTCAAAGCAGAGGTAGTCCATCTAAATTTGAAACTGGATTGGAGGACTGTGAGATGTTGAGTGGGAATTCCTATGCTCATTAGGGATGAGCCGAACACCCCCCTGTTCGGTTCGCACCAGAACATGCGAACAGGAAAAAAATTCGTTCGAACACGCGAACACCGTTAAAGTCTATGGGACACGAACATGAATAATCAAAAGTGCTAATTTTAAAGGCTAATATGCAAGTTATTGTCAATAAAAGTGTTTGGGGACCTGGGTCCTGCCCCAGGGGACATGAATCAATGCAAAAAAAAGTTTTAAAAACGGCCGTTTTTTCAGGAGCAGTAATTTTAATAATGCTTAAAGTCAAACAATAAAAGTGTAATATCCCTTTAAATTTCATACCTGGGGGGTGTCTATAGTATGCCTGTAAAGGGGCGCATGTTTCCCGTGTTTAGAACAGTCTGACAGCAAAATGACATTTTGAAGGAAAAAACACATTTAAAACTACCGCGGCTATTGCATTGCCGACAATACACATAGAAGTTCATTGATAAAAACGGCATGGGAATTCCCCACAGGGGAACCCCGAACCAAAAAAAAAAAAAAAAAAAATGATGTGGGGGTCCCCCTAAATTCCATACAAGGCCCTTCAGGTCTGGTATGGATATTAAGGGGAACCCCAGCCAAAATTTAAAAAAAAAATTGACGTGGGGTTCCCCCTAAATTCCATACCAGACCCTTCAGGTCTGGTATGGATTTTAAGGGGAACCCCGCGCCAAAAAAAAAAAAAAAAACCGGCGTGGGGTCCCCCTAAAAATCCATACCAGACCCTTATCCGAGCACGCAACCTGGCAGGCCGCAGGAAAAGAGGGGGGGACGAGAGTGCGGCCCCCCCCCCTCCTGAACCGTACCAGGCCACATGCCCTCAACATTGGGAGGGTGCTTTGGGGTAGCCCCCCAAAACACCTTGTCCCCATGTTGATGAGGACAAGGGCCTCATCCCCACAACCGTGGCCGGTGGTTGTGGGGGTCTGCGGGCGGGGGGCTTATCGGAATCTGGAAGCCCCCTTTAACAAGGGGACCCCCAGATCCCGGCCCCCCCCCTGTGTGAAATGGTAAGGGGGTACTTACCCCTACCATTTCACTAAAAAACTGTGAAAAATGTTAAAAATGACAAGAGACAGTTTTTGACAATTCCTTTATTTAAATGCTTCTTCTTTCTTCCTTCATCTTCTTCTTCTTCTGGTTCTTCTGGCTCTTCTGGTTCTTCCTCCGGCGTTCTCGTCCAGCATCTTCTCCGCGGCGTCTTCTATCTTCTTCTCCTCGGGCCGCTCCGCACCCATGGCATGAGGGGAGGCTCCCGCTCTTCTCTTCATCTTCTTCTCTTCTTCATCTTCTTCTTCATCTTCTTCTTCATCTCTTCTTCCTTCTTCTCTTCTTCATGTCTTCTGCGGGCCGCTCCGCAGCCATGCTGGCATGGAGGGAGGACTTCCCTGTGACGTCACGGGGAATGCCACAGGGAAGTCCCGTCATGTCACCGTGCGTCAGAGGGGGGCGGGGTCACCGGGTGGCCCCGCCCCCCGTTATTTAAGAACCGTCAGACGAAGAGACGCCGTCACACAGCGGGAGCCTCCCTCCATGCCAGCATGGCTGCGGAGCGGCCCGCAGAAGACATGAAGAAGAGAAGAAGGAAGAAGAGATGAAGAAGAAGATGAAGAAGAAGATGAAGAAGAGAAGAAGATGAAGAGAAGAGCGGGAGCCTCCCCTCATGCCATGGGTGCGGAGCGGCCCGAGGAGAAGAAGATAGAAGACGCCGCGGAGTAGATGCTGGACGAGAACGCCGGAGGAAGAACCAGAAGAGCCAGAAGAACCAGAAGAAGATGAAGGAAGAAAGAAGAAGCATTTAAATAAAGGAATTGTCAAAAACTGTCTCTTGTCATTTTTAACATTTTTGACAGTTTTTTAGTGAAATGGTAGGGGTAAGTACCCCCTTACCATTTCACACAGGGGGGGGGCCGGGATCTGGGGGTCCCCTTGTTAAAGGGGGCTTCCAGATTCCGATAAGCCCCCCGCCCGCAGACCCCCACAACCACCGGCCACGGTTGTGAGGATGAGGCCCTTGTCCTCATCAACATGGGGACAAGGTGTTTTGGGGGGCTACCCCAAAGCACCCTCCCAATGTTGAGGGCATGTGGCCTGGTACGGTTCAGGAGGGGGGGGGCCGCACTCTCGTCCCCCCTCTTTTCCTGCGGCCTGCCAGGTTGCGTGCTCGGATAAGGGTCTGGTATGGATTTTTAGGGGGACCCCACGCCGTTTTTTTTTTTTTTTTGGCGCGGGGTTCCCCTTAAAATCCATACCAGACCTGAAGGGTCTGGTATGGAATTTAGGGGGAACCCCACGTCAATTTTTTTTTAAATTTTGGCTGGGGTTCCCCTTAATATCCATACCAGACCTGAAGGGCCTTGTATGGAATTTAGGGGGACCCCCACATCATTTTTTTTTTTAATTTTGGTTCGGGGTTCCCCTGTGGGGAATTCCCATGCCGTTTTTATCAATGAACTTCTATGTGTATTGTCGGCAATGCAATAGCCGCGGGTAGTTTTAAATGAGTTTTTTCCTTCCAAATGTCATTTTGCTGTCAGACTGTTCTAAACACAGGAAACATGCGCCCCTTTACAGGCATACTATAGACACCCCCCAGGTACGAAATTTAAAGGGATATTACACTTTTATTGTTTGACTTTAAGCATTAATAAAATCACTGCTCCTGAAAAAATGTCCGTTTTTTAAACTTTTTTTTGCATTGATCCATGTCCCCTGGGGCAGGACCCGGGTCCCCAAACACTTTTTATGACAATAACTTGCATATAAGCCTTTAAAATTAGCACTTTTGATTTCTCCCATAGACTTTTAAAGGGTGTTCCGCGGCATTCGAATTTGCCGCGAACACCCCAAATTGTTCGCTGTTCGGCGAACTTGCGAACAGCCAATGTTCGAGTAGAACATGAGTTCGACTCGAACTCGAAGCTCATCCCTAATGCTCATAGCTTCAGACTTACTGAAATTAATCTTCAGGTTTGAAAGATCACCATATGTTTTAAATTCTCTGAGGAGGTTGGGGAGAGAGATCAGAGGGTTGGTGAGAGAAAACAACATATCATCCGCATATGCGGCAATTTTCTGTTGTGAGTCTCCCATATCCACCCCAGAGATGTCCGGATTGGCTCTCACGGTACGCAGAA
The DNA here is from genome assembly GCA_037952835.1 of Lithobates septentrionalis. Classification (NCBI taxonomy): domain Eukaryota; kingdom Metazoa; phylum Chordata; class Amphibia; order Anura; family Ranidae; genus Lithobates; species Lithobates septentrionalis. The sequence goes on from JBBDGP010001358.1 coordinate 325,204, forward strand.
AAGGTTCCAACGACAGGGCGAAGAGGAGTGGGGATAGAGGACATCCCTGGCGCGTTCCATTCTTGATTGCAAAGGGATCTGACAATATCCCATTGGCTCGGACACGCGCCGAAGGAGCCCCATACAACGATTTAATCCAGCCTATCATGTTACCACCCAGGCCTATGTGTCTCAGAGTAGCCAACATAAACTGCCAGTTCACCCTGTCGAAGGCCTTCTCCGCGTCCGTGCTTAGAAAAATACAGGGAATCTTCCCCTTGTTGACCACATGTAGAAGATTAAGTACTTTAGTGGTGTTGTCCCTAGCCTCTCTGGTTGGGACAAAACCCACTTGGTCTAAGTGAATTAAGGAGGGGAGGTGGGATTGGATCCTAGTGGATATTATTTTGGTGAAGATTTTCAAATCCGTATTTAGTAGAGAAATTGGTCTGTAACTCCCGCACAGGGATGAGTCTTTACCTTCCTTAGGGATCACTGTAATGTGTGCCGTCAGAGAGTCTCGGGGGAAATTGATATCGGGGCCTATGTAATTGAAGAATTTATGCATGAATTGCACAAGGGAGGGGAGTAAAGTTTTAAAGTATTGTGCGGTAAGTCCGTCCGGTCCTGGGGCTTTCCCTAATTTAGACGCCTTAACTGCTAATTGTATCTCTTCTGTGGAGATTGGTTCGTCAAGTAGCTCCCTAATGTCATCTGAAAGTCTGGGCATGCCCGAGTTAGTGAGATATTCTTCAATTCGGGAGAGCTGGGGAGCTGGAGTCTGCAGGTTATAGAGGGATGCATAAAACTCCCTAAATTCACCGACTATGCTGCGGGGGAGTGAGGTCTTCTGGCCTGTAGAGGTCCTGATATGTGGTATGTAATTAGCTAAGACTTGCTCTCTTAGTGACCTGGCCAGGAGTTTGCCACATTTGTTACCCGACTCATATGAGATCCGGCGACAAATCTGAATCGCGGCTTTAGCTCTAAATTGCATAAGATCAGTAATTTTGTTTCGAAGTGTCAGAATTTCGGCCTCTAGGGATTGACTTTGGGCATGTTTGTGTCGGGCTTCAGCAAGGTTCAGTTGTGTCAGAAGCGAAGCCAACTGCTCCGAACGTTGTTTCTTTATGCGTGAACCATGCTTGATAAGGACACCCCGGATTACAGCCTTATGGGCTTCCCAGACAATGCCGGGGTTACTTTCAGGGGTATCATTAGTTTGGAAATAAAAGTTCAGCTCCCTAGCTACATCTCGAAGTACCTCCTTGTCCTGTAGGAGGCTTTCGTTTAATCTCCAAGTACTTGTTCTAGATGTAAAATGGTCAGTCAGGGCATAGGTCAATAAAATAGGGGCATGGTCAGACCATGTAATAGAGCCAATGGAGGTCTCCCTAATGGCGTGTAGTTGGGAGTGGGGGATCAGGAAGTAATCTATTCTCGAGTATTGTTTGTGTGTTGTTGAATAAAAGGTATAGTCCCTTTCAGTGGGATGAGTGAGTCTCCAGGCATCAATTAGCTGAGCTTTATGTAGGGTACGCGCAATACGTTTCCCCACACAAGGAGCAAGTGAGGAATGTCCCACCGATGTGTCCTCTGACGGGATCAATGGGACATTGAAGTCACCTCCCAGTATTGTCTGGCCTCTGGCAAATTCTAGCAGGGTATCAGTCACTTTGGAGATAAACTGTTCCTGCCCATTGTTTGGGGCATAGACGTTGACAAGGGTCACCTCTACTCCTCCAATTGTTCCTCTAAGGAACAAATAGCGTCCCTCTGGGTCAGCCCTCATGTCCTCTAGGATCCAGGGGACTGAGCGGGAGATGAGAATGGAAACCCCTCGTGATTTGCTATTCGGATTGGTAGAGTGATATACCTTCGGAAAGTATTTGTTTTGTAGCAAAGGAAAATTACTTTCCTTAAAATGTGTTTCCTGAATGAACGCCAGATCAGACTTTAGTCGTTGTAAATCTTGAAATAGCATACGTCTTTTTTCCGGGACGTTTGGGCCTCTCGCATTAAGCGAGAGCACGCGTACCGCCTCCATGATCCGCGACCCGCTTGACAAGGGAGGGGGGAGTGGGGGGAGGGAGGTGGGAGGGAGGGGAGGGAGGAAGAGGAAGGGGGGTGAAGGGTGGAAAATTAGTAGGTAGAGAGAGTAAAAAAGATATTTTATTATAAAATGCAAAAACATAACATACAATACACCAGAGTAAAAAATTAACACACATGAAAGATACATATGCACAATTGCATCAGGAATGACATGCATGTGACAAAAACTGTATGTATATCACGCAAGACAATAAATGAAAACAAACAAATGATAAAAGATGGAGTGTGTCTAACTAAACCTAGGCTGCGTACACCGACAGGATGCATGTGGGTTTAATGACACTTTACCCTCCCTGGCGGTTTTCCCGAGTGTGGCTTGGGGTTAAATTTCAGTACCATTAGCGGTAACCCCGAGCCACACTCGGGATTGCATTGCAGGATCCTGGGGCAGTGTACTTACCTTGTCACCAGGATCCTGCGATGTCCCCCCGCTGTGTCTGCGGGCTCTGTCCTCCACCCGATGCCTCTGTGTGCCGGGCTTCGATCCCTGCTTGCGGCGCAACACACGTGGGTGGAGCCCGGCGGCAATTTAAAAAAATAGAACATTTATAACACTTACAGATTACATTACTGTATGAATTAATTTCACATCCCTTTTGTCCTCAGTGCTTTGTCTAGTGCCCTGCATGCAGTTTTATAATAAATATACTGTTCTTTCTGCCTGGAAACTGGAGATTGTCCATAGCAACTAAAAAGTGTCCCTTTATATCAAAAGTGGTTTTAGACCAGCTAGAAAACAGCGATAAGTACATTAAAACACTTGCAGAATTGAACGATAGTGAATTATGGGGAAATTTATTTTATTATTATTATTTTATTATTTTTTATAATTATTTATAGTTATTTATTATATTATAATTTATGATTTTGTGTTTCAAACGTTATCATACCCGGGATATCTACTAGACTCTTGTTTGGACAGATTTAAGTGTGTTATTGCTAAGAATTACAGGCCTACAATATAAAACGTCAAATTTCTATGCAAAACAATTGTACCGCTTTGAGACGCAAAAATCTGACATAATCATACCGTCAGGGTGGCTAAGAAGGCAGCCAACAATATCTATTTTTCTTTTTGAAGTAATGCTATGGTAATAGGAACATGTAACAAATATAAATTAGACCTATTAAGGTGCCCACTGTACAGCTCAATCCCCACTAAGTTACAGGTTTAATTTAATGTCCGAAAACAATACATACATTTGCCTTAGCACTCCTAGTTTTTCTTTTCAGAAGGGCAATATAATACTCTATTACAGAATTCATTAAAGCATTGTTATATATATTGTTTGTAGAATGTACATTCCATTACCACTGAGGAGCATTCCCCTCATTCTCTGTTCTGATCAATATGTTTTATATGTACTTACGATGGACATTGATACAGTCCCCAGCCATTTAGATACTATTTTAACACTCAGATGATGCAGCTCCTCAATTGAAATGTCAATTCTGAGCTTTTAACCTACACTTCTAATCTGCCTAAGACATTGTTTACTGCAGCCATTTTCCCAGGCTGTTCTAGTCAATTTACTTTTATCAGCAAATTTTGTCAGCTCATTTATACTGTCTTAAAGAGTATTGAAGTACATAATTGAAAAAGTTTAAAGTGTAGAAATAGCTGCTTTTTTATACCCTATCTGCCCTATGATGAGATTTGTATCTTTCCTTTTCTTCCCATTGTGTTGGCCATTTTCTTTACCGTTGGTCATAACATAGAGTACATGGCTTCTGTCCCGGTAAATATATTTAAGTTACTTTCATTTGTTTTACTTTTTATGATTCGTTTATGCTCTTTCTTTTTCTTTCTGTAAAAATAAATGGGATCTGTTGTACTTTTACAAAGACAATTATGGGATGTAGAAGGATAAGTTCACTTTTACGTAAAAAATTGTTATTGTGCCACTTATAGCCTCTTCAGCAGAAAAGGCAAATAAAGACAATGTAGAAGTTGTTCAGCAGGAACGGGCTGAGATTCAAACCGTTAATGGGCAGGCTGAATGTACCAATTTGATCTATTGATCAACTTGGGTACAACCAGCTTGCCGGATTTTCTTGTAATGTTCTGTAGGTTACCCTTTCCCATCGGCCTCTATGCTATAATTCTTCTGGCCCCAGATTATAAATAAATAACCTAACCCCACCCACAGTACCCACCCATGTGTGGGTTTTCCCTTAAAGGGATAGTAACCCCTGCTTATTATTGGTGCCAGGGCTGAATCTCTATATAGCCCGTGGCCAGCAGGGCTGCCAGGAAGGGGCACACACTTTGTAGTCTTTAAGTAGCACGTTCTTGTTGGTCATTAGTATTGCTGTTTAAATTGTTTTTAAGGGTTCAGTGGCCTAAAATGGCTCTTGAGGATTGCGAAAGTCTTGTACTAAATAATATCCCCCCATTAAAGTGATATTGAACCCAAACTGACACAAAGCTATGCAGTGGAATAACGCTCTTACAGGATGTCTCCAACTTACAAACCAACCTCAATGCACTGTTTAATTGGGCAACTATGTGGCAAATGAGGTTTAATGTTGATAAATGTAAAGTTATGCATTTGGGGGCTAAGAATATGCATGCACCATACATACTAGGGGGAGTATAACTGGGGAAATAAAAGGGGGAGAAGGATCTGGGTGTTCTGGTAGATCAAAAGATTAATAATAGCATGCAATGCCAAGCTGCGGCTTCCAAAACAAGCAAAATCCTTTCTTGTATTAGGAGAGGTATGGGCTCCAGAGAGAGAGAGAGAGAGAGATAATTTTGCCCCTTTACAAATCATTAGTAAGACCTCATCTGGAATATGCAGTTCAGTTTTGGACACCAGTTCACAAAACAGATATCGGATATCGAGGAACTGGAAAAAGTGCAGAGAAGGGCAACCAAAATGATAAGAGGCATGGAGGAGCTCAGCTATGAGAAAAGGTTGAAGGAGCTGAATTTTCATCTCTCTTGAGAAGAGGAGATTAAGGAGGGATATGATCAATAATGTATTAATACATAAGTGGTCCATATACTGTAGGTAACTTGGTTTTGAGTTATTCACTTTAAGGTCATCACAAAGGACAAGGGGGCACTTCTTATGTCTGGAGGAAAAGAGATTTAATCTCCAAATAGGGAAAGGTTTCTTCACAGTAAAAGCTGTGAAAATGTGGAATAGACTACCTCAAGAGTTGGTTCTGGCTAGCTTAGTAGCTTGCTTTAAAAAAAGGCCCGGATTCTTTCATGAATGTACATAATATAACTGGATACTAACATTTATAGGTAAAGTCGATCCAGGGAATATCCGATTGCCTCTCAGATGATCAGGAAGGAATTAACGCAGTATATTTCTGTGTGTTAGTGCATGCTTAACGCAGTATATTTTAGTGCGGTTTGTGCCATTTAGCGCAGTATATTTCTGTGCGTTAGTGCAAGTTTAATGCCGTATATTTCAGTGTGTTACATGCTGTTTTTAACGCAGTTTCTTTCTGTGCGTTACTGCAAGTTTAATGCCGTATATTTCTGTGCGTTACGAGCCATTTAACACAGTATATTTCAGTAGATTACTGCAAGTTTAACGCTGTATATTTCAGTGCGTTACTACACATTTGACGCAGTATATTGCAGTGCATCAGTGCAGTTTTACTGCAGTATATTATAGTGTATCAGTGGAGTGTGTCTGTGTAGTGAGTACTCGAGTTAAAATGCACCAAACACCACTTTCCATTGATTAAAGTGCATCCATGTACACATTTCCACATCTTTATTAAATTTTGTTAATAAGTACACACCCCCCATCATGTCTGAGAGGACAGCAAGGGAAGGCAGAGGTCCCCATGGGACTGTGAAGGGGCCAGCAGCGTATGTGTCACCAGGCAAAGGTGGACGTAGTCAGTGCTCAGGCAGGACATATTTACCTCTGTTTAGTGATGTTGCCCATGCTATCCAGCCATAGCATGCAGAGGAGGTGGTGGACTGGCTTATTAAACCGTCCTTATCCTCCTCATCCTCCGTCACCCAAGCAGAGACTAGTGTGCAGTCCACTACAGCTTCCAGAGTGACTAAACTTGCCTCCTCGTCCACAGTTTTTCCTGCCATATTCCCAGAATCAGGCATGGAGGAGTCAGCTGAGTTATTTGAACACAGCGTCAGCCACTTGCTCCTTGACGATGCACAGCCATTACTTGATTCAGATGTTGGTCCTGAGGTTGAGGAAGGCAGGAACATGAGCCTACAAAGAGGGGAGAACACTGGTACACAAATTGGCAGTGATGTTCCCCCAGCCACAGTGCATTGCCACGTTATCTCCAGTGGTAATGAGGATGGAGGAGATAATGATAATGAGGTCACTAATGTGACCTGGGTGCGGGATAGAGCACAGGAGGAAAGTGCGGGTGAGGAACAACCCCAACGAAGCAGCCATCATGGAAGAGTGGAGAACAGCCACCCTATTCCATCACATTGTGGAGCTGTTATCTCCCGGCCCACTTCCCACAACTCAGCTATCTCTGCCTTTTTTAGCACATGTGCAGCCAATCGCACTGTTGCAATTTGTAAACTTTGTCTCAAGCACATCAAGCATGGCAAAAACACCAGATATTTGGGTACCGCATGCTTGACAAGGCATTTAACCTCCCACCACCCAGCCCATTGGCAAGGGCACCTGAAAGCAACACAAAAGGGGCACAATTCTGTTCCTCCTCCTTACTCACCTCAGTCTGCCCTGCTATACCTCATGACCTCTCAACAGCCCATCTACTGCAGTGAAAAAAAAAAATACAGTGACTGCCATTCACATGCCCAGCGTCTAAATGCAAGGTTGTCAAAGCTGCTGGCTCTACAACTTCTTCCTTTCCATCTGGTGGATTCTGCTACCGTCCTTGAATTTTCAGAATGTGCTGTACCACAATGGCAGGTTCCCAGTCGCTATTTCTTTTCACGTAAGACCATTCTAGCTCTGTACCATCATGTAGAAGGCAATGTTGTGGCATCGTTGGGCAAGGCAGTCAGCCGCAAAGTCCACAGTACTGCTGACATGTGGTCCAGCAAACATGGTCCGTGATGATATATTTCATTCACAGCACACTGGGTAACTCTGCTTGCAACTCGGAAGGATTTGCCAGCTTTACCCCCTGCTCCTCCTCCTCAATGCCCTCCTCTGCTGAATTGTCCTATGAACCACAAGTACCCCCTAAGCGTTCAATTGACTATTCAATGATTCAGACTAAAAGGTGCCATGCAGTGCTTCAGCTGGTGTGTCTAGGGGACAGGAACCACACCGGAGCAGAGATTCTTGCAGCTCTGCAGGGGCAAGCCCAGAAGTGATTCAAGCCATCTCAGTTGGAGCCAGGTATGGTGGTGTGTGATAATGGCACAAACCTCCTGTCTGCCCCTAGGCACATGTGCCATGCCTGTCACATATGCTCAATTTTGTGGTGCAGCATTTCTTAAATAGGTACCCAGGGTTGGAAGATCTTCTAAAGCACACAATACACAGCCAGTGCTCGGTTAGCTGAAATTCAGCTGATATTCCACCTGCCCGTAAACCACCTGATTTGTGACATGCCCACCAGGTGGAACTCGACTTTGGCAATGCTGCAGTGGCTGCACTTGCAGCAGAGGGTCGTCAACGAGTACCTGTGTAAGTATGGCATAACAACAGGCTCAGGCTGGCTCGGCTTTTTTTCCCAATGCCAATGAGTGCTCATAAAGGATGCATGCACTGTACTGTCAACATTTCAGGAGGCCACAAGGATGGTGAGTGACAATGCATGCGTCAGTGACACAATCCCTGTTGTGGTACTGGAGCAGACTCTGCGTGGCATTATGGACAGGGCATTTGAGGCAGAGCAGCGGGAGGAAAATGAGGACTTCCCTTTCTCTCAAGGCCCAGTTTATGCACTCACCATTCTTCCTACACCACAGAACACACAAGAGAAGAGGGAGGAGGAGGAGGATTCTGGCAGTTTTTGGGGCATTAAAGCAAAGTAAGACATACATCAAACAGTAAGAGATGGTTTTCCATCCCCAGAACTCTTGGGAGTAGTACGTGGCTGGGAGGAGGCAGTTCCAGATAATGTAATCCTCAGTGACCCCGAGGAGTCTGTTTCTCATGCCTCCACAAATCTGTGGTGCACGGGCTCTCTCATGCTTTAAAGCCTGCAAAAGAAGGCAAGAATACATGAGATAAAGGAGCAAGATCACTATTGGTTGGCAACCCTCCTTGACCACCGTTACAAGGGGAAAGTCTCAGAACTCATCCCATCCCCACAGAGTGCGCAGAAGATGAAATCTCTTGAGGACACCTTATCTAACACTTTTCCCGACTCTGCTAGGTCACAGTGCTGTGGAAAAAATATTTTGGAGGCGTCTGTTGGTCAAGAGAGGACTGGTGGAGAAGGCGGCCGCCTAAGTGATGCATTTCACAATTTTTTTTAGTTCTTGGCACCCAGGCTGTCAGCTTCCACATCCTATCGGCAGTGTCTGCATAATATGGTGGATGATTATCTAGGGGCAAAAACAGAGATGTAGAGCTTTCCAATCGATGATCCACTGGCTTACTGGGTCATGAGAATAGGCCACTGGCCAGAACTTGCCCAGTATGCAATTGAGCTGCTGGTCTGCCCTGCATCCAGCATGCTTTCTGAAAGGGCATTCGGTGCTGCTGGAGGTTTTGTTACTGATAATAGAACGCGACTGTCCACAGTCTCCGTGGATCGTCTGACATTTATCAAAATGAATCAGTCCTGGATTACCAGCAGCTATGAAGCCCGATGCCGATGTCACTCATTAAGTGTTTTTGGGATGTGGAATCTCTGCAGGACTTCTAGGCTGCCTAGCATTGTGGGTGTTGATATCATCTGGAAGAATGTTTTTGGTGTAAGTTTCATGGCACAATTAACACCCAAAGACCAATTTTCCCGCACCTGTTTTACAGGTGTATATCATTTAAATTTTTGACAACAAGGCCAATTCTTGCTTTTATCAAGAGTACCTCCATTGGTTTACGGTGTGAAGGCGCCACCGACACCAAAAGCCCAATTTTTTCGCACCTGTTGCTTCTATCCAAAGTCTGTGGAAGAGAAACCAGAATTTATCAAAAAAATCTCTAATCTTTTTCCCAGTGCACTACATTGTGGCCTCATCATACAGACTGGCCACCCAAGCCGTTGCTCACAAAATAAAGAAAGCTTGCAGGGAAAATGTAATTTTTTCTGCACCTCATGCTTCTATCCAAAGTCTGTGGAAGAGACACCAGAAATTATCCAAAAAAATCTCTAATCTAAATAAAGAAAGCTTGCAGGGAAAATGCCATTTTTTGGCTTTATAAACGCAATTATTGCTGCAGCAGCTTCTATACAAAGTACAGTTGTGCCACTTACAGGTAGACTAAGGGGACCCCCCTAAGGCACTATATTGAAAGGAATTTTTAATTTTTATGCTTTTACTTTAAGCACCAATATATCACTGCTCATTTAAAAATTACAATTTTTACAATTTTCTTTTCATTAATACATGTCCCCCAGTGTAGTACCCAGACCCCCATAACCATTGTATGCCCAATTACTTGCATATAAGCCTTCATGGGCACTTTTGATTTTTCCAGTTCAGGTCTCATAGACTTCAATAGGGTTCGTTATTCGGTTCAGAACTTTTGCGATGTTCGAAAGTTCTGGTGCAAACCAAACAGGGGGTCGTTCGGCCCATCCCTAAAAAACAGTTACAGCTGATTTTTTTTTTCCTTTTGGGATAAAGGTTTTATATAAATAAATTAAAGTTGATAATTGAAAGCACACCTGGTTAAATGGTTTGTCTCATCTCTGTAACTGATACCTTTGACGCCACTGTGAAACCTAACCTGTGTTAGCAGGCCCCTGATTCACTGCTGGCAATGGTCAGGGTGTCGCTCATCTTCCTCCTGTGACAGGAGAGCTTGTTCTTCTGAAAAGCAAGACTTACTGACTGGATAATAAGATGAGAGTAGAAGAAAAAAAGCCTAAAAAAGAAAATGAACACAACCATCGAATCTAACAAATAGTAAGCTGCAGTATAATAAATATTTGATTTTGGGTTTAATACTATTTTAACCTCAATATTTAACTTGTTTCACAAAAAGGAAATGAGAGGCAATGGAACAAAATCTAAAAAAAAAAAAGCAACAGTACAAAAATAATGATCAAATCCACCAAAAAAATAAAACCAAAAAAACACTAAGGAGTTTATTTCTAGAAAAAAAATGCTGTGTGAATGTCTCAATATTACAAATAATCCCTGATATGTGTCTAATATGTGCAAAATTAAATTTTCTACTTTTTTCAATGATATTTAGCTCTATCTAACAGCCACGATGCGTTATTTTCCTGATTGCGGTATTCAAGGTTATTACTGCAGCATGACCACTAGATGTAACTGATGATCCTGGGGGAAAAAATAGAAAATTAAATTTCACACATAATACACACATAATAGGGATTATTTGTGATGGCTGTTCGAATGAGACATTTGCACAACAAATTTTTCATAACTAGACCCCTAGGTAAAATAAACAAAACTTTCCTAAATATACCAAAACAACAACAACAAAAAAAATGTAACCCCTAACAAATTATTTTTGCCTTTGGAAAATTTTGCTAATTGCAAATTGGACGCAATCAATCACGCTTTTTCTAAAGTCAACATTTTTTTTAAATTAAAATAATAAACATGTTATACTTACCTGCTCTGTGCACTGGTATAGCACAGAGTGGCTTGGAACCCTCTCTTCTGGAGTCCCCAGAGGTGTCTGCTCCTCCCCCTTTTCTGTATCAGCCCCCATAGCAAGCATTTGCTTTGGGGGCACACCTGCAGACTCGTGCAGACTTTGTGCACTGGTGAGGCTGCCCTGATGGGCACTGGTGAGGCTGCAATGATGTGCACTAGAGAGGCTACATTGATGGGCACTGACCAGGCTGCATTGATGGGCACTGTTCAGGCTGCATTGATGGGCTCTTGTGAGGCTGCATTGATGGGCACTGGTGAGGCTGTGCTGATGGACACTGGTGAGGCTATATTGATGGGCACTGGTGAGGCTGTATTGATGGGTTTATAAGAGGATCACACCCATGTGGGGGTGCCAGAAATATTTCTGCACCCAGGCGTCTGTGACCCTAGGATCGGCCCTGGTGAGTATATCACTTACCACTGTTTAATTATTAAAGATATGTTTTAGGATAAGGCACTAGGCTGGTGTGCCCTCTGTCTTGTTTTATGGCTTCAATAGATCTTTAGATGTTTGTACAGTATTTTTAGATTCAGTTTATTTGATGTTGTTTGTACTTTCGGATGAAGAAGGAGGAGTGTTTAGCCTTGAAATGTGTTGGTTCATTGACAAAATTTACATCTTACCTTGGAAAAAAATTGTGTATGAGTGATTAAACATTGGTATGGTGCTTCTGTACCAAATTCCTTTAGTTACAAACCAAATTGATGGCGGAGGTCCTTTGGCATGGAGACGCTACCGGCCCTTAGAATCCAGACATTCTAGTCAAATACCCCTATACCCCCTAAAATACAGAATTAGGATAATTATAAGCTTCCAGCGCTATCCTTCAATTTGTTTCCTAGTTCTAGGCATGGCACTCTTCTGCCAAACATAGCTGATCTGGAAGTACTTTTGAGTCTGACAGTGGCAGCTTTCGGAGCCTTACTTGTGTCACATACCATCTGTCTTTAGTTTCCTTTCAACTGACAAGTTTTATTTATTTTTTTATAAAAAATCTTCATGTTCGTTACACAATATTATCCTGGTTAACTGCATTGCACCATAAGTGCAAAGTAACAATTCATATAACCTACACTTTTCTGCACCATGTTTAATTTTCTACAGAGTAATAGCTATAAGCCATAATCAATACTGACTCCTGGATGACCCATAGCTATGAGGACGGAGAGGGGAAGTAATTTAGCTGTCTTTTAAACTATCCATGTTGGTAAATTGTTTCAATTTTCACACAGGCAATACTAATTTTTCGCAAGAGCATATACTATGTGACAAGTCCTCCATCCAAGGACATGTGTGCACAGCCACTAAATATGTTGAAAAGTCAGTAGATTTGATAGCATGGCTAATACAAGTGGGTTTGAATTACGGCAGTGATTAAACATAGTTTCCGTCACAACAATTTTTGATACCTAACACCGTGTCTGCGTTTATTCATGAGGGTACTGAGTTTAATAATTATAAAATACATACATTAAAGAAGAATTCCAGGTATGGATACTTTTACATAGTTATATTGGTCCAGCTTGGATCAATGTAACTACAGTATGCATATACCATACCCCGTAGAAGCTGCAAATCACTGTAGTAGACAATGCTAATCCAGTGTTCTCCACTAGCTTCCAGGTCCTGACCAGAGCAGCTACACTGCTGTATTAAATTTGTGAACACAGAAGGTCAGCCACTTGGCATGAGTGCCATTTGGAGAATGCTTTCCATTTTCTCAATGAATGCTAACCTCTCTCTGATTGAACGAGGTAAAGAGTGGCGAGGCGGTGAGGCAATCATCTCCACCTCATCCAAACAAATAAAGCTTTGCATTCATTGAAAAAGTGCAAATAATTCTCTCAATGCTTGAGGCTGAAGAAAGGGGCTTCCCCCTAGGAAATCATCCCACTGCTTCTCCGGCACACAGTGATTACTGATATCACCCCAGCTGGTGGGTTCTTGCTTGACAGCCAGACTTTTTTTACCCTTAGTCCTCTGCTAGCCTGGCCAGGCTGCCTATGGATACTATCAGGAAGCTAAAACAGCTAATTCTCATGAAGATAATGCTCGTTTTTGCAAAGCTAATGCTCATTCCCGTGCAGCTAATGCTCGTGCATTTGTACCGGCACACAGACGAGCTTGGGCTAATATCCAGTGTGCATGCCCACGCGCATTGTCACCAATCTGTCTATTTACAGGATATCCTGGTGTGTGCTAATTGCTGGATGTTATTCAACTTCCCTATGACCTGTGTTTCTGTGTTCCTGTTTGCTGACTGATCTTACATTGCTGACATTCCTGACCCTGCTCTGTGGATTCTGGATGCTGACCTGAGCTTGCCTCTGACTATTTTCTGCCTGCTTCCCTGGTACTGACCTCAGCCTGCTCCTGGGCTTTGCTCTGCCTGCTTCCCTGGTACTGACCTCAGCCTGCTCCTGGACTTTGCTCTGCCTGCTTCCTGTTCATGCTGCTGCCTCACCATGTAGGACCCTGGCTCACCTTGACTACTTTGTTCATGTCAAACACCTGCTACTAGTCTAGCGGCAACCATACTTCTATGAGCCTTGTACCTCTGTCACCACATTCAAGGGTGCTTGGACCAAAGCTGCAAAGGAAGCCCTCTCATCAACTTGGCCTCCAACCAAAGAATGTGACAGATTCCCTGGTTCCTGTGTTGAGCGAGCTCTCCTAAGCCCATTCATGGACTTGGACCTACTGCCCTCCTGCTTATTTTGTGAGTGCATCTTTATTTACTTTTATACACAATAAATATTGGTGTTTTATACTGTAATATAATCTTTGTGCTGGTGTCTTTTTGTTTCTCTGAATAGTGCCCATACAGAGCAGCTGACCTCCTGTGTTCAGAATGCAGCCGGGCAGCCACGCAAAACAGGATCCAGAAATTAGTGGAGATCACTGGAGTAGCGGTGCCTAATACAGACTATTTCCAGCTAGTAGGGGGATCCCACAGGTATGGTATATGCATTGATCTACGCTGGATCTATGTATCTATGCAAAAAATGCCATACCTTAAATTCTTCTTTAAATGAGCTGGAAAAAGTAAAATGGTGACGTACTGGTTCACATGGATTTTTAAAGATGAAAAAGATACTGCTATTATTATTTTTACTAAAGACATAGCTAATGCTCTCCAATGTGTAGGGTGCATGAGCTTTGCTGATTGCAGAACTACTGTATATGAGGTGTGTCTATTTAATAATGAGACTGATTAAATAACTCACCTTTATTTATATGTATTACAAATTTAATGCGTGTCCCCTTCAATATATTCCCCATTTGCACTAATACATTGCTGCAGTCTTGTTTTCCACTTGTCGAAGGCATGGAGAAAATCTATTACTGTCAGCTGTTTCAACACATCCGCCATTTTCTTCTTTACAGCATCAACTGACTCAAAACGTGTCCCTTTAAGCACTGATTTAACGTTTGGGAATTCATTCTCATGTCCCTCGCTGAATTATTTGTGCCACTCAAACATGCGCTCACGAGACAGGCCATCATTCCCATAAGCTGTAGTAAGCATTTGAAAACATTCTGTTGGTGTTTTGTGCAATTTTACTAAAAATTTCAAAATGACACAGTCAACTTTTAACTTAGCATTTTTTCGGCACACTACAGAAAACACAACCAAACTAAATGGTGACTCACAATCAATTGAACATCTTAAAATGTTGCTGCTTGTCCTGCAGGTTCAAACATGTTCAAGGTCACCACGCATGCAGTTATAACCGATTCTGACGGCTTTGTTTACTAGGTGGGATCACAGTCTTGTTATTAGACATACCTCGTATGTCTGACTCAGTAGAGCAGTGGTCATCAACCCTGTCCTCAGGGCCCACTAACCTGCCAGGTATTATGTATTACCTTGGGGAGATGCAGAATAGAATACTGCAATCACTGAGCAACAAATGATATCACCTGTGATGTATTTCAGTTATCTTGCAAGCCTGGCCTGCTAGTGGGCCCCGAGGACAGGTGACCACTGCAGTAGGGAACATGTTGGACTTCTGCAGAGGGACTACTGCTTCCACACAGAGAGCATGGGTCTTTCTCTGCAGCGGGCTGACTGGGGGACAGGCTTTTCTAATCAGGCTCTGGCTGCTTTCTAAAGAAAATGAACCCTAAGACATTGTACACCTTTTGTTTTGATGCAACTACAATGTACTTAGCTGATTTAAACTTAAAATGTATTTGGGCTTTAACCACTTTAATACCTAGTGATTGGCCACAGCGATCACATGGTACTGGCAGCGGGCCAGTACACTGATCTGTCATCTACTGTGTCAAGTGAACAAAGCCGTTAACAGATCGTGCTGCAGCGCGGCCTGCGTGTGGTGAGCAAGTCAAATGACATCTGGGTGGGAAGCAGTTAAAGTGAATCTTAAAGAGTAACTCCACTTTTGGTCAGAGAAAAAAACATTCCCCTCTGGGTGACCTATGTACATTACATGGATTATGACAACCTTTGTTACAGATTCCTACCTTTTATTATTCCGAAGTAATCCCTGTATGTTCCTCTGAGTCTCAGTGATGAGTGTGTTTAATATGAGTGGCTTCATAATTATCAATCAGGTGTGAACCTGCAGGGCACTAATGAGGAAATCTGCTGGGCCTGCATGCCTTTAGACATGTTCCTTATGGGGGCGTCTCACCAAAAATGAAATTTTTGTTGCAAGGGATGCCTAAAATCTGACTTGTATCTTAGGCAGACTTCTGGGAAAATTGGTGAGCCAATCACACAAGCAGGAAATTATGTTTCTGGGGGTGGTCAGTACACACTCTATGTAAAAAACACCTCCAGGTAGCCATATTGCAATGCATTCTGAGAAAATTACAGTGGCTACAGATTGAAAAGGGAAGGTCATTTTTAATAACATTTAATTACAATATAACTTGTGTCGCAATTGTACACGCTATATTATTTTTTCTTTGTTTGCAATTTATTTTCCCCACGAAAGTGGAGTTACCTTTTAACTGTATCTGAGCACCACAAACTGAAAATGCTGTTTAATACATTTTTAATAATCAAAGCAAACTCACCCATCCATCCATGTCTCAATGCTTTATTTTGTTGAGAAATCACTTTAAAAAACACGTCCCTAGCATTTCTAGCCATGGCCATCTTGAGTAAGGGCAGATGATGCATGTAGTATTTACTCCCTGGAATCCATCTGCCCTTAGCTTAGGCATGCAGGTAGGAAGGTGTGCTTAGCTGAGAAAGTTCTTCCTGCCCTCTTCCAGATGAATGAAAAAAATGCCCATGAAGACTCCTGGGATGTATGACATAATTTTGGCTTAGGTCAGAAACCAGGAAGACACAGAAGAAATGTAAAAATTCTTTTAATACAAGTAAATATAATATACCTTCCTATCTATTTACTAATGCTAGTAGCACAAGGATTCAAATGAGTTCATGTTGATTGAGAGACTTGCTGGCCACCCTATAGCAGTTTTACTGCTACAGGGCAGCGGCTGTGCACAGGATCACCTATATATACGTGATTCGGCTCTTAAGGGTAGGGCGCACAAATGCGTGCCGCCGGCGGGTTGCTCCCACTGTGATCACACTTTCAGCTGGAGCCCAGCGGCTTCCCAAATCGCACGTATGTGAACTGAGCCTAACAGAGCATATTTATTAACAATGATCACTGTATTAGTGTCACTGGTCCCCAGAAAGTGTCAAAGGCATCAGTTAGTGTCCAAATTGTTTGCCGCCATATCGCAGTCCCGCTATAAGTCGCTGATCGCCACCATTACTAGTAAAAAAAAATTAAATATATAAAAATATCCCATAGTTTGTAGACGCTATAACTTTTGCTCAAACCAATTGGGATTTGTTTTTACTAAAAATATGTAGCAGGGGGCGTGACCGGATGCCGCTGTGAGAGGGTGTGTGTGTGAGCTCCCTCCTAGCTCCGGCCTGCATGCCGCTCAGCCCTGTCTCCGCTGACCCTCCCCGCCCTACCAACTAGCCGGCTGCTGGCTCGATCCGCCTCCCGGCCCCTGACGCCTGCCACCCGCTTTGGTCGGCTGCCGGGATCAGGATAGCTGCTTCTCATCCCCACCGCTCCCGTAGCACCACGCTGAAGGACACTGGTTTGGGCCCTGTCTAACTCGCACTTCATACGGGCCGCGCGGTGGGCTCCCCCCCCTCCGTGGCGGCGGGATTGGATGCTTAGCAACCCCCGGGAACCTCGCGAGACCTGAGGGAGCCGCTGGTGATCGGTGCCAGAAACCTGGGAGCCTCAGCCAAAGTGCCCCGCTTCAGCTCCGGTACTGAATCCAACCCTCCTCCTCCTGCCTCGGCCGCAGTTACAGCTACAGCAACAGAAGCAGACTTCAGCCAACGACAAACAGCCACCAGACGCACATGGGAGAGAGCTGCTCTGAAGCACCGTCAGGTCAGGTATGAGTGCCCTGTGGGCTTAGTTCATAAAGCCGGGGGGGCTGTAGAGGAGGACTCTCTTCAGTATTCTGTACTTTGTAAGACTGTCAGCTTATATCCTGCTATACTCCATGCCATATACCTCTTACAGTGGCCGGTAACTAAGCCTTGGATAATGTAGAAGAAGTAAGAGGCAGGGGGAGTGAGGAAAGAGGAGCGCAGAGTGCAGCAAGGAGCGTAAAGAAGTTCTTGGGAAAAGCAGGGGACGAAGAGGGCGAATGGGAAGGGAAAGGAAGGAAAGAAGGAAAGTCTAACCAAGCTTTTTTTTGGGGCCCTGGGATTGTCACGGCCCCCACATAGGGTGTGCTGCAGTGGGGGACTCGTGGTAACCTTTGGTTATATTACACTGTAGCTAAGGGGCAAGTCGCCATCGGAACTACGTTTTCCTCTTCTTCCTTCTTCTTCGCCAAGTACTCCCAATGATGACCAGAAAAAAGGGAGAGGACCCCCAACAGCCTAATGAAAATATAGCAGCACAGGCAACTCGCTCTGCCAAGGACAGGGGGGGCTCGGCAGCGCCGACACCCCTAGCGGTAACAGCTGCAGCAAAATTGGAAAAGTTTGCACATACCCCTGCTCATACCCCTGTTAAAGGCAACCAGCTCCCCCACGAGAAAACACAGACAGGGCCACCTGGTGAGCGAAAAAGCGTGGGCAGAATGTCAACAGCCCCAGCTGCAATACCGGCTGGTACCAAAAACGTATCAAACAAAAAAAGCCCAGAGACAGCCCCCTTGGAGAAAGTAACTTCTCAAAACAGCGGTGCCTCAGTTGCTCCTCCTCCTATAATAATAACTGAACCAGAGCCCACATTAAAAGAGGTACTAGCCGCGGTGAATTCATGTAAGGGGTCCCTGTGCGACCTATGTGACCAACTGGGGGGCCTTAAGGTAGAACTATGCTCTATGAGCCAGGAGCTCCAGAAGGTATTGGAGAGGACTGCCCTTATAGAAGAGAGATTGAGCCAACTTGAGGACACAGTGTTTCCGGTGCAGCGGGAATTTAAGAATATACAAACGCAGTTTGAAATGTATAGAAATAAAATGGATGAAATGGAGAACAGGATGCGCAGATGCAATGTTCGGGTTCTGGGTCACCCTGAGGGAAGCGAAGGTCCCTGTCCTGAAATTTTTATGGAAAAGCTGCTTAAAGGCTTCTTCGGGCCTGACTCATTTTCACCTTACTTTGCCATCGAGAGGGCGCATCGAATTCCCACTAGGCCAACTGCATCGGGGGGACGCCCTAGACCAATGATTCTTAAGCTGCTCTGCTATAAGGACAAAGTGGTGTTAATGCAAAAATCAAGAGAGACAGGGGATATCTCCCATAATGGCAGTAGGATTTCACTGTACCCCGATTTCTCCCCGGATCTGCAAAAAAAAAGGGCAGGCTTTCTGGAGGTGAAACGAGCCCTGCGGTCCCACAAAATCCCATATGCCTTACTATATCCAGCACGATTGAGGGTGGAAGCTTCGGGGTCAGTTTACTTTTTTGATGCAGCTGATAAGGCCGCAGCATGGTTGGAGGACCATAAAGGGACCATATAATCCTGAGAAGACAGGAGGGCTGCAAAAGAAGAGTATGAAGAGGACAAATTAAAATGTTGCAGTATTAAAAAATGGATGGTGGGATGGGACTGAGGGGCTGGGGGAGGGCTTATTATTATTCTCTTGATATTCAGGGTGGGCCGGAGGTGGGGGGGAGAGTGGGATGTAGAGGTTGTGAAAGTCTTAAATGTGGGACGGTGCACGATTAAGGTTGTGGAGTGTATTGTTTTGTTTTTTTTTTCTATTCTTGTCTCAGCACCTCGGGGTTCTCCCTGGGGGTACTGTTGTGGGTGGGGGGAGGGGGGGTGGGGAGCGGGAGGAGGTTGAAGGGAGGGTATGGTTGGTAGTAGGTGTGATAGGGAGGCACGGGGTAGATTGGGTCACAATAAAAGCCCTCAGGGCTAGCCGAAATAGGCATGGGGGGTTAAAGGGAAAGTCACTGGATAAAGAGTCACTTAGTCCCCATGTGGGACTTAAACACATTAATAAAACGAATCAGGGGGGGAGGGAGGGTAGTAATTTAAATAAGGGTTTGGGTTACATTCTCATGCACGTGGAAAGAATAAGAGTAATGGGGGCTTGCGGGGACTGGGGGGAGAGGGGTTTTCCCCCTCTCCCCTCCCTCCACGCCCCCCCAAAACACTGTCGCAACACTGTTGGTAGGCTTAGGATCCAGAGTGGAGCTATAACAAATATTAAGAAGCTTGGTGCCCCGGGGCTGGAGCTAGAATGTGGTACGCGTTGTACACTGAACAATATGGTTGCTACTTGTATTCCTGCTAAAAACCTTTTTCTTATTTTTCTTTCTACTGATGCTTAGTACGATTGGAATATGTTCATGGAACGTCAGGGGCCTGGGCGATCCTGATAAGAGGTCTGCTGTCCTATCTGAGTTGGAGGCCCAGGGTGTCGCTCTGCTTTGCTTGCAGGAGACGCATCTAACAAATGAAACTAAGACAAAACTGGGGGGTAGGAAATTTCAAGCGCAATTTCATGCGGTTTACTCCTCCTATTCGAGAGGTGTAAGTATATTGATTAAAAAAGGGGTGTTGTTTACCTGCAGGAGTGCGCGGATCGACACGCTGGGCTGCTATATCTTCTTACACTGCTTATTAGATGGGAGAGAATTGGTTATAGCAAATATATATATTCCCCCTCCTAGCAAGTTGGAAATTCTATACTATCTACTAGAATACATGGAGAACAAGGCAGGGATTCCACTGATCCTGATAGGCGATTTTAACACTGTCCTTGATAGCCGGCAGGATAGATTCTCATCGGGCACCCGGATAGGGAGAGTAACGGCGGGGAGGCTTAAGCAGTTCCTAGAGGAAGTGGGGTGGTGCGACTTATGGAGAATCCGCAATCCAAACGCCAGACAGTTCTCTTGCTACTCAGGGACGCACTGCACACTATCTCGAATAGACCTAGCAATAGGTAATAAGGAAGCGCTCCCTATAGTACATAAAATAGACTACGGCCCAAGGGGATTATCAGACCACTCACCCTTAAAACTGCTGTTGTGCACCAGGGACAGACAGATATATAGGCCTTGGTCAGTAAACCCAGTATGGTTAGAGGTAATTGGGAATCAGGAAGAAATCTCTACCAGCTTAAAGGAGTTCATTTTGAGCAACCTGGGCACGGCGGCAGGGGGGGTGGTTTGGGACGCACTAAAGGCCTTCCTTAGAGGGCTCCTAATCCAGCAAATAGCAAGGGCAAAGCGAAAAACAAAAACACAGGAAGACCGCATCAGAAGGGAGGTTATAGACCTGGAAGGGCAGTATGTTTTGCGCCCCACTATAGAACTAAGGGAGGCATGGGTTAAGAAGCAGCAGGAATATAAAGCGGTAACAATGAGAAAGGCTGAAAATAAAAGGCTTTTTCAGAGGCGGAGATTTTTTGAGGAGGGGGAAAGAGTGGGGCGCACGCTCGCCGTAGTGGCTAGCACCAACTCCCCGTCCTCAACAATCTCTGCGATCAGATCCCCAAAGGGGGAAATAGTTACGGACCCTGGGAAGATAAGGGAGATATTCTTTGACTTCTATAGCTCCCTGTACAAAACGAAACAGCTTGCAGGTAATGGCGCGCTAGATAGATTAATGGAGGGAATTACATTACCAACTCTAACCACAATAGACAAGATGAACTTAGAGGCCCCCATAACCCTAGAGGAACTTAGGAGCGCGGTGGCGGCTATGCCTAATCGTAAAACTCCAGGCCCAGACGGACTCCCCCTGGAAATTTACAAATACTACGGGGAGACTTTGCTCCCCACCCTTCTGAGGACACTAGAGGAGGCGTTGGCGGACGGCGGCCTCCCCTCTTCAATGTCAGAGTCTAATATTATACTTATTCAAAAGGAAGGGAAAGACCAACTAGAGGTGGCCTCATATAGGCCAATCTCCCTGCTTTGTTCGGATATCAAAATCCTTGCAAAGGTTTTGGCAACCAGGCTAAGCAAATGCATTGACAAATTGATCCACCCAGACCAGACGGGATTTATTCCCCATAGGTCTACCAGTGTAAATATCAGAAGAGCATATTTGAACCTGCAGACCCCAGTAGTAGACGGGGATCTTAGAGCAGTTGTTTCACTGGATATTGCTAAAGCCTTTGACAGCCTGGAATGGGGCTACCTCTGGGAAATAATGGATAAATTTGGGTTTGGCCCGATTTTTGTTAAATGGGTAAAAACCTTGTACAGCCACCCATCAGCTAAGTTAAAGATCAATAATGAGTATACAGACAGTCTGACATTGGAGAGGGGCACAAGGCAGGGGTGTCCGCTGTCCCCCCTCCTGTTTGCCCTGGCGATGGAACCGTTGGCGGAGGTCATGAGGAGGGCATCGGATATACAGGGTTTCAGGAGGAGGGGTAGGGAAGAAAGAATTGCACTTTATGCGGATGACGTCCTGGTATTTCTGGGGGATACGGGCCCATCTTTGGAAGGTATGATGAGATTGGTGGAAAGATTCGGGAAAGTGTCGGGCCTAGTAGTTAATTGGGACAAATCTGCACTGCTACAGATGGACCCAATTAATAGCCCCCCTCCCGACGGCCTTCTTGGGCTAAAAATAACTGATAAAATAAAGTACCTGGGAATAGAGCTGGCCAGCGATCCCAACGTTTATATTCGGGATAACTTGGTCCCTCTACTCGCGAAGCTTAAAAAAAAATGCGATATCTGGTGTCGGCTCCCCCTGTCGCTGGCAGGGCGTGCAAACTTGATCAGAATGATCTGGTTACCACAAATCCTTTATATTCTCCACAATTCCCCGGTGTGGATCGGGAGAAAATGGTTTATAAAAATAGACTCCTTATTTAGGGATCTTCTCTGGAAGAAAGGCCAGGCCAGGATCAAACTGCAGGCGCTGCAGCGCCCTGCCTGGGAGGGAGGGTTAGCAATTCCCCATCCGTATGGATATTTTTTGGCTGCTCAATTGCAGCACTTAGGGGGCTGCGAATCCAGTAGCGAACTAAGCGCTAGCAATAAAATAATGCTGGAAGGCAGCCCACACAGATGTCTGACAGATGCACTCGAGGCAGGCTCTCTTCAGAGAAAATTACCAACATCTAAATTAGTAAGTAAAGTCTGGCAGACAGTTAAGCGGATTATGGGGTACAGGGGCATCACGGAAAATTCGCCAATATGGTCTAATGAATCCCTGGGGGAATTAAGGGCTATAGAAAAGCACCCAGTCTGGGAAAATCATGGAATCCATAGATTGACGCAGTTATATACTGATAGCAACCTGAAATCCTTCATGGACCTCAGAATGGAATTTGGTATCCCAAGCAACACATTTTATAAATATCTTCAGATAAGGCATGCGCTGAGTACCCAATTTAAGTCTTCCCCTATGGAGCAAAGTAAAACGCCTCTCCTTAACAAAGTTGTTAAAGCAACAAACACTAAGGGACTGATTGGAGCTGTGTATACACAGCTAGTAGACAAAATATTGCCTCAAAATGCGGCAGCCGGGCCCAGAGCAGGATGGGAGGCGGACGTGGGAAAGCTGTCGGATGCCCAGTGGCGAAAAACACTGAAGCTGGGACAGTCGGTGTCCGTCTCCCCCTCGCAGAAGGCCTCACATCTACTCCTCGTACATAGAGCTTACTACACCCCTAGAAGATTATATAGATTTGGGGGCAGGTCAGATGACAAATGCCCTAGGTGTAGCAGGACAGGGGATCTTATACATATGGTTTGGAGATGTCCAAAATTGGTAAGATATTGGACGGAAGTGGTCAGGACAATTAATCGCAGATTTAAAATTAAACTAGAGCTAGACCCTAGGGTATGTGTGCTGGGGCTGGTGGGAGATACCATGGGTCATACTAACTCAGTCACAGCTGCGGTTAGATGCTTATACCAGGCTAGAAAGCTAATAGCACAGTCCTGGCTCTCGAGAAAATCTCCAACTATAGAGGACTGGCTTAAAACGGTGGATTCCCTGGTCTGGACAGAGAGGACAGTATATATTAGAAAAGGGAACTATAGAAAATTTATTGGTTTATGGAAACCTTGGCTGCAGGAATTGAATACCCGCCAATTACTCTGAACCAACTACCTCTGAATTTCAACTGTTTAGTGGGGCGAATGCATAGCTAGTGCCGTAAAAGCCTAAGCGGTGGGACAGACCCCACTGGGGGCTAGACAGATATAACATGTTGCGACTCTTGGAGGTTCTTTTCTTTTTCTTTTTCTTTCTACTTTTTTCTTTTTTCCTCTCTCCTTTCTTCTTCTTCTCTCCTCGTCCCTCTCTTGTTGTGACCCTAACATATGTGTTGTTTTCAAGACGGGGGAAAGGAAGGGGGCGGTAGGGGGACCAGTAGATAAAGGAGGGTGGGTTAATCAGGGGGTTAGAGGGGAAGGGTAAAAAAGGGGATAAACGTGGCACAACACAAAATATTGATATGTACCTACAAGGGCATACCTAAAAACACTTTAGAGCACAAAAAGCACGCGAAACATGGGTTTTAATATATTGTTTGAACTAGGCCTTATTATTGGCAATATATGCACTTTAAATGCTCTTTGCTATGTAAAATATGTACCCTTGTTGTTATCCTTACTGCTAAAAAATGTAAATAAAAGCAATTTAAAAAAAAAAAAAAAATATGTAGCAGAATATATATGGGCCTAAATTGATGAAGAAATTCGATTTTTAAATTTTTTATATTGAATATATAAGTAAGACCTCATCTGGAATATGCAGTTAAGTTTTGGGCACCAGTTCACAAAAAGGATATCGGGGAACTGGAGAAAGTGCAGAGAAGGGCAACCAAACGGATAAGAGGCATGGAGGAGCTCAGCTATGAGGAAAGATTAGAGGAACTGAATTTATTCTCTCTTGAGAAAAGGAGATTAAGGGGCATATGATCAACATGTACAAATATATAAGGGGGCAATATAGTGAACTTGGTGTTGAGTTATTCACTTTACGGTCAACACAGAGGACAAGGGGGCACTCTTTACTGTATGTCAAGAGGAAAAGAGATTTAATCTCCAAATACAGAAAGGTTTCTACACAGTAAGAGCTGTGAAAATGTGGAATGGACTCCCTCCAGAGGTGGTTCTGGCCTTCTCAGTAGATTGCTTTAAGAAAGGCCTGGATTCTTTCCCAAATGTACATAATATAACTGGGTACTGACATTTATAGGTAAAGTTGATCCAGGGAAAATCTGATTGCCTCTCGGAGGATCAGGAAGGAATTTTTTCCCCTGCTGTAGCAAATTGGAACATGCTTTGCTGAAGTTTTTTTGCCTTCCCCTGAATCAACTGTGGGTATAGAATTGGGTATATGGGATTGCATTATATTATTATTTATTTACTTATTTATTTTTATGGTTGAACTAGATGGACTTGTGTCTTTTTTCAACCTGGGTAAATCTTCTGGAGGTCAAGTGGTTGATGACACGTCTGTTGGTAGGCCCTCTTTTCTGCTGGGTTTATGTAAGGACAAATGCCCATTTGGACCCTGACCACGGTTCTAATGCTTTATTAGAAAGTGGATATCACATCCATAAGCGATATACTTTCTTCTATCTGACCATGAATAACTAGAGTATTTATGTTTAGATGACATTCCAATAAAATACAGCTGAAATCTACTTAAACAGAACTTCTGATATCAATTCCTCCACGTCTTTCTGTATTTGTAATTCAATATTCATTATTGTCCTTGGTGAATTTTCTAGTGCTGTGATTGCATCTTCATCATGAATAAAGCAGAATTTAAAATACGCCATGATCGAATATCCAAACAAAATATATTCTGCATAAAGAGATAAGTATCTAAATCTGTCACCTTCTTTTAAATCCTACATATTGCATTCATCTAAAAAGCTGTGAGCTGCCAGATAGATTTATTTTTGTCTTTTCCAGCATTTATCATTTGCTTAATATATTCTGTATCATTATTTGTAGTGTGAATGCAAACAAGCAGGCCCATAGTTAAATTTTTTTTTCCATCTCCTCCTTTGTTTATATCAATCTAGTTTATTTTATGCGGCATGGAAATCAAATACTTAGTATATGAGATTGGTTTATTGAACATCTCTGGATTGCCTTTCTGCTGAAAGATTAAAATGAAATATTCCTGAACATATAGTACATAAAAGTCTTCCTGGGAGGCGATAAAAAACTATAAATTTTAAATGTGTAAACAAAGGAACAGGCACGGTTAGCTAATGTGCAAATGCAGCAAATGCAAGCCTGAAATACTTTATATACAGCATGTTCTCCAGTCTAAAGGACAACAGTGTCAGGGTTGATGTGTATATGATAGAGCCAGACTGATAGATGTGAAAATTGGTTCTGATACAAGGACAATGCTACACATCTGGTGGGACTGCCCCAATATCAGAGACTTTTAGAGCAAAATATTTCACATACTACGGAGAATGGTGGGGGTCCCCTTTTCCGAATCCCCACACATCACTCTACTCAATTTCCCAGTTGAACTCGCGTCTAAGAGTACGAAGCGCTTAATTTTCTAAACTAACTATAGCTAAAGCATGGAAGTCACTGTCAGTCTCCTTTGTGACGGCTAAAAGGAAAATTTCCTGGATCATGGCCCAAGAGAAGATGGTTAGTGTCCTCCAGGACACAGTTCAAAAATTCAAAGTTATTTGGGAACCCTGGGCCTCCTTGGCGTAGAATGGAGTTTTACGCTCCTGGTTCACATCTGGAAATTTTATCTTTCTCTCTCTCTCTTCCTTTGCTGCTTCTTTCTTCTATTATTTATTTCTCACCTGGTCTTACTTCATCCAGGTTATTGTATGGGACCCTGCCCTTTGAGACACGTTGGGTTCTTTGTGGAGATCCCCTAGGACTTGATCCTACTTAAAGGCAAAACTTTTTTTTTTTTGGATAGAGTGAAGAGGGATTAGAACCATTGTCAGTTTTTATTGCTGTCTGTATCCCCGTTAGGGAGATTCACCCTCTCTATTTGTCCTGTTTACCATTATCATTGAAAGTGAATGTAAAATACAAATTCCAAAGTTTGGGTTGTCCCCAGAAAAGTAATAGAGGGGAAAACTTCCAAGGGGGACACTAGTTCTGGGGGTCCCCAAGGAATTCCCCTAATTTGCAGGGATTTCCTCTCACTTCCTGTTTGGCTATGGGACAGAAAGTGAAAGGAAATCTCCGCAATGGAACACAGATCGCATAAAAAAAATTGACAGGGGTTATGACCCTCCCTTACTCTATCCAAAATGAAGAAAAAAAGTTTTGCCCATAGTTCTGCTTTAAGTCTCTCAGTTTACCTGGATGCTGCTATTTGTACCTTACTATATCTCCTGCATGTTATATATGCTAAGGTTGGTCTGTACTTCACCCAACATTGCCAGTAGGGATGAGCTTCGTGTTAGAGTCGAACCCATGTTCGACTCGAACATCGGCTGTTCGACCGTCCGTCGAATTGCGAACGTTATGGGCCGTTCGCGCCAAATTCGTGTGGCGCGTCACGGCCCATAATTCACTGCGGCATCGCAGTGCATTGCTGGCTGATGATTGGCCAAGCATGCACTATGACCCGCATGCTTGGCCAATCACAGCGCCGTCAGTAGAGAGAGCTATAATTGGCCAAAGCCAGGGTGGCTTTGGCCAATTATGGCTCAGGGGATTTAGTACACGCCCCACACTATATAAGGCCGCCTGCACGGCGGCCCTGTGTAGTGTGTTCCGGTGTGCTGATAGAGAGAGAGACAGACAGTGTCATTTGATTTGAGAGCTAGATTAGGCTAGATCTGTTCCTGCTCTTTACATTTAGTGCAGTGCGTCCTGCTCACAGTGTTCAGCTAGATCCGTTCCTGCTATTTACATTTAGTGCAGTGCGTCCTGCTCACAGTGTTCAGCTAGATCTGTTCCTGCTATTTACATTTAGTGCAGTGCGTCCTGCTCACAGTGTTCAGCTAGATCCGTTCCTGCTATTTACATTTAGTGCAGTCAGTGCGTCCTGCTCACAGTGTTCAGCTAGATCCGTTCCTGCTATTTACATTTAGTGCAGTCAGTGCGTCCTGCTCACAGTGTTCAGCTAGATCCGTTCCTGCTATTTACATTTAGTGCAGTGCGTCCTGCTCACAGTGTTCAGCTAGATCCGTTCCTGCTATTTACATTTAGTGCAGTGCGTCCTGCTCACAGTGTTCAGCTAGATCCGTTCCTGCTATTTACATTTAGTGCAGTGCGTCCTGCTCACAGTGTTCAGCTAGATCCGTTCCTGCTATTTACATTTAGTGCAGTCAGTGCGTCCTGCTCATAGTGTTCAGCTAGATCCGTTCCTGCTATTTACATTTAGTGCAGTCAGTGCGTCCTGCTCACAGTGTTCAGCTAGATCCGTTCCTGCTATTTACATTTAGTGCAGTGCGTCCTGCTCACAGTGTTCAGCTAGATCCGTTCCTGCTATTTACATTTAGTGCAGTGCGTCCTGCTCACAGTGTTCAGCTAGATCCGTTCCTGCTATTTACATTTAGTGCAGTGCGTCCTGCTCACAGTGTTCAGCTAGATCCGTTCCTGCTATTTACATTTAGTGCAGTGCGTCCTGCTCACAGTGTTCAGCTAGATCCGTTCCTGCTATTTACATTTAGTGCAGTCAGTGCGTCCTGCTCACAGTGTTCAGCTAGATCCGTTCCTGCTATTTACATTTAGTGCAGTGCGTCCTGCTCACAGTGTTCAGCTAGATCCGTTCCTGCTATTTACATTTAGTGCAGTGCGTCCTGCTCACAGTGTTCAGCTAGATCCGTTCCTGCTATTTACATTTAGTGCAGTGCGTCCTGCTCACAGTGTTCAGCTAGATCCGTTCCTGCTATTTACATTTAGTGCAGTGCGTCCTGCTCACAGTGTTCAGCTAGATCTGTTCCTGCTATTTACATTTAGTGCAGTGCGTCCTGCTCACAGTGTTCAGCTAGATCCGTTCCTGCTATTTACATTTAGTGCAGTCAGTGCGTCCTGCTCACAGTGTTCAGCTAGATCCGTTCCTGCTATTTACATTTAGTGCAGTCAGTGCGTCCTGCTCACAGTGTTCAGCTAGATCCGTTCCTGCTATTTACATTTAGTGCAGTGCGTCCTGCTCACAGTGTTCAGCTAGATCCGTTCCTGCTATTTACATTTAGTGCAGTGCGTCCTGCTCACAGTGTTCAGCTAGATCCGTTCCTGCTATTTACATTTAGTGCAGTGCGTCCTGCTCACAGTGTTCAGCTAGATCCGTTCCTGCTATTTACATTTAGTGCAGTGCGTCCTGCTCACAGTGTTCAGCTAGATCCGTTCCTGCTATTTACATTTAGTGCAGTCAGTGCGTCCTGCTCACAGTGTTCAGCTAGATCCGTTCCTGCTATTTACATTTAGTGCAGTGCGTCCTGCTCACAGTGTTCAGCTAGATCCGTTCCTGCTATTTACATTTAGTGCAGTGCGTCCTGCTCACAGTGTTCAGCTAGATCCGTTCCTGCTATTTACATTTAGTGCAGTGCGTCCTGCTCACAGTGTTCAGCTAGATCCGTTCCTGCTATTTACATTTAGTGCAGTGCGTCCTGCTCACAGTGTTCAGCTAGATCCGTTCCTGCTATTTACATTTAGTGCAGTCAGTGCGTCCTGCTCACAGTGTTCAGCTAGATCCGTTCCTGCTATTTACATTTAGTGCAGTGCGTCCTGCTCACAGTGTTCAGCTAGATCTGTTCCTGCTATTTACATTTAGTGCAGTGCGTCCTGCTCACAGTGTTCAGCTAGATCCGTTCCTGCTATTTACATTTAGTGCAGTCAGTGCGTCCTGCTCACAGTGTTCAGCTAGATCCGTTCCTGCTATTTACATTTAGTGCAGTGCGTCCTGCTCACAGTGTTCAGCTAGATCCGTTCCTGTTATCTTCCTACTGACAGGCAGGCTTGTCTGGTTACAGTATATAAAGCTACCTGAAGAAAATTACAGGTGTTCTATCCCAGCTTAGTGCAGCTACAGGCCATTAGTATGTCTGGAAGGCCAAGAAGGAGAGGCAGACAGTCACAAGCCAATAAGAGAGGGCAAGCAGGCTCTGTGTCTAGTGCTGGTCGTGGAGACGGTGCATCCTCATCAGCACGTGGCCATGGGACACGCTTGGCCTTTTTTTCGGCAGCTGGCCGTGTTGAGCCGCAACATGCAGAAAACTTGGTCGAGTGGATGACCAAGCCGTCCTCATCCTCCTCATCCTCTCTCACCCATGCCCAGGGTGCTTTGTCTGGCAAAGCAGCGGCCTCTTCCCTCAGCTCAATGTCATCAGTGACTCCTTCCCTAGCTCCACCATGTCCTCATGAGGATTCCCTCGAACTGTTTGACCACAGTGTTGGGTACATGCTCCAGGAGGATGCCCAGCGTTTGGAAGGCTCTGATGATGATACTGAGCTCGATGAAGGCAGTAACATGAGCACGGACAGAGGGGGTGCCCAAGAAGGACAGCAATCTGGCAGTCATGCTCCCCCTGCTGCAGCATACTGCCAGGTTTGCTCCAGTGATGAGGAGGGAGGGGATGATGAGGTCACTGACTCAACGTGGGTGCCTGATAGGAGAGAGGAGGAGGAGGAGGAGGAGGAGGCGGCACATCACCAACGAGGCAGGATGCCCTCCAGGGGCCAGCCTAAGGGCAGCACATTGACTGCATCACACCCCAAAGCTCCACATGTGCAGGGCGCTGCAGTCTCTGCGCGTTATTCAAAAAGTTCTTTGGTGTGGGCCTTTTTTGAGACGAGTGCATCAGATCGCACCGCTGCTATTTGCAACATATGTCTCAAGCGTATCTCGTGTGGCCAAAACATCTCCCGCTTGGGTACCACATGCTTGACCAGACATATGTTGACCTGCCATGCAGTTCGTTGGCAAGCATATCTAAAAGACCCACACCAAAGAACAAAGAGGATCTCTCCTTGCTCCTCATCAGCTGAGATTTCCAACCCCACTAGACCTTCAGTCCTCTCTGAGACCTGCAGTGAGAGGAATGAAGGTGTAGAATTAGGTGTGTCACAGCCAAGTACTTGTGGGCAATCTGCTTTTGGTACACCGACGCCAGATTGTACCAGGCAAATTTCCCTGCCCCAGCTGCTGCACCGCCGAAAGAAGTTTGCTCCCAGCCATCCACATGCCCAGCGGTTGAATGCTAGCTTGGCAAAATTGCTAGCACTTCAACTGCTGCCTTTTCAGTTGGTAGACTCTGCCCCCTTCCGTGAGTTTGTGGAATGTGCGGTTCCTCAGTGGCAGGTACCCAAACGCCACTTTTTCTCACGGAAGGCGATTCCAGCTCTCTACCGGCATGTGGAAGGCAATGTCCATGCCTCGCTGGACAGGGCGGTCAGCGGTAAGGTGCATATTACCGCTGACTCATGGTCCAGCAGGCATGGACAGGGACGTTACTTAAGTTTCACGGCGCATTGGGTGACTCTGCTGGCAGCTGGGAAGGATGCAGGACAAGGTGCAGTAGTGTTGGAGGTTGTTCCGCCACCACGCCTCCAAAATGCTGATTGTGACACACCTCTCTCCTCCACCCCCTCCTCTTCTTCTTCCTCCATGGCCTCTTCCTCGGAACCAGCGGTGCTCCGTAGGCGTTCAAGGGGCTACGCAAGTACGCAGGCCAAAAGATGCCATGCGGTGCTTGAGCTGGTGTGCTTGGGGGACAGGAGCCACACTGGGGCAGAGGTTCTGTCAGCTCTGCAGGGGCAGGTTCAGAGGTGGTTGACGCCACGCCAACTTAAGGCAGGAATGGTGGTTTGCGACAATGGCACCAACCTCCTCTCTGCCCTTCGACAGGGACAACTGACCCATGTGCCCTGTTTGGCTCACGTCCTTAACTTGGTGGTGCAGCGGTTCTTGGGCAGGTACCCGGGCTTACAGGATGTCCTGAGGCAGGCCAGGAAAGTCTGTGTGCATTTCCGCCGGTCATATAATGCCAGTGCTCGGCTGACGGACCTCCAAAAGGAGTTTAACCTGCCCAAGAACCGCCTAATCTGTGACATGCCCACCAGGTGGAACTCGACATTGGCCATGCTGCAGCGGCTGCACACGCAGCAGAGGGCCATAAATGAGTACCTGTGCGACTATGGCACCAGGACAGGGTCAGGGGACCTTGGTTTTTTTTCCCCACGCCAGTGGGCCATGATCAGGGATGCATGCACTGTCCTGTCACCATTCGAGGAGGCCACGAGGATGGTGAGCACTGACAGTGCATGCATCAGTGACACTGTCCCCCTTGTCCACCTGTTGGAGCACACGCTGCGTGGAATAATGGACAGGGCACTTGAGGCAGAACAGAGGCAGGAAGAGGAGGACTTCCTTAGCTCTCAAGGCCCCCTTTATCCAGACAGTGTTCCTGCGTGCCCGCCGATCACACAGGAAGAGGACGAGGAGGAGGAGGAGGAGGAGGAGGAGGAAGATTGTGTCAGTATGGAGGTGGAGCCTGGCACTCAGCATCAGCAGTCTTTAAGGGATCAGTCCCAAGGAACACATGGACTTGTACGTGGCTGGGAGGAGGTGGCTGCGGACGTTGTTGTCCTTAGTGACCCAGAGGACTCCGGACCGAATGCCTCAGCAAACCTACGCTGCATGGCCTCCCTGATCCTGCAAAGCCTGCGTAAGGATCCTCGTATTCGTGGTATCAAGGAGAAGGACCAATACTGGCTGGCAACCCTCCTTGATCCACGTTACAAGGGTAAGGTTGCGGACCTTATCTTGCCATCGCAGAGGGAGCAGAGGATGAAACATCTTCGGGAGGCCTTGCAGAAAGGTCTGTGCAACGCGTTCCCAGAGACTGGGAGGTTACAAACTCCTGTTTCTGGACAACGTGTTGCTGAGGCTTCGGTCAGTCAAAGAAGGAGCGGTGGAGAAGGTGGCCGTCTGACCGATGCGTTCAGAAAATTTTTTGGTCCGCAGCCCCAAGGTATGATCGGTTCCAGCAACCATCGCCAGCGTCTGTTTTACATGGTGCAGGAATACCTAGGGGCAAGATCAGACTTGGACACCTTTCCCACCGAAAATCCTCTGGGTTACTGGGTCTTGAGGATGGATCACTGGCCAGAGCTTGCACAGTATGCAATTGAGCTACTGGCCTGTCCTGCATCCAGCGTTCTTTCGGAACGCACATTCAGTGCTGCTGGAGGCGTGGTAACCGATCACAGGGTGCGTCTGTCCACTGACTCGGTCGATCGGCTGACCTTCATAAAAATGAATCAGTCTTGGATCACCACCAGCTACCAAGCACCTGATGCTGATGTAACTGAATAATTTTTTTCAGATCCCTTCAAAGACTGCCTATGCTGATGCTGAGTGACTATCCCTGAGTAATTATCCTCTTCCTCCTCAATCATCACGCTGATAGCTTGTAAGAACATTTTTGGTTCTGGGCGCCACCACCAGTGCCTAAGGCACAATTTTTCAGCCCCTGTATAACAGGGGCGTGTAATTACAATTTTTGATGTAATACTTTGCAGCAGGG
Source organism: Lithobates septentrionalis (assembly GCA_037952835.1). Taxonomy (NCBI): domain Eukaryota; kingdom Metazoa; phylum Chordata; class Amphibia; order Anura; family Ranidae; genus Lithobates; species Lithobates septentrionalis. The sequence continues at coordinate 357,984 of JBBDGP010001358.1, forward strand.
CTCGTTCCTGCATTCCAACTAGAGTGTCTGTGAGGGGTTGCAGTGTTGTGGCACCAGCACCAGTGCCTAAGGCCCAATTTTTCTGCCCCTGTCTAACAGGGGCGTGTAATTACAATTTTTGATGCAATACTTTGCAGCAGGGCTCGTTCCTGCGTTCCATCTAGAGTGTCTGTGAGGGGTTGCAGTGTTGTGGCACCAGCACCAGTGCCTAAGGCCCAATTTTTCTGCCCCTGTCTAACAGGGGCGTGTAATTACAATTTTTGATGCAATACTTTGCAGCAGGGTTCGTTCCTGCGTTCCAACTAGAGTGTCTGTGAGGGGTTGCAGTGTTGTGACACCAGCACCAGTGCCTAAGGCCCAATTTTTCTGCCCCTGTCTAACAGGGGCGTGTAATTACAATTTTTGATGCAATACTTTGCAGCAGGGCTCGTTCCTGCGTTCCAACTAGAGTGTCTGTGAGGGGTTGCAGTGTTGTGGCACCAGCACCAGTGCCTAAGGCCCAATTTTTCTGCCCCTGTCTAACAGGGGCGTGTAATTACAATTTTTGATGCAATACTTTGCAGCAGGGCTCGTTCCTGCGTTCCAACTAGAGTGTCTGTGAGGGGTTGCAGTGTTGTGGCACCAGCACCAGTGCCTAAGGACCAATTTTTCTGCCCCTGTCTAACAGGGGCGTGTAATTACAATTTTTGATGCAATACTTTGCAGCAGGGCTCGTTCCTGCGTTCCAACTAGAGTGTCTGTGAGGGGTTGCAGTGTTGTGGCACCAGCACCAGTGCCTAAGGCCTAATTTTTCAGCTCCTGTTCAACAGGGGCATGTAATTACAATTCTTGATCTAATATTTCACAGCAGGGCCCTGTGAGGGCTTACAGTGTTTTGGCCACAGCAACACCTAAGGCCCAAATTTCTGCTGAGTATATAGGGCAGGACCCTACTTTCAAACATCTAACTTACAAACGACTCCTACTTGCAAACGGAAGGAGACAACAGGAAGTGAGATGAAATCTACCCCTAGGAAGGGAAATTCTCTCATGTAAGAGTTAATATGGGAAAACAATTTCTCCTTTCCACTGATGCTTTCCAATCCTTGTTCCACAAAAAAACCCAAATTTTCAAAAAACATTTTTCATTGGGACAAAAAAGTGAGGTGAAATCTTCTGAAGAGGAGGAAAGACGCAAAACAAATGTCACAGGGGTGATAACCCTTCCCTATGTTTTCCAAAAAGCTTAGAAAAGATTTTTGTGGCTGGAGCTAAACACGTTAAAAATGTTCAAAATTACAAAGAGATTCTACTTAACAACAAACCTACAGTCCCTGTCTTGTTTGCACCGCCTGTATACTGCTGTTCAGAGTATATAGGGACCTTTCCTTATTTTAATTTGGGTGCGGGGTTCCCCTTAATATCCATACAAGACCCAAAGGGCCTGGTAATGGACTGGGGGGTACCCATGCCGTTTGTCTCACTGATTTTCATCCATATTGCCAGGACCCGACATGACATTAAACCCGCAAGCAGTTTTAAATGAGATTTTTTCCTTTAAAAATGACATTTGGTGCAGGGACTGTTCTAAACATGGGAAACACGCGTCACTTTACAGGCATACTATAGACACCCCCCAGGTACGATATTTAAAGGAATATTTCACTTTTTTTTTTTTACTTTAAGCATCATTAAAATCACTGCTCCCGAAAAAACGGCCGTTTTTAAAAGTTTTTTTTGCATTGATACATGTCCCCTGGGGTAGGACCCGGGTCCCCACACCCTTTTTAGGACAATACCATGCAAATTAGCCTTTAAAATGAGCACTTTTGATTTCGAACGTTCGAGTCCCATAGACGTCAATGGGGTTCTAACGTTCGTGCGAACTTGCGGTCCGTTCGCGGGTTCTGGTGCGAACCGAACCGGGGGGTGTTCGGCTCATCCCTAATTGCCAGGTGTCTTATGAGTTCTGATTAATCCACTGGGAAGGCATTTGTTGATATCTCACTGTGAGTAATATTACATGTATGACACCCTTTGTGTCGGTCTCTTGCCACAGAGGCATACTATGCATTCTCTAGAGGTTTTTCATATACATACAACCTGGGTGTTGGACGAGGTCCTGCAGGGGACAGTATCTGGATTCAGTCATCAGGGGTTCCTTCTAACTCTCAATTAATGCTTATTATGATATCTTAGTTTTTTATTCTGTGTTTTTGACCCGATGTGTGCTCTGCTCAAAAACCTATGTTGACTCAATGCTCAGCTAGTTTGAAAAAAAATTTAAAAAATATCTGTAATCCGTATCAGCGAGTACTTGAAAAAAAGTATCGGTACTTGTACTCAGTCTTAAAAAAGAGGTATGGGTGCAAAGGTTCTGATGAATAGACTGTGAAAAGTTTTTTCTTAAGCAGCAGATCTGTGATTAAAATATTGTTTGGGTGGACCCTGTTCTGGCTCTAGACAGTTACCCTTCTGATAATGACAAAGGGGACGGTCGTCAGATGGTAAATTCTTGGATGTGTACTGAGGAGCACCTAGTGCAAATATGTTCATCTGACTTTAAGGACTTTTTGAAAAATGTATTGGTCAGGAGCATTACAGCGAACAAGCCAAAAATGCCCGCTCCTTTTAATGTACCAAAAAACAATAACATTTAAAACATACTGTAGTATGTAGTTATTGTTGTAAACTATCAAAGGAAGTAAAATTCTAGTGCAGGGGCAACCAGGAATACAGCAACAGTCACTCTTCCTAGCTTGAACTTGAATGGGGTGCAGAGAGCTGTGGCATGCTCCAAAACCCTATAGAGTAATATGAGGACACTGTTCTCTTTGGCAAAGATTCTTAGTTCAATTCCTCCAGTAACAGCTTAGGGAATATGTATCTCTTGAGATTCTATAGGAACTGTGCCAATTTTAGAAAGCTCTGGCACTGATGCACAAGGGATAGTAGTAGCACACAGTCACTAGGATCCACAAGTTTCAGGAAAAAAATGACCCCCCCTTCTTCAGGACCAATGTACAAATACAGCCAACATACAGAAAAAAATGCCTCCCTCTTCTTTAGGGTTAATGTAAAAAAAAAAACAATAAAATGTAAAACACACTTTAATTACAGTGCCTTGAAAAAGTATTTATACCCCTTGAAATTTTCCACATTTTGTCATGTTACAACTAAAAATGTAAAATGTATTTTATTGGGATTTTATGTTGTAGAGCCAATAGCTTTGATAAGCTTGCATTCAAAAGCTGGGCATGTGGGTGGCAGGGACTGTATTTTTTTCCCCACTGCAGCAGATGGGGCAGAGAAATTTGGTGGCTACAGTCTACAGCTGGTGGTGTGCTGCTGGCAGATGTGCTGCTAGGACCTGGGACACCCTGTGCTATACCATCATCTCTGTCAGTGGAGGCTGCTAAAAGGTAATGACTCGGTATCGCAGGGGCAGACTGAAGTGGGTAAGAACGAGGAGGAGGGACAGATTTGTGCCCCTTTTGTGTGGCTTTTAGTTGCTCTTGCCAACGGGCTGAGTGGTTGGACGTTAAATGCCTTGTTAAGCATGTGGTACCCAAATGGTTGGTGTTTTTGCCACGTTTGATGTGCCTGATACACAGTTTGCAGATAGCAACAGTGCCATCTGCTGCAAATGTGCTGCAAAAGGCCCAGACAGCTGAGCTTTGGGGAGTGGGCTGGGAGATAACAGCTGCAGAATGTGATGGAATAGGGTGGCTGCTCTCTACTCTTTCTTGATGTCGGCCTCCTTGGGGTTGTGCCGCCTCACCTTCAGTTTCCTCCTCTGCTCTATCTGGCACCCAAGTCCCATCAGTGACCTCATCATCATCATCATCTCCATCTCCTCCATCTTCATCATTACCACTGGATACAACTTGGCAATACGTTGCAGCTTGGGGGGCATCAATGCCAATTTGTCTACCAGTGTTCTTCCCTCTCTCTAGGCTCATGTTCCTGTCATCCTCAACCTCAGAACCAACATCTAAATCCAGTAATGGCTGGGCATCATCAAGGAGCAAGTGGCTAACGCTGTGGTCAAATAACTCAACTGACTCCTTAATGGCTGATGTTGGGGATATGGCAGGAATAGCTGTGGACAAGGAAGCAGGTTTATCCACTCTGGCAACTGCAGGGGACTGCACACTTGTTTCTGCTTGCATGACATAGGATGAGGTGGATAAAGAAGGTTTAGTAAGCCAGTCCACCAACTCCTCTGCATGTTGTGGCTGGCTAGCATGGGCAAACTCACTAAACAGAGGAAATGATGCCCTGCCATGTCCACCTTTGCCTGTGGACACATTTGTTGCTGGCCCCCTTACAGTGCCAAGGAAACGTCTGCCTCTCCTTGTTGTCCTCCCAGACATTATTGGGAGGGAGGGGGGTGCTTATAAGCAAATGTAAAGAAGAAGTTGAAATCTGTATGTAGATGCACTTCAATGTAAAGAGGTGTTTGGTGCACTTTAATTTGAGTACTCACACTCCACAGGCACACTCCACGGATACATTATAATACTGTATACTGTAATGTAATGAGCCAAACGTACAGTAACGCACAGAACTATATGGCGTTAAACTGGCAGTAACACACATAGAACTATATGGTGTTAAACTGGCAGCAATGCCGTGTACACACGACTGGACTTTTCAACAGCAAAGGTACGATGGAACGAATCCGCCGGACAATTCGATCGTGTGTGGGCTTCATCGGATCTTTGCTGCTGAAAAATCAGATGGACTTTAGAAATAGAACATGTTTCAAATCTTTCCGACGGACTCAAGTCCGGTCAAAAAATCTATTCGTCTATATGCTAGTCCGAAAGACGAACAATGACGCAAGGGCAGCTATTGGCTACTGGCTATAAACTTCCATATTCTAGTCCGGTCGTACGTCATCACGTTCGAATCAGTCGGACTTTGATGTGATCGTGTGTAGGCAAGTCCGTTGCATCGGAACTCTGTCGGAACTCCGTCGAAAGTCTGTCAAAGAGTCCTTCGGAGTTCAGTCCGTCAAAAGTCCGCTCATGTGTACATGGCATTACACACACAAAACTATATGGCGTTAAACTGGCAGTAAAGCACACAGAACTATATGGCATTAAACTGGCAGTAACGCACACAGTACTATATGGCATTAAACTAGCAATAACACACGCAAAACTATATGTCGTTAAATTGGCAGTAACGCACAAAATGATATGGCGTTAAACAGGCAGTAATGCACACAGAACTATATGGCGTTAAACTGACAGTAACGCACACATAACTAAATGGCGTTAAACTGACAGTAATGCACAAAATTATATGGCATTAAACTGTCAGTAACACACACAAAACTATATGGCGTTAAACTGGCAGTAACGCACACAGAACTATATGGCATTAAACTGTCAGTAACGCACACAGAAATATATGGCGTTAAACTGTCAGTAACGCACACAGAACCGTTTGTTCGTCTGTTTGCCGAACGACCGACCAACAAAAGTTCATCCCTAATCCCTAGTTTAAAGCCCTTGTTTATTTTTGTAAGCTGTCTGTGTTGTGGAAGATTTGTGAGAAAGATCAGAATCTTTCCAAAGTTAAGGGAAATTCTCTCTTAGCAACTTATCACCAGAACATGTGTCCACATTGGAAAATTTACATCTTTTGCTGTTCAGGTTCTCCTAATTTCTTCTGTTCTGGTGACTGCTGACCTGACCAGTAGAGAACAAAGCTGACAACAGATTTAACTAATATGTTATCTATAAATAGTATTTGTCTTATTATGATATTGTGTCCTTTTGTGGATCAAAATAAATGATAATCATTAGATGTACTGCAAAACATTTTAGAAAGAATTGATGGAAGCAAATGATTAGCTTTAAAGTTCATGCATTTATCTTTACCAGCATTAGATATGTTAAGTCATTTCTATGCAATGTGACCTAAGCAGATCTATGCAATGGGACCCAAACCGATGTATCTTAAAAAAATTGATAAAAGATCTACAGAGCTTGTAAACACACAGATCCATGGCCTGTCAGGGGAGAGGAGACAAATCCTGTGTTTCTTGTATATAGGGACACCGATCGGTCACCTCCCCCAGTCAGTCCCCCCCCCCCCACAGTTAGAATCACTCCCTAGGTAACACCCCTTGATCCCCCCCTAGTGTTAAGCCCTTCCCTGACAGTGACATTTATACAGTAATCAGTGCATTTTTATAGCACTGATCGCTGTATAATTGTCAATGGTCCCAAAAATGTGTCAAAAGTGTCCAATTTGTCTGCCACAATATGGCAGATCACCGCCATTAATCGTAAAAAATAATAAAAATGCCATAAACCTATCCCCTATTTCGTAGGCGCTATAACTTTTGCACAAATTAATCAATATACACTTATTGCCATTGTTTTACCAAAAATATGTAGAAGAATACATATCGGCCTAAACTGAGGAAGAATTTTTTTTATTTTTTTGGGGGGGATATTTATTATAGCAAAAAGTAAAAAAAAAATGTGTTTTTTCAAAATTGTTGCTCTTTTTTTGTTTATAGCGCAAAAAATAAAGACCGCAGAGGTGATCAAGTACCACCAAAAAGAAAGCTCTATTTGTGGGGGAAAAATTATCAAAATTTCATATGAGTACAGCGTTGCATGACCGCGCAATTGACATTCAAAATGTTACAGCGTTGAAATCTGAAAATTGGTCTGGGCAGGAAGGGGGTGAAAATGCCCGGTATTGAAGTGGCTAACAAAAAATAAACAATAAAATTGTGTGAATGAATAAAGTGAAAACAGTGCAGCGCTAAGAATTAAATGTTGAGTATTGACATATCAACATATCGTGATATACAAAATAAATTGTGATTAGCATATACAAAAAACTCTAATGCCCCGTACACACGATCGGACTTTCCGACAACAAAACTGTGGAATTTTGTTTGAAGGTTGTCGGCTCAAACTTGTCTTGCATATACACGGTCACACAAATGTTTGCCAACAGTTACAAACGTGTAAATGCGGTGACGTACAAGACGTAAAACGAGCCGAGAAAAAGGAAGTTTAATAGCCAGTGCGGCTCCTTCTGCTTTATTCCGAGCATGTGTGAACTTTGGTGCGACGGATTTGTGTACACACGATCGGAAATTCCGACAACAAAGTTTTGTTGGCGGAAAATTTGAGAACCTGCTAGCCAACATTTGTTGGCGGAAAGTCCGAAAACAAATGTTCGATGGAGCACACACACGGTCGGACTTTCAGCCAACAAGCTCACATCCAACATTTGTTGTCGGAAAATCCGATCGTGTTATAACACCATCATCTGATTGATAGTGTCTCTAAATAAAGTGCACTATGCAAATTATGAATCAACATTGGTAGTATAGTCCAATTGACGATTAAAACATTAATCCATTAGTATATATTGATGGGAAGGAATCCAGGAGTGTAGGACTAAAGGAGTCATCGCCACGTGTGCATCCACCACCCAGGGGAGAAGATTAAATACGCTTACCAGAAGTTAGCATCAATCAGGCATGTGATATCAAAGCTCTGGATGGCAAGCGGTGCAATTCCTCCTCCTTAGCTGAGCCACCTCAGGCAACCTCGACCCGGCATGTGGGAATATGGATCAGGATGGCAATGTCCCCAGATGGTAAAAAACCTCCTTCCACCACAGAACCAATTGGTAGGTTTATGGTTAACAGCATCCATAACAAACAACAGAAAGCCTCCACATAGTGAAAAACCATATGGTTACGGGTTTATTTGGGATAAAAAGGTTTTACATAGATTCCAAGATGTATAGCATGAAGTAAAAAATGTCCTCTGTGATCACAAAAGCATAAAATTCAAAAAGGCGCAATGGCATGGAAAGGGCTCATCAAACCAAATGGAATTTTTTTAAATTTTTTTTTTATATTTTAATTTTACATTTTTTTTTATTTAATTTTTTTTAATTTATTTTTTTATTATAAAAAAAAATATAAAAAAACAAACAAAACAAATGGAAAATAATGGTGGCCACACAAAATATTGACACTTTGAGCCCGATTTGGACATTTTCACTTAGGGGTGTACTCACTTTTGTTGCCAGCGGTTTAGACATTAATGGCTGTCTGTTGAGTTATTTTGAGGGGACATTAAATTTACACTGTTATACAAGCTGTACACTCACTACTTTACATTGTGGAAACGTGTCATTTCTTCAGTGTTGTCACATGAAAAGATAGAATAAAATATTTACAAAAATGTGAGGGGTGTACTCACTTTTGTAAGATACTGTATATTGCAGAGCCTTAAATTGTGGCGGCATACAAGTGCCATACCAGCTTTAAAGTGTTTGTTACCCCAACATTTCATATTCCTGATTTGTGCCTGCTGTACCATGTACTTGCATGAAAAAGTCTCCTGCTTTCTTTGTATTGCTTCCTTTGTGTGAAATCCCTGGTGTTCCTGCCAGTCCCTCGGCTTTCTTGTGAAAAACTGACCACATAAGCAGGAGAACACAGCGTGGTCAGTACTCTAGCTGTGCTGAGAACTCAGCCTGCTCTCCTTCAATGATCATACTTGTCCTGACAACCCCCCACCACACCCCTTGCACAGTCTTTCACTGGGAAGATCAGTGTGCTGCTGTTTCTCCCCCAGCACTTATGCAGCTAAGAACAGAGGGAATGTGATCACTTACAAAAAAGGGAGAAAAGGGTATTTATAATGTTTTTTATATATATACACACATTTTTTGCCTTTCATTTCTATTTTAAACTGAATGGGTTAATTTACAAGGAGATCTTTTACAATCACTTTAAGGGAAAAGCCGCTGCTATAGGTGAAACCTTGATGATATCTTGCAGGACATAAACCAGTAGATCCTTACAATAAGCCCACAGTACCTGTATTTGAAGAAGCAAATAAGATCCACTATTAACATAACATTATCACCTTCATATCTTCTTTTAGGTAATAATAATTAGTTGCAGGCGCGTGTATTCATTTTGCAGTCTACTGCTGTTTTATTAATTTACAGACTTTAGTAGTAAATACAAAAACAGACCTCCTGAAGGTAAATTGAAATGTCGGGAACCATCTGATGATCAGATTAGGATGAATCATCAAGCGTACTAACAATTCTAAAATCAGTGCAATTGTGGAAAGAAGAAACAATTCGATCAATATTTATGCAGGTTTCTTTGCAGCCCTTTACTAAATAAAACTTCTATATTAACTCTTTTTAAAGTTAAACACCCATGTACAAGGCCAAGGTTCACGGGGACTCACCTGAGTGGAGTGCTCAGGATTAGACAGTGACCTTTGTATGTGAAGCTTATTGTGATAAAGGTGGTGCTAGCATAGAGAGTCGACTCATTCCTTACCTTTAACCTTCATACCACCTATATTCTAGACATGTGCGGTTCGTTAACTTCCGCCGTTAAAATTCGGACACATTTCTCGTTATTACAACAGTAACGAATTTAAACGAATCTGAAATAACAAAGCAAAATTTGGGACGAAATTGGAATAGTTTCTGAATTCGAAAAAAATTTGACTTGAATTCGAAAAAAATTTCGACTCAAATTCAAAAAAATTTCGACTCGAATTAAAAAAAAAATTGAAATCGAATTTAAAAAAATTTCAATTCGAATTTGCATTTCCGAAGAGAAGAAAATAGAATATAAAATAAAGTAATATAATAGAAAAAAATATAATAGAATATAAAAAGAATAGAATAGAATAGAAAAGAATAGAATATAATAGAGTAAGACAGAACGGCATATAAAATAAAAGAATAGAAAGAAAATAGAATATAAAATAAAGGGATAGAATATAAAATAATAAAATAGAATATAAAAGAATATAGTAAAACAAAATAAAATAGAAAATAAAAGAACAGAACATAAAATAAAGGAATAGAAAAGAATATAAAATAAAGGAATAAAATAAAAAGTAGAATAGAATAAAATAGAAAAAAATATAACCATCCTCTGAAATTCGAATTTCAAATAGAATAAATTTGAATTCCAATACAATAGAAAAGAATAGAATAGAAAAGAAAAAAAACACTAGAATAGAATAGAAAAGAATAGAGTAGAATAGAAAAAAAAGAATAGAATAGAAAAAAAAGAATAGAAAAGAATAAAATAGAAAGAATATAACTTTCTTCCGAAATTTGAATTTCAAATAGAATACATTCGAGTTTAATAGAACAGGAAAGACTATAATAGAAAAGAAAAGAATAGAACATAAAATAAAAGAATAGAACAGAATAGAAAAAAAACCAATACAATAGTATAGAATAGAAAGAATGTACTGTAACCATCTTCCAAAATTTGAATTTTGAATAGAATAAATTTGATTTAGAATGGAATTCGATTTAAATGCAATTTTAATGCAATTCAAATGGAATTTGAATCGATTCAAATGGAATTGAAATCAATTCAACCAAATTCAGAAAATGCAAATCGATTTGAATTCGAATAAAGTAAATGAATTCCGAAAACAAATGAATTGAATTAAACATATTGAACTAAACAAATTTATGTAAATAATGAATCAAAACAAAACAATGTTTTTGTTCTGCAAATGTCTACTACATTCCTTTCCTTTTAGTTAAAGCAGAACTAAAGTCTGAGCACCACAAACTAAAAATGCTATTTCATTCATGTTTATTATTCAAGCAAACTCCCCCATCCATTCATATCTCTAGGTTTATTTTTGTTCAGAAATCACTTTGAAAAACACCCCCCCACCCCTGCATTTCTAGCCATGGACATCTTGAGTAAGGGCAGATCATTTATGTAACATTTTTACTTCCTGGAATCCTTCTGCCCTTAGCTCAAGCATGCAAGTGGGTGTGCTTAGCTCCAGATGAAAAAAAAAATGCTCATGAAGACTCCTCGGATATTGGACATCATTTTGGCCTAGGCCAGAAACCAGGAGGCAACTGAAGAAATAAAAAAAAATGAAAAATCAGTCTGAATATGCTGTATATTTGTTATACTCACTGTGGAACCTAAGGGGTTAATCCTTTGCATTGTGTAAAAAGACTGTTTGATCCTGTCCTCTTTGATCCTCCCCTTCTTCCACTGTCCCCAAATCATCTCCTGATAGAACAGAGCCTTGGGGGCAAGCTGCACATGCTCAGTTTGGTGTGTATTGCTGGAGGGTTGTTTTTTCTTGGGAGGGTGTATGTGATCAGCACAGGGCCAATCAGCACTGTCCAGACAGAGGGTCAGGGATCCTGCAGCCTCATAGGACAGTCAGAGCAGAATGAAAACTCCTCCTACAAGCTTTACCCAGACACTGATAGAAGTCACAAGACTGCTATATACTGCTGATGAGAAAAGGCATTTAGCAGTTTCTATTTACTAAAATAATTGCATTTCCATGTTCTGTGTACTGTGGGAGACCAGATATAGTGAATGCAGGGTCCTGGGTTTAGAAACATTTTAAGTGGTTGTACCAGGATGATGCCTGCAGAGATTGTGGAGGACCAGAATATCCCCAATGATCTCTGTGGTGTCGGAAACAGGCAGCAACGCCACTTCCGGGTTCCCGGATGTAAACACCGCCCTTTTTAAAAGCATCTGAACACACCGATCTTTTAGGGCAAAGGAGACATCTGAGGTCAAATAGACCCCAGATCTCTATCTATTATATAACTATAGCTTGAATATGTTTTGGTAAATACCTGAAAAAAAAATAAAATTGTGCCTGTGTCCAAATACTGTATATACTGTATATTATGGACCTAACTGTATATATATATATATATATATATATATATATATATATATATATATATATATATATATATATATATATCAGTGGTGGTTGGTGCTCCACTTTTTGGGTGGAGGCAGCAATCCCCCCCTGCCAAGTCCGCTCTTACCCCATCCGGGTCGCAGGGGCTTCCCCGGCTCTCCTCCCGGCCAATAAAGTTTTAAAACCTGCTTCCTGTCCTGATTGGCCAGGAGGAGAAACAGGAAGACAATAGCAAATGTTGATTCACTAATGTCACAAGTGTGTGGGCACATCCTCTTTGAAGCCAATTACAGCCTCAGGCTCTAATCATGTGCTTAAAAAAAAAAAAGCTTATAGAAATCTATGCGTCCGGAGCCACGCATGGAGATCAGGGGGTCGGTGCCCCTTATGGATCGGCTGCCGCTGTATATAATATTTGGGGGTTTTAAGTCATTTTCTACATAGATTTTTAGTTGTAAGCAAGAAGTGTTGCAAATATTCACCTTTATTGAAAAGTAAAATCAAGGCATCAAAGGTAAGTACAGACTAACTGCACTGCTGCTGACAAGTTTCACACCAGGCACGGTGCTTAGTCATAGCTAGAGTGCTGAATTTACAAACAGACATTTTATACACCTGAGTAATTAAACAAATAGACAAGACATGTAGGCCATAAGTAATGTAATGGGAAGCACCTGTGAACGTCTAAAATCCAAGGTTTAACCATTAAACAGATGGAAAAACTCTCCATCGTGGAGATTCCACATATTAAAGATGTATGTAATAATAAAGGACATGAACAATCCCACACTTATGCCTCGTACACACGGTCGGACATTGATCGGACATTCCGACAACAAAATCCATGGATTTTTTCCGACGGATGTTGGCTCAAACTTGTCTTGCATACACACGGTCACACAAAGTTGCCGGAAAATCCGATCGTTCTGAACGCGGTGATGTAAAACACGTACGTCGGGACTATAAACGGGGCAGTAGCCAATAGCTTTCATCTCTTTATTTATTCTGAGCATGCGTGGCACTTTGTCCGTCAGATTTGTCTACACACGATAGGAATTTAAAGGAAAATTTTATAGCATGCTCTCAAACTTTGTGTGTCGGAAATTCTGATGGAAAAAGTCCGATGGAGCCCACACGCGGTCGGAATTTCCGACAACACGCTCCGATCGCACATATTCCGTCGGAAAGTCCGACCGTGTGTACAGGGCATAAGAGAAAAGAGACACCGGTGCAACCTAAAAAAGAAAGACATAACATATAAAATAATACTGTATGTAATAAAAAATATATCATGCACCAACAAATATACAACGAGGGAAAAGATTTAGATTACTAAAATTCTTCTATTTTTCTATTCACTGCTATAAAAAGTAAGAAAGAAAAATAGAAGAAAGAAAAGAGGTGAGCCAAGCAGAACTAAGATGGAATATACTAGCACACAACGGACAACCATGACCCCCTATCAAGAAGCATCATAAAAATCAAAATACATGAACATACCAAGATAGGAAAATCTCAAACAAAAAATATATATATACCAACAACGCTGACATATCAAAGCAAGTATAGGACAACCAGTGTACGAGGGTATGAAAGTCACTCATAGAAGTGTGAGATATCCCACTCAAAATTGAGGCCGGTGGGCTGCCTCGTATGGAGATGGAATATCCAGTAAACCTCTCTCTTGTAGAGTAACCTAAACTTATTACCTCCCCTTTTTGATGACATGACTTTTTCAACCCCCTGAATGCATAGGCTGCTGGCATCTTTATCGTGCCATAAATTCCAATGCCTCGCTATGTTGGTGGAATGGTTTCTGGATATATCATAAGGATGATCATATAGCCTATCCCTTAGCCTACGAGTCGTGCGTCCCATTTTTGAATGGAACATTGCTCACAATTGACTACATACACTACATATCTAGTGTTACAATTGATGAATGAAGTTGCCTTAAAATCTCTATTTAAGGATCTCGAGTGAATCATTTCGCCTCGTAAAATGTTGGCTTCATAGTAGAGGAGAGATGGCCGACAATGGCTGCAGAGCCTGGGCTGTGACATCACCCATAGGCTTACTATGGAGCATCTTTGTCAGCTGTCCCTCTTTACATTGAAGTCGGGGCTGACAGCTGATCATGTGACCAGACCAAAGCAACTTTAGAATACATCGGTCCCTCACACAGAGAGCCACAGTTGCCTCATCTGTGCCCACCAGTGCCACCTGCCAGTGCCACCTATCAGTACCCACCAGTGTCACCTACTAGTGCCCACCGTGCCTCCTACCAGTGCCCACAGTACCACCTACCTTTGCCCACCAGTGCCACCTATCAATGCCTACCAGTGCTGCCAATCAGTGCCACCAATCAGTGCTGCCTATCAGTGTCACCTACCAGTGCCCATCAGTGCCACCCATTGGTGCCCACCAGTGCCAACTATCAGTGCTGCTTATCAGTGCCACCTGTCAGTGCCCTTCAGTGCTGCCCATCAGTGCCAACCATTAATGCCACTCATCAGTGCCACCTCTCAGTGCCCATCAGTGCCACCTATCAGTGCCCATTAGTACCATCTTATCAGTGCCTATCAGTGCAGCCTATCAGTGCCCATCAGTGCAGACCTCATCAGCGCACATCAATGAAGGAGAAAAATTACCCGTTTTCAAAATTTTATAAAAAACTATGAAACTTTTTTTTTTTTTAATTTTCGGTCTTTTTTTTTTTTTTTTTTTTTTTTTTTTAGCAAAACATAAAAAAACCCAGCAGTGACTAAATACCACCAAAAGAAATCTATATTGGTGTGAAAAAAATGTAAAAATTAAATTTGGGTACAGTGTTGCATGACCGCGCATTTGTCATTTAAAGAGTGACAGCACTAAAAGCTGAAAGTTGGTCTGGGCGGGAATGGGGTTTAAGTGCCCAGTAGGCAAGTGGTTAAATCAAAGCACCCCAAACAAAAGCACATTCTATACCTCCTGCTATAATAATCTTCTAAAACTCTAGTGAGAGATCCAGACATCCAAAAAGATTATGCTGGGGGGGTATATAGAATGGTGCTGGACATACAAGGTAATTCCCCTGCTACCTTATCAACTAGTTATAAGTAAGAAGAGGGTGAATCTGACAGCCAGGTACCCAGCCTTTCATCATTATTTGCTGTTTTATCTTCCCACATCGAACTGTCCATTCTATTACAATGAATCATCTCCTCAGACTTATGTCATAAGCAAGTAATGCAGAAACAGTTACTTTTTATTTCATTATCATATACATAATAAACTTTAATAAATAGTGCAATTTATAAAAGGAAGATTGCGACAAATGTACATTGATTTCAGATGATTGAGATTCAGGTTTCATCTTAGGAATGAGGATCCAGACATAAATTTAAATAATAAACTTTAAATGCACAAAGATTCTGATCCAATCAACTTGTTAGGCATGTCAGGTGTGATTACAGTGTGCCGAGCTAAAATGAAAAAGGCAGTCAATGGGATTTGCATTTAGATGGCACTCAGGCCTCTTTATTTCCCTATGCATGTCAACTTCATTATATTTATGAATTTTATATGTATAATACATGCAGCATACCCAGACAATGCAACTTGGGAAAGATATAAAAATTCTCATGAAACTAATTTTTCTTGATAATATTTTTTAGATGTTATGTTGTTTGTTCTTTAACCGCTTGACCTCCGGAAGATTTTCCCCCCTTCATGACCAGGCCATTTTTTGCGATACGGCACTGCGTTAATTTAACTGACAATTGCGCGATCATGTACCCAAATAAACTTTATGGATATTTTCTCCCACAAATAGAGCTTTCTTTTGGTGGAATTTGATTGCAACTGCATTTTTTATTTTTTGCACTATAAACAAAAAAAAAGCCTAAAAATTATGAAATTTTTTTTTTTTACTCTCTGCTATAAAACATATGCAATAAATACATTTTAAAAAATAAATTTCTTCATAAATTTAGGCCAATATGTATTTCGCTACATGTTTTTGGTAAAAAAAAAAAAAAAGTCCCAATATTGGTTTACGCAAATGTTATAGCATCCCCAAACTATGGTATATATTCATGTACATTTTATTTATTTATTAATTTTTACTTTTGAAAAGATTTTTATTTTTCATTTCAGAAGAAAAACAACACGGCATATTAAAACGACATACATTGTGTAATTTGACATTGCAATGGGGGTGAGGTGGTAAAAACCGTCAGTAATGAGGCCCAATTAGGTCTTTTGAGGTTCTTCGATAGCGATGGGATAGTTGATGAAGTTACTTCCCCTGGCATGTCGACCATAAGTTTGAGTCTAGAGGGACAAGGTGACAGGTGAAGGAGGGGGGGCATCCCTGCCCCAGGCACCCCTAATGGGGTCAACCTGCGCCAAGGGGGAACCCCCGACCACCACGCCCCCACCTCGAGACCATCAAACGAGCAAACAGTCACTGGGGGAGTTGATGTCAAGGAACCTCCATTGGGAAACTAGGAAGGCTACTAGGCTTTCATTGCTATCAAAGCGTATTAGTCAAAACGGACTAGAACATCCCCCAAAAACATATTATTATAAAGAGGAAGAGAAAGGGAGAGAATGAGAGGAAAGAAAGAAAAGAATAGGCAGCAGAGCATGTGCCAAACCTTAGTTTGTAGGTTCTAGTTGGTTGGGGAGAACCCGTGGAGTAAGTGAGACTCCCTGAGACGTGGCCCAAGGTTCCCAGACTATTTCAAATTTTTAGGATGTGTCCGTGAGGATACTAGTTATTTTTTCTTGAGACATAATCCAAGAGATCTTGCATTGAGCTGCTGCAATGGAGATCTTGGGCTGTTTCCAGGCCCTAGCAATAGTGAGCTTTGCTCCTAGGAAAATAAAGTGGATCAGTTTTTGTTTAGGCTTGGGGATTCGTAGAATATTGGCGTTAAGTAGGGCGACTGCTGGGGACCATGCAATTGGTGACTCTGGAAATCAGCTTAAAAACTTTCTTCCAGAATGATCTAATTCTGGGGAACTCCCACCAGATATGCACCATCGAGCCCAAGAGTTGACAGCCCCTGAAGCATCGTGGGTCTGCTGAGGGGTAAATGGACCCAAGTCTAGTGGGGGTTAGGTACCATCTTGTGAGAACCTTTAAGTTGGCTTCCATCACGGAGATGTTTAGGATTCCCCTGAATGATTTGGCACATACTGCTTGCCAGGTCTCCAGATCCCACTCATGTTAGAGGTCAGCCTCCCAGGTTGTCATGTAGGAGGATTTGTCTGCAACATGAGGTAAAAAGGAAGTTCTGGACAGCCGAATATAGCCTTTATTTGTAAAAAGTCCAACAGATACAAGCCACAGCAAAAAATGGGACAAACGAGCTGACGCGTTTCACACTTAACAGTGCTTAGTCATCCGCTATGACTTAGTCATCCGCTAGGGTTCTGTGGGCCTACTGGAGTCTGAGGGAAAGGTGGAGGCACATGGGGTCCACCCCTGGCCAGGGCGCCCCTGGTATTGTTGAGTCAGTGCTACATAACAGCAACCGGGAACATCAATATAGGGTCAACAAATGGAACTCAGGTCCGACTGGGCCATCCTTCCCTCCCTCTCTCCTGGGGGAGCAAGGAAGGGAGGAGACCCAGAGCTTGTAATGTGGAGCTTCCCACATCAGGGTGGGAGTCCTGAGCAAAGACAAAAATAAATAAATAAAAAACCCAAAACAAAAAAACGAAAAAAAGTGTCTCTAGGTCTCCATGAAGGGGGAAGAGTCTGGAGTACCCCGTCTGGGGATCTCAACTTCTTGTGGTGAGAGAACCAGGGCCCCCCAGGGAGGTCGGTACTGACTCCCCAGCCTAGGTCCGGGTCTCCAATTGGACCAAAAAGGCAAAAATTGCCTGAGAAAATAACTGAGAAATTTTTAAACTGATATGATTGAACAGTTAGAACAAATAAGAGATGAATCTCTAATCAGAGGGAACAGTGGAACCAGAAACCCAACCCATCTCTGGGTAGTGAGTGAAGAGAAGCCTGAAATAGTTGGCAGATGCTCACGGGGGTCTGCTGTCTTTAGACTTCTTGGTCTTCGTCTTGTTCCAGAGCGATGATTGGGGGCTGGTAGGTGTCGGTCCTTTGGTTGATCCAGGTACGTTGTAGGACGTGTCAGCTTTCTGGGAGATATACTTGAGGTGGAGTAGGAGTTTTTCACCATCTGAAAAACTGGAGAAAGAGTAGTTCTTTCCTTTATCAGAGAACTTCACTGCAAACGGGAAGGCCCATTTGTATTTAATGTCCTTTTGTGTCAGAACCGAGAGCAACTGTTTCAGTGATCTTCTGCGCTGCATTGTGGCGGGGGACAGATCTGCGAAGATCTGAATTGGTTGACCCTGGCACTGCACCCTGGGCATGGACCATGATTGTTTCATGACCTTCACTGCATAGTAATGAGCTTTGGCAATGTCTCTTGGTGTGCCATCCTTCCTGGGGGGCCCTAGGGGTCTGTGGGCTCTGTCCAGCTCCAGGCGGTGCTGAGGGATATTTGGGATCAGGTTCTTGATTACATCCTGTACCGCTGCAAGGACGTTAGTGATGGACTCGGGTAGACCCCTCATTCTGATATTGTATCTCCTGGATCTGTTCTCTAGGTCATCGATTCTGGAAAGGGCAACATCCAGTTGTTCCTGTATTGTCTGGATATGGTCTGTTTTGATTTGTTGCTGCAACAGTTTTGTCTAACTTGTTTTCAATTGTTTCCATTCTGGCTCCCAGGTTCTGGAAATCTGATTGTAAATCCCCTGTGATCTTAGAAGCTGTTTGAGCTAGGCCTCTTTTCAAGAGGTCAGACAGTTTCTGGTATAGATCAGCTGCTGGGAAGGCAGAGGCTGTGGCCTGGTAGTCATTAGGAAAGGTGCCTGCATGGCATTAGGCCCCATAGGGTAGAGGACATAGTGTGGCATATTAGGGACCCTGTGGAGGCAGAAGACGGTGTTCTGGTCTGCTGGTTACTCACATGGCCCATCGGGGTGAAGTTCAGAGTCACCGGGGCTACCTTTTGCCTGTGTTCCTGGGGATCCTCAGAGCTGGAAGCATGAGGCTTCACCGCAGCCCGCCATCTTGGATCCGCCATGTGTATCAGTGCTACTGGATTGCAGCCTGAGGTTTCTCCTAAGACGATCCGGAGGGGGTTCCCGGGTGCCTGGGGATGCCGTGGCTGCTGGAAGCGCTGTTCCCAGTGCGCTGTGTGAAGAGCTGTGGGCACTGCTGTGCTGGGGTGGTGAGGAGCTCCTGGCTCAAGCGGCCATCTTCAGAGCCCTGCGCATGCCCACTTATTTATAATTTTTTTATACGGCGATCAACAACTTATAGTGGGACTGAGATTTTGCAGCAGGTAATCGGACACTAGCTGACACTTTGCGGGAACCAATGACAGTGCTAAAAATATGCGCTGTCACTGTACTAATGACAAACAAAGACTTGGGGGGCACACCCTAAAAATGCATTGACTTTGACGGAGTAGTGGGCTTAAGCACTATATGTGCCATATGGTGTGAACAAATCCTCATATATTTTGCTGAATATGTTCAGGTGTTTAAATAGCCCTGCAGGATTTAAATGTCATTTTTGTATGTGTGTGCTGTAATCTTCTGTCACTGTACTAATGACACTGGCTGAAAAGGGTTAAACATCTAGGGCAATCAGAAAGTTTTCTGTGTGCCTAACCAGTGCTTGTGTGCTGTGTAAGGTGCATTTACTAGGGGAAGTGATAGATTTTATTCCCTGCTTAGCAGGAACACAAAACCCATCCCTTCCTCCCGGTCAGAATAGAGATCTATATACATCTCATAAGTTTACATACCCTGGCAGAATTTAAGATTTCTTGGCCATTTTTCAGAGAATATGAATGATGACAAAAAACTTTTCTTTCATTCATGGTTAGTGTTTGGCTGAAGCCATTTATTATCAATCAACGGCGTTTACTCTTTTTAAATCATAATAAGAGAAACTACCCAAATGACCCTGATCAAAAGTTTACATACCCTGGGATGTTTGGCCTTAGTACAGACACAGAAGGTGGCACACACAGGTTAAAATGGCAATTAAAGGATAATTTCCCACATGTGTGTTTTTTTAAATCACAATTAGTGTATTTGTATAAATAGTCAATGAGTTTGTTGGCTCTCATATGGATGCATTAAGCAGGCTAGACACTGAGCCATGAGGAGGTAAAAAAGAACAGTCAAAAGACCTGCGTAACAAGGTAATGAAACTTTACAAAGATGGAAAAGGATATAAAAAGATATCCAAAGCCATGAATTTGCCAGTCGGTAATGTTTAATCACTTATTAAGAAGTGGAAAATGAGGGGCTCTTTTGATACCAAGCCGAGGTCAGGTAGACCAAAAAAAAATGCAGCCACAACTGGCAGAAGAATTGCTCAGGATACAAAGAAAAACCCACAGGTAACCACAGGAGAAATACAGGCTGCTCTCCAAAAAGACGACGTGGTTGTTTTTAAGGAGCACAATTCAACAATACTTGAACAAAAAAAAGCTGCATGGTTAAGCTGCCAGAAGGAAGCCTTTACTGCACAAATGGCACAAAAAAGCCAATGAGGCATGTCAAGGTGTTGTTGGGCATATTGTAACCAGGCTTTTTTGTGGAACTTGTACAGCAAAGGCTTCTTTTTGGCAACTTGACCATGCAGCTTTTTTTTGTTCAAGCATTATCGTATTGTGCTCCTTAAAACAACCACACCATCTTTTTCTAGAGCAGCCTGTATTTCTCCTGAGGTTACCTGTGGGTTTTTCTTTGTATACCAAACAGTTCCTGTGGCAGATGTGGCTGAAATCTTTCTTGATCTACCTGACCATGGCTTGGTATCAAGAGATCCCCAAATTCTCCACTTCTTATTAAGTGATTGTACAGTACTGACTGGCATATTCAAGGCTTTGGATATCTTTTCATATCCTTTTCTATCTTTGTAAAGTTTCATTACCTTGTTACGTGGGTCTTTTGACTGTTCTTTTCTACCTCCTCATTGCTCAGTGTCTAGCCTGCTTAGTGCATCCATGTGAGAGTTAACAAACTCATTGACTATTTATACACAGACACTAATTGTGATTCTGAAAGCCACAAATGTGGGAAATTAACATTTAATTGCCATTTTAACCTGTATGTACCACCTTCTGTGTCTGTACCAAGGCCAAAAATTCCAGGGTATGTAAACTTTTGATCAGTGTAGTTTGGGTGATTTCTGCTATCATGATTTAAAAAGAGTAAACACAGTCGATTGATAATAAATGGCTTCAGCCAAACACTAGTAACCACGAGTGAAAGAAATGTTTTTGTGCTATCATTCATATTCTCTGAAAAATGGCCAAGAAATCATAAATTCTGCTAGGGTATGTTAACTTATGAGCACAACTGTATATGTGAATCTGCACACGAGAGCCGCCCTGTAGCAGTAAAACTGCAATGGGGCGATCTTTAAGTGGCTAAAGGAAACCCATCAAGATGAACAAATATGGAAGCTTGCTTGAATTTTAAATGTGCAGGCTATAGGGCTGTCATCCCCATCATGACTTTTCTACCTAGTTTTTAGAGAGAGAGAGTGGGAGGGAGAGAGTTGCTAAGCAGCTAATAGTGCAGTGAAGTTTAATTCAATTAGACAATGATAAAACAGAAAATAGTGCACTCACAAGTATCTCAGTTAGTTGAGGGGAGTTCACATGAAGCCAAAACCGCTGGCATCACCAGAGCGTAGTAAGAGCCTGGGCAAAAGATCTGGATGAGCTAACAGGAAGCCGCCACAGGGAGACACGTGAGAACTGTCAGTGGAGCTGTCAGAAGCCTGGGAGCTGTGAGCCAATCAGAACGCATTTCGGAGGACACACCACGCCCCCTTCATCAGCCTGATACACATACACAATCCAATCAGATTGTACTAAAAACTTTTTTCTTTCTTGTGCAACCAATGTATCACTGAGTGTTAGTATCTTGTGATTTAGACTTTTTAGGCTTGCATGGATGCATGCTTGTTCTAGATGAAATTATGAGAGCCAGAGGCAACTAGCATTGTTATACAGGGCCTTGAAAAAATATTCATACCCCTTGACATTTTCCACATTTTGTCATGTTACAACCAACAACGTAAATGTATTTTATTGAGATTTTATGTGATAGAGCAACACAAAGTGGCATATAATTGTGAAATGAAAGAAAAATGATAAATGGTTTTCAAAATTTTTTATAAATAAATATGTGAAAAGTGTGGCGTGCATTTGTATTCAGCCCCCCTGAGCCAATACTTTGTAGAACCACCTTTCGCTGCAATTACAGCTGCAAGTCTTTTTGGGGATGTCTCTACCAGCTTTGCACATCTAGAGAGTGACATTTTTGCCCATTCTTCTTTGCAAAATAGCTCAAGCTCTGTCTGATTGGATGGAGAGCATCTGTGAAAAGCAATTTTCAATTCTTTCCACAGATTCTCAATTGGATTTAGGTCTGGACTTTGACTGGGCCATTCTAATATATGAATATGCTTTGATCTAAACCCTTCCATTATAGCTCTGGCTGTATGTTTAGGGTCGTTGTCCTGCTGGAAGGTGAACCTCTGCCGTCTTTTGCAGACTCTAACAGGTTTTCTTCTAAGATTGCCCTGTATTTGGCTCCATCCATCTTCCCATCAACTCTGATCAGCTTCCCTGTCCCCGCTGAAGAAAAGCATCCCCACAACAGGATGCTGCCACCACCATGTTTCACGGCGGGGATGGTGTGTTCAGGGTGATATAGTTTTCAGCAACACATAACGTTTTGATTTTAGGCTAAAAAGTTATATTTTGGTCTCATCTGTCCAGAGCACCTTCTTCCACATGTTTGCTGTGTCCCCCACATGGCTTCTTGCAAACTGCAAACAGTACTTCTTATGGCTTTCTTTCAACTATGGCTTTTTTCTTGCCACTCTTACATAAAGAGGAAAATTTTATACTTACCTGACAGTACTTTTTCCTTTCCTGGTGCATGGGTAGGCTCCGCCCCCTGCCCTATTCCAGGAACGGTTATACTATATAAGTAAGTCTCCTCCCTGCAGGCCACATTCTCATAACTTAGTATCACTGCAAAGCCCTGCAAAGTCAAGGATCAGATCTATCCCCACTAATGACTGAAATATACAGTATTGTAGCTAAGGCCACTGCCCTCAATTGATGGATTTGTCCTAGCCATCTAAGCTCCTTGACTAACTTGATCCGCACCACTGCGATTGTCTTTAATGGACAGTAATTGTCTTCTGATGCCGTTAGGCCTAAAGAGCCTATTGTTTTCTCCTTGAAGAAGGGCCAATTCTATGTCTCTTTTCAACCTTGAATCTATTTTCAATGCTTGTGGTACATATGCAAACTAAAGTGTTTGGAGTAAGAAGGACGATGTTCTAACCCGGATGCAAAATGCAGACCTCTGTATAGTGCTGAGGAAGAGATTAGAACCACTTTGCCTGATAATTTCAACAACAAGGTAGTTTATGGCTTGATACTTGGATATCTGCGATCCTTCTAGACCTATTAGCCATACAAAATACTTCAGTGTTACTGGCCATATTGAGGATGTCTTATCCCTCTGAATGGAGAGTTAGACAATGTGTCCCAAACTATTTGGAAGATCCCAGGGGGGAATGAACAACCTGCCCAGGTCTTTTGGAATTGGTTTGCCAAGATATGCAACAGTTACTAGTTCCCATAAAGTGAGGACATGACTGATCCTCATCTATCCTTTAATGCCGTCTCTAGGCTTACTTGTATACAATTCAGTCCTTACAGTATGGAACAGAAGATTCCATCCTTTAAATTCTGTAGGGTTTCCCTTGTTCTAATGTACTTGAAGTTTGGAGTAGGCGCCCTGGCCTCCATAAGATTTTAAACACTGAATCTACAATCTTAGCCTAGGTTTCCACTATTGCGACCTAAGAAGTCATGCGATTTTGATGCGACCTCTATGAGACTTAAAGCAATGCCTGTGTATTCTTGAGGTCCATGGCCCTAAGTCGCATCAAAGTGGGATCAAAGTAGTGCAGGGACTACTTTCAAGTCGCTGCAATTTGAAGTCGCACAACTATTAATGGTACTCCTTGGAAATAATGGGGAACGATTTGTGGAAGCCAAGCCTTATGCCGCGTACACACGAGCGGACTTTGACGGACTAGGTCCAACAGTCTTTCCAACGGACTTTGCAGCGTAGGTCTGCCGGACTTTGAAACGAATGGACTTGGACACACACGATCACACCAAAGTTCGACGGATTCGTCCATAATGACATATGAGCGAACTAAAATAAGGAAGTTGATAGCCAGTACCCAATAGCTGCCCTAGCGTCAGTTTTAGTCCGTCGGACTAGCATACAGACGAGCGGATTTTTCTACCGGACTCGAGTCAGTCGCAAAGATTTGAAACGTTTTATTTCTAGGTCCGTCGGACTTTTGGGAAAAAAAAGTCCGCTGGAGCCCACACACGATCGAATTGTCCGACAGAGTCCGATCCGCCGGACCAAGTCTGCCAGAAAGTCTGCTCGTGTGTACGCGGCATTAATGTTGGCTGGAGAGATTGATTGCAATGATGCCTTATGCGGTTTTGGATCCTAATCCTTCTGTTTGTTGACCAAGTCCTACTTTTGACTGAACATGCAGTCACAACCCTTGTGCTCTAATGCGTCATGGAGGGAATGCAAGGAGTTGGAGGCGAGGAATGAGATTCCAATGGCTTCCTTAATGCACAGGACCTACGAATCCTAAAGCTCATATTTTATATAAAATTTTGTCAGCTGACCCTACTGGGTGATTTGGGTTTAGGTAGACAAATAAAGAGGATTATTGATTCTTTTTTCTCCTCTATAGTTTTCCCAGGTTTAACCTGTCATTCAATCTTCATTACTTTGCCTTTTGGTTACCCACTAGTCATTGGTGGTTAACACAAGGATTAATCCCCCTTCTAGATATCACCAGATCCGACTTGAACAGTCACCACTCTGACTTAAAAGTGGTATGTGATACTTGTGGGATGAGGCATAAGGGTTAACTGACCACAAGGAACTATCAGAGAAACAGCATACAGTCTTGTATCCACAGTAGCTGAACTGCATCACTGACTACTTCATTTTCACTCTAGGATCAGCCATCATAGAGATTTTATCACTGACCAGAGCCCTGCTTTGCTTTCATCTTGTCTGGGATCCTGAAAGTCTGGCTACCGAAGCAGGTCACAAAACACTACTTAATAGTAGTATGAACCTTCTTCATCTCCAGATCCATTTGCTGTCCCAGGGTCTCTGCAAAGGATATTGCTTTTCTTCTGGTAGAATGGCACCCCTGGCTGATCTGATGAAGCCTGTTTGGCCGGCTGCTTCTGAGGCAGAGGTACCCTTTAAACGACTTAGTTGATTAGTACGTGAGCATTATTGCAATAGAGATCCACACAGTCAGTTTGGACAGAGTTAAAACATCCACTTTTTGCTTCTGATATACCAGCTTGCCACAGCAACTTCCTAGAAGCAAGCTAAGGCTGACTCATCTGGCCAGTCTGATAAAGACTCCCTGGCCAACTGCTTCTGAGGTAGAGGTTGCCTTTAAATAAACACAGCTGTTTGATTTAGGCTTGGCATGGAATCATTAGTGACTGTAGGCCTTCTTAGTCTCTGCCCATTTGCCACTGCCTCTGGCCTGCAACTTGGCTTTGCATTTTGGCCAACACACCAGTTACCACCATTTCACTGTAATTTTTGTAGAGATTTCCTTGGTCTGCCTCTTCTGGCAGTTAAATACATAGTGGTTCCTTCAGGGCTAAAGAGGACCTGTCCCTGTTGACTCTCCTCTTCCTGAGAAGTGGTGTTGGTGTTGAGGGCTTGAGAGATGTACAATCCATTATGCCCATAATGTGCATTCTTTTAGGATATAGAATATACCTACCTGCCCTCACCCTAATGAACGTTGCTGGTCTCTAGGAAGGCTGATTGCTACTGGTCAACAGATGAGCTGAAAGACTGGAGCCATGCCTAGGAATATTTGTTTAAAAATCCATCAGTAGTAACCACTACAAACAGAAAACCACATATCCCTCTGTGGTGTACCACAAATAATAGAAGCAATTACACATCACTAACAGGTAAGGACTAAGGAAATGTAACTAAGCAGATCCTGATTTTCATTTCAGCATCAAGGTCAGCATGTAAACGCATAGAGATAAACACATATCAGTCATAGTACTGTTGAGTCAATGAAATCACAGGCAATAGCGCAGGTTAATAGTCATCAGACAATTAGCACTAGCAGGTTAAACTTACCTTAGACACATGTACCACAAAAAAAGGTCCATACCACAACCAATCATTAATACACAGTAAGCCCGGCCTGCAGGGCCAGGCCCTGCGTTAATAGGAAAGGCTCAGCACCACCTGAAATCAGCCTCAGAATTAGCAATACTGCAGACACAGACCACAACCTGTGAATCATTAGTAAACAGAATGGCACTATGGACAGCCAGTAAGATTCATACGTGTGATATATTTTAGGATGGGGGGGCGCCAGACCCCGCCCTTCCTTTTTGACCCCTCCCACTTGGCGAAAATGGGCATGGTTTCAGGGAAATGGTGGGCGTGGCTTAAGTGGTGTGGCTCTAAGGGTGTGTGGTTAGCGCCTGAGATGATGGAGGGAAAGGGAGGGACAGCGGGCCCAGATCCTACACAACAATAGAAATATGTGTATTCTAGAAAGTTTAACAATCAGCAAATAAAGATTCTCCAAACACCTGGTTTTAGCACTTCAATCAACCCGGCACCATGGTTGTTATGGTGTCAGGATGATTGAAGAGCATTATTTATATTATTACATTGTAATATAAAATGAAATCATTCAACTAAAGTAGAATCAATGGGAGCCCTGAGTGTGTCACCTGCCATGTCGCCTGCCACCAGATGCCTTTAGGTGTCCCCAGCGGAGTCCATCCTTACATCAGGTGCAACCAGCAGAGTCCGTCCTTACATCAGGTGCAACCAGCAGAGTCTGTCCTTACATCAGGTGCCCCCAGCGGAGTCCGTCCTTACATCAGGTGCCCCCAGCGGAGTCCGTCCTTACATCAGGTGCCCACATCGGAGTCCGTCCTTACATCAGGTGCCCCCAGAGGAGTCTGTCCTTACATCAGGTGCCCTCAGCGGAATCCGTCCTTACATCAGGTGCCCCCAGCGGAATCCGTCTTTACATCAGGTGCCCCCAGCAGAGTCCCTCCTTACATCAGTGTCCCCATCAGCGGAGTCCCTCCTTACATCAGTGTCCCCATCAGTGGAATCCCTCCTTACATCAGAGTCCCCATCAGCGGAGCCCCTCCTTACATCTATGTTCCCAACGGAGTCCCTCCTTACATCTGTGTCCCCAGCAGAGCCCCTTCTCACATCTGCGTCCCCAGCAGAGCCCCTCCTCACATCTGTGTCCCCAGTGGAGCCCCTACTTACATCTGTGTCCCCAACGGAGCCCCTCCTTACATCTGTGTCCCCAGCAGAGCTCCTCCTTACATCTGTGTCCCCATCAGCGGAGTCCCTCCTTACATCAGTGTCCCCATCAGCGGAATCCCTCCTTACATCAGAGTCCCCATCAGCGGAGCCCCTCCTTACATCTATGTTCCCAACGGAGTCCCTCCTTACATCTGTGTCCCCAGCAGAGCCCCTTCTCACATCTGCGTCCCCAGCAGAGCCCCTCCTCACATCTGTGTCCCCAGTGGAGCCCCTCCTTACATCTGTGTCCCCAATGGAGCCCCTCCTTACATCTGTGTCCCCAGCCCAAACACGGTGCACTTAAAGACTTTTTTTTTCTTTTTTTTTCTTTATTTTCTTTTTTTGGGACTGCCTGGGGAGGGTGGGGCAGCGTTCGGACACCCCCTATGGAGGGGCCGCCACTGAAACAGACTGAAACTATTGACAGGCCAGAAAATTTGCATGTGTGACATATGCTTGCAGCAGTAACTGAATACTATGGATTTGTGCACCAGGTGGTGCCTTACCCCTGCATGCTTCATAGTCAAACCGGAAGTCCAGTGAATGTCCATCCATTGAGTCATGATAAAGGAGCAATCCCTAGAGACCAGATACTATCACCCCCTTCTCCTGGATCATTGAGGGGGGAAGGTCTCCCCCATATGGGCATTCGTTTCAACCTGTACAGCGGGGAGCTTCATCACATGAGAGGCTTGAAACTGTGTTTCAAGTCAAGGTGAGGGAAAAGAAAAATCCTGCTTTCAGCAGCAGCATAACCGGCTATAGCAGTGAGGGAAAAAAAGAGAATGTGGCCTGCAGGGAGGAGACTTACTTATATAGTATAACCGGTCCTGGAATAGGGCAGGGGCGGAGCCTACCCGTACGTATATGCTGTCATGCTGTGTCAGCAAAGGCCAGATTTGTGGAGTGCAGGACTAATAGTTGTCCTGTGGACAGATTCTCCCATCTGAGCTGTGGATCTCTGCAGCTCCTCCAGAGTTACCATGGGCCTCTTGGCTACTTCTCTGATGAATGCTCTCCTTGCCCAGGCGGTCAGTTTAGGTGGATGGCCATGTCTTGGTAGGTTTGCAGTTGTGCCATACTCTTTCTATTTTCGGATGATGGATTTAACAGTGCTCTGTGAGATGTTCAAAGCTTTGGATCATTTTTTATAACCTAACCCTGCTTTAAACTTCTCCACAGCTATATCCCTGACCTGTCTGGTGTGTTCCTTGGCCTTCATGATGCTGTTTGTTCAGTGAGGTTCTCTAACAAACCTCTGAGGGCTTCACAGAACAGCTGTATTTATACTGAGATTAAATTACAGACAGTTAAACTCTATTTACTAATTAGGTGACTTCTGAAGGCATTTATTTATTTATTTAATAAAGATATTTATTTATAAAACATTTTGAAAACCATTTATTATTTTCTATCCACTTCACAATCATATGCCACTTTGTGTTGGTCTGTCACATAAAATCCCAATAAAATATATTTGCATTTTTGGTTGTAACATGACAAAATGTGGAAAATGTCAAGGGGTGTGAATAATTTTTCAAGGCACTGTACATGGGTTTTCTTGACAAATTTCCTTAAAGAAGAATTCCAGATATGGCATTTTATATACAGTTACATTGGTCCAGCTTGGATCAAAGTATCTATACAAATGCAATACCTGTGGGATCCCTCTAGAAGTTGGAAATCACTATAGTAGATACCTCAACTTCAGTGATCTCAACTAGCGTCTGGGTCCCATGCTGCCCTAATGCATTGTAAACAAATGCTTTGCATTTTCCCAAAGAACGCAAGGCATTTTCTGATAGGACAAGATGAAGAGGTGGGCTGGTGATGTTACACTTTCTACATCGTCCAGTCACAGAATGAAGTGCATTCATTGAGAAAATGCAAAGCATTCACAGAATGGCACTCGTGCCGAGTGTCCAACCTAATGTGTTCAGAATGCAGTAGGATAACTGCTCTTCACAGGACTCAGACAATGGTAAAACCACCAGTCTTTTGCATGAGGATATTCTTGAATCCTTGAATCAAGAAACCAGTGGTGGGATGATTTGAGCTTTGTGACATGGTGCATTATCCTCCTGGAAGGAGCCATCAGAAGATGGGGACACTGTAGTCATAAAGGGATGGACATGGTCAGCAACAATACTCAGGTAGGCCGTGGCATTTAAACGATGCTCAATTGGTCCCAAGGGGCCCAAAGTGTGCCAAGAAAATATCCCCCCCACCATTACACCACCACCAGCCTGAACCGGTGATACAAGGCAGGATGGATCCATGCTTTCAGGTTGTTTACACCAAATTCTGACCCGACCATCTGAATGTCGCAGCTGAAATTGAGACTCATCAGACCAGGCAACGTTTTTCCAATCTTATATTGTCCAATTTTGGTGACCCTGTATGCATTGTAGCCTCAGTTTCCTGTTCTTAGCTGACAGGAGTGGGACCCGGTGTGGTCTTCTGCTGCTGTAGCCCATCTGCTTCAAGGTTGGATGTGTTGTGCATTCAGAGATGGTATTCTGCATACCTTGGTTGTAACAAGTTATTATTTGAGTTACTGTTGCCTTTCTAACATCTCAAACCAGTCTGCTCATTCTCCTCTGACCTCTGACATCAACAAGACATTTTCATCCACACAACTGTCATACACTGCATATTTTCTCTTATTCGGACCATTCTCTGTAAACCCGAGAGATGATTGTGCGTGAAAATCCCAGTAGAACAGCAGTTTTTGAAATGCTCAGACCAGCCCGTCTGGCACCAACAACCATTCCACGTTCAAAGTCACTTAAATCCCCCTTTCTTCCCCATTCTGATGCTCATTTTGAACTTCAGCAAGTCGTCTTCACCACGTCTAGATACCTAAATGCATTGAGTCGCTGCCATGTGATTGGCTGATTAGCACTTTGTGCTACCAAGCAATTGAACAGGTGTACCTAATAAAGTGGCCGGTGAGTGTGGAATCAATCTCAAAGCATGGCTGGTCAATTTTCTGATCAAATTACAGCAATAATGTCCATAATGTAATGGCTGTAAAAAAACCTCTCACTTCTCTTAATCGCAGAGACCTCTCGTGTCACGTCTCTTTGCACGTTGTACTTGTGTGACAGTTATTTCAAGCATGGCCATGTAATTTAAACACAACGGTATATGGTTTTATTTCAAACTGGTGTACATTAGACATGTGTAAAGGGAGAATCCCTTGGTATTTCAGAGATTGTAATTAAATTCAAGTTAGAAAATATAGCCGCAGTTAATGTGATAGCAATTAAATAGTTGATTCGCTGCCTACTTCTATAAAGAATGACCAAGTGCCCCACTGCTAGTGTGACATGGTGGTACTTGGCTGATTCCTGAAGGGTGTACAACATTGGAAATGATGGAGAAAGGCCAAAAAACTAACCAACTGTTTTATTACGCGTGAGAATACTAATCCAATTCTGGGGAGAAACAATTGTTAGGTCTACGACTCTCACGGAGATTTCATATGGAGAGTGAAAATGTACCTGAAATAATACAGGAATTATTGTACAAATATTGCTAAGATTTTTGGAGGACATTGCTATCCTGGAAAACACACAACTCCGTAACTTGTACCAAGAGATTTGGAAGCTGCCATTGCTGACTCCCTTAGAAAATGCTAATTATCTGGCTGCCATGCTTATTCATGAACTCGAACAGGGGCGGCCTGTCCATTGACCTTAGGTTCACACCTATGCGTTTTTTAGTGTGCTTTGCAGTTTGCAGAAACGCACTACAGTCCATTTAACATGGTTTTCTATGGTACAAGTTCACATCCATGCGTTTTGCAGCCGATGCGTTTTTGGAAAGGGTCGGGGACTTTTTTCCCATGATTTGCGGTAATAGACTTCAATGGAACCGCACCAGAAATTTTTGATGTGTTTTGCGTTTTGCGTTTTTTATTTTAACACTGTATATAGCTGGTTGCTAGGCAGGGGCCGGGAAGCTGGCCACCGTGTCCTTAACAACCTGATGAATCATCAGCTGTCAGCGGGCTTCCCCGCTGAATATAAAAAAAAAATTGCTGGCAAAAAATATCACAAAAAAACGGTGTGGGGTCCCCCCGGGTTTATACCAGGCTCTTGGGGTCTAGTATGGACCCCCTGGCACCAAAACATTTTTTAAAAATGGTGTAGGGTCCCCCCAAAAACCATACCAGAGCCTTATCTGAGCATGCCCCCCACTGGGTCAGGAAAGGGAGGGGATGAGCGAGAACCCCCCCTCCTCAAGCATAACAGGCCGTATGTCCTCAACATGTGGGGGGAGGTGGGTGCTTTGTTTATGAAGACAAGGGCCTCTTCCCGACAACCGTGGTGGTTGTCGGGGTCTGTGGGCAGGGGGCTTATCAGAATCTGGAAGCCCCCATTAACAAGGAGGCCCCCAGATCCCCCCCATGTGAATGGGTATCGGGTACATCGCACCCCTACCCATTCACCAAAAAAACTGTGCAATGTTAACAAACTACAAGAGCCGGTTTTTAACAAGTCCTTTATTAAATAAGAAGCCTGGAGCCATCTTCTCCCGGAGCCGTCATCTCCCGAGTTCCGTCATCTCCAGGTGCTGTCTTCTTCTTCTTGTGCCGACTTCTCCCGTGGAGCTGGAGCTGTCTTCTTCCTCACTGCCACCATCTTCTTCTTCTTTGCCGCCGCCGCCATCTTCTTCTTTGCTGCCTCCGCCATCGTCTTCTTCTTCCTCGCCACCGTCTTCCTCTTTCTCGCCGCTGCCATCTTCTTCATCACTGCTGGTTACCCGCTAAAAAACAAAAAAAAGCCGGTCTTGTGCTGAAGCTGTCTTTCTCTGTTGTGATGTTCCCGCTGTCCGGAACCTCTGATATAGGCATGGAGCCTGACCATCCAATGACGTCGCATGGAGAGCCCACCCCTTGTGACGTCACGGAGAAAGACAGCTTCAGGACAAGACCGGCTTTTTTTGTTTTTTTTAGCGGGTAACCGGCGGTGATGAAGAAGATGGCGGCAGCGAGGAAGAAGAAGACGGAGGTGAGGAAGAAGAAGACGACAGCGGCAGCGGCGAGGGAGTAGAAGAAGACGGCGGCGGCAGCGAGGAAGAAGACAGCTCCACAGGAGAACAAAGCACCTGGAGATGACGGAACCGGGAGATGATGGCTCCGGGCTTCTTATTCAAAAACCAGCTCTTGTAGTTTGTTAACATTTCACAGTTTTTTTGGTGAATGGGTAGAGGTACGATGTGCCCGATACACATTCACATGGGGGGGTGGGATCTGGGGGCCCCCTTATTAATGGGGGCTTCCTGATTCTGATAAGCCCCCCGCCCACAGAACCCGACAACCACTGGCCAGGGTTGTCGGGAAGAGGCCCTTGTCCTCATCAACATGACCTCCCACCCCCCCATGTTGAGGTCATGTGGCCTGGCATGGTTCGGGGGGGGGGGGGGCGCTCACTCATCCCCTCCCTTTCCTGACCTACTGGGCGGTATTTTCAGATATGGGCCTGGTATGGATTTTGGGGGGACCCCACACCATTTTTTGAAAAAATGTTGGCGTGGGGAGGGGATCCCCTCCAAATCCATACTAGACACAAAGGGCCTGGCATAGACCTTGGGGGGAACCCCATGCCGTCTTTTTCATGAATTTTTTTGTCGGCAATTTTTTTTTTTACATTCAGCGGGGAAGCCCATTGACAGCTGATGACTCATCGGTTGGTAAGGATGCGGCGGCCGGCTTCCCTGCTTAGCAACCAGCTACAGTATATAGGTACAGTGTATTTACAGTGCGTTTAAAGAGATAAAAAAATAAAAACACAAAATGCATGAAAACTGCATGCAAAAACGCATAAAAAAAGTGGGGTTAAAAGCGCAAAACGCACTGCAAAACGTGCCTGAAAAATGCATCAAGCGCAGCTGCATAGACGTGAACCTAGACTAAGGGCGCACAGAAGCCGCCCCCCCCACCATCCATGCATCCGGCCCCATTGCTAGATGCCAGATGCATGAATGCCAATGGGGTGTTTGAAGCACCTAATTAGAGCCAGAGGCTCTAACAGGCTTCACAATAGGATGGGCTCGGGGCGCAGAGAATGCGAACGTGCCCACCCAGGTGTGTTGCAATAGTGAATGAATATTCACTATTTGTAACACTTATCCTCCTCTCGGCCAATGAGGAAGCGGGTCTTGAGACCTATCACCTGATTGGCTGAAAGGACAGGCGATCCTATTGGACGCCTAGGAGGAGGGGAGGAGACACACAGTGTAAGCTGCTGTAAAGGAGAAGAGGATTTTTGCTATAAATCTTATAAAACCAAGTGTAGCGCTAATAAATGATGCAAAATAGTAAAGAATAAATATGCAATAACACATGTAATAAAGAAAAAAGGGATGTAGCATGTTAGTGAATGTTCATACATAAAAAGTCCATCGTAGCATGAACCCTTAAGATCACCATATATATCGGCAAATAAAGAAAAACTGTCCAAAAATGAATATAGTGTGTGATAAACACAATTGTTGCTAAATGGTGAACTCCAAAACATATGATCGTGGAAACTTTTGAATACAATCCAGTAAGTGCTGATATATACTTTGTGCCAAACCACCACCCGAATGACTGGAGGCTTACCGGAAAGTTGGGACCCACAGAGAGTATGCTATATGGGTCAAACAGGCTTAAGTTGCTCACTGGCAATGGAGGTAGAACACCAAGGGCAGATGGAAGGTAGAGTCCCGGCGGTTCTTTCCCAGGGGAATCTTCTCCACATAGAAACTTTAGGCGTCAGGTGATGATGTCTCAAGCCCCTTGGGAGAGAAACAGACATGCTGCATCCATGTAGAATGACAATCTAAAATGGCTGGCCTCCAGTCATTCGGGTGGTGGTTTGGCACAAAGTATATATCAGCACTTACTGGATTGTATTCGAAAGTTTCCACGATCGTATGTTTTGGAGTTCACCATTTAGCAACAATTGTGTTTATCACACACTATATTCATTTTTGGACAGTTTTTCTTTATTTGCCGATATATATGGTGATCTTAAGGGTTCATGCTACGATGGACTTTTTATGTATGAACATTCACTAACATGCTACATCCCTTTTTTTCTTTATTACATGTGTTATTGCATATTTATTCTTTACTATTTTGCATCATTTAATAGCGCTACACTTGGTTTTATAAGATTTATAGCAAAAATTCTATTTGTTGTGTCAGCTGCTTATCATTTCTTCGTTAGGAGCAAGCGCATGGTTTATGGGGTTTTTTGTACACAAGGAGAAGAGGATGCAGGAGCCGCTGCCAGATGCCCGATGCCCTCCACCTAGATGGGATAAGTGCTGGACCGATCGGCAGACAGCAGGCGAGTGGGCAGGGGAGGCACCCCCCCCCCCCCCCCAAAAAAAAAAACACCAGCAGCCACTGAACTTTTGCAGGTGACTGATACAAGCATGATATCAGAAGTACTTTTTTTCTCAAAATCCTGTAGAATAATAATAATAAATAATGATAGGCAGTAAAATAAGATCCCTCGTAGCCAGGAATAATAGACCCTCTTCTTAGCAACTACAGACCCCCCAAACAACATTAGATCTCTTCTAGCTACAATAGATTTCTCCCACCAACAATAACCCCCCCCCCCCCAGCTACAATAGATCCCTCCCAGCAACTAGAGATCCCACACCAACAATATGTCCTCCAGCAACAAGATTCCTTCCAGCAATGATAGATTCGCCCAGCAACAACACCCCCCCCCCAGCAACAATAGATCTCCTTCAGCAACTATAGGTCTCCCAGCAACAATAGGTTGCTCAGAGCAGCTATAGATCCCCCAACAACAATAAACCACCCAGCAACAACAGGTTTCCCAGCAGCCAGCAACAATATACCCCTCCCTCAACAGTAACAACAGTACATTGTACTCCTGCCCATTCACTTGGGGGTGGCAGGATCTGGGGGCCCCCTTGTTAAAGGGGGCTTCCAGATGCTGATAAACCCCCTGCCCGCAGACCCCCCCAACCACCGGGCAAGGGTTGTAGGGATGAGGTCATTGTCCCCATCAACAAAGGGACAAGGTGCTTTTGGGGGGGACCCCAAAGCACCCTCCCGATATTGAGGGCTTGTGACCTGGTATGGTTAAGGAGGGGGGCGCTCTCTTGTTCCCCCCCCCTTTTCCTGCGGCCTGCCAGGCTACGTGCTCAGATAAGGTTCTGGTATGGATTTTGGGGGGATCTCCAAGCCATTTTTTTTATTTAGCGCAGGGTTCCCCTTAAAATCCATACTAGACCTGAAGGGCCTGGTATGGATTTTGGGGGGACCCCCACGCCATTTTAAAAAAAAATGTTGGCGTGGGGAGGGGATCCCCTCCAAATCCATACTAGACCCGAAGGGCCTGGCATAGACCTTGGGGGGGGACCCCATGCCGTTTTTTTCTCGAATTTTTTTGTCGGCAATTTCTTTTTTTACATTCAGCGGGGAAGCCCATTGACAGCTGATGACTCATCGGTTGGTAAGGATGCGGCGGCCGGCTTCCCTGCTTAACAACCAGCTACAGTATATAGGTACAGTGTGTTTACAGTGCGTTTAAAGAGATAAAAAAAAAAAAACACAAAATGCATGAAAACTGCATGCAAAAACGCATAAAAAAAGTGGGTTTAAAAGCGCACAAATTGTGAGTGTAGCCTTATGTAGTCAAGGGTAGTAGAATTTAAACCGTACCATCATCCAAATTAATATGTACAAGGAAAAGAGAGTGGGACATAGGGGACAGTGGCTGATGTTGGCCCCATAATGTTCGCACCCTAAAATGGCTGGACTATACCGGTACAGATAAACAGTGATAAACAATATGTATAAAAGGAATTTATTACAAAAAGAAAATACATGGTATACATATTAAAATGCAAAAACAGAAATTCAGGGTTCACCAAAGAATATCTGTAAATTACAAAGTATTGACTGGTCTGGTTCTCGACTAGTTTCGCGATATTATCGCTTCCTCAGGAGGACCAATCTATAAGACAAATAATATAATGCAATACAAGCAAAAAAATATACAGTACACTACAAGTAGTGATCATAAAAGCAGCATGTAGAAAAGGGAAAAAATAAAACATAATTACTAGTTCAGCTTACCCTATAATTGGGTGATCGTGTGCGGCACCGGGCCGCCTAAGAAACTTTCCCCCGCGGCGGACAAGGGGGATAATGTAGAGCCCTCTGAGTGAAAAGCATAGCGTGAGTAGGTGGCCACAAAGATAGCTGATGAAAGGATACAATGGATTTAGCCATACACATATTGAAGGGGCGGAAGGGGGGAGGGAAAAAGAGGGCTAGGGGGAAAAAGGGAAAGGGGAACTGGGGGAAGGGGAAAGGGGGAGGGGGGAATGGAAGGGGGGGGGGAGGGGGAAAGGGGGCGGGGAGGGGAGAGGGGAAAGGAGGGCGGGGAGGGGAGAGGGGAAAGGAGGGTAAGGGTAGTGGAAACTGGAGAAGGGAAAGGAAGGGGGGAGGGGGGAGGGAGGGGGGACGGGAAACAGGAGGGAACACCGGGGAGGGGGTGGTGGAGGGAAAAGGAGAGAAGGGGGTAGGGGACAGGGTGAAGAGGAACAAACAATACACAGGGAAGGGTAGGATGGGGGAAGGGGGGGAAAAGGAGCAAACAAAATGGATTGCACTAGGCTAGTAAACAATTGGAGCGTGTAATATAGCTCACCATAATGGTTGACCAGAGGGTAACAAAGATGCTAGCCACGAGGAGACTTGCAGTGGCGCGGGGGTCGGGTGGCCCGTAATGAGCAGGAGAGCCATACAATTCCAAACACTGGGGCATCATGGAGGGTACAATGTGTGGAAGCCCACCACTAAGGGTAGATAACCACAGGGTTGCATGGGAGTCTGTCAATAAAACAGTATCAAATGTAACATGAGATACAGGATAAAATCCATATGAAGGTATCAGTAATAGATAGCGTCGGGTAAAGGATAGTATCCAAGGTAAGAGAGCATACAACGTACCTATAGATGTACACCAGTGAGGTGTTGAAGGCCTCCCTTCCATCCCAGCCCCACGTCAGCAGTCTATCACGGAGAGAGCTCAGATGCTCACTCACAGGCCCGAGGGCCCATTAAGTGAGCTCCCCAACCCGGAGACGCCCACGACGCCGCCGGCCGGCAAGCGTCTGACGTCACCGGGTCAGTTTCTCTGCACTGCGCAGGTGCGCGACCCGCGCTACTGCGCAAGCGCGTTCGAGGTGAGCCCGTGGGTAGGAAACCCTGGGCACGGCAAGGACAAGCTGGAGACGAACACCAGGGCGTCATCTCCTGCCAGGAGAAACACATGTCCGCTGCTTGGAAAGGCACAGGCAGCCAAGGACCGCACAGGGCACCCAGGGACAGCCAAACAAAATAAACAGAACATTAAACATCATAACAAAAATGGTAGTAAATAAATAACAGTATGTGTAGAAAAAATAAGAGTGGCAGTAATTGCCACCCAATCCATTAAGGTGTTGGTAAACACAAACGGGACTTGGTCCCCATAGATGGCTCTAAAAACAAAGGGGGCAGCATTAGCTACTAAGAGACCTTGTTGAGGGATAAGAACATTAATGAGATGGGGCTTCCTGTTGGTGAGTGGTAGGAGTGAAAATAGGGACAGGGAACAGGGAGGGGGGAGGGGTATGGGGGCATCATGGAGGGTACAATGTGTGGAAGCCCACCACTAAGGGTAGATAACCACAGGGTTGCATGGGAGTCTGTCAATAAAACAGTATCAAATGTAACATAAGATACAGGATAAAATCCATATGAAGGTATCAGTAATAGATAGCGTCGGGTAAAGGATAGTATCCAAGGTAAGAGAGCATACAACGTACCTATAGATGTACACCAGTGTACTGTATATTTTTTTGCTTGTATTGCATTATATTATTTGTCTTATAGATTGGTCCTCCTGAGGAAGCGATAATATCGCGAAACTAGTCGAGAACCAGACCAGTCAATACTTTGTAATTTGCAGATATTCTTTGGTGAACCCTGAATTTCTGTTTTTGTATTTTAATATGTATACCATGTATTTTCTTTTTGTAATAAATTCCTTTTATACATATTGTTTATCACTGTTTATCTGTACCGGTATAGTCCAGCCATTTTAGGGCGCGAACATTATGGGGCCAACATCAACCACTGTCCCCTATGTCCCACTCTCTTTTCCTTGTACATATTATTTGGATGATGGTACGGTTTAAATTCTACTACCCTTGACTACATGAGGCTACACTCACAATTTGTGCATATTCATTGGGTGGATAACACACCCGTTTTCTTTTTCTTTTTTTTCCCCTTGAGTGCCTCTAATTCCTAATTTATAGTACCTTTGTGTATATCAACTATCCCACTACGTCGGAGTTTGGCCCCCTCCTTTAGATGATTCATACATGGGGGCAGCCTTATTACTGACCATGCAGGTTAAGTTCCATACAGCCAGACGTTCCTTCATAGCTACCTCATTATACTATGTTTCAATTTAAACCTTCAATATTCACCCATTATTGCCATTAATGGGGTTTAGTCAGTGTATATTCACTACCTTCTACCCAAGAGTATGTGTTGCTATGGACCGGTTAATCTCCGGCCCACTGTGATTATTGTGTTACCCACACCTCTAATCCGCAGCTGACCTCCACCCACTTTGGCCCTTTATAACCCATCTTTATCATTGTTACATTATCGCTCTTCTGCGATTACCCTTTTTTAGCCTAGAATATAACATTATGTAGCTTGACACTTTATGGAGTTCCCTGCCTTCATATCATCTGACCCCTAATTTAATTAATTAAGGACATATTCCATTTTTTCCATTTAACTGTTATGGTTTCCTCGCTGTTGGTTGTTACCATCACCTTCAGGTTTTTATTCTCACTACGGTGCATCTAGTTCCACTGTTTCACACATTCTAACTTTTTTCATTTCATAATCTGATACAACTAATCAACTATGTATATTTTTTTATCTATCCCCTTATCACTCTTCACTGCATCACCTTTATTATTCTACAACACACTCTTTATCTTCGCAATGGCACATCTAAATCCCCCCCCCCCATACCCCTCCCCCCTCCCTGTTCCCTGTCCCTATTCTCACTCCTACCACTCACCAACAGGAAGCCCCATCTCATTAATGTTCTTATCCCTCAACAAGGTCTCTTAGTAGCTAATGCTGCCCCCTTTGTTTTTAGAGCCATCTATGGGGACCAAGTCCCGTTTGTGTTTACCAACACCTTAATGGATTGGGTGGCAATTACTGCCACTCTTATTTTTTCTACACATACTGTTATTTATTTACTACCATTTTTGTTATGCTGTTTAATGTTCTGTTTATTTTGTTTGGCTGTCCCTGGGTGCCCTGTGCGGTCCTTGGCTGCCTGTGCCTTTCCAAGCAGCGGACATGTGTTTCTCCTGGCAGGAGATGACGCCCTGGTGTTCGTCTCCAGCTTGTCCTTGCCGAGCCCAGGGTTTCCTACCCACGGGCTCGCCTCGAACGCGCTTGCGTAGTAGCGCGGGTCGAGCACCTGCGCAGTGCAGAGAAACTGACCCGGTGACGTCAGACGCTTGCCGGCCGGCGGCGGCGTTGGCGTCTCCGGGTTGGGGAGCTCACTTAATGGGCCCTCGGGCCTGTGAGTGAGCATCTGAGCTCTCTCCGTGATAGACTGCTGACGTGGGGCTGGGATGGAAGGGAGGCCTTCAACACCTCACTGGTGTACATCTATAGGTACGTTGTATGCTCTCTTACCTTGGATACTATCCTTTACCCGACGCTATCTATTACTGATACCTTCATATGGATTTTATCCTGTATCTCATGTTACATTTGATACTGTTTTATTGACAGACTCCCATGCAACCCTGTGGTTATCTACCCTTAGTGGTGGGCTTCCACACATTGTACCCTCCATGATGCCCCAGTGTTTGGAATTGTATGGCTCTCCTGCTCATTACGGGCCACCCGACCCCCGCGCCACTGCAAGTCTCCTCGTGGCTAGCATCTTTGTTACCCTCTGGTCAACCATTATGGTGAGCTATATTACACGCTCCAATTGTTTACTAGCCTAGTGCAATCCCTTTTGTTTGCTCCTTTCCCCCCCTTCCCCCATCCTACCCTTCCCTGAGTATTGTTTGTTCCTCTTCACCCTGTCCCCTACCCCCTTCTCTCCTTTTCCCTCCACCACCCCCTCCCCGGTGTTCCCTCCTGTTTCCCGTCCCCCCTCCCTCCCCCCTCCCCCCCTTCCTTTCCCTTCTCCAGTTTCCACTACCCTTACCCTCCTTTCCCCTCTCCCCTCCCCGCCCCCTTTCCCCCCTTCCCCCCCCTTCCATTCCCCCCTCCCCCTTTCCCCTTCCCCCAGTTCCCCTTTCCCTTTTTCCCCCTAGCCCTCTTTTTCCCTCCCCCCTTCCGCCCCTTCAATATGTGTATGGCTAAATCCATCGTATCCTTTCATCAGCTATCTTTGTGGCCACCTACTCACGCTATGCTTTTTACTCAGAGGGCTCTACATTATCCCCCTTGTCCGCCGCGGGGGAGAGTTTCTTAGGCGGCCCGGTGCCGCACACGATCACCCAATTATAGGGTAAGCCGAACTAGTAATTATGTTTTATTTTTTCCCTTTTCTACATGCTGCTTTTATGATCACTACTTGTAGTGTACTGTATATTTTTTTGCTTGTATTGCATTATATTATTTGTCTTATAGATTGGTCCTCCTGAGGAAGCGATAATATCGCGAAACTAGTCGAGAACCAGACCAGTCAATACTTTGTAATTTACAGATATTCTTTGGTGAACCTTGAATTTCTGTTTTTGCATTTTAATATGTATACCATGTATTTTCTTTTTGTAATAAATTCCTTTTATACATATTGTTTATCACTGTTTATCTGTACCGGTATAGTCCAGCCATTTTAGGGTGCGAACATTATGGGGCCAACATCAGCCACTGTCCCCTATGTCCCACTCTCTTTTCCTTGGGTTTAAAAGCGCAAAAACGCACTGCAAAACGTGCCTGAAAAATGCATCAAGCGCAGCTGCATAGACGTGAACCTAGACTAAGGGCGCACAGGAGCCGCCCCCCCCCCCCCATCCATGCATCCGGCCCCATTGCTAGATGCCAGATGCATGAATGCCAATGGGGTGTTTGAAGCACCTAATTAGAGCCAGAGGCTCTAACAGGCTTCACAATAGGATGGGCTCGGGGCGCAGAGAATGCGAACGTGCCCACCCAGGTGTGTTGCAATAGTGAATGAATATTCACTATTTGTAACACTTATCCTCCTCTCGGCCAATGAGGAAGCGGGTCTTGAGACCTATCACCTGATTGGCTGAAAGGACAGGCGATCCTATTGGACGCCTAGGAGGAGGGGAGGAGACACACAGTGTAAGCTGCTGTAAAGGAGAAGAGGATGCAGGAGCCGCTGCCAGATACCCGATGCCCTCCACCTAGATGGGATAAGTGCTGGACCGATCGGCAGACAGCAGGCGAGTGGGCAGGGGAGGCACCCCCCCAAAAAAAAAAAACACCAGCCGCCACTGAACTTTTGCAGGTGACTGATACAAGCATGATATCAGAAGTACTTTTTTTCTCAAAATCCTGTAGAATAATAATAATAAATAATGATAGGCAGTAAAATAAGATCCCTCGCAGCCAGGAATAATAGACCCTCTTCCTAGCAACTACAGACCCCCCAAACAACAATAGATCTCTTCTAGCTACAATAGATTTCTCCCAGCAACCATAGCCCCCCAAGCTACAATAGATCCCTTCCAGCAACTAGAGATCCCACACCAACAATATGTCCTCCAGCAACAACAGATTCCTTCCAGCAACGATAGATTCGCCCAGCAACAACAGCCCCCCCCCAGCAACAATAGATCTCCTTCAGCAACTATAGGTCTCCCAGCAACAATAGGTTGCTCAGAGCAGCTATAGATCCCCCAACAACAATAAACCACCCAGCAACAACAGGTTTCCCAGCAGCCAGCAACAATATACCCCTCCCTCAACAGTAACAACAGTACATTGTACTCCTACCCATTCACTTGGGGGTGGCAGGATCTGGGGGCCCCCTTGTTAAAGGGGGCTTCCAGATTCTGATAAACCCCCCGCCCGCAGACCCCCTACAACCACCGGGCAAGGGTTGTAGGGATGAGGCCCTTGTCCCCATCAACAAAGGGACAAGGTGCTTTGGGGGGGACCCCAAAGCACCCTCCCCATATTGAGGGCTTGTGACCTGGTATGGTTAAGGAGGGGGGCGCTCTCTTGTTCCCCCCCTTTTCCTGCGGCCTACCAGGCTACGTGCTCAGATAAGGTTCTGGTATGGATTTTGGGGGGATCCCCACACCATTTTTTTTTTAAATTTAGCGCAGGGTTCCCCTTAAAATCCGTACCAGACCTGAAGGGCCTGGTATCGATTTTGGGGGACCCCCACGCCATTTTTTTTTTACATTTTGCCGTGGAGTTCCCCTAATATCCATACCAGATTAGAAGGGCCTAATAATGGACTGGGGGGGGGACCCACGCCACTTTTTTCAATGTTTTTTATGTATGTTGCTGAGACCCGACAATTCATTACAGCCGCAATCAGTTTTAAATGACTTTAGAAATGTCATTTTGCTGTGGTACTGTTATAAACATGGGAAAGAGGTGCTACTTTACAGGCATACTAAGGACACCCCCCAGGCATAATATTTAAAGGAATATTTCATTTTTTTTGTTTCACATTAAGCATTATTAAAACCACTGCTCCTGAGAAAATGGCTGTTTTAAAAACTTTTTTTTGCATTGATCCAGGTCCCCTGGGGCAGGACCCGGGTCCCCAAACACTTTTTATGGCAATAACTTGCATATAAGCCTTTAAATTGCCTGGATTTTTCACGTTCGTGTCCCATAGATTGTCTATGGATGCCCTCCCAGGAATTAAGGCCTGCACTGTAGCCGTCTTTTGGCTATAGTGTGGGCGAGAGGAGATATTTTTAATTTTTTATTTTTTTTAAATAACAAACATGTTATACTTACCTGCTCTGTGCCATTGGTTTTGCACAGAGCAGCCTGGATCCTCCTCTTCTTGGGTCCCTCTTCTGTGCTCCTGGCCCCTCCTTCCTGCCGGGTGCCCCCACAGCAAGCAGCTTGCTATGTGGGCACCCGAGCTGAGCTGCTGCTCTGTGTGTCCATTCAGACATGGAGCCGTGGCTCAGCCCTGCCAATGAGGATTGTGAGGACAACTGACTCCGCGCCAATATGAGTGAATAATGTCAAAAAATCAAAAAAATAAACATTACTTTAAATAGTGGACCCTAAACCAAAATAAACAAGCTGCTCCCCGACTTGAACATAAAATGATCAGATGGTAAATAAATATATAGGGGGCGCTAAATATTAGCTAATGCATATACTATTATAGTGCAACTATTTTTTTGAAACTGTGCTTAATGTGTACCTTAAACTTATAAGCAGAGAAACATAAGTGTAAATATACAATTAATGGTAAAATTATACAATGCATAATAACACACAAAACCAACAATAATAGTATCAGTGACAGTGGTATACTATCTCCATATACAGTGAAAAATAAATTGTAAGTTATGGTGATATCTTCCAAAGTGAGCCAGTTTCTTCCTGTCGATAGATAAAAAGTTCCTTCATCAAAAGAAGAAGAGGAGGAAAATACACCTTGTAGAAATGGATATCTGCTTACCAGATACCAATGACCCCTTTAATCAAAAAGAGAGTCATTAGCGCTTTTGCAGGATTGTGCCTGCTCACATGGATGGCTGGACAGCTGGATGATGATTAGGCTAAGAACCCCTCCGGTCCCACTCGTTCAAACATGGGATATAGATGAAACAAACAAAGTCTCCATAGTGTAAAACCGTTTAATAAAAAGCTATGAATATATTAAAAATGCCAAATGGCTGCTTACATTTGTAGGTGCCTACCCAGCACTGGGGCTGCTCGCTTGTCAGGGTAAGAGTGAGATCAAAGACCCGTCACCCCACATCGAAAGATGGCGTGCGTTCCACCCAGCGTGAGAAGCAAACCAGAGAGCCGGATGTAGGTAAGAATCACGTGACCACGCACCTCCGACGTACGTTTCGTTTTGAACGTCCTCAGGGAAGCGTACGTTGGTCACTAGGTTACGAGTTTATATTTTTATTTATTTATTTATTTCAGGTACTTATATAGCGCCGTCAATTTACGCAGCGCTTTACATATACATTGTACATTCACGTCAGTCCCTACCCTCAAGGAGCTTACAATCTAAGGTCC
This sequence comes from Lithobates septentrionalis, assembly GCA_037952835.1. NCBI lineage: Eukaryota > Metazoa > Chordata > Amphibia > Anura > Ranidae > Lithobates > Lithobates septentrionalis. The sequence goes on from JBBDGP010001358.1 coordinate 402,513, forward strand.
CTAACTCACATTCATACATACTAGGGACAATTTAGAAAGGATCTAATTAACCTACCAGCATGTCTTTGGAGTATGGGAGGAAACCGGAGTACCCGGAGGAAACCCACGCAGGCACAGGGAGAACATGCAAACTCCAAGCAGGTAGTGTCATGGTTGGGATTCGAACCAGTGACCCTTCTTACTGCTAGGCGAGAGTGCTAAGGGGCGGGTAAGAAAGACGTGATAGGAAGAAGTTCCGTTCCCATCAATAAAGTTGGCATGTTAAATGGCAATGGTTAGAGAAGTAGAGTAATACTCCCCCTGGTGGTTCAGATCCAAAGGATTCAATATCGCTCCAACTAGAAGAATTAACTAAAAAAAACTATCAGTGATTCCCATTGCTGGATACTGCTCCCTCTAGTGGTTGTTACCGAATATTATTGTAAATTAACCATATTCGGGATATTGATATAATACTAGTTTGTAATTCGATAATTAAGACAATTAAAAATAAATATAAAATTATGATAATCTAAATTAATATATGTTATTTAATAAACCCTGTAGTCCCGTGCAGCCACAGTCTCGGTTAGCATTATCATAGTTGAAACACTTTTCTATCCCTATATTGGTCACAGCAAAATAGTCTCATATATTATTATAGATATATTGTAATGAAAGAAAAGAATAGTAAAAATGAAACATATTGGCTCTAGTTGAAACTTGTGATAAATTAGAAAAATTAATAGGCAAAATCAATGAGTAGTGTTATTGTGATTCCATAAATTTATAGATACTATAGTGTGGCCAAATAGTATCATAGAAAATTTTATGAAATTAATATATTATTTTAGAGATATGGTAGTGTGTATGTACCATTAATGAGTGGCCCAAAATGCTAGTCGTTGGTCAAACAACAGTTCAAATCTAGATCTATATTCATTCCATATGGTTGCATGGTCTGTAATTTATAGAGCCAATATGTTTCATTTTGGGATACAGCTCTCTTCATGCCAATGAGGTTTGCCTCACTGACTTTGATTGACAGCTCCAGGTACCAGTGGCATCTGCTGCTGTCTCAGCCAATGAGGAGGGAGAGTTCCGGACAGCTGAGGCTCTTGTGCAACATCTGTAACAAAACACTTCCCACACTTCCCACACTTCCCACACTTCCTAAATAACTACCAATAAATCCTTAAAGAGAATAGATGATTAACTTGCAATAAAGCAAGATACTGAGTGCACAATCAAATATTCGTGTTCCCTGACTGGGAATAGTGAACAATACACAATAATGAAATATACATGTTCCCTAAATGGGAGTAATGAACAATAGACAATAAAGATAACGTTTTTGGTTTGCGGTGGGATTTTGTCACATCACCTACTACACATATCACTACTTAGTGCTTAAGGTTATTATCCTTTGCGTATTTTCTGTGTGCGCAGCAGCCAGGTGGGGGGGGGGGGGGGGGGGCGGGGGGTATTTTTCTTTTTTTTTTTTTTGTGAGATTTTGTTATATCACCTACTACTCATATCACTACATAGTGATTAAGGTTAATATTAATATTTGTGCTGATAGAAATTTGTTTTATTTCTTGTGCAACATCACTGGATTGAGATTGGGCTCAGGTAAGTATTAGGGGGGCTGCTGCACACAGAAGATTTTTTATCTTAAGGCATAGAATGCGTTAAGATTAAAAAAACAAAACAAAAAAAACCTTCTGCCTTTAGAAACATTTTATTACACTCCATTTACTAATTAAGGGATTTGGTATATATATTTCTATATATAAGTAATAGCGTTGTGTTTTGGGTACACTGCATCATCATGACATAACTGTCCTGATTTGGACTACACTAACACTGCCATAGCTGTCCCCTTTCACACCCCACACAGACACAGATTATAACCTTAGAGGTGTGCCATGTCATCATTACATATTTGACCTTATTTAGACAATTATATAGCCATTGATAGCAGAAAGCTGAGATGGCTGTACACCAATATAATTCTATTCCATGGCTTGCATTTTACAGGCCATTCATAAAATGCAGGCCATGCTTTAAGGCCTGCAGTAGAATAAAGTGATAGCAAAGTAAATATTTTTAACAAATAACAAACATGATATACTTACCTGCTCTGTGCAATGGAATTGCACAGAATGGCTGTGATCCTTCTCTTCTCAGGTCTTCCACCGACACTACTAGCTCCTCCTCTTCTCGGTGAAGCTACTTCTTATTGTGGCACACCTGCAGAATTAATCCATGACAGCATTTGACTGAGCCTATGGCTCCGCCTGGCTCAGTGAACCCTGTGAGAGTGGAGAGAGCCGCTACAGGCGGTGCGCTGGCAGGACGGGAAAAAAGTCCTGCCAGCAGTATCTTTGGAGCGGGGAAGGAGCGGTGTATTCACCGCTCCTTCTCCGCTCCTGCCCATTGAAAACAATCAGTTCTGATAGAGGCGCTTTGCGGTGGTTTTTACCCCTTTCTGCATCGCTTTAGCTGACAATCGAGCGGTCTTGCTACGCTGTTTTTAAACAAAATTGATGTCCTTTTTTCCCCACAAATAGAGCTTTCTTTTGGTGGTAATTGATCACCTCTGCATTTTTTATTTTTTGAGCTAAAAACAAAAAAAAAAGAGTGACAATTTTGAAAAAAAAACAATATTTTTTATTTTTTGCTATAATAAATATCCCATTTTTTTTATTTAAAAAACAATCAGTTTAGGCCAACTTGTATTCTTCTACATATTTTTGGTAAAAAAATCGCAATAAGCATATATTGATTGGTTTGTGCAAACGTTATAGCGTCTGCAAAATAGGGGATAGATTTATAGCATTTTTATTTATTTATTTATTTATTTAGTACTAGTAATGGGGGCGATCTGTGATTTTTAGCGGGACTGTGACATTGCGGCGGACAGATTGGACACTTTTGACACTTTTTTGGGACCATTGACATTTATACAGCGATCAGTGCTATAAAAATGCACTGATTACTGTGTAAATGTCACTGGCAGTGGAGGGGTTAACACTAGGGGGCGATAAAGGGGTAACATGTGTTCTCTCATGTGTGTTACTAACTTTAAGGGGGCAGTGTACTGACTGGGGGAGGAGAGAGATCGCTGTTCCTTATTACAAGGTACAACAGATCTGTCCCTCCTCTCTTGTCAGAACGGGAATTTGCCCCGCCACGCGCATCGGGTCCCCCATCCTGCAGTGGGTGTGTGCGTGTCTGCTATGGCTCTTAAAGAATCCAACGTACAGGTACGGCAATTCACACAGGGGAGCCAACCTGCCATCGTAAATGTACGTGAGCCGGTCGGGAAGTGGTTAAGAAGTAAATAAATAATGAAAAAATTGTGAATGATAAGGACAGCTGCTAGCACAGGTCAATAGATAAAAAACAAAAACAAAAAAAACAATAACAATTAATATACAAATAGTGCAGCGCTATCACTAAATAAACATATGTAGCATGATCTCAAAAATTGATAAACATTGTGAAAAATAAATGTAATAAATGAAAAAAGTATAATGTAATACTACGTTTATCAAAGAAAGAAGTCCATGAGGTATCCAAAGAAACAAAAATCAATGAAAGAAGAAAAAAATATATATAAATTCAAGGGTCCCAACAGATCAATAATCCAACAGCAAGGGGTAGAACAGATGATTCTGTGCATAAGAAAGCCAGCTTCCCCAGATCCTCTGTGTGAAACACCTCCAATGCAAAAGATGGCAGCTTACCAGATTGTGGTGGCTTCCAAATTAATGGAAAAGCCAACAGCTCAGGTGTGTCCATAGAGGTGCTGGCGGTCCTGCCATGCTTCAAATCACAACCTCATATCAGGTTCATATACATTGGAATATAAAGAAACATAGCGTGATACTGTATAAAGGTGCTTTATTATATACTCACATGATCAATAATAAAAACAAGCGTGTTGTCATATAAATGCTGCAGCAATGGCCATGGACAGAATATCGAGCGGCTGAGGAGCATGGTGATGTCATATCTGGTCCCGCCCAATGCCTTTTGTCAAACATTTGACGTCGCCTGGGGCCTTTCTTCAGCATAACCAAACAGTCTATCAACTTCTATATAAATCAAACCTTTGGCTCACCACCAGCAAAACTTTGTCCCATAACAGGGTTTAAGGTCCCTGCCTGCTCCAGGGGCCTGAAGAAAGGTCACCACAGCTCAGCTCAGCTGTATCTCAGTTCTCAAAACAGTACACAGCTCCTCTCACAAGTGTGTCCAGTTCCACACCCCATGGATGCTGGCTGACAGCTTTCTGACAGGTGGGTTCACCCTTTTAGGACCAGTAGTCCTGGTTAGGGTTGGAAGCTCTTTCCCACACAAAAATCTCTCAGAGACTCTAAATTGTGAGACCCATATCAAGACTTAAAGTGGTTGTAAAGACAGAAAGTTTTTTTTTTTTATCTTAATGCATTCTATGCATTAGGATAAAAAGCCTTTTGTGTGAGCAGCCCCCCTCAGACCCCCCATACTTGCCTGCGCCACATCTCAATCCAGCAATTTTGCACAAGAGACTCGGCTGTCTGGGACTCTTCCTTCTCATTAGTTGAGAAAACAGGGAAGCGGCATTGGCTCCTGCTGCTGTCAATCAAAGTCAGCAAGCCAATGAGGAAAGAGAGGGGGTGGGGCCAGGCCCCAGGTCTGTGTCTGAATGGACACAGGGTGCTGCGGCTCGGATTCCCCAATAGTAAGCTGCTTGCTGTGGGGCACTCAACAAGAGGGAGGGGCCAGGAGCACCAAAGTGGGACCCGAGAGGAGGAGGATCTAAGCTGCTTTGTGCAAAACCACTACACAGAACAGGTAAGTATTACATTTTTGTTATTTTTAACAAAAAAAAGTGAGACTTTAGTATCAATTTAACAATCCTGGGAAGGCTGTGAAACAATTTTCCTTTTTTGTAATTGTTCACCTTGGAAAGCCTCACCCTATATGGGTGAGAATCCCTGAGTACTCTCAACCTGTCTCTTGTTGTCCCACATTAAAGGGACCACAACCCAAACAATGATGATATACACCTGCTTTCCAGGACCTATCCCTGGCATCCTGTAATGTATCTACACAGATAGCAAGCAATTGTGCTGCAAGTTTCAAAATGACTTGCTAAGCTATTGCTAGACTTGTCAGGCTTCACAAGTTTGTTTCACAATTGCAGCAAGTCCACATTGCATGACTCCAGATCAACTTTCTTTGCAAACATTCTATATAAATTAAAAATTTGTGGGCTAGCAAAATATAATTGGGAAGCTCCTTAGAGTAATGCCCGGAGCCACAATATATATGAATCCCAGCAAAGGAAAATACCAAAACAGTAAGTACAAAAAGTGCATTAAATCATATCTCAATAAAAGTGAAAAATAAAAAATGAAAGGATGTGAAAAAATATATATATCAGAAAAAATGTGAATATTCTGAAAATACAATTGGACACTCAATCATCTTGAGGACACCTATATTCAGTCCATGAACGAGTTAAGCACAAAAAAGTGAAAAAAAAGGAAAAAGAGAGAAAACGTTCCTTTGGTGTATCACATCAAAAAACAGGAAAGTGGTAAATTGTAAAAAACACTTCCAAACACTCATTGATTGCAGAAGAGGAGTAATGGATGTACCCTTACCCCATTCGTTGGACCTCCTCTATGGCAAGGTCATATGGGCTTGCAGATATAACCCTCTGCGGGGACAGATGGAATGTTGATGTCCGGGTCCTGTCAGCGTGCACCACCGACTCCGAATTGATCCGACTGATCCAACTGCTCCAGCATCAGAGGGGGGACTCAGGATTGGGAGGATCCAAAAAGATATAATATACTAGCGCCCATCAAGGTAACAGAGATCGATGCTATCCGGCAGGATGTGAGCCCCAAGGCGGATGTGAGGACCAAGACACGGCAAGGATTAGAGGTTCTGCATTCATTAGCTGGGGAACCAATGTTCTCAGGAAATGCTTGATTGGCATTATCACCTCATGAAACAAACACCTCCATGGATCTTCCACAATCTCTATATTAGTGATCTCTTTAGTATCAATTTAACAATCCTGGGAAGGCTGTGAAACAATTTTCCTTTTTTGTAATTGTTCACCTTGGAAAGCCTCACCCTATATGGGTGAGAATCCCTGAGTACTCTCAACCTGTCTCTTGTTGTCCCACATTAAAGGGACCACAACCCAAACAATGATGATATACACCTGCTTTCCAGGACCTATCCCTGGCATCCTGTAATGTATCTACACAGATAGCAAGCAATTGTGCTGCAAGTTTCAAAATGACTTGCTAAGCTATTGCTAGACTTGCCAGGCTTCACAAGTTTGTTTCACAATTGCAGCAAGTCCACATTGCATGACTCCAGATCAACTTTCTTTGCAAACATTCTGCAAGTCTGCTGGAAGTTCTGGTTCAGTTAAGTTGTGCAATAGTCATCCCACCACAGGGGTCACTGTGGCTGAATTTTCATGCTGTTGACTTGCAGAGCTCTTGTTGTAAACTCACAACAACAACTTCGCTCTTGCTAGAGACTTGCCATGCAAATTTTCTACAAATTGGAAAAGTGTCAACTAGAACTTGCACTTCAAGTGCTCTGCAAGTCTACAACTTGCCAGTGAAAATGTGCAGCAAGTTAACAGACTTACAAACAATTCAAAGCTGCCACAAATTTGTGACAAGCTATCCTTGCTATATGGGTATCTATCTATCTATCTATCTATCTATCTATCTATCTATCTATCTATCTATCTATCTATCTATCTATCTATCTATCTATCTATCTATCTATCAGATAAGTCAAAGCTTTGGCTCACCACCAGCAAAACCTTGTCCCATAACAGGGTTTAAGGTCCCTGCCTGCTCCAGGGGCCTGAAGAAAGGTCACCTCAGCTCAGCTCAGCTGTATCTCAGTTCTCAAAACAGTACACAGCTCCTCTCACAAGTGTGTCCAGTTCCACACCCCATGGATGTTGGCTGACAGCTTTCTGACATTTTTAGACTTTTTTCACAGGTGGGTTCACCCTTTCAGGACCAGTAGTCATAGTTAGGGTTGGAAGCTCTTTCCCACCCGAAAATCTCTCAGAGACTATCTATATCCAGCACAGGTATATCTTTTCTCTGCTGTAATGCAGGATGTGTCTTTCATTTCCCTGGGTTCCTCCTGCTGATTTCTGGTTTCTTCGGACGGAGAGTTCCAGGTTGTCCTTCCCCTGTGTTGAGACTGATGGTGGTGTCCCTGCAGAGTGGATTTCTAACATAAGCTTGGTTAAAGCTTACCTCTGGTAAGCGTACATCGGTATAGGTGGTGGATTTTTTTCACTGGGTGTTTGCTGATCAAGTCTTCAATCACTATTTGTGGAATCATTTGTTTTAAGGACTTTTATATTAAAGTCACTATTAGTCACTGACCCATTTTTCCATCACTGTTTGAGGATTCATTTACTCTAAGGACTTTTATATTGGAGTCACCATTATTCACAGATTTATTTATTATTTATTTTTATTTATTTTAAGTCACACATGGTTTTCAAATATTATCATTTGGGTTGTAATACATATTGTGTTTTTTCAATCATGGCACAATTTGTGAGATATTTTAATAATAATAATTTTGCCTAGATGTGGATCATTCACAATTATATAAAAAATCTCTCTGCTAGCGCGGTTCTGTTAATTATTCCTCTCACAAGTGTGTCCAGCTCCACACCCCATGGATGTTGGCTGACAGCTTTCTGACATTTTTAGACTTTTTTCACAGGTGGGTTCACCCTTTCAGGACCAGTAGTCATAGTTAGGGTTGGAAGCTCTTTCCCACCCAAAAATCTCTCAGAGACTATCTATCTCTCTATTAATCTATCTTACCCCTTGATAATCATTAATAAACTTTAGTGTTTCACATTATATTTCACAGAATGTTTTTGTTTTGTTATTTTACTCTTTCCTCAATCCATATTCAATATTTAATAATAGAGCAAGGTACTTCTAAGGTTAATCCTTTTTGTGAAGTACTTTACATGCTCATTTGCATTCCGGCTGTGAGAACACTTATGCTTTGCAAAGTGTCTCGCTGATGCTGGCAATTCAATCACCTTTAAGTGGTTTAACACATTTGTACTGCGTATTGTACAACACACTTAAATAAGAATTATTTATAGGCAAATAGAACTTATGAATAGAATCCATGTAATATTTTTCAAGAAGATGATTGCCTAATGCTGGCAATAGAAGTTAAAATGTGAATGGATAGTTCATATGAAAAAAAACAACAAAAAAAAAACATTTGATCATAGTCATTATCAGTTATCATTACAGATTTATAAAAATAAGTCTTTGTTGTGTCCTCTGTCCTGGCTAATTATGACTCCTCCGGGTTTCTGTTCAGCCAGTACCAGTCGGAAAATTAAGTTAATAGGAAACTTTGACACCAGGCAAAACCCAGCTAACAAGGATTGTGATGAAAGCGAGTGTCAGATCCCTGCCCTCCTTGCTAACTCACGACAAAGGACCAGCCAACCTCACACCACGCTGTCACTTACGTAACAATGCCGCTCTCAGCTGCGCCCAGCACAAAGATTTTCCAACTTGCGGGACCACAATCTAGATGCCAGCAGCCTGAGAGCGATTGTCACTGGGCTAATTACGCACTTAACCCTTTCACTACCACCACCGACCTTTGATTAAGAAGGGTCAGGACTTCCATCAATTTAGCAATACCAATTATTAATTTAGAATAAGCGTCTGCAACACAAACTGCCACCACAGACAGGTCTGCTCAGAGACCTTACTCTACAACAGTAGCGCTCTTCAAGAGGCAGGTTCATTTATAGCTTGCATTAAGAGTTTTAGAGACAAGGTTAACACTTTTCAAAACAAGGGTTTAATAATGAAAGGTCAAAATTGATGCAAAAAAATATTTACAGAAAAAGGATGTTTCAAAGAGATAAAGACAATATACAGCCACAAAGAAATAAGGTAGAATTGAGGAGGAAGATTACTTGCAATTAATCTCTGAGGGTTGATCAGAGTTCGATCGATAAGTTAGGTAATCGGTTCTCAAACTTGGCAGATGTTTCTGCTTGGATGGTAAAAGGAGAACTGACCATTGTCTTGGCATATCCTCTATTCTATCAGATCAAAGGGGTGTTGACAGCGACCAGTGACCAATCGTCTGGTCATTTTGTTTAGGGGTTGGTTGCTGGGAGGTCTCTACATTCACGACCATGTCCCAGGTATACTTTGTAATACATATTTATATCTCTGCATCCATATATCCATATTATTGTTTAGCATGAGATTTTCTTCAAAACAAATATAAACATGCCAGGTCTCCAATGTCTAGTTTACCGAGGAGGAATAAGGTGTACCAGTGATTTCCCATATAATCTGACATAGGGGTGTCTGGACTTGAAATGTTACAAATTACCTGAGGAAACTAAATATGTCCATATTATGGCTGTGCTATTATTAATTTGAAAGTTATGAAACATGCTGAAATGTCAGAATTATACCGACTATTTGAGCTTTATGTTAATGGAGGTATTTAGGACTGGTACCTGTTCGTTCTCTGAATTGAGAGGGTGACAGTTTTACGATAGGCCTTGACATTCTTCCTGGCCAACAGTTGTTTTCACAGGCCCAATCCTGGTTCTCTAGGTTAAGATAACAACTCTTTTGAAGTGTTTGGAATTAAGCCTATGAATTCCTAAAAATAAGGGAGGAGGGAGGGGGTTCAGAATTCTACTGCAATGTTTAACTGTTAGCCAAGACTGTCATGGCTGCCATTAGGTTCCCAGACAACATGGCCGCTAGCTACAGCTTTTCGTGTGTACAGTATGCAATATCATTACAAGGATAACTTGCCTCAAATTTGTGGCAGTGTTGAATTGGAAGTCTGTTAACTTGCTGCACATTTTCACTGGCAAGTTGTAGACTTGCAGAGCACTTGAAGCACAAGTTATAGTTGACCGTTTTCCAATTTGTAGAAAATTTTCGTGGCAGGTCTCTAGGAAGAGGAAAGTTGCAGTGGTGAGTCTGCAGCAAGAGCTCTGTAAGTCTAGCATAAAAAAATTCAGCCATAGTGACCCCTGTGGTGGGATGACTATTACACAACATAACTGAACCAGCAGCAGACTTGCAAAATGTTTGTAATGGGGACTTGTCGCGATTGTGCAACAACCTTGTGGAGCCTGGCAAGTCTAGCAATAGCTTAGCAAGTCATTTTCAAACATGCAGCTCAATAGCTTGGTATCTGGAGGTTTATTAGGGACATAGCCACCACAAGGGCCTGAGACAGGGAAACATTTGAATGGTACATACTTTATCTACCTACTTAGAAAAATGAATAAACAAAATTTTGTCTAAAACGCTGCTCTTCTTTTCTTTTTCATTTTTTTGTGAAAATATGTTTATTTTATTTAAAAAATAATTCTATTGCACCTTTATGTTTAAAATACATCAATAGCCTGTAAGAAACTCAGAATTTGCCCTCAATCAAGATAGCCACAGCACACTTCTGGCTCCAGGTATGACATCAGCCGCAAAGTACCACCCTACATACTTCATCATCAAAAGCTGACATCCTCAGGAGCTAAGAAAATCCACATTTTGTAAATAAAACTGAGCACCTTGAGCTACAATGTCTCTGTTGATGGATATCATGGCACAGCCATCAAAGTAGAGCCAGTCCCTGTCACAGCCTCTGAGATTGATGAGTAAGTAGATCCCACCATTTTTTGTGGTTGTAGATTTGACAAGATCTACACATAAGTGGGCTTTTCTCAGTTCATGATGACTGAGCATTGGTAAATATCTCTACCTCATCCATTCACATATCAATGTGAGGACTATTTGGTGCCCACAACTCTTCACAGATTTCTGATACTAGGCAGGTGTCTTTAGTTGCCAGAACTACACCACCAAACTGTACCATGTCCTGCCTGATGATTTCCTGAATAGTTCTTGGAAGGAAGTGATCTTCTATATGGTGAGGTTGCAGTCACCCCATGGGGTAAGGCACGAAACCCTCCATGATCACAGGTGGAGATAACCCCTCTTCACGCATGATGAGCTCAGTTGCCTTCAAAGAACGGGGGGTCCCGGACCCAAGTCCTCTTGGGGGGAGGGGGTGTCAAACGGGTGGTAAAATTACACAAAAGAGTGAAGCGTGTTCTTCACAGCTTTTCTTTTTCGTTGGGTGGGCTATCCTTTGAATAAGGATATAGCTGGAGACGAGAATCCAATTGCTTAAATGCAAACTTTCTCTACCTACCTACTACCTACCTCACTTGGAAGAAAAGTGTCCCAGGTGCCTCTCACACTTTAAACGCACCTTCCACATCCTGATAACAAGCTACAACATGTGCTATTCGATCAGCACTAGGCTAACCATTTACCAGCTGCAGTTACTGTAAGATTGAGTAGCCATCTACTTCCAAGCCTGTAATCTCCTTGTAGACAACAATCCAGAGAACAATTGCTTTGACGTGGTGATTATAAAAAAAACTGTCCTGCGATGTCCATTCATCTTCGATCACAGCGTCCGGCGACCCAATAAAAAATTAAAATGGAAAAAACTCCGCCTCCATGGGAGGCTCCCGCTGACTGAAGCCTCTTCGCGATCACAGCTGTTATATAGCTGAGGGCGGGCCACCCGGTGACATAAACAGGTGACCCCGCACTCTCTAACGTTATGTCACATCACATAACATCAGAAGGGGGCGGGGTCACCCTTTTACATCACCAGGTGGCCCCGCCCTCAGCTATATAACAGCTATTATTTTTTTATTGGGACATAGGACGCTGTGATCGAAGATGAATGGACATCGCTAGACAGTTTTTTTATTACAAATAAAGGACTTGTCGAAAATTGTCTCTTGTCATTTTTAACATTTTGACCCTTTTTTGGTGAATGTGTAGGGGCACAATGTACCTGATACCCATTCACATGGGGGGCAGAATCTGGGGGTCCCCTTGTTAAAGGGGGCTTCCAGATTCCAATAAGCCCCCCGCCCGTGGACCCCCACAACCACCAGGCAAGGGTTGTTGAGATGAGGCCCCTGTCTCCATCAACATGGGGACAAGGTGCTTTGGGGGGACCCCAAAGCATCCTCCCCATTTTGAGGGCGTATGGCCTGGTACGGTTCAGGAGGGGGAGGGGAGCTCTCTCGTCTCCCCTCTTTTCCTGCGGCCTGCCCGGTTGCATGCTCAGATAAGGGTCTGGTATGGATTTTGGGGTACCCCTACACCATTTTTTTATTAAATTTTGGCACAGGGTTCCCCTTAATTTCCATACTAGACCTGTAGGGCCTGGTATAGATTTTGGGGGGACCCCACGCTAATCTTTTAATTTGGGTGCAGGGTTCCCCTTAATATCCATACCAGAACCCAAGGGCCTAGTAATGGACTGGGGAGGGGAAACCCATGACATTTTTTTCAATGATTTTCATCTATTTTGCCGGGACCCGATAATACATTACAACCGCAAGCAGTTTTAATTGACTTTTTTCCATTAGAAATGTCATTTTGCTGTGGTACTGTTCTAAACACGGGAAAAATGTGCTACTTTACAGGCATACGAAAGGACACCCCCCAGGCACAATATTTAAAGGAATATTTCATTTTTATTGTTTCACTTTAAGCATTATGATCAAATGGTCCTTATCGTTCAGCTTCCTTTAACAAATGAACTCAACAAATTTCAAATTTTTTCCATCTTTATGTCATTGACTTATTTTGCAACTCTCTGCATTTGTTCACATAACATGCAAGAACCCTAAACCTGAGCCTCGCAAAGAAAATAAGAAGACTCAGCACGGTTTTGCCTGTAATGTGACCCTGAGTGTTGCTGGACCCTGTGTGGTGGAAATCCTGGGCACTACAGAACTGAGGAATTTCCTGCAGGGTGCTGTACAGTTCCAAGGGAGAAGACCCTCATAGTAACAAGGGTACCCAGTCCTTGAAGGTCCTTGGCTGACAAGACCTGCCGTGATGGGTGAATGTTGGACCTCTGACTTGTGTCACGGTCCTGTGGCGGGAGTGGTAAGTAGCCTCTGTGCAAACAGGGGCATGTCATAAATTTTATTCCCTGCAACATTTCTTTTAATCACTTACCCACTGGGCACTTAAACCCCTTCCTAACTAGACCAATTTTCAACTTTCGGTGCTCTCACATTTTGAATGGCAATTACTCAGTCATGCAACACTGTACCCATATTATATTTTTGTCCTTTTTTTCACACAAATAGAGCTTTCCTTTGGTGGTATTTAATCACCGCTGTTTTTATTTTATATGCTATAAATGAAAAAAGACCAAAAATTCTGAAAAAAAAACATTTTTCTTTGTTTCTGTTATACAATTTTGCAATTTAGTAAATTTTCTTCATACATTTTGGCCAAAATTTATACTGCTGCATATCTTTGGTAAAAATAACCCAAATCCATGTATATTATTTGGTCTTTGTTAAAGTTATAGGGGTTGATTTACTAAAACTGGAGAGTGCACAATCTGATGCAGTCGTGCATGGTAGCCAGTCAGCTTCTAATTCAGTTTGTTCAATTCAGCTTTGACAACAAAAACCTGGAAGCTGATTGGTTTCTATGCAGAGCTGCACAAGATTTTGCATTTTCCAGGTTTAGTAAATCAACCCCAAAGAGTCTACAATCTATGGTGCCAATCATTGAAAACTAATCACACGTGATGTACTGACCACCTATCTCAATTCTTGAGACCATAACAAGCCAGGAAAGTACAAATACCCCCCAAATTACCCTTTTTTGGAAAGTAGACATTCCAAAGTATTTAGTAAGAGGCATAGTGAGTTTTTTGAAGTTGTATTTTTTTCCCACAATTCTTTTTTTTGTTTTTTTTTTCACAAAATTGTCATATTAACAGTTTATTTCTCGAACACAGGATATGCATACCCCCTCTACCTTAGATAGGTAGGTGCTAGAGTAGTGTTTTTGTTTGTACTGTCAGTGCAGGTAAATTTAGGCAGGCCTAGCAAGCTAGGCCTGTATGTTTTTGATCTGGGGGCAGGGGAGTGGTTTAGTGTAGCAACATGTGACTGACATGTACTTTATCTCTCTGCGCCTCCTTTGTTACCAGAGGGTTCTGGAAAAGAGGCAGGGCAGAGAGTGAAAGTGACATGGAGTGTATCTGGGAGCCCTGACCTATCCCCAACTAGGATTGGCAAGAGGCAGGCCACCTATATATTCTCATGGTAAGCCTGCCATGGGAGGAGTTGTCGGGTGAAGAACTGCGATGATGGAGTGTTAGCCTTTGAGGGAAACCCCCTTTCTGGGGGGAGCGAACTCAGGCCTGTGGCCCGGGAGCTGGGAGGGAGCCTCTCTTTACACATTCATTAAGAGGTGTCCAAGAACAGGAAGAGGAAGTGGGGAGTACTGCCGTGAAAGTCATTCAGGAGGGATTCATGCAGGTAGGTGAGTGAGAAGCACAGTGAGATGCTCTGGGAGAGACATGCCAGGATTGGATGTAAAGCCAGAGGGAGAGACTGTGGTATTGTTTAAGTCAAATCGCTGCAGCCAGGAGGGTTGGCAGGATTTGAACCGGACTTGCTGGGATCAGTAGTCCACCAAGTATCAGTTAGCACAACTATTCTTTTGATCTAAAATGGTTGGTACCACAGGGGGGACTGCAGACCCCCGCCTGCAAATGGTTACTAGGAAAATGTTAGGACTTATTCAGAGTGAGGCCTAGCCATGTGCTAATGGTGACAGGAATCTAGAATTGGACAGTAGAGAAAAGCAAGTGATCTCAAGTAGTGTGCTGGAGGAGATGTGAAGTAGCAGAGACTGTCAATTTAGATTTAACTACATTTATTTCTACTAAGAAAGGTTCATCATTCGGTCATCCCATGTCCCTTTTCCCCATCCAAGTTTAAGCCCCTAATAAAAACAACAAAAACAAGCAAGAGACGGTTCATTGATTGGAGAAAGTGTGCCTAAAATGGATGTCTGACCAAGCAGGGTGATGTGTGGAGCTGAAACATGCAGCGACCCCATGGGGGCAGTGCTACATATGCATACCACAAATTACACCCCAAAATACATTCTACTAATCCTTCTGAGTATGGTGATACCACATATGTGAGACTTTTACACACCATGGCCACATAGAGGGGAACAACATGCAGGGAGCACCATCTAGTGTTCTAGGGGCATAAATTACACATACCATTTCTTGTCTACCTCTTGCACTTTTGAGGGCCCTGGAGCACCAGGACAATGGAAACGCCCAAAAAATGACTCCATTTTTGAAAGAAAACACCCCAACGTATATTCTATGAGGCATAATGAGTCTTTTGAACATGTCATTTTTTCCCACAAGTTTTTGGAAAATGTGGAAAGAAAATGAAAACCTATTTTTTTTTTTTACTCAAAGTTGTCCATTTATACAATATTTCTAACACATAGCATGTACATAGAAAAAATTACACCCCAAAATATATTATGCCGCTCCTCTTGAGTATGGCGATACCACACGTGTGAGACTTTTACACAGCCTGGCCACATACAGAGGCCCAACATTCAGGGAGCACAGTCAGTCATTCTAGGGGCATACATTTCAAATGTAGTTTGACTACCTATTACACTTTTGTGAGGCACTGTAGTGGCACTAATGGGCACTGTAGTGGCATGGATGTGGCACAGATGAGAACTGATGTGGCATAGATGAAGCATGGATAAACCGTGGATGGGGATGGATGAGCCGTGGATGGGGATGGATGAGCCATGGATGGGGATGGCTGAGCATGGGGGGGGGTGCCTGAGCATTGATGGTGATGGCTGAACATGGATGGGGATGGCTGAGTATGGATGGATGGATGAGTATGGATGGCATGGCTGAGTATGGATGGTATGGCTGAGCATGGATGGATAGATGAGTATGGATTGCATAGCTAAGTATGGGTGGGATGCCTGAGCATTGATGGGGATGGCTGAACATGGATGGGGATGGCAGAGTATGGATGGGATGGCTGAGCATGGATGGATGGATGAGTATGGATGGCATGGCTGAGCATGAATGGATGGCTGAGTATGGATGGCATGGCTGAGTATGGATGGGATGGCTGAGCATGGATGGATGGATGAGTATGTATGGCATGGTTAAGTATGGATGGCATGGCTGAGCATGGGTGGATGGATGGATGAGTATGGATGGCATGGCTGAGTATGGAAGAATGGATGAGTATGGATGGCATGGCTTAGTATGGATGGATGAATATGGATGGCATGGCTGAGTATGGATGGCATGGCTGTCTATGGATGGCATGATGAGTATGGATGGCATGGCTGAGCATGGATGGATGAGTATGGATGGCATGGCTGAGTATGGATAGCATGGCTGAGTATGGATGGCTGTGAGTATGGATGGTTGTGAGTATGGATGGCATGGCTGAGCATGGATGGATGGATGAGTATGGATGGCATGGCTGAGTATGGATGGCTGTGAGTATGGATGGCATGGCTGGGCATGGATGGCTGGCTGAGTATGGATGGCATGGCTGAGCATGGATGGATGAGGCAGGAATTGGCACAGAGCAGCACTGTGAGCATTACAGATCTAGCCCACAGCGCTGCTGCAACCAATCTCTCCCCCTCTATTCTCACACTGTACTGATCAGTACAGAGAGGGGAGAGATGAACCGGGCATAAGCCGGCTTGTTTACAACTGATCTCTCCGTTATTTGATGGAGCCATCACGTGGTAAAGGGCCGCTGCCATCGGCCATATACCGGGACCCGGTGGTCACGGATATACCCAGGTGCGCGCCCCAGGGGGTGTGCGGGAGTGAGATTCTGGGAGGACATTATAGTACGCCCTTCCAGAGTTATCCGACCATCTTGCAGCAGTTTTTTTGGCTATGGGTGGTCAGCAAGTGGTTAAATTAGCTGTCATGTTGTTTAAAAAAAAATGGATTGTGCTTTTCAATTTGACCACTAGAGGGCACTGGGAGCCTTGCTCTGTGTTTCTCTTAAAAAAAAAAGAGCCTGTCCTCAAGCACGCGCGTGTTTGGCGTGCACGTGGCGGCACCGCGAATGCGTGGTGATATCAGGAAGCCGGCGGCAGTCATATTTTGTAGGTTCTGAAGCCTGGGAGGCTGGAGGACGCACAAGGGGCACAGAGCAGGCTATTCATGGGGGGTCACATGAGTCCTTAGTGTGGCAAGTGGCAGCCTAGTCTATGTTGCAATTGTTGGGGGCTATAGTGTCTAAATGACTTAAAGCTACAGTCCTCCAGGGGAAAGTGTGGTACTGAGGAACTTGTGTCACTATTCTCAGAAGCCAGTTACCATCCGCTTAAGCAAGCTGTCTTCCAGAAAGCGCAGTGGGGGGAGCACGGCATCAAGGAGCACAAGTTTTTCACCAGCTGCCCCTGAAGAGGCTATTTGGAGCTCTGCTGTTATATCCTCCCTGGAAAGACCAGAGGCGACCTGACAGTCTGAGCCACTGCATCTGTCTGGCATTGTGTCTACTACCGGTAGTTTTACCTCAGCTTATGTTACTAAAGAGGACCCGTCTTCAGCTTTGGCTGGTTTGGAAAGCAAGATTGCTGGATGATTACTTCTGTCATGCAAGGTGACAGGAAGCGTGACAGGTCCCCTTCCCCTAATCCTCCTGTATTGGAGCAAGAGTGGGTTGATGAGGTTGAAGAGGTAATAGTTAATGACCTAGGTGATATTCAAGCAGAGGAGTTTGCCTCTGGGGAATCAGGGCCTGAAGATGCCCAGATTGTGTCAGCTTCCCAGTCGCAAAAGCTTCTCATCCATTCTCTTATGCAGATGGTTCGTGCAGCTCCAGTGGAGGTCACTGAGACCCTTTATTCCTCCCTAAGGTCTTTAAAACCTCTGCAAGGTGTGCAGGTGTTTCCCTTTCACCCACTTTTGGAGCAGGTGGTGTATTCTGACTGGGAGCACCCAGACAGGATTTTTGTTTCTCCAAAGAGATTCTCTGTATTATATCTGATGGAGGAAAAGTTTGTTAAAAAGTGGAGCATATCGGCTGTAGATGCAGCAGTCTCCTCCCTGAGCAAGGCCTTAACTTGTCTGGTGGATAATGCACAGGTCTTTAAGGACCCTGTAGATAAGAAGTTGGAATCCTTGTTAAGGGCTTCCTTCTCTCTGGCGGGTTCCGCTATTCAGCACACAGTGACGACAATTGGTGGTCTGTCAGGCCTTAAAGGATCAGGCTAGACGGCCCTATAGCAGGGAAGATACAGCAGAGGAGATGGCAGATTTGCCTCAGGCATTATGCTTTGCTAAAGATGCCCTTAAAGACTCTATACAGCAGGTCTCCCGGTCAGCTCTTTTATCTGTGTACATGTGCAGAATTTTGTGGTTACAAAAATGGTCAGCTGAGCTTCCTTATAAAAGGTTGCTAACTGGTCTTCCATTTCATGGAGAACATTAATTTGGGGAGGATCTTGATAAATACATCCAGAAAATTTCTGGAGGAAAGAGCTCGCTTCTTCCTGTGAAGAAGGCAGCTAAGCGCCCCTCATTTAAGGAATCAGGAATTGCTTCCTCAGACTTTTCAGGCCCTAGGCAGTTTCGACAGCAACAGGGTTCTGGGGCCAGAGGTAAACAGCAAGGCCAGGGCCAGAAAAGGCTGGCGCCAAGACTGGCACCAAGCCTTCCTTGGACCCCCCCACTCGTGCAGGTGGGGGGAAGGTTGTTACAGTTTGCAAGAGTTTGGGAAATGCTGGTTCAGGACAAGTGGGTCATCTCCACAGTGTCTAGAGGGTATAGGCTTGATTTTTAGGTCTGCCCTCCTTAACGATTTTTAATATCCAGCGTTCCCTCTGACCCCTTGAAGAAGGGCTTATTGTTCCAGGCACTAGATCACTTGAGGCTGCAAGGGGTAATTATGGAAGTCCCAGCAGCCAAAAAGGGTACAGGGTTCTATTCAAACTTGTTCACAGTTCCAAAACCAAATGGGTACATTAGGCCTATCCTGGATCTAAAGGTGCTGAACCGTTATCTTTCAGTGCGGCCCTTTCGGATCTAATCAATTCGCTCTGTGGTGGCCTGTCTCCAAGTAGGAGATTTCCTGGCATCCATAGACATCAGGAATGCATACCTGCATGTGCCAATTTTTCAGCCTCATCAAAGGTTTTTGTGTTTTGCAATTGCAGTGTGGCACTTCCAGTTTGTGGCTCTGCCCTTCTGGCTTGCAACAGCCCCCTTAGTCTTCACAAAAACCCTGGCACCAGTGTTGGGCCTTCTGAGGTCTCTGGGGTTTTTGATTTTAGGCTACCTAGATGATCTCTTGCTCAGGGATCAGTCTTTGCAGATTTTGAAACAAAATGTAGCCCTTACGGTTCAATTCCTGGAACACCTGGGCTGGGTCATAAATATCTAGAAGTTGGCTTTGAAGCCAGTTTAGTGTCTGGAATACTTAGGTCTGGTTCTAGACACAGCCCAGGCAAAAGTGTTCTTGCCTCCAAGAAAGGTCAATGCCTTGAAGGATCAGGTTCGACAGGTAAAGGGAAAGAGACACCCTCCTATCCGGCTCTGTATGAGTCTGCTGGGAAGGATGGTGTCCTCATTTGAGGCAATTCCCTATGCCCAGTTTCATTTGAGACCCCTACAGCAGAACATTCTGTCAGGATGGAACAAAAAGCGGCAAGCTCTGGATTGTTGTATGTCAATCAATACATGATCAATACATGATTGGGAAATTCTTTCCTTTCTTCAGTCAGGACAGCAGACATTAAACCTTATCAGTGTACTTTCAGAGGCCTTTGGCTTCACACTCTTTGATCCAAACTTTTCTTCAGGGAATAAATTGATTGTTGCCTCCTGTTAAGTTACCTCTTTGTCCTTGGGACTTGAATTTGATTTTGTCTGTGCTACAGAAGCAGACCTTTAAACCTATCAGAGTGATTCCATTAGTTAATTTGACACGAAAACTAGCCTTACTTTTTGCAATCACTTCGGCTAGAAGGGTATTGGAATTGAAAGTTCTTTCTTATAAAGAACCTTATTTAATCCTGCACCATGATAAGGTGGTGCTACGTCCTCTTTTGTCCCTTTTGTCTAAGGTCATTTCTGGTTTTCATTGAAATCAGGATATTATTCTACCCTCCTTTTTCTCTCAGTTCGCCAGAAGAGAAGCGGTTGCACTCTTTGGACATGGTACGTGCGGTCAGAGTCTATCTGCAAAGATCTGCAGGCATCAGAAGTTATAATGCATTTTTTGTCCTGCCAGAAGTGCCCAAGAAGGGTCAAGCAGCTTCCAAGGCATCCATTTCACTTTGGATTCACCAGTTGATCATTTAGGCCTATGGCCTGAAAGGTAAAACTCCTCCTTTTAGGGTAAGTGCTCATTCTACCAGGGGGGTAGGAACCCCCTGGGCTTTTCGCCATAAGGCATCAGTGGCGCAGATTTGTAAGGCCGCTACATAGTCTTCAGTACATACATTCACAAGATGTTATCAGGTGGATGTTAGAGCAGCAGAGGATTCAGCTTTTGGCCATAGTGTGTTACAGGCTGCTGTATACATTTTGATGGTGTTTTTTTGTGTCTCCCTCCCCTCAAAGGGCTTGCTCTGGGGTGTCTGAGTTAGTAATGTATTGCCTGCTCTGTGTCCTGTGATGTACAAAAAAGAAAATAGGATTTTTTCTAGATACCTGTAAAATCCATTTCTTTAAGTACATCACAGGACACAGAGGTCCCTCCCCTCTCTTTTTTAGAGTTCATTGCTGTCTACAAAACTAGAGTACTTCCTATAAGGGAGAAGTTATATAGAGGAGGACTTCCTGTCTGTTTTGATCTGCCAGTGTCCATTCACTTATAGGTAGCGTATAACCCAGTTAGTAATGTATAGTCTGCCCTGTGTCCCATGATGTACTCAAAGAAATGGATTTTACAGGTAAGTATGTAGAAAAAAATCTAATTTTTATTCTCTAGGGTCTTTGCTAAATAAAAGTTACAGAAAAGGTCTGGTCTTCAAGTGGTTGAGATAACAACAACGTGTCACGTTGGTCATCAATCACTGCAACAACGTGTGGTGTAATTTTTTTTTTTTTTTTTACTTGTTTACAAACTTTTATCAAAAGTAACACAAAGTGCAATACAATCCAGAATAAAAACTGCTGAATTGCAGAAAAAAAAATTTATCAGTTGCAATCTTTTTTAGTCTACAGGAAACGGTTCCTACCAAGAAAAGGACAGCTAGTTGTGTTTTCCTCCCCCAGGCCAAAGTTCCCAGTTCTCCCCTGATCACATATTATGTAGCAGGGCAAGATGACCTGGAGGTAACTTCAAAGAATAATCACAGATATATCTTAATGGCTGTTGGAAATGAAACGTGTAGTCCATTTCAAGTTGCATCTCTTTGAGAGACCCCACGACCCATCATTTTTTAATGCTTTTGTGTGTCGGCTACAAATCATCTGTTGAGATTGTAGAGGTATGGATGTAAAAGGACAAAAGAAAAATACATTCCCTGAAACGCACTTCCGAAAAAAAAATATAAGCCAGTTTTCTAATTTCATTTCTTTTGTTCTTCTATCACCTTCAAGTAACAAACTCCATATTGCTGAACTAAGATAATAATCTTAATATTATTCAGTCCACCTAAAATACAGTTGAACACATTGTGGTAGTGAGACCATTTCTTTGTTGTAGACCCAATGCATAACTAGTAGAAATATGTTTAAATATTAATTCTAAATAAATGTTTTATTATGTATCCAAATAATTTGAATGATGCTGGAATACAAATGTACTTTACTGGAGTAGTAAAGATAACTCTATACAAAAAAAATGACTGCAGAGGTTTGGTATATAATAATATATCTGCCTAGTGCTGTTTTCATGAGCTAAGAGAATACTAGAGCTTGCATTGTCAACCAGAGAGTAACAACTTTATAATATTCAAGCTTATTTGACAAGCAAGGACAAATTGGCAAACTGCAGTAACCCAAAGCAGCCAAACTGAAACTATTTCACAGGTCTCATAGCTATAAACTGAACCTTGATTGATTGCAGTGGGTCTCTGAACTTTGCATAAGCCTGTTTTATAAAATCATTTAACTGTATAAGCTAACCATAATGGAAATAACCTTAAAGGAGAAGTACAGCCAAAGCTCATTTAGCTGTACTTCTACTGTGGATCAGAGGAGTGCAGTTCATTCTACACTCCTGTGACCTGTTTTTCTCGCTTCTCTGCCTTTTGGCTAAGATCAGGGATTTTTTTCTCAGAAAATAGGTGCAGGAACTCAACCCCCCGAAGCCCCTCTCCCCAAGGGTGTGCTACATGCAGAGTTCTGGGGCGTGTTTGGTGCATAGTACAGAGTTTAGGGGTGCGCTGTGTGTAGAGTTCCAGGGTGCGCTTGGTACATAGTACAGAGTTTAGGGGTGCACTACCTGCAGAGTTCGGGGTGTGCTATGTGCATAGTGCAAAGTTCAGGCTTGCGCTGCATACAGAGTGCAGAGTTTAGGGGTGCGCTGCCAACAGAGACAGAGTTTAGGGGTGCGCTAAACACAGAGTGCAGAGTTCAGCCTTCTTCCACAGATTCTTATCTCTACATCCCCCATCCATATCTCACTTTCACCCCTCTTCAGCTCTGTCCTCTGCATGCAACTTCCCCTCCACTTCACCCATTCCCCCCCCCCCCCTTAAAAGCTCCACCATCTTCCACATATCTTACTTTTGTTGTTGTATTAAGCTAAAGCACTCAGCCGACTCTAGTACAGTGAGGAAAAAAAGTATTTGATCCCCTGCTGATTTTGTATGTTTGCCCACTGGCAAAGAAATGATCAGTCTATAATTTTATTGGTAGGTTTATTTTAACAGTGAGAGACAGAACAACAAAAATATCCATAAAAACGCATTTCAAAAAAGTTATACAGTGGGGACGGAAAGTATTCAGACCCCCTTAAATTTTTTACTCTTTGTTATATTGCAGCCATTTGCTAAAATCATTTAAGTTCATTTTTTTCCTCATTAATGTACACACAGCACCCCATATTGACAGAAAAACACAAAATTGTTGACATTTTTGCAGATTTATTAAAAAAGAAAAACTGAAATATCACGTGGTCCTAAGTATTCAGACTCAGTATTTAGTTGCTTTGCTCAGTATTTAGTAGAAGCACCCTTTTGATCTAATACAGCCAAGAGTCTTTTTGAGAAAGATACAACAAGTTTTTCACACCTGGATTTGGGGATCCTCTGCCATTCTTCCTTGCAGATCTTTTTGAATTCTGTCAGGTTGGATGATAACAGTTGGTAGACAGCCATTTTTAGGTCTCTCCAGAGATGCTCAATTGGGTTTAAGTCAGGGCTCTGGCTGGACCATTCAAGAACAGTCACAGAGTTGTTGTGAAGCCACTCCTTCATTAATTTAGCTGTGTGCTTAGGGTCATTGTCTTGTTGGAAGGTAAACCTTTGGCCCAGTCTGAGGTCCTGAGCACTCTGGAGAAGGTTTTCGTCTAGGATATCCCTGTACTTGGCCGCATTCATCTTTCCCTCGATTGCAACCAGTCGTCCTGTCCTTGCACCTGAAAAACACCCCCACAGCATGATGCTGCCACCACCATGCTTCACTGTTGGGACGGTATTGGACAGGTGATGAGCAGTGCCTGGTTTTCTCCACACATACCACTTAGAATTAAGGCCAAAAAGTTCTATCTTGGTCTCATCAGACCAGAGAATCTTATTTCTCACCATCTTGGAGTTCTTCAGGTGTTTTTTAGCAAACTCCATGCGGGCTTTCATGTGTCTTGCACTGAGGAGAGGCTTCCGTCAGGCCACTCTGCCATAAAGCCCCGACTGGTGGAGGGCTGCAGTGATGGTTGACTTTCTACAACTTTCTCCCATCTCCTGACTGCATCTCTGGAGCTCAGCCACAGTGATCTTTGGGTTCTTCTTTACCTGTCTCACCAAGGCTCTTCTCCCCCGATAACTCAGTTTGGCCGGACGGCCAGCTCTAGGAAGGGTTCTGGTCGCCCCAAACATCTTCCATTTAAGGATTATGGAGGCCACTGTGCTCTTAGGAACCTTAAGTGCAGCAGAATTTTTTTTGTAACTTTGGCCAGATCTGTGCCTTGCCACAATTCTGTCTCTAAGCTCTTCAGGCAGTTCCTTTGACCTCATGATTCTCATTTGCTCTGACATGCACTGTGAGCTGTAAGGTCTAATATAGACAGGTGTGTGGTTTTCCTAATCAAGTCCAATCAGTATAATCAAACACAGCTGGACTCAAATGAAGGTGTAGAACCATCTCAAAGATGATCAGAAGAAATGGACAGCACCTGAGTTAAATATATGTGTCAAAGCAAAGGGTCTGAATACTTAGGACCATGTGATATTTCAGTTTTTCTTTTTTAATAAATCTGCAAACATGTGAACAATTCTGTGTTTTTCTGTCAATATGGGGTGCTGTGTGTACATTAATGAGGAAAAAAACTTAAGAACTTAAATGATTTTAGCAAATGGCTGCAATATAACAAAGAGTGAAAATTTTAAGGGGGTCTGAATACTTCCCGTCCCCACTGTAAATTGATTTGCCTTTTAATGAATGAAATAAGTATTTGATCTCTTCACAAAAACATGACTTAGTACTTGGTAGCAAAACCCTTGTTGGCAATCACAGAGGTCAGCTATTTCTTGTAGTTGGCCACCAGGTTTGCACACATCTCAGGGAGGATTTTGTCCCACTCCTCTGTGCAGATCCTCTCCAAGTCATTAAGGTTTTGATGCTGATATTTGGTAATTCTAACCTTTATCTCCCTCCATATAGTTTTTTAAGGGATTAAGGTCTGGAGACTGGCTAGCCACTCTAGGACCTTAATGTGCTTTTTTTTGAACCACTCTTTTGTTGCCTTGGCTGTGTTTTGGGTCATTGTCACGCTGGAAGACCCATGCACGACCTATTTTCAATGCCCTGGCTGAGGGAAGGAGGTTCTCACCCAAGATTTCACGGTACATGGCCCCGTCCATCGTCCCCTTGATGCGTTGAAGTTGTCCTGACCCCTTAGCAGAAAAACACCACCAAAGCATAATGTTTCCACCTCCATGTTTGACAGTGGGGATGGTGTTCTTGGGGTCATAGGCAGCATTTCTTCTCATCCAAATATGGCGAGTTGAGTTGATGCTAAAGAGCTCGATTTTGGTCTCATCTGACCACAACACTTTCACCCAGTTCTCCTCTGAATCATTCAGACGTTCATTAGCAAACTTCAGACGGGCCTGTACATGTGCTTTCTTGAGCAGGGGGACCTTGCAGGAGTGATGCAGGATTTCAGTCCTTCATGGCGTAGTGTGTTACCAATTGTTTT
This sequence comes from Lithobates septentrionalis, assembly GCA_037952835.1. Lineage (NCBI taxonomy): Eukaryota > Metazoa > Chordata > Amphibia > Anura > Ranidae > Lithobates > Lithobates septentrionalis. The sequence goes on from JBBDGP010001358.1 coordinate 427,826, forward strand.
CTTGGTGACTATGGTCCCAGCTGCCTTGAGATCATTGACAAGATTCTCTCGTGTAGTTCTGGGCTGATTCCTCACTGTTCTCATGATCATTGAAACTCCATGAGGTGAGATCTTGCATGGAGTCCCAGACCGAGGGAGATTGACAGTTATTTTGTGTCTCTTGTATTTGCAAATAATCACACCAACTGGTGTCACCCTCTCACCAAGCTGCTTGGCGATGGTCTTGTAGCCCATTCCAGCCTTGTGTAGGTCTACTGTACAATCTTGTCTCTGACATCCTTGGGCAGCTCTTTGTTCTTGGCCATGGTGGAGAGATTGGAATCTGATTGATTGCTTCTGTGGACAGGTGTCTTTTATATAGGTAACAAGCTGAGATTAGGAGCACTCCCTTTAAAAAAGTTCTCCTAATCTTAGCTAGTTACCTGTATAGAAGACACCTGGGAGCCAGAAATCTTGCTGATTGATAGGGGATCAAACAGTTATTTCACTCATTAAAATGCAAATCAATTTTAAACCTTTTTTAAAATGCCTTTTGCTGTATATTTTTGTTATTCTGTCTCTCACTGTTAAAATAAACCTACCATTAAAACTATAGACTGATCATTTCTTTGTCAGTGGGCAAACATACAAAAGCAGCCGGGGATCAAATACTCACTGTACCTCCCAGCACACTGTAGGTTGCTCCGACTCTCTCACTTGCAGGGAGATCATCTAGTGGGGGTGTCGACATCCGAAATGCACCTGGGCACCTGCATTTCCCTTGTTCCCATCCTGCTCCCAGTGGGGGCAGTTCAGGAGATCTGATCTGTGGGAGCCGTTGGGAGACAAACTATCACTGGTAAACATGGAAGCCAGACTTCTGTGTTTACATGTGATAGTGGTGAGCAGGGAGCAGAGGGCCTGTACCAGAGGTGGTAGAACTGAGTTCCACCAAGTTCCAGCTGAAAAAAAGCCCTGGCTAAGATCAAGTGTAGTATCTGTTCTCATCACTGATCTAGTGGAGGTTCTGTGCTGTTATTCTGGCCTGACCAAGGTCAGAATGTATAACTATGAATCTCTGCTAAAGTGATGGGGGCTTGGAAGGTTAGTACCGGCTGGAACAGAAACCGTTGCGCCCACAGGCAGTTGGGGCATGGTAGTAATTCACCCGGGAAAGCTGGAAGAACCCATTGCCTCCTGGTTTGAACATTTTACCTTGTCTGGCCATAGGCTGGGAAGGCAGAAGGTCCGTAGTGTCTGTGCTCCTTGGGAGTGGTTGCGGTAGGGGTGCTCTTGTATGTGAAAAGGCACGTGTGTGAAAAGGCACATGGTCACAGTCACCAAATTTACTTTCTTTCTGCACTGTGCCTCTATGGGCTGGGCCTTTTGGCTAAAGTCTGGGGCAATTTTTGTCTACCAGGCCTTAGGGCCCAGCCAGTGCACAATTTGGCACAGCCATTTTTTTCATTTTCTATTTATTTTTCCTCCACTGTTTGTCACTTTTCACTTTTGTGTGTGTTTTCTCACGGATGAAGGGTGTGAGTCCTCGGGCTTGCCCTGAGGTCTAGGGGGAGGATGTGTGGCCATCAGGCTCCTTCCTCCCCTGCCTCTGGGAGGCCTCTCTTCGGCAGAGCTCCCCTGACCTAGTATTTGATGAATGGCTTTGGCTGTCTTGGAAGAACCTTCTAGAGGCCTTCTAGCTAGGCAGACAATGTAAACCTATGTCCCTGTCAGGAGCCCTGTGCCCTGGGGGTCAGGGTAGAAGTCATACTCCTTCGGGGGGTGGACTAAAGCACACCCTTAAGTGCACTTTTTAGTATGTGTTTCACATGCATGTTTTTAGTTCACTTACGGGTTTTTTCGTTCTAGGTTTTGCACCACCGCAGACTTGATAAAAAAATCCAAAATCCTGTGACCTGTTTCTAGCTGAAGCCTGCTGTCGCCTGACGTCACAGAGCTGGTCCAGGCTGGGGAAAGATCAAGACCATATGGTCGGGATCCACCCAGGAGCCTGGACCTAGCCACTGAGAGCCTGAGCCAACTCCTCCCACCCCCTCCACAGCCAACCAGTGAGATCCGGAGGGGCGTAGAGCAGACAGCAGTGACTGACAGTCATCAACTCTCTGCTCACAGAGCACTTAAAACTGACAGCAATCAGTGGTCTTTGATCGCTCAGTTCTCAGTCTTAGAGCTGGTGGGGGGCAGATGCAGCATTGGACCAAGGTAATGATAAAGTTATGATGGCTGATAAAAGAAAACCTATACTTCTCTTTTAATCATTAATCATTGCACCAGAACTAATCTGTAGCAAATCAGCTATGGAATTTTAAATGGACCGCAAGTAGCTTTATAAGTTTGCACAAACAAATTGCTGACATGTTAAAATATGCAGTAACAGTATACAACAGTATAGTTTTTCAAAAATTTGTTAGAAGTAGTCATTGGGCTCCAGCCAAGTGATTTTACTGAGATTATGTCATCAGTATGCTATGGGAGGAAGACTTTCCTCAGTTTCCCGTATTCCATTGTTATACTTTTTGATGCTGAGGCCAAAGAGGTGTGGTTGCTGGGTTTTATTACAATAAATTTAATCAGTCTCTTAAGCCAGCCAGCACCCGAGGTTTACTCCCCCCTCATCACGTTGCAGTCTGGTGGAACCCCATTGACCAAGTCGCTGAGCGATTGCTCCCTCGATCAGCCTCGGCTTCTCGACCTTTCTCGGGGGACATCAAGCTCTCTGCCTGCTGTACATGCTGACTAGGTAGCTCCAGCAGACAGTCAGCAGCTCCAGATACCGACAGCACAGGCGGTAGTGCATTCTGTTTCTCCAGCTGGAATAGCACAGGCAGTGGTTGCGCACCTCACCCCCACACTTACTGAAGGTGTGGACCAAGCTGTATTTAAGGGTCTGCAGCAGCTTCATCGAGATGCGCAGCTCCGAGCCCAGAGGATCACACAGACTGAGGAGTGGATCTCCTCCATTAAGGATGAAGATACAGCGGTCTCCGCAGCAATAGCCAGACTCACCAGTGCCCACAGGGAACTACAGGAGAAGGTAGATGACCTTGAGAATCAGTCTAGGCCCAACAATCTGCAAATCATGGGGTTGCCAGAATCCTATATGGCTGCCATGCTAGTTAAACCCTGCTCCACTACCATTACAGAGCAGCTAGGTCTCCGCTTTACTGAATTTTAATACGTTATTGCCTAATGTATGGAGTTAGTGTAAAATAATTAATGCATTTATTTGCAGAATAATTTATTTTTTCGGCTTAAGGATATTCATTTTGGTATTAAACTTACTGGACTGATATTATCCTGATATCGAGTGAATACTAGTGGGGGTATTTAATTACAATAAACTCAAATATAGTTCCGATTATTGCACTTATTTGCATACTGAGAGCAGCTGGCTCCACACATTGAACGATAAATCACACTTACGGTCAGCCTAGGTTTTTATCATTCACCGAGTAACCATGATTCAATACCAATCCATCCGTTGTAGATGGAAATTGGTATTGGAGGTGTATTTTAAAGTCGGGTAATTTTTAATACTTATGATAATAGACACTTATTGCTTTGTTATTGGCATAAGGACGGTGAATGGCTGTGTGGTGTCATGAGTAAAGATACGAGCATATAAGGGTCAATTGCCGGTCGTTAATACATGTATAAAAGCTGGGAGCTGTGCTGTGTGGTCACGCCCTCTGACGAAAGCATTGAGGGGATTATAGGGGATTCCCATAAAAGCAATGTGGTGAAGGATTTATCTGGGATTTTGATCAGCAGAGAGTTGGTGTTTAACATTCTTAAACGGATCAGCTACCACCCCACACCCTGCTGTACACAATTAAGACACAAGTGGAACTTTTCATCTTTATTTATATTTTATTTCACATATGAACTTCTTAAGTGCTGCTAATGTTTAAAAGACTTTGTTTTTTTAACATATTTTTTGATACATGTTAGAAGGAAGGTCTAATGCGTAAGCCACTGCATTAATCCTGCGAAGAATACAAAAAGGCCCAATAAACCGAGGTGCAAATTTCAGAGAGGGAACACGAAGATGACAGCCAGATCCCTATCCTGTCCCTATTCAGGCAGGCATCTGCGGTCAGCATGGAGTCTGTACCTATCATTAGCATGTCGCAAAGCCTCCTGGACTTGTGCCCAAGTGGACCAAAGACCATGGAGATGCTCCTCTAACACAGGAATACTCTGCGGAACAAATGAGTCAGGCAACATGGAAGGTTGGAAGCTATAGTTCGCCATAAACGGGGACAATCGGGAAGCAGAATTCAAAGAACTATTGTGAGCAAACTCCGCCCACGGTAAGAGGTCTGGCCAGTTGTTATGATGATCAGAAATATAGCAACGTTGGAATTGCTCCAAGGACTGATTGGCTCATTCTGCGGCCCCATTAGACTGCAAGTGATACGCAAAGTAGAAAGCAAGCTGAATTCCCAACTGTGCACAAAAAGCTCTCCAGGACCAGGACACAAACTGACTACCCCTATCTGAGACAATCACCTTGGGTAGCCCATGTAAGCAAAAGATCTCCTGAGCAAAAATGGAAGCCAGTTCCTTCTTAAGTAGAGTACAACAGGACATTTTCGAGAACCGTTCAACTACCATAAGGATAACTGTGTTGCCCTGGGAGTTGGGTAACTGCACAATGAAATCCATAGACAGGTGGGTCCAAGGCCTCTCTCCATTGGGTATGGGTTGTAGGAGGCTCACTGGAAGGTGTCATTAAGTCTTACTCTGAGCAACAAGGAACAGGCAGCTACGAAGGAGGTTACATCAGCAAGTAGGCTAGGCTACCAGAATTGTTGGGAAATGGCCTAAAAGAGTTGATTCTTCCCAGGGTGGCCAGCAGCCTTGGGAGAATGGTAAGTCTGGAGCACGGCAGTACGGAGACTCTCTGGGACAAAGCAGCGGCCACATGGTTTCTCAGGAGGAGCATAGACCTGAGCAGTAAGAATTTTGTCACCCAAATGAGAAGTGAGACTGCTGCTAACCGTAGCCAGAATAAGATCAGGAGGAATCACAAGAACTGTAACCGACTCCATCTTGGAAGTGGAGGAAAATTGTTGTGACAAAGCGTCAGCCCTTACATTCTTAGTACCGGGTAAGAATGAGACAATGTAATTGAAACTAGACAAGAAAAGAGCCCATCGCGCCCTTCTGGGAGAGAGGCGTTTAGCCTCAGACAACAATGTGAGATTCTTATGGTCAGTAAGAATGAGAACCGGCAGAGTGGTACCTTTGAGGAGATGTCTCCATTCTTTCAGGGCTAAAATGATCGCTAACAGCTCTCTGTCACCAATCTCATAATTGCACTCCGCAGGTGACAATTTCTTGGAAAAGTAGCCACAAGAATGCATATCGCTTTCAGAGGTAGGACATTGAGACAGAAGGGCGCCAACTCCAGTCTCAGAAGCATCAACCTCAAGGATAAAAGGTAACGTAGGATCAGAATGTGCCAACACAGGAGCAGAAACAAAGGCAGCTTTGAGACTCTCAGAAGCCTTAATGGACTCCGGAGACCAACTCTGTGGATTACCGTCCTTTCAGGTTATACCAGCCAGGGGCTTGACCAGAGACGAGAAGTTACGAATAAACTGCCGATAATAGTTGGCAAAGCCAAGAAAACGCTGCAGAGGGCGTAAACCCATGGGTCGGGGCCACTGTAGGACTGCAGGAAGTTTCTCAGGGTCCATCGAAAAACCAGCAATGGAAATGACATAACCCAGGAATTTAACCTGTTCACGATAGAATTCACACTTCTCTCATATACAATAGAGATTGTTCTCTCTTAGTTTCTAAAGCACATGCCAGACATCTGTGTGGTGGCTCTCCAGGGACTTGAAAAATATGAGGATATTGTCGAGGTAAACGACCACACATAACTTCAAGAAATCTCGGAGGACATCATTAATAAATTCCTGCAAAACTGCCGAGGCGTTACAAAGGCCAAAAGGCATTACGAGGTACTCATAATGGCCTGTTCTGTTCTTAAACGCAGTTTTCCACTCGTCGGCCTCCTTAATCCTCACGAGATTGTATGCCCCTCTCAAATCTAGCTTCGTGAAAACTGTTGCTCCCTTGAGGCAGTCAAATAACTTTGTAGTCAACGGAATCAGATAGGCATTCTTAATCGTGAAACGATTGCGACCCCTATAATCAATACAAGGTCTCAGTTCACTACTCTTCTTCTTCACAAAGAAGAAACCAGCACTAGCAGGAGACGAGGATTTGTGGATGAAACCTCGAGAAAGTGCGTCTGCAATATACATGGCCTTATCCTCCAAGATCGACAAAGAGTAAACTTGGCCACAAAGGGGTATGGCACAAAGTTGAAGGTCAATTGGCAATCATACGACTAGTGTGGAGGCAAACTACCGGCTTGGCCATTGTCAAAGACATCACTAAAATCGCAGTACTCCTCCGGCAGGGAGGAGAGTGAAGAGGTGCATGGGACCTTGGCTACCTTCTGGAAGCATGTCTTACTGCATTGTGGCGATCAGGAGAGAACCTCAGCACTGAGCCAATCAAAAGTGGGGTTGTGCCTCTGTAACCAAGGATAACTAATAACCAGCGGAAACTTAGATGAGCAAATAACTTGGAATTGGATTATCTCATGGTGAAGAGCTCCTATGGCCATGGACAATGGAACAGTCTCATGAGTCACATGGGCAGGCTGTAGAGGTCTTCCGTCAAGAGCCTCAATGGCAAGTGGAGTGTCATGCAGCTGCAGCAGAATTGAGTGCTTTGATACAAAGGCAGTATCAATGAACAGGCCTGCAGCCCCAGAGTCGATTAGAGCCTGTACCTCGATGGACGACTCAGCCCAAGAAAAGGGTAACCGAAACCAGGGGCTTATCCTTCTGGATAACTGGGGAAGAAACAAGGCCACCTAAGGTCTGTCCATGACAGGACCTCAAGTTTTGGGTGTTCCCTGGACGGGTAGGACAAGACTTTAAAAAGTGACCTGCCTGGCCACAATAAAGGCACAATCTCTCCCTCCTCCTAAGGGTTCTCTCATCCGCAGAGAGACGCGTGAAGCCCAAGTGCACGGGTTCATCTTCACAGACCAACTCGGTACCAGGAGGCATGGGATGTGAGGGAGGCAAGGGTGGGACTGCAAAGTTTGGAGACAAATGTACAGGAGGCTTCCGCAAGCGCTCCTTAAAAGGGAGTCTTTCTCTGAGTCTGGAGTCAATGAGGATGAGACCATAAGAAAAAGCAGCCACGAGGGCCTTGTTGTTCGAGGCAACCTCAACTGCCAGAGTACGGAATTCAATGGCCTAATCGGAAACAGTTCTCGTACTCTGTTTGATAGACATGAGGCACTTGGCAGCAGAAGCAGTCAAATACCCTTTTAAAAGAAGTCACAAGCTCAGGGTAACTCAAGACAACAGGTTTTTGCGTCTCCCATAGAGGGTTTGCCCAGGCTAAGGCTCTCTCAGAAAGCAAAGATATTACGAAATCTACTTTGCTTCTGCCCGTGGGAAATGCCTGGGGCAGCATCTCTAAGTATTTCTCAACCTGGTTGAGAAACCCTCTGCATTGGACTTAATCAATCCCAAATCGCTGGGGAAACAGAGTGGAACCAGACATAACTCTTATAGAGGTAATACTCGAGGTGAGTGCCTGCACAGAGACTCTAGCAGCAGCAGGGTCTGCCTGCAACACAGGTTGTACCGGAGCAGCCACAGTGGGAGATTCCAGGTGAGCCGTGCGACTCAGCAGCGTTTTTTAACACCATGACAAACTGATCCATATGGTGATCCTGCTCATCCAATCTGGAAAAAATATTACCAACAAGTGGATTGACTGCATCTTCTGAATTCATGGCCTTCGCCTACTGTCAGAAACCATGAAATCAGACCGAGACAGAAGTACAGTTTTTTTGGGATACAGGTTTTATATAAATGAATAAAAGATCATTCTAAGCACCCCTGTCAGTTGTAAATAGTTTGTATCATCCCTGTAACTACAAGAGAGCTTGTTCTTTTGAAAAACAGACTTACTGGCTGGATCAACAGATGCACATAGGAAGAAAGCCTAAAAAAATAAAACCAATGCAGCCACCACATCAGGGATCCTCAAACTATGGCCCTCCAGCTGTTGCAGAACTACACATCCCATGAGGCATTGTAAAACTCTGACATTCACAGACATGACTAGGCATGATGGGAATTGTAGTTCCTGAACACCTGGAGGGCAGCAGCTTGAAGACCCCTGCACCACATCTACGAATTGGTAATCTGCAATATAATACATGTTAGCTTTTGGCGTAATACTGCTTTAAAGAACAAGTTTACCTTTTGGATCAAAAGAGGGGCTAGGGGATGGTGTACTGTAGATTTTTCTCAAAAGGTGAATTGTCCTTTAACTAAATCATCTCTTTCTCAAAGATTTCACTAGAGCTTTCAGGAAAGGAAGAACATAACTGCCCTGAAGAAAAATGCAACAATCAAGCGATCACACCTAAATCTTACAATATGTTCCACTTTACCCATCTACTGCAATGATACATCTAATATAAATCAACCATGACGACTCAGACTGTCCCCATGTACTGTAGGATTTTGGAGTGGGCAGAGGCTAAATTGAAGTGTTGCACTTAGACTAGGAAACAAAGCATTCAATAAAGATTTGCATATTTAAAACCTTGGAGAAACACTCAAAGTGAAAAATGTAATTCTTCCATCAGATGATTATCCTTCCTTGATTGCTAAATAAATATATGATTTATTATGAAAGCAGACATGGAGCAATAGATCAGATCAGTGACAGCACCAAGTGGCCCCGAGATACGGGGCCCCAAAGTCGGTCAACTGTGTCCATCTGCAGCAATGTCATTTCGGGACCCTTTGGGTCCAGAGACCCCAATTTGGCTGCAGCTAGGGGGCATCTAGGAACTCTTAACTACCGAGTTCGAAGTTTGGAGGACCTAAGGCTGCAAATGGGCACAGTGAGGCTGCAAATGGGCATTGTTGACCCTCTTTTCCACTTACAGTAGCTGCACATTTCTCACCCTAGGCTTATACTCGAGTCAATACATTTTCCCAGTTTTTTGTGGTAAAATTAGGTGCCTCGGCTTATATTCGGGTCGGCTTATACTCGAGTATATACGGTAATCACTCAATGTGATTTAATATAGTAAATTCTGTCTTTAAAAAAAAAGTGAATTGCAACATGGGACCTACTGTATATGATGTTTATAAGGAATAACATAATAAACTACTGCAGGTATATTAAAAAAAAATAGATGAAGGGAATATTTATTGCAAACAAACTAAGCCAACTTTCTGGTCCATTTTTTACAATGAATATGAGAAGTCAGAGTTTTTTTTAAATACGATTTCATAAAGACCGAGAGCTAGGAGCATACTCATGTACATGCAAGGCTTGTGACCTGAGCTTATGACCTCTGCTGCATTCTGCAGTGATACTTCTTGCTGAGGTACTCAAGATGCTGGACAGCATCCTGTCTGATTCTTTGGATAATCTTGCCTTGTACACTATATTATCAAAAGTATTGGGACACCTGCCTTTACACGCACAGGAACTTTAATGGCATCCCAGTCTTAGTCCATAGGGTTCAATATTAAGGTGGCCCACCCTTTGCAGCTATAACAGCTTCAACTCTTCTGGGAAGGCTGTCCACAAGGTTTAGGAGTGTTTCTATGGGAATGTTTGACCATTCTTCCAGAAGCGCATTTGTGAGGTCAGGAACTGATGTTGGACGAGAAGGCCTGTCTCGCAGTCTCCACTCTAATTCATCCCAAAGGTGTCCCTTCATTGGGACTTTTTAAGGTAACAACCACACATGAATAGATTAACAAATATATTTATTATTTGTACATAAAATCGTTCAATCATTCAAACATGAAATGATCATTAAAAAGACATATCAAAAAACGCATATTTCAAAAAAAAAAAAAAAAAAGGCAGAGAACATGACAGATTACATAGTTTGCATGACGTATTGTTAAAAGAAATACTCTCCAGTACAAAGTATGTCTCAAGTACCTGACGCGTTTCTGGTTCAAGCACCTTCGTCAGGGATATTGATAAGAGTATGTGCAGTCATAAATTTGTCTTACATGTAAAATGTTCTACTATGCAGCTTGAAAGAATGAAGCACTATGAATGGTGGAGTCGACAGATGCCCACCAAGAACATCCAATGTCGTAAGATGTTTTCCAAAAAGGAAAATCATAAATTTAGTTTGCCTGGTGATCACAGGGAGTCATATATAATGAAAAAATTGCAGACTACAATGTCTGTAAATTGAAGAGTGAAGCTATTTGAAGCCTCAATATTGCTTCTTATCCATGTATAGCACACTCTGAGTCATTTGGCAATAGCTCTTCCGTGTTAACAGAGGATCCTCTATCGGGTGTCCACCCCGCTCTGCAATGCTCACTGGAGGAACTTGACTGGCCTGCACCTCAACCCGATAGAACACCTTTGGGATGAATTAGAGTGGAGACTGCGAGCCAAGCCTTCTTGTCCACATCAGTGCCTGACCTCACCAATGCGCTTCTGGAAGAATGGTCAAACATTCCCATAGACACACTCCTAAACCTTGTGGATGGCCTTCCCAGAAGAGTTGAAGCGGTTATAGCTGCAAAGGTTGGGCCAACTCAATATTAAACCCTACGGACTAAGACTGGGATGCCATTAATGTCCATGTGCGTGTAAAGGCAGGTGTCCCAATACTTTTGACAATATAGTATATATAGTTCCAAGCAGATTGAATGATTGAGGCTTTCTAATTTGAATAGGAAATCAGCAGCTCTAAAATTATGATGCTTGAGGCATATTGTGGTTAATGGGAAAAATATTTAGGCAGTTCACATAGTCCATGCATGTGTTGAAAGGTGAAGTAGTGACCACATAAGATCTAAATAGTTGAATGCTCAAAGCAGTATGGTTCCAGAGCTAAAACAGCCTTGTAAATGAAAGTACACTGATGCGACCATAAATTACTTCTAAAAAAAAAAAAAAGCTTTTACGAAGGCAGTGGTCATTACATTTGCTTAAAAAGACTTGATTTGGAGGGGGGGGGGGGACTTTTTTCTGTAATGCATTTTTTTCCTTTGAAGCAAATAAAAGCTGTAATATATTTAATTTATTCGGTAAAATAAAAATGTACATCATCGCTGTTTTCCATTTTACTAGCCAATTAGTAAACATGACAACAACTTCAGAATAAACAAAGTCTAATTATTTTATTCTAACTTTAAACCATGAAGATTTTTTTTTTCCAAGAAACCAGGGCAATCCATACGTTAGCATGACATTTTTTTTTTTGCTTATGAATTATTTATCATCTGAGTCATTGTTATCTGATACAGTACATCTATTTGAAATGGCATTTTCTTGTTAAATCTGAACATTACCATTTGGATTCGGATACTTAGCAGATGGTTTCAGATAAGGAAAAGAACAGCACAGTACTTTCTAAAAAATGAATATTTTCTTGATAATGAATGTGACCATTTTCCTAAAAGATGTTTTTGTATAAGAAAAAAATAGAAACAGAACCATAGGAACATATGTTTTTTATAAACACGATCAATCAATACTCTTGGGGTAATCAATTGTTAGGGTTATGGCAGCAATTTCAAAGTCAAATATGCTTTGTACACAGTTTGTTTTCTGGTTTCTTGTTGGTAGTAGTTAAAAATACATTCATGGATCTGGAGAATTCTGATATCCACCTTATTAATTCAGTACTTTTTGATGATGCTTGAGGGGTAATGATTTGACACTTTCGTTTTTAGAATTCAAGGCTTTGATTTCCCAATTTGAAGCTTTTTGGCCTCTGGTTTATTATTTAGGGAAATATTAAGGAACTTGTTTTCTTATCCCAGAAATGCTCTTACATGGACTTCAGAGGAATGCCACATTTTACAGCTGAACTGTTTTTACAATGGTACTCAATTTTGGTCATGCTAAGTCATTTATCTAGTCTAGCCAACATGAGGCTTTTTTTGTTTCAGTTGACTCTACATTTTGCTTCATTTCTGACCTTTAGAACATCTACAGGCCAATAGTTCCACATCTATTCCAAAGTTCTAGTTCATAGATGCTTAGCCTTTACCTGTTTAATTATAATTTTTTTATTTGCAATGTTGTCCTCTTTTCAACTTCCATTAAGAAGCCTTTCAAATCAACAGCCTGATAGGATTGTAAGGAAGTGATATATATATATATATATATATATATATATATATATATATATATATATATATATATATATATATATATATATATATATATATATATATATATATATATATATATATATATATATATATGTTATATACATACAGTATCCTCACATTTTGTAAATATTTTATTATATCTTTTTATGTGACAACACTGAAGAAATGACACTTTGCTACAGTGTAAAGTAATGAGTGTACAGCTCGTATAACAGTGTAAATTTGCTGTCCCCTCAAAATAACTCAACACACAGCCATTAATGTCTAAACAGCTGGCAACAAAAGTGAGTACACCCCAAGTGAAAATGTCAAAATCGGGCCCAAAGTGTCAATATTTTGTGTGGCCACCTTTAATTTCCAGCACTGCCTTAACCCTCTTGGGCATGGAGTTAAATAGAGCTTCACAGGTTGCCACTGGTGTCCTCTTCCACTCCTCCATGAGGACATCACGGAGCTGGTGGATGTTAGAGACCTTGCGCTCCTCCACCTTCCATTTGAGGATGCCCCACAGATGCTCAATAGGGTTTAGGTCTGGAGAAATGCTTGGCCATTCCATCACCTTTACCCTCAGCTTCTTTAGCAAGGCAGTGGTCGTCTTGGAGGTGTGTTTGGGGTCGTTATCATGTTGGAATACTGCCCTGTGACCCATTCCTCTGCTTCCAATTCTCTCATGAAGACTGAGGAGAAGAATAAATTCAATACCTTTGCCATCTCCCCATACTTTGCAATCAGATGTCCTACTTCATTATTTTTGGGGCCAATATGGTCTGTCCTCCCTTTTTTACTATTTATATACTAAACTAGTTGCCTCCCGTCCCGCTGTCAAATGACAGCGGGGCGGGTCTTGTTCTGGGACGCCATCATATGATGGCGTCCCAGAACGGCAGCTCTTGTGTGCCCGCGGGGGCGTGCAAAGTGGCGATCATGGCCGCGCTGTGTTGCTAGGACACGGCGAGACCCCGATCTCTGTAAAGAGCAGCGTCCGCGGCTCTTTAACCATGTGTTCGGCTGTGTCCAATCACAGCTGGTCACATGTAAACACAGAGATGATGGTAATCGGTGCTCCTCGCCTCACACTGACAGAGCAATATGAAGAGCAGTGAAACCAAACCTTGGTTTCACTGCTCTTCATATTGCTTTTATTTGTGATCACATTTTATTATGTATGTTGGTTTTTATAAATAAAAACCCCACCTTTTTTAAACTGCACCATTGGAAGCTCCCTTCTTTTCTTTGCATACCCTCCAAGATGTGAGTCTGTTTGACCTCTTCCCCCTGGTCACTCACGGCTCGGTGGCTGTCGCCATCATCGAGACCCCACTGAGAGATCTCTGGACCTTCCTGGACCCCTTGGATCGTTCCTGCTGATCCGTTGATCTGGGTATCCATGCCTGACTGACCTGGTATCGCTGACATCCAGGTCCACTGGTTCCGGTAAGAGTAACCATTCCTATTCTACTTTGGATCTCACATTTCTCTGGATGTTATACATACACAGCTCATCTTTTCTTTCCTTATGCGAACAACCATTTGTGTGGGGTGAATTTGAAATTTGTTTGGACTGACCCACCTGGGACTCAATTTTTGTTTTTTCATCTTTTCATCTTTTGGGACTTACATTGTCGTATGTTTGAGTTTGCACAGTTTTTTATTATTACTGTCTATCATCATTAGCGCTACATTTCCACACACCTCCATTTATGAATTTTTGTCACATTGGTATGTAGCAGCTCACTATTTCCTTGCACTGGTTAGCACAATAATTATCTTCACTTTATTCATATATATATATAAAACACTGTTTTACTAATATTGTAAGTGTTTCAGATTCCAGATTGGCACTTTTGGGAGCAGGTATAGACACATGTCCCTCAACTAATGGGTGTGGAGCGGCCCGGAGAAGAAAATGAAGAAGAGAAGAAAAGAAGAAGAGAAGAGCGGGAGCCTTCCCCCATGCCATGGGTGCGGAGCGGCCCGAGGAGAAGAAGATAGAAGACGCCGCGGAGGAGATGCTGGACGAGAACGCCGGAGGAAGAACCAGAAGAGCCAGAAGAACCAGAAGATGAAGGAAGATAGAAGAAAGAAGAAGCATTTAAATAAAGGAATTGTCAAAAACTGTCTCTTGTCATTTTTAACATTTTTGACAGTTTTTTAGTGAAATGGTAGGGGTAAGTACCCCCTTACCATTTCACACAGGGGCGAGGGCCGGGATCTGGGGGTCCCCTTGTTAAAGGGGGCTTCCAGATTCTGATAAGCCCCCCGCCCGCAGACCCCCACAACCACCGGCCAGGGTTGGGGGGATGAGGCCCTTGTCCTCATCAACATGGGGACAAGGTGTTTTGGGGGGCTACCCCAAAGCACCCTCCCAATGTTGAGGGCATGTGGCCTGGTACGGTTCAGGAGGGGGGGGCCGCACTCTCGTCCCCCCTCTTTTTCTGCGGCCTGCCAGGTTGCGTGCTCGGATAAGGGTCTGGTATGGATTTTTGGGGGGACCCCACGCCGTTTTTTTTTTGGCGCGGGGTTCCTCTTAAAATCAATACCAGACCTGAGGGGTCTGGTATGAAATTTAGGGGGAACCCCACGTCATTTTTTTTTTTAATTTTGGCCGGGGTTCCCCTTAATATCCATACCAGACCTTAAGGGCCTGGTATGGAATTTAGGGGGACTTTCATGTCATTTTTTTTTTAATTTTGGTTCGGGGTTCCCCTTTGGGGAATTCTCATGCCGTTTTTATCAATTAACTTCTATGTGTATTGTCGGCAATGCAATAGCCGCGGGTAGTTTTAAATGGGTTTTTTCCTTCAAAATGTCATTTTGCTGTCAGACTGTTCTAAACACAGGAAACATGCGCCCCTTTACAGGCATACTATAGACACCCCCCAGCTACGAAATTTAAAGGGATATTACACTTTTATTGTTTGACTTTAAGCATTATTAAAATCACTGCTCCTGAAAAAACGGCCGTTTTTAAAACTTTTTTTTGCATTGATCCATGTCCCCTGGGGCAGGACCCAGGTCCCCAAACACTTTTTATGACAATAACTTGCATATTAGCCTTTAAAATTAACACTTTTGATTCAAATTTGCCGCGAACACCCCAAATTGTTCGCTGTTCGGCGAACTTGCGAACAGCCAATGTTCGAGTCGAACATGAGTTCGACTCGAACTCGAAGCTCATCCCTAGCCAATAGTTACCCTGGTTAAGAAGTCCAAAATGTACCATTGTGCTTTAATTTACCAACCAACTCTGTACCCATGCATCTGACTATTATTCCTCAATCATATAAGCATTTTTGAATGAGTCTTACTTAAAGTGTTACTAAGCACACAACAGTAAAATTGTGTTTGTTATACACAATTTTGTTATACTCACTGTGGAACCTAAGGGGTTAATCCTCTGCATTGTGTAAAATAGCTGTTTGATCCTGTCTTCTCTGTTCCTCCCCTTCTTTCACAGTCCCAAATCCATCTCCTGATAGAGCAAAGGCTAGGGGACACGCTGCACCGTTTGGTGTGTATTGTTGGGAAAAAAAATGTCCTTGGGGGAGTGCATGTGATCAGCACAGAGCCAATCAGCACTGTCCAGACAGAGGGTCAGGGGTCCTGGAGCCTCATAGGACAGTCAGAAGTCACAAGATTGCTATATACTTCTGATGACAAAAAGGTATTTAGCGGTTTATATTTGCTAAAATAATTGTATTTCTATGTTCTGTGTACTGTGGGAGACCAGCTATAGTGAATGCAGGGTCCTGGGTTTAGTAACACTTTATTGTCCAAAGACCACCTGAGATCTTGATGGCCATGTATATGCTCATTGCATTTCTGCCCTAGTTTATGGCACTATTTTACCATGGATAGGAAACCTTGTGTTATTTCTTAACGGTATAGCTTATTTTCCCCGTTTTTATCTTCATACTGTATCTCCTTCTTTTCTCTTATATGTTTTATACTTATTTTATATTGTTGTATATAATTGTAAAGCCTTGCCTCAAATTTCTTGATTTATGCTGGTTCGTTTCACATTGTACTTCATTAACTGTGTTACATGTTTTTCGTAAGGTTCACCAGCCTTTGAATATGCTTTCCGTACTTTACAATAAAAGATTGGAACAACCCCCCCCCCCCCACACACACACACACACACGCGCACTCTTTTAAAGATGATCTCCTTGAAGATATAAAATTGCACAAATGGACCAGTTTTGTAAGTATTTTGCATAAAACAAATAAAAATTGATTGATTGAAAATCACAAATGAATACAGCCAGGTATACATCAGCATTCAAACATGCAGAGAACTGAGCAAGACTTTGGGCCATATATATGTGCTGTAAGCACATGTGATGACAAAGAACATAATAAGAGGAGGAGAGAGGAGACTGAGCAGTGAAATGAACTCACCAATCTATCTATTTTCCTTCACTGTCCAATCACCAGTCTCCAGGTAAAGTGAGGACACTGCTATATTTCTTTCTTGCGTCTATCTAGCACGGTTACTCTGTGGTATAAGCAAGGAAGCTGAGATTTCTGCAGTGTGCAAATGTGCTTTTACTATACAAAGATGCTGTAAATACAAAACTATTACAATATTAGGAATACAATACAAGACTGACAGATATCTATAACAAGCAAAATGCCTAGCAAATGCAGCCTATGGTCTATAACAGTACAAATACACTTAAAAGTTACTTATCTTCTGTTACTGTATGTTCGTGATCTCCATTGGCAATGATTCCTCTGGAGGATCAGGCACCTTTCTTGTATCATTAGTGGCTTCCGATCTTGTATTGTATTCCTAATATTGTAATAGTTTTGTATGTACAGCATCTTTGTATAGTAAAAGCACATTTACACACTGCACAAATCTCAGCTTCCTTGCTTATAACACAGAGTAACCTTGCTAGATAGACGCAAGCAAAACAACAACTTGTAAACAATTCTAAAACTAGAGCAAAAAAAGAGGTGTCATACACCTGTCTGTGCTGCAGAGCTGTGTAAATATGCCTGCATGGCCAGAAAAATAATTGCATTGACTGGTAAACATTTTTATTATCATACAGGATTTATATAGCGCCAACAGTTTGCATAGTAATTTACAATATAAAGGGAGACAATAAAGCAACAAGAGGGTTAGGAGGGCCCTGCTCCTGCGAGCTTACAATCTAATAGGGAGGGGCTGGTGAAAGAAAAGGTAGGGACTGTGAGAGATGAGATGATGGGAGAAATAGAAGATTCAGCTATTAGCTGATAGATAGAGTGGTTCAATTCTAGCGGGATGTAGGAGAGATTGCCCGCATCCGTGATATGGAACACAAAACAGAAAGAATTCCTCTGGTTGGACTTTCAGGGGCAATGACTCCAAAATAAAGCACATACAAATGAATTAAAATATAATTTTTTATATTACAAAATATGAAATAGAACACAGCGTTAACTGTGTCAAACACGATACAAAATTACATGAAGCATATGTAGCATAGTGTTTATCATGAGATCATAACCTCTAATTTAAATCACTCTGGTAATAATAGACAGAGTGATACCCAACGCATTTCGAGGTCATGCGTTTATTCCTCTTCATAAAGAGCAAGTGGTAGAGGTATCTATGATATCTACAGTTTATAAAGCAAAAAAGAAAAAGGTAAGTAAAAAGAATATATATGTATATATTTGGTACACAAGTAAACGGTCATACCATTGAGTAAAACCAGTATCTACTGACCATGCAACAGCAGGTATCTTGGTATGTCACATCAAGAATTTAAAAACAGGGAGATATGGCTGCGCTGGTCCTGCAGCATCCCGAAGTCATGGAGGCGAGATCGGCCACCCCAAATGATGACCAAAAGGGGGGGCAGAAGGAGAAAACCTGACCCAGCAGGTGAACCCACACCAAGGGTTAAGATGACAAGGATCTAACAATAAAGAAGAATTGGTCAATTAATTAAGGAATATATATATATATATATATATATATATATATATATATATATATATATATATATATATATATATATATATATATATATATATATATAAGTAGCCCCATTAGTGAGTGTACCGAATATAGTCACTCAAAAAGTATTCCTCGAACGTACCTCAATCACTAGGCACACAGCAAAAATAGAGATGTCCTTTCAGGAAAGAAGGTACCAGGACCAAAAATGGGAATCTTTTATTGGTACGGCTTACCTAAAAATCATAAAATACAGATGGTCAAAAATATAGATGTGTGGCAGAGAGTATACGTATACATGTATACACATGCGTGTGCACATGCATGTGTACACATGCACGCATGCACATGCTGCTAAGGTTAGATGTAAAAAGAAGGAGGGTCACACAGGTGGGGTTGAGTATATTAGCTTACCTACGCAAAATATGATATATTCTAGGTGAAACAGTATCGGCTTGATTGCAAAAGTATGCGTAAGTAATGAGATACACTTAGGGAGGATAGTGCACGATGGTAACAATTAGTAAGCCAATATAGACATGGTACACATCTGCATATTTAGGAGATGCATACCCATTTGTACATACTACCCTATAGATACACACAAGGCATCTATAATAAGCAAGTTAAGAAATCAGAGACATGTATATACAGTAGTACCCAGTCCTAACACGGTGAGTGAGAGTTTATAAGATACACTCTCACATAGAACCCAACATGCAGCAGTGCGGAGTAAAGGAACCCAAGCCCCACCCAACAAAGGTGGAAGCCGCGCCCTGTGTCAGAGGGTCAGGGCCCTGCGTCATCCGCCCACCAGCGCAGAGAGGTGCCATAGCAAGCAGGAAGCTTCCCGGTTGAATGGAAACCAATTGCAAAAGCCAGCGTGATGACATACTCATCCGATGGCCTTTGTGCCGATATATTCAGAATCCGATTCCACTCCCCCAGGTACAGATTAGTGTAGGATGGGGCACAACAAGTCCCTATCGCTTTGCCCTGCACCTGGAAGTAGTAGGAACCATTGAACGCAAAACAGTTATGCTGTGGTATGAAATTCAGTGCATCAATGACAAATTGCTTCAATGTGCGGTCATATTGACTTGTCTGGGAGATGGTATGTTTAATACAGGCTAAACTCCGATCATGGGGAATAGAACTGTAAAGTGCCTCAACATCAATGGTGACTAGTGATGCAGTGGGGGGAACATACAGTCCATCTTTTGAAACAGATGTATTGTGTCACGTACATAGCTTGGCAGGTTTAAACACATGCAGATAAAGATATCCGTCAATGTCTACTTAAATTCTTGGTGAGTGACCCGTTCCCTGAGATAATCTGTCTGGGTGTTGTATACTTTTATGTATTTTTGGCAATGAATAGAAGGTGGGGGTATGTGGAAAGGCTGTGCGTAGTGGTTTCAACGGTTAAGAAGGGGCGTGTTTTGGAGATGTTATAGAGGTGAAGTCTGCAAGATTTGGACAGTGATTGGATTTGGGGCTGGAACAGGTCAGAGTCCAGGGTTACACCTAGTACTTGGCATGAGGGGAGGGATTGATGGTTGTATTATTAATTTTGATGGAGAAGTCAGGGGAGGGGGCACAAGCCAGAGGAAAAAATTTGAGCTCCTTTTTGAAAAGATTGAGTTTAACCACTTCAGCCCCGGAAGGATTTACCCCCTTCCTGACCAGAGCACTTTTTACAATTTGGCACTGCGTTGCTTTAACTGCTAATTGCGCGGTCATGCAATGCTGTACCCAAACGAAATGTGCGTCCTTTTTTTCCCACAAATAGAGCTTTCTTTTGATGGTATTTGATCACCTCTGCGGTTCTTATTTTTTGAGCTATAAACGGAAAAAGACCGAAAATTTTGAAAAAAAAACAATGTTTTCTACTTTTTGTTATAAAAAAAATCCAATAGACTCAATTTTAGTCATACATTTAGTCCAAAATGTATTCAGCCACATGTCTTTGGTTAAAAAATGTCAATAAGCGTATATTTATTGGTTTGCTCAAAAGTTATAGCGTCTACAAACTAGGGTACATTTTCTGGAATTTACACAGCTTTTAGTTTATGACTGCCTATCTCATTTCTTGAGGTGCTAAAATGGCAGGGCAGTACAAACCCCCCCAAATTACCCCATTTTGGAAAGTAGACACCCCAAAGAAATTGCTGAGAGGCATGTTGAGCCCATTGAATATAAATTTTTTTTGTCCCAAATGACTGAATAATGACAAAAAAAAATTTACAAAAAGTTGTCACTAAATGATATATTGCTCACACAGGCCATGGGCATATGTGGAATTGCACCCCAAAATACATTTAGCTGCTTCTCCCGAGTATGGGGATACCACATGTGTGGGACTTTTTGGGAGCTTAGCCGCGTACGGGGCCCCGAAAACCAAGCACCGCCTTCAGGATTTCTAAGGGCGTAAATTTTTGATTTCACTCCTCACTACCTATCACAATTTTGAAGGCCATAAAATGCCAGGACAGTTCAACCCCCCCCAAAATGACCCAATTTTGGAAAGTAGACACCCCAAGCTATTTGCTGAGAGGCATGTTGAGTCCATGGAATATTTTATATTTTGCCACAAGTTGCGGGAAAATGATAAACTTTTTTTTTTTTTGCACAAAGTTGTCACTAAATGATATATTGGTCAAACATGCCATGGGCATATGTGGAATTACACCCCAAAATACATTCTGCTGCTTCTCCGGAGTATGGGGATACCACATGTGTGGGACTTTTTGGGAGCCTAGCTGCGTACGGGACCCCGAAAACCAATCGCCGCCTTCAGGATTTCTAAGGGCGTAAACTTTTGATTTCACTCCTCACTACCTATCACAGTTTCGAAGGCCATAAAATGCCAAGATGGTACAACCCCCCCCCAAATGACCCCATTTTGGAAAGTAGACACCCCAAATAAATTTGCTTAGAGGATGGTGAGTATTTTTTAGCTCTCATTTGTTTTTGAAAATGAAGAAAGTAAAGAAAAATGTATTTTTTTTTCTTTATTTAATTTTCAAAACTTTGTGACAAAAAGCGAGGTCTGCAAAATACTCACCTTACCTCTCAGCAAATAGCTTGGGGTGTCTACTTTCCAAAATGGGGTCTTTTGGGGGAGGGTTTGTGCCAAATGGGCATTCCATGGCCTCCGAAACTGTGATAGGCAGTGAGGAGTGAAATCAAAAATTTACACCCTTAGAAACCCTGAAGGCTGTGCTTGGTTTTTGGGGTCCCGTATGTGGCTAGGCTCCCAAAAAGTCTCACACATGTGGTATCCCCATATTCAGGAGAATGTATTTTGTGGTGTAATTTCACATATTCTCATGGTATGTTTGAGCAATATATCATTTAGTGACAACTTTGTGCAAAAAAAAAAAAAAATGTGTTTTTTTCCCGCAACTTGTGTCACAATATAAAATATTCTATGGACGCGACATGCCTCTCAGCAAATAGCTTGGGGTGTCTACTTTCCAAAATGGCGTCATTTGGGGGGGTTTTGAACTGTTCTGCCATTTTATGCATAACATTTAGAAGCTTATGTCACACATCACCCACTCTTCTAACCACTTGAAGACAAAGCCCTTTCTGACACTATTTGTTTACATGAAAAAATATTTTTTTTTGTAAGAAAATTACTTTGAACCCCCAAACATTATATATTTTTTTTTTAAAGCAAAGGCCCTACAGATTAAAATGGTGGGTATTTCATTTTTTTTTTACACAGTATTTGCGCAGCGATTTTTCAGGGCATTATGGGCACGACGGGCCTGTGTTTGTCTTCTTCTTGATGGCAGCGGGACACTACTTGTGCTTGCCACCTCACCAGCTTGAACTACACTTATGGGACTCGCCACGTCACCACGTGATACTGCAGTGCTGGTTTGACTACGACCGGGGTGTACTAGGCCGCTGGTGCCAGTTCACCAAAACGCTACCAAAAAAACTGTTAGCGATCGCAGGGATCAGGCCTGACTCTGCAAATGCTGCAGTTATGCGTTTAGTGTTTTGTAAGTGACAGTGATCGATCGATACTGCACTTGGGTGGGCTGGGTTGGGCTGGGAGGAGGGGCAAAACGAAGGTGCTAGCAGGTATCTGGGCTGATCCCGCTAACACTGTGTTTTTGGGAACCCAAAACTGCTGGGGACGCTAGTATAGATCTGATCGGATCAGATATTGATCCGTTCAGATACTATAACACTAAGGGAGGTGTACGGTGCGTGCGTGGGTGTTAGTGGTACTGGCGCTAACCTGACGCTGCCTGGGGCGATGCAGACCCTAAAACCTAACGGGTGATCAGGGAGCTAAACCTTTATTAGTTAATAAACGGCGGGTGCCCTGATACTATAAAAAATAAACTAACTAACCAGCGTCACCCGTAACAGTTATAGGGTGATCACTGGTGAAAGTGTTAACTAGGGGGCAATCAAGGGGTTAAAACCTTTATTAGGTAGTATATGGGGGTCCCTGATGCTATGAAACTCTGACGGCGAACCTATATATTTACCTCCCTAACTAGCGTCACCAGTGACACTAATACAGCGATCAGAAAATGATCGCTTAGTGACACTGGTGACGGGGGGTGATCAAGGGGTTAAAACTTTATTAGGGGGGGTTAGGGGTTACCCTAGACCTAAAGGGGGCTAACACTAACTGCCCTACCACTTCTAACTGCCACAAACTGACACCAATACAGTAATCAGGAAAAAAAACTGCTATTGGTGTCACTGTGACGAGGGGTGATTAGGGGGTGATCAGGGGGTGATGGGGGTGAAAAGTGTGCCTGGTGTGTTTTACTGTATGTGTGGTGTTGGTGCACTTACTCAGATGTCTTCTCTCCTCTGCGTCAGAACGGAAATTACTGAGCCGAGGAGAGATGACATCACTTCCTCTGTCGCTGTTTACATTACAGCAGCAGAGGAAGATTGTCATTGGCTGGGAGCGATCGCGAGGGGGTGGCCACGAATGGATGGCTTCTCCCTCACCTCTGATCGCTTGGGGACAGATGCTGACCCCCTCAGGCACCAGGGGGGTCCGATTGGACCCCCTGCCCGCGGGAGGCAAGTAACGTACCCATACGTTACTTTGCCTGCCTGTGCTATTCTGCCTCAGTATATCTGCGTGAGGCGGTCGGCAAGTGGTTAAGGAAGTGGTGCGACATTCATGCTGATATGCCAGGTAATAAGTTAGTAATGGGAGAGGAGACTGAAGGAGCGAGGTTAAGTGTAGAGAGATAAATTTGTGTGTCGTCAGCATAGAGATGGTACTGGAAGCCACAGGAGTTTATTAATTGACCAATGGAGAAGGTGTAAATGGAGAACAGGTAGATACCAAGGACAGAACCTTGGGGTAGCCCCTACAGAAAGAGGAAGTGGAGAGGAGGAACAGTTATAGGTTTCACTGAGGGAGTGTTGTGATAGGTAGGAGGAGAACCAGGAGAGCCTTGAAGGCCAAGAGAGTGGAGTTTTTTGAGGAGGAGGAGATGGTCAACAGTATCAAAAGTCTTAGAGAGGTCTAGTAGTATAAGTATGAAGTAGTGTTTAGTGTTTTAGTGTTTAGTGTTTTAGCAGTTAGTAGATCATTAGTGAGTTTCAGTAGGGTAGTTTCGGTGGAGTGTAGTAAGCAAAAGCTGGAGTGTAAGTGGTCAAGAAGGTTGTTGTCAGTGAGGTAGGAGCTCAGAAAGTTGTAGACTAATGCCCTGTACACACGGTCGGATTTTACAACTGAAAATGTGTGATAGGACCTTGTTGTCGGAAATTCCGACCGTGTGTAGGCTCCATCACACATTTTCCATCGGAATTTCCGACACACAAAGTTTGAGAGCTTGCTATAACATTTTCCGACAACAAAATCCGTTGTGTGATAGGACCTTGTTGTCAGAAATTCAGATCGTGTGTACACAAATCCGACACACAAAGTGCCACGCATGCTCAGAATAAATTAAGAGACGAAAGCTATTGGCTATTGCCCCGTTTATAGTCCCGACGTACGTGTTTTACGTCACCGCGTTCAGAACGATCGGATTTTCCGACAACTTTGTGTGACCGTGTGTATGCAAGACAAGTTTGAGCCAACATCCCTCGGAAAAAATCCATGGATTTTGTTGTCAGAATGTCCGATCAATGTCCGACCGTGTGTACAGGGCATAAGCGTTTTAAAGGTTTTGATGCAAACAAAAGCAAGGAGATGAGTCTTAAGTTGTTCAGGCTGTATGTATTCAATCTTTGTATTCAGCATTTTCCTTGAGTTTAGTTTTAACAATGCAATCATGTACTTTATTAACAAGGAATGGTATCACCCTAAATCCAAACTTCTATTAAGTTAGACTGAAATTCAGGGTAAGTCAAAGAATTTTCTATTGGGCAGTAAATGCACAAACAAACACACATAACTCTTTCAGATTTATTGGTATATCAATGCACAAAGCATTAAGGTTTCAAAACCCCTATCACTTATTTGCTACCAATATGGCCATTATCAGACATATTACTTCATTTGATATCTTTATGAGCCCTCTGGTAAGATTATTTAGCAGCTCTTTTCTTCCCTGTGAATAGCTTTTAAACTGATCCATTTTATGAGTGTATTTGTAAAGCATGTAATGTTTACTACATGTGCCTGAGCTGTAATCCAAGACTATTTCAAAGGCTGTCTGTTCAGTTTATCATTTATAACTCCAGTCATAAAACTGGTTTCTCGGTTTATGTTTCCATTATGATAACATTACAGCAGTTTGGTTAGAATAGCTATTATGTCTATTGGTTGGACTGAAAAGGAAAGATGAGTGATAAGTGCATTTTATTTTCTTAGAGCTCCCTCTACAAAACTTTCCTTTTTATGGCAATGTTGCTCGTATTTGAAACTTTATCCCAAAAAACCTATGTTTAATGGAGCAAAATGAATAAGTAGACATTACACTAATATGTTAACATATAATTTATCTGAAAGACCTAATTTCAAATGTTGTTCAGTAGCAGTTGAATTAATTAGGATTGTTAAGCCGCGCACACACGAGCGGACTTTTCAACCGGACTGGTCCGACGGTCTATCCGACGGAATTTCGGCGGACTTCCAACGGACTTTCCCAACGAACGGACTTGCCTACACACGATCACACCAAAGTCTGATGGATTCGTACGTGATGACGTACGACCAGACTAAAATAAGGAAGTTGATAGCCAGTAGCCAATAGCTGCCCTAGCGTCGGTTTTCGTCCGTCAGACTAGCATACAGATGAGCGGACTTTTCGATAGGAACTGGGTCCGGCGGAGTTCCGACGTAAAGATTTGAAACATGTTCCAAATCTAAAGTCCGTCAGATTTTCGACCGAAAAAGTCCGCTGCAGGCCCGATGAAGCCCACACATGGTCGAATTGTCCGCCGGACTCGGTCCATCGGACCAGTCCGGTCGAAAAGTCCGCTCGTGTGTACGCGGCATAATAGGGAGACTTGAGAAACCATAGCTTTTTTCATCAGAAAAAAATGTGAAGGCAAAAATTCTAGATATAATATAATGTAAGAGAATCATGTAGATATAGATGTAGGAAGCCATGCTGATATCCTTTAGAGAACACATTTATGTCTCTGGCTTAAATTTGCATTTAGTTACTGACCCAAGTATGCAACAGGTGAAGTCAGAGTGAGGTCAGAATTCTTGACCTGCTTACTTTGTTTGGGTCAGAAAATAAGAAAGAGGTACACTATCCACATGTTTATCAACAAAGCCATGTGATCACAATGCCAGCACTAACACAGTGATCATGGTGCTAAGTTTAGCAATAGCCTTAAAGTTAGTGCTAGGGTTCCTCGGTGTCCAACTCCATATTAGCAACTAATAAGACATTGGGGTTGATTTAATAAAACTGGGGAGTGAAAAATCTGGTTCAGCTGTGCATGGTAGCCAATCAGCTTTTAACTCAGCTTGTTCAATTAAAGCAGAGCTCCACCCAAAAGTGGAAGTTCTGTTTTAAGGACTCCTCCCCCCCTTACATGCCACATTTGGATTTTTTTTGGGGGGGGAGTGGGTACCCAGTTTTGATAGGTACACAGCTCCCACTTCTGTTCGGGCCACCTAGGCGACTTGTGCGGAAGTTCTCCTCTCCCCCTCCCTCCCTGCAATCTTCTGGGACACGTCACAGGCAACTTGCACATGCGCGGTGTGCACCGTGTAAAGCCGGAAGCTGTCACAGCTGGGTGCCCATACTAGTAATGCCAGGGAGAGGAGAGGGAGAGAACCGAGGGTTTGGACGGCTGGATCGTAGGACAGGTGAGTGTGTTTATTAAAAGTCAGCAGCTACACTTTTTGTAGCTGCTGACTTTTAATAAACACAAAAATGACTGGAACTCCACTTCAAGCTTTGACAAAAAATAAATGGAAGCTTATTGGTTTCTAGGTAGAGCTGCACCAGATTTTGCACTCTCCGGTTTTAGTTAATCAACTTCTCTCCCTCAACTTTTATTCTTCTCTCCCTCTACTGAGATACTGATGTTATTCTGCACTATTATCCTGCACTCAGCAGGCCTTAAAGTGATACTAAAGTCTAATTTTTTTGTTAAAAATAACAAATATTTTATACTTACCTGCTCTGTGCAGTGGTTTTGCACAGAGCAGGCCAGATCCTTTTCGGTGCTCCTGGCCCCTTCCTCCTCTTGAGTGCCCCCACAGCAAGCAGCTTGCTATGGGGGCACCCGAGCCAAGCCACGGCTGTGTGTCCTTTCGGACATGGAATCGCCCCCTCTCTCTTCTCATTGGCTCACTGACTTTGATTGACAGCAGCGGGGGCCAATGACGCTTTGCTGCTGTCTCAGCCAATGAGTAGGGAGATGGAAAGGAGAAAAAGTGCTCAAGTCCAATCAAAAAACTACTGTATGTAAATATACAAAAAATGTGCAAGTGAAATATTACAAACTCAGCATTGCATGTGTAAAATACATCAAAAAATTAAACAATTATCACCTAAAAAATGTGTTTCAGAAGTAAAAAAAATTTAAACTATGAAAAAATCCATATAACATCTGAAAAAACAAAGCAAGCAAAAGTTAAGTCCTTAGGTAGTTCTCTAGGAGACAGGGCATTTACTCTTCAATCCAACAGTCTGAGGTAAGATGCAAGATGTGATAATACAAACTGCTTACCAGATATGTTGGATCTCAAGTGATAGAGATCAAAAACGCCTGTGCATTAGCCTGCCGGCAAATCAGCAATCTGCTTGTGATATTCTCACAACGGGGAGATGTCCACCGGCTGAAAAGGAACCAACAAAGGGAAACCTCACTCCCCGGATCACTCTTTACGTTAGCAAGGATCTGAAAAGTCTCATAAGATGAGGAATAGAAGAGGGTTTCATGGTGTAGTATGTCCCAACAAAATCTTTATTTCCGAACGGATGAAATAAGCTTAATATCCATAAAAGCACAGCAAGTAAGAAAAGATTTGAAACAACCGCAGTGCAAACCGGCCAGCTGTTCAGCGTGATGAAGTCACAGGACTATGCTCCACCCCATGTGTTTCCCCATAGAAGGCATCAACTGGGAACGGAGATCATCAGAACAGGGTACATCAGGGCTGCCCTCATTTCAATTAGTTTACATACTAACAATGGAATATTTTGCTAAAATGATTCAGGGAAACATTTCTATTCAGGGCCTTTGTGTGAGGGAAGAGCATCATAAATCTGGTCTTTGCAGTCAGTTTGATGCTCACCTGTTTCCCATATTTAATGCTTTTTTTTTACATTTTTCCTATTTGTTTGACAACAATTCAACTTTCATAGGACTGTAAGGCACTATCAGCTCCCAAATTTAAATTTAGGAGCTTTTGACTTTTTTTTTGCCAAAGCTCCTAAACTCCATAAAACTCCATAAAAGCCTGTGTGTCAATGTACAGATAAGAAAAACAAAGAGAATAAAGTTCTCTTAAGAGGGCAAAAACAGAACACTATAGTTACTTCAAAACTAGCTTTCTTTATACAAAAAATGTCCCTGCAAATAATTAAACAAAAAATAGAATCATGGGTAAATGGCTGACAAAGACTATTAAAAAATTGGACAACGTTGTCAAATTGTTAAAAACATAGGAAGCCCCGTCTGCATATCCCACACATACACATCAGACATCACCATAACCACTTGCATACACTAGTATAAAGGTATAGCTAATTAGGATATAGGAATAATCATGAAGATTCCTTATAAAAGCTACAAGTGTTAAAGTCCATTATATAGACCAGGTTAGGTTAGGTGCTGGAAGGTAGGTGGGCGACTTGAGTGTGTTAGTCCTGTTTACATGAAGATAGCCATACAGTTGGGTCTATTAGGGGTCAAAACACAGACCATCAGCATAGATATGTAATCAGGCAGTGTAGCAGGTGTAACAGGCAGCTTGACTATGGATATTCCTAAGCAACGGAAGAAAAGAAACAGAGGTAAGCATAGCATTGAATCATTCAAGGTAGATGTCATAGGGGGAGTGCTATAGAGAGTAAAGCAGGCATCCAAATTGTAGCTTGAGATTGAAATGTGGATACTCTCACCAACTGTGTGGGATCCAACGTCCTCCTGCAGCGTGACTCTACCCCTAGATGAGTGGATGGATAATGGCTACAAGCTCTGTTCTGTGTTGGTAAACAGACGTGTTCGACCGGGATATTCGACCGGGATATTCGACCGGGATATTCGACTGGAATATTCGACCGGAGAGGGAAACGCCTCATAGAGTGTTTGTTGCCTCTGTATGTTTCGACGTGGATCCGGAAGAAAGAAAACAAGCCTTGTTCTGTGCTATCACTCAAGTCAAGGAGCGCGCGGCTTCCAGTGACGTGCTGACATCACACCTCTGACGCGTTTCACCAGCCAATAGACGCTGGTTTCTTCAGAGCAAGGAGGAGCCGGGAAAGTAAGCTTAAATAGGCAATTGCAAATGTAATACCTAACAAGTATCACTAGATGTCACCGTTCTAACATTCAGCAAAGGTACTTAGAAAATGCACAGGCTTATTAAAATCAGGAAAAAGAGATTGTCAGTGACAGCATAGGTGGAGAAAGGTCGGCCAGTTCCATTAGGGATATTGCAACTAGCAAAACAAAAAATGATATAATTAGATAATTAATTAGACAAAAATAATAATGAAAATAAAAATAATAATAAAAATAAAAAGTAGAAGAATAAAAATAAATATAAATTAGCCCATTAATCACTTTTGCAGAAAAGGCTGTAGACTGAATTCAGTATTTAACCCTTTAGGTACTAAGGAATCCAAGTAGTATGTCCACATCTTCTCTTTCTGGAGAAGGATGGTGTCAAAATCTCCCCTTCTAGGGGGCAGGTTTATGACGTAAATACCCTTAACTAGTAAACCTTTTGGATCACCATTGTGGAATTTGGTAAAATGAATGGGAATCGGACGATCATAGTCCTTTTGTTTATTCTATCAATGTACACATAGGCTTTTTTACCAGATATTAGGAGCAGCTGCGGTTAGGGGAGCTTAAACCTCCCTCAACCTCCATCAACTGAACACGGAAGAATTGCATGCATGATAGGGAAGTTTTGACTGCCGGAAAAAGCAAATTCGCTACAGAGCAGTGTGAAAGGAAACTGATGCCACGTACACACTAGCAGACTTTACGGAAGACTTGGTCCAGCGGACCAGAGTCCGTCGGATAATTCGATCGTGTGTGGGCTCCAGCGGACTTTTTTTCCCAAAAGTTCAACGTACCTAGAAAGGAAACATGTTTCAAATCTTTCTGACGGACTCGAGTCTGGTCGAAAAGTCCACTCGTCTGTATGCTAGTCCGACGGATAAAAAAACGACGCTAGGGCAGCTATTGGCTACTGGCTATGAACTTCCTTGTTTTAGTCGTATAAGAGAGTAACTAGCTCTCCTAGGTTCACAACAAAGGGCCGTGCCACATCCAAAAAATTGATTCAAAAGAAGAAAGGGGTTCCCCTAAACTGATTTTTCCGGCACTTGCACATCAGAATATATATAGTGGAAAGGTACAAACTCATATAGAGAGTAAAAACAGTATTTTATTTAAAGATTCTCATGTATTAAAAACATTCGAAGTATTACAAGCAACAAAGACATTATATATTGTACACAATTCAGAAGAGTTTTTTTAAAAAAAGGAGTGTGTTCCAATAGAAGATGACACTTGTAGGATGGGACTCTATTTAAGCCCAACGCGTTTCGGAATACCTTATATATCAGTCCTTCATCAGGGATAAGTTGAAAAGAGGAACTCATCTAAATTAATTGAAAAGCATAAACGATAAATTGCCTTATAGGTCTATATATAAATATACCATTAGTAGGTTAAATGATCAATTGATCGCCTACCTTTTGTGTTATCGTTGCTTTCTTTAGAATAACAGATAAAAACCAAGAGGGAGAAGCAAAGGTTGCTTGGGAATAGAATGGCAGTTGGATATAATTTGTATATGCAAAATGCTGTTCTCTAGATACTCTACCACACTTAGACCCGACATACAATGAATTCGTCGTTGCACTGCTCGAGCACATCCTTACTCACAATGTTTTCACCTTTAATGGCTCCCACTACCTCCAGGTGCAGGGGGTTGCGATGGGGACATGCTGTGCCCCATCGTATGCCAACCTGTACCTGGGGGAGTGGGAGAAAACTTTTCTTTCGGATAATGGCCTTACCCAATATACCAACCACATTGTGGGTTGGTATCGATATATAGACGACATTTTGGTCATTTGGGATGGCCCCCTGGATGTGCTCGAGCAGTGCCTACTAAGGATGAATAAAAATGATTTCAATTTGACATTTACAATGTCCTCCGATAAAAATCGGATAACATTTTTGGACATAGAAATCTACAAAGAAAAACAAGGCAAACTGTCTAGCAAGTTATTTAGAAAAACCACCGCAGGGAAGACCATACTGCACGCTGCAAGCTTCCATCCGCAACCCCTCATTGACTCTATACCGTATTCACAATACCTTTGAATCAAACGTAACTGTACAGACAACTATATATTCCTAAAAGAAGCAGCTAATTTACATGATAGACTGTTGGCACGAGGATATACACACAAATCCCTAAAAAAAGCTTTCAAAAAAGTAGTGAATAAGCCTAGGAGTACACTTTTTCAGACTCCTGGACAGAAAGATACCAATTTACCCCATATTATAACAACGTACAACCAACAACACTGTCAAATTAGAAAAATAATTGAAAAATATTGGCACCTACTGACCCTCGATCCATCTCTAGGCCACTTAGTACCAAGCAAACCCCAATTCACGTTCAGGAGAGCCACATCCATTGGTGACAAAATAATAAACAGTGAATTCAAAAACGAATCAGTAAAGGTACATTGTAAATACAAAGGAACATTTGCGTGTGGCTCTTGTCGCTACTGTACATGTATGTTAACACAAAAGAATCCCATCTTTCCAAATGGGAAAAAATTTTACCCGAAACATTTTGCTAACTGCAGAACCACTGGAGTAGTTTATCTGCTCCAGTGCAACTGCGGTTGCTTTTATATAGGGAAAACTAAACTAGAATTTTGGAAAAGAGCTTACAGACATATCGTTTCTATGCAAACATCTGACCCTAACCTCCCTCTAGATCGCCATGTCTCTTTGGTACATGGGGGCAAATTCCCCAGAATTAAGTTCTTAATTCTGGATCGGGTGCACCCGAGTCCTAGAGGGGGTGACTGGAATAAAGTCTTACTCCAGAGAGAACTGAAATGGATTTATTTACTAAAGGCCACATCACCCCCAGGCCTTAATGAGGCTATATGCTTTAAACCATTCCTCGAAGGTTTTAACTCCGGTGGAATGGAGAAATAAAATAGTGAGATCTCGTCCAGCAAAGATTTTTGAAAAAACTAATATATGACCTTTATTTGTTTTCGCTTCTTATGTTTAACCATATGCCAATATCATGTAACAATATCTACTCACTATATATACTGTAAACTCTTGAGATGTCTGATTTAATACATACATGACCCCCAAAATATTAAATCGCCCCAAACATACAAGGGCTAGACCCTTATAACTTTCATGACCAACACTAATTTAAGATTTTTGACATATCCCATTAAAGATCATTTCTCGTTCGCCCCTCCCCTCTAAAATAATACAATAAAAATATGGAAACATGTATGTACCTATTCAAACATCTCAAGAGTAAATATTTTGTAACCTGTCAGACTCCTAATAGGATGTATACTTGGTTGTACTATTACAGTTAACATATACAAATATGGCACTATCTTATTGCTTACTAATATTTATCATACAAGATGGCAACTCAAAATTGCTACTAGTCTGCATCTATGTTGACCTTTGATTCTAGATGTGTCAGCATAAATATGAATATGGCTTCTAATAACTTGATGCAATGAACAGATCTAAGTGCAGCTGTGAAATGTAGAAAGTCACAAATATTGCAGATAAGTAATACCATAATATGTCTGTAAGAAGTTTATGTGATATATGTTGTCCCATAGTTCCTGAAAAATATTCAATGAGTCTATGAAAAAATATTCAATGAACCAGTCTTTTGCCCATGTAAGAACCAATCAAACATACTTGAATTTGCAATGTTCTTGAATTATATGCGATATTTTTGCTGTCTCTTGTTTACTCTATATACAACCTTTATTTTAAACAGTGTTGCTCGTTTAATATTGTACTACAATTTTTCCATAGTAACAACCTCTCCCCTTCAGTTGTCCCTCCCTGGCCCGTCCCGGGTGCATCTGACTTTGGCGGTTGCCTGGCACGGAAAGCCGCCCAGAGTTTCTTTCTGGGCGGCGCCATAGGAGGTTACCAGGGCGACATTACATTTACGCCCCTCACCTCCATATTGCCACTCCGGCGGACATGCGCAGTCCGCCCGTGAGGCATTCTGTGCCGGTGGGATGGGTGTGCGTGACGCCGTCCCAATGTAACTGCGCTCGGCATGCGCGGTAGGGGCGGTGCCGCGCATCCCCGTCTTGGGGAGCGATACTGGAACTCTCCAGCTGATGGGCTTCACAATTCAGCTGTGCGCAATGATTGCGCCAGCTGATTGAAGCCCATCCTACATATACACCGGCTTCACCCATTCCCAGCTCAGGCATCATACCCGCCGGATGCTGGGATGCGTGGCCAGACAAACACAACTACTCTCTATTTGAAGGTACAGATTTACCTGTGTAATTCACTCTTATTCCTTTTAAAACTTAAAACTCCAATGTTTCTGAAACTCATTTATTCACTTATCCCTTTTGTTTATTTTAAATTCTAAAAAAATTGAAACTGTAATGTTTCCCAAACTCATTATTACCCATGAAAGCATACCTGTGTTTTTTGCTATACTTTTGCTGCTCCCAATACTATCCAGGTCTGCAAATCTAACACAGCTTTATATCATGAATACTATATCAAAGTTAATCTGATAATATATCTAGGACTATTTATCTGCACCTCCTACTACTATATAACACTATATATATTTTGGTGTGGAAATCTAACACATGACAGCATTATACTGCTACCCTCATTATGTTAAAAATATTAAAAATATTTTCATACCCACTTACACCATGGAGGCTGCAACACTTGCTGTATATAATTCCGAAATAACTTATCTAATGCATGTCTATTTACAATGGAATATTAAACAAATAAAATATAAATAAGTAGACTCTAGAATAGAATTTATTAATATAATCAGTCATGCACATTATAGGTTTCTCATTACAATACTCTATTCATTAATTATCTATGTAAATTTGATCAAATACCTAATACAAGTTTCACATAAACAAATGATTTTTATTCCATTTATAGGACTGTCCTCCTTCGCTCCAGTATACCGCCTCGGCCAGTACGCCTCCGGGACGGGCAGGGTAGGTGAAATGCCAGATACCCCCAGTTGGGGAAATACTATACAGTGGTAGAGTATCTAGAGAACAGCATTTCGCATATACAAATTATATCCAACTGCCATTCTATTACCAAGCAACCTTTGCTTCTCCCTCTTGGTTTTTATCTGTTATTCTAAAAAAAGCAACGATAACACAAAAGGTAGGCGATCAATTGATCATTTAACCTACTAATGGTATATTTACATATAGACCTATAAGGCAATTTATCATTTATGCTTTTCAATTAATTTAGATGAGTTCCTCTTTTCAACTATGCCCCTGATGAAGGACTGATATATAAGGTATTCCGAAACGCGTTGGGCTTGAATAGAGTCCCATCCTACAAGTGTCATCTTCTATTGGAACACACTCCTTTTTTTTAAAAACTCTTCTGAATTGTGTACAATATATAATGTCTTCGTTGCTTGTAATACTTCGAATGTTTTTAATACATGAGAATCTTTAAATAAAATACTGTTTTTACTCTCTATATGAGTTTGTACCTTTCCACTATAAATATTCTGATGTGCAAGTGCCGGAAAAATCCGTTTAGGGGAACCCCTTTCTTCTTTTGAATTTCTTGTTTTAGTACGGTTGTACGTCATCACGTACAAATCCATCAGACTTTGGTTGATCGTGTGGAGGCAAGTCCGTTCATTCGGAAAGTCCGTTGAAAAGTCTGCCGCACCAAGTCTGCCGTAAAGTCCGCTCGTGTGTACGCGGCATAAGACTTTTGATGAAGACAAAAGAGTATAGTCTGACAAGGGAATGACAAACTGAAGAATGGGCAGGCAAAAGAGGGCAATGGTAACACATGGGACAACTGGGGAAAGAGAAGACTGAAAAAGGGGACAGGTGGAGAGAGACAAGATTTACAAATTAGGTGCATGGAGTAAAATTATATGAACAAAAAGGACAGGCAGAGAAAGGAGTCACTCTTAAATTTGATGATAATAAATTAGGAGATTGGGCAAAGAACAACTGAAACAACACAATGGAATGAAAACAAGTCTAAAGAACTAATGTAGAGAGAAGTAACAACTAATCATTAGGGATGAGCTTCGTGTTCGAGTCGAACCCATGTTCAACTCGAACATCGTGTGTTAGGTCGTTCGCCAAATTACGAACGATATGGACCATTCACGCCAAATTTGAGTGGCTCGGGGGGTTTAGTACATGCCCCACACTATAAAAGGCCGCCTGCACGTCAGCCCTGTGTAGTGTGTTCCGGCTTGAGAGAGAGAGATAGACAGAGAGAGACAGTGTCATTTGATTTAAGTTAGATAGAGTAGGCAGGTTGAATCAGTTAGCTGCACTTACAGTGAATTGTGTATATATATGCATCCCATATATATATATATATATATATATATATATATATATATATATATATATATATATACTGTATTCAGTTTAGCTAGATCCTGTTCTACTCTTCCTAATATACTGACAGGCAGGCGTTTTTACAGTATTTCCAGTTACTGTCCTGTGTACCCTGCACAGTTGCACCTACAGTATAGCTACCTGCAGCCAGGTGCTTGTGTAGGCTCTTTGAAGTATTTCCAGTTACTTTACTGTGTACCCCGCACAGTTGCACCTACAGTATAGCTACCTGCAGCCAGGTGCTTGTGTAGGCTCTTTGAAGTATTTCCAGTTACTGTACTGTGTACCCTGCACAGTTGCACCTACAGTACACCTACCTGCAGCCAGGTGCTTGTGTAGGCTCTTTGAAGTATTTCCAGTTACTGTACTGTGTACCCCGCACAGTTGCACCTACAGTATAGCTACCTGCAGCCAGGTGCTTTTGTAGGCTCTTTGAAGTATTTGCAGTTACTGTACTGTGTACCCCACACAGTTGCACCTACAGTACAGCTACCTGCAGCCAGGTGCTTGTGTAGGCTCTTTGAAGTATTTCCAGTTACTGTACTGTGTACCCCGCACAGTTGCACCTACAGTATAGCTACCTGCAGCCAGGTGCTTGTGTAGGCTCTTTGAAGTATTTCCAGTTACTGTACTGTGTACCCTGCACAGTTGCACCAACAGTATAGCTACCTGAAGCCAGGTGCTTGTGTAGGCTCTTTGAAGTATTTCCAGTTACTGTACTGTGTACCCCGCACAGTTGCACCTACAGTATAGCTACCTGCAGCCAGGTGCTTTTGTAGGCTCTTTGAAGTATTTCCAGTTACTGTACCGTGTACCCTGCACAGTTGCACCTACAGTATAGCTACCTGCAGCCAGGTGCTTGTGTAGGCTCTTTGAAGTATTTCCAGTTACTGTACTGTGTACCCCGCACAGTTGCACCTACAGTACAGCTACCTGCAGCCAGGTGCTTTTGTAGGCTCTTTGAAGTATTTCCAGTTACTGTACTGTGTACCCTGCACAGTTGCACCTACAGTATAGCTACCTCAAGACAAGTGCAGGTATTATCATACTAATAATACTACAGGCAGGCAGTTGATTCTGCTAGCTGCACAGTATAATCGGTATATATATATATATATATATATATATATATATATATATATATATATATACATATACATATATGTATATATATATATATATATATATACATCCCAGTTTTGTGCAGCTCACTGCAGGCCAATAGTATGTCTGGAAGGCCAACAAGGAGAGGCAGACAGTCACAAGCCAATAAAAGAGGGCAAGCAGGCTCTGTGTCTAGAGGCAACAGTGCTGGTCGTGGACACAGTGCATCCTCATCAGCTGGTCGTGTTGAGCCGCAACATGCGGAAGACTTGGTCGAGTGAATGAACAAGCCATCCTCATTGTCCTCATCCTCTCTAACCCAGACTCAGGGTACTTTGTCTGGCAAAACAGCTGCCAACGCGGCCTCTTCCCTCGGCTCAATGGCATCAGTGACTCCTTCCCTAGCCCCACCATGTCCTCCTGAGGAGTCCCTTGAACTGTTTGACCACAGTGTTGGGTACATGCTCCAGGAGGATACCCAGCGTTTTGAAGGCTCCGATGATGGTACTCAGCTAGAGGAAGGCAGTAACGTGAGCCCAGACAGAGGGGGTGCCCAATAAAGACAGCAATCTGGCAGTCATGTTCCCCCTGCTGCAGCATACTGCCAGGTTTGCTCCAGTGATGAGGAGGGAGGGGATGATGAGGTCACTGACTCCACGTGGGTGCCTGATAGGAGAGAGGGGGAGGAGGAGGCACATCACCAACGAGGCAGGATGCCCTCCAGGGGCGAGCCTAAGGGCAGCACACTGACTGCATCACACCGCAGAGCTCTGCATGTGCAGGGCACTGCTGTCTCTGCGCATTATTCCAAAAGTTCTTTGATGTGGGCCTTTTTTGAGACGGGTGCATCAGATCCCACCGCTGCTATTTGCAACATATGTCTTAAAGTGGGAGTCCGGCGACCAATCTTTTTTTTTTTTTAGGTCATTGAGACACTTTGCTAACCCCAAAATAATACTCACAGTTTGGGTGTAATATTTCTGCCTCTGTCTGTTTTCGTACTGAAGAATAACTTAAAAAATGTGATGCTGGCTGTTTCCATCTTGCTTGTGGGCATGTGAAGCCCACAAGCATTGATTTCCTGGATGTGGTGAACGCTGTTCATTCACAGTTTGTTCACGTGCATGATCATTGTTCCCGCACTGAATCTTGGAAGCCTGACACTAAGCTCCCAGGAGAAAGTGCGGCGCCGGGGAAAGGCAATAAACACGCCTACTCCCATGGGAGGAGAGACAGGAAGTGCCACAATAAAGTACAATATAAAGGTAATTACAGCGATAAAAAAAATTTTGTGTGTCATTCGAATATCTATGCAATTAACTGAAGGGGGTAAGATTAAGATTAAGTTAAAAATTTGAGTGGAACCCCGCTTTAAGTGTATTTCGTGTGGCCGAAACATCTCCCGCTTGGGCACCACATGTTTGACCAGACATATGTTGACCTGCCATGCAGTTCGTTGGCAAGCGTACCTAAAAGACCCATACCAAAGATCAGCTGGGATCTCCAGCCCCACTATACCTTCAGTCCTCTCTGAGACCTGCACTGAGAGGAATGAAGGTGTAGAATTAGGTGCGTCACAGCCAAGTACTTGCGGGCAATCTACTATCGGTACACTGACGTCAGATTGTACCAGGCAATACCCTGCCCCAGCTGCTGCACCGCAAAAAGAAGTTCGCTCCCAGCCATCCACATGCCCAGCGGTTGAATGCTAGCTTGGCAAAATTGCTAGCACTTCAACAGCTACCTTTTCAGTTGGTAGACTCTGCCCCCTTCTGTGAGTTTGTGGAATGTGCGGTTCCTCAGTGGCAGGTTCTCAAATGCCACTTTTTCTCATGGAAGGCGATTCCGGCTCTCTACCGGCATGTGGAACACAATGTCTTGGCCTCGCTGGAGAGGGCGGTCAGTGGTAAGGTGCGTATTACTGCTGACTCATGGTCCAGCAGGCATGGACAGGGATGTTACCTAAGTTTCACGGCGCATTGGGTGACTCTGCTGGCACCTGGGAATGATGCAGGACAAGGTGCAGTAGTGCCTCCAAAATACCAGTACTGGTGATTCTGACACACCTATCTCCTCCATCCCCTCCTCTTCTTCTTCCTCCGTGGCCTCTTCCTGTGCTTTGTCCTCGGAACCAGAGGTGCTCCGTAGGTGTTCAAGGGGCAGGCCAGAAGACGCCATGTTCTCCGTATACAAATTTATTCAAAGCCCCCAAATAGACAAGTTGCACTTACAAAATAAAAACTTTAAAATCACATAAAAACCTCCAGAGTAGCACCACCGTGTCCACATACAGAGTGCTTGGCTGGACGTGACTATCAGCTCCTCACTTCTAGATGCGTATCGGCCAATCACAGGCCCTCCTCAGTAGATCTACTGAGGAAGGCCTGTGATTTTTATGTGATTTTAAAGTTTTTATTTTGTAAGTGCAACTTGTCTATTTGGGGGCTTCGAATAAATTTGTATACGAAGAACACTATGGTCTCTATACTTATTATTTACATGTCCTGAACTCATGGAATCTTGAGCCAAGCTGGGAGATGATCTGCTTCTTTGGATATTAATGAGCTGAGTTACCATTAAGAAAAGAGCCATCTGGATTACCCACCATTGATTGGGAAGAGGAAGTGATAGCAAAGAGCTCATGGGGAGATCCGCATATGAGTTTTGACTCATCTGGGAGGTGAGCGCGCATTTTTAGTGGTGGTGGTGTGCACTCCTTTTGAGGACGAACAATCACTGTGGTGGAATTGTGTGGATACACTGATCACAAGAAAAGTTTTTCATGTCTTATTTCTTCATTTTTTCATTTTATGGACTATTCATTTATATGTAGGATTTATTTATTTTGGAGATTTGCACTTTATATTTATAATTTTACACATAGTGCTACATTTATTATTTACTATGTAATCTGTGACATGTCCACCAGGTGGAACTCAACGTTGGCCATGCTGCACACGCAGCAGAGGGCCATCAATGAGTACCTGTGCGACTATGGCACCAGGACAGGGTCAGGGGAGCTTGGGTTTTTTCTAGGGATGAGCCGAACACCCCCCGGTTCGGTTCGCACCAGAACCCGCGAACGGACCGAAAGTTCGCACGAACGTTAGAACCCCATTGACGTCTATGGGACTCGAACGTTCGAAATCAAAAGTGCTCATTTTAAAGGCTAATTTGCATGGTATTGTCCGAAAAAGGGTTTGGGGACCCGGGTCCTACCCCAGGGGACATGTATCAATGCAAAAAAAACTTTTAAAAACGGCCGTTTTTTCGGGAGCAGTGATTTTAATGATGCTTAAAGTAAAAAAAAAAAAAGTGAAATATTCCTTTAAATATCGTACCTGGGGGGTGTCTATAGTATGCCTGTAAAGTGACGCGTGTTTCCCATGTTTAGAACAGTCCCTGCACCAAATGTCATTTTTAAAGGAAAAAATCTCATTTAAAACTGCTTGCGGGTTTAATGTAATGTCGGGTCATGGCAATATGGATGAAAATCGGTGAGACAAACGGCATGGGTACCCCCCAGTCCATTACCAGGCCCTTTGGGTCTTGTATGGATATTAAGGGGAACCCCGCACCCAAATTAAAATAAGGAAAGGTGTGGGGCCACCAGGCCCTATATACTCTGAACAGCAGTATACAGGCGGTGCAAACAAGACAGGGACTGTAGGTTTGTTGTTAAGTAGAATCTCTTTGTAATTTTGAACGGGTACATTTTTAACGTGTTTAGCTCCAGCCAAAAAATCTTTTTTAAGCTTTTTGGAAAACATAGGGAAGGGTTATCACCCCTGTGACATTTGTTTTGCTGTCTTTCCTCCTCTTCAGAAGATTTCACCTCACTTTTTTGTCCCAATGAAAAATGTTTTTTGAAAATTTGGGTTTTTTTGTGGAACAAGGATTGGAAAGCATCAGTGGAAAGGAGAAATTGTTTTCCCATATTAACTCTTACAGGAGAGAATTTCCCTTCCTAGGGGTAGATTTCATCTCACTTCCTGTTGTCTCCTTCCGTTTGCAAGTAGGAGTCGTTTGTAAGTTAGATGTTTGAAAGTAGGGTCCTGCCCTATATACTCAGCAGAAATTTGGGCCTTAGGTGTTGCTGTGGCCACAACACTGTAAGCCCTCACAGGGCCCTGCTGTGAAATATTAGATCAAGAATTGTAATTACATGCCCCTGTTGAACAGGAGCTGAAAAATTAGGCCTTAGGCACTGGTGCTGGTGCCACAACACTGCAACCCCTCACAATCACTCTAGTTGGAATGCAGGAACGAGCCCTGCTGCAAAGTATTGCTTCAAAAATTGTAATTACACGCCCCTGTTAGACAGGGGCAGAAAAATTGGGCCTTAGGCACTGGTGCTGGTGCCACAACACTGCAACCCCTCACAGACACTCTAGTTGGAATGCAGGAACGAGCCCTGCTGCAAAGTATTGCATCAAAAATTGTAATTACACGCCCCTGTTAGACAGGGGCAGAAAAATTGGGCCTTAGGCACTGGTGCTGGTGCCACAACACTGCAACCCCTCACAGACACTCTAGTTGGAATGCAGGAACGAGCCCTGCTGCAAAGTATTGCATCAAAAATTGTAATTACACGCCCCTGTTAGACAGGGGCAGAAAAATTGGGCCTTAGGCACTGGTGCTGGTGCCACAACACTGCAACCCCTCACAGACACTCTAGTTGGAATGCAGGAACGAGCCCTGCTGCAAAGTATTACATCAAAAATTGTAATTACACGCCCCTGTTAAACAGGGGCTGAAAAATTGGGCCTTAGGCACTGGTGGTGGCGCCCAGAACCAAAAATGTTCTTACAAGCTATCAGCGTGATGATTGAGGAGGAAGAGGATAATTACTCAGGGATAGTCACTCAGCATCAGCATAGGCAGTCTTTGAAGGGATCTGAGATTTCAAAAAAAATTATTCGGTTACATCAGCATCAGGTGCTTGGTAGCTGGTGGTGATCCAAGACTGATTCATTTTTATGAAGGTCAGCCGATCGACCGAGTCGGTGGACAGACGCACCCTGTGATCGGTTACCACGCCTCCAGCAGCACTGAATGTGCGTTCCGAAAGAACGCTGGATGCAGGACAGGCCAGTAGCTCAATTGCATACTGTGCAAGCTCTGGCCAGTGATCCATCCTCAAGACCCAGTAACCCAGAGGATTTTCGGTGGGAAAGGTGTCCAAGTCTGATCTTGCCCCTAGGTATTCCTGCACCATGTAAAACAGACGCTGGCGATGGTTGCTGGAACCGATCATACCTTGGGGCTGCGGACCAAAAAATTGTCTGAACGCATCGGTCAGACGGCCACCTTCTCCACCGCTCCTTCTTTGACTGACCGAAGCCTCAGCAACACGTTGTCCAGAAACAGGAGTTTGTAACCTCCCAGTCTCTGGGAACGCGTTGCACAGACCTTTCTGCAAGGCCTCCCGAAGATGTTTCATCCTCTGCTCCCTCTGCGATGGCAAGATAAGGTCCGCAACCTTACCCTTGTAACGTGGATCAAGGAGGGTTGCCAGACAGTATTGGTCCTTCTCCTTGATACCACGAATACGAGGATCCTTACGCAGGCTTTGCAGGATCAGGGAGGCCATGCAGCGTAGGTTTGCTGAGGCATTCGGTCCGGAGTCCTCTGGGTCACTAAGAACAACAACGTCCGCAGCCACCTCCTCCCAGCCACGTACAAGTCCATGTGTTCCTTGGGACTGATCCCTTAAAGACTGCTGATGCTGAGTGCCAGGCTCCACCTCCATACTGACACATTCTTCCTCCTCCTCCTCCTTGTCCTCTTCCTGTGTGATCGGCGGGCACGCAGGAACACTGTCTGGATAAAGGGGGCCTTGAGAGCTAAGGAAGTCCTCCTCTTCCTGCCTCTGTTCTGCCTCAAGTGCCCTGTCCATTATTCCAAGCAGCGTGTGCTCCAACAGGTGGACAAGGGGGACAGTGTCACTGATGCATGCACTGTCAGTGCTCACCATCCTCGTGGCCTCCTCGAATGGTGACAGGACAGTGCATGCATCCCTGATCATGGACCACTGGCGTGGGGAAAAAAAACCAAGGTCGCCTGACCCTGTCCTGGTGCCATAGTCGCACAGGTACTCATTGATGGCCCTCTGCTGCGTGTGCAGCCGCTGCAGCATGGCCAACGTTGAGTTCCACCTGGTGGGCATGTCACAGATTAGGCGGTTCTTGGGCAGGTTAAACTCCTTTTGGAGGTCCGTCAGCCGAGCACTGGCATTATATGACCGGCGGAAATGCACACAGACTTTCCTGGCCTGCCTCAGGACATCCTGTAAGCCCGGGTACCTGCCCAAGAACCGCTGCACCACCAAGTTAAGGACGTGAGCCAAACAGGGCACATGGGTCAGTTGTTCCTGTCGGAGGGCAGAGAGGAGGTTGGTGCCATTGTCGCAAACCACCATTCCTGCCTTAAGTTGGCGTGGCGTCAACCACCTCTGAACCTGCCCCTGCAGAGCTGACAGAACCTCTGCCCCAGTGTGGCTCCTGTCCCCCAAGCACACCAGCTCAAGCACCGCATGGCATCTTTTGGCCTGCGTACTTGCGTAGCCCCTTGAACGCCTACGGAGCACCGCTGGTTCCGAGGAAGAGGCCATGGAGGAAGAAGAAGAGGAGGGGGTGGAGGAGAGAGGTGTGTCACAATCAGCATTTTGGAGGCGTGGTGGCGGAACAACCTCCAACACTACTGCACCTTGTCCTGCATCCTTCCAAGCTGCCAGCAGAGTCACCCAATGCGCCGTGAAACTTAGGTAACGTCCCTGTCCATGCCTGCTGGACCATGAGTCAGCGGTAATATGCACCTTACCGCTGACCGCCCTGTCCAGCGAGGCATGGACATTGCCTTCCACATGCCGGTAGAGAGCTGGAATCGCCTTCCGTGAGAAAAAGTGGCGTTTGGGTACCTGCCACTGAGGAACCGCACATTCCACAAACTCACGGAAGGGGGCAGAGTCTACCAACTGAAAAGGCAGCAGTTGAAGTGCTAGCAATTTTGCCAAGCTAGCATTCAACCGCTGGGCATGTGGATGGCTGGGAGCAAACTTCTTTTGGCGGTGCAGC
Source organism: Lithobates septentrionalis (assembly GCA_037952835.1). Classification (NCBI taxonomy): domain Eukaryota; kingdom Metazoa; phylum Chordata; class Amphibia; order Anura; family Ranidae; genus Lithobates; species Lithobates septentrionalis. The sequence goes on from JBBDGP010001358.1 coordinate 471,483, forward strand.
AGCTGGGGCAGGGAAATTTGCCTGGTACAATCTGACGTCGGTGTACCAAAAGCAGATTGCCCACAAGTACTTGGCTGTGACACACCTAATTCTACACCTTCATTCCTCTCACTGCAGGTCTCAGAGAGGACTGAAGGTCTAGTGGGGTTGGAAATCTCAGCTGATGAGGAGCAAGGAGAGATCCTCTTTGTTCTTTGGTGTGGGTCTTTTAGATATGCTTGCCAACGAACTGCATGGCAGGTCAACATATGTCTGGTCAAGCATGTGGTACCCAAGCGGGAGATGTTTTGGCCACGCGAGATACGCTTGAGACATATGTTGCAAATAGCAGCGGTGCGATCTGATGCACTCGTCTCAAAAAAGGCCCACACCAAAGAACTTTTTGAATAACGCGCAGAGACTGCAGCGCCCTGCACATGTGGAGCTTTGGGGTGTGATGCAGTCAATGTGCTGCCCTTAGGCTGGCCCCTGGAGGGCATCCTGCCTCGTTGGTGATGTGCCGCCTCCTCCTCCTCCTCCTCCTCCTCCTCCTCTCTCCTATCAGGCACCCACGTTGAGTCAGTGACCTCATCATCCCCTCCCTCCTCATCACTGGAGCAAACCTGGCAGTATGCTGCAGCAGGGGGAGCATGACTGCCAGATTGCTGTCCTTCTTGGGCACCCCCTCTGTCCGTGCTCATGTTACTGCCTTCATCGAGCTCAGTATCATCATCAGAGCCTTCCAAACGCTGGGCATCCTCCTGGAGCATGTACCCAACACTGTGGTCAAACAGTTCGAGGGAATCCTCAGGAGGACATGGTGGAGCTAGGGAAGGAGTCACTGATGACATTGAGCTGAGGGAAGAGGCCGCTGCTTTGCCAGACAAAGCTCCCTGGGCATGGGTGAGAGAGGATGAGGAGGATGAGGACGGCTTGGTCATCCACTCGACCAAGTCTTCCGCATGTTGCGGCTCAACACGGCCAGCTGCCGAAAAAAAGTCCACGCTGTCCCATGGCCACGTGCTGATGAGGATGCACCGTCTCCACGACCAGCACTAGACACAGAGCCTGCTTGCCCTCTCTTATTGGCTTGTGACTGTCTGCCTCTCCTTCTTGGCCTTCCAGACATACTAATGGCCTGTAGCTGCACTAAGCTGGGATAGAACACCTGTAATTTTCTTCAGGTAGCTTTATATACTGTAACCAGACAAGCCTGCCTGTCAGTAGGAAGATAACAGGAACGGATCTAGCTGAACACTGTGAGCAGGACGCACTGCACTAAATGTAAATAGCAGGAACGGATCTAGCTGAACACTGTGAGCAGGACGCACTGCACTAAATGTAAATAGCAGGAACAGATCTAGCTGAACACTGTGAGCAGGACGCACTGCACTAAATGTAAATAGCAGGAACGGATCTAGCTGAACACTGTGAGCAGGACGCACTGACTGCACTAAATGTAAATAGCAGGAACGGATCTAGCTGAACACTGTGAGCAGGACGCACTGCACTAAATGTAAATAGCAGGAACGGATCTAGCTGAACACTGTGAGCAGGACGCACTGCACTAAATGTAAATAGCAGGAACGGATCTAGCTGAACACTGTGAGCAGGACGCACTGCACTAAATGTAAATAGCAGGAACGGATCTAGCTGAACACTGTGAGCAGGACGCACTGCACTAAATGTAAATAGCAGGAACGGATCTAGCTGAACACTGTGAGCAGGACGCACTGCACTAAATGTAAATAGCAGGAACGGATCTAGCTGAACACTGTGAGCAGGACGCACTGCACTAAATGTAAATAGCAGGAACGGATCTAGCTGAACACTGTGAGCAGGACGCACTGCACTAAATGTAAATAGCAGGAACAGATCTAGCTGAACACTGTGAGCAGGACGCACTGCACTAAATGTAAATAGCAGGAACGGATCTAGCTGAACACTGTGAGCAGGACGCACTGACTGCACTAAATGTAAATAGCAGGAACGGATCTAGCTGAACACTGTGAGCAGGACGCACTGCACTAAATGTAAATAGCAGGAACAGATCTAGCCTAATCTATCTAACTCAAATCAAATGACACTGTCTGTCTCTCTCTCTATCAGCACACCGGAACACACTACACAGGGCCGCCGTGCAGGCGGCCTTATATAGTGTGGGGCGTGTACTAAATCCCCTGAGCCATAATTGGCCAAAGCCACCCTGGCTTTGGCCAATTACAGCTCTCTCTACTGACGGCGCTGTGATTGGCCAAGCATGCGGGTCATAGTGCATGCTTGGCCAATCATCAGCCAGCAATGCACTGCGATGCCGAATTTGGCGCGAACGGCCCATAACGTTCGCAATTCGACGGACGGTCGAACAGCCGATGTTCGAGTCGAACATGGGTTCGACTCGAACACGAAGCTCATCCCTAGTTTTTTCCCCACGCCAGTGGGCCATGATCAGGGATGCATGCACTGTCCTATCACCATTTGAGGACGCCACAAGGATGGTGAGCAGTGACAGTGCATGCATTAGTGACACTGTCCCCCTTGTCCACCTGTTGGAGCACACGCTGCGTGGAATAATGGACAGGGCACTTGAGACAGAACAGAGGCAGGAAGAGGAGGACTTCCTTAGCTATCAAGGCCCCCTTTATCCAGACAGTGTTACTGCGTGCCTGAAGATCACACAGGAAGAGGACGAGGAGGGGGAGGAAGAGGAGGATTGTGTCAGCATGGAGGTGGAGCCTGGCACTCAGCATCAGCAGCAGTCTTTAAGGGATCATTTACAGTCCCAAGAAATCCATGGACTTTTACATGGCTGGGAGGAGGTGGCTGCCGATCATGTCGTCCTTAGTGACCCAGAGGACTCATCAAACCTACGCTGCATGGCCTTCCTGATCCTGAAAAGCCTGCGGAAGGATCATCGTATTTGTGGTATCAAGGAGAGGGATCAATACTGGCTGGCAACCCTCCTTGATCCACGTTACAAGGGTAAGGTTGCAGACCTTATCTTGCCGTCGCAGAGGGAGCAGAAGATGAAACATCTTCGGGAGGCCTTGCAGAAAGGTCTGTGCAACGCGTTCCCAGAGACTGGGAGGTTACAAACTCCTGTGCCTGGACAACGTGTTGCTGAGGCTTCAATCAGTCAAAGAAGGAGCAATGGAGAAGGTGGCCGTCTGACCGATGCGTTCAGACAATTTTTTAGTCCGCATCCCCAAGGTATGATCGGTTCCAGCAACCATTGCCAGCGTCTGTTTTACATAGTGCAGGAATACCTAGGGGCAAGATCTGACTTGGACACCTTTTCCACCGAAAATCCTCTGGGTTACTGGGTCTTGAAGATGGATCACTGGCCAGAGCTTGCACAGTATGCAATTGAGCTACTGGCCTGTCCTGCATCCAGCGTTCTTTCGGAACGCACATTCAGTGCTGCTGGAGGCTTTGTAACCAATCACAGGGTGCGTCTGTCCACCGACTCGGTCAATCGACTGACCTTCATAAAAATGAATCAGTCTTGGATCACCACCAGCTACCATGCACCTGATGTGGATGTAACAGAATATTTTTTTTTTTAATTAAATGAGTGATTATCCTCTTCCTCCTCAATGATCATGCTGATAGCTTGTAAGAACATTTTTGGTTCTGGGCACTGCCACCAGTGGCTAAGGCCCAATTTTTCAACCCCTGTTTAACAGGGGCATGTAATTACAATTTTTGATGCAATACTTTGCAGCAGGGCTCGTTCCTGCGCTCCAACTAGAGTATCTGTGAGGGGTTGCAGTGTTGTGGCACCAGTGCCTAAGGCCCAATTTTTCTGCCCCTGTTCAACAGGGACATGTAATTACAGTTCTTGATCTAATATTTCACAGCAGGGCACGCTCCAGTGCCCACCAAGAGTAACTGTGAGGACTTACAGTGTTGTGGCACCAGCACCACCACCACCAAAGGCCCAATTTTTCTGCCCCTGTTCAACAGGTGCATGTAATTACAATTTTTGATCTAATATTTCACAGCGGGGCCCATTTCTGCGCCCATCAAGAGTAACTGTGAGGACTTACAGTGTTGTGGCACCAGCACCACCACCACCAAAGGCCCAATTTTTCTGCCCCTGTTCAACAGGTGCATGTAATTACAATTCTTGATCTAATATTTCACAGCAGGGCCCATTCCAGCACCCACCAAGAGTAACTGTGAGGACTTACAGTGTTGTGGCACCAGCACCACCATCATCACCAAAGGCCCAATTTTTCTGCCCCGTTCAACAGGAGCATGTATTTACAATTCTCGATCTAATACTTCACAGCAGGGCCCTGTGAGGGCTTACAGTGTTGTGGCAACACCAGTACCTAAGGCCACAATTTCTGCAGAGTATATAGGGCAGGCCCCTACTTTCAAACATCCAACTTACAAATGACTCCTACTTGCAAACGGAAGGAGACAACAGGAAGTGAAATGAAATCTACCCCTAGGAAGGGAAATTCTCTCCTGTAAGAGTTAACATGGGAAAAACGTTTCTCCTTTCCACTGATGCTTTATCACTAATCCTTGTTTTACTAAAAACCTCAAATTTTCTAAAAGCATTTGTCATTGGGACAGAAAGTGAGGTGAAATCTTCTGAAGAGGAGCACAGACAGCAAAATAAAATGTCGCAGGGGTGATAACCCATACCTATGTTTTCCAAAAAGCTTAAAATAGATTTTTTGGCTGGAGCTAAACGCGTTAAAAATGTACCAGTTCAAAATTACAAACAGATTCTACTTAACAACAAACCTACAGTCCCTGACTTGTTTGCACCGCCTGTATACTGTTGTTCAGAGTATATAGGGCCTGGTGGCCCCACGCCTTTCCTTTTTTTAATTTGGGTGCAGGGTTCCCCTTAATATCCATAAAAGACCCAAAGGGCCTGGTAATGGACTGGGGGGTACCGATGCCGTTTGTCTCACTGATTTTCATCCATATTGCCAGGACCCGACATTAAATTAAAGCCGCAAGCAGTTTTGAATGACTTTTATTCCTTTAAAAATGTCATTTTGTGCAGGGACTGTTCTAAACATGGGAAACACGCCCCACTTTACAGGCATACTATAGACACCCGCCAGGTCCAATATTTAAAGGAATATTTCACTTTTTTTTTTTACTTTAAGCATCATTAAAATCACTGCTCGCAAAAAAAGTCTGTTTATAAAACTTTTTTTTGCATTGATACATGTCCCCTGGGGCAGGACCCGGATCCCCAAACCCTTTTTAGGACAATACCATGCAAATTAGCCTTTAAAATTAGCACTTTTGATTTCAAATGTTCAAGCCCCATAGACGTCAATGGGGTTCTAACGTTCATGCAAATTTTCGGTCCGTTCGCAGGTTTCCGGTGCAAACCGAACCGGGGGGTGTTCGGCTCATCCCTACTAATCATTACTTCTTTGGAAAATGGGAATTTGGCAAAAGGGATTCATAGTAAATGTACCGTAACTGACAAAAGGCTAAAGTGAGAAAGGCTAACAGATAGAATAGAGTAAGGATAATGAGTCTAATAAATGGAAGGAAGACATATAAAAGAAAAGGGAACTGACAGACTATACAGGGAAAAAAGGTGAGATTAACAAAGAAAACAGGAAAGAAAAGGTGAAATTAACAAAACCAGCAAACAAAAGGTGAGATTAACAAAGAAACACAAGACTGGAAAGTAGGACAGATAAAGAAAAATGAGACTAGCAAAGATAGGAAAGACTGACAAATTAGAAAGACAAAAAAGGCAAATGTGACAAATGGAGAAAATAAAGAATAAGTAATTGTTTATGTAGCAAGGTCCCCAGCCTCCTTTGGTCTAATGAAAACCTCCAGGACAAGAGATAGCTGACATCCTTCTGTATTTGTTGGGTTGTGAGGCATAGTGGGTGCAAAGGTGTTAGATTCATTGGGAGCCAGACACTTCTTGAATGCAAAAGAGATTTTTTTTTCTCTTAACAGAACTGTGGGAGAGAGGGTTAGGCCCAGGACACTCTTTGGTAGTTGCAAGATTAATTGGCAGACTCCGAGACTTCAACAAAAGGACAGCCATGCAGGGAGTTCATGCAGGGAAAGGCATCCAGCAAGATGCCACATCTGCATTTGTAGGAGTGCTGTCTCAAATGGCAACAGTCTTTAACAGTTCCTAACACAAAGTGTAACAGTTCCTTCCCTTCCACTACAGTCACTTGTTGTAGTTCTTCAGCCCACTGAGCTTCCAGTCTATCTTACTAGACTAGTTGATTCACTGTCATTGAATCTCTTGAGCTCCTCCAATCTTCAAGGTAGTATCTTCCTCAAGCGTCACCCCCGCCTCACTGCTGGGTCTCTAGCTTGGCACTCAAGATGCTTCTCAAGCTTCACCCCACTGGCCTGCTCAGTCCCTGGCTTGACAGGCTGCTCTGCAAACCTCTGCTCACCTCTGCTGGCTGGGTCCCTGGCTTGATACCAACTGAAGTTTCCCAACTCTTCACCGTCCCTGGTTGGTGAGAACACTGCTCTGATACTTGCTTCAGTTACTCACTGTGATCCCTGGTAATAAAGAGGTTGGTCCCTTAGTGGCGACAGCTTCCCTTCTACCTCCGACCACAACAGGTTCTCCGGCTGGCAGAACCGTCACTTTTGGTTGGACTGCAAGCCGCAATCCCAACCCTGCGCTGCTCTCTTGCTTCTGGATAGGCCCTCAGACAGCCTAGCAGCCAGATGTGCCCAGGATAGGCCCAAACTTCAGCCTAGCAGCCTGGGCAATACAACACATGTCCATACCTCCCAAATTTTTGAGATGGCAATGAGGGATACCTATCAGCAAAAGTATGCAGGCATAGGACACACCCCTTGTCACGCCCCCTTAAAGGAGACTTGTACAAGAAAAAACAAGATTGATTAAACCCACAAGTACTTTTTTTTACCACTACTAGTCTTATATTGGCTTTTGGAATTTACAAATGCAGCAATTTAGAAATCAGATGAAATGTTTAGTGCTGGAAAACACTTTTTGATAGATAAAAAGTGCATTTTATATACAACTATATAGATCAGACCAAAATCAGGGACAAATGAGGAGGAATGAGGGCAGAAGGACATTGCTCCAAATCAGGGATAGTCCCTTGAAATCAGGGACAGTTGGGAGGTATGCATGTCCACCCAGACAGTCATCCAGGTGGCACAGAACACCAATCACCTGACTCCACCCCAATATAAAGGTTCTCCCAGCAGGCCAAGGGATATAAGAAAATCCCTGCCCATTGGCTGGGACACCCCATATACCCATAATCTGTTCTTGCATTGCCCTTCCGAAGTCTAATGCCACCAGGTACCGGCCACCTAGTGACAAAAGAGAGAAATACAGCAACTTTAAACTTATGCCGAGTACACACGGGCGGACTTTTCGACCGGACTCGTCCGACGGACCGAATCCGGTGGACAATCTGACCGTGTGTGGGCTCCATTGGACCTGCAGTGGACTTTTTCGGTCAAAAATCTGTCGGACTTTCCGACGGTCTCGAGTCCGGTCCAAAAATCCACTCGTCTGTATGCTAGTCCGATGGACGAAAACCCACGCTAGGGCAGCTATTGGCTACCGGCTATCAACTTCTATATTTTAGTCCAGTCGTACGTCATCACGCACAAATCCGTCGGACTTTGGTGTGATCGTGTGTAGACAAGTCAGTTCATTCAAAAGTCCGTCGGAAGTTCATCAAAAGTCCGTCGAAAGTCCGTCGGAAAGTCAGTCAGACCAGTCTGGTTGAAAAGTCCGCCCGTGTGTACGCGGCATTAGAGTGAAATCAATTGATCCTCACAATTAGCCAAGGTAGCTATACCTGGCAGGTAAATTTAGGAGCATATTTAAAATTCTCTATACTTGATCTGATTCCCTAATTTGCTTCACCAGTTTTAATCTATCAAGTGTATTTTATTTCTTTTTTTAAACTGTAAAAATTGTATGTTACAAAACTGAAACAACCCTTTTCCAATCCATGCGTTGAAGGCCATGGGTGTATATTATCTCACAATGCTGATAACAGCCCATATGTCCTTCTATACTAAGCAGCTTCTTCAAGAGATGGATCAAAACTAAATTAACCTCCTCTTAAAAAAACATGTCACCAAATTAAAAATAGAGAGAAAAGAAAAAAGTTATTTTGTTCGTGGCACCATCAGTAATTGGCCTCCATCCCAAATGTAGACAGAAAGAGAATTTTAGACAGGGGGACGTTAAATGAGGCCAATCACTATATAGAGTAAACACAGTATTACTTGTATGAGTTTATTACATAATATCCAACAAATAGGGGAGTTTTGGGCTTTGAATGAGAGATGTATACCATTTTTACATTTACTGTCTGAGGTGTGACTCTTTAAAAGTCCCATGGGCAAAACATTTTTTCTTTGTGTTGTACATACGAATTTGGGACTGAGACACTACATTAACCCTTCTCACATTAGCTCTCATGGTCTGTCTATGTATACCAAAAAGCAGTCATTGCAAAGAACACTTTACTGTATCTTGTGAGATCAATGACAAAAAGTGCATACACAAAATCGCATAAACGCAAGGCATGCTAAAAACCACATATACATATTGACACCACGGGACTTCGGCATATCATGGGGTGAAGACTAGGGATGGGCCGAACAGAGCCCTGTTCAGTTCGCACCAGAACTTCTGAACACTGCGAAAGTTTGGACCCGAATAATGAACCCCATTAAAGTCAATGGGACCCGAACGTCAAAAATCAAAAATGCCCATTTTGAAAGCTTATATGCAAGTAATTGGGCATACAATGGTTATAGGGGTCCGAGTCCTGCCCTGGGGGACATGTATCCATAAAAAAGTTTGTGAAAACCGTAATTTTTAAATGAGCAGTGATTTTTTTGATTATATAGTGCCTATGGGGTCCCCTTAGTTTACCTGTAAAGTGGCAGATCTGTATCATGTCTTGAATCTGCTGAAGCAATAATTGCATTTATAAAGCCAAAAAAATGACATTTTCCTTGCAAGCTGCTTTTATTTTGCTCAGCAACAGCTGGGGAGCCAGTGTGTATGATGAGGACACAATGTAGTGCACTGGGAACAGGATTAAAGATTTTTTGGATACATTCTGGTGTCACTTTGACTTTGTATAGAAGTAACGGGTGCGTAAAAATTGGTCTTTGGGTGTCAGTGGCGCCTTCCCACCGTTACCCTATAGAGGTACTCTAGATGAAAGCAAGAATTGGCCTTGATGTAAAAAATTGCAATGATATGCACCTGTCAAACAGGTGCAGAAAAATTACTCTTTGGGTTTTGGGGGCGCCTTCCCAAAGTAACTATTGAGGTGCTCTTGATGAAGACAAACAAAAATTGCAATGATATGCCTATTGTTTGTTGTTTTCGCCACGTTTGATGTGCCTGAGACACAGTTTACACATAACAACAGTGCGATCTGCTGCAGGTGTGCTGAAAAAGTCCCAGACAGCTGAGCTTTGGGGAGTGGGCCGGGAGATAACAGCTGCAGAATGTGGTGGAATAGGGTGGCCACTCTCTACTCTTTCTTGATGTCGGCCTCCTTGGGGTTGTGCCGTCCCACCCTCAGTTTCCTCCTCTGCTCTATCTGGCACCCAAGTCACATCAGTGACCTCATCATCATCATCTCCATCTCCTCCATCTTCATCATTACCACTGGAGACAACTTGGCAATACCCTGCGGCTTGGGGAACATGAATGCCAATTTGTCTACCAGTGTTCCTCCATCTCTCTAGGCTCATGTTCCTGTCATCCTCAACCTCAAAACCAACATCTGAATCCAGTACTGGCTGGGCATCATCAAGGATCAAGTGGCTGACACTGTGGTCAAATAACTCAGCTGACTCCTCAATGGCTAATGTTGGCTCTATGGCAGGAATAGATGTGGACAAGGAGGCAGGTTTATCCACTCTGGCAACTGCAGGGGACTGCACACTTGTCTCTGCTTGCCATGACAGAGGATAAGGAGGATGAGGAAGGTTTAGTAAGCCAGTCCACCACCTCCTCTGCATGCTGTGGCTGGATAGCATGGGCAATCTCACTAAACAGAGGAAATTATGCCCTGCCTGAGGACTAACCACCACGTCCACCTTTGCCTGTGGACACATTTATTGCTGGCCCCCTTACAGTGCCAAGGGAATGTCTGCCTCTCCTTGTTGTCCTCCCAGACATTATTGGGAGGGAGGGGGCAGTGCTTAAAAGCAACTGTAAAGAAGAAGTAGAAATCTGTACATAGATGCACTTTAATCAATGTAAAAAGGTGTTTGGCGCACTTTAATTTGAGTACTCACACTACACAGACACACTCCACGGACACACTATAATATACTGCAATATAATGCTCCAAACATACAGTGACACACAGAACTAGATAGTTCTAGTTCTACTAGGCGTTAAACTGTCAGTAACGAACACAAAAGTAAATGGCAATAAACTGGCAGTAATGCACAAAACTATATGGCATTAAACTGGCAGTAACACACACAGAACTATATGGCGTTAAACTGGCAGTAACAAACACAAAACTATATGGCGTTAAACCGGCGGTAACGTACACAGAACCATATGGCGTTAAACTGGCAGTGACACACACAAAACTATATGGCGCTAAACTGGCAGTAATGCACACAGAAGTAAATGGCGTTAAACTGGCAGTAACGCAATCAAATAGACGGTGTTCAGCCATCACTACACTGACGCTATCTGAACTGTCCCTACTTTAGCTATACACTAATGTGAAGATTACTGACACGGTCTCACTACACTACACTGAAACTGAGCTGTCCCTACTCTACACTAATGTATGTATGAATGACACGGTCTCACTACACTACAGTAAAACTATCTGAGCTGTCCCTACTCTAGCTGCACACTATGCAAAGCTGAATGATGGTCCTCCTCACTACACTCACACTATCCCTAGACTGATACTAAACTAATATTCTATGCTGACAATTGAATAGCACAGTATAGCAAACTAATTTACCAATAGCACTGAACATAGCCCTGTTCTATCTTTCTCCACGCCAAAATCACACTAAAAATGGCTGCCATTGAAAGAATACTTTTATACTGTGGGGCAGGAATGAGCCATGATTGGATAAAGTCATGATGACAGTGTCCAATCACGACTCTGACAGTGCACTGTGTCCTGATTGGCTGAAGCTTTCACTGCTTCAGCCAGTCAGGGCTTGCAATGCACTGTTCAGCACCACAATGCATTGTGGTTGGTTCGGGGGGCCGAACCAACGGTCGAATGACCCGTTTGGCTGTTCATCGAATGTCCAAACAGCGAAAGTTCAGCACAAACTTATGCTCGGGCCGAACCATTTGCCCATCCCTAGTGAAGACAAGTCCTACACAACATTGGCCACTGGAAGGGCTGCATAGTATTTAAAAATCTTGAGTGGAACAATATAAAAGACATATATAATCATCTGTTTGGACATCATGCATTTTTGTAGGCCCAGCGTGTTTCATTGGGGTATACCAACTCTTCAGGGGCGAATGCAATGATGATCTATAAAGAGACATAACCATATGGTAAAATGTTATAGCTAAATAATAGGGACAGAGTGGACATCCCTATAAATACTAACGTCAACTGTATAGATGTGAACAGAGGATCATAGCTGCTCGAGATGTCTGGCATGGGAGCTGAGGTAGAGACACGTGGACAAGCCAGGAGCACTGTGGATTCCCCAAAGACAATGTGCAGGTATAGGTGATATGGAGCTAACACTTTTGTGGATTAAAACTGGTAGTATATATTGAATGTATAATATTATTGATGAGAAGTGTGAAAAACCCATACACCAGGTCAAGTGAAGGGAAAATAATTCATGCTTGGTTTTTCCCTTCACTTCACCCGGTGTATCATTCACTGTAGTTACAGCTGCTACATCATTGCTGTGTACTTGGGACACACTAGTGATCTAGCAACTGCAGATGAAGCCACAGCATGCAGTGAGATGTGCAGGCATCTGACACACCCAGAGGTGTTGGATGCTGAAGATTCTGCTGGCTGCGACAACCCTGCATGTGAGAGGAGGTCAATACCTTGAATCTTCACTCACATGCAGAGTTACGGTGAATTAAGACAGGACAGTTAGGCATTAACGCTCTCCCTTTGCAGGATGTTTTGTTTTTTATTTCTGAATCAGCATCAAAGTCATTTTAATTCACTAGTTTTGTACACACTAGTGCTGGGTTATTTTGCACCACATGTACATGGTGGCAATGATGCTGATGTATTGAAGACTATATGGGACAATACAAGACATGGAGGGGTGTTCTCATACTCACAGCCTTTCGGTTATGAAAATACAAGCCTAACAGTGGCGGCTGGTGAAGTTTTAGGATGGGGGGGCGCCAGACCCCGCCCTTCCTTTTCGACCCCTCCCGCCCTCAAAATGGGCGTGGTTTCAGAGAAATAGTGGGCATGGCTTAAATGCGTGTGGCTCTAAGGGGGTGTGGTTAGCGTCTGAGATAAACGAGGGATGGAGGGAGAGGGAGGGAGAGAGGGATGAAGGGACAGCAGGCCCAGATCCTACACAACAATATAAATATGTGTATTCCAGAAAGTTTAACAATCAGCAGATAAAGATACTCCAAACACCTGGTGTTAGCGCTTCAATCATCCCGGCACCATGGTTGTTATGGTGTCAAGATGATTGAAGCACATTATTTCTAATATTACATTGTAATATAAAACGAAATTATTCAACTCACCATAATGCAGAATCAGTGGGAGCCCTGAGCGTGTCACCTGCCACGTTGCCTGCCACCAGATGCCATCAGGTGTCCCAAGCAGAGTCTGTCCTTACATCAGGTGCCCCCAGCGGAGTCTGTCCTTACATCAGGTTCCCCCAGAGGAGTCCGTCCTTACATCAGGTGCCCCCAGAGGAGTCCGTCCTTACATCAGGTGCCCCAGTGGAGTCCGTCCTTACATCAGGTGCCCCCAGTGGAGTCTGTCCTTACATCAGGTGCCCCCCAGTGGAGTCCCTCCTTAGATCAGGTGCCCCCCGCAGACTAACTCCTTACATCAGGTGCCCCAGCAAAGTCCCTCTTTGCATCAGGTGCCTCCAGCAGAGTCCCTCCTTACATCAGGTGCCCCAGAAGAGTCCCTCTTTACATTAGGGGGCCCCAGCAGAATCCCTCCTTACATCAGGTGCCCCCAGCGGAGTCCCTCCTTACATCAGTGTCCCCAGCGGAGTCCCTCCATACATAAGGTGTCCCCAGCAGCGGAGCCCTCCTCACATCTGAGGGCACATGTGTCCCCGGCAGGACAGCCCTCCTTCATGCTGCGTCTGGCTCTGTCCCCTTTCTCCGTGTGTTCAGTGGAGATGTGTCCCCTCTCCACTGAATGCAAGGGGATTAGTCCTCACGGCGGCTGCCATCTTTTTGTAGCCCGCCGGAAGTGACGTTGTTCTCCCACTGAGAACAAAGCACCTGGCCGTAGTGATACACTACGGGCGCTGGGCGGAAGCTGTTCGGCACGATGGACTGCACCACAAAGCACCTCCAAACCCCGCCAATGAAGCGCCTCATCTGCAATCTCGTGAATGCATGGACGTGGCACTTCCCATAGTGCGGCCAAACACAGTGCACTTAAGGACTTTTTTTAAATTTTTTTTAAAGGGCCATGTTTAAAAAATGTTTTTCTTTTTTGGACAGGCCGCCACTGAAGCCTATATCCCTAATTTAAAAAAAAAAACTGAAAAAAAAACAGCAGACTGGGTCCACAGGATCTGCTGGTCACATTTTAGAATGATCTGCAATAAAACTCTAACCTGGCCGACCATTTAACTCACCCCCTACACAGACAAAGAAGTGTTTTCTGATGTTGGCTAGACATCTTATCTAGAAGGGTAAGGCCTCCAAGCTGTAAAGCTAGTACCGACGCCAGGAAAAAAGCGGCATTAAAAACGCATGTTTAGACCCGCTAGCTTTCAGCCGCATTTCTCTGTCTCTATTCAAAATCAATGGTTTCCTATGGGAGACCATTGATTGGAATAGAAGTCACACTAGAAGTTGGATCAAGATGATGCGCTGAGAATCTTGAAAGGAAACCCTGACAAAATTTTGCGTGAGGTTCTCCCCCAAGATCCATACCAGACCCTTATCCAAGAACGCAGCCCAGCAGGTCAAGAAAGGGAGGGGACGAGCGAGCGCCCCCCTCCTGGACCATACCAGGCCACATGCCCTCAATATGTGGGGTGAGTGCACCAGGGCACCTGTCCTCATGTTGATGAGGACAAGGGTCCCTTCCTGACAACCCTTGTTCGGTGATTGTGACGTCACCACCCGGGGCATGATGGGGTGATGACGTCAAAAGGGGCATGGCCTCCAACTTACATCATCAGGTGCCCCGCCCCATGCCAATATACGTCATTGCACGCGGCGGACCGAGCATTACACCAGGATATCGCGTTGAGTCAACATCAGAAGAAGAACAGAGGGAGAAGACCCAGCAAAAGAGCAAGAAGATAGCGGAGAGAGAGGACAGCGCAGAGAGGAGAAGAACTGGAGAGGAGAGAAGGACCAGCAGAGGGAGAAGACGTCGCCAGAAGAGGGAGAAGAGCCGGAGCTGTCTTAATAAAATACTTGAAAAACCTGTGTAGTGTGTTTATTTTTGACACTTTTTTTTTAATGGGTAGAGATACGATGTACCCCATACTCATTCATCTAGGGTGGGGGGCCAGGATCTGGGGGCACCCTTGTTAAGGGGGGCTTACAGATTCCGTTAAGTCCCCGCCTACAGACCCCGACAACCACCGGGCAATGGTTGTCGGGAAGAGGGCCTTGTCCTCATCAACATGGGGACTAGGTGCTTTGGGGTGGGGGGCGCGAGGCCCACTGCCCCAAAGCACCCACCCCACATATTGAGAGCATGTGGCCTAGTATGTGGGGGGGGGGGTGCTCGCTTTGACTTCTATTCAAATCAATGGGCTCCCATAGGGAACGATTGATTTTGAAACGCCGGTCGAGGCTAAACGCTGTGTATTTGGGATTGGGATTTCCTCTAGACATAAAGAGTTTCCCCTTGTCCTCTGTAATGATCTTAACAGCTTGCCGACCAGCCGCCGCAGTTGTCGCCGTTATGTTATGTCGCTCCCTCTGGTGGCCACTAGGGGTGCGCCCGCAGCTCATCCCCAGAGCCGCTACGAGTGCCCGGCGGTCTCGATGACCGCTGGGCTCCTGCGATCGCTCGTAACACGGCGAGAACCGGGATCTCTGTGTGTAAACACAGAGATCCCGGTTCTCCGAGGGGAGAAGTGACAGATCGTTTGTTCAAGTATGAACAGCGATCTGTCATCTCCCCTAGTCTCCCCTCCCCCTTTCAGTTAGAACACACACTAGGGAACACAATTAACCCCTTGATCGCCCCCTAGTGTTAACCCCTTCACTGCCAGTGACATTTTTACAGTAATTAATGCATTATTATAGCACTGATCGCTGTATTAATGCCAATAGTCCCAAAAATGTGTCAAAATTGTCCGATGTGTGCTCCATAATGTCGCAGTCATGATAAAAATCGCAGATCGCCGCCATTACTAGTAAAAAAAAATAAAAATAAAAATGCTATAAATCTATCCCGTATTTTGTAGACGCTATAACTTTTGTACAAACTAGTCAATATACGCTTATTAAAGATATTAAAGATAATAGGGAAAAACGGCACTTTCCCTATTATCTTTAATATCTTTATTTCTGCAGGACATTCTTTGGAGTGTCTTTGTTTAAGGGAGGCAGCAACCTGTATATATTTGCCCTATATACCTGTCCTAAGCGCGATTTCTTTCAACTTTATCAATATACGCTTATTGCTTTTTTTTTTTTACCAAAAATATGTAGAAGAATACATATCGGTCTAAACTGAGGAAAAAAACATTTTTTATATTTTTTTGGGGGGGATATTTATTATAGCAAAAAGTAAAAAAAATGAGTTTTTTTCAAAATTGTCGCTCTTTTTTTGTTTATAGCGCAAAAAATAAAAACCGCAGAGGTGATCAAATACCACCAAAAGAAAGCTCTATTTGTGGGGGGGAAAAAAAGGCAATTTTGTTTGGGTACAACATCGCACGGCCGCACAATTGTCAGTTAAAGCGACGCAGTGCCGAAACGCAAAAAGTGCTCTGGTCCCGAAGGGGGTAAAATCTTCCGGGGCTGAAGCGGTTAAAGTAAATAACTCAACATCAAGTTCACTATATAGACCACTTATGTTTTTATACTGTACATGTTGGTCATTTCCCCCCTAATCTCCTCTTCTCAAGAGAGAATAAATACAGTTCCTCTAATCCAGGGGTGTCAAACTCAATTTCATTGTGGGCCGCATCAGCATTATGATTGCCCTCAAAAGGGCCGGTTGTATCTGTAAGATTAGAGGTCCAGCGCATCCCCTCCCTTTACATTAGAGGTCAAGAGCCACCCCACCATCAGAGTTGAGTCGCCCACTCTCCCTTACATCACAGTGCACCCCCTTTCTTAATGCTACTGCTGGGAAGAAGCTGGATGCATTGCTTGAAAGCAGAAAGTAAGGGTCTGGAGGAGGACCAGAGGAGGGCTGGAGCTCTCCTGCAGCTGCAGGAGAGGTGCAAGGGCCATATGAAATGACCTGGAGGGCCGGATTCGGCCCGTGGGCCTTGTGTATGACACCTGTGCTCTAATCTTTCCTCATAGCTGAGCTCCTCCATGCTTCTTTTCAGTTTGGTTGCCCTTCTCTGTACTTTCTCCAGTTCCCCGATATCCTTTTTATGAACTGGTGCCCAAAACTGAACTGCATATTCCAGATGGGGGCTTACTAATGATTTGATTATTTTTTTTGTTTTGTTAAAATAAAAAAGATTTTATACCTACCTACACTGTGCAGCAATATTGCACAGAGATGTCCTTTACCTCCTTTTCTGGAAGTCCTCCATTGGCCCTGTCAGCTCCTCCCTCCTCTGGGTGCCTGTTTAGGAAGCGAGGCGCTAGGGAGGCACCCATGTAGGCTTGCTACAGAGCTGGGCTGTGTGAGTCCATAGACACACACCATGCCAGTAAGCCATGCCTTTGCTCCCTTGCTTGCCTATGGCTCCCACTGTCCTCAATGTCACCTGTGAGACCAAGAAGTGAAGGGAGCAGTGCTGCAGCTGAGACAGCACTGGAGGTAGGAGCCAGGTAAGAGCTTAGGGATGGGGGTGGCTATAACAGGTAGTGGGTCTTTTTTTTTTACGTTATTCACGGAATGCATTAAGGTAAAAAATGTCTTGACTTTAGAACCACTTTTTTTCTTCTACTGGGAAACTTGAGGAATAATTGATTCACAGTGCCCACAGCTACATAAGTCAGTGAGGGCTTGCTTTAAAGTCCATTTACTGCTTATTAAGTAGATGTAAATACACAAATAGCCATACCCTGGGTACAAGTTAAATTTAAGTCCAACAATGTTGAACCTTTTTCCAGATATTTGTCATCTAGTCATATAAAAGGTGTAGCCATCCAGCGAGTTGTGTGATTAGGTTTGTGTTCATTTATATAATCATTTATCATCATTCTATTAGTATTTTGCCTCATGATTATTGGCATTGTCATTATCATCATCATCAATAAACATCAGCAAAGTTCTAATATCTGAAGTTACAAAATAATCAATAAAAAATCTTTCTCTTATAGGCAGCCTAAACGATAATGCTGGTTAGATCAAAGATCACTTGAAAGCTTTGGTTAAGTTCACTTGGTATTGCATTTTTGAATTGTTAGCGAAACAAGTCCCATTTCTTACAATGATTTTTTAATAAGCTTATTGCAGGGATCTGCTGCCCTCTACTGTCTGTAATTGTAAGTAGACCTGTGCACAACAAAAAAATTAGTTTTGTGTAGTTTCTTTTGAATCGTTATTTACATAAATTTGTTTAGTTAAATTAGTTTCATTCGTTAAATTCGTTTTCAGAATTTGTATTATTTATTCGTTTTCGAATCAATTTTGAAAAGTTTTCGAATTCGAAAATATTTTGAATTCGAATATTTTTTGAATTCGAATCGTTTTTGAATTCAAATAGTTTTTGAATTCGAATAGTTGTCCTATTTGAATAGTTTTGCACTTTCCAAAAATAATTAAATAGAATAGAACATAAAGGCATAGAATAGAAATGTTTTTTCTAGTCTATTCCTTTATTTTCTATTGTATTTTATTCTCTTTGGAAATTGGAAAACTATTCAAATTCAAAAAGTTTTCGAATTCGAATTAGAAAACTATTAGAATTCGAAAATTTTAATTCTGTCCAATTTTTTTTTCATTATTTCGGATTCATTTAAATTCGGTACTATTCTAATTCGGAAATTCGGATACATCAGAATTTCTGAATAACGAAAATCTGTCCGAATTTTAATTTGGAACTAAATAAACAGCACATGTCTAATTGTAAATGCTTCTTACTGTCATAGAGGTACTTATGTACATCACTTCCTGCCCCAACTAGCTGGGCCAAAAACTCCAGATTGAAGGACTTCAATGTCCTTGCAAAGGGAAGTTTCCAGGAAATCGACTGAGAGAGAACTGAGCCACATGTCCTGTCAATGTAGTTGCTGCTGTTGTACTTTCACCAGGAGACTGTTATAAATTACTTGGGAGGGACTAAAGCACAGAGTTCTCTGAGTTCATGTGCCACACCACAGTTCCTGCCAGTGAGAAGTCCCATTCCAGGCTGGTCAGATACTCTTGTGACCGCATATCTTGTCTTTAACTTTTAAAGAAACATACTTACTGAAATTATAAGGCAGAAACAGAATACTATAGATTATAATGGATCACAAGAAAGCTAGATACAGTGCCTTGAAAAAGTATTCATACCCCTTGAAATATTCCACATTTCATTATGTTACAACCAAAAACGTAAAGTGGCACATAATTGTGAAGTGGAAGGAAAATGATAAATGGTTTTCCAAGTTTTTTACAAATAAATATCTTAAAAAGGTGGCGTGCATTTGTATGGCGCCCCCCTGAGTCAATATTTTGTAGAACCACCTTTCGCTGCAATTACAGCTGCAAGTCTTTTTGGGGATGTCTCTACCAGCTTTGAACATTTAGAGAGTGACATTTTTGCCCATTCTTCTTTGCAAAATAGCTTAAGCTCTGTCAGATTGGATGGAGAGTGTCTGAACAGCAACTTTCAAGCCTTGCCCCAGATTCTCAATTGGATTTAGGTCTGGACTTTGACTGGGCCATTCTAACACATGAATATGCTTTGTTCTAAACCATTCAATTGTAGCTCTGGCTGTATGCTTAGGGCCGTTGTCCTGCTGGAAGGTGATCCTCCGCCCCAGTCTCAAGTCTTTTGTAGACTCTAACAGGTTTTCTTCTAAGATTGCCCTGTATTTGGCTCCATCCATCTTCCCATCAACTCTGACCAGCTTCCCTGTCCTTGCTGAAGAAAAGCATCCCAACAACATGATGCTGCCACCACCATGTTTCACGGTGGGGGTGGCGTGCTCAGTGTGATGTGCAGTGTTATGCCACGTACACACGGTCGGACTTTTCGTCTACAAAATGCAGACGGACTAAAGCTGGCTGACAATCCGATTCTGGGGGGGCCTTCCCCGCACTTTCAGCGGCTTTCAGCTGACTTTTCCAGCCGCAAATCTGACGGACTTTAGATTTGAAACATGCTTCAAATCTTTACGTCGTAACTACGCCGGACCCAGAAATCTGCTCGTTCGGTGTGTGCTAGTCCGACGGGCAAAAACCCACGCTAGGGCAGCTATTGGCTACTGGCTATCAACTTCCTTATTTTAGTCCGGTGTACGTCATCACGTACGAATCCGTCGGACTTTTGTGTGATCGTATGTAGGCAAGGCCGTTCGTAAGAAAGTCTGCCGCAAGTCCGCCAAAAGTCAGACAAAAGTCAGACAAAAGTCCATCGAAAGTCCGTCGGACAGGCTGTCGGACAGGCGGTCGGACTTTTGTAGCCGAAAAGTCTGACCGTGTGTACGCGGCATTAGTTTTCCACCACACATAGCATTTTGCTTTAGGCCAAAAAGTTACATTTTGGTCTCATCTGACCAGAGCACCTTCTTCCACACGTTTTCTGTTTTCCTCACATTGCTTCTTACAAACTACAAATGGGACTTCTTATGGCTTTCTTTCTACACTGGCTTTCTTCTTGCCAGTCTTCCATTAAGGCCAGATTTGTGGAGTGCACGACTAATAGTTGAGCTGTGGATCTCTGCAGCTCCTCTAGAGTTACCATGGGCCTCTTGGCTGTTTCTCTGATTAATGCTCTCCTTGCCTGGCCAGTCAGTTTAGGTGGACGGCCATGTCTTGATAGGTTTGCAGTTGTGCCATACTCTTTCCATTTTCAGATGATGGATTGAACAGTGCTCCGTGAGATGTTCAAAGCTTGGGAATTTTTTTATGGCCTAACCCAGCTTTAAACTTTTCAAAAACTTTATTCCTGACCTGTCTGGTGTGTTCCTTGGACTTCATGATGCTGTTTGTTAACTAAGATTCTTTAACAAGCCTCTGAGGGCTTCACAGGATGGCTGTATTTATACTGAGATTAAATTACACACAGTTGGACTCTATTTACTAATTAGGTGACTTCTGAAGGCAATTGGTTCCACTAGAATTTAGTTGGGGGTATCAGAGTAAAAGGGACTGAATACAAATGCACGCTACACTTTTCACATATTTATTGGTAAAAACTTCTGAAAAATATTCATATTTTTTATATCATTTTCCTTCCACTTCACAATTATCACATTAAATCCCAATAAAATACATTTACGTTTTTGTTTGTAACATGACAATATCTATAAAATTTCAAGGGGTGTGAATACTGTTTCAAGGCACTGTAGTATATATCCCCAAACACTGAGAAGAAGAGGTAAAAAATGAAGGGAAATAACATAGCCCCGGCCATATACTAAGCATAGATACAGTGCCTTGAAAAAGTATTCATACCCCTTGAAATTTTACACATTTTGTCATGTTATAACCAAAAACGTAAATGGATTTTATGTGATAGACCAAAACAAAGTGGCACATAATTGTGAAGTGGAAGGAAAATTATAAATGGTTTATAACATTTTTTCAAATAAATATGTGAAAAGTGTGGCGTGCATTTGTATTCAACCCCCCTGAGTCAATACTTTGTAGAACCACCTTTCGCTGCAATTACAGCTGCAAGTCTTTTTGGGGATGTCTCTACCAGCTTTTCGCATCTAGAGAGTAAAATTTTTGCCCATTCTTCTTTGTAAAATCACTCAAGCTTTGTCAGATTGTATGGAGAGCATCTTTGAACAGCAATTTTCAAGTCTTGCCACAGATTCTCAAATGGATTTAGGTCTGGACTTTGTCTGGGCCATTTTAGCACATGAATACTCTTTAATCTAAACCATTCCATTGTAGCTCTGGCTGTATGTTCAGGGTCGTTGTCCTGCTGGAAGATGAACCTCCGCCCCAGTCTCAAGTCTATTGAAGACTCTAACAGGTTTTCTTCTCAGATTACCCTGTATTTGGCTCCATCAATCTTCCAAACTCTGACCAGCTTCCCTGTCCCTGCTGAAGAAAAGCATCCCCACAACATGATGCTGCCACCACCATGTTTCACAGTAGAGATGGTGTGTTCAGGGTTATGTGTAGTGTTAGTTTTCCACCACAAATAGCGTTTAGGCCAAAATGTTCAATGTTGGTCTCATCTGACCAGAGCACCTTCTTCCAGGTGTTTGCTGTGTCCCCCACATGGCTTCTTGCGAACTGCAAACAGGACTTCTTATGGCTTTCTTTCAACAATGGCTTTCTTCTTGCCACTCTTTCATAAAGGCCAGATTTGTGGAGTACATGACTGATAGTTGTCCTGTGAACAGATTCTCCCACCTGAGCTGTGGATCTCTGCAGCTCCTCCAGAGTTACCATGGGCCTCTTGGCTGCTTCTCTGATTAATGCTCTCCTTGCCCGGCTTGTCAGTTTAGGTGGACGGCCATGTCTTGGTAGGTTTGCAGTTGTGCCATACTCTTTCCATTTTCAGGTGATGGATTGAACAGTGCTCAGGTTTGATGTTCAAAGCTTGGGATATTTTTTTATGACCTAACCTTTTTTGGTTGTAACATGACAAAATGTGGAAAATTTCAAGGGGTGTGAATACTTTTTCAAGGCACTGTAAATGAGTTTATAGGTACTAAAGTGCCTTGTAGCCTTATGCCCTGTACACACGATAGGATTTTCCGATGGAAAATGTGTTATAGGACCTTGTTGTCGGATATTCCGACCGTGTGTAGGCTCCATCACACCTTTTCCATAGGAATTTCCGACACACAAAGTTTGAGAGCTTGCTATAAAATTTTCCGACAACAAAATCCGTTGTCGGAAATTCCGATCGTGTGTACACAAATCCGACGCACAAAGTGCCATGCATGCTCAGAATAAATTAAGAGACGAAAGCTATTGGCTACTGCCCAGTTTCTAGTCCCGACATACGTGTTTTACGTCACCACGTTCAGAACGATCGGATTTTCCGACAACTTTGTGTGACCTTGTGTATGCAAGACAAGTTTGAGGCAACATCCGTCAGAAAAAATCCGAGGATTTTGTTGTCGGAATGTCCGATCAATGTCCGACCGTGTGTACGGGGCATTACGATATATATAGCAAAATACTCACTTAAGCTGATGTCGGGGGACAGAAAATAAGCCAGTGGCCAATGGTGTCAAAAGAGGGGTGAAAATCTATATAGTAAATCCAGAGACCATCAGATAGAAATATTCTGGATAAATAAATGCAACAATATATCCTATAAGCAATAAGCCAAACACAGACAGAAACTCAAGTTATGCTTATATTACACAGGCTCAGATAATCAAATGTGCCCACACAAGTAGTATACACCAATTGTACTGCATAAAATAAATCATATAAATTGCCATAGCATTGACTTGCCAATCTGCTGCAAAAAAATGCCACGCTGCCCACCAAGCCGCACACCCCCCAAGAAGGGTGGGCTCTGATATACCCCTGCCACATGCCATAGCCAAACACCGAGGAGCATGGCATCGTGCCCAGCAGTGACGTCACTGCGCGACTCGCGCCTTGCCGTTGCGAAAGTGCACCCAGCGCGGCTTTGTCTCCTACACCAGGCAAATTCCAACCAATGGCATCGCCCTCCTAAGTATCTGGAAGTATCTCTATGAATAACTCTATATACTCACATATATGTGTACAATTCCACCAGCACTGCTATCGGGCCCTTTGCTGATAATACCTGTTTATACATTGGATGCATGCATTGTTATTAATCTTTTCTTATATAGAGCTTGTGTTATTTCTATAATGGTGTGCTTCTATATGTTTATGGTTAATGTGGTCTTTCTTGTGCTTTCAATTTTTTCCCAGGAAGGGAACCCCCACTGTTCACAGAGACAGGGCCATCTTAAGAGCATTATAGGCCCCTCGGCAATACAGTGCACTGGGGCCCTGTCTACACTACACTATTTTCACTGACCACTACACTACACACCACACCACCCTGATTACTACACTACACACCACACCTACCTGATTCCTATACTAACCACTACACTACACACTGACCACTACACACCACACCACCCTACCCGATATCTATACTGACCACTACTACACAAACTACACTATACACTACCCACAGACCACTACACAATACACTACATACTGACCGCCACACAATACTCTACCCACAGACCAATACACCACACACACACACACACAATACACTATACACCACACATACACACAATACACTATACACTACCCAAAGACCACTACACAATACACTACATACTGGCCGCTACACAATACTCTACCCACAGACTAATACACCACACACACACACAATACACTACACACAATACACTATACACTGCACACACACCATACACTACACACACACATGCACACAATACACTATACACTACACACACACACACTATACACTACACACACACACACTATACACTACACACACACACAATACACTATACACGCAATACACTATACACTACACACACACACACACAATACACTATACACTACACACAACATATTACACTATACACTGACTTTATGGCTGCTCCCTCTCCCCAGACCATATCTACGAGTGAGTCTCTTACCTTTTTTTCTTTCATGATCTGCTCTGCCTCTGCGCCGCCTGTCACACTGCCAGACTGCCTTCCCCGGCGGGGACATGATCGTTGACCCAGAGAGGAGGAGAAGAAGACATCAGGCACAGACTGCATGCCCTGGAGGGGACATGATTGGTGACCCGGAGTGAAGGAAGAGGAGACAGTGGCCACAGCTCACAGTGAAGGCCAGCCCCGCTCTCCCGAGATTGAGGACAGGCCAGCCCCACCTGCTGCACATGACCCCTTTCGCCCAATCACAGGGCACCAGGAGCTGGCCTGAGACTGGACATGGCGGCCGGAGCACTGGGTCACAGAAAATTGGAGTGAGGGTGACACATAGATGCTTAGCTGGGGTCGCTGGGCAGGTGGGGCTCCCCAGGCAAGTGGGGCCCCCGGGCAACTGCCCAGCGTGCCCTAGGGAAAAGACGGCCCTGCACAGAGACCCTGCCCTGGGTGTGAGGCACTGCAAGCTTTATTATCAAACCAACTCTTCTGGTTCTTTTATTTATCTACAGGTTTAGAGCACTATCCTGTTTTAGGAGGGACATTTCTCTTAAACCCCCAAACAATGGCTACACTATGTTTCACTGGGCTCTTAAAATCCTGCCCAGCAGTAATGACAAGGACAAGGGTAACAACAACTTTTTTTTCTCTTCTCTTCTGTAATAGACAGCTGCAGGGAGAGAGGAGGTTGGACTGTTCCCTGACTGGCTGTTGCTACAGCTGAAGAGGATCTGCCCCTAGCAGCCCTGGAGAAAGAGGACTTGTAATTGGCTGCGTGGACCAGGCTGTCTCCTAATTGGCCACTGGCAGTTTTTAGCTCTGCCCACCATAGGGAGAAGGGCAGAGATCCACATTAGACTGGAGGAGAGAGCTCTGGGACCCAGGAACACTTGGTGCCTGAAGAGTTTGTTGCATATGGAGAACAGGACTGAGGGCTCAGAGAATGCTGCTATACAGAGCCTGGTAAGAGTTTTCCTTTGTGCATGTGAGAGCAAAAAGCTGGACTCGGCTGTTTTCTGGGCTGTGTGCTAATGATGAGTTTAGGACCACATGCAGAGTGCTGTGAACCCGAGAGTATGTGTATAGGGCTCTAGGGTTGAAGTCTGTGTGCTACCAAATTACTGTATGCTTTAGGAGGAAAGCTGCAAGATGTCTGGAAGGATAAAACCGACGGAGACAGAAAATGCAGTAAAAAATCACACCTTTTAATAAAGTTAGAACTATTTAAAAATGGTACAGATAGTAAATGTAGTCAAAACATAGCCAGGGTTCGGTAGCCAAATCGGATAGTCAGAACAAGCCAGGAAATCAGGAAGCCAGAGATCAGAGTAGTGAGAGGCAGCAGACAGTATCAGGAACCAGAAGGGACGTCAGCCAGGCAAGTCTTCAACAGGAACACAGCAGAGAGTCTCTAGATACTGTATGCTGACCAAGGCGAAGATGCTGAATGAAAGAGTCAGGCAGTTTAAATAGCCAGAAGGGGCTGGCTGTGTGCTGGACTGAAGAGCAGGAAATGAACACCAGGTGAGCCACTGTGGAACGATGAGTGCTGTCAATTAATTGTCAGCTAAGCAACCTGAGCACTGAGATGGGGGGGCTGAACCCAGCCCTGACACAAGAGGACTTCGCTACATAGAGCTCAGGCAAAGAGAGGAACTGAATACTGTGAGTACAGTTGTATTGGGTAGTAAAGAGGCAGCTGTTTATACTGTTGGAAAAGTGAGCCTGAGAGATATATGCTGCTGCAGGAGAGGCTGCCTGCAGATAGAAGACCACATGTACGTTACAGTTTCTCCAGAGTGCTCCAGCCATATCCTGCATTTCAGTGTTCTAGTTATCTAGAGTGACATGTGTTCCATCCAGCTGGTATTGCCTGCCACAGCTGTAGACTGCTGACTCAAGAGGGAGGAACCTTTCACTGGCCATTGAGAGATGGCTCAGAACCAGAACTAGAGTTATCTTTGGTTAGAGGCATCTGGCCACCATCTTGTTTACTTAACCAGTTGTCTACTGGGCGTCTTTACCCCCTTCCTGCCCAGGCCAATTTTCAGCTTTCAGCGCTGTCACACTTTGAATGACAGCGTACCCATTTGAAATGTTTATAAGTTTATAAGTTTATAAGTTTTTACACAAATAGAGCCTTTTTTTGGTGGTGTTTATTCACCACTGGGTTTTTTTTTATTTTTTGCTAAACAAACAAAAGATCAAAAATTTTGAAAAAGAAAACGTTTTTTTCATAGTTTAAAAACGTAAAAAGGGAAATGGCGCTGTACTTACTGACAAAAACTATGTGTATGTAGCTATTGATTGTGTGTTCACCCCCAAATAAAGATATATATGTATAATCATATACATATAATCATATACATAAGGTGTACAAACTGTGTATCAATAGTAAAAACCAAGTACTCCCTAGCACGTGAAAAAGTGACATGTGCTTAAATTATAATATGCAAAAGGTTAAAAATAAAAAGTGTAAAAATCTAGAATATGTATGTGAAGGTGTGTATAAAGATATTCAGTCAATGGATAAATAGCATCAGCTGATGTGAATAATACCTGTTAAACAACACTGGTATAAATTGCAAACATATGAGCTAAATAAGCTGCTGTGAATGATATCCAATAAGTTATATAATTTATATAAACTAAGTGTCCATTAACCAATAGTGCCCCAAAAAATTAAAAAAATAAAACATTAAAAAAATTATTAAAATCAGAAATCAGTGTCCATATAAAGTGACAAAGTGCTTCCTTCAGTAAGTGAAAATGTTCCAGGGATAAGCAAAGAACGTGCGGTCAAAAGTGACTGTGCTCTCCTCTTGTGCTTTCACTCACCAGAGTGCTGGATGGGTACATGCGTGCAGAAATAATGTGATCCGGGTCTCAGAGTTGCGATATCCCCCTGGTTCCCAGCTCTAGGGCAGGAAGGTCATCCATGGACGGAGGGGAAGGAGACTCCAGTGTCCTCCCTCTACAGCATAACTCCCGGCCAGATAACCGCATGTGTATGTGATAAAAAACAGGAAAAAACGATTCACATAGCACAATTCCGTATTGCTGTAATTATTAAAAATATATTCAAAAAGGTTTTATGAAAGTTTAAAAGAGAGGAGAGAGAGCCAGCTTGCTCACAAACTCTCCAAGCGTGATGGGGAAGCAGCGCTCTCCACACTCGGAGCTTGCGTTCCACCGATCATGTATAGAAACCACAAATCCCGGACGTGACGTGTGAGCGTGTCAGATTAGCCCCGTCTTACGCGTTTCGTCATCATCTGAGGCGTCTTTGCTTATCCCTGGAACATTTTTTTATTTTTTTAATTTCTTGGGGCACTATTGGTTAATGGACACTTATGCCTCGTTTCCACTGAGCGGATAGGTTCGGTTCGGTTCGGTACGGTACACTATTTTGGGTGTTTCCATTATGAAAGTGGCCCATACAACCGAACCAAACCGTTCCATTCAGGGTCCTGCTTCAGATGTGGGGCCATAGAAAATGGAACGGTTCAGTTAGGGCGGAGCTACGATACATTCCACTGATTGGCTGACAGAAAACCCTCTGCTGTGCTATGCTGAGGCATTTTTTCTAAACCCTGTATGGCCCCTTGTGGTCCCACTTGCAGTGGAAACGCTCACCAGAATAGACCGGACCATTCTAGGCCATTCAAACTGTACCGACCCGAACCGATCCGCTCAGTGGAAACAAGGCATTAGTTTATATAAATTATATAATTTATTGGATATCATTCACAGCAGCTTATTTAGCTCATATGTTTGCAATTTATACCAGTGTTGTTTGGCAGGTATTATTCACATCAGCTGATGCTATTTATCCATTGACTGAATCTCTTTATACACACCTTCACATACATATTCTAGATTTTTACACTTTTTTAGTTTTAACCTTTTGCATATTATAATTTAAGCATGTCACTTTTTCACATGCTAGGGAGTACTTGGTTTCTACTATTGATACACAGTTTGTACACCTTATGTATATGATTATATGTATACGATTATACATATATATGTTTATTTGGGGGTGAACACACCATCAATAGTTACATACACATAGTTTTTGTCAATAAGTACAGTGCCATTTCTCTTTTTAAGTTTTTATACTTTGATTGGGTTCCACCTAGGTGGGACTTTATTATAGGGAGGCAGCAGTCACACTTATCCTAAGCGCGGATTCCTTTGATAAACCTGTTTTTTCATAGTTTGTTATAAAATTTTGCAAAAAGGTCATTTTTCTTCTTCACTGATGTGCGCTGATGAGGCTGCACTGATGGGCACTGATAGACTGCACTGATGGGACTTTGCCCCAAGCCGTTTGTTGGCTTTCCTCTTCTCTCCTCATGCTGTCAGCATGAGGAAAGGAATGTCGATAACCGGCTTGTGTTTACATCGTGATCAGCTGTCATTAGACATAGCTGATCATGTGGTAAAGGGCCGCTATGATTGGCCCCTTACCCTGAGCTGTGATCAGCTGTGTGCTAAGGACAGGGGGCACATGGGCAGTGCGATCATAAGAGGACTTCCATAGATGCCATCCCAGCAATGTAACACCATGCTGTAGCCATCTTTCGGCTATAGCGTGGGCGGGAAGAGGTTAACAAAGCACTTGAACTTAAGGGCCCCACCACTAGGGATGAGCTTCGTGTTCGAGTCGAACCCATGTTCGACTCGAACATCGGCTGTTCGACCGTCCGTCGAATTGCGAACGTTATGGGCCGTTCGCGCCAAATTCGTGTGGCGCGTCACGGCCCATAATTCACTGCGGCATCGCAGTGCATTGCTGGCTGATGATTGGCCAAGCATGCACTATGACCCGCATGCTTGGCCAATCACAGCGCCGTCAGTAGAGAGAGCTGTAATTGGCCAAAGCCAGGGTGGCTTTGGCCAATTATGGCTCAGGGGATTTAGTACACGCCCCACACTATATAAGGCCGCCTGCACGGCGGCCCTGTGTAGTGTGTTCCGGTGTGCTGAGAGATAGAGAGAGAGACAGACAGTGTCATTTGATTTGAGTTAGATAGATTAGGCTAGATCTGTTCCTGCTATTTACATTTAGTGCAGTCAGTGCGTCCTGCTCACAGTGTTCAGCTAGATCCGTTCCTGCTATTTACATTTAGTGCAGTGCGTCCTGCTCACAGTGTTCAGCTAGATCTGTTCCTGCTATTTACATTTAGTGCAGTGCGTCCTGCTCACAGTGTTCAGCTAGATCCGTTCCTGCTATTTACATTTAGTGCAGTGCGTCCTGCTCACAGTGTTCAGCTAGATCTGTTCCTGCTATTTACATTTAGTGCAGTGCGTCCTGCTCACAGTGTTCAGCTAGATCTGTTCCTGCTATTTACATTTAGTGCAGTGCGTCCTGCTCACAGTGTTCAGCTAGATCCGTTCCTGCTATTTACATTTAGTGCAGTCAGTGCGTCCTGCTCACAGTGTTCAGCTAGATCCGTTCCTGCTATTTACATTTAGTGCAGTGCGTCCTGCTCACAGTGTTCAGCTAGATCTGTTCCTGCTATTTACATTTAGTGCAGTGCGTCCTGCTCACAGTGTTCAGCTAGATCTGTTCCTGCTATTTACATTTAGTGCAGTGCGTCCTGCTCACAGTGTTCAGCTAGATCCGTTCCTGCTATTTACATTTAGTGCAGTGCGTCCTGCTCACAGTGTTCAGCTAGATCTGTTCCTGCTATTTACATTTAGTGCAGTGCGTCCTGCTCACAGTGTTCAGCTAGATCCGTTCCTGCTATTTACATTTAGTGCAGTCAGTGCGTCCTGCTCACAGTGTTCAGCTAGATCCGTTCCTGCTATTTACATTTAGTGCAGTGCGTCCTGCTCACAGTGTTCAGCTAGATCTGTTCCTGCTATTTACATTTAGTGCAGTGCGTCCTGCTCACAGTGTTCAGCTAGATCTGTTCCTGCTATTTACATTTAGTGCAGTGCGTCCTGCTCACAGTGTTCAGCTAGATCCGTTCCTGCTATTTACATTTAGTGCAGTGCGTCCTGCTCACAGTGTTCAGCTAGATCCGTTCCTGCTATTTACATTTAGTGCAGTGCGTCCTGCTCACAGTGTTCAGCTAGATCCGTTCCTGCTATTTACATTTAGTGCAGTCAGTGCGTCCTGCTCACAGTGTTCAGCTAGATCCGTTCCTGCTATTTACATTTAGTGCAGTCAGTGCGTCCTGCTCACAGTGTTCAGCTAGATCCGTTCCTGCTATTTACATTTAGTGCAGTGCGTCCTGCTCACAGTGTTCAGCTAGATCCGTTCCTGTTATCTTCCTACTGACAGGCAGGCTTGTCTGGTTACAGTATATAAAGCTACCTGAAGAAAATTACAGGTGTTCTATCCCAGCTTAGTGCAGCTACAGGCCATTAGTATGTCTGGAAGGCCAAGAAGGAGAGGCAGACAGTCACAAGCCAATAAGAGAGGGCAAGCAGGCTCTGTGTCTAGTGCTGGTCGTGGAGACGGTGCATCCTCATCAGCACGTGGCCATGGGACACGCTTGGCCTTTTTTTCGGCAGCTGGCCGTGTTGAGCCGCAACATGCGGAAGACTTGGTCGAGTGGATGACCAAGCCGTCCTCATCCTCCTCATCCTCTCTCACCCATGCCCAGGGTGCTTTGTCTGGCAAAGCAGCGGCCTCTTCCCTCAGCTCAATGTCATCAGTGACTCCTTCCCTAGCTCCACCATGTCCTCCTGAGGATTCCCTCGAACTGTTTGACCACAGTGTTGGGTACATGCTCCAGGAGGATGCCCAGCGTTTGGAAGGCTCTGATGATGATACTGAGCTCGATGAAGGCAGTAACATGAGCACGGACAGAGGGGGTGCCCAAGAAGGACAGCAATCTGGCAGTCATGCTCCCCCTGCTGCAGCATACTGCCAGGTTTGCTCCAGTGATGAGGAGGGAGGGGATGATGAGGTCACTGACTCAACGTGGGTGCCTGATAGGAGAGAGGAGGAGGAGGAGGAGGCGGCACATCACCAACGAGGCAGGATGCCCTCCAGGGGCCAGCCTAAGGGCAGCACAT
This sequence comes from Lithobates septentrionalis, assembly GCA_037952835.1. NCBI lineage: Eukaryota > Metazoa > Chordata > Amphibia > Anura > Ranidae > Lithobates > Lithobates septentrionalis. The sequence goes on from JBBDGP010001358.1 coordinate 502,639, forward strand.
TGACTGCATCACACCCCAAAGCTCCACATGTGCAGGGCGCTGCAGTCTCTGCGCGTTATTCAAAAAGTTCTTTGGTGTGGGCCTTTTTTGAGACGAGTGCATCAGATCGCACCGCTGCTATTTGCAACATATGTCTCAAGCGTATCTCGCGTGGCCAAAACATCTCCCGCTTGGGTACCACATGCTTGACCAGACATATGTTGACCTGCCATGCAGTTCGTTGGCAAGCATATCTAAAAGACCCACACCAAAGAACAAAGAGGATCTCTCCTTGCTCCTCATCAGCTGAGATTTCCAACCCCACTAGACCTTCAGTCCTCTCTGAGACCTGCAGTGAGAGGAATGAAGGTGTAGAATTAGGTGTGTCACAGCCAAGTACTTGTGGGCAATCTGCTTTTGGTACACCGACGTCAGATTGTACCAGGCAAATTTCCCTGCCCCAGCTGCTGCACCGCCGAAAGAAGTTTGCTCCCAGCCATCCACATGCCCAGCGGTTGAATGCTAGCTTGGCAAAATTGCTAGCACTTCAACTGCTGCCTTTTCAGTTGGTAGACTCTGCCCCCTTCCGTGAGTTTGTGGAATGTGCGGTTCCTCAGTGGCAGGTACCCAAACGCCACTTTTTCTCACGGAAGGCGATTCCGGCTCTCTACCGGCATGTGGAAGGCAATGTCCATGCCTCGCTGGACAGGGCGGTCAGCGGTAAGGTGCATATTACCGCTGACTCATGGTCCAGCAGGCATGGACAGGGACGTTACTTAAGTTTCAAGGCGCATTGGGTGACTCTGCTGGCAGCTGGGAAGGATGCAGGACAAGGTGCAGTAGTGTTGGAGGTTGTTCCGCCACCACGCCTCCAAAATGCTGATTGTGACACACCTCTCTCCTCCACCCCCTCCTCTTCTTCTTCCTCCATGGCCTCTTCCTCGGAACCAGCGGTGCTCCGTAGGCGTTCAAGGGGCTATGCAAGTACGCAGGCCAAAAGATGCCATGCGGTGCTTGAGCTGGTGTGCTTGGGGGACAGGAGCCACACTGGGGCAGAGGTTCTGTCAGCTCTGCAGGGGCAGGTTCAGAGGTGGTTGACGCCACGCCAACTTAAGGCAGGAATGGTGGTTTGCGACAATGGCACCAACCTCCTCTCTGCCCTCCGACAGGGACAACTGACCCATGTGCCCTGTTTGGCTCACGTCCTTAACTTGGTGGTGCAGCGGTTCTTGGGCAGGTACCCGGGCTTACAGGATGTCCTGAGGCAGGCCAGGAAAGTCTGTGTGCATTTCCGCCGGTCATATAATGCCAGTGCTCGGCTGACGGACCTCCAAAAGGAGTTTAACCTGCCCAAGAACCGCCTAATCTGTGACATGCCCACCAGGTGGAACTCAACGTTGGCCATGCTGCAGCGGCTGCACACGCAGCAGAGGGCCATCAATGAGTACCTGTGCGACTATGGCACCAGGACAGGGTCAGGGGAGCTTGGTTTTTTTTCCCCACGCCAGTGGGCCATGATCAGGGATGCATGCACTGTCCTGTCACCATTCGAGGAGGCCACGAGGATGGTGAGCACTGACAGTGCATGCATCAGTGACACTGTCCCCCTTGTCCACCTGTTGGAGCACACGCTGTGTGGAATAATGGACAGGGCACTTGAGGCAGAACAGAGGCAGGAAGAGGAGGACTTCCTTAGCTCTCAAGGCCCCCTTTATCCAGACAGTGTTCCTGCGTGCCCGCCGATCACACAGGAAGAGGACGAGGAGGAGGAGGAGGAGGAAGATTGTGTCAGTATGGAGGTGGAGCCTGGCACTCAGCATCAGCAGTCTTTAAGGGATCAGTCCCAAGGAACACATGGACTTGTATGTGGCTGGGAGGAGGTGGCTGCGGACGTTGTTGTCCTTAGTGACCCAGAGGACTCCGGACTGAATGCCTCAGCAAACCTACGCTGCATGGCCTCCCTGATCCTGCAAAGCCTGCGTAAGGATCCACGTATTCGTGGTATCAAGGAGAAGGACCAATACTGGCTGGCAACCCTCCTTGATCCACGTTACAAGGGTAAGGTTGCGGACCTTATCTTGCCATCGCAGAGGGAGCAGAGGATGAAACATCTTCGGGAGGCCTTGCAGAAAGGTCTGTGCAACGCGTTCCCAGAGACTGGGAGGTTACAAACTCCTGTTTCTGGACAACGTGTTGTTGAGGCTTCGGTCAGTCAAAGAAGGAGCGGTGGAGAAGGTGGCCGTCTGACCGATGCGTTCAGACAATTTTTTGGTCCGCAGCCCCAAGGTATGATCGGTTCCAGCAACCATCGCCAGCGTCTGTTTTACATGGTGCAGGAATACCTAGGGGCAAGATCAGACTTGGACACCTTTCCCACCGAAAATCCTCTGGGTTACTGGGTCTTGAGGATGGATCACTGGCCAGAGCTTGCACAGTATGCAATTGAGCTACTGGCCTGTCCTGCATCCAGCGTTCTTTCGGAACGCACATTCAGTGCTGCTGGAGGCGTGGTAACCGATCACAGGGTGCGTCTGTCCACTGACTCGGTCGATCGGCTGACCTTCATAAAAATGAATCAGTCTTGGATCACCACCAGCTACCAAGCACCTGATGCTGATGTAACTGAATAATTTTTTTCAGATCCCTTCAAAGACTGCCTATGCTGATGCTGAGTGACTATCCCTGAGTAATTATCCTCTTCCTCCTCAATCATCACGCTGATAGCTTGTAAGAACATTTTTGGTTCTGGGCGCCACCACCAGTGCCTAAGGCACAATTTTTCAGCCCCTGTTTAACAGGGGCGTGTAATTACAATTTTTGATGTAATACTTTGCAGCAGGGCTCGTTCCTGCATTCCAACTAGAGTGTCTGTGAGGGGTTGCAGTGTTGTGGCACCAGCACCAGTGCCTAAGGCCCAATTTTTCTGCCCCTGTCTAACAGGGGCGTGTAATTACAATTTTTGATGCAATACTTTGCAGCAGGGCTCGTTCCTGCATTCCAACTAGAGTGTCTGTGAGGGGTTGCAGTGTTGTGGCACCAGCACCAGTGCCTAAGGCCCAATTTTTCTGCCCCTGTCTAACAGGGGCGTGTAATTACAATTTTTGATGCAATACTTTGCAGCAGGGCTCGTTCCTGCGTTCCAACTAGAGTGTCTGTGAGGGGTTGCAGTGTTGTGGCACCAGCACCAGTGCCTAAGGACCAATTTTTCTGCCCCTGTCTAACAGGGGCGTGTAATTACAATTTTTGATGCAATACTTTGCAGCAGGGCTCGTTCCTGCGTTCCAACTAGAGTGTCTGTGAGGGGTTGCAGTGTTGTGGCACCAGCACCAGTGCCTAAGGCCTAATTTTTCAGCTCCTGTTCAACAGGGGCATGTAATTACAATTCTTGATCTAATATTTCACAGCAGGGCCCTGTGAGGGCTTACAGTGTTGTGGCCACAGCAACACCTAAGGCCCAAATTTCTGCTGAGTATATAGGGCAGGACCCTACTTTCAAACATCTAACTTACAAACGACTCCTACTTGCAAACGGAAGGAGACAACAGGAAGTGAGATGAAATCTACCCCTAGGAAGGGAAATTCTCTCCTGTAAGAGTTAATATGGGAAAACAATTTCTCCTTTCCACTGATGCTTTCCAATCCTTGTTCCACAAAAAAACCCAAATTTTCAAAAAACATTTTTCATTGGGACAAAAAAGTGAGGTGAAATCTTCTGAAGAGGAGGAAAGACAGCAAAACAAATGTCACAGGGGTGATAACCCTTCCCTATGTTTTCCAAAAAGCTTAAAAAAGATTTTTTGGCTGGAGCTAAACACGTTAAAAATGTACCCGTTCAAAATTACAAAGAGATTCTACTTAACAACAAACCTACAGTCCCTGTCTTGTTTGCACCGCCTGTATACTGCTGTTCAGAGTATATAGGGCCTTTCCTTATTTTAATTTGGGTGCGAGGTTCCCCTTAATATCCATACAGGGGGGGTACCCATGGGGGGGGTACCCATGCCGTTTGTCTCACTGATTTTCATCCATATTGCCATGACCCGACATGACATTAAACCCGCAAGCAGTTTTAAATGAGATTTTTTCCTTTAAAAATGACATTTGGTGCAGGGACTGTTCTAAACATGGGAAACACGCGTCACTTTACAGGCATACTATAGACACCCCCCAGGTACGATATTTAAAGGAATATTTCACTTTTTTTTTTTTACTTTAAGCATCATTAAAATCACTGCTCCCGAAAAAACGGTAGTTTTTAAAAGTTTTTTTTGCATTGATACATGTCCCCTGGGGTAGGACCCGGGTCCCCAAACCCTTTTTCGGACAATACCATGCAAATTAGCCTTTAAAATGAGCACTTTTGATTTCGAACGTTCGAGTCCCATAGACGTCAATGGGGTTCTAACGTTCGTGCGAACTTTCGGTCCGTTCGCGGGTTCTGGTGCGAACCGAACCGGGGGGTGTTCGGCTCATCCCTACCCACCACCAGCAGACTCTCTACATTGTCCCACTGGCCAGTAATTAGGTAGGGTATCTCTGTAGTGGGCAGTAGCTAGACTGTATAGCTATTGCAAAAGCCATTTATACAGTGTTGCTGTACTGTGTTGGATTGTTGTTGATCTGTGTTACAGTCCGGTATTGCTCTTTCACACCCACCTAGTGCATATTTTTGCACCAGTTGATTCTCAAGCAGACATGGTGAACGAATAGTGATACCCTGTGAATTCCTGCCTAGGTCTTTGCCTTTAAATAAAGTTAATTTAATCCTTCATGGCATTTCGATGTTCTTGGGTCGAGGTAAGGGCAGGTCATCACAGGTGCAGGGCAGGGTGTCTACTGTTGATTAAGATTATGAAATGGATGCCATTAAGACATACAGAAACCTGGCTGCTGCATTTATTCTCTTGGAAGTGCAAAAAGCTAAAACCTGAATTGGGGGAAGGTGCTATAACACTTCACCAAGAAAAAATAAACACTGATAAATAGTTTAATAGCCAACGTTTCTAATGTAATTTAATGCTGTTTGCATGTACGGTAAACAACTTGCCCAAGAAAAAAAAATACAAATATATAAATAATAAAATATTTTAAGACTAAATAGAAATACTTTCAAAACAGACATGCCTTGCTTGTCCATCATTTATTTTATTTTAGTTGCAAAACCTTTTTTTTTTTAACAGTTATTCTTTGCTAGATGAATATGTGCTTCAGTCTTTAAAATGCCCAGAGAATGCTTCTGGAAATGTTTAGCACAATAGCTAATGTAATTACTCTGCAATAAGAGGCACCTCAAATCAATACTTTGGAATAGAAAAAGTAGCTAAATGATTTATACTCTTGTCTGTTAAAGAATTATTTAAGTCTGGAGAAAACACTTTAGGAGTTTTTGCTAAATACAGACAATTTAGACTTTTTATTTAATAAAATAACAATATATTATTTTAAGATAAATTCAATTATGATCAGTATTTACATTCTTTGCAGTTTTTTTAGCAGTAAATATGATTCAGTCATACAATTCATGTTGTGATTTTTATTATAAATTAATTTTTTATTTGTAGCTTTTTATACTGGAATTCTTATTCTTTTTTTATTGGTGTTGTTGTTATTATCTTTTGGGTGAAAAGTCATACACAACATTCTTTTAAAGAGTTTAAAATAAATAATATATAATATTTCAATTACATTATGGGGTACAATTACCCCACATTAATTAAAGAATCATTGAAAACAATATAAAACAGACCAACAACTATTTAGTTTGCTGTTGGAGTGATTCATTATTTTCTTGCAAGCTTGCAAAGTGTGCACTGGTTTTGTGATTTTGTTTGACACTACAATTACTCTTTCCTTTAGGGTTACAAACAATATAGGAATGCTTTCTCCAGCAGTTTTCCCTATGTTACAGTTTATTTTAGTCTACAAGATGTATGCATTTTGTGCTATTGAATGCCAAAATATTGGGGCAGCACTTCGAATATGATAAAGTTGACTGCAAATTAAAAAGTTCCTGAGGATCTGTGATTGATGAGATTGCATACTCTTGTTTGGGTATATTATTAGACTAGTCCAAAATTTACTTGGCTGCATTAACTCTAAAATAGATTGGTTCTCATTCAATGGCTTAAGAATAAGAAATCATGCCTAATTGGTAATCAGTTTAGATCTGTGCCCACATATTCCACATGCAACAGTAATTCCAAATTTCATGTTATTAGATATAACACAGAAAAATCAAAATAATCATTCTACTTTTCTGCTAAGGTCTCTCCGATGATCCAAATCACTAGGTTTTACTTTTAATCCTTTTTTACATTTTAATTTAAAAAAAAAAATGTTGCGAGTTTCTTTTACAGAATTATTCCATTCCACTAGACATGCAAGTGTGTATCCCTGGGGCTGAAATGAAAAAAAAAAAAAATGGGATTATTGTATTGATTTTTGCTAAATTGACAATTTCACTGTTGGTGGTATTGGGGTTGATTTACTAAATAAAAATAGGCTGTTCACTGTTCAAAAAAGTTGCACTTCGCAAGGATATTTTGAGAGTTGATCAGATTACATCTGTGCCCACCATTTCTTTTTGTACATATTCCACTAACATTAATTCCAAATTTCATGTTATTAGATATAAACACAGAAAAATCGAAATAAACATTCTACTTTTATGCTAAGGTCTCTCTAATGATCCAATACAGTAGGTATTACTTTAACCACTTGCTGACCAGCTCACGCAGATATACTGCGGTAGATTGGCAGTGCTGTTCAATTCGCCGTACCTGTACAGCAGCTCGCGCAGTTGCAGGTGGCTGCATGCTGGTGGCTGCATGCTGGTGGCTGCGTGCTCGCTGCACGAGCGTGCCTGTGGGTCGGGTGGACTCAATGTCCACCAGCGCCCCGCGATCGCTTAGTACAGAGGCAGAACAAAGATCTGCCAGTGTAAACAAGACAGATCCCCATTCTAATGGGGCGTACACATGGTCGGACTTTTCGTCTACAAAAGTCCAACGGACGCTGACGGACTAAAGCTGGCTGGTAATCCGATCGTGTGTGGGCTTCTCCAGACTTTCAACTGACTTTTTTAGCCTCAAATCCGACGGACTTTAGATTTGAAACATGCTTCAAATCTTTACGTCGTAACTACGACGGACCCCGAAATCCGCTCGTCTGTGTGCTAGTCCGACGGACAAAAAAACAACGCATGCTCATAAGCAAAAACTAAACGGAAGCACTCGGTCTAGTAAAACTAGTGTTCGTATTGTAGGTAGCACATTCCTCACGCTGCAAAATCTGTGATCGTTGAATGCAGCGCATTTAATGTCTTCTTTACGAATGCTATAAAGAAGGAAGGTGTTTTGCTGTTCATATTCAAACAGAGTTCTCCCAAACTGATTTCTGGATTCTTTTTCTCTTTGATCTCATGAATGATATAGTATGCTTTTTAAAAACAATGTTTCCATACTAATAATACTTTTTACACTTTTTTTTTTTTTTGGTGGAGTCATCTTTTCTTGTAATTTTTATCCAGATATTTATTTTATGATTGTTGTTGAACTTTTTTATATGTTTATCTCTATATTTTTTTTTTGTTTTTTTTGTGTTTGTAAAGTTACCACAAAGAACCCATTTTTATTTTTTATTTTTGTATTTATTTTTTTAGGTTTGTAAAGTTACCACAAAGAACCCTTTATTATAGTTTTGTTTTTATAGTGAATTTTTATTTTTTTTTATATAAAGTTAACCCAAAGAACCGTTTTTGGTTATGTATCTTTTTTTTTTTTCAAGACTTACCACTCGAACATTATTAACATTATTAATGTATTTTTGGTGTGTTTTTGCAAACTCAATGAGATTGTTGTCCCTTGTTAATTTAACATTGTGTGTAAAATCAATGATTTAAAAGAAAACACATAAAGTCTTTTCATAAACTCAAAAAAGATCCATTTATTCATGGTCAAAATAAAATAAAGAGGAAGTCAACGCTGGAAAAAGTCAGTGTACAAGAAAATTGGGATCTTGAGGAGTCCATATAAGAGGGAGCACAATCTGGTCCAAGAATCCCAGAGATCAACAGCACCAGCAGATGATATAGATGTCCCCAGACTGTGGTACTACAACAGCCTGCGTCTTCTGTCAGACCAGACTGAACCCAGGTCATCACTTTCTTCTCTTCCCTGCAGCCTTTCCTCCACGCCTTCTTTGGAGGCTGTGGCTCTGGTGTTTCAGTTGTGGCAGGAGGAGGAGGAGGAGGAGGAGGAGGGGGGGCTGCCTCATGTAGTTGGGTGTTTCGTGTTAGCGTGCCCTGCAGCCCCTTCTGGATTGTTTCCCCAAATAGTCGCTCGCAAATGAGGCGCTGCTCCCAATCCATTTGAAGAAGCCTGCTGGCTAAGTAGCAGCCATAGGACTCTTCCGCTTCGGGGGGGCTCCTCAAAAAACGGGTGGCCTCTTGCATGAGGCGCAGGGATGCCTCCTGTGTGACCGTCCCCTTCCTGGCCCTTTTTTTGGGAAGGCGGAGGGGAGGCACTTGGGATTGGGTCAGGCTCCTACTGGGCCCAGCCACCTCACTGGGACCAACCACCTCACTTGGCCCAGCCACCTCACTGGGACCAGCCACCTCCTGCCTGACACTGGGCCCAGCCTCCTCCAGGATGATGGAGAATCCGGCCTCCTCCAGGCTGTCCATGGGCCCGGTCTCCTCCTGCCTGCCACTTTCCACACATTCCTCCTGGATGGACTCATCCTGTGTATAAGAAAAGGACATAGTTTTAGTATATTTTTTGGGGTTCATCAATGACACACAATTTGCTTCTCATGACTAGCAAATTCAATGTGAATACATCTTCTTAATAAAAGAGTCTAATCAGACACCCTAATTTTTCCAAGCAGGTGCCAAACATATTTAGCCACTCCTGTCAATTGATATGTATACACAATTTTGAGGGCTAAAATTCTTTGAGACAATTATAACATCCAGTTAACATAATTAATATTAGTACAGTAAATATTGGTTAAACTAATTTACCTGACTCCAGAAGGTCATATCCGGTTCATCCAGGATGGAAGACCCAGCTTGCTCCTCATCAGCTTCTGCTGGGGTGGAGGGAAGGGTGGAGGGAAGGGTGGAGGGAAGGGTTGAAAGTGATGCCCTGGCTTCAGTCTGGTCATCAAGAAAACGGAGTTGATTGTAGTACCACAGCCTGGGTACATAAACATCATCTGCTGATGCTCCTGATCTCATTGATTCCTGGATCTTCTTATGCTCCCTCTTATACATATTCCTCAAGACCCCAATTTTCTTGAGCAATGTCTCCATTGTTGCTTCCGGGATGGTCGCCTGGACAAAGGACAGAAGTCTCTCCAGCGTTGACTTCCTCACATGCTTTGCACAATACTGAGGGTGTTTCACCTCCCACAAATTCCTCATCTCTCTATATTTCGAAATAAAAGCAGTAAGGAACTCTGGATCCTTAAATAGGGGATTCATAATGTCTGTAAAAGATAAAGTCACAAGACAAAAAACACTTATTAGGTTTCTGCTAAACCCTCATCATCTTCTCCCTATGTAGGCCTCATCAATCTGTCAAGCCATATAGGCTGCTTGCTACAAAGTCTTGACCAAAAAATATAAATTTAAAATTACCTTCGTTTAGTAGCGTCCCGGTCCACTATCACCTACGCACAGAACGTACGTACGACACGTGCACAAGGCCCCTCTTTATACACTACGCATGTGTGAAACTCCGCCTGCGTCGCCCGCCCCTGATGTTCAATTTTAACTCATGTTCTCCGCCCCCTAATTCTACGCACAGAACGTACGTACGACACGTGCACAAGGCCCCTCTTTATACACTTACGCATGTGTGAAACTCCGCCTGCGTTGCCCGCCCCTGACGTTCAATTTTAACTCATGTTCTCCGCCCCCTAATTCTATGCACAGAACGTACGTACGACACGTGCACAAGGCCCCTCTTTATACACTACGCATGTGTGAAACTCCGCCTGCGTCGCCCGCCCCTGACGTTCGATTTTAACTCATGTTCTCCACCCATTTTTATTTACGGCGCGTAGTGGGGTGAATAATGGCGGAGACACATCAGGTGCGTACTACCTCAGATAGCGAAGAAAGCCCGGAGGCCGGAACGTCAAGATCTGTGATGCCTAGATTTAAGGCCTCCAATATGTCCTTTAAAGAGATGGTGGAAATGGTGGCCATTCTTAAAAAAAAGGATTATGATGGGTAGTATGGGCCGTACGCCCGGCCAAATTTGCGCAAAGCCAAAATAATGTCGAAGGTGGTGAAGACTTTGCAGGCTTATTTTGGGGTCCAGCGCTCCAAGGATCAAATTAGAAAAAGATGGTCCGACCTCAAAATCAGGGAGCCGGATCAGTACAGACGGATCCGTAAAGTGCTGAAAAAAAGTAAGTACTTGTCGTGTTTTTATCTTGTGTTTATTACCTTGTATACTGCTCCATGTGCTTTTCATTCCTATACGATTTTTCTTCTCATCGTTTCAAACGATCTTTTAATAAACCTCGTTACATATCTATAGATATATCTATATATATCTATATATATATATATATATATATATATATATATATATATATATATATATATATATATATGTATGTATATATATATATATATATATATATATATATATATGTATGTATATATATATATATATGTATATCTATATATATATATATATATATGTATGTATGTATATAGATATATATATATATATATATGTATGTATATATATATATATATATATATATATATATATGTATGTATATATATATATATGTATGTATATATATGTATATGTATATATATATATATATATATGTAATTTTTCTACTCTATTTTAGGTGATCTGGTTGTGCTTGAGTCAAGCAACAGCGCCACCCCCGAGGATGTTCAGGAATTATGCGACATGGGCACCCCACCAGGTCAGTGTCTGAGACACCAGCTTTATGGTAAGGTAAACTATGTATGTGTGCATATTTCTAAACACATCTTTTTTTTCATTCCACTTTAGGTCCAACAAGTGACTATTTCACCACAGACAGTGCCCAACGGCTAATAGCTCAAATAATGGCCTGGAATGGGGAGATCGATCAAATGCGTAATCGGCTGGATCGTATGCAGCAGGAAATGAAGGACATGATTGATGTTTTGGGTCGAATCTAAATGCCCTTTTTGAAACCCCAAAACATCGATCATGTCCTTCATTTCCTGGTTTGCTGACCCCATTCTGGGCCTTCTCTTTATTATTTTCTGTTAAATTATATGGCTGTTTAACATCATTTAAAAAAGGAGGCCTGTTTTGAGAAAATACCTAAAAAATCCAAAAAAAAAAATTATTTTAAAAAACCAAAAAAAAAAAGGATTTAAAAAAATAAATAAATAAATAAAAAAAAGGATTTAAAAAAAAAACAAAAAAAAAAAAAAAAAGGATTTTAACAAAACAAAAAAACAAAAATAAAGACCTGTTTGCTAAAATCAATATGCCCAAAAAAATTGTATTTTTGATTATGTAAAAATATTTAACTATAATTATATTCTTCGAAAATTAGTAATATATCATTATATTTTTGGCTAGGAACATTTTATACTAAATGCATAACTGAATGCATAACAACGATTAAAAACATCTGCTTAGGAATTAAATAAATGTGTGGTTTGTTATTTCAATGCTCAGTATCAGTTTGGTTATAAATTGAAAAAAGTTGTTTACAGTGGCAATGGAGCTTATTTAGAAATTTAAAAGGAAAATACAGTTGGCACTCCAACTGCTCGACCATAACCTAGGAGAAAGCCCAAAAGAAAGGCAAGCAATAAATATAATTCAAGATTTCATCAAGATTTTTTTTATTTAAAATATTTAGATATCCTGGCCCATTGCAATGGCCCCCCTACCCATAAAATAATTAACATATTGCTGTCTAACTTGACGGGCACTTTGGGGGGCCAAGCCAGTACGGACAGTATCCAGGCCCGTAAGATTGTCATCGATAAGTCCGGCCTCAGGCCCAACTGGTACCATATAATTTGGAGAATGTTTGTGTAAAAAGTTGTGCAGGATGCAGCACGATAAAATGATAAAATTAAGTTTGTATTCCGCCAAATTAATGGAGGTTTGAAACAGGCGGAACCGGCTGGCCAGAATCCCAAACGCATTCTCAACCACTCTTCTAGCTCTGGCCAGCCGGAAATTAAAAACCCTCCTCTCCGGGGTGAGGGTTCTTTGGGGAAATGGCCTCATGAAGTGCTTGCTCAGAGCGAAGGCTTCATCGGCAATGAAGACAAAGGGGAGTCCTTCCACGTTATCCGCATCAGGTGGCAATCCCAGGCCACCACTCTGGAGATGCTGGCAGAACTCCGTCGGGGCAAATACTCCTCCATCCGACATCCGGCCATTCTTCCCCACGTCCACATATAAAAATTCATAGTGTGCCGACACCACCGCCATTAAAACAATACTGTGGAACCCCTTATAATTAAAATAGTATGACCCCGAATGGGGTGGTGGCACGATGTGGACATGTTTCCCATCTATAGCCCCTCCACAATTGGGAAAGTCCCAACGGGTGGCAAAATGGGATGCCACAGTCTGCCATTCCTGTGGCGTTGAAGGAAACTGGGGAATCAAACAAGAAAACCAAAATCAGTAATTTTGAAGATAACATTGCAAGAAAATTATACAATTAAAAACATTATTCCCCAGCATCAGTATAACATTAAATAATTTAAATCTTCTGGAAGAAGTAATATGGAAAGGCACACTTATCAGATTGCTCACCCCCTCTGATGGAACATTGATTACATTTTAGGGGGTTGTGAAATCCCAAAAAAATATTACTTTTAGGACACGCAGGGATTTATGGACTAAAAAGGCTACAAGACAGTTGTCGCACTCTGCAAGTGCAGTTGCTCCCCAGCTTAAAGTAAATGAGGTAAGGTAAAAAGGCAGTCATGTTGCAAGGAGTACACAATCACATGCAAGGGCAATTAATGAAAACACTTTGTGGCTTGCATATGATTTGATGATGGAAATCAGCAGAGCTTCTGCTCATTTACTAAAGCACTGGAACAAATGCACTTGTAGAGTGCACATGCATTTTGCAAAGTGCAACATATATTTGCTTTTTACAAATCAACACCACAGAACATTCTAGCAAATTATTACGGGGGTGGGGGGGGGGGTTGGGAAATCAAGCTAATTGCTAATTATAAGCACACTATTTGGATTGAGTTTAGGTGGGGGGGGGGGGGGTTGGAAAATCAAGCTAATTGCTAATTATAAGCACACTATTTGGATTAAGTTTAGGTGGGGGGGGGGGGGTTGGGAAATCAAGCTAATTACTAATTATAAGCACACTATTTGGATTGAGTTTAGGTGGGGGGGGGGTTGGGAAATCAAGCTAATTACTAATTATAAGCACACTATTTGGATTGAGTTTAGGTGGGGGGGGGGTTGGGAAATCAAGCTAATTGCTAATTATAAGCACACTATTTGGATTGAGTTTAGGTGGGGGGGTTGGGAAATCAAGCTAATTACTAATTATAAGCACACTATTTGGATTGAGTTTAGGTGGGGGGGAGGGGGTTGGGAAATCAAGCTAATTGCTAATTATAAGCACACTATTTGGATTGAGTTTAGGTGGGGGGGGGTTGGGAAATCAAGCTAATTACTAATTATAAGCACACTATTTGGATTGAGTTTAGGTGGGGGGGAGGGGGGGGGGGAAATCAAGCTAATTACTAATTATAAGCACACTATTTGGATTGAGTTTAGGTGGGGGGGGTTGGGAAATCAAGCTAATTGCTAATTATAAGCACACTAAATACACTCAAACAAAATACATTCAAAATGAGTAGACTAGGTGGATATGTGCCCAGCATTGTATGCTGGGGAGGTTATTGAAGGCAAATATACATGCATGACAAAAAAGAACAGGAAAAAAATCCAGCATGTGTGAGGAGAAAAAGGGGACATTCACACTATATTGCAATGATGGTAAGTAGTGTTTGAGGCAAGAAATACATTACATTATCAAAGATTACATAAAAGAACATGTGATGCTAATAAAAGAAAATTATCTTACCTTAATATAGTCCTTCTGCAGGACCTGTATGATGGCAGAACAGGTCTCTGGGATAATGATCCCCAGAGCCTGGGGGGAGATGCCTGTCGAGAACTTGAGGTCCTGCAGGCTTCTCCCTGTCGCCAAGTACCGCAACGTGGCAACTAGCCTCTGCTCCGGAGTGATGGCTTGCCTCATGCAGGTATCCTGCCTGCTGATATAGGGGGTCAGCAAAGCCACCAAACGGTCAAAAACGGGGTCCGTCATCCGGAGAAAGTTCCTGAAATCCTCAGGATTATTCTCACGGATCTCACGGAGCAATGGCATGTGACAGAACTGGTCACGCTGGAGCAACCAATTCTTGGTCCATGAACTCCTCCTCGCCCTGTTCATGGACTGGTCTTGGTCTGACGAATAAACTACAGCACCAAACACATACAATGCACGAGCTCGACGACGAGTACGTACAGGTAACATGGCTTCAAAACGGTCGGCTGGTCAGAACGCACTAAACAGAACGCACTGAAGAACAGCAAGGCCTGTGAAGAGCGACCTGAAAATCAGGAACGAGCGGACAATAAAACAAAGATTTCTCAATGCCAACTGACCAAACGCACTGAAAAGCAGATACAAACCTCACAAGCACAGACTGAACAACAGTTAAAATGAACTGAAAAATACGAGTCTCACAAGCGCGAATCGTCTCTCACCAAACTTCTACTAACACGAGATAAACACGAGATTAGCAGAAGGAGCCCAAAGGGTGTCGTACGGGCTATTGAACTTCCGTTTTATAGTCTCGCCGGACTTGGTGTACGTCACCGCGTACTAGGCTGTCGAACTTTTGTGTGGTCGTGTGTAGGCAAGTCCGTTCGTTAGAAAGTCTGCCGCAAGTCCGCCGAAAGTCCGCCGGAAGTCTGTCGGACAGGCTGTCGGACTTTTGTAGCTGAAAAGTCCGACCGTGTGTACGCCCCATTACAGGGAACATGTCAGAGATCCTCTGCTCCCAGTGATCGGGAACAGTGATCTCTGTCATGTCCCAGTGAGCCCACCCCCCCCCTGCAGTTAGAACGCGCTGAGGGGACACACTTAACCCCTTGTTTGCCCCTAGTGTTAACCCCTTCCCTGCCAGTGTCATTTTTACATTGATCAGTGCCTTTTTATAGCACTGATCAATATAATAATGTCACTGGTCCCCAAAAAATGTAATTTGGGGTCAGATTTGTCTGTCGAAATGTCGAAGTCCCACTAAAAATCACAAGTCCCTAAATCTATCCCATAGTTTGTAAACGAAATTAACTTTTGCACGAACCAATCAATATACGCCTATTGCAATTTTTTTTACCAAAAATATGTAGAAGAATATATATCGGCCTAAACTGATGAATAAATGTGTTTTGTTTATATATTTTTTTTGGATATGTATTATAGCAAAAAGTAAAAAAATATGTTTTTTTTTTTAAATTGTCGCTCTTTGTTTGTTTATAGCGCAAAAAAATAAAAACCGCAGTGGTGATCGAATATTTGATAGGATACTCAAGAACTGCTAGGTGTATAAGTGAATATTAATGAGGAAAACACAGAACAGCTGCACCATTCACAATGATCTTAAAGTGGATGTAAACCCGAAATTTTAATTTTTTTTTATGTGATAATGTAGAGTATACGATTTCCTATCATTTGAGCCCAGTCTTGCCACAAAGAGATAATCCAGCTCTGAGCAATCCTCTTTTATTTTTCAGTGAGAAAAAACAGACAGAGAACAGAGAAAAACTTTCTCAAATCCTCCCCCTTGCTGTGAGTGACAGGTGATTTACATATCTCGTGCACTAGCCTAAGACATGCATTATTTTTAATTCTCACCCCCACTCCTTTCTTCAGCAGCTCTGCAAGGATTGGCTGTTCCACACCTCAGCATGATGGGGCATGCTGAAATCATGTGGTTACTTTCCTGTCTTTTCACTGGATCTTAGTGATCATAGCAGAAGTTCAGTGTAAGAAATACACAGGAGAAAATGCATATTGACAAGGGGAGTGTAGAGGTGGGCAGGGAGTCTACTGACATCAGGACTCCACCCACCGAGCTCCAGACAACAGACCCGCCCACAGAATCTGCAGTTTTTCAGGTCTAATAGCAGACAGAAGGGAGACATTTGACAGGTAAAGATACATGCAGGAGGCTTGTATATCCTTTTAGATAACCCCTATGGCAGTAGTTTAGAAAGGATGACATTGGGTTTACATCCACTTTAAGCATAAAGGTATATAATTCTTGAACAATGGTGCGCTTGTTCTGTATGTTATAGTGTGCATAAAGTGACATGTGCATACATGTTGATGGTGCAAATTCCAACAATTGATAATACAAATAAAGATCCAAAAAATATATGAAATACAGTCAATGTAAAAATGAACATTGATAAAGTGCTCCTTTACATGGTATAGTAGTTGGTTATGTGATCCGTGCCACCACTTCCATCACCAGGTGCAATGCCTGCTCACCTTAGGGCGCGACCCCCTTGGGTCATACAAAGCTCTCAATAATGTGTTCTAGGGCAAACCAGCCAGGAATAGCATCAAGATATTCACAGCGTCCTTCAATATAAAGCAATCTGTTTTAAATTGTGAAGTCCATGTATTGATCCCACACATGAATAACGTCCTCAGTGGGTATAGGAAAGGTTCCTCTCCAACTGCATGCAGACACACTAGGCCTAGTGGTGATCAAATACCACCAAAAGAAAACTCTATTTGTGGGAAAAAAAGGACGTCAATTTTGTTTGGGTACAGCGTCGCACAACTGCGCAATTGCCAGTTAAAGCAACGCAGTGCCGTATCGAAAAAAATTAGCCTGGTCATTAAGGGGGCAAATCCTTCCGGGGCTGAAGCCTTTTTTTACATTTAAATAATGTGCCTCTTACCAGAAAAGCAGACCTCAAAAGTTATAGAGGTCATCTAGCTCTTTGTCACTCTAGTAAACCAGACCCGTGGTTATGAGCAGCCTTCTCAGTGCAGGTTCTCCAATACTAATTATACCATCCAGCTTAGCAGGAGGAAGATAAAGAGAAAATCTTTGAAATTAATTTATTAACCACTTTAGCCTCGGAAGATTTGGCTGCTCAATGACCAGGCCATTTTTTAGGATGTGGCACTGCGTCGATTTAACTAACATTTGCGCGCTCCTGCGACGCTGTAGCCAGACAAAATTGATGTCCTTTTTTTGCCACAAATATAGCTTTCTTTTGGTGGTATTTGTTCACCTCTGCGGCTTTTATTGTTCTAACTATATGGGGGACTAAGTGACTGGGGAAACACACAGATCTGCCTTCCTGCTTAGCAGAAAGACAAGATCAGTGTGATCTCCCGTGTCAGAACAGAGATCCACTGCAAGGAACAATTGCAGGTGGTCGGCGGACATAGAGCCCGCCAGACTCTCTGATTGACTCCCCCACTTGCCAATGGGAGCATGCGAGTTCCCGTGCCGACGTACACCTTCGGCAATTTGCGGGATCGTGCCAACTTGCCGCAGTATAATGATGGCAGCTGGTCGGCAAGTGGTTAATCTGTTTAGCCTAACCTGTGTTCCAAGATTTCGAGTGTTTCCTGGAAGTCAAGAATTAAATAATTCCATTATCAAATTTAGCTAAATTCCCGATATCACCAATCATATGAAATGGAACACATTAAGATTTCTGTAAAATAAATGACTCAGTATGACCGAAGAATATAAAGTGAATATAAATAATATGTACTTTATAAATTGAAGAGCTACTTTGTGAGTAATTTAATTAAGAATGAAGCTTTGCCGTTCCAGGCTTCAAGCCATTTTAGATTAGGTTTCTTTCATATTGAAAGGAAAACTTTTTTCATTTGGTTTTAGAATAAAAGTCTATTTAATCATACATGTACCCACACGAATCCCACTGCTATTTGCCACCTTCAGAAGCATGCCTTACAACAATCTTTACAATGTTTCATTAATATTTTATTACTATTATTATTGTCTTGTCTATGTGTATTAAATTGTTTACAAATTCTTCAGCAAAACTCATTTGATTTGAAATTGAATATTTTTCTTTGTATATGTATTTCATAATTTTTTCCCATATTTAAAAATAATATAATAATAATATTAGCCATGACTGTACTCAGGCGGTTATCCCATTCATCCCTATGTTGGCAGCTTAATAAAACGTGGGCCTGCTTAGATCTGTGCATTGCAGTAATACTCAGTACAGTGGAACCTCGGTTTGCGAGTAACGCGGTTAACAAGCGTTTCGCAAACCAAGCACTGTATTTCTAAAAATCCTAACTCGGTTTGCGAGTGTTGTCTCGCAAAACGAGCAGGATTCAGGCCAAAAGCGGTGTGCAGTACCGCTTTTGGCCTGAGGTGGGGGGAAGCCGGAGCTGAGCAGAGCCGAAAGTCACCATTTGGAAATGCACGGAAAGGCCCGAGGACAGTTTGGCTGACCTTGGCAAACCTCGGAAAGGCTCATGAACGGAGTCTTTCCAAGGTCAGCCGAAGTGTCCCTCAGGCCTTTTCGGTCGTTTCCGAGGCTCTCCGGCGCCCCTGCCTCTGGCTGCATGCGGTATTGCATCCCATTGAAGTTAATGCGGAACAAATTATTTTCGTTTCCATTGACTTCAATGGGAAAACTCGCTTTGATAAGCAAGTACATTGGATTACGAGCATACTCCTGGAACGGATTATGCTCGTAATCCGAGGCTCCAATGTAATATGCAAGTTTTGAATGGCAGACATGTGCACTGCTGAAAAATGTGTTCTTTTTTATTCTGTCTCATTTCGTTTTTTTTTAGTTTTTCGAGTCATTCATTATGATCATAGAGATAAAAAAATACCGCGCTGTAGAACATATAATTTAAATGCATTAAATAAAATAAAATAAAAACTAAAAGCAGCTGCTAAAGTGGGATACATACACAAATAAAATAGAAAAAATGTAGCAGCGCTAAAAAGATGTGACAAATACTAAACCGGTAGTGATTGACAATGATATTGGTATAAAGTTCATTAAAATATATTGAAATTTATCATAGGTGAAGATATTCTTCAGTGTGTAGCTGGTCGTGCTCAAATTCCATAACCAAGGTGTAAATAAATGATAATTAAAGTATAAGATGAGTCCTCCACTGCAACCACAGTGATAACACCACACAGAATGCACGCTTACCCCAAGGCAAGCTATGTAAGCCTGTGACCAATTACACGGCCAGGGCCTTTATCCGGGGGAGATTTAAGGAGACCGATGCCCCAGCAGATTCTTAGGAAGTGGACAGCATACAGCCCAAGTCACCCGAGTCCCGAATTCAGATAAAGGTGGTCAAATAAAGATGTTGTTCAGTTGTTCCCCAAAATAAAAAGGTTCACCATAGCGTAATTCTGACGGACCATCATTTATTAATAATTAAAATAACACTTAAAATATCCGGGAATTAAAACAACATAGCAGCTGGCCGGCTTGTACGAACGCCCGCCCCTTGGACAGCACACGCGATGACGTCAGCATGTCAGCTCCTCCCGACGCGCGTTTCGTCATATAATGATGTCGTGCCCCGAGAACCTCTCAGGAGTGGGAACTCGAGGTTCTGGGGGTGGAACCACTACTGTGGGTGCTGATGCTGCGGCTGCTTGAACAGAGGTCTGAGGCACTGTGACTGTGTGGTGCGTAGAGGTGGTTGGAGATAGAGGCTCCACTCTTTGCTCCAGTTGGTGGTAGCCATCTTGTAGGCCTTGGACTGCCTGGGTGAGGGCCGCAATCTGCTGGCACAGTGCTTCTAAGGGTGAGGCCCATCTTTCGGGCTCCATGTGGCTGGATTGTACTGTCATGTACCTTACAGCGGAGACAGGGACTGCTAATGCAAAGGAAGGGTGCAGGTGCCTGCCAGCAGTAGGCTGGAACTTGGAGACACAGGAACTCCGGTCATGGTGATGTGGAAGCTGATCACCAGACTTGTTCAGTGGGAGCCAGGTAGGTAAATGCAGAATCAGGATCAATTGCAGAGTCAGGAACAGGCAGAGGTTGGCAACAGGCTGGCAGTGGGGTACCCAATCAGGAGGCAGAGCCATAGTCATAAGTCCAAGCCAGGGTCAGTATTTATAGGCAGAGGCAGATAAACAGACAGGGATGATCC
Source organism: Lithobates septentrionalis (assembly GCA_037952835.1). NCBI lineage: Eukaryota > Metazoa > Chordata > Amphibia > Anura > Ranidae > Lithobates > Lithobates septentrionalis. The sequence goes on from JBBDGP010001358.1 coordinate 522,865, forward strand.
AAGAGAATAGTCAGAGGAAGCCGGGTATTCAGGAACAAGGTCAGCAGGTAAGAACAGCAATCAGGAACACAGGAATGAGCTGAAGACAATCCAGCACTGAAGCTGAAGGATTTGTGGGTCCGTGTGTGCGTGCGCACTAATGTACACGCGCTCGTATGGATGCGCCATTGCGCATGCCCGCTCCGATCCTTGCCTGTCTCTGTCTGCGGCCCTGTGCATGCGCATTAGCATTGGAGGAATGGGATTTGGCAGCTGCTGCATAGGAACGAGCACTTGCTGTACGAGTTCTCTGACAGTTATCATAATGGGGGATTTTAATTATCCAGACATAGACTGGGCGGAGAAAACCACACATTCATCTAAGGCTCGCCAGTTCCTAAATGTCTTGCAGGACAATTTCATGGTTCAGATGTAGACGCACCAACTATAAATAAAGCGTTACTAGATCTACTGATCACCAACAATACAGACCTGATCACGGATGTGGAAATATGGGGCAATTTTGGAAACAGCGATCATAGGTCAATTGGCTTCAGTATAAATCACACCAATAGGAAACATAGGGGAATACAAACACACTGAATTTCAAAAGAGCCAACTTCCCTTAATTACGAACCTTGCTAGAAAGCATAAACTGGGATAAAATCTTAGGAACAAAGAATACGGAGGAGAGATGGGTTTGCTTTAAGAGCATATTAAATAAGGGCATTAGCCAATGCATCCCATTGGGTAATAAATTTAAAAGAGCGAACAAAAGTCCTGGATGGCTTAACTCCAATGTAAAAATGCATATAAAAGCAAAGGAGATGGCCTTCAAAAAATACGAGGTTGAGGGATCATTAGCAGCAATCAGACTTTATAAGGAATGCAACAAGAAATGTAAGGGTGCAATTAGAGTGGCTAAGATAGAACACAAATGACTAATAGCGGAGGAAAGAAAAAACAAATCCCAAGAAATTCTTTAAGTATGCAAACAGTAACAGACCATTTTGGCCCCATAAAGAATGAGGAAGGTCATCTGGTTACAAAGGATGGCGAAGGTATTGAATTTATTCTTCTCCCCAGTCTTCACTAGGGAATCGGGGGGCTTCAGTAACCAAAACTGCAGTGTTTATCCTCATAGCACATCACAGGAAGCACCTTCATGGTTAACAGAGGACAGAATTAAAAATTAGACTTGGGAAACTTAACATTAAAAACCACTGGCACCAGATGGATTGCACCCGAGGGTACTTAGGGAACTCAGTCAAGTAATTGCCAGACCATTGTTCCTCATTTTTACTGACAGTCTACTGACTGGAATGGTAGCAGCTGATTGGAGAAAAGCCAACGTAGCACCAAAATTTAAATAGGGCCAAAAATACATTCCTGGGAATTACAGACCAGTTAGCCTAACATCAATAGTATGCAAGCTCTTGGAGGGGATGATAAGGGACTATATACATGATTTTAGTAATGAGAACGGTATAATTAGCAGTAATCAGTATGGATTCATGAAGAATCGTTCTTGCTAAACCAATCTATTAACCTTCTATGAGAAGGTGAGTTGCCATCCAGATAAAGGAAGGCCCTTAGACGTGGTGTATCTGGATTTTGCAAAAGCATTTGACACAGTTCCCCATAAACATTTACTGTACAAAATAAGGTCCGTTGGCATGGACACATTGATTGAAAACTGGCTACAAGGGCACGTTCAGAGGGTGGTGATAAATGGGGAGTACTCGGAATGGTCAGGGGTGGGTAGTTCATAAACAACCTGGAGGATGGGGTAAACAGTTTAATCTTTGTATTTACAGATGATACTAAGCTAAGCAGGGAAATAACTTATCCGCAGGATGTGGAAACCAAAAAGATCTGAACAAATTAATGGGGTGGGTAACTACATGGCAAAAGAGGTTTAATGCAGAAAAATGTAAAATAATGCATTTGGGTGGCAAAAATATGAATGCAATCTATACACTGGGGGGAGAACCTCTGGGGGAATCTAGGATGAAATAGGACCTGGGACCTAGTAGATGATAGGCTCAGCAATGGCATTTAATGCCAAGCTGCTACTAACAAAGTAAACAGAATATTGGCATGCATTAATAAGGGGATCAACTCCAGAGATAAAACAATAATTCTCCCACTCTACAAGACACCGGTGCGGCCTCACCTGAAGTATGCTGTCCAGTTCTGGGCACCAGACAAAGAAGGGCAACTAAGCTAATAAAGGGTCTGGAGAATATAAGTTATGAGTAAAGGTTGCGAGCACTGAACTTATTCTCTCTTGAGAAGAGACGCTTGAGAGGGGATATGGTTTCAATTTACAAATACCGTACTAGTGACCCCACAATAAGGATAAAACTTTTTTGTGAAAGGGAAAGTGGCCACTCAATAAAATTAGAAGAAAAGAGGTTAAACATTAAACTACATAGAGGGTTCTTTACTGTAAGAGTGGCAAGGATGTGGAATTCCCTTCCACAGGTGGTGGTCTCAGCAGGGAGCATTGATAGTTTCAATAAACTATATGATAAGCACCTGAACGACTGAAACATACAGGGATATAGAATGTAATACTGACATATTGGGGGTTATTTACAAAAGGCAAATCCGCTTTGCACTACAAGTACAAACTACAAATGCAAAGTGCACTTGAAATTGCACTGAAAGTGCACTTGGAAGTGCAGTCGCTGTAGATCTGAGGGTGTGTTGCATTTGTAAAAATATGATTTTTTTTATATTAATCAGACATAACATATGAATGGGCACATAGTACAATAGTGGTAAATACTGTCAGGTTTTTGGCTTGAGTAGATTTCTCAAACAAATGCTGTTGCATACAATGGGTACGTAGATATCATTGTTGTATTACAGTTTGAATAGGCTATTGTCTCTATAGCTACAGTAAACAAGTACGAGACTTACTTGTTTGATATTCTTTCAGCTCTCAAACTGATAGAATGACTGTTAGTCGGTTGTTATGGAAACAAGTTTGTAACCATTAACTTTTGGTAACAAACTTGTACAAATAAAAAGGATGTGTAGACTGGGACACACACACACACACACCATCATGCTGTAAGATCAGAAGCCACTTATGATAGAAGAAAAGTGCCTGATTTCCAGAAGAATCTTTGCCAATGGAGATCACAAACATACAGTAACAGAAAATAAGTAACCTTTAACCACTTGCTTACAGGGCACGTAAACCCCCCTCCTATCCAGACCAATTTTCAGCTTTCAGCGCTGATGCACTTTGAATTACAATTGCGCGGTCATACAACACTGTACCCAAATGAAATTTGTATCATTTTTTCACCACGAATAGAGCTTTCTTTTGGTGGTATTTGATCGCCTCTGCAGTTTTTACTTTTTGTTAAAAAAATGTAAAAAACAGAATTTTTTAGAAAATTTTTTTTTTTTTTTTATATTTTGTTATAAAAAATTTAAAACGGGTAATTTTTCTCCTTCATTGATGTACGCTGATGAGGCGGCAGTGATGGGCACTGATAGGCGGCAGTGATGGGCACTGATGGGTGGCAGAGATGGGCACTGATGGGTGGCAGTGATGGGCAGTACTGCCAGGTGGCACTGATTGGCACTACAGGTGGGCATTGATAGGTGGCACTTGTGGGCATTGATAGGTTGCACTTGTTGGCATTGATAGGTGGCACTGTGGGCACTGTTTGGTGGCACTGTGGGCACTGTTTGGTGGCACTGTGGGCACTGCTAGGAGGCACTGTGGGCTCTTTTAAATTGGCACTAGTAATTGGCACTGATGAGGCAGATGTGCCTCTTCCATCCCAGCCGGTGAACGGCTTTTTTTTCTACTCACGTGAGTAAAAAAAAAAAAACGATTACCGATCTTTTTGCTTACATCATGTGATCAGCTGTCATTGGCTGACAGCTGATCACATGGTAAGGGGCCGGGACCGGCCCCTTACTCGGATCGGTGATCAGCCGAGTCTCAGTGACTCGGTGATCACATCGCGCCCGGCGCGCGCCCTGCAGGGAGCGTGCACAGGGGAGGCCGTCATATGACGGCCTCCCAGGAATGTAGGTCCGCGCTGTGGCCGTCATTCGGCTATAGCGCGGACGTCAGGAGGTTAAGTATATTTGTACTGTTATAGACCATAGGCTGTTCATTTGCTAGGTATTTTGCTTGTTATAGAAATCTGTCAGTCTTGTATTATATTCCTAATATTGTAATAGTTTTGTATGTGCAGCATCTTTGTATAGTAAAAGCACATTTACACACTGCAGAAGTCTCAGCTTCCTTGCTTATACCACAAAGTAACCTTGCTAGATAAACACAAGCAAAACAGAAGGGGACATGCAAGGAAAATAAAAAACAGCATTTTAGCTTGCACATGATTGGATGATAAAATCAGCAGAGCTTCCCCTCATTTCAAATCTACCCCTCAGATTTACAGCGACTGCACTTCCAAGTGCACTTTCAGTGCAATTTCAAGTGCACTTTGCACCTGTAGTGCAAAGTGGATTTGCCTTTCGTAAAAAACCCCATTGCTTCTTTTTGTATCTTAATGTTTTTCTTCATCTACAGATCAAAGGGATGAACTTCAATCTGCAGAAGAAGTCACTTTTAAGCAACCTGTCAAGTAAAAAAACATTTTTTTTTTATATATATAACATTTTCCCCTGTTTAACCCCTTAATAACCCTTCATTTACACTAATCAGCCTTAATTAACTCCTTATTCTCCTCCATAAAATTATTATTTTCCTGCTGATTTTTTTTATTTTTTTTGTTCACTTTCATTTTATAAACTATTAATAATTAAAACTTTTTTTTTGTTTGCTTTGTTCATTAATATTTTTACACCTTTAACATATTTTTACACATTTCACATTGAAAAAAAGCACAAAATTAAAAAGAATACATTTATTTTATTTGTAAATAACTTTTCAATGCTTTGTACCATTGCTGACAGCTGAAGTATAAACAAAACAGTTGCGGTAGTTATCAGTAATTGGTATCAGCAAGTACTAAAAAAAAAAAAAAAAAGTATCGGTACTCGTTAAAATATTGGTAATGGTGCATCCCTAGTTTGGATACATTTTAATGCTGTGCACCTCACCCACCCACGTCAACACATTTAGTTTGGAGCCCCCAAGGTTAGGATACAGGGTAATGAAATCCTTAGAAAAGGTAAAAATTAAATAGGATTTAAGATGAGATGAATAAAACATTTAGGAGGAGAATGTGAAAAAAATTAGATATACAATTTTAAAATAAGTATCACGTCCTCTACACACGTCCACTTATCCAGCGTACAATGATACACATTATAGACTCCAAGATGCCAACATGGAGCTCCTGCAGGTTAATTTTGTCTGCGGCACGTATAACGATTTGGCAGTTTAAACTTGGGCAGAGATGATGAAGCTTTTTCCTTGACAAAGCATGTCACTTCATATAATGGGACTTCTATCCTAATAATTAATTTTCTTTATCAAACAATAGAAGTCCTGGCTAAACAAATGTGATGTTTAATCACGTCTAATCATTTTAGATAAGGGCAAAAAGGGTCTGATGGAGGTATTGTTAACCAAGTTCTAATACTGTTAAAAAGAGGATAAAAAAGAAGATTAATTTTAAATTTAAGTGCCAACATGATCCATTACTGGCAGAAACAACTGTTACCAGGCATTAGTGTTGAGCAGTGTTGCAGCAAGGACATTTTGTCCCTACGGGACCGTTCAGAAAGTAATAGAAAGTCAACTGCGGTTTGGTAGACTGTATATGGCCTCTATTGAGTATCTGAGTCAATAGACAGAGACAAGCAAAAACAAAACATGTATATGCTTTTTTTGTATCAAGATTAGGGATGGGCCGAACCGACCCCTGTTCGGTTCGCATCCAGAACTTTCAAACACTGCGAAAGTTCGGTGTGGATGGATGAAAAGATCTGGACAGCCGCACACCGGAATAAATTATATTCTTCTTTTATTTGTGAAGCAGGATCATGGGTTACATAGGGCACCACTGTGGGTGGTACAGCACAACAGCTGACGCGTTTCACACTTACATGAAGTGCTTACTCATAGCTACTGTGAAAGTTCGGGCCTGAATAACGAACCCCATTAAAGTCAATGGGACCCGAACGTGAAAAATCAAAAGTGCCCATTTTGAAGGCTTATATGCAAGTAATTGGGCATACAACGGTTATAGGGGTCCGGGTTCTGCCCTGGGGTGGACATGTATCAATAAAAAAAAGTTTGTGAAAAACTTCATTTTTAAATGAGCAGTGTTTTTTTTATTTTTGAAGTGAAAGCATTAAAATTAAAAGTTCCTTCCAATATAGTGACTGGGGGGGTGCCCTTAATCTACCTGTAAAGTGGCAGATCTGTACCATGTCTAGAATCTGCTGCAGCAATAATTCACTTTATAAAGCCCCAAAAAAATACATTTTCCCTGCAAGCTGCCTTTATTTTGCTCAGTAACAGCTGGGGAGCCAGTATGTATGATGAGACCATGATGTAGTGCACTGGGAACAAGATTAGAGATTTTTTTTGGATACATTCTGGTATCACTTTGACTTTGTATAGAAGTAACAGGTGCGTAAAAATTGGTCTTTGGGTGTCGGTGGAGCCTTCCCACCATAACCCTATAGAGGTAATCTTGATGAAAGCAAAAATTGTCCTTGCTGTAAAAAATTGCAATGATATCCACCTGTCAAACAGGTGCTAAAAAATTGGTCTTTTTGTGTTAATTGTGCCCATGAAACCGATACTAAAAACATTCTTCCAAATGAAATGATTGAACACCCTCAAACCTAGGCAGCCTTGAAGTCCTGCAGAGATTCTGCATCCCAAAAAAGACTTAATCAGTGACATCGGCATCAGGGGCTTCATAGCTGGTAATCCAGGACTGATTCATATTTATAAAAGTCAAACGGTCCACGGAGTCTGTGGACAGATGCGTTCTATGATAAGAAACGAAACCTCCTGCAGCACTGAATGCCCGTTCTGAAGGCACGCTGGATGCAGGGCTTCCAAAAGCACATTTGTGAGGTCAGGCACTGATGCTGGGCAAGAAGGCCTGGTTCGCAGTCTCCCAAAGGTGTTCTGTCCGGTTGAGGTCAGGACTCTTTGCAGGCCAGTCAAGTTCCCCCACCTCAAACTCACTCATCCATGTCTTTATGGACCTTGTTTTGTGCACTGGTCCAAATCATTTGGTGGAGGGGGGATTATGGTGTGGGCTTTTTTTCAGGGGTTGGGCTTGGCCCCTTAGTTCCAGTGAAGGGAATTCTTAAGGCATCAGCATACCAAGACATTTTTGACAATTTCATGTTCCCAACTTTGTGGGAACAGTTTGGGGATGGCCCCTTCCTTTTTCAACGTGACTGCACACCAGTGCACAAAGCAAGGTCCATAAAGACATGAATGAGCGAGCTTGGGGTGGGGGAACATGACTGGCCTGCACAGAGTCCTGACCTCAACCTGATAAAACACCATTAGGATGAATTAGAGCAGAGACTGCGAGCCAGGCCTTCCGTCCACATCAGTGTCTGACCTCACAAATGCTCTTCTGGAAGAATGGTCAAACATTCCCATAGAGACACTCCTAAACCTTGTGGACAGCCTTCCCAGAAGAGTTGAAGCTGTTATAGCTGCAAAGGGTGGGCCAACTCAATATTGAACCCCTCACAGACTAAAGCCTTATACACATGATCCAATTGTTGGCCAACAGAGCGTCAGACTTTTGTCCGAAGGGCATGTGCCTGGATTTTGTCTTGCATACTAACGGCACACAATTGTAGGCCAACAAACATGAATGCAGTGACGTACTACTTGGAATTTCAGCTCTTGAGCGCCACCCTTTGGGCACCTTCTGCTAATGTCGTGTTTGGCGAGCATTGATTCCGAGCATGCATGTTTGTACTTCGGACATTTGTGTGACGGTCTTGTGTACATGCGATACGAAAATCTGACAACAGACCGTTGACTGCTGAAAATGTACTAGCCTGCTATCCAACATTTGTTGGTGGAAAGTTGGACAAGGATTGTCTGATGGCGTGTACTAATGGTCGGATTTTAGGCAAACAGCCTGTCATTACACGATCCCCTGCCGTGTGTATGAGGCTTAAGACTGGGATGCCATTAAAGTTCATGTGTGTGTAAAGGCAGGCGTCTTAATACTTTTGGTAATATAGTGTATATTTGGATGGTAAAAATTGGTCAAGAATCTCCTAAATGAGTGGCTGTTGGGCAATTAATCTCTGTTTCCACTAAAATCTCTGGAGAAGAATAAAGTGAATTCATTTCTAATAGTTTTTGCTGCACGAATAAATTAAGACATAGCACGATCATGGAAGATCAACGACTAAAATACACTACTGAAAACCTCTTGTGTAGTAGCTCACATTAAATGTAATGGGATACAAGCAAAGAGATCAATATTATGAGATTTTAGTAGTGCAATTAAGCTACTAGAAATCAGATTTGGTCTTTTATCCAGAGCGGGTTAGTATGCTATATATGCCCTTTTTATTTGTGATCTGCTTTTATTTATTATGGATCAATTACCACTTATCCCTTTGAGATTGGTGGCACTGTGGTAACATGGAGGAGATGATTTACTGAAAGCACCCTTGGCGAGCAAAGTAGTTATTATTTTTGTAAGACCAGCAATAGCAGTGTGGCAGAAAGCTCCATATTATATTGTTTGTATTAATTTTATTCCCAAGTCATGACAACCCTGCCAAAACTTGAGGTCAGGGAAGCTTGAATAATGATTCATCTCACTTCACTATGCTGTGCAATTATGCCTTGACACAGAATTTATCTTTTGAAAATGCTGAATCAAAGAAAAAAACACATCAAACAGCAAATTGAAAGGAATTATAATTTATTTTTTTCTTTTAACTAGCAAGGACAAAATAAAAATATTTTATGTTATGGTTTTCAGATACCTTAACATTAAAACAATATCTATGGGATGAAACCCTAATTAATTCAAAGACTTTGTTGAAAAGCAGGGGAAAGGGTCAATAATGTGAACCCGTGAGGAGAGAGAGCGGCCATAGATTGTTTGGTGATTGACAGCTGTCATCCCAACCCTTCAGTTACTGGCTAGCCTGCGAAGTCAGCAACCTGGAACAAGCTCAGATCCTTCAGCCTTTGGGAAGGTAGAATAAGGATGAAAGCCACCAGATCTGCAGGTTTAAATGTACAGAGCCTTGCAAAAGTATTCATCTCCTTTGGCTTTTTACCTATTTTGTTACATTACAGCCTTTAGTTCAATGTTTTTTTTAATATGAATTATATGTGATGGATCAGAACACAATAGTCTAAGTTGGTGAAGTAAAATTAGAAGAATATATACATAAAACTATTTTTCAGAAATAAAAAACTGATAATTGGCTTGTGCGTATGAATGAATGTATGTATGTATAACCCTTTGTTATGAAGCCCATAAAAATCTCTGGTGCAACCAATTACCGTCAGAAGTCACATAATTATTGAAATGATGTCCACCTGTGTGCAATCTAAGTGTCACATGATCCTTTTTAAAAGGCCCCAGAGGCTGCAACACCTAAGCAAGAGGCACCACTAACCAAACACTGCCATGAAGACCAAGGAACTCTTTAAACAAGTAAGGGATAATGTTATTGAGAAATAATTGCTCGGCTGACATCCCTTCTGGCTCCTGATCCTGCTTGCTGCACTACTACGTTGATCTCTGGCTCTCTGATATTGGCATTGGCTGACTACCTGATCTGGTTACTGAACTCAGGCTATGTATTGACTACGCTTACTCTGTTTACCTTTTTATTATTATTAAACAAGTATGATTAAGGCTCGGTTCACACTGGGGCGACTTGGGATCCGACTTGTACGCCCTCAAGTCGCCCCAAGTCGCCCCAGAAATAGATTCAATGGGAGTGAACGCTAGCGTCTTAATAGACGCTACTGAAGTCGCTCCGACTTCAGAGCGTACTCCCTGTACTACTTTGATCCGACTTGGTAGGCGACCTGTACCATAGAAATCAATGGAAGTCGCCTCCAAGTCGGATCTCTCTGTAAAGTCAAGCGACTTTGCAGGGAAAACCCCTCCCTCCCCCCCTCCCTCCCAGAGAGCTGATTGCCCTGTGATTGGCCACAGGCGAAGTCGCCTGTCATGGAGGCGACTTCAAGTCGCCTTGTAATTTGCTGAAGCCGCGCTGAAGTCGCGCTGAAGCCGCGTTGAAGTCGCGGTACAAAGTCGCGCTGAAGTCGTGTTGCCCCAGTGTGAACCGACCCTAACTGTACTTCTGTCTCGGTCTGATTCATGGTTTCTGACACACTGCCATGAAGACCAAGGAACTCTCCAAACAAGTAAGGAACAATGTTGTTGAGAAGTACAAGTCAGGGTTAGAGATGGCCGCACACCAAAACTCATGGACCGGGCAAGGAGGGCATTAATCAGAGAGGCAGCACAGAGACATAAGGTAACCCTGGAGGAGCTGCAGAGTTCCACAGCAGAGACTGGAGTAAATGTACATAGGCCAACAATAAGCTGTATGCTCCATAGAGTTGGGCTTTATGGCAGAGTGGCCAGAAGAAAGCCATTACTTTCGGCATAAAACAAAATGGCACATCTTGAGTTTGTGAAAAGGCATGTGGGAGATTCCAAAAATGTATGGAGGAAGGTGCTCTGGTCCAATGAGACTAAAATTGAACTAAAAAAGAAAATGCTATGTCTGGCGCAAACCCAACACATCACATCACATCACCCAAAGAACACCATCCCCACAGTGAAACATGGTGGTGGCAGCATCATGCTGTGGGGATGTTTTTCAGCAGTCGGGACTGGGAAACTGGTCTGAGTTGAGGTAAAGATGGATGGTGCTAAAGACAGGGATATTCTTGAGCAAAACCCGTACCACTCTGTGTGTGATTTGAGGCTAGGACGAAAGTTCATCTTCCAGCAGGACAATGACCCCAAACACACTGCTAAAGCGACACTTGAGTGGTTTAAGGGGAAACATGTAAAAAGTCTGTGGTCAGACTTAAAGATTGCTGTTCACAAACACAAACCATCCAACTTGAAGGAGCTAGAGCAGTTTTGCAAGGCGGAATGAGCAAACATCCCAGTGGTAAGATGTGGCAAGCTCATAGAGACTTATCCAAAGCGACTTGGAGCTGTGATAGCCATAAAATGTGGCTCTACAAAGTATTGACTTTAGAGGGGTGAATAGTTATGCACATTGACTTTTTCTGTTATTTTGTCCTATTTGTTGTTTGCTTCACAATAAAAAAAAAAAAACATCTTCAAAGTTGTGGGCATGTTCTGTAAATTAAATGATGCAAATCCTCAAACAATCCATGTTAATTCCAGGTTGTGAGGCAACAAAACACGAAAAATGCCAAGGGGGGTGAATACTTTTGCAAGGCACTGTAAGTCAACAATGGCTCAACCCGAATTCCTATTCTTGCAAGCTCACCATATGAATTCCAGTCTAATATGAAATGCAGAATGTAGTTTAACCACTTAAGGACCGGAAGGATTTACCCCCTTAATGACCAGGCCATTTTTTGCAATACGGCACTGCGCCGCTTTAACTGACAACTGCACGTTTGTGCGACATTGTACACAGACAAAATGTATGCCATTTTTTTCCCACAAATAGAGCTTTCTTTTGGTGGTATTTGATCACATCTGTGGTTTTTATTTTTTGCGCTATATACAAAAAAAGGCGACAATTTTGAAAAAAAAACAAAACAGTATTGCTATAATAAATATCCAAAAAAAAAAAGTAAAAAAAACTAATTTCTTCATCAGTTTAGGCCAATATGTATTCTTCTACATATTTTTGTTAAAAAAAAAATTGCAATAAGTGTATATTGATTGGTTTGCACAAAAATGATAGCGTCTACAAAATAGGGGATATATTTATGGCATTTTTATTTTTTTATTTTTTTTTATTATTATTAATGGCGGTGATCAGCGATTTTTAGCAGTGCTGCAACATTGTGGTGGACAGATCGGACACTTTTGACACTTTTTTGGGACCAGTGACATTTATACAGCGATCAGAGCTAAAATTAGCCACTGATTACTGTATAAATGTCACTGGCAGGGAAGGGGTTAACACTAGGGGGCAATCAAGGGGTTAAGTGTGTCCTAGGGAGGTGCTTCTAAGGGGAGTGTACTGACAGGGAGTAGAGAGAGATCGCTGTTCCTGATCACTAGGAACAGCAGATCTCTCTCTACTTCCCTGACAGAACGGGGATCTGTCTGTTTACATTGACAGATCTCCGTTCTGGCTCTTTGAGGAGTGATCGATGGGTCGTCGACGGACAATGCGGCAGACTTCGCGGCCGCCAGCCATGTGCATTGGCTACAGCTCTTAAAGCGGCTGACGTACACCTACGGCTATTCGCGTATAATGACGGCGGCTGGTCGGCAAGCCGTTAAATAAGAGCTGCAGAAGAAGACCCGAACAGTGGGAGTTATGCTCACAAAAGCCAAGCAAAAGGCAAAGATCTAGTAAAAAGTAATGGCTTTCCCAGCTTGCTCTTTTCACATGACGTTCAGGGGGGCAGCTCCTTGAGCCGTGTTGGTATATACAATGCATCCGGAAAGTATTCACAGTGCTTCACTTTTTCCACATTTTGTTATGTCACAGCCTTTCTTTCCAAAATGGATTACATTCATTATTTTCCTCAATTCTACAAACAATACCCCATATTAACAATGTGAAAAAAAGTTTATATGAAATCTTTGCAAATGTATTAAAAATAAAAAATTCCCATGTACATGTACATAAGTATTCACAGCCTTTGTCATGACACTCAAAATTTAGCTTTGGTGCATCCTGTTTCCACTGACCATCCTTGAGATGTTTCTACAAATTGATTGGAGCCCACCTGTGGTAAATTCAATTAATTGGACATGATTTGGAAAGGCACACACCTGTCTATATAATGTCCCACAGTTACAGCGCATGTCAGAGCACAAACCAAGCCATGAAGTCCAAGGAATTGTCTGTAGACCTCTGAGACAGGATTGTATCTAGGCACAGATCTGGGGAAGGATACAGCAAGATTTCTGCAGCATTGAAGGTCCCAATGAGCACAGTGGCCTTCATCATCCTTAAATGGAAGAAGTTTGGAATCACAAGGACTCTACCTAGAGTGGGCCGCCTGGCCAAACTGAGCGATCGGGGAAGAAGGGCCTTAGTCAGAGAGGTGACCAAGAACCTGATGGTCACTCTGACAGAGCTCCAGAATTTCTCTGTGGAGAGAGGAGAACCATCCAGAAGAACAATCATCTCTGCAGTTTCCCACCAACCAGGCCTATATGGTAGATTGAATTCTTTGGCCTGAATGGCAAGTGTCATGTCTAGCGGAAACCAGGCACCGCTCATCACCTGGTCAATATCATCCCTACAGTAAAGCAGGGTGGTGGCAGCATTATGCTGTGGGGATGTTTTTCAGAGGCAGGAACTGGGAGACTAGTCAGAATCGAGGGAAAGATGGATGCAGCAATATGCAGAGACATCCTTGATGAAAACCTGCTCCAGAGCGTTCTGGATCTCAGACTGGGGCGAAGGTTCATCATCCAACAGGACAATGACCCTAAGCACAAAGCCAAGATGACAAAGGAGTGGCTACGGGACAACTCCATGAATGTCCTTGAGTGGCCCAGCCAGAGCCGAGACTTTAACCTGATTGAACATCTCTGGAGAGATCTGAAAATGGCTGTGCACCAACACTCCCCATCCAACCTGGTGGTGCTTGAGAGGTCCTGCAAAGAAAGAATGGGAGAAACTGCCCAAAAATAGATGTGCCAAGCTTGTAGCATCATACTCAATAAGACTGGAGGCTGTAATTTGTGCCAAAGGTGCTTCACCAAAGTATTGAGCAAAGGCTGTGTTTTTTTTTTTTTTTCTCGTTTTTTAATTTTAATACATTTGCAAAGATTTCAAACAACCTTCTTTCACGTTGTCATGGGGTATTGTTTGTAGAATTTTGAGGAAAATAATCAATTTAATCCATTTTGGAATATGGCTGTAACATAACAAAATGTGGAGTGAATCACTGTGAATACTTTCCGAATTCACTGTAAAAGGGCCTCTTTCTACGCAGTCTCCTTTACTATCAATAGCAGACACATGTCACTTGGCTGGCTTTCTTGGGACTTCCACCTTGAAGTAATGTATTTATTCCGCAATGGGAAGGCTGACTTATTTATATCCACTGTTCATGTTCACCATTTGTCATATAGTTATGTTCTAAACCCTACACTAGCCTCAATACCATTTAGTATTGACCTAACCTGGCCTGAGTTATGTCACCTTTGGTTTCTTTCCCTTGCACACTTCCTTCATCCTTTCATCATCTTTTGTCATTCTTACTATGTTGACTTAAACTCCCCAGGGTTTTGTTTCTTTGGGCCCCGTTGTTTGTCCCAGCCCTTGGGTCTGCCCCTCTATCAGCTCCCGGACAGAGCACACCCTGAGGACCTAATTTCATTTGGCCGTGATCTCAGACATCCTTGCACCATTAATGGTGTCTTTTCTGTGCATCCTTTTGAATTTTTGGTTACGTAAGTATACCTTTTATATGGATGAACTTTTACTGCCTCTGGTGGTTTCACCTATGTGACAGACTCCGGACACACCAACTGGGTATATCTGCCAAGAAGCAGGTTCCCAAGCTCTGGAACACGAGACCAGTGAATATAACTATAGTTACCCCAAAGAACTAGGCAACACCAGTTTTTGGAGCAAACCAGAAGAAGAAGTGCTTTATTAGAGAAGCACACTAAATTTATACAGAAAAACACCAGATAAGATCTACTCCCATTATCACAGACAATGGCCCCCTCAGGCAGTAGAGCTAATCTTATTATTATAAACAATGGCCGCCTCAGACAGTCCGGTTCCCCTATAGGAATACATTATACATAGGAAGCCAAAAGTCAATTAGTGATCAGCTTCTTCTGGATAACTTGAAAAAAAAACCATTCAAATACAGAGTTCTCCGGGCAATGGTTCTGCTGCAGCCCCAAATCCATGAAAATCTATATATACAGAAGTTTATTTTATATACAGCATAATTGCTTATGACGTGGTCTTGCCACAAATATACACAAACCAAATCCTGGTTGTCTCCTGATAAAGTGGGTGCTGCGCTGGAAATGCATAGAGACCACAGTCTAAATATGCATCAACTCTAGTGCCCTTGTAATTTTGTACATATGTAACTCAACAGGAATATATGTACATTGTGTTGTTGTATCTTGACATATACAAAGTTCAATATGTCTGATTTTAACTTAAACATTAAATACATTTTGTATTTTTTTTTTTACATATTGGTATTATTTTTATTTGGAACAAAATTTATTTTTTGGTTTTCATGTATTTTAGGGACTGATTTCTGCCATTGTCTTAGCAGCTGTGGCCTTTCCTTTGTTTGTACAGTATAGTAAAAAATAATGTCTGTAGGCTTCCTGCAGCTGATCTTTCCCCATTAATGAGTTATCATGACATGTTCTGGACCAAGAAATCAAGGATGCGGACCGCTCTCCATTCAGTGGTGGATGACGAAAGTGCCGGGCAAATTAAAAGAAAAAAGGTACTTATAAATAATATTCAATATTTATAATATCCATTTATTATTGTACTTCGTCTGGGCATTATGATGAGCATAACTTGAAAATATGGCTGAAGATCCGCTTTAATTCCTTGAATGGACTGTAAAAAAAGTTTGTACAGGAGCATTGTCGTGGTAGAGAATCAACTTGTCAGGCCAGAATTCTGGTCTTTTTCTCCAAACAGATTCCTTTAACCTTTTCAGAATTTTCAAGTAATAATGTTAGTTGACTGTTGTACCATGTCTCTTGAACTCATAGTGAACTATCCACTTGTGATTAAAAAAAACCACACCAGCATGAGCTTAGAGGGCCCTTTTCACATGGATGTTCGTGTCTGCCTGTACAATTTTCTGGTTGATCTGGTCGGAACTAGACATGTGCACTGCCGAAAAATTGGCTTCTTTGCATCTGATTTGTTTTTTTTTTTGTTTTTTTTTTGGGTAATTCGTTATAATCGCAATTCATAAATTAGTAAAATAGAAAATTTGTAAATTCGTAAATTAGAAAATCCGAAAATTCAAAGAATGAAAATCTGAATATTCTAAGTAATAACTAACTAACTAATAATAACTACGGTAATTATTAAATTATAGGTATTGGAATTTCCTTTCAAATTTGGCTGTTAGTGAACGTAATGAATACGAATTTATCCGAAGTTACGAATGCCGCATCTAAACAAATGGAACGGAACGAATTAATAATAAATAATAATAATAAAAAGTTTTTATTATTATTGTTATTTATTATTAATAATTTGTTCCATTCCATTCGTTAAGATACGGCATTCGTTATTTTGGACAATTCGTAACTTCGGATAAATTCGTATTGGTTATGTTCACTAACAGCCAAATTTGAAAGAAAATTCCAATACCTAATAGTTAGTTACTATTTCAGATTTTCAAATTTTTCTGGTTTTCGGATTTTCAAATTTACAATTTACGAATTTACAAACTTTCGAATTTATGAATTTACGAATTTTGGAATTTACGAATTTTCGAATTTATGAATTTACGAATATTCTAATTTATGAATATTCAGGAAAAATCATTAAACGGGTTTTCGTTAATTCGGATGTTTCCAAATTAATGAATTTGTCAAAATTCGTTAAAAAACAAATTCGTAACAAAACGAATTGCACATGCCTAGTCGGAACTTCCATTGCTCTCTATGGAGCACCTGCCAATATCCAATCTGATCCGGTCCACCACAAACAGACGGATGGGGATCCATTCCCCATCCGTCTAGTGGATTGGATGACAGTTGGATGGAAACGGACAGGCAGTCTATTTCCATCCGACCGCCCCATAGAGAACATCAGGCTATGTCCATGTCCGCTCTGCATAACAGAACAGACACAAACCTTTCATCCACCTGCTCAGCGGTGATTAGCGGACAGATCCTCTGCCAAGTATGCGGATCCACTTAGCGGAGTCTGCCCCGTGTGTAAGGGGTCTAAGGGTTCGAACTCTGTCCACATTTGCATCTGTTCTTTGTTTTTTTGTCTGCCCACTTCTTGAGTTATGGTGGACATCTTCCCACCCCTCCTCAACCACTTTATGACCGCCCTATAGCAGTTTTACTGCTACAGGGCAGCCGCTATGTACAGGATCACGTGTGTGTATATACATGATCCTGCACTTCCAGGTAGTGAGCACCAATGGGCGGCGCCGCCGGCTCGCTCCCTCTGTGATTATGCATAGTGGGATCCGATTACTGGGTACCACGGACTCTATGTCTGATGCATCGGCTGATCGTTCCTTACAGAGGCAGAACGGCAGTCTGCCTATGTAAACAAGGCAGATTGCCGTTCTTTCAGTAGAGAAGGCATAGATCCTTGTTCCTGCAAAGCAGGAACAAGGATCTATGTGTTCTCTTAGTAAAAGCACCTCCCACACAGTACACAAACACTGACTAGGCACACGGTTAACCCATTGATCGCCCCTGATGTTGGCCCCTTCCCAGCCAGTGTCATTAGTACAGTGAGAGTGCATGTTATGAGCACTGTTCACTGTATTAGTGTCACTGTTTCCCAAAAAAGTGTCAAGTGTCAGTTAGTGTCAGATTCGTCCGCCGCAATATCGCAGTATAAGTCGCTGATTGACGCCATTACTAGGTTACTAGTAAAAATAAATAAATAAAAATTCCATAAATCTATCCCAGCTTACTGGGATTTTTACCAAAAACATGAAGCGGAATACTTTTTGGCTTAAATTGATGAAGAATTTAGATTTTTTTTAACATTTTTTTTTATGAGATATGTTTTATAGTGGAAAGTAAAAATATTGTTTGTTTGTTTTTGTCGGTCTTTTTTTTGTTTATAGCGCAAAAAATAAAAATGCAGAGGTGAACAAATACCACCAAAAGAAAGCTCTATTTGAGGGAAAAAAAGGACATAAATTTTATTTGGGTACAGTGTCGCATAACCACGCAATTTTCAGTTAAAGTAACAGTGCAATATCACAAAAAATAGCCTGGTTATAAAGGGGGGGGGGGGGTAAATATTCCAGAGCTGAACTGGTTAAACCACCTAGGCCATTCAAAAACACGTGATTTCTTCATGGAATGTTCTCCACCAGCCTGTTGTTAGCAGAGCTAAAGTTTCACTTGCACTTTTGCATATTTTTACTCAAACTTTGATGTTAATTTTCTGCTCCAGATTTCTGTCACTCATTTTCTGCCAACAGAGCAATGCACACACATGTTTTTCCTTCTACTAGCCCGTACATCGGGCAGCGTCAGGGATCGGTCATCGGCTGGGATCGGCATCGGCTGTGTCTTCTCCTCCTCGCTTCCGCCGTGCATCTCCTGCCCATCCAATAGGAACGCCTGTCCTTTCAGCCAATCGGGTGATGGGTATCAGACCGGCTTCCCAATTATTGGCCGGGAGGAGGATCAGTGTTGCAACAGCGAATATTCATTCGCTTGGAATATCTTTCTAACTTGGTCTCTGGGATACCCACCCAGAAACAAAATATTGACCAGGTGTCCTTCACCAAGATGACACAGTTAGGTTCCATCAGTTGCCCATGCAATGCTAGGCAGGTGTTCTTGGCTCAGCTGGCCTATTATGAACATTCTGGATAATTCTATTTATGTAAAACTCACATTAAACAGAAGATAACTTTTAAATCAGGATTGTCTGCATAAACTACTAATTAGCCAAGACAAAATATAAAAGAAAAGTTGTGACAGACCAATCTACAATAGGTAGACATATTGCTTACCTTGTTTTCTGTTCAGGTACTTGGATGATGGAATTTATTGATCCAGGGATAAAAAAAGAGAGGAAAATCAGCTTGCAGACTATGGAAGCATGACATTATAGATCTCTCTCATTAGAAGAAAAAAAATCGTAACGGTCTTCTGCATTTACACTTTCTTCTGCAGGTTGTTTTTAGCCAAACAAAGCCGAGTGACAGCTCAAAAAAGAAGCTAAAATTGTAAGTGTCTAGAAGTGTCATTTGCCTCCTTGTGGATGCATCATAAATTTACATTAATGATATTCTATGAGCGAAAAAACAGGCCCCCCCACCTATCCATCGCCACCCCCTCCCGCCCCCCCATTCATCGCTGCCCCCCCATTCATCGCTGCCCCCCCATCCATCGCCGCCCCCCTATCCATTGCCGCCCCCTGTCCATTGCCACCTCCCCCTATCTACCGCCGCCCCCCCATTCTTCGCCGCTTCCCCCTATCCATCGCCGCCCCCCTATCCATCACCCCCCCATCCATCGCCCCCCTATCTATCGCCGCCCCCTATCCATCATCTCCCCCCCTATCCATCACCGCCCCCCCTATCCATCGCCGCTTCCTCCTAACCATCAGCGCCCCCCCATCAATCGCCACCCCCCTATCCTTCGCCGCCTCCCCTATCCATCGCTGCCCTCCCTATCCATCACCTCCCCCCATCCATCGCCCCCCCTATCAATCGCTGCCTTCCTATCCATCACTGCCCCCCTATCCATCACCATCCCCCTATCCATCGCCGCCTCCTCCTATCCATCACCGCCCCCTATCCATGGCCGCCCCAATCCATCGCCGCCCCCCCCTATCCATCGCCGCCTCCTCCTATCCATCACTGCCCCCCATCCATCACCGCCCCCTATCTATCGCCACCCCCCCATTCATCTTCATTCCCCTATCCATCACCGCCCCCCTATCCATCGCTGCCTCCTCCTATCCATCACCTCCTCCCATCCATTGCCCCCCCTATCCATCACTGCCCCCCATCCATCGCCGCCCCCCTATCCATCACCCCCCCATCCATCGCCCCCCTATCTATCGCCGCCCCCTATCCATCATCTCCCCCCCTATCCATCACCGCCCCCCCTATCCATCGCCGCTTCCTCCTAACCATCAGCGCCCCCCCATCAATCGCCACCCCCCTATCCTTCGCCGCCTCCCCTATCCATCGCTGCCCTCCCTATCCATCACCTCCCCCCATCCATCGCCCCCCCTATCAATCGCTCCATTCCTATCCATCACTGCCCCCCTATCCATCACCATCCCCCTATCCATCGCCGCCTCCTCCTATCCATCACCGCCCCCTATCCATGGCCGCCCCAATCCATCGCCGCCCCCCCCTATCCATCGCCGCCTCCTCCTATCCATCACTGCCCCCCATCCATCACCGCCCCCTATCTATCGCCACCCCCCCATTCATCTTCATTCCCCTATCCATCACCGCCCCCCTATCCATCGCTGCCTCCTCCTATCCATCACCTCCTCCCATCCATTGCCCCCCCTATCCATCACTGCCCCCCATCCATCGCCGCCCCCCTATCCATCACCGCCCCCCTATCCATCGCTGCCTCCTCCTATCCATCACCTCCCCCCTATCCATCGCCCCCCTATCCATCGCCGCCCCCCCTATCCATCACCGCCCCCCTAGCCATCATCGCCCCCCCTATCTATCACCTCCCCCTGATCCATCGCCCCCCCTATCCATCGCCACCCTCCTAACCATCATCGCCCCCCTATCCATCACCGCCCCCTATCCATCGCTGCCTCCTCCTATCCATCACTGCCCCCCCAATCCATCGCCGCCCCCTATCCATCGCCCCCCCTATCCATCGCCCCCCTATCCATCGCTGCCTCCTCCTATCCATCACTGCCCCCCATCCATCGCCGCCCCCCCTATCCATCACCGCCCCCCTATACTTCGCTGCCTCCTCCTATTCATCACCGCACCCCCATCCATCACCTCCCTATCCATCGCCGCCCCCCATCCATCGCCACCCCCTATCCATCACCGTCCCCCTATCCATCGCTGCCTTCTCCTATCTATCACCGCCCCCCCTATCCATCGCTGCCTCCTCCTATCCATCTTAGCCCCCCCATACATCGCCACCCCCCATCCATCGCCGCCCCCCTATCCATTGCCGCCTCCTCATGTCCATCACCGCCCCCCCATCCATCGCTGCCCCCTCGCCCTGCCCATCACCACCCCCCATCCATTGCTGCCTCCCCCTATCCATCGCCGCCTCCCCCTATCCATCGCCGCCCCCATCCATCGCCGCCTCCCATCCATCGCCGCCTCCTCCTATCCATCACTACCCCCCATCCATTGCCGCCCCCCCTATCCATCGCCACTTCCCCCTATCCATCGCCACCTCCCCTATCCATCGCCAACTCTCCCTATCCAACGCGCCCCCCCCATCCATCGCCCCCCCTATCCATCGCCACCCCCCTATACATTGCAGACCCCCCATCCATGCGTCTGGCCCCTTGCAGGACTCTGGATGCATGAACTACAATGGGTGGGGGGGGGGGTTTAAGCACCTGATTAGAGATAGAGGCTCTAATAGGCTTCAAAATAGGGTGGGCTTGGGGCGCATAGAATGTGAACGAAGCCCACCCAGGTGTGTTACAACAGCGAATCAATATTCGCTATTGTAACACTGATCCTCCTCCTTGCCAATCAGGAAGCGGGTTTTGAGACCTGTCACTCGATTGGCTGAAACGACAGGTGATCCTAATTGATGCCTAGGAGGAGCCGCACGCTGGAAGCCCGGCGATGGAGGAGAGGGCATGGAGCCGCCACTGGCTACCCGCCTAGATCGGGTAAGTGCCGGACTGACCGGCAGACAGCAGGGGGGGCGAGGGAGGTGCTGCCGGCCGCTCGGGGGGGTGATTGCTACCCCCTCCCAAAAAAAACTGAAAAAATATTTATTGTATATTACTCAAATCTACTATTTCAGCTTTTCTAATAATATTAAATTAGACCTATAGGCAAAACTTTTTTTTCATTTTTGATAGAGCAAGGGAGGGTTATATTTCCTGTCAGATTCTTTTTCACCATCTGTGCCCCATTGCGAAGATTTCCCTTCACTTCCTGTCCCATAGTAGCCATACAGGAAGTGAAAGGAAATCCCTGCAAATTAAGGGAAATCCTTGGGGACTCCCCAGGTCACCAGAACTAGTTCCTCATTGGAAGATTTCCCCTCTATTACTTTTCTGTGGACAACCCAAAATTTGGGATTTTCTTTTACCTTCACTTTCAATGATAATGGTAAGCGGGACAAATAGAGAGGAGGGGGGGGGGATTTCCTAAACCGGGGCACAGACAGCAATAAAAACTGACAAGTGTTCTAATCCTTTCTATCCAAAACCAAGTAAAAAAAAGTTAAAACAAGTTAGCCTTTAGTTATATTTTAATCACTTGCCAACCGTAAAACTTATATATACGGCGGCAAAGGTGGCTCTGCTGCGCCAGATCCCGTACCTAGTACGTGATCCGACAATTCTGGCTAGGGGGCACGCATGCGTGCCGCTGGCGGCCCTCTCCCACTGTGATAATACACAGTGGGAGCTCGTCTGCCGGCACCCATCGATCGTTAGGCACAGAGCCAGAACGGCGGTCTGCCTATGTAAACAAGGCAAACTGCCATTCTGACAGGAGAGAAGGCAAGGATCTTGTGTTCCTGCAAAGCAGTGACATGGATCCATGCCTTCCTCTAGTAAAAACACCTCCCCCCACAGTACAAAAAACACTGGCTAGGCACACAGTTAACCATTTGATCGCCCCTGATGTTAACCCCTTCCCAGCCAGTGTCATTAGTACAGTGACAGTGTATATTTTTAGCACTAATAATGTATTAATGTCACTGGTCCCCAAAATGTGTCAAAAAGTGTCACTTAGTGTCTGATTTGTCAGCCGCAATATGGCAGGCCGACTATAAGTCACTGATCACCGCCATTACTGGTAAAAAATAAAAAAATATATATATATATACTGTATATTCCATAGTTTGTAGACGGTATAACTTTTGAGCAAACCAATCAGTATACGCTTCTTAGGATTTTTTTTCTACCAAAAATATGTAGCAGAATACGTATTGGCCAAAATTGATGAAGAAATTCGATTTTTTATTGGATGTGGTTTTTATAGCAGAAAGTAAAAAATATTGTTTTTTGTGCTTTTTTGTTTACAGCGCAAAAAATAAAAACTGCAGAGGTGATCAAATACCACCAAAAGAAAACTCTATTTGTGGTTTAAAAAAAGACATACATTTCATTTGGGTACAGCGCCATCGCATGACCGTGCAATTGTCAGTTAAAATAATGCAGTGCCGTATCGCAAAAAATGACCTGGTCAAAAAGGGGGGGGGGGTAAATCTTCCAGAGGTCAAGTGGTTAACAGGGGCACAGAAAGCAATAACAACTGATTGCCTGACTGAATGAATGACTTAATCCCTCTCCAGTTTTGCCTTCAGTTATACTTTAATGTTTGCTCAATATTATTAAAAATAAAGAAGAGAAAATTAGGTTTACATTAGATATTGAGTCAATCAACAGTAAGTTTGTTTAAATATATGCTTGGGGAAAACATAGGTCTATCCTCAGATAAAAGTAATCTTTTTCTGTCATCCTTCATATTTCTATATTTTTATATTTATTCTTTTTTTTTTTCTGCTAAAGAAAAACTATATATATTAGTATATTTTGTTATACTAACTGACATCCGATTTGAGACCCTGGTGGCAGTTCATGGTTATTGCACCAAATGCACTTTATTTAAGCGCTTCAATAGGATTTATTGAAGACATTTTCTTAATTTTTTTACATTAATATAGGGAGGGCAGTTAAATATTATTCAACACTTTTTCCAAACCTCACAAAGGGCAGCTCCGGAAATTACATTTATTATTCTGCGCAGGTTAAGGGAACATCCCTTTACATATAAAGAAAAAATATTGCCTTGTTGATATTTGTATTATATTTACACAGGAAAGTGATCAGTTTAAAGTAAATGATCTTATCAATGTGTATTAGTATTTATTAATTGCTGTTGTAAATGCGTTTTTCTTTTTTTTTTCTAAAATAACAAACATGGTATATGTACTTGCTTTGTGTAATGGTTTTGCACAAAGCAGCCATGAACCTCCTCTTCTGTGGTCCCCCCCCCCCATCTGCACTTTTTGGCTCCTCCTCTTCTTTTGTGTGCCCCCATAGCAAGCCACTTGCTATGGGAGGCACAACTGTGGTCTTGATCCCGAGCTGGGCTGTGTGTATCTATTGACACACACAGTGTGGCTTAGCCCTGCCCCCCCCCTCTCTGCTCACAGTTTTTGATTGACCATTGGCTCCCCATGCTACTTCTGTAAGCAGAGAGAGAGGAGAGAGCTGCTGCAGATTGGCACAGTGCCGGATGAAGATAGGGCTCAGGTAAGTATACCAGGGGTGATACAAATATATAGGGACACTTTTTTTTTTTTTTTTACTTTAATTACTTTACTTTTACTTTAGTGTAGGGAATGCACTTAAGTAAAAACAAATTCTGGCCTTTAGAACCACTTTAAGAGTGCTGCACAATGGTTGTGTCTTGTTATTTTTACCAGTCTGGTATGACTGATTGAAAAACAGACTGTATACTTACTAGACGGCTCAGATATTAGGGATTAGACATGTGCAATTCATTTCGTTCTGAATTCGTTTTTTTTTTCAACTAAATTCAACAAATTCGTTCATTCGGAAATATTCAAACGAAAACCCGTTTAACGTTTTTTTCCAAAAATTCGTAAATTTCGAAAATTTATACATTCGTAAATTCGAAAATCCGAAAATAAGGATGAAAATCCGAAAATTCAAAAGAACGAAAACCTGAAAATAAGAACGAATATCCGAAAATTTGAAAACCCGAAAATTTTGAAAATCCGAAATAATAACTAATAATAATAACTATTACTAACTATTAAATTATAGGTATTGTAAGTTCCTTTAAAATTTGGCTGTTAGTGAAGGTAACGAATACGAATTTATGTGAAGTTCTGAATTATCCAAAATAAGTAATGCCGCATCTAAACAAATGGAACATAACAAATTAATAACAATAAATAATAATAAAAACGTTTTATTATTATTTGATGTTATTAATTTGTTACGTTCCATTCATTTAGATGCCCCATTTGTTATTTCGGAGAACTCGCAACTTTGGATAAATTCGTATTCGTTACGTTCATAAACAGCCAATTTTAAAAGGAAATTCCAATACTTATAATTTAATGGGATTTTCGAATTTCCATAGTTTTGAATTTACGAATATACAAATTTACGAATACCTTGTCTAAACTAATGGAACATGACTAATTAAAAATTTTCTGAAGTTACGAATTTATTCGAAATAACAAATTTTGATCATAACGAATTACCCGAAAAACTAAAAAAAAACAAAAAAACAAATGAAACGAAAACAAACACATTTTTCGGCAGTGCACATGTCTATTGGGGATGATATATTAAAGGGGTAGAGACGTTTACCTTTCCAAAGTAGACAATCCCTCCTCCGCGAGTGGATGTACAGGGAATTGGGAAGACTCCAGGGGAATCCCTCGGTGACAGGAACTGTGGGAGCACTGTCCAGTCTGGAGTCAAACTGGCCAATAGGAACGAGTTTCAGAGGCAGGGCCACGCCTCCTTCATCCTGTGGTTATGTAATTTAAATAAAGTGGGCAAGATTAAAGCACCAGTCAGGTCTTTACTGCTGTCTCTGTCACTGCGGGGGGAATATTCACTCTCTCTCCATTGGTTTAAGACTAAACCAAAAAAATCAAATGTCTTCATAAATGTATGCCAATATATATTCTGCTACATATTTTTGGTAAAATAAAAAATCCCAAAAAGGAATATATTGATTTGTGCAAAAGTCACGACGTCTACAAACTATGGGATGTTTTAAATTATTTTAATTATTATTATTTTTTTTGTACTAGTAATGGAGGCTGGGGGTGAAGATTAAATTCTGGTTTATGATCAGGATTTTGTGTTGTTTTTATAGTATGTTGGTATTGTGTTGGTTATTATTTGGGGTGGTGTTAGAGAAAGTGGTATATTATTTGTATTTGGTAGTTTGATTGTCTCTAATTAAATTCTGTGTTATTTATTATGTATCTTAATTGTATGGATGTTTTATTTGTAGTGTAGTTTTAATTTTGTTCATTTGGTGCTAATGGCTGTTGTTGCTAATTTTATTGTTTTTTTTAGTTTATTGTTGTGATCTTGTATTGTCTTTGTTAAGTGTGTATGTATCGTAACAATTTTCCAATTTCCCTTTGGGATTACTAAAGTATTATAGCGGGAATGCGCTATTACAGCCGACATTTGGACACTAACTGACACTTTTTGGGGACCAGTGACACTAATACAGTGATCAGTGCTAAAAATATGCACTGTCACTGTACTAATAACACTGGCTGGGAAGGGAGTAACATCAGGGGTGATCAAAGGGTTAACTGTGTGCCTAGCCAGTGTTTCTGTGTACTGTGGGAGGTACCTTTAACAGGGGAAGGCATGGCTCCATGTCCCTGCTTTGCAGAGACAGAGGATCCATGCCTTCCCTACTGACAGATTGCCCTTCTGCCTCTGTACTGCACAACTGATCAGCTCCCACTGTATATAATCACAGCGGGAGTGAGCCGCCGATGGCATGTATTTGCGCCCACTACCCGGAAGAGCTGTATCACGTCTATATACATGATCCGGCGCAGAGGTGCCCCCTGTAGCAGTAAAACTGCTATAGGGCAGACCTTAATTGGTTAAGGGATTTTATTTTTTTTTTTTTATTTAAAAATTGTACACGGTTTTAAAAATAACAACCTATTTTATGCATAATATATACAGTCAGGTCCATAAATATTAGGACATTGACACAATTCTAATCTTTTTTGGCTCTATACACCACCACAATGGATTTGAAATGAATCGAACAAGATGTGCTTTAACTGCAGACTTTCAGCTTTAATTTGAGGGTATTTACACCCAAATCAGGTGAATGGTGTAGGAATTACAACAGTTTGTATATGTGCCTCCCACTTTTTAAGGGACCAAAAGTAATGGGACATTTGGCTGCTCAGCTGTTCCATGGCCAGGTGTGTGATATTCCCTCATTATCCCATTTACAAGGAGCAGATAAAAGGTCCAGAGTTCTTTTCAAGTGTGCTATTTGCTTTTGGAATCTGTTGCTGTCAACTCTCAATATGAGGTCCAAAGAGCTGTCACTATCAGTGAAGCAAGCCATCATTAGGCTGAAAAAACAAAACAAAGCCATCAGAGAGATGGTAAAAACATTAGGTGTGACCAAATCCACTGTTTGGAACATCCTTAAAAAGAAAGAACGCACCGGTGAGCTCAGCAACACCAAAAGACCTGTAAGACCACGGAAAACAACTGTGGTGGATGACCGAAGAATTCTTTCCCGGTTGAAGAAAACACCCTTCACAACAGTTGGCCAGATCAAGAACACTCTCCAGGAGGTAGGTGTATGTGTGTCAAAGTCAACAATCAAGAGAAGACTTCACCAGAGTGAATACAGAGGGTTCACCACAAGATGTAAACCATTGGTGAGCCTCTAAAACAGGAAGGCCAGATTAGAGTTTGCCAAACAACATCTAAAAAAGCCTTCACAGTTCTGGAACAACATCCTATGGACAGATGAGACCAAGATCAACTTGTACCAGAGCGAGAGCAAGAGAAGAGTATGGAGAAGGAAAGGAACTGCTCATGATCCAAAGCATACCACCTCATCAGTGAAGCATGGTGGTGGTAGTGTCATGGCGTGGGCATGTATGGCTGCCAATGGAACTGGTTCTCTTGTATTTATTGATGATGTGACTGCTGACAAATAAAGCAGGATGAATTCTGAAGTGTTTCGGGCAATATTATCTGCTCATATTCAGCAAAATGCTTCAGATCTCATTGGACGGCGCTTCACAGTGCAGATGGACAATGACCCGAAGCATACTGCGAAAGCAACCAAAGAGTTTTTTAAGGGAAAGAAGTGGAATGTTATGCAATGGCCAAGTCAATCACCTGACCTGAATCCGATTGAGCATGCATTCCACTTGCTGAAGACAAAACTGAAGGGAAAATGCCCCAAGAACAAGCAGGAACTGAAGACAGTTGCAGTAAAGGCCTGGCAGAGGATCACCAGGGATGAGACCCAGCGTCTGGTGATGTCTATGCGTTCCAGACTTCAGGCTGTAATTGACTGCAAAGGATTTGGAACCTAGTATTAAAAAGTGAAAGTTTGATGGATGATTGTTAATCTGTTCCATTACTTTTGGTCCCTTAAAAAGTGGGAGGCACATATTCAAACTGTTGTAATTCCTACTCCGTTCACCTGATTTGGATGTAAATACCCTCAAATTAAAGCTGAAAGTCTGCAGTTAAAGCACATCTTCTTTGTTTCATTTCAAATCTATTGTGGTAGTGTATAGAGTAGGGATGAGCCGAACACCCCCCGGTTCGGTTCGCACCAGAACCCGCGAACGGACCGCAAGTTCGCACGAACGTTAGAACCCCATTGACGTCTATGGGACTCGAACGTTCGAAATCAAAAGTGCTCATTTTAAAGGCTAATTTGCATGGTATTGTCCTAAAAAGGGTGTGGGGACCCGGGTCCTACCCCAGGGGACATGTATCAATGCAAAAAAAACTTTTAAAAACGGCCGTTTTTTCGGGAGCAGTGATTTTAATGATGCTTAAAGTAAAAAAAAAAAAGTGAAATATTCCTTTAAATATCGTACCTGGGGGGTGTCTATAGTATGCCTGTAAAGTGACGCGTGTTTCCCATGTTTAGAACAGTCCCTGCACCAAATGTCATTTTTAAAGGAAAAAATCTCATTTAAAACTGCTTGCGGGTTTAATGTCATGTCGGGTCCTGGCAATATGGATGAAAATCAGTGAGACAAACGGCATGGGTACCCCCCAGTCCATTACCAGGCCCTTTGGGTCTTGTATGGATATTAAGGGGAACCCCGCACCCAAATTAAAATAAGGAAAGGTCCCTATATACTCTGAACAGCAGTATACAGGCGGTGCAAACAAGACAGGGACTGTAGGTTTGTTGTTAAGTAGAATCTGTTTGTAATTTTGAACATTTTTAACGTGTTTAGCTCCAGCCAAAAAATCTTTTCTAAGCTTTTTGGAAAACATAGGGAAGGGTTATCACCCCTGTGACATTTGTTTTGCGTCTTTCCTCCTCTTCAGAAGATTTCACCTCACTTTTTTGTCCCAATGAAAAATGTTTTTTGAAAATTTGGGTTTTTTTGTGGAACAAGGATTGGAAAGCATCAGTGGAAAGGAGAAATTGTTTTCCCATATTAACTCTTACATGAGAGAATTTCCCTTCCTAGGGGTAGATTTCATCTCACTTCCTGTTGTCTCCTTCCGTTTGCAAGTAGGAGTCGTTTGTAAGTTAGATGTTTGAAAGTAGGGTCCTGCCCTATATACTCAGCAGAAATTTGGGCCTTAGGTGTTGCTGTGGCCAAAACACTGTAAGCCCTCACAGGGCCCTG
This sequence comes from Lithobates septentrionalis, assembly GCA_037952835.1. Taxonomy (NCBI): domain Eukaryota; kingdom Metazoa; phylum Chordata; class Amphibia; order Anura; family Ranidae; genus Lithobates; species Lithobates septentrionalis. The sequence continues at coordinate 552,246 of JBBDGP010001358.1, forward strand.
CTGTGAAATATTAGATCAAGAATTGTAATTACATGCCCCTGTTGAACAGGAGCTGAAAAATTAGGCCTTAGGCACTGGTGCTGGTGCCACAACACTGCAACCCCTCACAGACACTCTAGTTGGAACGCAGGAACGAGCCCTGCTGCAAAGTATTGCATCAAAAATTGTAATTACACGCCCCTGTTAGACAGGGGCAGAAAAATTGGGCCTTAGGCACTGGTGCTGGTGCCACAACACTGCAACCCCTCACAGACACTCTAGTTGGAACGCAGGAACGAGCCCTGCTGCAAAGTATTGCATCAAAAATTGTAATTACACGCCCCTGTTAGACAGGGGCAGAAAAATTGGGCCTTAGGCACTGGTGCTGGTGCCACAACACTGCAACCCCTCACAGACACTCTAGTTGGAATGCAGGAACGAGCCCTGCTGCAAAGTATTACATCAAAAATTGTAATTACACGCCCCTGTTATACAGGGGCTGAAAAATTGTGCCTTAGGCACTGGTGGTGGCGCCCAGAACCAAAAATGTTCTTACAAGCTATCAGCGTGATGATTGAGGAGGAAGAGGATAATTACTCAGGGATAGTCACTCAGCATCAGCATAGGCAGTCTTTGAAGGGATCTGAAAAAAATTATTCAGTTACATCAGCATCAGGTGCTTGGTAGCTGGTGGTGATCCAAGACTGATTCATTTTTATGAAGGTCAGCCGATCGACCGAGTCAGTGGACAGACGCACCCTGTGATCGGTTACCACGCCTCCAGCAGCACTGAATGTGCGTTCCGAAAGAACGCTGGATGCAGGACAGGCCAGTAGCTCAATTGCATACTGTGCAAGCTCTGGCCAGTGATCCATCCTCAAGACCCAGTAACCCAGAGGATTTTCGGTGGGAAAGGTGTCCAAGTCTGATCTTGCCCCTAGGTATTCCTGCACCATGTAAAACAGACGCTGGCGATGGTTGCTGGAACCGATCATACCTTGGGGCTGCGGACCAAAAAATTGTCTGAACGCATCGGTCAGACGGCCACCTTCTCCACCGCTCCTTCTTTGACTGACCGAAGCCTCAGCAACACGTTGTCCAGAAACAGGAGTTTGTAACCTCCCAGTCTCTGGGAACGCGTTGTACAGACCTTTCTGCAAGGCCTCCCGAAGATGTTTCATCCTCTGCTCCCTCTGCGATGGCAAGATAAGGTCCGCAACCTTACCCTTGTAACGTGGATCAAGGAGGGTTGCCAGCCAGTATTGGTCCTTCTCCTTGATACCACGAATACGAGGATCCTTACGCAGGCTTTGCAGGATCAGGGAGGCCATGCAGCGTAGGTTTGCTGAGGCATTCGGTCCGGAGTCCTCTGGGTCACTAAGGACAACAACGTCCGCAGCCACCTCCTCCCAGCCACGTACAAGTCCATGTGTTCCTTGGGACTGATCCCTTAAAGACTGCTGATGCTGAGTGCCAGGCTCCACCTCCATACTGACACAATCTTCCTCCTCCTCCTCCTCCTCCTCGTCCTCTTCCTGTGTGATCGGCGGGCACGCAGGAACACTGTCTGGATAAAGGGGGCCTTGAGAGCTAAGGAAGTCCTCCTCTTCCTGCCTCTGTTCTGCCTCAAGTGCCCTGTCCATTATTCCACGCAGCGTGTGCTCCAACAGGTGGACAAGGGGGACAGTGTCACTGATGCATGCACTGTCAGTGCTCACCATCCTCGTGGCCTCCTCGAATGGTGACAGGACAGTGCATGCATCCCTGATCATGGCCCACTGGCGTGGGGAAAAAAAACCAAGGTCCCCTGACCCTGTCCTGGTGCCATAGTCGCACAGGTACTCATTTATGGCCCTCTGCTGCGTGTGCAGCCGCTGCAGCATGGCCAATGTCGAGTTCCACCTGGTGGGCATGTCACAGATTAGGCGGTTCTTGGGCAGGTTAAACTCCTTTTGGAGGTCCGTCAGCCGAGCACTGGCATTATATGACCGGCGGAAATGCACACAGACTTTCCTGGCCTGCCTCAGGACATCCTGTAAGCCCGGGTACCTGCCCAAGAACCGCTGCACCACCAAGTTAAGGACGTGAGCCAAACAGGGCACATGGGTCAGTTGTCCCTGTCGGAGGGCAGAGAGGAGGTTGGTGCCATTGTCGCAAACCACCATTCCTGCCTTAAGTTGGCGTGGCGTCAACCACCTCTGAACCTGCCCCTGCAGAGCTGACAGAACCTCTGCCCCAGTGTGGCTCCTGTCCCCCAAGCACACCAGCTCAAGCACCGCATGGCATCTTTTGGCCTGCGTACTTGCGTAGCCCCTTGAACGCCTACGGAGCACCGCTGGTTCCGAGGAAGAGGCCATGGAGGAAGAAGAAGAGGAGGGGGTGGAGGAGAGAGGTGTGTCACAATCAGCATTTTGGAGGCGTGGTGGCGGAACAACCTCCAACACTACTGCACCTTGTCCTGCATCCTTCCCAGCTGCCAGCAGAGTCACCCAATGCGCCGTGAAACTTAAGTAACGTCCCTGTCCATGCCTGCTGGACCATGAGTCAGCGGTAATATGCACCTTACCGCTGACCGCCCTGTCCAGCGAGGCATGGACATTGCCTTCCACATGCCGGTAGAGAGCTGGAATCGCCTTCCGTGAGAAAAAGTGGCGTTTGGGTACCTGCCACTGAGGAACCGCACATTCCACAAACTCACGGAAGGGGGCAGAGTCTACCAACTGAAAAGGCAGCAGTTGAAGTGCTAGCAATTTTGCCAAGCTAGCATTCAACCGCTGGGCATGTGGATGGCTGGGAGCAAACTTCTTTCGGCGGTGCAGCAGCTGGGGCAGGGAAATTTGCCTGGTACAATCTGGCGTCGGTGTACCAAAAGCAGATTACCCACAAGTACTTGGCTGTGACACACCTAATTCTACACCTTCATTCCTCTCACTGCAGGTCTCAGAGAGGACTGAAGGTCTAGTGGGGTTGGAAATCTCAGCTGATGAGGAGCAAGGAGAGATCCTCTTTGTTCTTTGGTGTGGGTCTTTTAGATATGCTTGCCAACGAACTGCATGGCAGGTCAACATATGTCTGGTCAAGCATGTGGTACCCAAGCGGGAGATGTTTTGGCCACGCGAGATACCCTTGAGACATATGTTGCAAATAGCAGCGGTGCGATCTGATGCACTCGTCTCAAAAAAGGCCCACACCAAAGAACTTTTTGAATAACGCGCAGAGACTGCAGCGCCCTGCACATGTGGAGCTTTGGGGTGTGATGCAGTCAATGTGCTGCCCTTAGGCTGGCCCCTGGAGGGCATCCTGCCTCGTTGGTGATGTGCCGCCTCCTCCTCCTCCTCCTCCTCCTCTCTCCTATCAGGCACCCACGTTGAGTCAGTGACCTCATCATCCCCTCCCTCCTCATCACTGGAGCAAACCTGGCAGTATGCTGCAGCAGGGGGAGCATGACTGCCAGATTGCTGTCCTTCTTGGGCACCCCCTCTGTCCGTGCTCATGTTACTGCCTTCATCGAGCTCAGTATCATCATCAGAGCCTTCCAAACGCTGGGCATCCTCCTGGAGCATGTACCCAACACTGTGGTCAAACAGTTCGAGGGAATCCTCATGAGGACATGGTGGAGCTAGGGAAGGAGTCACTGATGACATTGAGCTGAGGGAAGAGGCCGCTGCTTTGCCAGACAAAGCACCCTGGGCATGGGTGAGAGAGGATGAGGAGGATGAGGACGGCTTGGTCATCCACTCGACCAAGTTTTCTGCATGTTGCGGCTCAACACGGCCAGCTGCCGAAAAAAAGGCCAAGCGTGTCCCATGGCCACGGGCTGATGAGGATGCACCGTCTCCACGACCAGCACTAGACACAGAGCCTGCTTGCCCTCTCTTATTGGCTTGTGACTGTCTGCCTCTCCTTCTTGGCCTTCCAGACATACTAATGGCCTGTAGCTGCACTAAGCTGGGATAGAACACCTGTAATTTTCTTCAGGTAGCTTTATATACTGTAACCAGACAAGCCTGCCTGTCAGTAGGAAGATAACAGGAACGGATCTAGCTGAACACTGTGAGCAGGACGCACTGCACTAAATGTAAATAGCAGGAACGGATCTAGCTGAACACTGTGAGCAGGACGCACTGACTGCACTAAATGTAAATAGCAGGAACGGATCTAGCTGAACACTGTGAGCAGGACGCACTGCACTAAATGTAAATAGCAGGAACAGATCTAGCTGAACACTGTGAGCAGGACGCACTGCACTAAATGTAAATAGCAGGAACGGATCTAGCTGAACACTGTGAGCAGGACGCACTGACTGCACTAAATGTAAATAGCAGGAACAGATCTAGCTGAACACTGTGAGCAGGACGCACTGCACTAAATGTAAATAGCAGGAACAGATCTAGCTGAACACTGTGAGCAGGACGCACTGCACTAAATGTAAATAGCAGGAACGGATCTAGCTGAACACTGTGAGCAGGACGCACTGACTGCACTAAATGTAAATAGCAGGAACGGATCTAGCTGAACACTGTGAGCAGGACGCACTGCACTAAATGTAAATAGCAGGAACGGATCTAGCTGAACACTGTGAGCAGGACGCACTGCACTAAATGTAAATAGCAGGAACGGATCTAGCTGAACACTGTGAGCAGGACGCACTGCACTAAATGTAAATAGCAGGAACGGATCTAGCTGAACACTGTGAGCAGGACGCACTGACTGCACTAAATGTAAATAGCAGGAACGGATCTAGCTGAACACTGTGAGCAGGACGCACTGACTGCACTAAATGTAAATAGCAGGAACGGATCTAGCTGAACACTGTGAGCAGGACGCACTGCACTAAATGTAAATAGCAGGAACAGATCTAGCTGAACACTGTGAGCAGGACGCACTGCACTAAATGTAAATAGCAGGAACGGATCTAGCTGAACACTGTGAGCAGGACGCACTGACTGCACTAAATGTAAATAGCAGGAACAGATCTAGCTGAACACTGTGAGCAGGACGCACTGCACTAAATGTAAATAGCAGGAACGGATCTAGCTGAACACTGTGAGCAGGACGCACTGCACTAAATGTAAATAGCAGGAACGGATCTAGCTGAACACTGTGAGCAGGACGCACTGCACTAAATGTAAATAGCAGGAACGGATCTAGCTGAACACTGTGAGCAGGACGCACTGACTGCACTAAATGTAAATAGCAGGAACGGATCTAGCTGAACACTGTGAGCAGGACGCACTGACTGCACTAAATGTAAATAGCAGGAACAGATCTAGCTGAACACTGTGAGCAGGACGCACTGCACTAAATGTAAATAGCAGGAACAGATCTAGCTGAACACTGTGAGCAGGACGCACTGCACTAAATGTAAATAGCAGGAACAGATCTAGCTGAACACTGTGAGCAGGACGCACTGACTGCACTAAATGTAAATAGCAGGAACGGATCTAGCTGAACACTGTGAGCAGGACGCACTGCACTAAATGTAAATAGCAGGAACGGATCTAGCTGAACACTGTGAGCAGGACGCACTGCACTAAATGTAAAGAGCAGGAACAGATCTAGCCTAATCTAGCTCTCAAATCAAATGACACTGTCTGTCTCTCTCTCTATCAGCACACCGGAACACACTACACAGGGCCGCCGTGCAGGCGGCCTTATATAGTGTGGGGCGTGTACTAAATCCCCTGAGCCATAATTGGCCAAAGCCACCCTGGCTTTGGCCAATTACAGCTCTCTCTACTGACGGCGCTGTGATTGGCCAAGCATGCGGGTCATAGTGCATGCTTGGCCAATCATCAGCCAGCAATGCACTGCGATGCCGCAGTGAATTATGGGCCGTGACGCGCCACACGAATTTGGCGCGAACGGCCCATAACGTTCGCAATTCGACGGACGGTCGAACAGCCGATGTTCGAGTCGAACATGGGTTCGACTCGAACACGAAGCTCATCCCTAGTATAGAGCCAAAAAGATTAGAATTGTGTTGATGACCTAATATTTATGGACCTGACTGTACATTACATTGTTTGTGACTCTAGTATAAATATTGTAAACTGATATATTACTGGCTTTAAATATTTCACACTTTCATTTTCAGTGTGAGTATACATTTCCTTGAGGATACAGTGTTATTACTTGATATTTAAATGTAAGTACTGTATATAGCTTATCTCAGTTCATCCAGGTTACAGCATACTGTGTGCATGATATAGATCTGGAATGAATATAGAAATGTGTACTGAACGTTTTCCAGCCACAGTTCTCCAATGTTTAACCAGGCCCACTGGGTGGCAGGCTGTGTCCTAATATAAATGTGTAACAAACCAATATGGGGAAGTATACATAATATGTGTGTATGTATATATGTGTATATATGTGTGTATATATATATATATATATATATATATATATATATATATATATTGTACTGTGTGTGTGTATGTATATGTATATGTATATATGTGGAACACCTCTGTCGCATTTAAACTCTTGCTGTTGAGATTCACATCTGATGTGGTACTCCTGTTTCTACCAGATATATAAGAAAAAAATGGAGATGCAATCTTAATTTCTTTTCAAAAGCATTTTACATCATTTTTCATGCAACTTGATGAAGGACGAAGTTTCTGTCCGAAACTGTGCATTCGTTATTTGTACATTCATGAAAAATGAAGTAAAGAAAAGAAATTGAGATTGCATCTTCAATTTTATATATATATATATATATATATATATATATATATATATATATATATACACACAGTATATATATAGCTCCCAACTGTCCGTGATTTCGAGGGACTGTCCCTGATTTGGAGCAATGTCCCTCTGTCCCTCCTCCTCCCATATAGATGTATATGAAATGAACTTTTTATCTTTCAAAAAGTGTTTTTCAGCTCTAAACCTTTCATCTGATTTCTACATTGCTGCATTTGTATATTTCAAAAGCCAATATAAAGGAATAGTAGTGGTAAAAAAAAGCACTTGTGGGCTTAACCAATCTTGTTTTTTGTACAATTCTCCTTTAAGGGAGCGTGGCAAATAATTTTGCTGATAGGTGTCCCTCATTCTCATGTCAAAAAGTTGGGAGGCATATATATATATATGTATATACATTATATATATATATATATATATATATATATATATATATATATATATATATATATATACACAGTATCTCACAAAAGTGAGTACACTCTCACATTTCTCTCACATTTTTGGAAATATTTTATTATATCTTTTCATGTGACAACACTGAAAAAAATGACACTTTGATACAATGTAAAGTAGTGAGTGTACAGCTTGTATAACAGTGTAAATATGCTGTCCCCTCAAAATAACTCAACACACAGCCATTAATGTCTAAACCCCTGGCAAGAATAGCGAATACACCCCTAAGTGAAAATGTGCAAATTGGGCCCAAAGTGTCAATATTTTGTGTGGCCACCATTATTTTCCAGCACTGCCTTAACCCTCTTGGGCATGGAGTTCACCAGAGCTTCACAGGTTGCCACTGGAGTCCTCTTCCACTCCTCCATGACTACATCACGGAGCTGGTGGATGTTAGAGACCTTGCGCTCCTCTACCTTCCTTTTGAGGATGCCCCACAGATGCTCAATAGGGTTTAGGTCTGGAGACATGCTTGGTCAGGCCATCACCTTTACCCTCAGCTTCTTTGGCAAGGCAGTGGTCACCTTGGAGGTGTGTTTGGAGTCATTATCATGTTGAAATACTGCCCTGCGGCCCAGTCTCTGAAGGGAGGGGATGATGCTCTGCTTCAGTATGTCACAGTACATGTTGGCATTCATGGTTCCCTCAATGAACTGTTGCTCCCCAGTGCTGGCAGCACTCTTGCAGCCCCAGACCATGACTATTCCACCACCATGCTTGACTGTAGGCAAGACACACTTGTCTTTGTACTCTTTACCTGGTTGCCGCCATTACAGGCCTCTCATTCTCCCCTTAGACCACCATCCAGAGCACTGTGCAGCATTACAGGCCTCCTCATATCACCATCCAGAGCATTGTGCAGCATTACAAGCCTCCGAGTCCTCAGACCACTGTCCAGAGCACTGAGTAGCATTGCAGCCACCATCCAGAGCACTGTTCAGCATTACAGGCCTCCTCAGACCACGTCTAGAGCACTGTGTAGCATTACAGCCACTGTCCAGAGCATTGTGCAGCATTACAGGCCTCCTCAGACCACCATACAGAGCACTGTGCAGCAGTACAGGCCTCCTCAGACCACCATACAGAGCACTGTGCAGCATTACAGGCCTCTGAGTTGTCAGACCACCATCCAGAGCACTGTGTAGCATTGCAGCCACCATCCAGATCACTGTGCAGCATTACAGGCCTCCTCAGACCACCATCCGGAGCACTGTGCAGCATTACACGCCTCCTCAGACCACCGTCCAGAGCACTGTGTCGCATTACAGCCACCATCCAGAGCACTGTGCAGCATTATAGGCTTCCTCAAACCAACGTCCAGTAGGGTTGCCACCTCATCCCTTTAAGACTGAACACATAACAATTACACAGATTCTGTGGCTGATTAAGGTGGTAATTAAACTCACTTGGTGCCTTTTCTGCATTAAATTAGCCTCCGAACCTGTGTAATTCCTATGTGTTCAGGTTTAAAGAGATGAGGTGGCAACCCCACAGTCCAGAGCACTGTGTAATATTGTAGCCACCATCCAAAGCACTGTTCAGCATTACAAGTCTTCTCAGACCACCATACAGAGCACTGTGCAGCATTATAGGCCTCCTCAGACCACCGTCCAGAGCACTGTGTAACATTACAGCCACTGTCCAGAGCACTGTGCAGCATTACAGGCCTCCTCATACCACCGTCCAGGCCCTCATAATTACATAGTTTTGATCAATCTAAAACTGTTTAAAAACAGTACAGTCGGATTGCAAAAAATGTATGGAGCATCCTATCAAAGTAATAAACCAATAGTGGGGACTGGGATGGAGAAGGAGGCTGCTGTGACCAGGAAGTTGTTTGCAGGAGAGAAGCACACTAATATCCATGGGTCCTGGAGGCTGGATTACTGGACAGAAGAACAGAAATGTCAAGTATCAGGGTTTTTTTTGTAATTTACCCACTTTTGCCACTGCCACACTATTTGCCCAGTAAAACAACTCCTTTATTTCTTGATTCACCTACCGTTTCCTGTGGCAGAGGCAGGCAAAATATCCGACCACGGCGGCGATGGAAGTTGTAGCACGTGGTAGGCTGGCTGCGCTGCTCTCCTCAGAGTGACTGACTCCACCCCCCGGGAGCAGGGAGCTTGAGCACAAAGCCACCATGGATTACAACTTCCATAAGCAACAGCGGCGGCCATCTCACGCGACGTCACCTGACAGACTGACAGTCAATAGTGAGTCGTGATTCAGCAGGCAAAAACTCGGACAGCCGCGGCCCTGGCCGGCGGCCATTGTTTCTGTTATACAAACAGACAGTACAGTACTTAATTTGGGGGAGCACACAGTAAAATTGGGGGGACGTGGTCCCCTCAGGCCCCACCCTTGTGACTCCATTGAGCACTGGCACAATGCGGCAAGGAACTTTGTGACATCTGAATGATAAGGGCTCAAAATTTCAAGTCCTGAGCTACTAGCCAGGCCTCAAGGGCTACTCGCCACCAGTTGCCCCGCCCAACCCCTACCTTGCCCCGCCCCTAATCCCACCCCTAATCCCCTAAACACGCCCTCATAAATTATCTTATGACATGGCACTTAAATGTTTTATGCAGAATTGCGTTATAAAAATAGATATTAACAACTTTATCTGTGTCACCAATGCAGCTATGTGTCCCCAATGCAGCCTGTGTCCCCATTGCAGCCTGTGTCCCCAATGGAGTTATGTATCCCCAATGCAGCTATGTGTCACCAGTGCAGCCTGTGTCCACCAGTGCAGCCTGTTTCACCAATGCAACCTGTGTCCTCCAGTGCAGCCTGTGTCTGCCAGTGCAGCCTGTGTCCCCAATGCAGCTATGTGTCCCCAATGCAGCTATGTGTTCCCAGTGTAGCCTGTGTCCGCCAGTGCAGCATGTGCCCGCCAATGCAACCTGCACCCGCCAGTGCAGCCTGTGTCCGCCAGTGCAGCCTGTATCACTAATGCAGCCTGCGTCCGCCAGTGCAGGCTGTGTCCCCATTGCAGCCATGTGCCCTCATTACATCCATGTGTCCCCAAAGCAACTCTGTGTGCCCAATGCAGCTCTGTGTCCCCATTGCAGCTCTGTGTCCCCATTGCAGCTCTGTGTCCCCATTGCAGCTCTGTGTCCCCAATGCAGCCATGTGTTCCCAATGCAGCTCTGTGTCCCCAATGCAGCTCTGTGTCCCCAATGCAGCCTACCTGTGTAGGGGAAGGGAGAGGAGAGCCGCCGCCGACTGGTTGATCAGAGCGCAGGGAACAAAACAGCTTTCATTTCAATAGCCGTGTGTTCCCCACTGCACGCCGTCATATACAGCCCCTCCCCTTTGTCCGGGCACTTTGATAGACAGATCACCTGTCCAATCCTGGGATCGGTGATCTGTCTATTAAAGTGCCCGGACAAGGGGGAGGGGCTATATATGACGGCGCACGGCGGGGAGTGCACAGCTATTGAAATGAAAGCTGTTATGTTTCCCGCACTCTGATCAACCAGGCGGCGGCTCTCCTCTCCTCTCCCTTCCCCTATGATCGTTCCAACAAACCCAGGCTGCCGGTGGTGCTCGCCCCCCCGCCCCCAGGCAGCCCATACTCTTTTTTTGAGGGCTGTGAATGATGCTTGACTGGGGTCGCAGGGCAGGTGGGGCCCCCCAGGCAAGTGGGGCTCCCGGGCAACTGCCTACCGTGCCCATGCGAAAATATGGCCCTGCCTCAGACCACCGTCCAGAGCACTGTGTAGCAATACAGCTACCATCCAGAGCACTGTGCAGCATTACAGGCCTCCTCAAACCAACGTCCAGTAGGGTTGCCACCTCATCACTTTAAGACTCAACACATATCGATTACACAGATTCAAAGAACTGTTCAGCATTACAGGCCTCCTCAGACCACCACCCAGAGCACTGTGCAGCATTATAGGCCTCCTGAGGTTTGCCACCTCATCCCTTTAAGACTGAACACATATCAATTAGACGGATTCTGTGGCTGATTAAGGTGGTATTTAAACTCACTTGGTGGCTTTTCTGCATTAAATTAAAGGGATGAGGTGGCAACCCTACCACTAGAGCACTTTGTAGCATTACAGCCACCATCCACAGCACTGTGCAGCATTACAGGCCTCTTCAGATTATCGTCCAGAGCACTGAGTAGCATTACAGCCACCGTCCAGAGCACTGTGCAACATTACAGGTTTCCTCAGACCACTATCCAGAGCACTGTGTAGCATTACAGCCACCGTCCAGAGCACTGTGCAGCATTACAGGTTTCTCAGACCACCAGCATCCAGAGCACTGTGCAGCATTAGAGGCCTCCTCAGACCACTCTCCAGAGAACTGTATAGCATTACAGCCATAGTCCAGAGCACTGTGCAGCATTATAGGTCTTCTCAGACCATTATCCAGAGCACTGTGGAGTATTACAGGCCTCCTCAGACCACTGTGCAGCATTACAGGCCTGCTCAGACCACTGTCCAGAGCACTTTGCAGCATAACAGTGAATGGCAAAAGCTCACATCATTGCATCACCTACTGCTGCCTTTTGCGGAACATACTAAAACCCTCCAGAGTGACACAATGTCCATGTCCCTGGCTGTCCCTGCCCTCTTTGATTTACTCAGCCACCTTGAGGACTTTAAACAGAACACTAGCTACTATGGATGGGTGAACGATTCGGCCCGAGCATGAGTTTGGGTCGAACATTTGCCTGTTTTGCACCCGAATTTGCAGGGTGTTCGCCGGGTGTTGGCCCGGCAAACACCCTGCAATGCACTGAGTGCCACACGGTGAATTCTGTGTCCTGATTGGGCAAAGCTTTGCCCAATCAGGGTGCCGTGTAAGCTGGTTGTTAAGGAACGGGGCTGGGAAGCCGGCCTCCACATCCTTAACAACTGATAAGTCAACAGCTGTCAATTGGTTTCCCTGCTGACGGTTGAATAAAAAAAAAGTGCAGGTAAAAAAACAAAACAAAAAAAAACCAGCATTATTTGCAAGTAATTGGCCATAAAATGGGTATGTGGGTCTGGGTACTGCCCTGGGGGACATGTATCAATAAAAAAAGATAAAGAAAAAAAAAACTGTCATTTTTTTAGGAGCAGTGATTTTAATGATGCCTAAAGTGCAACAATGAAAATAAAAAATTCCTTGAAATATTGTGCCTGGGGGCCCCCCTTAATGTGCCTGTAAAGTGGCGCATTTGTAGCATATACAAGACATGCTACAGTAAAACTGACATTTCTAAAGTAAAAAATCTGATTTAAAATGACTCCCGGTTACAATTGCTGACACCAGGTAATAAAAAATAAAGAAAACAAAAATCTATACCAGACCATTATCCGAGCATGCAGTCTCACATGCGGCTCCTGAACCATACCAGGCCACATGCCCTCAACACGGGGGGGTGGGTGCTTTGAGGCTCTGCGCCCCCCCATCCCAAAGCACCTTGTCCCCATGTTGAGGGGGACAAGGGCTTCTTCCAGTCTTCCTGACAACCCTGGCCTGTGGTTGTTGGGGCCTGCAGGTGGGGGGGGGGGTTATTGGAATTTGGCTCTTTGGGTCTGGTATGGATTTATTTATTTTTTTGAATCAGTTCGGGTTCCCCCCCCCCAAAATCCATACCAGACCCTTATCCAAGCATGCAGCCTGGCAGGTCAGGAAAAGGGGGGGGCAATTGAGCCCCCCTCCTGAACTATACCAGGCCACATGCCCTCAATGTGGGGGTTAGGTGCTTTGGGGCAGGGGGGCTCTGTCACCAAGGGCTTCTTTCCGACAACCCATTCCGTACCCATTTACCAAAAAAGTGTCAAAGTAAGAAAAACAGGAGACAAAAACTGTCTCCTGTATTCCTTACTTTTTGACACTTTTTTGGTGAATAGGTACGGGTACGATGCCCATTCACATAGGGGGGGCGGGGATCTGGGGGCCCCCTTGGTAAAGGGGGCTTCCAGATTCTGATAAGCCCTCCACCCACAGACCCCGACAACCACAGGCCAGGGTTGGCTGATTTTACCGGGGCTTAGAACCGGAGATTACCACGGTCCAGGTCAGCGGGACCGGGGGGTGGGGGGGTGCAAGGAGGGGGACCTGTGTAAATTCACCTTACAGAGTTTTCTGTAAAAGGTGAATTGAAATAAATAGAACGGTTTTATTCTCCAGGTATTTCTATTTCAAACATAAGAAGCATACCTAATACTTGTGGGTTGTGCTTACTGCGATAGAAATAATCAATAATTCAACAACAGTTTTAATTGTCAATTTAAATTCATAGAAAAAATGTGCAGGCTACAAATGTCATTAGTATGTGGAACTATAACAACCATCACATTTATTCAACTCCTTTGCATTGACAAATTTGACAATAGAGGTAAATATCACACTAATGAAAAGAAAAATAGATCAGTAACTGTCAAAAGGGGCAGCCTTATGTTGGGGTCCTGCCCCTAGTAATCTTTTTAGTGTGATATTTACCTATATCGTTATTGTAAATGCTGAGAGAGAGAGGAGTTGATAAAAAGCGGTGAATGTTATAATCCACACACTAATGGCATTATTGTAGACTGTGCACTTTTTCTTTGAATGTATCTGAGAATTAGAACTGTTGAAATAATAAACTGTCAGTAAAAGGATTCTTATTGTAGAAATAAGGCATTACCCTTGAGTATTGGTTTAATATGCTGTGCCAGACTGCCGGTGACATGCCTGTGCAGTGTGCTGTGTGCTTGTAGCTGCTGAAATGTTTTGCTAATCTGTTCAGTTTCTTGAACTGTTATGCCCTGTACACACAGTCGGATTTTCCGATGGAAAAAGTGAGATCGGATTGTGTTGTCGGAAATTCCGATCGTGTGTGGGCTCCATCGGACTTTTTCCATCGGAATTTCCGACACACAAAGTTTGAGAGCAGGATATAAAATTTTCCGACAAAAAAATCTGATCGTTTAAATTCCGATCGTGTGTACACAAATCCAACACACAAAGTGCCACGCATGCTCAGAATAAATTGGCTACTGCCCCGTTTATAGTCCCGACGTACGTGTTTTACGTCACTGTGTTCAGAACAATCGGATTTTCTGGCAACTTTGTGTGACCGTGTGTATGCAAGACAAGTTTGGCCCAAAATCCGTCGGAAAAAATCTGATGGATTTTGTTGTTGGAATGTCCGATCAATGTCCGATCGTGTGTACAGGGCATTACAGTTCATGTAAATGTGCACTGCCTGGTGGCATCATCACGCAGTGTTTTTTTTTTTTGTTTTTGTTTTTACATTCCATTTCTGTAAAAGAAGCAATATTCTTGTAATGAAACTTGGTTTTACTTACATAAAGACGTTATATAACGACTAAATCTGTGTCTGTAGTGCGTGTTCAAACCTTAATACCATAAATAATAACATATAAAAATTTTCACTCCAGGAGTATATAATGAGTTTGGAAATTGTAGAGAAATGCTTAAATAATGCATTACAATTTAACTAAACCGAATAGATATTAGACCACTAAAATTAGTTTTGTTCAAATACAATGATTTTAGTCGACTAAAATGTACTGGAGATTTTAGTTGACCACATACAACTAAAACTAAAGCAATTGCAGATGGCTAAAATAGGACTAAAACTGAAATGGCATTTTAGTCAAAAGACTAATGCCGTCGCAAAGAGGTGGGAACGATACTTCACATGTTCTGGTCCTGTTCTAAATTGACAGATTTCTGGTCCAAGGTCCGTTCTATCTCCCAAAAGTTCACGGACTTTCAGATTCCAAATGACCCAGCATTTTTCCTACTCCATATATCCTCCATACCACTTAAAACATATAAAAAGTCCATTCTACGTCACTTAATAAATGCAGCCAAAGCCTGCATCCCCATGCTCTGGAAACAGCAAACCCCACCGACCACCTCAATGTGGCTACAGAAAGTAGAAGATATTAACAAGATGGAAGACCTCATATTGACAGCTCAAAACAGACAAGCAAGTTATACAAAAACTTGGACATTGTGGAATATGTTTAAATATTCTGAGGAAGGGAAAACACTTTTCGGTAATCCAGACCATTAACCACTTGACATCCGCGCTATGGCCGAATGACGGCCACAGCGCGGACCTACATTCCCGGGAGGCCGTCATATGACGGCCTCCCCTGTGCACGCGCCCTGCAGGGCGCGCGCCGGGCGCGGTGTGATCACGGAGTCACTGAGACTCGGCTGATCACCGATCTGAGTAAGGGGCCGGTCCCGGCCCCTTACCATGTGATCAGCTGTCAGCCAATGACAGCTGATCACATGATGTAAACAGGAAGATCGGTAATCGTTTTTTTTTTTACTCGCGCTGACAGCGCGAGTAGAGAAAAAAGCCGATCACCGGCTCAGATGCCAGGGACATCAGTCCCAAAGTAAGAGCACAAAACATTCTCATCAGTGCCACCCAAAAGTGCCACCTAACAGTGCCACCTAACAGTGCCCACAGTGCCACCTAACAGTGCCCACAGTGCCACCTAACAGTGCCCACAGTGCCACCTATCAATGCCAACAAGTGCCACCTATCAATGCTCACAAGTGCCACCTACCAATGCCCACCTGTAGTGCCAATCAGTGCCACCTGTCAGTGCTGCCCATCACTGCCACCCATCAGTGCCCATCACTGCCACCCATCAGTGCCCATCACTGCCACCTATCAGTGCCCATCACTGCCGCCTCATCAACGTACATCAATGAAGGAGAAAAATTACCCGTTAAAAATTTTTTATAACAAAATATAAAAAAAAAAATTTTTTTTTTTAAAAAAAATTCAGGTTTTTAAATTTTTTTAACAAAAAGTAAAAACCGCAGAGGTGATCAAATACCACTAAAAGAAAGCTCTATTTGTGGGGAAAAAATGATAAAAATTTCATTTGGGTACAGCGTTGTATGACCGCGCAATTGTCATTCAAAATGCGTTAGCGCTGAAAGCTAAAAATTGGTCTGGATAGGAGGGGGGTTTAAGTGCTCGGTAAGCAAGTGGTTAAAGAATCACATAACATCTCCGACATAAAAGATCTATTTAAATATAGGTTTCCGCCGATACTCCCCCCCCCATCCCATCCCCCAATATCCCTCAATACTTTCCCCTATTTCCTTCCACACCTCCCCTTCCCTACCCTCTCACTCCTATATTTTTCCCTCTTTCTTATCTACTACTAACTTCTCTACTTTTCTGCCTTCCTTTTGGGTAGCTACATTTTGAATAAAATAAATGAATATCTAAGAAAGACTTGGAATTCAGCTAGAAAACCTACTTAGAAGACTCCTACATGTCTTCACAAGAAAATATACCTTTTAGTAGCAATTACATGTTAACGGATTGGATCTCCTAAGTCTTTCTATATATATGTTATCTTATGTAATGCTATACTGTCGGGAGGCTGCGACCCCCTTGAACTGTTATATACCGCTCTGGTATGTTCGGGGCTTTGCCCCTTCTTTCTTTTATAAAACATCAATAAAAATTATATTTGCAAAAAAGAAAGAAGACTAATGCCTCCTACACAGGATCGGACTTTCCGACAACAAAACCGTGGAATTTTGTCCGAAAGGCGTTGTCTCAAACTTGTCTTGCATACACACGGCCAAACAATTGTTGGCCAGCATAAACGAATGTAGTGACGCACTACGTGGTTTTTCAGCTCTTTAGCGCCACTCTTTGGGCTCCTTCTGCTAATTTCGTGTTAGTAGAAGTTTGGTGAGTGTTGATTCGCGCTTTTCTTTTCACGTTTTTTATTTCGTGCTTTTCAGTTAGTTTCTGAACGGCCATTCGTCAACCAGACATGTTGCGGAATCAGAGGAGATAACGTGTTATTTATTATTGGCCTTGGAGTTATTGCTTTGACATTATTTTTTTGGTTGAATAATAATTTGATTTGGTATATTTTCTATATTTTTGGATGCATAGAATGCACTTTTTGGTTAAGTTCTATTGGCAGATAACATGTCTAATTTTATTTGTTTTCTTTTTTTAATGCACAATAAAAAAAATTGTGGAGAATAATACTTGGCTATGTGTTTTACTTCAAATTACATTTTGGGAGTAGGCAGTTACATTTTAAAAAATACAATGTAAAATTAACAAGGGACACCAACATAGTTGTATCTTTGATCTTAATAACTACAGGATAATGGTGTTGTGTTAACTTGTCCAAATAAAAAAAAAACATAATAATATTATTCTTGTTATCCCTAGAAAAAAGCCTTTAAACGGTTCAATACAGGGCATTTTCACCCCCTTCCTTCCCAGACCAATTTTTAGTTTTCAGCGCTGGCGCATTTTAAACGACAATTGCACGGTTGTGTGATGTTGTACCCAAACAAAATTGACGTCCTTTTTTCCCCACAAATAGAGCTTTCTTTTGGTGGTATTTGATCACCTCTGTGGTTTTTATTTTTTGCGCTATAAACAAAAGAGTGACAATTTTGAAAAAAACACAATATTTTTTACTTTTTGCTATAATAAATATCCCAATTTTTTTTTTTTTTTTTTAATTTTTCCTCAGTTTCGGCCGATACGTTTTCTTCTACATATTTTGGGTAAAAAAATTTGCAATAAGCGTATATTGATTGGGTTGCGCAAAAGTTATAGCGTCTACAAAATACGGGATAGATTTAAGGCATTTTTAAAAAAAAAAAAATATTTTTTTTTACTAGTAACAGCTTCGATCGCGATTTTTTTTCGTGACTGCGACATTATGGCGGACACATGAGACACTTTTGACACATTTTTGGGACCATTCACATTTATACAGCGATCCGTGCTATAAAATTGCATTGATTACTGTATAAATGTGACAGGCAGTGAAGGGGTTAACCACTAGGAGGACACAAGGGGTTAAATATGTTTCCTAGGGAATGATTCTAACTGTAGGGGGCGGGGACGTACAAGGGGAGGAGACCGATCAGTGTTCCTCTGTACTGGGAACACAGATCGGTCTCCTCTCAACTGACAGGAAGTGGATCTGTGTGTTTACACAGATCCACACAGTTCACACAGATCCACGGTCCGGCCCGGTTAACGGGCAATCGCGGGTGCCCGGCGGACTTTGCGGCCGCCGGGCACACGCACCAGGTCCTGAGCAACGTGGCGGGCTCGCGCGCCCCCTAGACGGCCAGGAAGCCCAGGCCGTCATATGACGTCCACCCAGGATGGGAGATCCCATCTGTGGACGTCATATTACAATACGCGGGTAGTGAAGTGGTTAAAAATGTGTTTGCAATAACTCCATCAGTATCACCAGCAAAGCAGCTTCATTATTATCCCATTAAAGAAGAAGAGAATTGTGCGCTGCATTTGGAGATTTCATAATTTGCCACGTCACGAATGTTAATTCTCCATTACGAACGCTAGTTTACAAGACCGACCGCTTCTGGCTCACCCTTGCTTCCGAGCATGCATGTTTGTGCTTTTATCCAACGGACTTGTGTACACACAATCGGAAAATCCGAAAACACACATTTGTTGGCGGAAAATTTGAAAACAATTGTCCAATGGAGCGTACACACGGATTTTCTGCCAACAGCCTATCATCAAACATTTCCTGTCGGAAAATCCGATCGTGTGTACGAGGCTTTACACTAAAACTAAATAGAAATTTATTGCTGCCAAATTTAACACTGTGTGAAAACTGGAACCACGGTGGATAAAGATTAATGTTTTTTTTTTAAATTTCTAAATAATTTGATTTTTTAAATTTAAATCTGATTTATTTTTTTATTTTTATAAAATGCTTTTGGAGTAAAATTCTATCTAAAGATAGTTTTATATTTAAGATACATTAATATTTTGGTTTATTCAGCATGAAATGGAGCTTAGTTATGTAGCATGAGGCTGTATATTCTGCAATATTTACATTTTTGGTAAACTCATTCAATGAAGCCAAGCTCTGCAACCTAAGATAACATGCACACGCACTCCATTAATGCATTTGCACAATTTCACAGTAACCATGAGATAAAACAAAGTTCAGGAATATTCCTTTATCCCATTGTTTTGCAAATCTATGTACACTACAAACTGTATGATTGAATCCGTTCTGATATTGCTGTTTTACTAACCTGACAGCTTATTATTCTAAATAGGAAACCTTCGTTTTGTTTGAAAATATTAAATATTCTAACTACCAGCAAGAATAAGTCCTTACATTTAAAGAGCACCTGTCATTTCAGATCCATCATGGCAACGCCTGTTAGCGGGCATCCACTCACCCGCTGCCGCCACATCCCCCATCTTGCTGTGTCACTGCCACATCACCAGATGTCCCATTAATGTGAATGGAACTGTCGGAGAGTCAACAGAGGGTCAGAGGAGTAGCCGCTGCAGGACAGAGATGACAGTTGCTCTTTAAAAATTTTGAATTAAATCGAGTTGATTTAAATCAAGCCTTTTTACTAGTGATTTAAATCACATTTTAATCATGATTTAAATCAACTTAATTTAAATCAAATCCACCCTGGCTGGAGCTATAGGTTTCAGCATCGGAAGTTTGCCAGTATTGTTGGGATGAATACAACAGCATCCCCACATGTGGGACACTCATCGTTACAGGTGATTTATTTCTAAAATTTTTCATTTTTGTATTTTCTATTTGCAACATGTATTTACATTCTGTCTTGCATAATACCCTTTACCCCCCACACTTCACAGAAGAGAATTTTTAGGAAAATGATTTACCTGCTGCCTTTTTAATTGTATTAGCCTTATAGAGGCTTTCATTGGGTACAGTTTGAGTTGTTTAAAAGTGTTAAAGTCTTGAAATACTCAAATTGTCCTAATTTGTATGACATTATATAGGGATGTGGAATGTGGTCCCTTTAAGGGGGACAACTGGTATGTATTTTGGAAAACTAAGGAATTCTCACCCATGCAGGGTGAGGAGTTTCAGGGTAGTCCAGTAGGAGAGAAGAGGACTGATTTTCAGTATTCTCTGGATTGGTAGGTCCTCTTTGGAACCCAGAATTTGGAGGTTCGGAGAAACTTTTGAGGTGGGAAAGAACCTCCAAAGCCTGATCACTGGGAGTGGTCCTGAAGAGGTTAACCTGTCTGCGTGGGAGTCCAGGGAGAAATGAGGAGGCAGCTGGCACCTGTCTGTAAGGTGGAGTAGAGCAAAGTGATCAACGTGGGTTAGATTGTAGCTGAGACACAGTGGCTGAACTGCAGAGACATGCTCTTTGGGACCCCTGAAGCAGGAGCTTTCAAAAAACCCTGGTAATGGACAAGACTGACTAGTGGTGAGCCGACCCTTTATTTTTGTTCCAACTATTGATGGACTCATTTTGTTTGTGGAGGATAAGCTTTCAGTTTGCTTGCTTTTTGAAAATAAAAGCACTGTTTGCTTTTACCAACGTTCTTGGCTGATGATCTCAAGCTCCTCAAGGCTGCAAGCCTTCAAGCATATCTAAAGCAAAAGCTTTTTTTTCTTTTTGCAGTTTGTATCCTTTTTGAACATTTATTTCACTTTCTGTTCTGAGATCCAACATGAAGTTAAAGATGATGTCTCTAAAGAAAGGGGAAACCTATTTACCATTTCCTTTGGAAGACTCACCCTTTGCTTTTATCATTTGGATGATGATCTTGGGCTCTTCAAGGTTACAAGACTTAAAGCATATCATAAAGCAAAAACTTAATTTTTGCTCTTTGTATCCTTTTTGAACATTTTCTTTCACTTTATGTCTCAAGACCCAAAATGAAATGGGAGGTGGCCTTTCTAAAGGAAGAGAAATCCTATCTTGGACAATTGTCAAGTGTATCAATTGGAAGACAGCCTCACTGTGGTGTAGCTCCTTACTTGTGACACAGACAGTGAAAAAAAATAAAAAAAATTAAGTAGAACTATAGGCAAAACTTTTTATTTCATTTTGGATAGAGTAAGGTAAGGTTTATAACCCCTGTAAGGTTTATTTTTGCCCTATTTCTCCTATTGGGGAGATTTCCTTTCACTTCCTGTCCCATAGTCAAAACAGGAAGTGAGAGGAAATCCCTGCAAATTAAGGGAATCCCCAGGTCACCAGAACTAGTGGCCCCCATTGGACATTTTCCCCACTATTACTTTTGTGGGGACAATCCAAAATTTGGAATTTTCTTTCACTTTCACTTTCAATGATAATGGTAAACAGGACAAACAGAGAGGGTTGATCTCCCGAACGGGGGCACAGACAGCAATAAAAACTGACAACTGTTCTAATCCATCTCCCATACATCTAAAACTAAAAAAAAAAAGGGTTTTGCCTTTAGTTATACCTTAACCTCCCTGGCGGTATGATTATTTCGGATTTTAGGTGCTGAAAGCGGTACAATTATTTTGCATGGAAATTTGGCGTTTTATATTGTAGGTATGTAATTCTTAACAATAACACACTTGGATCTGTCCAAACAAGAGTCTAGTAGATATCCCGGGTATGATAAAGTTTGAAACACAAAAACATAAATTATAATATAATAAATAAAAATAAATAATTAAAAAAATAAAAATAAAATAATAATAAAATAATTTTCCCCACGATTCACTGTCGCTCAATTCTGCAAGTGTTCTAATTTACTATCGCAGTTTTCTAGCTGGTCTAAAACCATTTTTGACGTAAAGGGACACTTTTTGGTTGCTATGGACAATCTCCAGTTTCCAGCCAGAAAGAACAGTATATATAATATAGAACTGCATGCAGGGCATAGGACAAAGCACTGGGGACAAAAGGGAAGTGAAATTATTTCATACAGTACTGTAATCTGCAAGATTACAGTACTGTATGTGTTATGATTTTTACAGTTTTTTAAATTTGCCGCCAGGCTCCGCCCCCGTGCGTCGCGACGCTCGCAGGGAACGGAGCCTGGCACGGAGAGGCTTCGGGCAGAGGACACAGCCCGCAGACACAGCGGGGGACATCGCAGGATCCCGGGGACAAGGTAAGTAACGCCGCACCAGGATCCTGCAATGCGATCCCGGGTGTGGCTCGGGGTTACCGCTAATGGTCCTGATTTTTAACCCCGAGCCACACTCGGGAAAACCGCCAGGGGGGTTAACTTAGTCCTTCCATATTTTATCCAAAATAAATAAAACTGGCTGTATTTGTACTTTAAAAAGGCTCACAAGTAGGGTTGCCACCTTTTCTTCAAGTCATACCCGAACACTTTAGCGGTGCACTGCAATTTCTTTTATAGTATAAACTATACATATATTTTGCTATTAAATAACATTTCTAATCATATGAAGTTAATAACAAGAGTCCCCCTTTACATCAGAGTCTACAGGGTTTCCCTTTTACATCTGAACTCGCAGAGTTCCCTTTCACTGTAAGGGGGGACTCTGCAGACTCTGATGTAAGGGAGAACTCTGGGGCCTCTAACATAAGCAATGCTCTGGGAACCATGGTTTAAGAGGGGACACTGAGAACTCTGATGTATGGAGAAGACTCTGATGTAAGGGGAAACACTGTGGCCTCTAGTGTAAAGGGGAACTCTGATGTAAGGGGTGCTCTGAGAACCCTGATTTATCTTATGCCCCGTACACACGGTCGGATTGTCCGACGGAAAATGTGTGATAGGACCTTGTTGTCGGAAATTCCGACTGTGTGTAGGCTCCATCACACATTTTCCATCGGATTTTCCGACACACAAAGTTTGAGAGCAGGCTATAAAATTTTCCGACAACAAAATCCGTTGTCGGAATTTCCGATCGTGTGTATACAAATCCGAAGCACAAAGTGCCACGCAAGCTCAGAATAAATAAAGAGATGAAAGCTATTGGCTACTGCCCCGTTTATAGTCCCGACGTACGTGTTTTACGTCACCGCGTTCAGAATGATCGGATTTTCCGACAACTTTGTGTGACCATGTGTATGCAAGACAAGTTTGAGCCAACATCTGTCTGAAAAAATCCTAGGATTTTGTTGTCGGAATGTCCGATCAATGTCCGACCGTGTGTACGGGGCATAAGTGTACTTACTCAGATGCAGGAGAGAGAAGAGGGGAGACTTCAGTCACAGACAGAGATGGATGGTGAGCTCACTCACCTCTTGGCAGTCAGCACCTCTCATCCAGATGTATCTGAGGCTGCTGGACTTCAAATTTCCAGACCCAACTTTCCTGGGATGTCCAGTCTGTATCTCTCTGCTTGGCTGTTCAACATCCTGGTTCCTCCAGTCCGGACTCCTACTCCCCTACTTACCTGACCTCATAAGAATATACATATATATATATATATATATATATATATATATATATATATATATATATATATATATACACACCTATTTGTATATCTACATTAAGTCCTTAGCCTTCTGGACCCCAGCTCACCCACACATGCCGCACCGGTTTTTGGGGTGCGACAATTTCCAGTGTACTTGGGGGCATTGCTTCCCCCTGGCATTCTTTTGATACAGCCCAGGGGATTCTTGATCCAATTTTTGAGTGGACGTTGCTGGGAGGACACCCGTGAGGCTGCTTTTAATCATATGGATACCTTTGCACTATCAATGCCTTAGAAATGTACTTTCACTAAATGAACCCTGATGAAGGAAAAGTTCTGAAACGCGTTGGTTCTGTGAGATTATGCATTTCCAACAATGGTTCTTTTTCATGCATTGTTTTCAAATTTGTATCCATATTTATGTTTATTGTTCATACATGTGATTTTTGTATAAACGTTTTTCTGCTTTATATTTTTGTCATATAATAAATTATTTTTTATTGTAATATTGTGTGGTAGTGCCTTTAAAATACCACCCTAGGGGACTTTTGCTTTTTCTATGCACTTGGAATGTGGCACACCCATGGAGGCTACTGCCTGTCAGAAATCTTTCTCAACTTTCCTTTTCTGAGGCACAGCGCCGGGGATTGGAGTGTGGGCAGACACAGAGGGGTATGGGTGGGGGGAAGAGGTGCAGATCAAGCCCTCTTTCCTCTACCGTCTGTGTGTTTGGGGGGGTTGTTAGTACTGGCTTTGGACAGTGTGAAAGAGTGTAACAGACACTCTAAGCTGAGACGACTGCAGCCAGCAACCCTGCTGGGAAGTCATAGTCCAGTCTAAATAATGTGTTCGGGTTTCAGGCAGTCTGAAACCTGGACAAACAATTCCAAACCCAAACTGTCCGGGTGAATCCTGGACAGGTGGCAACCCTACCCACAAGTTATTCAAAAATGGAGCAAAGGGAAGGTATTGACAATACTAACCAATCAGATTCCTGCGGTAGAAACATAGGACATATAAGAGAAAAGACCAAGTGGTCCATCAAGTCCACCCATTTTTTTTTTTAATTAAGCTCTTATTTATCTTGAATGGATTAGAAAATGTAAGCATTCCACTTTTATGTACAGACAACAATGCCATTTCTTTGACATTTTTAGTAACATTACTCTTTTATCAGTACTTCATTATTTTACATGTATACTGCAGAATATAATTAGATGTAATAGCTCACCAGATTGGAATTTCTGTGACGGCTTCAAGGACGGATACCTGGATCTGTTCCTGCAAAATACTATTCAGTCACAGCCAGTAGGATGCGCCCTTGAACTTTATTAGTACAATGGACTTACTAATTGGTTGATTGTCTAACAACAGATGTTGCCCAGTAGTAGAGCAATACTCATTACCAGTGTTGTTGTATCTCTTGTAATTAATGTATCTAATTTACTTAATTGATTTATAACTTTCACTGACAGGTTATGGGTTGTATGAAATATACAAAGGTAACAATTCTTTTGTTCTTTTACATAAAAGAAACTAAAGTCTAAACTGTAATATAGTGTAAAACGCATGGGGCTGGCTGGTTTGTTTTGTCATTAATTAGAAAGATGAATTAGAAATATTGATTATCAGTAAGGATATAAAATTTTATTCCGGGAAATGTAAGTGTATTTTCAATGTGTTTTAAAAGTTCACACGATAGAAAGCTTATGTTTAACCACTTCAGCTCCGGGAAGGATTTACCCCCTTCCTGACCAGGCCATTTTTTGCGATACAACACTGCGTTACTTTGACAATTGCGCGGTCGTGCGACACTGTACCCAAATAGAATGTATGTCCTTTTTTCCCCACAAAAAGAATTTTCTTATGCCAGTATTTGATCACCTTGGCGTTTATTTTTTACGCTATAAACAAAAAAAAATATTTTGAAAAAAAAAAAACAATACTTTCTGCTATAAAATATTTCCAATAAAAAAATTAAAAAAATAAAATTTCTTCATACATTTAGGCAAATATGTATTCTGCTACAAATGTTTGGTAAAAAAAATCCCAATAAGTGTATAATGATTGGTATGCACAAAAATTATAGCGTCCACAAACTATGGGATAGATTTAGGGACTTTTCATTTCTTTATTTTTTACTAGTAATGGCGGCAATCAGAAATTTTTAGTGGGACTGCGACATTGCGGCGGACAAATCTGACATTAAGCGACGCTTTTTTGAGGACCAGTGACACTAATACAATGATCAGTGCTAAAAAAATGCACTGACACTGTATAAATGACATTGGCAGGGAAGGGGTTAACATCAGGGGCAATCAAAGGGTTAACTGTGTTCCCTATGTGTGCTTTCTAACTGTAGGGGGAGTGCTTTGACTAAAGGAAAACAGAGACCCATGTTTCATGAGATCTCCATTTTCCTTTCTGGCAGAACAGCGGTCTGCCTTGTTTACATAATCACATTTACTTCTGCCTATTTAAACAAAGCACTCCCCCTACAGTTAGAAAGCACACATAGGGAACACAGTTAACCCTTTGATTGTCCACTGTTCTGCCTCTCTACGAACGATTGCTGGGTTCCCGCCAGACCCATTGATTGGCTTTACTGTGTCCCATCATAGCGGGAGCGGGGCTCCGGCGGTGCGGGCGCCTGAGAGCCAATCACGTACAGGTTCGTGATTTTGCGCTAAAGGGCCTCCCTGCCACAGTATATGTACATGGGGCAGTCCTTAAGCGGTTAAAGTGTTTGCAAACCTCAGACATGAAATATGAACAAAGCATATCATTCTATAGTGTGTACTTGTCTCAATTAAGAGCACTAAGGGGTTGACTAAAGGCAAATAGACTGTGCAGTTTGCAAAATGCAGTTGCACTCTACAAGTGCAGTTGCTCCAGAGCTTATTAAATGAGCTCTGCTGACTTCTATCATCCAATCATGTGCAAGCAAAAATGCATTTTTTTTTTTTAATTTTCCTTGCATGTGATTGGGTATTCTTTGCAAAGTGAAGCTTCACCTAATTTACTAAGCTCTGAAGCAACTGCACTTGCAGAGTGCACAGTCTATTTACCTTTAGTACAGTTGCTCGACAAGCTTTAAGTCTAGAAATATCTATTAGACATGCGCGGTTCGTTTCGTTCCAGATTGAAATTTTTAGACACATTTTTTTTTGTTTTTTGGAAATTCTGATGTATCCGTATTTCCGAATTACAATAGCAATAAATGTAAACGAATCTAAAATAACGAAACAACATTTTGGACGAAAATTCAAATAGTTTTCGATTCAAATTTGAATTTTTTTGGAATAACATTCGAATTTGAATTTCCAAAGAGAATAATATAGAATAGGAAATAAAGAAATAGATAGAAACAAATAGAATAGAAAATATAGGAATAGAATAGAATAGAATAAAAAATAGAATAAACCATCTTCTGAAATTCGAGTTTCAAATAACATAAATTTAATTTTGAATAGAATAGAAAATAATAGACTAGAATAGAAAAAAATAAATAAAATAGAATATAACCTTCTTTCAAAGTTCTAATTTTGAATAGAATACATTTGAATAGAAAGAAAAGAATAGAATAGAATGCAAAATAATAGAAAATAAAAGAATATAATAGAATTTAAAAAAAAAACAATAGAATAGGATACAATAGAAAAAATATAATCATTTCCCAAAATTCAAATAGAATAAATTCAAATTTGAATAGAATAGAAAAGAATAAATTAGGAAAGGATAGAAAATAATAGAATAGAATAGAATAAAAAAAGATAGAATAAAAAAACTATAGAATACAATAGAATATAACCATCTTCGGATATTAACATTTTGAATAGATCAAATTCGAATTAGAATAGAATAGAAAATAAAAGAATATAAAATATATAATAGAACAGAATAAACAATAAAACAGAATAGACTAGAATAGAATGAATATAACAGTATAACAATTTTCCAAAATTTGCATTTTGAATAGAATAAATTTGAATAGAATAGAAAAGAATATAATATAATAGAGAAGAAAAGAACAGAAAAAAGAATAGAATAGAATAGAAAAAAACAAACACATTTAACTAAATGAATTTATGCAACTAACGAATCGAAATGAAATAAAACTATATAAAATAAATATTAAAATATTATAAAAAATAAAAAATTTGTTTTTCGTTTTGCACATATCTAATACCAATTAATAAAAGAGTTGTCACATATACCCATCTGTTAGATGTGCAATTGCCAGATCTCTGAATCCCTGAGCAACCACTGCTAATCGAATGGATATATAAAAAAAAAAAAACACACACATATAAGTCACAGTTGGATGGATCAGTACGACCCTCTGATCATAAACCCCCAGACTTTCTAAGATTGCTTCTCATACTTATCTAATAGCCCTCAAAGTATACTCCCAAAAATCAGACATGACCTTTAGATATACATTTATAACAACTGTCCAAAAAACACTTCACTCTGCTTTTGCTTACAGTTTAATAAAAAGAAACTCATGTTATGTTGTTCAGATGACAAGCCCAGAAAAGACATGTGCAATTCGTTTAGTTCCAAATTCGTTTTTCAATTAAATTTGACAAATTAGTTAATTCAGAAATATTAGAATTAACGAAAACCCACTTAACAAATTTTTCCGAAAATTTGCAAATTGGGAAATTTGTAAATTCAAAAATTCGAAAATCAGAAAATTAAAAAATACGAAAATAAGAATGAAAATCCGAAATTCAAAGGAACGAAAATCCGAAAATTCGAAAACCTGGAAATGTGAAAATCCGAAGTAATAACTAACTAATAATAATAGCTATTACTAACTATTCAATTACAGGTATTGGAATTTCCTTTCAAATTTGGCTGTTAGTGAACGTAACGAATACGAATTCATCCAAAGTTGCGAATTATCCAAAATAATGAATGACGCATCTAAACGATATGGAATGTAACAAATTAATAATAATAAATAATAATAATAATGCAAATGTATTATTATTATTTATTGTTATTAATTTGTTACGTTCCATTAATTTAGATGCGGCATTCGTTATTTCGGATAATTCGTAACTTTGGATGAATTCGTATTCGTTACGTTCACTAACAGCCAAATTTGAAAGGAAATTCCAATACCCGTAATTTATTAGTTAGTTAGTTATTATTTCAGATTTTCGAATTTAAGGATTTTCGAACTTCGTAAATTTGTAAATTCAGAACTGACAAATTTCCGATTTTTACGAATTTACGAATACTGCATCTAAACTAATGGAACGTAACTAATTCAAATTTTTTCGAAGTTACGAATTTATTCAAAATAACGAATTTCGATAATGACAAATGACACAAAAAAATTAAAAAATGAATAAAACTAAAACTAACACATTTTTTAGGCAGTGTGCATCTCTAGTCCAGAAATAGTTTTTCAGTTATATACTTACTTATATCCTTGCCAGATTGGACACAATACAATACAATTTTTATTTTTGTAAAATATACTACAGGTCTTGCATTGCATTGTACTGGGGGAAAATGCCATAATACAATCTGGAATGATATTTTATTACATAAAAAAGAAAGAAAAATTATATTTACAAAACACTATACATTCATGTGTTCTACTTTCATTGGTGCATTTCTTTGTGGGTGTTCTTAGATTGACCCTGCTGCTATCCTAATTTGTCCTGACTTGCTTGAAGTCCACCTGCCCTGCCCCCGCTGTGACTCCTGATCTTACCCTTGCTTCTTGTCCTGATTTAACATTTGTTCATGACCCTGGCAACAGTCTTCTCATCCTTCGACTCCATCAATGCCATGCTGGTTTTTACCCACATTGCTTTATTGACTACTCCATGGGGTTGATTTTAGACATGTGCACTGCCGAAAAATGTACTCGTTTTCATTTTGGTTTCATTCTTTTTTTGTTTAGTTTTTTGGGTCATTTATTATGATCAAAATTTGTTATAATCGGAAATTCGAAAATCCAAAATCAGAAAATGTAAAAATCCGAAAATCTGTAAAAAAAGAAAAACTAAAATAATAACTAACTAATAATTACTAACTATTAAATTTTAGGTATTGGAATTTTCCCTTCTAATTTGGCTGTTAGTGAACGTAACAAATACACATTTATCCGAAATTACGAATTATCCGAAATAACAAATGCTGCATCTAAATGAATGGAACGTAACCAATTAATAATATTAAAACATCTTTATTATTATTATTATAATTATTATAATATATTATTATTAATTAATTCCATTCCATTCGTTTAGAAAATCTAAAATAATAACTAACTAAAAATGACTAACTATTAAATTATAGGTATTGGAATTTCCCTTCAAATTTGGCTGTTAGTGAACGTAATGAATACGAATTTATCCGAAGTTACGAATTATCCGAAATAACAAATGCTGCATCTAAATGAATGGAACGTAACCAATTAATAATATTAAAACATCTTTATTATTATTATTTATTATTATTAATTAGTTTTGTTCCATTCGTTTAGAAAATCTAAAATAATAGCTAACTAATAATGATTAACTATTAAATTATAGGTATTGGAATTTCCCTTCAAATTTGGCTGTTAGTGAACGTAATGAATACGAATTTATCCGAAGTTACGAATTATCCGAAATAACAAATGCTGCATCTAAATGAATGGAACGTAACCAATTAATAATATTAAAACATCTTTATTATTATTATTTATTATTATTAATTAGTTCCGTTCCATTCGTTTAGATGCGGCATTCGTTATTTCGGATAATTCGTAACTTCGGATAAATTCCTATTCATTATGTTCACCAACAATTTTCAGGTTTTCAAATTTTTGGATTTTTGTTCTTTTGAACTTTCGGATTTTAACTTTACTGTTGTCTTATTTTTTAATTTAAAAAAATGTATTTTTTTCCAAAAAAAAGTGCACTTGTAAGACCGCTGTGCAAGAACGGTGTGACAGAAAGTATTGCAACGACCACCATTTTATTCTCTAGGGTGTTAGAAAAAAATATATATATAATGTTTGGGGGTTCTAAGTAATTTTCTAGAAAAAAAAAATATTTTAACTTGTAAAAACTGAGTCTAAAAAATAGGCCTGGTCCTTAAGTGGTTAAATATCTAAAACAGCTTTGGGTCATTTTGTGAGATGCTTCATTCCACTTGCCTTATCTATAATTCATTATTCACTCTTAAACCTGGTACACACCTGGGGCGAATATCAGCTAGAGGGTTCAAGACAAACTGGTCGGCATTCGACCTGTGTATACACAAGCCTGTCCAGCAGGAACGACTAGCTTCTGTCGAATGGGCTTCCTGGAAAACTAGTATCTGATTGGCATTCGATCAATGCTGTTAGCCAAAGGCGGTAAGCACTGATCATTGTGTTCTGGCAGGGGCAGTTCCTTTGTCAGAACCCAATAGCTCAGTGGGTATATCACTGTACTAACATTGGATAGTTAGTACAGCAAGCTCCTCCTGAGCTCCTCAGTTTTTTGGGTTTTTAATGTTCAGTCCTCTTTGTTGAACTAAAAAAAAACCTGATAGTGTATATCAAGCATTAAAGTGGAGTTCCGCTTAAAAAAAATAAATAAAAGTCAACAGCTACAAATACTGCAGCTGCTGAGTTTTCATAATCGGACACTAACCTTTCCCAAGGTCCAGCGATGGGGGGGAACGAAGTCCCTCTGCTCGGTGGCGCCAGCATTGTAACTGTGGGCGCCCAGATGTGGCCTCACAGACGGGCACCCACTGCGCATGCACATGTGTGAGCCACGCCGCACGCCGCGACTGGCTGAGCAATCATCTGGGACCTGTCACGTGTCCCAGATTATTGCCTAGAGAGAGGGGGAGAGCTGATCTCCCTTCCTGCGTCGAGGGAAGTGACATCAGGAGCCCAGGCGCGGAAAGAGGCAGATTACGAGGGATCCCCTAGCAACAGGCATTAAAGAAGTGAGTAAAAAAAAAATTCTCCAAATGTTTTTTTTTTTTCATGCACATTAATGATTTTTTTTTTTGGGTGGAACTTCACTTTAACCACTTCAGCCCCGGAAGGATTTACCCCCTTCCTGACCAGAGCACTTTTTGCGATTCGGCACTGCGTCGCTTTAACTGACAATTGCGCGGTCAAGCAACGTGGCTCCGAAACAAAATTGACGTCCTTTTTTTCCCACAAATAGAGCTTTCTTTTGGTGGTATTTGATCACCTCTGCGATTTTTATTTTTTGCGCTATAAACAAAATAAGAGCGACAATTTTGAAAAAAATGCATTATTTTTTACTTTTTGCTATAATAAATATTCCTCAAAAAATATATTAAAAAACATTTTTTTTCCTCAGTTTAGGCCAATATGTATTTTTCTACATATTTTTGGAAAAAAAACATCGCAATAAGCATTTATTGATTGGTTTGCGCAAAAGTTATAGCGTTTACAAAATAGGGGATAGTTTTAAGGCATTTTTATTAATCATTTTTTTTATTAGTTTTGGCGGCGATCAGCGATTTTTATCATGACTGCAACATTATGGCGGACACATCGGACATTTTTGACACATTTTTGCGACCATTGTCATTTATACAGCAATCAGTGCTATAAAAATGCACTGATTCTTGTGTAAATGACAATGGCAGTGAAGGGGTTAACCACTAGGGGGCGGGGAGGGGTTAAGTATGTCCTAGGGGAGTGATTCTAACTGTCAGGGGGATGGGCTGTGTGTGTGACGTCACTGATCTCTGCTCCGATGACAGGGAGCAGAGATCGAGTGACACTGTCACTAGGCAGAACGGGGAGATGCTGTTTACAACGGCATCTCCCCGTTCGTCCTCTCCGTGAGGCGATCGAGGGTATGTCCGCGGTGATCAAGTCCGTGCCATTCTGCCGACGTATACTGTATCTACAGGTCGGTCGGGAACCGGTTAAAGTGATGTCCAGGCATTACCTAAATTTACCCTGAAATGTCTTAGCATTTTTTTAGACCCCCTTTAACACTGAGGCGCTTGCAAACTGACTAGAAAATGCGGAGCGCTTTTGCAGCTCTTTTGAGATGCTTTTCAGGCGCTTTTGAGGACTTTTTTGAAGGTCACACGACGCAAGAAACTGCTGCAAGAACCATTTTGAGGTGCTTTTGAAACACTTTTCAGGTGCTTCCCATTCATTTCAATGGAGATTGGCACTTTTGAGGAGCTTTTTTTTTTTAGCTCTCCAAACATGCCTCATTTAATTCCATAAAGTATTTTTGTGTCTTTAGGGCCCCTCTGGCATGCAAGGATGTGTTTTGTCATCCTTGTAGCATTTGGGAAAGAATATTTCTTCTCACAATATTTGCAAATTACAGCTTTGCGTATCAGCAGAAATTGCACTGTGGAAATGTTTCCAAACTCTAGATGTTAGTCTCTCCATTTTATTGAGAGGAGGAAAAGAAAAAAAAAACAATTTACTGACTAGACTATAAGGAAACATTATGAAGTGATGGTGGAGAACAGTAATAGGAACTCTAAGATTAAATAAAATACATTCATTTGTCAGACTGATGTACCCTCTTACCTGTCAATTAAGGACTGAGAGGACAGAAACTATCATCTACTTTATCCCAACAATCACACAACTGTAGGAAGTACAGGATAGAGCCCACAAGCAAACTAAACTGGAGTCTTTCCCCTGCAATGCTCCCCTCGTGGCAGAAATGTATTTCTTTTGTTTGAGAACTGCATTGAGATGTACAGTGTTACTTGAATTGTATGCCAGGATTTGCTTGCCTTCAGCTGAGATAACGCGCAATAATTTAAGACTATGTATAGTCTCTGAAATTTTTCATTCGGGTCTTCATGTTATATAGTTTGAATACCATGTCATAGATATATTACTTATCATTGTAAAAGAACATATTCTATTCTTTCACCAATTTTTCCGGAAAAACAAAACAAAAAGGGCTTTAAAAAACATGGAAGAAAACAGTTTTTCCCAATTTTTAATTTTTTTTCCAGGCTTTCCCATCTCTAGTTGAGGGCAAAACCTACGGTAGAAAGTAGACAGATGTCAAATTGGGAGCAGCGGCTGTGTCCGTGCAGCTGCTGCATCTCAATTGATATGAATAGGAATGCCTGCATTGGGATGCATGCAATGCCTGTGCATCCCTATGTGGGTAAACATGGGCCTCACATGAATGTACACTGTTGCACACCTGTGTGAATGAGGCCATAGAGGCCACCACTAAATGCATAAATTACAGCTGCAGAAGCCAGGGGTGTGAGTAGGCCAAATCTTCCCTTTTTATTCTTCTTGTGAATGGCTACTGATGAGTTGACCCCAGAAGAGGCAACTAAAATACTCAACTGATTCCACGCTTTGCTCATTCAGCCTGTGAGGGAGCAATAACATTTAAATAGCGGAGTAATTCTCTTTCCTCTATTGCAATCCGTCCACTTGTGTGCTGTTGCCAGTGACGTCAGCGAAGTGTTGTATGACGTTTAGCTCTTGTGTACATGAGCGTGCAAATAAAACCTATGTCTACACATAGCTTTTTTTATTTTATATTAGTCACATGAGGCCTTTAATCCACAGTTTCTGTTTTTTATCCACTTTACCTGGTATGTCATTGAACCTCAAGTGCTTGAACTGGGCAGATGCCTGCTGCTGCAGGCATCACCCTGGTACCATTTTTTAGAGCCAACGGTCAGCTCTCTTGTAATAGCAATGTCAGGGCTGGGCTCAGCCCTTCCTCCTCAAAGCTGGCCGCTCAGCAGTCGGGTAATTGCTAGCTCCTATCTCTTCACAGTGACTCACGTGTTGATGATATCCTGCTCGTCAGTCCTGCCTACTTAAGCCGGCAAGTCCAGATGATCTCTGCCTTCGCCTTGGTTACATCTCTGGAGACGCTTTCCTGTGTTCCTGTTAAAGACTTGCTTGGCTGACATTCCTTCTGGCTCCAGATCCCGCTTGCTGTTTTACTACGCTAATCTCTGGTACCCTGACGGATAGTCTTGTCTGACTATCCGTACCGGTTCCTGAACTCTGGTTATGTTTTGACTACGTTTACTCGGTTTACCTTTTTTTATTATTATTAAACAAGTATGATTTAACTGTACTTCTGTCTCAGTCTGATTTGTGGTTTCTGACAAGCAATCAGAACGCAAAACTAGCCACTCGACTGCTGTTACAAGCAGTGGGAGGGGACATCTCCCCTCCTGCCACCTTCCTTGGCTTGCTCCGACTCCCCGGTCCCACCAGGACAACACATCCACCTCCTAGTCAGACACCCAAACAAACCAGCTCAGATCAGCTTTGATAGGGTCTCTGCTATGGTAACCCGGAAGTGATGACATGCCATCATTTCCGTTTTACCTGGATGTCAACTGTGCCATTTTTAAAAAAATCTAAAGTATTCAAAAATGTCGATCTTGGTATTTTGAAAGCTTTAAGGAGCAGAGGAGGGATTTAGGGTCTTACAGTGAGATATAAAAGTATTTGATCCCCCCCCCCCCCTGATTTTGTACGTTTGCCCACTGACAAAGAAATGATCAGTCTATAATTTTAATGGTAGGTTTATTGTAACAGTGAGAGATAGAATAAGAACAAAAATATCCAGAAAAAGGCATTTCAAAAATGTTATACATTGATTTGAATTTTAATGAGTTAAATAAATATTTGAACCCTTTGCAAAACATGACTTAGTACTTGGTTGCAAATCCCTTGTTGGCATTTACAAAGGTCAGAAGTTTCTCGTAGTTGGCCACCAGATTTGCACACATCTCAGGAGGGATTTTGTCCCACACCTCTTTGCAGATCCTCTCCAAGTCATTAAGGTTTCGAGGCTGACGTTTGGTAACTCGAACCTTCATCTCCCTCCACATCTTTTCTATGGGATTAAGGTCTGGAGACTGGCTAGGCCACTCCAGGACCTTTAATGTGCTTCTTCTTTAGCCACTCCTTTTTTGCCTGAAAAAATGTGTTTTTGGGTCATTGTCATTCTGGAAGAGTCATCCACGACCCATTTTCAATGACCTGGCTGAGGGAAGGAGTTTCTCACCCAAGATTTGACGGTACATGGCCCTGTCCATAATTCTTTTGATGTAGTGAAGTTGTCCTGTCCCCTTAGCAGAAAAACATCCCCAAAGCATAATGTTTCCACCTCCATGTTTGACAGTGGGGATGATGTTCTTGGGATCATATGCAGCATTCCTCCTCCTCCAAACAGTTAAAGCCAAAGAGCTAAATTTTGGTCTCATTTGACCACAACACTTTCACCCAATTCTCCTCTGAATCATTCAGATGTTCATTGGGTAACTTCAGATGGGCCTGTACATGTGCTTTCTTGAGCAGGGGGACCTTGTGCCGAATTTCAGTCATTCATGCCATAGTGTGTTACCAATTGTTTTCATGGTGACTATGGTCCCAGCTGCCTTGAGATCATTGACAAGATTCACCCGTGTAGTTCTGGGCTGATTCCTCACCGTTCTCATGATCATTGAAACTCCATGAGGTGAGATCTTGCATGGAGCACAAGACTGAGGGAGATTGACAGTTATTTTGTGTTTCTTCCATTTGCGAATAATCGCACCAACATTTGTCACCCTCTCACCAAGCTGCTTGGCAATGATCTTGTAGCCCATTCAAGCCTTTTGTAGGTCTACAATCTTGTCCCTGACATCCTTTGTCAGCTCTTTGGTCTTGGCCATGTTGGAGAGATTGGAATCTGATTGATTTCTTATGTGGACAGGTGTCTTTTATACATTTAACAAGCTGAAATCAGCAGCACTCCCTTTAAGAGAGTGCTGCTAATCTCAGCTCGTTACCTGTATAGAAGACACCTGGGAGCCAGAAATCTTGCTGATTGATAGGGGATCAAATACTTATTTCACTCATTAAAATGCAAATCAATTTATACCTTTTTTGAAATATGTTTTTCTGGATATTTTTATTGTTATTCAGTCTCTCACTGTTAAAATGAACCTACCATTAAAATTATAGACTGATCATTTCTTTGTCAGTGGGCAAATGTACAAAATCAGCAGGGGATCAAATATCTCTCACTGTAAGGCCCCAGATCCTTCCATAAAGAGTACCTGTCACGTGCCTATTGCTGTCACAAGGATATTTACATTCCTTATGATAGCAATAAAAGTGATTAAAAAATTAAAGCAACAGTGTAAAAATTAATGAATTAATAAAAAAAAAAAGAAAATTAACCACTTCAAGCCCTTTTTTTGCGTCACTTTAACTGACAATTGCGCGGTCGTGTGACATTGTACCCAAACAAAATTGACATTCTTTTTTCCCACAAATAGAGCTTTCTTTTGGTGGTATTTGATCACCTCTGCGGTTTTTATTTTTTACGCTGTAAACAAAAAAAGAGCGACAATTTTGAAGAAAAAGCAATATTTTTTACTTTTTGCTATAATAAATATCTCCAAAAAATATATAAAAAAACAAATTTCTTCCTCAGTTTAGACCAATATGTATTCTTCTACATATTTTTGGTAAAAGAAAATCGCAATAAGCGATATTGATTGGTTTGCGCAAAAGTTATCGCGTCTACAAAATAGGGGATAGATTTATGGCATTTTTATTATAAATTATTTTTTATTAGCAATGGTGGCGATATGAAATTTTTATCGTGACTGCAACATTGCGGCGGACAGATCGGACACTTGACACTATTTTGGGACCATTGGCAGACAGCGATCAGTGCTATAAAAATGCACTGATTACTGTGTAAATGTCACTGGCAGGGAAGGGGTTAAACACTAGGGGGCGATCAAGGGGTTAAGCGTGTTCCCTCAGTGTGTTCTAACTGTAGGGGGGATGGGCTCACTAGAACATGACAGAGATCACTGCTCCCGATCACTGGGAGCAGTAGATCCCTGTCATGTTGCTAGGCAGAACAGGGAAATGCCTTGTTTACATAGGTATCTCCCCGTTCTCCCTCTC
The DNA here is from genome assembly GCA_037952835.1 of Lithobates septentrionalis. Lineage (NCBI taxonomy): Eukaryota > Metazoa > Chordata > Amphibia > Anura > Ranidae > Lithobates > Lithobates septentrionalis. The sequence continues at coordinate 589,509 of JBBDGP010001358.1, forward strand.
TGAGCCACGATCGTGGGCCCCCGGTGGACATCGAGTCTGCGGGACTCGCAGGCATGCTCCCGCAGTGCGCGGCAGGTGTGCATGCGTGGCAGCGGCGGCGTGTGCCTGCTTGCCATCGATGATGCAGTGACGTACGGGTACGTCATTTTGCGCACCCGTGCCACTTTGCCGACATATATTGGCGTGAGCCGGTCGGCAAGGGGTTAAAGTGCCCCCATTCACCCATGCTAGCGCACAAAGGCAAACACGTGCGTTGGACCCGCATGCATGCAAACAGCGATCGTCCCACACATGTGAAGTGTTTCTGTGAATATCAGATCATGGGCAGCAATTCTAGCCCTAGACCTCCTCTGTAAATCTAAAGTGGTAACCTGTAAAGGCTTGTAAAGCATCGCCTATGAATAGTAAAATTTGCGTTGTTTGGCAGCGGGTGTGCACAATTTTAAAGCATGACATGTTGGGTATCTATTTACTTGGCGTAACATCATCTTTTATATTGTACAAAAAAAAATAGTTTTATGTATTGGGTTTTTCTGCATTAAAATTATGAAAAAATATTTTTTTACCAAAAATTGCGTTTGAAAAATGGCTGTGCAAATACCGTGTGATATAAAAAAAATTGCAAAACCCACCAATATATTCTCTAGGGCCTCTGCTTCAAAAAAACATGTAATGTTTGGGGGTTCAAAATAATTTTCTAGAAAAAAAAACCCTAAATGTTACACAAAAGTGCCAGAAAAAGCCTGGTCTGGAAGTGGTTATATACAGGCATTTTTTAACTATATTGAAGATTTTTCCTAAGCACAGCCTGTTTAATGAAAAATGGTTATTATTTTCCTAAAGCATTTTTGCAGTAATTCCTATAAATTGTTTCAGTTTAAGTATATTTTGTTATAGTGTTATTTGTATAGACTTCAATAAGTCATTACTCTTCTACAGGAACCTGCAAGTTTATTCAATTTTACCTAAGCTCTCTCTCCTATTAAAAGGAAACTGTGAATCCAGCTGAATTAATTAGAAAACAAATAATTATCTGGCCTAAAGTCACAGGCTGTGACCTATTTTCCAGGCGTGGAATTTCATTAGCCAAAGCTGTGAAGAAAACCCTGCTGTAATGTGAAATATTAAGATGAATGGTATGAGCTGTCTCTTGTGTTGGTGATGCAATGCACCCCGGTGAGATTTAGTGGTCTTCTGCACGAATAAATCATGAATGATCTTAAAGGGAAGGTATTATGTATTTTCAGTAAGAATGTATAATGAGTTATTACTCATCTTTTACCATTATCTTGAGTGGGAGTATCAAGAGCAGGTAAAGTAATCATTATAAAGTATTACTTGGCTGAACAGAATTTTAAACTATTCAGGCATTGATGGTTTTGTATTAACGGACAAACTTCAGTATTAAGGGGAACCAGATAGGTAACCTCAGATTGGAGTTGTTTAAGGAGTACCATCCACGGTATACAAATATAGAAAACACCCTTATTAAATAGTAACCCAAATGCAGTATAATTGAAGTCCAGAATTGGACAATACCCCCCAAAACACCCTCAGTTCAACCACTTCAATACCTGGCACTTATACACCTTCCTGCCCAGACCAATTTTCAGCTTTCTGCGCTATCACATGTTGAATGACAATTGCGCAGTCATCCGACACTGTACCCAAACAAGATTTTTATAATTTAAAAAAAATTTTCCCCCCACAAATAGAGCTTTCTTTTGGTGGTATTTGATCACCACTGGGGTTTTTATTTTTTGCGCTACAAATAAAAAAGCTCTAAAATTTTGAAAAAAAATAAACTTTTTCTTCGTCCCTGTTACAAAACTTTGTAAATAAGTACATTTTCTCCTTCACTGATGGGCACTGATGAGGCTGCACTGATGGGCACTGATGATGAGGCACATATATGCAACACTGATAGGCAGCACTGATAAGCAGCACCAATGGGCACTGATAGGTGGCACTGATATACAGCACTGATTGACACTGATAGGTGGCACTGATGGGCACTCATAGGCAGCACTGATGGGCACTGATAGGTGGCACTGATGGGCACTCATAAGTAGCACTGATATGTGACACTGGAGGGCACTTATAGGCGGCACTGATGAGCACTGATGGGTGGCACTAATAGATGGCACTGATCAGGAGACACTGGCAGGCACCACTGATGGGCACAGAGTGCCATCCCTAATGCGCACTGATTGGCGTCCCTGGTGGGCTCTAGTGGGCTTACCTGGTGGTCATGGGTGGGTGTCCCTGGTGGGCTCAGGTGGGCATCCTGGGGCGGCTGCACTGATAATCAATAAGTGCAGACCCCCCCTGTCAGGAAAGCAGCCGGTTGGCTCTCCTTTACTCGTGCCTGTCAGCGCGAGTGGAGGAAAAGCCGATAAACAGGAAAAGCCGATAAACGGCTTTTCCTGTTTACACTGTGATCAGCTGTGATTGAACACAGCTGATCACGTGGTAAAGAGCCTACGTTATAGGCTCTTTACCTCGATCGTAAATGCGTTGTTTCAGACTGACACATCATACCACCAACCGCTGTGCTGCCCGCCCCCACGGACGCGCGATCACGGCTTATCCTGCTGATGTCGTATGACGCCCAGTCAGGATGACAGAACCATTTTCCGGCCGTCATTTTTCTATATGGCGGGCGGGAAGTGGTTAAAAAACACGTATGACAACGTTGTCACAAAATCGCCGCAGACAGGGCCCAACATTCACACTCATGCTACACACAGCTCACCATGCAAAAAAACCCTACTTCAATGACTATTAAAGCTATAGAGTAGGGAGCTGGGGCCTAGGGACACTCATGCCCACAGTGGGGCTTGTATAATCCAAAGAAAGCAATTGAGATGGACAGTCCAATCAACAGGATCACCCAGACTCTCCGTGTATAGCCTAAAGTAAGGGTGACCTCGGGTCAATAATTTAAACACTCTTAGTGGGGATTGAATCAACATCTAGAGGGGTCCAGCACAGGGTACGGGGGATGCTGCAGCCTGTGATCCCGAAATGTAGGATTCAGTCTACTATTGTGGTATTATGTCTTAGCCGGGTGGCAGTAGATATCAGAACCTTCAGCTTGTTACACCCTCCGCTGGTTCTGTTGGAACGGGTAATGGTAGGTAATACTACACTGATAAAAATGATTCAATTGGCTTGTAACTTTAACATACAAATGTTTTAATTCTCAACATAAAAATAAATGTTAATTAATTTACTTTGATATTTTAAGTACCTTACATAATTTTCATTAGTTCTCAAAACACCTTTTACATTTACAAAAATATTGTATAATATTGGAGTAATCTAGACAAGACATTAAAGGTATGTGCATTTCCATATTCTAATTGAGTTACATTTACTTAAAAAAATGATCTTTTCATTGGACTGAAATTGCGGGACGCATATGTTTGCTAGGGATGGGCCTAATGGGCCCCTGTTTTGGTTCAGACCAGAATTTCCGAACACCACGAACATTCGGACCCGAATAACGAACCCCATTAAAGTCAATGAGACCCGAACGTCAAATATCAAAAGTGCCCATTTTGAAGGCTTAAATGCAAGTAATTGTGCATACAATGGTCAAAGGGGCCCGGGTCCTGCCCTGGGGGACATGGATCAATAAAAAGAAAGTTTGTGAAAAACGTCATTTTTAAATGAGCAGTGATTTTTTTATTTTTAAAGTGAAAGCCTAAAAATGAAAAATTCCTTCCAACATAGTGCCAGGGGAGTCTAACTATAAAGTGGCAGATCTGTACCATGTCTAGAATCTGCTGCAGAAATAATTGAATTTATAAAGCCAAAAAAATGACATTTTTCCTGCAAGCTGCCTTTATTTTGCTCAGCAACAGTTGGGGAGCCAGTGTGTATAATGATATATATGACCAAAAAAGACTGCGCTAGCAACAAAATAAATTAAAATAAAAGAGTGTCAGAACCAAATGCACTATAAAAAGGAATGTGGTGAATAAGACAAAATGTTATATGACAGAAAAGGTAGAATAGGATATATATCTAACACAACACACCATGTGCTAAATAAAGGCATGCACGCATGCACTAACAAAATACATAGCTCATATTATCAAAAAGAGTGTACATAATAAACATGTGCAACTGTGGAGTGATATGGGTGAGCCTATCACTGCACTTGAACAAAAAATATATATAAATGTATGTACTCTCCTAGTTTTGCAAGCACCAATATAGATGACACTGATGTGGACTTCTAGGAAAATGCTAGGTGAAATAGTAAACGAAAAAGTCACCAATAACAAAATTGCAAACTAAAAGTATTAAGTTGGATGAAAATCTTCCATATTAGAGACAATTGGCAGACTACCAGCTATCCAGTCCGTGTAGTGAGCAGGACAAACGGTAAGCTGATGTTGGAGATGCCCGGAAGAAACCTTTGGAGGACCACAAAGACTCGCGTTCCGCAAAAAAAGGAAGAAAGAAAGGTATATGGTGTAAAACCTTACGGTACCATAGGGTCACCTGCGCATATATGCGCTAGTCACGGGACCGGGATGCAGAGCAGGCAATCAGATACTAGGTCGGTTCGCCGCTGGCCAGTGTGCGTTCCACCAACTCCAGGAAGTGATGTCACTTGGTTGCTAGTTTAGCGTAGGCAGGATGTTGCGTCGACGCGTTTCGCCCCTCCCCCAGGGCGTTATCAAAGACTTAACTAAGACTTGGTTAAGTCTTTGATAACGCCCTGGGGGAGGGGCGAAACGCGTCGACGCAACATCCTGCCTACGCTAAACTAGCAACCAAGTGACATCACTTCCTGGAGTTGGTGGAACGCACGCTGGCCAGCGGCGAACCGACCTAGTATCTGATTGCCTGCTCTGCATCCCGGTCCCGTGAGTAGCGCGTATATGCGCAGGTGACCCTATGGTACCGTAAGGTTTTACACCATATACCTTTCTTTCTTCCTTTTTTTGCGGAACGCGAGTCTTTGTGGTCCTCCAAAGGTTTCTTCCGGGCATCTCCAACATCAGCTTACCGTTTGTCCTGCTCACTACACGGACTGGATAGCTGGTAGTCTGCCAATTGTCTCTAATATGGAAGATTTTCATCCAACTTAATACTTTTAGTTTGCAATTTTGTTATTGGTGACTTTTTCGTTTACTATTTCACCTAGCATTTTCCTAGAAGTCCGCATCAGTGTCATCTATATTGGTGCTTGCAAAACTAGGAGAGTACATACATTTATATATATTTTTGTTCAAGTGCAGTGATAGGCTCACCCATAACACTCTTTTTGATAATATGAGCTATGTATTTTGTTAGTGCATGCGTGCATGCCTTTATTTAGCACATGGTGTGTTGTGTTAGATATATATCCTATTCTACCTTTTCTGTCATATAACATTTTGTCTTATTCACCACATTCCTTTTTATAGTGCATTTGGTTCTGACACTCTTTTATTTTAATTTATTTTGTTGGTAGCGCAGTCTTTTTTGGTCATATATATCACTAAAAGTGTAGCACTTTTTGTTTCTGCTGCTGCAACAGGCTAGTTTGATCAACACTATACCACTTATTATTTGCGAGCGCTGGTTTTTATGTTTATATTTATAGTGTGTTTAATGAGGCCACAATGTAGTGCACTGGGAACAAGATTAGGGATTTGTTGGATACATTCTGGTGTCACTTTGACTTTGGATAGGAGTAACAGGTGCGTTAAAATTGGTCTTTGAGTGTCGTGGCGCCTTCCCACCGTAACCCTATAGAGATAATCTTGATGAAAGCAAGAATTTGCCTTGCTGTAAAAAATTGCAATGATATGCACCTATCAAACAGGTGCAGAAAAATTGGTCTTTGGGTGTTGGTGGTGCCTTCCCACCGTAACCCTATAGAGGTACAGTGGAACCTCGGATTGTGAGTAACAAGGTTAACGGGCGTTTCGCAATACGAGCACTGTATTTTTAAAAATCGTAACTCGGTTTGCGAGTGTTGTCTCGCAAAACGAGCATGATTCAGGCCAAAGCGGTGTGCAGTACCGCTTTTGGCCTGAGGTGGGGGGGGCGCCGGAGCCGAGCAGAACCGAACGTCGTCGATCGCAGCCGTTCTGCGCCATTCGGAAATGCACGGAAAGTGCTGTCCTCAGCAAATCTCGGGTAGGAAGTCTTTCCAAGGTTTGCCGAGGTCAGCCGAAGTGTCCTCGGGCCTTTTCGGCCATTTCCGAGGCTCTCCGGCGCCCTCCGCCTCTGGCCGCATGCGGTATTGCATCCCATTGAAGTCAATGCAGAACAAATTATTTTTGTTTCCATTGACTTCAATGGGAAAACTTGCTTTGATATGCGAGTACTTTGGATTACGAGCATAGTTCTGGAACGGATTATGCTCGTAATCCAAGGTTCCACTGTACTTTTGATGTAAACAAGAATTTGCCTTGCTGTAAAAAATTGCAATGATATGCACCTGTCAAACAGGTGCAGAAAAATTGGTCTACAGTCTACAGCTGGTGGTGTGCTGCTGGTAGATGAGCTACTAGGACCTTGGACACCCTGTGCTATACCATCATCCCTGTCAGTAGAGGCTGCTGAAAGGTAATGACTCGGTATCGCAGGGACAGACTGAAGTGGGTAAGGAGGAGGAGGAGGGACAGATTTGTGCCCTTTTTGTGTGGCTTTTAGGTGCTCTTGCCAACGGGCTGAGTGGTTGGACGTTAAATGCCTTGTTAGGGATGTGGTACCCAAATGGTTGGTGTTTTTGCCACGTTTGATGTGCCTGTGACACAGTTTGCAGATAGCAACAGTGCGATCTGCTGCAGATGTGTTGAAAAAGGCCCAGACAGCTGAGGTTTGGGGAGTGGGCTGGGAGATAACAGCTGCCGAATGTGATGGCATACGGTGGCTGCTCTCTACTCTTTCTTGATGCCGACCTCCTTGGGGTTGTGCCGCCTTACCTTCAGTTTCCTCCTCTGCTCTATCTGGCACCCAAGTAGCATCAGTGACCTCATCATCATCATCATCATCTCCATCTCCTCCTTCATCATTACCACTGGAGACAACTTGGCAATGCGCTGCGGCTTGGGGAACATGAATGCCAATTTGTCTACCAGTGTTCCTCCCTCTCTCTAGGCTCATGTTCCTGTCATCCTTAACCTCAGAAGCAGCATCTGAATCCAGTTATGGCTGGGCATCATAAAAGAGCAAGTGGCTGACGCTGTGGTCAAATAACTCAGTTGACTCCTCAATGGTTGATGTTAGGGCTATGGCAGAAATAGATGTGGACACAGAGGCAGGTTTATCCACTCTGGCAACTGCAGGGGACTACACACTTGTCTCTTCTTGTGTGACAGAGGATGAGGAGGATGAGGAAGGTTTAGTAAGCCAGTCCACCACCTCCTCTGCATGCTGTGGCTGGATAGCACGGGCAAACTCACTAAACAGAGAAAATTATGCCCTGCCTGAGGACTGACCAGCACATTCACCTTTGCCTGTGGACGCATTTGTTGTTGGCCCCCTTACAGTGCCAAGGGAACCTCTGCCTCTCCTTGTTGTCCTCCCAGACAATATTGGGAGGGAGGAGGCAGTGCTTATAAGCAAATGTAAAGGAGAAGTTGAAATCTGTACGTAGATGCACTTTAATCAATGTAAAGAGGTGTTTGGTGCCCTTTAATTTGAGTACTCACACTACACAAACACACTTCCTGGATACAATATAATATACTGCAATATAATGCGCCAAATGTACAGTGATGCACAGAACTATATGGCGTTAAACTGGCAGTAACGCACACAGAAGTAAATGGCGTTAAACTGGCAGTAATGCACAAAACTACATGGCGTTAAACTTGTAGTCACGTACACAGAACTATATGGCGTTAAACTGGCAGTAACGCACGCAAAATAATATGGCGTTAAACTGGCAGTAAAGCACGCAAAACAACATGTCGTTAAACTGGCAGTAACGCGCGCAAAACTATATGGCGTTAAACATGCAGTAACACACGCAAAACGATATGGCGTTAAACTGGCAGTAACGCACAAAACTATATGGCGTTAAACTTGTAGTAACGCACACAGAACTATATGGCGTTAAACTGGCAGTAACGCACGCAAAACTATATGGCATTAAACTGGCCGTACCGCATGCAAAACTATATGGCAATAAACTGGCAGTAACGCACGCAAAACTATATGGCGTTAAACTGGCAGTAATGCACGCAATACGATATGGCGATAAACTGGCAGTAACGCATGCAATACGATATGGCGATAAACTGGCAGTAACTAAAATAGATGGTGTTCAACCGTCACTACACTGAAGCTATCTGAACTGTCCCTGCTCTAGCTATACACTAATGTCAAGATTACTGACACGGTCTCACTACACTACACTGAAACTATCTGAGCTGTCCCTACTCTAGCTGCACACTATGAAAAGCTGAATGATGGTCCTCCTCACTACACTCACACTATCCCTAGACTGACACTAAACTAATATTCTACACTGACAATTGAAGCAAAATAGCACAGTACAGCACACTAACTAATAGCACTGAACAGAGCCTTGTTCTATGTCTCTCCACACCAAAATCACACTGAAAATGGCTGCCATTGGCTGCCATTGAAAGAATACTTTTATACTGTGGGGCGGGAATGAGCCATAATTGGATAAAGTCATGATGACAGTGTCCAATCATGACTCTGACAGTGCTCTGTGCCCTGATTGGCTGAAGCTTTCACTGCTTCAGCCAATTAGGGCTTGCAATGCACTGTTCAACGCCACAATGCATTGTGGTCGGTTCAGGGGTGGGGGGCGAACAAACAGTCGAACGGCCCGTTTGTTCGGCTGTTCTCCGAATGTCCGAACAAGGAAAGTTCGGCCCGAACTTATGCTCAGGCCGAACCGTTCGCCCATCCCTAATGTTTGTAAAATGTGCAACCACACGACTTTTGATGCTGTATATTTTAAAAAGTTTGATGTCTTTTGGAACTTTGAAAGCCTGCACAAGGCAGTTCCCATACGTTTGAGGCCCATCAGGACAAAAGAGCACAACCAGTGACAAGAATTTTTCCAATAGGATAAACAATAAAAAATAAAACAAAACACGTTCTTTCCACATGGGACGAGTCATGTTCAATTCTACCAGACCTCCAGGGTCACCATGTGGACATTCCTTTCATGGATGGGCCCATCATTCAGGCATGTCATTATACCCTGGTGGTCGTCCGCTCCTGCCCCCGGCTGTTTGGCCTCATGATCTCCCACTTAGTATGCCCGATCCATCGGGCGGCACAGTGAGAGACTTTCATTGGTCTGGGTTCTCCCTCCTCAACCCCGGAGGAAGGAGACAAACTATTCCTGGCTATGTCTAGCTATATACAGCTACTGCAGGCTCATATTCTTGAGATACTCTACACCATCCTACTCCTGATGATTGGCTTTAAACGCCATGAAACGCATTGAGTCCATACTCAAGGGTGCCAGGTTTATGGCTTGTATTATGATGAATTCATCTCATTATATTCTGTATAACTTTATATTTTATTATGTACTGTTTATTATTATTACAATCATGTACCAGATTTGTATTCACTATTGTCTCTAGTACCAATCATGTTCTTCTATGTTTATACTTGAATAAATATGTGACTATTGTGCATTGAATATGTTTATATTGTGCCTATATTGTACACACGTAATATTTGTTTGGTTTATCCATTTTAGGGACTACCCATTGGGGATTGGTTACAATCAAAAGTGTTTATTCATTTATTAATATATCTTAGCTACATTATCCTTCATTATAGAGACAAACCTTATTTAAAGTCCCATATCCATTTTTCTTTTACTTGTATAAGAATTTTTCCAGGTTACAACAAAGCCAAGATTCAGATGAGGGACCGCCAGCTGTTAAGCTTAAAAACGTTTTTGTGCCGCAAAAATAAATGTTTCAGCCGGTTTGGTTTTTGAGATATTGCAATTCAAATTCAGATTTTGTAACATCAAGCCCTGCCCACTTTGCACCCAATGTTATTAAAATTTAAAAACAGAGATCGCATTCGTTTGCACTGCATCTGTGCCGATTAGTGCTGCAAAAACAAACGTACATGCTGGTTTGGTTTCAGAGATATTACGCATTATAGTTGATGAAACCTCTCCCACTTTACACCACATGTTATTACATTTTAAAAAACAATTATACAATTGTGCATTTGTGCTGATTTGTACCACAAAAACAAACTTTCTGTTTGTTCGATTTTGCAGATATTGGACATTCAATGTTAGATTATGTAACCTAAAGCCCCACCCACTTTGCACTATGTTATTACATTTCAAAAACAAATCTCCACCCTGGATACCTTCGCCCCCCTCACTACGCACAGAATCAAGCCCTGACCGCTACAACCCTGGCAGACAGACAATACCAGAAGCCTAAAAAAACGTAGCCGCCCTCTGTGGTGTAAGACTAAGTCACAGCAAGATTTCAGCCAATATAAATCTGCCCTCCAAAAATACCATTCCTGCCTCCACACTGCCAAACAGACCTACTTTATCACTCTCATTAACACCCTCTCATGCAGTCCCCGTCGGCTCTTTTCTACCTTTACCACTCTACTTCGCCCTCCATTACCCCCACCCACTAACTTACTCACTGCCCAGAAGATTGCTAATCACTTCAAAAATAAGATTGAGACAATTCGTCTTGAGATCTCCGCTCTACAGATATCTCCCTCACTTTACACTCCTTGTCCTCCTGCACAATCAATACTTCCCTCTTTTAACCCAGCTACTTTAGAGGAAGTCACTAAACTTTTTTCTAACGCCCACCTAACCTCCTGCCCCCTGGACCCTGTTCCTTCTTAAATACTATAGTCATCGTCTGACTCTATCCTACACTTCTTCAACCTCTCACTCTCTACTGGCATCTTCCCCAACCCTCTAAAACATGCGCTAGTCACTCCCATACCAAAAAAGGCTTCACTAGACCCCACCAATCTTAACAACCTAAGACCCATCTCTTTACTCCCTTTTGCCTCCAAATTCCTTGAATGTTTAGTCTACAACTGACTGAGCATCCACCTCATTGAGAATAACCTTCTTGATCCCCTTCAGTCTGGATTACGCCCACAGCACTCCACAGAAACTGCCCTCCTAAAACTCACAAACGACTTACTAATAGCCAAAACCAATGGTCATTATACCATACTCTTACTTTTGGACCTTTCCGCTGCCTTTGATACAGTTGACCACCCCCTCCTCCTCAAAAAACTCAATTTGCTTGGTCTCCATGGTTGCGCTCTCCGTTGGTTCGAATCTTACCTATCGCACCTTCAGTGTCACTTAAAACTCCACTTCCTCCTCTCCAACTTCTCTTACTGTTGGGGTCCCTCAAGGTTCTGTCCTTGGACCTCTACTATTCTCGATCTACACATCCTCCCTGGGTCAGCTGATAGCCTCCCATGGTTTCCACTACCATTTATATGCTGATGACCCCCAAATCTATCTCTCTGGCCCTCAGCTCAGCCCGTCAATCTCCTCACGCATCACTAATTTACTAACAGACACATCAGCCTGGATGTCAAACCACTTCCTCAAACTGAATCTATCTAAAACTGAGCTCTTAATATTTCCTCCCCCACATGCCTCTGCCCTGACTTCTCTGTCAAGATCAATGGCACATCTATCAGTCCGTCACCACATGCCAGGGTGCTAGGGGTAACCTTAGACTCGGAACTGTCCTTTCAATCCCACATACAATCCCTGTCCAAATCATGCCGCCTTAGCCTCTGCTACATTTCCAGAATACGCCCCTTTTTAACTAATGACACCACCAAGCTTCTAATTCACTCCCTGGTTATCTCTCGCCTCGACTACTGCTACTCCCTCCTCATTGGATTACCTTTACATAGACTATCCCCCTTTCAGTCCATAATGAATGCCGCTGCAAGACTCATCCACCTTACCAGCCATTCAGTGTCTTCAACCCCTCTCTGCCAATCCCTCCACTGGCTTCCACTCACCCAACAAATAAAATTCAAAGTACTAAAAATAATTTACAAGGCCATCCATAACTCTGCTCCCACCTACATCACTAACCTAGTCCCAAAATACCAACCAAGCTGCTCTCTTCGGTCATCCCAAGACCTCCTGCACTCTAGCTCCCTTGTCACCTCCTCCCATGCTCGGCTCCGGGATTTCTCCAGAGCTTCTCCCACCCTAATCTATCCATCTTTAGACGATCCCTGAAAACCCTTCTCTTTAAAGAAGCTTATCCTGCTTCTAACACTGTTTTACTTCCTCCATCAGCTCATTCCCCACAGCTATTACCTTTTGTATCAAATGACCCTTCCTTTTTAGATTGTAAGCTCTAACAAGCAGGGCCCTCTGGTTCCTCTTGTACCAAATTGTAATATAACTGTAATGTCTGCCATTATTTTGTTAAGCACTGTGCAAACTGTTGGCGCTATATAAGACCTGTATAATAATAATAATATTTATGCTACCTTGGCAGGAAAAACAAGCATATTGGTATAGTGTATTTTTTTCATATAGCACTCTCATTTTGTATCAGAATGGTTATGGGACTGATTCATGCTTTTAGCCTGAGCTACCCTGAAAACCTAAAATATACCTTTAGAGTTTTTCAGATCTTTTTAGAGCTAGATGTGGGGAATCTATCTTCAAAAGTTCACACTCTAACTGCTTGCCAACCAGCCGCCGTCATTATACTGCAGCAGGTCAGCTCTCCTGCGCAAACCGCCATAGGTGTATGTCGGTCTTTGCACAGAAGATAGTGGGTGTGCAAGCTCGCGGGTCCAAGGGCCCAATGTCTGCCGGTGACCCACGATCGCAGTGTACAGAGGCAGAACACACTTAACCCCCTAATGTTAACCCCTTCCCTGCCAGTGTCATGTATACATTGATCAGTGCACTTTTATAGCACTGATCAATGTAGTAATGTCACTGGTCCCTAAAAAGTGTCATTTGGGGTCAGATTTGTCCGCTGCAATGTTGCAGTCCTGCATTACCAGTAAAAAAAAAATAAAAGTCCCTAAATCTATCCCATAGTTTGTAGACACAATAGCTTTTCTGCAAACCAATCAATATACACCTATGTAGAAGAATATATATCAACCTAAACTGATGAATACATTTGAATACATTTGTTTTTTTATATACTTTTTTTTTGGATATGTATTATAGCAGAAAGTAAAAATTTTTTTTTTTATTTTCAAAATTGTCAGGTTTTTTTTGTTTATAGCGCAAACAAATTTAAATCGAAGCAGTAATCAAATGCCACCAAAAGAAAGCTCTATTTGTGGGAAAAAAAGGACGTCAATTTTGTTTGGGTACAGCATCGCATGACCGCGCAATTGTCAGTTAAAGCAACGCAGTGCCGTTTTACAAAAAATGGCCTGGTTGTTAAGGGGGGGGGATCCTTGAGGGGCTGAAGTGGTTAAAGTGCAAATTACTTTCCTAAAATGCTTAAAAAAAGTTAATACATTCTATATTCTATGTTCTTTACAGATATACTGTATATACATGTGTGTTTTTCAGTTTGATTTGTTAGCTGAGAAAGAGGCATTTTTTTCTTTTTTACAATGTTTATATTTACATTTGATGCTGCTTTAATAATATTACATTTGTAACACTTTATAAATAACAAATGTTAATTTGTTTTGAAAGCTTGTTTTATGAGACTATTCCTTTTAAAAAAAAAAACAAACATATCATTGTATTATTTTTATATAAAAACCTTCAAACATATATCAAATACATTTGGAAAATACGTTTTACCAACTTAAAAGAATTGAGTAAGTTACAAGTTAATATCACTTAAAACTAAGTAACTAAGTAATAGGGCAGCGCAGTGGTGTAGTGGTTAGCACTTTCACCTAGCAGCAAAAGGGTTGCTGGTTTGAATCTGACCACGACACTACCTGCCTGCAGTTTGCATGTTCTACCCTGTGCCTGCGTAGGTTTCCTCCCACACTCCAAAGACATGCTGGTAGGGAAATTGGCCCTGGTATATGCATAAATGTGAGTTAGGGATCTTAGATTGAAAGCTCCTTGAGGTCAGGGACTGATGTAAATGTACGATGTATATGTATAACACTCTGTAAACTGATAGTGCTATATAAGTACTTGAAATAAATAAGTTAATGCATGTGTTCCTAACTTAAACTTTTCTAGAAACTTGAGTTGGCTTTACTTGAACCTATGGTCTAAAAACTGGAAAAATTGAGTTGGCTTTAATGAAACCTATGGTCTATAAACTGGAAAAATTGAGTTGGCTTTACTTGAACCTATGGTCTATAAACTGGAAAAGTTTAAGTTAGCTTTACTTAAACTTATGGTCTATAAACTGAAAAATGTAATTTTTTTTTATGCTATATAAATGAATTTTTTTTTTTTTAACAAAAAGCGCACTAGTCATTTTATTTTGCAAATATTGTCCATCTATTTTGCACTTGTTTGAAGGTCCATTCATTTTGTGTTTATTTCTATTTTTTACTTTGTGGATTTAGGCTCCGTTCACATCTAGGCGTTGCTATTTTACAGGCATGTTTCGGGCGTATTTTTCAGGCGTTATTTCTGGCTTGTTTTGGGCATTTTTGAAGAGTCTTTGCAGCGTTTTTGTACCGGCGTTTTGAAGTTTAAAAGATCACCAACGTAAAAGCATTAAAACGCCTGTAATCTGCCAAAAAGGGAGCTCATGTACTTTTTTGAGCGATGGGCGTTTTGCTTTAGATGACAGAACACTCAGATGTAAACAGGGGCCAATGAAATGAATGGGATTTGTCTTGTTGGGTGTTTTTAGAGCTGAGGCTTAGAGCAGAAAAATGCCCAAAAAACGCCAAGGTGTGAACAGAGCCTAGGAGCACTTGATACATATTTTAGAAACAAGCATTACAATATAAACAAGGCCCAATTGAGCACAAACATCTCATCTATTTAAAGGGCACCACATAGTCACTTATAGCAACAGAACAGCTCCACACCTACTACCCCAAACAATCCTCACTGTAAACCCTACCTAGGTATCTGTATTAGTAGGGGAGCAGTTCGCATCATAACAGACAACGCATAGCCACTTGCACGGGAAAACCTCTTTTTTTTTTCCAATTTTGAAAACAAATAAAACGTTTTTCTTTTCTCTGTTTTCTTAGTTTCTGTTATAAAATTTTGCAAATTAATAATTTTTCTAAATGTAGACCATAATGTGTTCTGCTACATTTCTTTGGTAAGAATAACCCAAATCAGTGTACATTATTTACTCTGTGTATAAGCTGTAGATCTACAAACTATGATATATATATATATATATATATATATATATACTGTATATATATATATATATATATATATATATATATATATATATATATATATATATTAGGGCTGTTACTGATTACAATTTTTGTGTTCAATTAATCATTTTTTTTTAAATTGATTAATCGACTAATTTTAATAAATTATAATGCACATACAGATCCAACAACTTTTATCTGATCTCCTTGCATTGCAACTCTGCATTAGTTAGTGGTAAATGTGGTATACACTTTATCCAATCACCCGACACTAGTTAGTTTCCACAATCCATGACTTAACTTCACAGTTCACACAAATACGTTTTAAATTCAAACTGTAGCACTGACGTATAGTAAGTCGGACATAGCGGGGCATGGCTAGGACGTCACACGTCAATCAAAAGCAAGCGCCGCCATCATGGCAATAGCAGAAGCCGATCCACACGGCAAAAATATCACAGCTTATCAGCCTCTAAGGACAACAATGTTAAAAACGGAGGTTATCAAATTTGCCTACACTTAGCTCACTGAATGATCCCAGTTAACCACATCCATATTTACCATCACTGTCCTGGCTGTCCGGTGACATCACGGACATCGACGTCACCGGATCTCCAACGGAACTCCCTGAAGACTCGGAAGCCGGCGGAGAGGTGATTACCGATCAAAAGAATTTTGATTGATCAAAAAAATTAACGATTAATCAAGGAATTAATCTTTAATTCCCCTAGCCCTAATATATATATATATATATATATATATATATATATATATCAAAAGTATTCACCCCCTTGCCATTTATCGTGTTTTGTTGCCTCACAACCTGGAATTAACACGGATTGTTTGAGGATTTGCATCATTTAATTTATAGAACATGCCCACAACTTTGAAGATGTTTTTTTTTTATTGTGAGGCAAACAACAAATAGGACAAAATAACAGAAAAAATCAATGTGCATAACTATTCATCCCCCTAAAGTCAATACTTTGTAGAGCTATCACAGTTCCAAGTCGCTTTGGATAAGTCTCCATGAGCTTGCCACAACTTACCACTGGGATTTTTGCCCATTCCTCCTTGCAATACTGCTCCAGCTCCTTCAAGTTGGACGGTTTTCACTTGTGAACAGCAATCTTTAAGTACAGATTTTCTATTGGATTGAGGTCTGGGCTTTGACTAGGCCATTCCAACACATTTACATGTTTCCCCTTAAACCACTCAAGTGTTGCTTTAGCAGTGTGTTTGGGGTCATTGTCCTGCTGGAAGGCGAACCTCCGTCCTAGCCTCAAATCACACAGAGTGGTACACGTTTTGCTCAAAAATATCCCTGTATTTAGCACCATCCATCTTTCCCTCAACTCTGACCAGTTTCTCAGTCCTGACTGCTGAAAAACATCTCCACAGGGATGGTGTTCTTTGGGTGATGTGATGTGTTGGGTTTGCGCCAGACATAGCGTTTTCTTTGATGGCCAAAAAGTTCAATTTAAGTCTCATCAGACCAGAGCACCTTCCTCCATACATTGTGTGAGTCTCAAACACGTCTTTTCGCAAACTCAAAACGTGCCAGTTTTTTGCTGAAAGTAATGGCTGTCTTCTGGCCACTCTGCCATAAAGCCCAACTCTATGGAGGATGAAGGAGGTGTGGTTAAGCTTCCGAAACGCGTCCCGATTGGCTCACACATCAGTTGGACTGACAGCTCCTCTCACTACTCCAGCTGGACACATCGTCTTTGGGTAGACATCCAATTTCTGGATATACCATCATGGCCATACAGGGCAGCCTGACACCATTCTCCCTGAACAGACTCCAGGCTCATCTTGCTCCCCACAACAGCTGGCTTTCTTCTCCACCAAGGACTACCACACAGCTCCCAGCTCATTACAATCCACTGCAGACTATTATCCCCTCTCTCCCTCCTCACCCGCTTGTGAGCTCTATTTGTTTTATATGGTATTTTACCTAATAAATTGTGCTACACTATGCTGGTTTGGCGCTTTCTTCCCTTCCCTTCATCATCATATGACTGCTGTGGCGGTGATCAGGGATACTGATTGGTGATTCTGACTGCCTACCCTGGCTGTGCTGCCTGCCTGCAGTAGATGCATTGTGGGCAGGCAGCAAGCAGTCAAAGCGTGTTATAAGCAAAAAAGTATTTGACATTTTGCACAATAAATAACGACTTGCCAAAAAGGGATCACTTTGACAAAGTTGGTTACCTTCAACATGTTGATGATGAGGTTCAGGTTCACCACCACCATAGGTCTTTAAAGCATAACTAAACTCTCCCAAACAACATTAACTATTTTTATTCCTTATGCTGCTAGCATTAGTAAATAGACAGGAAGCTATATTATATTTACTTGTTTTAAACTTTCACATTTTACATTTCTTCAGTTGCTTCCTGCTTTCTGGCCTAGGCTAAAATGATGTTATACCTCCCAGGAGTCTCCATGGGGATAATTTTCTTTCATATGGACAAGGGGCTTTCCCAGTTAAGCACACCCTCCTGACTGTAAAAATTGTAATACATTTTGTAAAAAAGATGTTTAACTTTTAAACATTTTGTATCTCAGTGCCCATAAAGTCCAACATCCAGTTGTCCATATAGTACTCCTGTCTGTATGCCTGAACTAAGGGCAGATAGATTCCATGACTAGAAATGCTAGGGGGATGTATTTCAACGTGATTTCTCAACAAAATAAAGCATGGAGACATGGATGGATGGGGGAGTTTGCTTGGATATTAAAAATAAATAAAATAGTGTTTTCAGTTTGCGGTGCTCAGATATAGTTTAGATCTGCATTAAATAATCACTCAAATATAATAGCAAAAAAAGCAAAAAAAAACTTCTGAAGGCTGATTTTCAGCTCTTTAATAAAATGGAGTATAATTTCTTCTTTTTATATCCCCTTTGAAATGCAATACGATGTGACATTCGCCAATAAGCTAAACAATAACCTTGCTAAACAATCAATAGAACAGGAAGATAATATAACAGCCATTCAGTTATCTGGAAACAAACAGCAAAATAATTCTATCATATTAACATTTAAAGCAGTAATAAACCTAAAAAGCAAGTACATACATATACAGTGTGTGTATATATATATATATATATATATATATATATATATATATATATATATATATATATATATATATATATATATATATATATATATACACACAGTATATACTGATCAGCCATAACTTAATGACCACTGACAGGTAAAGTGAATAATTTTTATTATCTCATTACAATGGCATCTGAAAGTCAGTGGGATGTATTAGAAAGCAAGTAAACATGTTGTCCCTGAAGTTGATGTGTTAAAAGCAGCAAAAATGGGCATCACAGTTTGTTGTGTATGGGGCTGCCAGACTGGTCAGGGTGCCCATGCTGTCCACAGCCAAAAGTACCAACAATGGGCATGTGAGCATCAGAACACAGAGCAATGCAAGACAGTGATTGGGGTTGTTTAACCCCTTCCCGACCAGCCTCCGCAGTTGTACAGCTGCAGGTTGGCTCCCCTGGGCGAACCAACATAACTGTACATCGGTTCGCCTTTTGACCACTAGGAGGCGGGTGCACGCGCCTGCGGCACAACGATGGAGCCGATGCACGTGGCTGGTGGTCGCGATGACCGCCAGGCACGTGCGATCATTCCACTCAGAGACAGAATGGAGATCTGTCAATGTAAACAGACAGATCTCTGTGCTGTCAGGGGTGAGGAGAGTGATCTGTTGTTCATTATAGGTATGAACAATGATTGGTCTCCTCAGCCAGTCAGTCCCCTCCCCCCACAGTTAGAATCACTCCCTAGGGAACAGAGTTAACCCCTTGATCGCCCACTAGTGTTAACCCCTTCCCTGCCAGTGACATTTACACAGTAATCAGTGCATTTTTATAGCACTGATCGCTGTATAAATGACAATGGTCCCAAAAATGTGTCAAAAGTGTCCGATGTGTCCGCCATAATGTCGCAGTCCCGAAAAATCGCTGATCACCGTCATTACTAGTAAAAATAAAAATAATAATAAAAATGCTATAAATCTATCCCCTATTTTGTAGATGTTATAACTTTTGCGCAAACCAATCAATATATGCTTATTGCGGTTTTTACTACCAAAAATATGTAGAAGAATACATATCAGCCTAAACTGAGAGAAAAATTGCTTTTTTTTTTGCTTTTGTTTATAGCGCAAAAAATAAAAACCGCAAAGATGATCAAATACCACCAAAAGAAAGCTCTATTTGTGGGGAAAAAACGGACGTCAGTTTTGGTACAACGGCGCACGACTGCGCAATTGTCAGTTAAAGCGACGCAGTGCCGTATCGCAAAAAATGACCTGGTCATTGAGCAGCCAAATCTTCCGGGGCTGAAGTGGTTAAAGTGGAAGTGGCGCTGGTTCTAATTGTGATAAAATTCCTGCTGCGGCTATTTCACAAAAAAAGGATATGGGCTTTGATAAATACGTGTTCTCAGATATTTGATCTCTACTTCCTCTGCCTCTTCGAAATCCAGCTTGTACTTGTGGTAGCTCTCGGTTCACATTCTGCTGAAGCCTAGCTTGTAGAGTTTTCAGCATAACCTTGCTAGAATGTGAGATGAGATCCATAAAGGGGTTCATTTATTTGTACTATGGAATAATTATATTATAACAGGAGTGGAATAAACAAGGTAAAGAATTCCAAATGGACATGAACATTGCCAGGGAGTATGGCAAGTCAACCTCAGTGTTTAAATTCACATGAGAAAAAATAAAGCCAGCAGGCAAAGTAACCACCAGAAACTAACCAAAATATCACTTCTGGGAACAAAAATTGTTAATTATTTTTAGTAACCAAACTGATGCATATAAATCAGTATTTTTTTTTTAATCATTTAATTTTTAATCGTTTAATTTTTTATTGAGGTTTTCAAAGACAAACACAGAAAAAAAGTTCCACATTTGTAGGGAAAAGTGAATAATGACATATTTTAGATGCAAAAATCAGTAGTGATATTTTAATTACCAGGTTCAGGTATAAAATAAGTGTTAAAACGGTGTTCCAGCTGCAATTTTCTTTTTTTTTTTAATATGTCCATCGTAATCTGGTGCAGGCACCGTCATTCCACCTAAGGGAAACCAGCAGTGGAGGCTTGCGGCTTCACTGCCGGTTTCCGACTGCTCATGCGCGAGTCCCACGGCACTTTGTGAATGGCCAGCTTGTCTTTTGGGACACATACAGGTCCCGGAAGACATCGGGGGGGGCTCGCCGAAGAAGAGGACGTGACGTCCTGGGCCACGGCCTGGCTGAATCGGAAGTACACTTGTACTTCCAAAAAAGGTACTAAAGGAAAAAAAAAAAAAGTTTCACTATCCAAAAATGAGGGGTGGAGAGGTGGTCTTTCTTTTAAGACCACCTCTCAAAAGTGGGTGGAACTCCGCTTTAACTTTCAAAATGACATCAATATAGACAAGTGACATTCGACAATGAGGTGTACAGTACACTATCTAGTATTTCGATTTGTAACTATAAGTCATACCTGTAACAAAGAGGAAGGAATAGGCTTGGGTAGGGTATATTGTTGAAAGAGAGAAAAAAAAAACAAAAAAAAAAAACAAAGTAAAACGTATACTATAATATGCAAACTAGAGAAGATTGAACTAAAGTTATACATCTTGAAGAATTACATTAGGCCTGTGATATCAGTTGACATTTATAGTTGGGTTCTTAGAGAGAAATGTGTCCCAGATGGACCAATTTGCATGAAATTTAGCTCTTTTACCATCTTTATATGCCATCATTTGCTCATGGCCATAGATATCCTCAACTAACCTAAGCACATCTTGCATATTGGGGGCTGAGGATGATTTCCAATTCCGCACTATTATCAGGCGCTCTGCGAAAAGGATATGAATGAACACCATACGTGATGTTGCTGGATATGAGTCAAGATTGATACTGAGTAAGGCCTGTTCTCCTGTGAGTTTGGTAGGGATGCCTGTAACTCTATTAGTTTAGCTACTGTAGTCCAAAAACTACAGATATGCAGACAATACCAAAGCATGTGTGCTAAGGAGCCCACCTGTCCTACTCCGCAACTTCTCCAGCATGTGTTGGGAGTTCCCGGGGAAAATTTAGATATTGTGCATGGGGTAATATATCACCGAAGGTGGATTTTTTGAGCTAACTCTCCAAAGTTAGAGCATTTGGTATAGGAGGTGTTGTGAGCAATAGCTTTCAGCCACTGCTTATCTGTAAAGGAATTATTAAAGTGGAGTTCCGGCCACATACATTTTTTTTTCTTTACAGGGATCCCCTCACACTGCAGTAATAACACACATCAAGTATATCTATATTTGCTAGTGGATATGAATCCTATATTTTTTTTTCTACTTGCGATTTTGAAAATCGTCCTGTGGCCGTTGCCATGATAAGCGTGGGCATATGAAGCCCAATCGCAACCTCTTCCTGGATAAGCAATTGAGAGGTGCATGCTAGGTAACCTCGCACACCTCGCGGAGCATCGCGCATGCACGATGCTCCAGCGGCCGTAGGGCAGATTGTTTAGCAAGTTGCCATAACGGCGGCCGGCGACGGACGAAGGTCCCGCTCTGTTGTTATGGTAACATAGATAGATAGATGGATACGCCTTAAATCGCGTCATTTCCTGTCGGGAAATAACGCGGTTTTTTGACGCACTTCTGCCCACTGACTCCTGGGAAATGATGACTCACATTTCCCAGGAGCACAGGCGAGGGAGGAAGTGATGAGGAGCGCCACGGAGCCGGAAGTGGCAGATTAGGAGCCACCACCTAGCAACAGGGCACTTCTGGTAAGTATAAAAAAAAATTCAGTCCAAATGTTTTTTCTTATTAATAGAGTGCTGTGAAAATGTAAAAATATTTTTCAGTTTTGAACTCCGCTTTAAGTTCGGACTCCCATTGGGTATGTTGTTTAGTTTTAGAAAATGTAAGCTTCGCTTGTAGAGAGTGATAGAACAGAGTTGTGCCCTTTTTTCATTAATGATGTTTTGGTCCAAAAAGCCCATGCAGCTTCTGGAAGCAATAAGCTATGTATTTTTACTTCCTGTAAGCACGACACAATCCGTGCATAGGTCAAGAATGAATTGTCCGGTAAAGAGTAGCATGTAGTTCTTTACAAGGAAGTGTTTCCTCATTCTGAAACATATCTGTAATAAGGATGCCTTATTAGGACGAAACGTCGGGACGGGCTCTGCTGATGCCACTGCGTTGCTTTGATTTTATCCAAACGCGTTTAATGTCTTCTCAAATGTGAGTGACCATTTTAGCATTTTCAATAAATGTTTTACATATAATCACACTATGTGGCCCAATTTTTTTCTCCTTTTGCCATATGTCACACTGAGAGGAACTGCTCACGAATTCCGGTTGCTATTCATATGGTGGATACTCACTGATGTCTCAATCGTCACGGATCCACATCCGATTTTGTCTAGATTGGAAGTAGTGTTTGCTGTACCTCCTTGGGTGTGTTACACCAAAAGCTTGGTTGACTTATCAGGCATACGCCTTGTTGGGTTCAACCTGTCTGGTAAGCCTCTTTCCTTACGATGGTGGATTATCTACAGACAACCAGTTCACATTCATTTATAGTCACCATTTTGATGTCATATATGGACTATATGCACTTTATATACACTATCACTGTTGATCTACACTTCAACAATATTGTGGTTTAATAATATTATTGTATTTGCACTTATGTATAACAAATTTCTCATTGGGATATCTTCACTGTTTTTTTTCATTGCATTAGCGCTGCACTATACTATTTTATTTGGTTTACTTTTTCACAGACTATCTGATGAGCTGGCAGCTACTATTTTTTGTTTAAGACAGCGCGGTTTCTTTCACATTTTTTTATACACATCTGTTATTGTTAGGATACCCTTCGAGGTCCGGAGTTTTAGGTGTAAATCTGGAATGGTAAAATAGAGAGACTCAAGGGGTATGGATATGGAAGATAATTGTGTTGTTTTGTCTCCTTTCATTTTATAGTATTCCCATGCTTGTAAAGATGCAGATATAGTGGGGTGGTCTTTATAAATTAGTTTGTTGCTTATTGATAAATCAGTATTTTTAAGTAAAACCGTAGACAAAGGGGTTGATTTACTAAAGGCAAATAGAATGTGTGGGCACTGCAAGAGCAGTTGCTCCAGAGTTTGAGTTTGGTAAATTAAGAGAAGTTCTGCTGACTTCCATCATCCAATTCAGTAAAAATGCATTTTTTTTTATTTTTCCTTGTGATTGGGTATTCTTTGCAAAGTGAAGCTTTACCTCATTTACTAAGCTCTGAAGCAACTGCACTTGCAGAGTGCAACTGCAGTTTGCAAAGTGCACAGTCTATTTGCCTTTAGTAAATCAACCCCTTTGTCTCAGTGGAAATCTTTCCAACATAGACAAAAGCTAAAAACCTTTTTTATTTTATTTTTTATTTTTAGGCAGAGGGGGCGAACGTTGGAAGTTCCCTAACGTTTTATTGTTGAGAGTCTCCATTGGGGAAATTTCTTCTCCCTTCCTGTATTGTCACCAAGATATAAAGGGGTTGATTTACTAAAGGCAAATAGACAGTTGCTCCAGAGCTTAGTAAATGAGGTAAAGCTTTACTTTGCAAAGAATATCCAATCACATGTAAGGGAAAAAAAAATTGCATGTTTGCTTGCACGTGATTGGATGATGGAAGTCAGCAGAACTCTCCCTCATTTACTAAGCTCTGGAGCAATTGCACTTGCAGAGTGCATAGTCTATTTGCCTTTAGTCAGGGCTTTTTTTCTCAAACAATAGGTGCTGGAACTCAACCACGACCCCCCAAAACCCCTACACTCACACACACCCTCCAAATCACATCAAATAGTGGGTGTGGTCAGTCAAATTTCACAAACAGTAGGAGGGTCCTAAAGGGGCATTAAATACCAAGATTGCATTACATACAGAGTGCAGAGTCCAGGGGGGTTACACACAGAGTGCAGAGCTATCACTTGTAAATACAGAAACCGGACTTCTGTGTTTACAAGTGATTGTGGTCAGCGGGCCCCAAGGGTCTGAGCCAGAGGTGGTGGAACTGAAAAAAGCCCTGCCTTTAGTAAATCAACCCCAAAACAGTGGCGGCTGCTCCATCAGGGGAACAGGGGAGCCGCCCATTAATCCATGCGTCCGGCCCCTAACCTACATACAGGGCACCGGTCGCATGGATTTCAATGGGTTTTTTTCTTTTAAGCATATGATTAGAGCCTGAGGTTTTAATTGGCTTAAAAAAGGGTGGGCTCAGAGCGCAGAGAACTGCGTCCTGAGCCCACCCAGCTATCTGACATTAGCAAATTAATATTCGCTAATGTCTTTCTGCTTCTCCTCCTGGGCAATCAGGAAGTGGGTCCTGAGACTTGATTGGCCAGCACCACCTCATCATCGGCCTCCTAAGGTAAGGCCACTGATCGCTGCCCTCCTGTCCGCCCCACGAGGGTGGGTGGAGGGCGTTAGTGCGAGTGAGGGGGCTAGCTTTGTTTGCCCCCCCCCCCAAATATTGAGCACCAGCCACCACTGCCCCAAAACCTTTCCAGTGGGACACACACACGTCCTTCCATTCTCTTAACTTTAAATAAAGGAATAAGAAAAAAAATATATATAAATGAGAACACAGACAACTTGCAAGAAGCACTTTTAAACATTCCATTGTCAGAAATTACAGCATTGTATAGAAAATCTGCTCCTACAAAATTCCTCATTCAAATTAAAAAAGATCAGAACTTTTTTTTTTTTCATCCTAAATTGCCTTTTCTATATATTTTTTTTTGCAAACCTATTTATATAAATTTTTGCATAGTACAAAAAAAACTAAGAAATAATACACTGTGGCTAAAGTATTTCATTTGGTTCTGTAATTGACAGCAGCCCTTAAAGGTAATGCGTTATAGAGGATCAATTATAAAGGGACTGGTATTCCTAAACCTTTTCATTTTCATTGTGTCAAAACGAACTACTTTCACAAGTGAGCTGGTTCATAAAGAAAATGAAAATGTGTTGCGTGTAGAGAAAGGTATTGTGAATTGTGGATCAAACTCATGGCTTCAAGAATAGGGAAATAATTTAATGAAATGTATAGAGAGCATAATTGCATTTTACACTTGACATGTTGGACATTCTTAAATATTTACGAGCCTTTGCCAAAATATTATAATTTTCACCACTTTTGATGTAAACTTTCAAATGAGCACAGTGTGCATGGAACATAGAGCCGCACACTCTAAATCAGCGGCGTGCTGAAATGTACTAAATCAGCTGGTCCCCTCCCATGCCATGCCCCTAACGCAGTTCACCCTTCCACATGCTTAGTCATAGGGGTCTTCTACCGCTACGACCAAGCCCTTGGATGGGGGAAACATGTTATAAAGGCGTGGCATGGGAGGGAACCAGCTGAAGCTGATTTAGTACATTTCAGCACGCCGTTGATTTAGAGTGTGCGTCTCCATGTTTTCCGTCACTTTCAGGGCCGTTTACACTTGCTTCAAAATGTGGCATTGGACACGCCTTCAATAAGGACTCAGCATACCAATCAAAGCACCTGTCACTAAATAAAATGATAAGCTTATAGTCCTGTTTACAAGTTGTGTTTGTTTTGCTTCAAAAATGACATCTCATGTCGCTTTCCTGGTGCTTCAAAGCATCTCCAAAGCCTCCATAGAAGTCTATGACAATGCCCGCTTATAGTACTTGAAGCTTTTGGGAGGCTTTTATTCAGCTTTAGCTCCGCTTTGTTTTTGAAGGTATTGCAAGTATGATATATGCCAGGATGCACTGGGAAACCTACAAGTGAACCAGAAAGGCGTCATCAGCAGTCACTTCTGGTTCATGTGTATTATTATTATTATTATACAGGATTCATATAGCACCAACAGTTTGTGCAGCGCTTTACAACATGAGGGTAGACAGTACAAATACAATACGATTCAACACAGGAGGAACCAGAGGGCCCTGCTCATTAGAGCTTACAATCTAGAAGGGAGGGTCAAGTGAAACAAAAGGTGATAACTGTGGGGGGTGAGCTGATGGAGAAAAGGAAAACGCAGTTTTTAGGTGTGGATAGGATAGTCTTCTCTGAAGAGAAGGGTTTTCAGGGATCGTCTAAAAGCTAATAGAGTAAGAGATAATCGGACAGGTTGGGGTAAGGAGTTCCATAGGATTGGAGAGGCTCTGGAAAAGTCCTGGAGGTGAGCAAAGGAGGAGGTGACGAGTAAGCAGGAGGTTTTGAGAGGAACGAAAAGAACAGTTAGGTTGGTATTTTGAGACTAGGCTAGTGATGTAGCTGGGGGCTAAATTGTGAATGGCTTTGTAAGTTGTTGTTAGTACTTTGAATTTAATTTGGTGGGTGAGCGGGAGCCAGTGGAGGGGTTGACAGAGAGGAGTAGCAGACACAGAGCGATTGGTAAGGTGGATGAGTCTAGCAGCATTCATGATGGCTTAAAGGTGGGTAGCCTATGTAGAGGTAAGCCAATGAGTAGGGAGTGGTAGTCGAGGCGAGAGATGACCGGGGAGTGAATTAAGAGCTTTGTTGTGTCATTGGTTAGAAAGGGGCGTATTTTGGAGATGTTGCAGAGGTTGAGGCGGCAAGATTTGGACAGTGATGGGACATGGGGCTTAAAGGAGAGTTCATAGTCCAGGGATATGTCCCTAGGACTATGGACCTAGGACCTTGGCATGTGGGCATGGGCTGATAGTTGTGCCAGCGATTTTGACAGAGAGATCATGGGAAGGTGCATGTGGGGGAGGAAGAATTATAAGTTCGGTTTTGGTTAGATTGAGTTTGAGGAGATTGAGTTAGTGGTGTGACATCCAGACTGATATATCTGTTAGTAAATTAGTGATTTGTGAGGAGACAGAGGGAGTGAGCTGAGGGGTAGAGAAATAGATTTGGGTGTCGTCAGCGTAGAAGCGGTATTGGAAGCCATGGGAGGCTATTAGCTGACTCAGGGAGGAGGTGTAGATTGAAAATAGGAGAGGCCCAAGAACAGAACCTCGGGGGACCCCAAAAGAGAAAGGAAGAGAAGAGGAGGAAGTAGAGTTGTAAGTAACGCTAAAGGTACGGTTGGATAAGTAGGAAGAGAACTAGCGAAGAGTACAGTCATGGAGACCAATGACGTGGAGAATACTTGAAGTACTGATGGGCCCTGATGGGCACTGATGAGGACTGATGGGCACTGATAGGCTGCACTAATGGGCACTGTTAAGGTGGCACTGATGGTCACTAATGGGTGGCACTGATAGGTGGCACTGATGGGCACTGAGAGATGACACTGATGGGTTGCACTGATGGGCATTGATGGTTGGCACTAATGGCTGGCACTGAAGGGCACTGATAGGTGGTACTGATATGCGGCACTGATAGGTGGCACTGATGGGCACTGGTAGGTGACATCGATAGGCAGCACTGATCGGTTGCACTGATGATGAGGCACTGATGGGCAGCACTGGTGGGCATTGATAGGTGACACTGCTGGCCAAAGGTAGGTGGCTTTGGTAGGTGGCACTGTGGGCACTGGTAGGTGGCACTGGTGGGTACTGATAGGTGGCACTGGCAGGCGACATTGGTGAGCACAGATGAGGCAGCTGCAGCTTTCTGTGTGAGGGACCGATATCCCTCTGACAGAAGCCGGTGACCGGCTTTTTTTCCCCCTAACGCTGTCCGCGAGTTTACATCACGTGATCAAATGTCATTGGCATGCAGGCAGCTCATGCACAGAGGACATCACACGATACATCTCCCGGCAATTAAGACCTGTGCTGTAGCCGTCATTCAAGGAGGTTAATCCCATAGAAAATATGTGAAGGGAGCTGAAGGTTCGAGTTGCCAAACGTCAGCCTTGAAACCTTAATGAATCGGAGAGGATCTGCAAAGAGGAGTGGGACAAAATCCCTCCTGAGACGTGTGCAAACCTGGTGGCCAACTACAGGAAACGTCTGACCTCTGTGATTGCCAACAAGGGTTTTGCCACCAAGTATGAAGTCATGTTTTGTGAAGGGGTCAAACACTTATTTCACGCGTTAAAATGCTAATTAATTCATAACTTTTTTGAAATGCGTTTTTCTGGATTTTATTTTGTTCTTATTCTGTCTCTCACTGTTATAATAAACCGGACATTAAAATTATAGACTGATCATTTCTTTGTCAGCGGGCAAACGTACAAAATCAGCAGGAGATCAAATATATTTTTCCCTCACTGTAAGTAGTAGGGGGGGGGGGGGGGGGGGGGGCGCTTCTCAGAGAAGAAGGTAAAATAACTTGAGCCTTTACAACCACTTTAAGTCCGACCTTCTAATATCAGGTAGACCCTTCCTCTAGTGCCATCTACTTAAAAAAAAAAAAAAAAGAAGCTATATTCTGATTAGAATGTGGGAGAACTTGGTGTTACATTGTTGCTGAGATGCTGAGTGACAATTTGTCACATTTAAACTCTGCTGCAGTCCAAATGCTGTCATGGTAACAGACAGACATCATGGGGCACATAATACGGGATTAAGCCAAAACCATGACACTTCTACAGTGAGGAATGAGGGCAATTAGACAATGTAATCAATTCTTTCTTCTTCATTCCAAAAAAAAATGACTCTTTTCGCAGACTTCCTCTCTTAATATTCTAACTGCTAAGTTACAGGTGCTCTTCAAAGGGCTGTTAGATATCATTATCTACAAATGTCCCTGCTTTTTTGACAGCATGTCAGTCACCGAAAGGCCCTTTTTATTGAATTTCTTCCTTTAAGCCCTATGATCATTTTAATTATTCAGCACAAAATTAATCGGATTGTCTGGATCACAAAGGTGTCAGTTGCATAAGTCTTTCATCTATCTCCAGTCACTGGCGAGACTCCAGAGATATGCCTGGAGATGAATTGCATTCCAATATGGCTTCCTTCCAGCAAGAAGCACAATCCTATTTTGGAGATTTATGCTTGTTTATAACACTTCAAATGCCTCTCTTTTATTATTCTTGTGTCCTCTGTGTCGCTAATTCGTGAATATGTTCTTCCTCCAAATTAAAAGGAAGGACGATTTAAAGGAGCACAAATAAAGGGTAAAGCAATATTAAACTAAAAACCAAAAATGTAATACATTCTCTTGTCAAATGTATTGGGACAACTGCCTTTACACGCACATGAACTTTAATGGCATCCCAGTCTTAGTCCGTAGGGTTCAATATTGAGTTGAAAAATCAATTAAAAAAAAGTGATAAATACAATAGGCAGTTGATTAATGATAATGAATTATTATTATTGTTTGTTGTTATTATCATTAATCAACTGCCTATTGTATTTATCACTTTTTTATTGATTATTCAAATATTTTTATCATCACTATGACATCACAATTATTTTTGTATCATTATTAGCGCTGCACCCACTTTGTTATTTACTCTATTGGAAGTTTTTAGTATTGAACTTTAGGTGCTGGCTGCTTTACATTTATGCCCCGTACACACGAGCGGACTTTTCGACCAGACTGGTCCGACGGACCAAATCCGGCGGACAAACCGACCATGTGTGGGCTCCATCGGACCTGCAGCTGACTTTTTCGGTCGAAAATCTGACGGACTTTAGATTTGGAACATGTTTCAAATTTGTCCGACGGACTCGAGTCCGGTCGAAAAATCCACTCGTCTGTATGCTAGTCCGACGGGCGAAAACCGACGCTAGGGCAGCTATTGGCTACTGGCTATCAACGTCCTTATTTTAGTCCGGTTGTACGTCATCACGTACGAATCCGTCGGACTTTGGTGTGATCGTGTGTAGGCAAGTCCGTTCGTTAGAAAGTCCGTCGAAAGTCCGTTGTAACTCCGTCGAAAGTCCGTCGGAAAGACCGTCTGACCTTTGGTGCCGAAAAGTCCACCCGTGTGTACAGGGCATAACATTTTATTTTATTACTCACTTTAGTTGTTGATTACCATCTAGCGCAGCGTTAGCCGTAGGGCTTTTTTTTTTTTTTTTTAAATAATTAGTTGGCCCACCCTTTGCAGCTATAACAGCTTTAACTCTTCTGGGAAGGCTGTCCACAAGGTTTAGAAGTGTGTCTATGATCATTCTTCCAGAAGTGCATTTGTGAGGTCAGGCACTGATGTTGGATGAGAAGGCCTGGCTCGCAGTCTCCACTCTAATTTATCCCAAAGGTGTTCTCTAGGGTTAAGGTCAGGACTCTGTGCAGGCAAGTCAAGTTCCTCCACCCCAAACTCGCTCATCCATGTCTTTATGGACCTTGCTTTGTGCACTGGTGCGCAGTCAATTTGGAACAGGAAGGGACCAACTGTTCCCACAAAGTTGGGAGCATGAAATTGTCCAAAATGTCTTGGTATTCTGATGCCTTAGTGCCACGTACACACGATCGGACATTCCGACAACAAAACCGTGGGTTTTTTTTCGACGGATGTTGGCTCAAACTTGTCTTGCATACATACGGTCACACAAATCTTGTCGGAAATTCCGATCGCCAAGAACGCGATGACGTACAACACGTACGACGAGAAAAATGATGTTCAATAGCCAGTGCGGCTCTTCTGCTTGATTTCGAGCATGTGTGTAATTTCGTGCGCGGACTTGTGTACACACGATCGGAATTTCCGACAACAAAGTTTGTTGTCTGAAAATTTGAGAACCTGCTCTCAATATTTGTTGTCGGAAATTCTAACAGCAAATGTCCGACAACAAGCTCCCATCCAACATTTGTTGTCGGAAATTCCGACCGTGTGTACGCGGCATAAGAGTCAGCATACCAAAAACTAATGAAACGAAAAACGAACTAATTTATCATGTTTTGTAAATTTAGCTATATATTTCTTGCTACTACCATCACCTCCCACCAAAGAACAACACAAAAGAAATTCTCCTACTCCTGACAATCGCAGCGATACCACATATGTGTATGTTAATTGTTGTTTGTACGCGTAGTACAGCCCAGAAACTATAGTGCGCATTTTGCTTTTTTTTTTATCCTACCTAAACACACTGACATTGATACTAATAATAAAAAAAAAACCTGTCCAAAAATACCGAGCCTAACCTTTGACCCTAACATTGACCTTTTACCTTGACCTTTGACCCTGACCCAAACACTAGCCCTGGCATTGACCTAGATCAAACCTTGATCTAGGTATTTTTTTTTTTATGTATTTTTTTTTAATCACTTTTTTTTCTATCTCTGCAGTATACAATGTATCTTGCTCGTCCATTCACAGAGACAGAAAACACAGGGTCGGGCTTCACTGTGATAGCCAATCAGAGATTATCACAGCGATCAGGTGACCCAGAATTAGACGTTCTGGGTTGTGATCCTTAAAACAGGGCCCGTGGCCCTCGGTGAGACCCTGGTCACTGTACTGGGAGTGCATACGCAAATATGCGGCCCCGCGGCAAAAAGCCCAGTGCAGTAAGGCTGCATATTTGTGTTACGTTGGCGCCAAGGGGTTAAACGGGGTGGAAACGGATTAGAACCCTTAGCAGGGTTTTATTGCTGCCTGTGCCTCCGTTAGGGGGCCTCTCTATTTGCCCTGTTTACTGTTATCACCGAGAGAAAAGTGAAAGAATAAAACAAATCTAAGGTTGTCACCAGAACAGGAATACAGGGGAAGATTTCCAATGGGGACACTAGTTCTTGTGACTAGAGATTCCCTCACTTCCTGTTTTGGCTATGAGACAGTGAAGGGAAATGTCTCCAATAAGACACAGATAGCAAACAAAAAACACTGCTCTCCAAAATATAAAAATACACAATAATGTAAAGGTTTCTTTGTAAAAAAAAGATTTAGTGTACGAAATGAAACCAGAAAATTAGGTTTATTTTGTAAATTACCAAAACCCATTACAGTTTCCTTTTTAACTATCATGAATATTAATACAAACACCATATGGGTTCTGGCATTTGGGTACAAGGTTTGCGGCTTTTATTTCATCTGACAGGTTCACTTTGGATTCACATTGTTGTTTTAACGTTTTACTAAGGACTAATGCCGCGTACACACGGTCGGACTTTCCGGCATACTTGGTCCGGCGGACCAGAGTGCGCCGGACAATCCGCCCGTCGGACTCAGTTTCGGGCGGAAAGTCCGCTCGTCTGTGTGCTGGTCCGACGGACCAGATACGACGCGAGGGCAGGGTATTGCATTTCGCGCTCGCTGCAATAGGAAAAACAAATTTTCCTATTGCGGCGAGCGCGGGTTATGCCAGGCCCTTGGGTCTGGTATGGATTTTAGGGGGGACCCCACGCCGTTTTTTCGGCGTAGGGGCTTCCCTTAATAATCCATACCAGACCTAAGGGCCTGGTATGACCCACGACGGGGCTCGCAAGGTGTCAATCTCGCCGATAAAAGCGGCAAGATTGACATCCTTTGCTAGTTCCGTCGCACCTGAGTCACGTTCAAAATGAACGGACTTGTCCGTGTGTGGGCAAGTCCGTTCATTCTGAAAGTCCGCCGTAACTCCGACGAAAGTCCGTCGGAAAAACGGGCGGACTTAGCCCGCTGCAAAGTCCGGTCGTGTGTGGGCATGTCCGTCCGTTTTAAAGTCCGGCGCACCTGGCGGGCAAAGTCCGTCGGAAAGTGTGCCGGACCAAGTAGGACAGAAAGTCCGACCGTGTGTATGCGACATAAGTTCATCAAAATGGAAATGTTGGAAAGCTGCTGCGAAACGGACTCTTATGCCCCGTACACACGGTCGGATTTTCCGACGGAAAATGTGTGATAGGACCTTGTTGTCAGAAATTCCGACCGTGTGTAGGCTCCATCACACATTTTCCATCGGATTTTCCGACACACAAAGTTTGAGAGCAGGCTATAAAATTTTCCCACAACAAAATCTGTTGTCGGAAATTCCGATCGTGTGTACACAAATCCGACGCACAAAGTGCCACGCATGCTCAGAATAAATAAAGAGATGAAAGCTATTGGCTACGGCCCCGTTTATAGTCCCGACGTACGTGTTTTATGTCACCGCGTTCAGAATGATCGGATTTTCCGACAACTTTGTGTGACCGTGTGTATGCAAGACAAGTTTGTCTGTAATGGGGCATCACAGGTCGGATGGTGTTGGATACATGGTTGAGCCCTTTTTGTTTTATTGAAAAATAACAGGAACACAGACACAGGAAATGACATCATCTCCATGTATTTCCACTGGGAAGAACATTACATTATGTGAGCATTACACAACACTGCCATCTAGTGGTAGAACTACTAATCACAATATAATCTACACAAGAATAGTTGTTGCACTTATGTCTGTGTAAACAGCATGCTAACATAAACATTCCTCTCTATCTTAATATATTTATATTTGGCATATAATTCTTGAGAAAATGCATTGTTTATACACTTATAAATGAATATATTTATACAATCTGCGCCAAGTCTTATTAACCACTTGCCGACCAGCCGCCACAGTTATGCGGCAGGTTGGCTTGGCTGTGCAAATCGCCTTAGGTGTATGTAGGGTTGCCACCTCTCCGGGATTCACCCGGACAGTTCGGGTTTGGAATCATGCGTCCGGCTTTCAGACTGCCTGAAACATAATGCCGGACACACAATTCAGCCCGGACTATGGCTTCCAGATGCATCTGGATGAAAGGTGCCAAGGGGTGAGTGAGCTCACCATCCATCCCTGTCTGTGACTGAAGTCTCCCCTCTTCTCTCTCCTGCCTCTGAGTGAGTACACTAAGGTAATTCAGGGTTCTCAGAGCACCCCTTACATCAGAGTTCCCCTTTACACCAGAGGCCACAGTGTTCCCCCTTACATCAGAGTCCCCTCCGTACATCAGAGTTCTCAGTGTTCCCCCTATAAATCAGGGTTCCCAGAGCATCCCTTATGTCAGAGGCCCCAGAGTTCTCTCTTACATCAGAGTCTACCGAGTCCACCCTTACAGTGAAAGGGAACTCTGTGAATTCAGATGTAAAAGGGGGAACTCTGTGGACTATGATGTAAAAGGGGACTCTTGTTATTAACTTCACATGATTAGAAATGTTATTTAATAGCAAAATATATGTATAATTTATACTATAAAAAAAAATTGCTGTGTGCCACTAAAGTGTTCAGGTTTGACTTGAAGAAAAGGCGGCAACCCTAGGTGTATGTCGGGCTCTTACACAGCAATCTGTGGGCGCTCATGCTACCATTGGCCAGCGGTGGAGCCAATCAGTGGGTCCGGGATCGTTCCCCGCAGTGACAGAACGGGGATCTGCCTGTGTAAACAAGGCAAATCTTCGTTCTGATAGGGGAGATCACACAGATCCTGTCTTTCTGCTATGCAGGTAGACGGATCTGTGTGTTTCCCCAGGCAACCCATCCCCCATACAGTTAGAATGCACAGTAAGGGAACACACTTAACCTCTTGATCGCCCCTGATGTTAACCCCTTCCCTGCCAGTGTCATTAGTACAATAACGGTGCATATTTTTAGCACTGATCACTGTAATAATGTCACTGGTTCCCAAAGAAGTGTAAAAAATGTCCATTAGGTGTCCGATCTGTCCGCTGCAATGTCGCAGTCCTGCTAAAAATGATTGATCGCCACCATTACTAGTAAAAAGGACATAAATAATAAAAATGCCCCTATTTTGTAGACACGGTAACTTTTGCGCAAACCAATCAATATACGCTTATTGTGATATTTTTTTTACCAAAAATATGTAGCAGAATACAAATTGGCCTAATTTGATGAATACATTCGTTTTTTTACATTTTTTTTTTTTGGTGGGGGGGGAATGTTTTATAGCAGAAAGAAATTTTTTTTTTCAAAGTGTTCCTCTTATTTTTGTTTATAGTGTAAAAAATATAAACCGCAGAGGTGATCAAATACCACCAAAAGAAAGCTCTATTTGTGGGAAAAGAAGGACATCAATTTTTTTGGGGTACAGCGTCGCACGACCGCGCAATTGTCAGTTAAAGCGACGCAGTGCTGTATCGCAAAAAAAGGCCTGGTCATTAGGGGGGTAAATCCTTCCGGGGCTGAAGTGGTTAAATGTTCCAGTTTTGCTGAAAAGCTTCTAAATGAGGATTTGTGGCTCTTTAAAGGTAATGGCTAAATATTCCAAAACATTGATGTGGTGTTATTATATTTGCAGACGGGAGCCTATAAATAGATTATAGATATAAGTGAATAAAATACAGACCAGCAGTTTAATACATGCTGCAGTAACATCAAAGTAAAGAAATGATTTCTATGTTCCACACTAGTCTTGCAGGAACTGAGTTTTGCTGGAATGTGACTGATTCATGATAATGAAAAGTCTGAATGAGATCTCAGCATTCCTTTTTTCTATGCGAAAGGGTAGACTCTGTTCACTGAGCATTTGTCATAATGAAATGAAAGCAAATACCACAGTTGGTAATACAGTGCCTTGCAAAAGTATTCACCCCCTTGGCATTTTTCGTGTTTTGTTACATTACAGCCTTTAGTTCAATTTTTTTTCATCTAAATTATATGTGATGGATCAGAACACAATAGTCTAAGTTGGTGAAGTAAAATTAGAAAAATAAATACATAAAACTATTTATCAGAAATAAAAAAAATGATAATTAGCATGTGCGTATGTATTCACCCCCTTTGTTATGAAACCCATAAAAAAGCTCTGGTGCAACCAATTACCTTCAGAAGTCACATAATTAATGATGATGACCACCTGTGTGCAATCTAAGTGTCACATGATCTGTCATTACATAGACACACCTTTTTGAAAGGCCCCAGAGGCTGCAACACCTAAGCAAGAGGCACCACTAACCAAACACTGCCATGAAGACCAAGGAACTCTCCAAACAAGTAAGGGACAATGTTGTTGAGAAGTACAAGTCAGGGTTAGGTTATAAAAAAACATCCAAATCTTTGATGATCCCTAGGAGCACCATCAAATCTATCATAACCAAATGGAAAGAACATGGCACAACAGCAAACCTGCCAAGAGACGGCCGCACACCAAAACTCACGGGCCGGGCAAGGAGGGCATTAATCAGAGAGGCAGCACAGAGACCTAAGGTAACCCTGGAGGAGCTGCAGAGTTCCACAGCAGAGACTGGAGTATCTGTACATAGGACGATAATAAGTCGTACTCTCCATAGAGTTGGGCTTTATGGCAGAGTGGCCTGAAGAAAGCCATTACTTTCAGCAGAAAACAAAATGGCACGTTTTGAGTTTGCAAAAAAGCATGTGGGAGACTCCAAAAATGGTCCCTAAAAAAGTGTCACTTAGTGTCCGATTTGTCCACCGCAATCTCGCAGTCCCGCTGTAAGTTGCTAAACGCCAACATTACTAGTAAAAATAATTAAACAACTAAAAATTCCATAAATATATCCCATAGTTTGTAGACGCTAAAACTTTTGCGCAAACCAATCAATATACGCTTATTGAGATTTTTTTTTACCAAAAACGTAGCAGAATACATTTTGGCCTAAATTGATGAAGAAATTTGACTTTTAAAAATGTTTTATTGGATATGTTTTATAGCAGAAAGTAAAATATATACAGTGGCTTGCGAAAGTATTCGGCCCCCTTCAACTTTTCAACCTTTTGCCACATTTCAGGCTTCAAACATAAAGATATAAAATTTTAATTTTTTGTGAAGAATCACCAACAAGTGGGACACAATTGTGAAGTGGAACGAAATCTATTGGATATTTTAAACTTTTTTAGCAATTAAAAAACTGAAAAGTGGTGCGTGCAAAATTATTCGGCCCCTTTACTTTCAGTGCAGCAAACTCACTCCAGAAGTTCAGCGAGGATCTCTGAATGATCCAATGTTGTCCTAAATGACTGATGGTGAAAAATAGAATCCACCTGTGTGTAATCAAGTCTCTGTATAAATGCACCTGCTCTGTGATAGTCTCAGGGTTCTGTTGAAAGCGCAGAGAGCATCATGAAGACCAAGGAACACACCAGGCAGGTCCGTAATACTGTTGTGGAGAAGTTTAAAGCCGGATTTGTATACAAAAAGATTTCCTAAGCTTTAAACATCCCAAGGAGCACTGTGCAAACGATCATTTTGAAATGGAAGGAGTATCAGACCACTGCAAATCTACCAAGACCTGGCTGTCCCTCTAAACTTTCAGCTCAGACAAGGAGAAGACTGATCAGAGATGCAGCCAAGAGGCCCATGATCACTCTGGATGAACTGCAGAGAACTACAGCTGAGGTGGGAGAGTCTGTCCATAGGACAACAATCAGTCGTACACTGCACAAATCTGGCCTTTATGGAAGAGTGGCAAGAAGAAAGCCATTTCTCAAAGATATCCAGAAAAAGTGTCCTCTAAAGTTTGCCACAAGCCACCTGGGAGACACACCAAACATGTGGAAGAAGGTGCTCTGGTCCGATGAAACCAAAATCCAACTTTTTGGCCACAATGCAAAACGATATGTTTGGCGTAAAAGCAACACAGCTCATCACCCTCAACACACCATCCCCACTGTCAAACATGGTGGTGGCAGCGTCATGGTTTGGGCCTGCTTTTCTTCAGCAGGGACAGGGAAGATGGTTAAAATTGAGGGGAAGATGGATGCAGCCAAATACAGGACCATTCTGAATGAAAACCTGTTGGAGTCTGCAAAAGACCTGAAACTGGGACGGAGATTTATCTTCTAACAAGACAATGATCCCAAACATACAGCAAAATCTACAAAGGAATGGTTCACAAATAAACGTATCCAGGTGTTAGAATGGCCAAGTCAAAGTCCAGATCTGAATCCAATCGAGAATCTGTGGAAAGAGCTGAAAACTGCTGTTCACAAACGCTCTCCATCCAACCTCACGGAGCTCGAGCTGTTTTGCAAGGAAGAATGGGCAAGAATTTCAGTCTCTCGATGTGCAAAACTGATAGAGACATACCCCAAGTGACTTTCAGCTGTAATCGCAGCAAAAGGTGGCTCTACAAAGTATTAATGCAAGGGGGCCGAATAATTTTGCACGCCCCACTTTTCATTTTTTTATTAGTTAAAAAAGTTTCAAAAATCCAAAAGATTTCGTTCCACTTCACAATTGTGTCCCACTTGTTGGTGATTCTTCACAAAAAATAAAAATTTTATATCTTTATGTTTGAAGCCTGAAATGTGGCAAAAGGTTGAAAAGTTCAAGGGGGCCGAATACTTTCGCAAGCCACTGTATATATGGGTTTACTTCCTCTTTGTGTAGGTTCAGGAGATATTTCTTGGACCTACAGGTAATCCTTAATCTAGGCTTACCTGTAGGTCAAAGTGGTCTGTAAGGGTTTACAACCACTTTAAAATAAGGCAGTGCCGTATCGCAAAAAATGGCCTGGTCATGAAGGGGGTAAACCTTCCAGGGCTGAAGTGGTTAAGCTTAAATCTTGTGTTTAAAACGTAACTAGCTAAGCTACCTATAATATCCTCGGCTGGGAAAACAAAGGCGACTGATTAGAAATAAAGTAAAATGTTAAAGGCAAGCATGGAGTAAATGCCAATCGTTTTAACTTCTGACACATATCCAGTTAATTTGCTGTCTTGGTGTACCGCAGATCAGCAGCCAACAACTTTAATGGCATCTCGAAAGTAGAGGCAGAGCATACAGAGATGAAGACTGAGCTGGAAATAGGACACAGGGGTACTGGTGAGAGTCAGTGGAGCATTACAGCTCTGCACATCACGTTTCTCTTCAGTATATGTGGGAATGGCAGAACTCTGGACTACAGCCGGATGAGTTATTTCTGGAAAACTGTTGGATTCTATTGTTAGGCAACACTAATGGCATAGGAACAGATCATCGAAAACCAAGAATGAGATCTACTTGGCACTATGACGGATGATGTACTGCTGTTACTGCCACAGCCTTTAATGCTCAATTGTTGCTTTGTTTTTAGCACTACCCCTTAGAGGGCTGCTGGATTTTGGGTACCCCTAGTCCTGCACAGCCAGGCAACAAGTATTTTCCAACTTTCATTTAGAGACAAGGAATCAGTCCATGGGCTTGTTTTTGTTGTTTTATTGGGGAAAACAATTTGGATAGGGTATATGGATTATGGGATGGCCAACTTGGCTTGAAGAACAACAAATGAGGACAATTTCCTTCTCTATGTACTCTGCAAAAATGACAAATCATTGACTGTTTTCCCTTTGGAACAGCAACAGGCCTTCTGGAAATGGCAATGGAAATTCTCCATCTAGGAGCTCTGTATCCCCTGGGTGGAATTCTAGCAAAGTCCCAACCCAGCCACCCTTTCAGGCCTCCTGCCAGGGGATTGGCCAGATTTCCATAAATATGCATATACTGGCCTCCACCCACTAGTTTTCAGAAACTTCTCCAAGCTTCTAGAACCAGGGGGAGGTACCAGAGGCATGACCTCCAGCCTGACCTACAATAATCTCGACCAGTTAACCAAACTTACCTAGCTACTGTGGGTTAAAATTAACTCGGGGGTGCTACATGTGAATTACAGATTCTAAAGGAAAAGATGGATAGAAAAACATCACCCAAAATCCTTTCCTGGTGTCAACATAGCAGCATACATGTGGTAGTATGCTGCCATAGGTTGGCG
The DNA here is from genome assembly GCA_037952835.1 of Lithobates septentrionalis. Classification (NCBI taxonomy): domain Eukaryota; kingdom Metazoa; phylum Chordata; class Amphibia; order Anura; family Ranidae; genus Lithobates; species Lithobates septentrionalis. The sequence goes on from JBBDGP010001358.1 coordinate 629,334, forward strand.
CCAGGAAAATTATGGTAAGTATTTGATACAATTTTCCATTTTTTCACCAGCAGCAGGCAAAAGATGAATAGAATAGTGGTCTATCTCCAGAGATCCACCTGCAAAGTCATAACCACTGGTCTCCAATCAAAAACTCAAATGCTCCTGGCTGATAGGAGAGCAGGAAATTTAACTCTGCAGGGTGCATGTTGGACCTCTGGAGACAGACTGCTGTTCTCTTTATCTTCAGCCTCCTGTCAAGGATTATGGGGCTGTGCTGGAGGTGCTATTTAACCACTTGACTTCTTAATGATTTACCCCCCCCACATGACCAGGCCATTTTTTTCTATACGGCACTGTGTAACTTTAACTGACAACTGCATGGTCATGCAATGCTGTACACAATTTAAATGTATATCTCTTTTTCCCCACAAATAGAGCTTTCTTTTGGTAGTATTTGATCACCACTGCACTTTTTTATTTTTTGCACTATGAACGAAGACCGAAGATTTTGATCTAATCTAATTTATTCATAAAATTTGGCCTCCATCTATTCTGCTACAATATCATATATTGATTAGTTTACACAAAAGTTATAACGTCTACAAACTATGGTATATATACTGGAATTTTTATTATTTTTTTTATACTAGTAATGGCAGCGATCAGCAAGTGTTATAGTGGGACTGCGATATTGCGGTGGACAATCTGGCACTGCCAGGGAGAACAGGGCACAGCAGGGGAAAGATTTGGAGGCTGTGCTCACACTATGTTCCCTATTGAAAGACTACACAGGGCTCTTTTTGGCTCTATTATACTATCCCTCTCTCACTATTAGGCTCCTGTTACCTCTTTTACATCCGCGCTTGTGACCTTCCACAGTGTGGACCTCCGCGGGGTATCCTGTCTGGCTCAGGGGCCGCACCGGGGGTCATGCCATCTGTGTGTCAGGGCTGGGCTCAGCCCTTCCTTCTCAAAGCTGGCTGCTCAGGTGTTGGCTAATTGCCAGCTCCTTTCTCTCCACAGTGACTCACATGTTGATAATATTCTGCTCATCAGTCCTGCCTACGTAAGCCGTCCAGCCCAGATGATCTCGGCCTTCGCCGTGGTCACATCTCTAGAGACGCTCTCCTGTGTTCCTGTTAAAGACTTGCTTGGCTGACATTCCTTCTGGCTCCAGATCCTGCTAGCTGTTCTACAACACTCATTTCTGAACTCTGGCTATGTTTTGACTATGTTTACTCTGTTTACCTTTTTATTATTATTATAAACAAGTGTGATTTAACTTTACTTCTATGGTTTCTGACACTGTGGCAGTAGCCACTAGTCCCTGTCTGAACAATTGCATATCTGAGCATTGTATCATTCACCTTATGTTGACAAGTTGTTGAATGTATATTCTCCTGTATAAATCACCCTGACGAAGGGTGTGGACCTGAAACGCGTTGGGTACCAAAGATTCTTTTCGGAATACTGGAGAGAATTTGGACAACATATATATATTTACTTTGAAATGTTTGCAATGACTATGCAATTAAATTTTATTCTATGTGGTTTTACAGATCACCACTTGTGTGAGTGATCATAGTTTTAAATATGTTCTAATAAACAATGGTTTTATATAACCGTTATATTGCCGTTTAAAAATTCCATTTCAGGGAGAGTTTTTTTTTCTGATACCCAGGGATGTGGCAACCACCAACCATATCCTGGTATGGTGGAAACATTTAAAAATAATTGCGGTGAACAATTTGACATTAACTGACACTTTGCGGGAACCAGTGACACTAATACAGTGACCAGTGCTAAAAATATACACTGTCACTGTACTAATGACACTGGCTGGGAAGGAGTTAAACATCTAGGGTGCTCACAGGGTTCAATGTTTGGCTATCCAGTGTTTATGTGGGTATGTGTGGAGCTGCTTTCACCCTGGCATGTGCTGGTTTTTATTTCCTGCTTTGTAGGGAAACAAAAACCAGCACATCACTGCTAACAGGACAGAGCTCTGCCTTGTTTACATAGACACAGCTCTGTCCTGTCTTATTCCTCCCCGATTAGCTTGTGCTGTCATTAATCACGTGTCCCCACCCATAAGAGCAGAATCACGTATATACATGGCCCATGCTGTAGCAGTAAAGCGGGGTGGGGAAGTGGTTAAGAAAAAAGTAGGTGAAGGTGGCCATACGCTGATCGAAATTTGGCTTGTTCCTGCCGAACCAACTGAATTTTGATCAATGTGTGTCGGTCTCCACTTGACAGAAGCAGATTGTTTGATCAACTTCTGTTGAAGGGGAATGTTGAAACTTTGGGTTGTCATCCTATCACGTGTGCTTCCGGTGGAGACAAATGGATTGATTTAATAATGGCAAATAAACCATTCACTTGGCATGGGATTTTTCACATTACTCAGGAATTTTTCCAAGAGCTTAAAGTATTTGTAAATTAATTTTTTTCTTACCTGCTCTGTGCAATGGTGTCACATACCTAAAGGCAGAGCCTGATATGCATGGGACGGCCTCTCTTACTCCTCTGACTCGGGCCCCCCTGATAGAGCAGACAGTAGGCGCAGGAGTGCAGAGTCGCACGAGTGCCTGATGGGTCGCAGACTGTGGAACTGGAAGCAGCTGCAGGTGGTACGGTAGTTCAGCAGGATTCTCCAGCTAGCAGAGGAGGCAGGTTCAAGCAGGCCGGGTCATACACTGGTGGGCATGTCAGGAGCAGGTGCGGAGGCAAAAGCGTAGTCAGGACACAGGCTGGGTCGGTGATGGGCTGGCAGCGAGGTAGTGGAAGGAGCAGGCAGATGCAGTGGTCAGAACAAGCCGGGTCAGATGCAGGCAGCAAACAGCAGAGTCGGAGGCAAGCAAGGTCGGATAACAGGTACAGGTATCAGGTGCAGGCAAACAGGAACACACAGGAACGCTGTAGAATGGACAGCACTGGGTCTAAGCACAGACTGAGTTTAAATAGCCTGTTGGGCGCCAAAAGCTGTCACAGGGTGTGCGTGCGCTCTGGTGCGCATGCGCGCATACGCACATCAGCGCGCACCTGCGCACTGGCATTCTTACTGAGCAAACAGACTGTCCTGGATTCCCATCTTGAGTGCTGGCATGCCCTTCTTGGCCATGCGCGCAGATGCGTCTGAGGTGTTCTGACAGAGGTCACAGGTCGTCTTCTTCAGCCGCCATCTTGGGTACTGGCTGGCCTTTCCTGACAAATGGTTTTGCACAAGCCCCTATCCTCCTCCCTCTTGCTGAGTACCCCCATAGCAAGCTGCTTACTATGGGGGCACTCATGCATGCTCACTGTCAAGCTGGCTCTCTGTGTCCATAAGACACAGTGGGGGAGATTTACTAAAACTGGAGAGTGCCAATTCTGTTGCAGCTCTGCATAGAAACCGACCAGCTTCCAGGTTTTATTGTCAAAGCTTAATTGAACAAACTGAAGTTAGAAGCTGATTGGCTACCATGCACAGCTGCACCAGATTCTGAGTGCTCCAGTTTTAGTAAATCTCCCCCAGGGAGTGCGGCTCAGCCCCGCCCCCTGCTCTCTCCTCACTGACTGTGTTTGACAGCAGCTGCATCTCAGCCAATGATGAGGGAGAGACCCGAGAGAGCTGCTGCTCTTGCTGGATCAAGATCAGGCTTAGGTAAGTATTAGGAGGACTGATGGAGGATATGTACACTGATTCCTCGTTCACACTGAACACGGCTTTGAAATCACACGACTTTGGTTGCGACTTGAAAGGCATCTGTGCGGCTTTATGCACAGATGCCTATTGAAGTCACACCCGAAATCGGCAAAAGTAGTGCAGGAACTACTTTTGCAAATCGGTGCGGCACCACAAAGTCTAATTTCCATCATGTGCAAGCAAAAATGCTGTTTTTATTAATATCTTCTTTGCACAGGATTGAGTCGTTTTTGCAAAACGATTTTTCAACACATTTACTAAGGCAAAGGGATATTTGTCTTGCAAAATGAACAGCCTATTTGCTTTTAGTAAATCAACCCTTAGGTGTGCTGTATCAAGAACAGGATGGGAAATTAATGGTAATTGCTTTTGGATCTAGAACTCTAACACCTGCTAAGAAAAACTACCATATGCATTTGGAGAGAGATTTTTAGCAATAAAATGGGTAATCTGTGACAGATTTCAAGATTACTTATATCACTGTCCATCATTCACAATATTCTACAAACTTATGTCTCCAAAACAGCAAACTTGAATGCATCAGACCACAGATGGGTTGCAGAGCTGGCAGACGATAACGTCACCATTAGGTATCTTCCTGGAAAAATAATTATTGATGCAGATGCATGTTATTGCATGCCATTGAGCCCAGAAAAATACATGCAACAATGTTCTCAGGAAGTAGACCCCAAAGTGATCAATAGCATCACTCACGCTAATAAGTAAATTAGTCAAAAAGAATGCCCAGACTGTGTCCAATGAGGATCATCAATACAACTCCAATATTAGAAGTGGTGTGTTTAGAAGAATAGCCCAAATTCTCAAAGACCCATAGTAGTATTATACCAATACCAAGCATTTGCACAAGTATCGGTACTTGTGCAAATGCTGACAGCTGACAGCTGAAATGTAAAAAAAAAAAAAAAAAAGCCGGCAATTATCGTTTGTTAAGAAGCAGGGCCGCCACATCCTTAACAACCGATACTAAAAGTAAAAAAAAAAGACATATATTTACACATTGAAAAAAAGCGCAAAATGTAAAAAATAATTATTTCATTTGTAAATAACTTTTTTGACAGCTGAAGTATTAACAAAACAGTTGCGGTAGGTATCGGTAATTGGTATCGACAAGTACTAACAAAAAAAGTAACGTTACTTGTAAAAAAAAAAAAAAAATATCTTTGCATCCCTAGTAAAGACCCATTGAAACTAGGAGTTTCTGAGGATTGTTGTACTCAGTGTAATTTCACTGCCATTCCCCCTGCACCATGTCATTTTAAAATACAACAATTAAAAGTTTTTCAGTCACGTTGCAAAAGGAAGTTGAGTTAGGTTTCATGAGGGCCTTATGTGTCCCCATCTAATGATAATTATTATAATTATTATTATACAGGATTTATATAGCGCCAATAGTTTACACAGTGCTTTACAACTTGAGGGTAGACAGTACAGATACAATACAGTTTAATACAGTAGGAACCAGAAGGCCCTGCTCCTTAGAGCTTACAATCTAAAGGAAGGTCAAGAGATACAAGAGGTAATAACTGTGGGGGTTGAGCTGATGGAGAAAATAAATGTACAGTTGTTAGGTGGGGGCCAAATAGGCTTCTGTGAAGCCTATCTGCATTGTTATAAGAAAACAATAGTGAGGCACTCTAGTGCACAAATAGTGATTACAAATAAATATCAATACTGTGTAAAAGATAAATGTGTGATCAAAGATACTGAAAGAGTCTAAATAAAAAAAGGGGAAAACAAAATACAGTAGTCCCAAAGCCGTGATGGAAGCAAGAATCTCCAAGATAGCTAAGGTGACACCATCCACTCTCATGCTCTGCTTACCGGAAAGCGTGTAACAACCTGATAAGAGGGGTCAACAAGCGCTATCATTAACATAGCAAATTCAGAAATAAAGTAGATATGTGCATCTTGTATTATTCCGAATAAATATACAAATGTTTTCTTTTTTCGGAGATTCGGATATATCCAAAAACCCAAATTACAGGGTAAACGAAGGTTAATAAATGCTCCGAAAAACGAAACAAAATTTGTCCGAATTTCCAAAATTAAAATTGAAATTTGGATCGACTTTTACATTGAATTCCATTTGAATTTGAACTGTAAACATATTTCTGAAATCAAAGACTGTGGGTGTTACTAGTACCATTTCGAAATAATACTGTTTTAGTTAAGCCAAAGGTAATTTAAAGAGTCATTGTAATCAAAACGCACTTTTTAAATGTAAAGATTTTGGCTGCCGCTGTCAAATTAAAAAAAAATAAAAAAAATTTTATTCGACCAATTCTAAATTTATCTATTCGAAAGTTTTGAATTAAAAAAAATAGTAAATTCGAACAAAATTCCATAAATCACATAAAACGAATTCCGAATGCAAATTCTGAATACAAACCCCAAAAACCAATTGAACGAATCAACCAAATTTATTGAAACTAAATAACTAGATTAACGAATCTTAACAAAAGGAATCAAAACTAATATTTTCGTCATGCACATGTCTATCGCAAAGACAGGAATGCTCCTTCCAGAGAGGCAATGAAAGCAGCTCCACCAACCAGGGTAGTAATAATAGGTGGATCCACATCAACGATAAACTCCCATATTTTGCAAACTCGCCCACAAGCAGAAGCCAGGATTGAACATAAATTGGAAAAATGCTCCAAATAGCATAATATTGTCAAATAGTAAGGCTTTAATAGACTTAAAATACCTTAAAAAACACTCACATGTCAGACGTGTAAATCAATATGTAACCGGGGTGAGAGATGCCAACAGACTGAACTCCTTCCAACATCAAAGATGGCAGAAGAGCAGCTGCACATGTGTAGTAGCAAGTGTACGTGGATCTGCCCAAGGCGTTTCGTCACATCTGACATCATTAGGTTGCCCCATAGTTTGTTAAGTGTTGGGTATCAGGACACAGTGTACAGCTGTTATTTTCTCAATTTCTACCCTAGCGCAGGTTCAACACTATTTTTTTAATCCCCTAGTGTTACCATTGAGCGTTGTTTCAAAAAAAGTAGCCGAATATGTTTCAGCTGATTCATCACATCTTACTCAAAAGGAAGTTCTGTTGCTGGGGCTATTGGTTCTGATTTATGTAGGATGTTGTACACTTCCTTTCATGTGATTATTTTTTATTTATTTTTTTACCTCTTATTCCTTATTAAAAGTTTTCAGAGATGTACAAAGCATACATTGTATTATACAGCAATGTGTCAGCAACAAGAGGGTGAAGTCTAATACAACACAAGTTGACATATAAGATGTAAATATAAATCAATCATTTACATGCCATAAGGCTGGATGATGATTTTCACAGTGATAATATTAGTAACACTGCTGCTGAGAAAGAAGAAAAAGGGGTAAGAGATGGAGGGTCAATAAGAAGGTATAATGAAGAAGATAAAGAGTGAGGTCCTATCCTAAACTCATATGATTAGAAGATATATAAAATGTGTCTAGTACGTATCATCTGGGCAGATATCTTAAAATATAGTGACAGTATCAAAACATATTGTGAAAGCAGATGGTACCGCCAAATAGGATATCAGCTTACAGTCATCCTGGAGCCATATGTCCCAGATCTCTTGAAATTTGTGTAAAGAATCATGAATACGAGCAAAGGTTTTTTCGTGAGCAAAATTCATGTTTAAGATGTCTACGACAGTGTTTATGGAGGGAGCAGTGGGTTGTTTTCATAATCTGGCAATAGCCGATCTTGCAGCAATCAAACATGTGTTACAAAGTAATGGGTACGAGTAGGCCATTCTTCCAAGCCTATTCCAAGAAGTGCTAAGGATGGGTCTGGTGGAAGAGATTTGTTAATGACTGATCCAATGAAGGAGAATACATCAATCCAAAATGGTGTTGTCTTAGAACAGTTCACCTAATATGGATTAATGAGCCCAAGTGAGCAGTCTCTCCAACAGCCTGAGGAATGTTGAGTAGAGGAGCACGCTGCTAATAATTGTGGTGTAAGGTACCATTGATGGATCAATATTTGTGCCGATTCCCAGTGGGCAGCACATTAAGTCTCCTTATCCACTGGATTGCTGTTTTCCATTGCTGAGTAGGGATGAGCCGAACACCCCCCGGTTCGGTTCGCACCAGAACCCGCGAACGGACCGAAAGTTCGCTCGAACGTTAGAACCCCATTGACGTCTATGGGACTCGAACGTTCGAAATCAAAAGTGCTCATTTTAAAGGCTAATTTGCATGGTATTGTCCTAAAAAGGGTTTGGGGACCCGGGTCCTACCCCAGGGGACATGTATCAATGCAAAAAAAACTTTTAAAAACGGCCGTTTTTTCGGGAGCAGTGATTTTAATGATGCTTAAAGTAAAAAAAAAAAGTGAAATATTCCTTTAAATATCGTACCTGGGGGGTGTCTATAGTATGCCTGTAAAGTGACGCGTGTTTCCCATGTTTAGAACAGTCCCTGCACCAAATGTCATTTTTAAAGGAAAAAATCTCATTTAAAACTGCTTGCGGGTTTAATGTCATGTCGGGTCCTGGCAATATGGATGAAAATCAGTGAGACAAACGGCATGGGTACCCCCCAGTCCATTACCAGGCCCTTTGGGTCTTGTATGGATATTAAGGGGAACCCCGCACCCAAATTAAAATAAGGAAAGGTCCCTATATACTCTGAACAGCAGTATACAGGCGGTGCAAACAAGACAGGGACTGTAGGTTTGTTGTTAAGTAGAATCTCTTTGTAATTTTGAACATTTTTAATGTGTTTAGCTCCAGCCAAAAAATCTTTTCTAAGCTTTTTGGAAAACATAGGGAAGGGTTATCACCCCTGTGACATTTGTTTTGCGTCTTTCCTCCTCTTCAGAAGATTTCACCTCACTTTTTTGTCCCAATGAAAAATGTTTTTTGAAAATTTGGGTTTTTTTGTGGAACAAGGATTGGAAAGCATCAGTGGAAAGGAGAAATTGTTTTCCCATATTAACTCTTACATGAGAGAATTTCCCTTCCTATGGGTAGATTTCATCTCACTTCCTGTTGTCTCCTTCCGTTTGCAAGTAGGAGTCGTTTGTAAGTTAGATGTTTGAAAGTAGGGTCCTGCCCTATATACTCAGCAGAAATTTGGGCCTTAGGTGTTGCTGTGGCCAAAACACTGTAAGCCCTCACAGGGCCCTGCTGTGAAATATTAGATCAAGAATTGTAATTACATGCCCCTGTTGAACAGGAGCTGAAAAATTAGGCCTTAGGCACTGGTGCTGGTGCCACAACACTGCAACCCCTCACAGACACTCTAGTTGGAACGCAGGAACGAGCACTGCTGCAAAGTATTGCATCAAAAATTGTAATTACACGCCCCTGTTAGACAGGGGCAGAAAAATTGGGCCTTAGGCACTGGTGCTGGTGCCACAACACTGCAACCCCTCACAGACACTCTAGTTGGAACGCAGGAACGAGCACTGCTGCAAAGTATTGCATCAAAAATTGTAATTACACGCCCCTGTTAGACAGGGGCAGAAAAATTGGGCCTTAGGCACTGGTGCTGGTGCCACAACACTGCAACCCCTCACAGACACTCTAGTTGGAACGCAGGAACGAGCACTGCTGCAAAGTATTGCATCAAAAATTGTAATTACACGCCCCTGTTAGACAGGGGCAGAAAAATTGGGCCTTAGGCACTGGTGCTGGTGCCACAACACTGCAACCCCTCACAGACACTCTAGTTGGAACGCAGGAACGAGCACTGCTGCAAAGTATTGCATCAAAAATTGTAATTACACGCCCCTGTTAGACAGGGGCAGAAAAATTGGGCCTTAGGCACTGGTGCTGGTGCCACAACACTGCAACCCCTCACAGACACTCTAGTTGGAACGCAGGAACGAGCACTGCTGCAAAGTATTGCATCAAAAATTGTAATTACACGCCCCTGTTAGACAGGGGCAGAAAAATTGGGCCTTAGGCACTGGTGCTGGTGCCACAACACTGCAACCCCTCACAGACACTCTAGTTGGAACGCAGGAACGAGCACTGCTGCAAAGTATTGCATCAAAAATTGTAATTACACGCCCCTGTTAGACAGGGGCAGAAAAATTGGGCCTTAGGCACTGGTGCTGGTGCCACAACACTGCAACCCCTCACAGACACTCTAGTTGGAATGCAGGAACGAGCCGTGCTGCAAAGTATTACATCAAAAATTGTAATTACACGCCCCTGTTATACAGGGGCTGAAAAATTGTGCCTTAGGCACTGGTGGTGGCGCCCAGAACCAAAAATGTTCTTACAAGCTATCAGCGTGATGATTGAGGAGGAAGAGGATAATTACTGAGGGATAATCACTCAGCATCAGCATAGGCAGTCTTTGAAGGGATCTGAAAAAAATTATTCAGTTACATCAGCATCAGGTGCTTGGTAGCTGGTGGTGATCCAAGACTGATTCATTTTTATGAAGGTCAGCCGATCGACCGAGTCAGTGGACAGACGCACCCTGTGATCGGTTACCACGCCTCCAGCAGCACTGAATGTACGTTCCGAAAGAACGCTGGATGCAGGACAGGCCAGTAGCTCAATTGCATACTGTGCAAGCTCTGGCCAGTGATCCATCCTCAAGACCCAGTAACCCAGAGGATTTTCGGTGGGAAAGGTGTCCAAGTCTGATCTTGCCCCTAGGTATTCCTGCACCATGTAAAACAGACGCTGGCGATGGTTGCTGGAACCGATCATACCTTGGGGCTGCGGACCAAAAAATTGTCTGAACGCATCGGTCAGACGGCCACCTTCTCCACCGCTCCTTCTTTGACTGACCGAAGCCTCAGCAACACGTTGTCCAGAAACAGGAGTTTGTAACCTCCCAGTCTCTGGGAACGCGTTGCACAGACCTTTCTGCAAGGCCTCCCGAAGATGTTTCATCCTCTGCTCCCTCTGCGATGGCAAGATAAGGTCCGCAACCTTACCCTTGTAACGTGGATCAAGGAGGGTTGCCAGCCAGTATTGGTCCTTCTCCTTGATACCACGAATACGAGGATCCTTACGCAGGCTTTGCAGGATCAGGGAGGCCATGCAGCGTAGGTTTGCTGAGGCATTCGGTCCGGAGTCCTCTGGGTCACTAAGGACAACAACGTCCGCAGCCACCTCCTCCCAGCCACGTACAAGTCCATGTGTTCCTTGGGACTGATCCCTTAAAGACTGCTGATGCTGAGTGCCAGGCTCCACCTCCATACTGACACAATCTTCCTCCTCCTCCTCCTCCTCCTCCTCGTCCTCTTCCTGTGTGATCGGCGGGCACGCAGGAACACTGTCTGGATAAAGGGGGCCTTGAGAGCTAAGGAAGTCCTCCTCTTCCTGCCTCTGTTCTGCCTCAAGTGCCCTGTCCATTATTCCACGCAGCGTGTGCTCCAACAGGTGGACAAGGGGGACAGTGTCACTGATGCATGCACTGTCAGTGCTCACCATCCTCGTGGCCTCCTCGAATGGTGACAGGACAGTGCATGCATCCCTGATCATGGCCCACTGGCGTGGGGAAAAAAAACCAAGGTCCCCTGACCCTGTCCTGGTGCCATAGTCGCACAGGTACTCATTGATGGCCCTCTGCTGCGTGTGCAGCCGCTGCAGCATGGCCAACGTCGAGTTCCACCTGGTGGGCATGTCACAGATTAGGCGGTTCTTGGGCAGGTTAAACTCCTTTTGGAGGTCCGTCAGCCGAGCACTGGCATTATATGACCGGCGGAAATGCACACAGACTTTCCTGGCCTGCCTCAGGACATCCTGTAAGCCCGGGTACCTGCCCAAGAACCGCTGCACCACCAAGTTAAGGACGTGAGCCAAACAGGGCACATGGGTCAGTTGTCCCTGTCGGAGGGCAGAGAGGAGGTTGGTGCCATTGTCGCAAACCACCATTCCTGCCTTAAGTTGGCGTGGCGTCAACCACCTCTGAACCTGCCCCTGCAGAGCTGACAGAACCTCTGCCCCAGTGTGGCTCCTGTCCCCCAAGCACACCAGCTCAAGCACCGCATGGCATCTTTTGGCCTGCGTACTTGCGTAGCCCCTTGAACGCCTACGGAGCACCGCTGGTTCCGAGGAAGAGGCCATGGAGGAAGAAGAAGAGGAGGGGGTGGAGGAGAGAGGTGTGTCACAATCAGCATTTTGGAGGCGTGGTGGCGGAACAACCTCCAACACTACTGCACCTTGTCCTGCATCCTTCCCAGCTGCCAGCAGAGTCACCCAATGCGCCGTGAAACTTAAGTAACGTCCCTGTCCATGCCTGCTGGACCATGAGTCAGCGGTAATATGCACCTTACCGCTGACCGCCCTGTCCAGCGAGGCATGGACATTGCCTTCCACATGCCGGTAGAGAGCCGGAATCGCCTTCCGTGAGAAAAAGTGGCGTTTGGGTACCTGCCACTGAGGAACCGCACATTCCACAAACTCACGGAAGGGGGCAGAGTCTACCAACTGAAAAGGCAGCAGTTGAAGTGCTAGCAATTTTGCCAAGCTAGCATTCAACCGCTGGGCATGTGGATGGCTGGGAGCAAACTTCTTTCGGCGGTGCAGCAGCTGGGGCAGGGAAATTTGCCTGGTACAATCTGACGTCGGTGTACCAAAAGCAGATTGCCCACAAGTACTTGGCTGTGACACACCTAATTCTACACCTTCATTCCTCTCACTGCAGGTCTCAGAGAGGACTGAAGGTCTAGTGGGGTTGGAAATCTCAGCTGATGAGGAGCAAGGAGAGATCCTCTTTGTTCTTTGGTGTGGGTCTTTCAGATACGCTTGCCAACGAACTGCATGGCAGGTCAACATATGTCTGGTCAAGCATGTGGTACCCAAGCGGGAGATGTTTTGGCCACGCGAGATACGCTTGAGACATATGTTGCAAATAGCAGCGGTGCGATCTGATGCACTCGTCTCAAAAAAGGCCCACACCAAAGAACTTTTTGAATAACGCGCAGAGACTGCAGCGCCCTGCACATGTGGAGCTTTGGGGTGTGATGCAGTCAATGTGCTGCCCTTAGGCTGGCCCCTGGAGGGCATCCTGCCTCGTTGGTGATGTGCCGCCTCCTCCTCCTCCTCCTCCTCCTCTCTCCTATCAGGCACCCACGTTGAGTCAGTGACCTCATCATCCCCTCCCTCCTCATCACTGGAGCAAACCTGGCAGTATGCTGCAGCAGGGGGAGCATGACTGCCAGATTGCTGTCCTTCTTGGGCACCCCCTCTGTCCGTGCTCATGTTACTGCCTTCATCGAGCTCAGTATCATCATCAGAGCCTTCCAAACGCTGGGCATCCTCCTGGAGCATGTACCCAACACTGTGGTCAAACAGTTCGAGGGAATCCTCATGAGGACATGGTGGAGCTAGGGAAGGAGTCACTGATGACATTGAGCTGAGGGAAGAGGCCGCTGCTTTGCCAGACAAAGCACCCTGGGCATGGGTGAGAGAGGATGAGGAGGATGAGGACGGCTTGGTCATCCACTCGACCAAGTCTTCCGCATGTTGCGGCTCAACACGGCCAGCTGCCGAAAAAAAGGCCAAGCGTGTCCCATGGCCACGTGCTGATGAGGATGCACCGTCTCCACGACCAGCACTAGACACAGAGCCTGCTTGCCCTCTCTTATTGGCTTGTGACTGTCTGCCTCTCCTTCTTGGCCTTCCAGACATACTAATGGCCTGTAGCTGCACTAAGCTGGGATAGAACACCTGTAATTTTCTTCAGGTAGCTTTATATACTGTAACCAGACAAGCCTGCCTGTCAGTAGGAAGATAACAGGAACGGATCTAGCTGAACACTGTGAGCAGGACACACTGTACTAAATGTAAATAGTCTAGCTGCCTGACCGTGGTACTAATAGGATCAAAAAGAACACCTGTAATTTTCTTCAGGTAGCTTTATATACTGTAACCAGACAAGCCTGCCTGTCAGTAGGAAGATAACAGGAACGGATCTAGCTGAACACTGTGAGCAGGACGCACTGCACTGAATGTAAATAGCAGGAACGGATCTAGCTGAACACTGTGAGCAGGACGCACTGCACTGAATGTAAATAGCAGGAACGGATCTAGCTGAACACTGTGAGCAGGACGCACTGCACTGAATGTAAATAGCAGGAACGGATCTAGCTGAACACTGTGAGCAGGACGCACTGCACTGAATGTAAATAGCAGGAACGGATCTAGCTGAACACTGTGAGCAGGACGCACTGCACTGAATGTCAATAGCAGGAACGGATCTAGCTGAACACTGTGAGCAGGACGCACTGCACTGAATGTAAATAGCAGGAACGGATCTAGCTGAACACTGTGAGCAGGACGCACTGCACTGAATGTAAATAGCAGGAACGGATCTAGCTGAACACTGTGAGCAGGACGCACTGCACTGAATGTAAATAGCAGGAACGGATCTAGCTGAACACTGTGAGCAGGACGCACTGCACTGAATGTAAATAGCAGGAACGGATCTAGCTGAACACTGTGAGCAGGACGCACTGCACTGAATGTAAATAGCAGGAACGGATCTAGCTGAACACTGTGAGCAGGACGCACTGCACTGAATGTAAATAGCAGGAACGGATCTAGCTGAACACTGTGAGCAGGACACACTGCACTAAATAGTCTAGATAGAAGATAACAGGAAAGGATCTAGCTAAACTGAATACAGTGTATATATATATATGCAACACCTGGGATGCATATATATACACAATACACTGTAAGTGCAGCTAACTGACTGACTGTTCTGCCTAATCTATCTAACTCAAATCAAATGACACTGTCTCTCTCTCTCTCTATCTCTCAGCACACCGGAACACACACTACACAGGGCCGCCGTGCAGGCGGCCTTATATAGTGTGGGGTGTGTACTAAATCCCCTGAGCCATAATTGGCCAAAGCCACCCTGGCTTTGGCCAATTACAGCTCTCTCTACTGACGGCGCTGTGATTGGCCAAGCATGCGGGTCATAGTGCATGCTTGGCCAATCATCAGCCAGCAATGCACTGCGATGCCGCAGTGAATTATGGGCCGTGACGCGCCACACGAATTTGGCGCGAACGGCCCATATCGTTCGCAATTCGACGGACGGTCGAACAGCCGATGTTCGAGTCGAACATGGGTTCGACTCGAACACGAAGCTCATCCCTATTGCTGAGTGATAAATTGAGTTTTCAAGTCTCTCTCCCATTTATGCAGTGCTAAAGGTTTGTCTGTAATAGGAGATCAACAGGAGTCGGTAAGCTGCAGTGTGTGTAGAGGTGGAAGTCACATCTTTTCTCATCACTATTCCTGGGTGTATTGCGCGCTGATTTCACATTGGAGATTTACCACCAATTGAATGGACTGTTTATAGTGTGTTGATTGATCAATTTTTATTCATGATATTCACTTCATAAGGGTCAAATAAGATTAATTCATATTGCACAGATTCACTTTTTATGGAAAATATAGCACAACTTGATATTGGAAATTGTTGATTAATGTGTGTATCTCACAGGAAGTTGCAGCTGCTTTTCCATACGTATTCCAATTGCACTCTAATCACTGATTTTTCACTTAATTCATTTTTTATGACAGCGCAGTAATTTTCAACCATTCTGGATATTTGCTATTTGATACGAGTTTACAGCAGCTGTCTGACACATTCAAAGTGTTACAAGTTCACTTTTACAAGGGATATTGTTTATCACTTAACTTTAAAAATTCAGTTTTAAAACCTTTTTTCATGGTTATTTTTGATTACAGAGCCACAAAGGTAGTAAATACTGATGGGGTTTTTCAAACTATTACCAAATCAGAGGGCGATTTAGGTGGATTATTAGATTTAAAAATTATTAGATTAAAAAACCTCACCATTTCGGAGATACACACACAATGAGATGTGGCCTTTTTAGAGACCTATATTAAACTAAATATGGTTCCTAGAAGCCTTAGGTGGGAAGTTTGTCCCCAGAGAGGTGAATTAGAACTAGAGGAGTGGTTCAGATACTTCAACGAGGCAGGTGTAAACTTTCTTAGATTTCTTGTTCTGTTAAAAATTTTAGAAAAAGAAGAGAAAGAGCAAAAAATAAAAAAGAGGAAGAAATATAACAGAGACTATAGTGATTACCAGGCTAGTAGTGTGCTTAAATGGCAAAAAAAATTGGCTGTTGAACAACTGATGAAACCTAATTCAAAAATGGAAGCTATCACTCAAGTTGATGATTTGGGACCGTGCGCGACCTTAGAGGTTCAACATTTCCCTGTTTGGAATGAACCACACAGATCGCCCATGAGAACATCTCAGAATCCTGGAAAACCTCAAAAAAGAGGTAGACGCCCCTCCCATCAATCACCCTATAGGACGGGGGGACGAATAGAGGGGGACAACACTCAAAAAATTCAGGGTGGGGTCATCCGCCCCCCTCCAGGCAGAATGTCAACTATGATCAAGGATATGGTCACCAGTTTATTCAGGGCCAATATCCACCATATGGGAGAGAATCTTCTTTCATAGCAAGAGGATATGATGAAATGAGGCATGGCAACAGTGACTATGGACCACAGTATAGCTATGGCCCTAATCGATATAATAGAAGTCAACAAGAAGGGGGAAGAAACAATTCTGGATATGAGTACAACATAGACACCCAGAAGATTTTTTTCCCCTATGAGATAGGGATGGCCCCAATAGTTAGATACAATATGGCCAGAGAGACATACTATATGAGACTTACAATCCTAGAGTGAACACAGTGAGGGATCAACCCAATAGATCCAACAATAGAAATCAAAACCAAGGAAATTGGGATTTTCCCAGACCCAATCAGGGAGTAAAAAGACCTGTCGAAGGCAAAGAGGAACCAGAGGGGGGAGGAGAGTTTAATCAAAAAAGGAAAAGAACTTGAAAGGAGATGCAATTTTTAATTTGAGTTCAAAAACTCTATCAAACTCTGAGATATCTTTGTTGAATAAGTTGAAGTTGAAAGTTTTCAGAGATGTGGTTTTGAGGGACCTGGAATCTATAAGAGTAAAAAATTGGAAGATGACTAAGAATTTGGAGGAAGGACTCGATTCATTGTGTAACAACAAAGACCTAGTCATCCACCCTGCAGATAAGGTTAGGGGGACGGTGGTATTAGATAGGTGTGATTACCTTAGGGAAATGCATAAAATAGTTGACGACGAGATACCTATTTCTGTTGAATGGGATATATAAACAATCTTTGGAGGTATTGATTCAAAGAGACGTAGACCTCAATATCCTCAACAGAAAAGAGAATATTTCTGATACCTAAGGCCCCACGTGTACCCATTTTATATTATTTGCCCAAAATCCATAAAAGTCTGACTTGCCCATTGTCAGTGGAATCGATTCGGTCATGTCCCGGGTGGGCAAGTATATAGCCTCTTGTCCAGCAAACACCATCATATTTTAAAGATACATGACATGTGATCAATTTACTTTCTCAGCTTAAACCCAAAAAGAATATTTGGTTGGTGGCAGCAGATGGCACATCCTTGTATACTATTATACCGCATCATTTAGGCATAGCAGCTGTAAAACATTATTTGGAAACTGTCAAAATTACCAACCGTTCAACAGAATTTCATTATGGAATTGCTGGAATTTGTGGCGAATCATAACTATTTCTGGTTTAATGATTAATTTTATTGTCAACAATGTGGTGTAGCTATGGGGGCTAAATATGCCGCCAGTCTAGCTAATTTATTCATGGTTAAGTGGGAGGAGGATGTTGTGTGTACAGATTGAAGCCCTCATTTGACCTTCTGGGCCAAATATATCGACAATGTCCTCCTCTTGTGGCACTAGCTCCCAAATGGACGAGTTCTTTTTCTTTATTAACAATAGGTGAATTAAGTTCGTATATGAGGCAAGCCAAAAATAAAACAACTTTTTGGACCTAACCATTTCTAAAAAAAAGGGAAGGTTTTAATATTATTTTAATATTATTAGGGATGCCCCTGTTGAAGTCCATGTGGACGAAACGCGTCGGGTGAGCCTTACTCTTTCCTACACTTGATTTTATTGTTTTACACGTGATCACGTTTTTATATCGTTTGTTGATTATTGGTTATATCCAATAAAATACGTCATTTGATCTGCACTATTGGCGTCCTATCTATCTTTTTGGGAACCATCCATGCTTTGGAGACTTGTTTGTGGAGGAGAATTCCCCCTCGGGCTTCTGAACGGACAGTCGTGACATGGACCATAGAGGATAGATCCCCCTTGAGATCCGGGATTTCCAGGACCAACCATCGTCCATTAAGGATCTCAGAGCCTGTTTGATTCTGTGTCACCGGCATCCGAATCCACTCCTGCTGGTAAGCATATTCCATCTATTCACTTCCCATGATCGTACAACTCATGATATACAAGAGAAGATTTCTACATCAGTCCAACATTCATAATTAGCCTATGTTTGGGACTCTCTTGTATCAGATTCATAGCCATACATTGGGACTTTAGTATATCCCGTCTAATATTCAGTTTTTTGGTATTATGCTTCATGTGTTTCAGCTATGTACATATTGGTAATGGTCACCATGTCTGATGTGCCTTTTACGATTGGTTATCATTTTTAGCGCTGCATTTCACTTTTACTTCTGTTTACAATATTGGTCATATTTTATGTAGCTGCTTTTCACATTGGGTTAGCGCAGTGTTATTTATATTTTCTTTTTAATATTATTACTCACTTTAAGATGACAGATAGAAATGCCTTTATACCTCTGGACAGTTGCCATCATGACTCTTGGCTCACATTAGTACCTAGAAGCCAATTTTTGAGAATGAGACGAAACTGCAAGAAGTTAGGAGATTATAAGGCCCAAGTACATATCTTGAAGGATAGGCTTATAGAAAAGGGTTATAAGGCGGAATCCTTACAAAATATTATTGAACAGGTTGGCACAATTGATAGATCTAGCCTGTTGGAAGAGAAAACTAGATGAAGGAGAGACATTTTCGGTGTCATTCATCTCCACTTTTTCTACCCAACACTATCAAAAAATATAATTCGTAAACATTGGCACCTATTGGGAAACAATCTGGTTATAAAGACTTTTTTGCCAGCAAATCCACAAGTGATCTTTAGAGGTGTCACTTCACTTAGGGATAAGGTTGCCCCTAATGTTGTGGATCCCCCCATTAAAAAATTGGTCTTCCTTCAAAATTTGACAGGGTACCATCAATTCCAGAAATGCCAAATATGTTTATGGAATAAAAGTAAGAACAGGAAAATGGACCATTTTGTTTCAACTAGTACAGTTGGGCACCAAATTGAACCATTTATTACCTGCTCCATGACGGGCGTTGTTTATTTGTTGCAATGCTTTTGTGGGCTGCAGTACGTGGGTAGGACTAAACATACTATGCAGATACACCTTGGCGAACACATATTACTAACATTAGAAATGGTTTTAAATATTATTCAGTTTCAAAACACTATGCCATACATCATAACAGGGATCCAGCTAACACCTTGTTTATAGGTATAGATAGATTCAGTGCACATTGGAGGGGCAGTGCCCCAATTAGAGAATTGTCTCGGTTAGAAATGGCATGGATACATAGGGTATGGTGTTACACCCCATTTAGCCTTAACATAGATGTGGATGTTAATGCGTTTATAGACAATTCTTGAAATATATTGTTGTTGTTGTAAATGGTGTCATCCAAAGCTGATCTAAGCTTTGGATGACACCATTTATCAATATAAAAACAATTAAATGATATTTCGCAAATTCTTATATATATCCTTTTAGGTTTTCTAGGTCTTAGCAATAAAAATTCTAGATAGACAACAACATTATAAATTAATTTAACTACCTCTATAGGCCGTAATATTTTTGATTGAACACCCATAATAGGATGCTTTACAATTTTTAAATTTTTAAATTTTAGTCTTCCCTTTTTTTACTTTCTCTTCACACCCCTGGAGACCGCTGTACCATCAAGTATGATGTTCCCAGTGTAAATTTCCAGCAGATCTGCATTTGGATCTAACTATTGTCTGATCCTAGCATTCGGATTCTAGCATTTTTCCATGATTCTAGTTTGAGATTTTATAAGTCCATTTAGCGATTGAAATTTTATAAGTCCATTTAGTATTTGACCCTAACACACAGACTGTTCTTTTTATAAACTATATCTGTGCCTTGGAAGTACAATATTCAATATTAAAAATACAAAAAATATGTGATTTTTTATTTGTGGTATTTTTACATCTTTTTTATAACCACTAAGGGCCACTACACCTTAGAGTTAGGTGTCCCTAGGAAAAGGATTTAGCTCTCTTTCATGTAAATTTGATGGCTTCTTGATTTGACTTTATCAAATTTAAATAGAAAAACATTTTACTTTTTTATCACCACTAGGGGCCGCTAAACCTTAGAGATAGATATCCCCAGGGAAAGGATTCAGTTCTCTTCCGTGTAAATTTGACAGCTTCTTGATTTGATTTTATCAGGTTTAAATAAAAAAAAGTTTTTTAGATACATATAGAAAAGCTTTTTAGATCCACTTGCCTTAGATGGTAAGGTTACATTCTTAGAGATAAATTATCTCGATCTGGAATGGAATTTATGATTAGAACATCTTAATCTTTAGGATTATGTCAGAGATGAATGGTAATTTATGTTACCAGCATGTATATATGTTTTCATGCAATCTCTATACATATATTCTGGCGAATCTCTAAACCAAGTTTTATAACAAGGCTATTCCGTGGATTGTGGGTATTTGCCCTCTTTTAAGATGACAGATTCAGAAAAATTTAATTCAAAGCTCAGATCGAGGTGTGGCTAAATTAGATTGATGGATGAATATAAAGCAGTGAGTCCGCATGCCGCCCATGCCCAAGGATGACGTCAATTGTGACGAAACGCTTAGGAAGAAGTGACGTGCTGACGTCACAGTGTTCACGCAAGTCCCAGAATAACGGGCTGCAATCGAGAGCCGGCTCAGAGTTTTACTGCATGAATTTGTTTGTCTAAATGTAAGTGCAATACTTTTTATACTTAATAAAGTCACCCAAAGATTTTATATGGAAGCTTTTATTTTCTCATGGGGATTATCTGGCAACATGTACCTGTGAATGATAAACATCTGGGAAGACATTGGAGATCTACCACCAATCGAATGGACTGTTTATAGTGTGCTGATTGATCAATTTTTATTCATGGAAAATATAGCGAACTTGATATTGGAAATTCACTTCTCACAGGAAGTTGCAGCTGCTTTTCCATATGTATTCCAATTGCACTCTAATCACTGATTTTTCACGTAATTAATTTCTTATGACAGCGCAGTAATTTTTAACCATTCTTGTCAGGAAGATTGTTGAAGAAGAAGGCTATAAATATTTGCTATGCCTCATCTGCGAGGAGCTGCAGAGTTGTAAAAAATGAGCAAGGAGCAAAGAAAGCGGTCATCCTTACATTCCAGGCCTTGTAGTATATGACATATTCTTAAGTATTTGAAAAAGTCTCTGGAGATGATCTTGTTGTTGGTGGAGATATCATTAAAGGATCTCAAAGTCTTTTTGGAGTATAAGTGTGAAATAAAGTGGATACCAGTCTCAGTCTACAGGGTCAGGTCCAAGTCAGGGGTGATCACTGACAAGGAGAGTAAAGGCATAATCAAAGGTCTTGTGAAGGTTGAGGTTTGAGTTAGTGAGAGCGAAGTTCGTAAAGATGCATTTACTGTGTCAAGTCAATGTCTTGAAAGTGTGTGCCTTAACGTTATGGCTCCCAATACGCCTTGCACACTTAAAAGACATAAATGTTGCTCAATTTGTAACCAACATTTCTTCTTGGAAGGTGACCACCAGTGTTGTAACTGATCATTAAAGATTACTGCTTTGTGGTATAGTTTGAGATCTGGGGCAGCCATATCAATATTTGATTTAGAAGCATATAAAGAGGATTTACCAATATAGGCTTTTTTATGTGTCTAAATAAAGTTGACAATTAATAATTGCAGTTTTCTGAGAGACCCTTAGCAATATCAGAATTGGAACAGTTAAAAAAGAAATTTAGTATATGCGGACGTATAAACATCTTTACAAGTGCAATGTGACCTGCCCAAGAGACTGAATTGTGAGAGAGTCCTTTGCTGAGATCCGTAATTTTAATAAGCAAGGCTGAGCAATTTACTTTAAAAATTTGAGCATGGTGTTGTCAATTATATTCCCAAATAGGTAATCTGAGCGAACAGGGCCCAGGAGAAAGGAGAAATTATTGAAATTTGAGAGTGTCATTTGGATGGGATAGCTATGGAAGATATTCTTTCATTGACTTTATACAAAGACAAGCCCCTGATGGGTTGTTCCATATCATGTTATTTTGAGTGAAATGTTTAGCTTATTTCTGTAGTGGGTGGTTCATGACATATCAGGGTTTGGCTTTGTCATTCATAATTTGGATGACTTTTTACATGTTGACCTTCAATTTGTGCTGTGCTACTGACTAGAGTACAACACATGGTTAATCATTTCAGGGCACTGCTGGCAGCTTACAAGATGCAGGGCACGACTACGCAGCTTATTTTCCTTGGCAGCCATAGGGTTCAAG
Source organism: Lithobates septentrionalis (assembly GCA_037952835.1). Lineage (NCBI taxonomy): Eukaryota > Metazoa > Chordata > Amphibia > Anura > Ranidae > Lithobates > Lithobates septentrionalis. The sequence goes on from JBBDGP010001358.1 coordinate 651,555, forward strand.
AACAGAAGAAAGTAGGAGGGTCCTCTTACCTGATAGTTGATTGGAGTCTCAGGTAGGAGGAAAAATCTGAGATGTGTGAAAGAGCAGAGTATTGGCATTCCCAAGCTGGCCAGCAACCATTGAGCTTACCACCCTCCCACCCTAAATTTGTTTTCTGTTGTTTATTCTTTTTTTGTCTGTAATGGCAGCAAGTGTGTGGCTTGAAGGTCCTTGAATGGATCAATGTATGTATAATGGGGGTCACATCCTGTTTTAGTGTGGTTCAGTTGTTGAGACCTGGGATCACTGTACAAATGAGTATTCTGCATTAGGTTCCTGCATTACTTACTATCATTCCAACCACCACACAGAAAAACTTGATGGGGATGGGAAATAGGGACTTAAATGTACAACTTTATTATAACATTAAAATTTGGTTAAAATTATCAACCCATATCTACTATAGCAAATTATAATGTTTTTATCTCTCCCAAAATGATGTGGTGGATTGACACGTTTTGCATATAGCTTGCTTCCTCAGGATCCACTTGCTTGAATGATTGTGCTGATACGGCTAGCAAAAAAATACAAAAAGATACAGTAAGCAATAATGACAGTATTACTGTCATTATTGCTTATTGTATGTTTTTTGTGATTATTTGCTAACCATATTTTAATGTAATAATAAAGCTGTATTTTTTAAGTATATATGGGTGTTGTTGCACATTTAAAGTGCCTATTTCACATCCCCCACCAAGTTTTACAGTGAGGTGGTTGGAATATTATGAAGTTAGATTTGTTTAATTTGGGGATGGTGCCACCAGTGCTATCAATAGGATGGTTCCACCTAGGAGATAAAAGGTTTCTGCATTAGTCCACTAGGCATTGTTGTGCAACTGGAGGTCTCCCAATATACAGAACATGGGCTGTAGATACAATCTGATTGGATGTTTTTCTTTCTGGTGCCTTCAAAACTGTCAACCCAGTTATTTGTTGGGCTGGTTTTGTAAAAAGTGCTGCTATAGCCATCCAATACTATTTTTGTGTGGTCTCAATATGTTCTGGGTAGTAAAGGGAGCATGTGGTTTAAATATCTTTGTCAAGCATATGGTTTAAACGTCTTTGTCACTGAAAAGTGATATACTTATCAAAAATGGTACGAAACACTTAAAATAATAGCAAATGACGCATTCCTATTTTGTGAGCACTGTAGAGCAAAATCTTCCTCTATCGGAAATCATTCACAGCTATCAGATTTTTCAATAGAAAGCCTAGGTTTTTGGAAAATTAAAGGAATGCTAGATTGTATTGTAAAAAACGACCTAGAAAAGAATGTCATGTTATCTTTTTTGGCGCTAGTAATATTTCAAAGTGATATGATCTTACTCATGAATTGGATGGCTAGAACAGTACTTTGGAAAATGTCAGCTGCATTCTGTTACTGCTAAAACCACCTTCTCTAAAATTTCACTACGGTTTTAGCACAGCATTACAAGTGTTACCTTTCAAATAGGTTCAGTTTGCAATGACAGCAAGATTCTTTTTCTTATCTCCCATAATTATACGGTGCTGACAAATTATACGGAGCTTTACAGAGTTAATAGAGCCATCTACCGCGTTCTCTGACCCAGAAGGAGCATACAGTTTAATGTCCCACTCATACAAGCACTCACATGCACACTCTACAATCAATTTAGTCTGAAGTGTTGATGAGCAAATTAGTTTGAAAAATGGGCAAATTAAGACTTTTTTTTACATTTTTCTGAATATATGCAGATTTGTCCAGTCTACAGAGAACCATACAGTTCGAAAAATGAAACTGCTTCTTATGCTATTCAGGAGAATCAGTGTGTTGCATTGGTGATTCTTATGCCGCGTACACACGGTCGTACTTTTCGTCTACAAAAGTCCAACAGACGCTGATGGACTAAAGCTGGCTGGTAATCCGATCGTGTGTGGGCTTCTCCGGACTTTCAACCGACTTTTTTAGCCTCAAATACGACGTACTTTAGATTTGAAACATGCTTCAAAACTTTTACTTCGTACCTACGACGGACCCCGAAATCCGCTCGTCTGTGTGCTAGTCCGACGGACAAAAAGCCACGCTAGGGCACCTATTGGCTACTGGCTATGAACTTCCTTATTTTAGTCCGGTGTACGTCATCACGTACGAATCCGACCGACTTTTGTGTGGTCGTGTGTAGGCAAGTCCGGTCGTTAGAAAGTAGGCCGCAAGTCCGCGGCAAGTCCACCGAAAGTCTGCCGGAAGTCTGTCCGACAGGCTGTCCGACTTTTGTAGACGAAAAGTACGACCGTGTGTACGCGGCATTATGCTTCCATCATCTCAAAGCATAAGTCCAGGAAAACCTTTTACTGGAGTTAGGTTTTAAGAAATACCTAAAAAAAAGATTTGCTCCTCTGCTGATTTTGTACGTTTGCCCACTGACAAAAAAAGATCAGTCTATAATTTTAATGGTCGGTTTATTATAACAGCGAGAGACAGAATATTTACAAAAATATCCAGAAAAACAAATTTCAATAAAGTTATAAATTGATTTGCATTTTAATGAGCGAAATAATATTTGACCACTTTGCAAAACATGACTTATTACTTGGTGGCAAAACCCTTGTTGGCAATCACAGAGGTCAGACGTTTCTTGTAGTTGCCCACCAGGTTTGCACACATCTCAGGAGGGATTTTGTCCCACTCCTCTTTGCAGATCCTCACCAAGTCATTAAGGTTTCGAGGCTGACATTTGGTAACTTGAACCTTCAGCTCCTTCCACATATTTTCTATAAGATTAAGGTCTGGAGACTGGCTAGGCCACTCCAGGACCTTAATATGCTTCTTCTTGAGCCACTCCTCTGTTGCCTTGACCGTGTGTTTTTGGTCATTGTCATGCTGGAATACCCATCCATGACCCATTTTCAATGCCCTGACTGAGGGAACGAGGTTCTCACCTAAGATTTGACGGTACATGGCCCCGTCCATTGTCCCTTTGATGCAGTGAAGTTGTCCTGTCCCCTTAGCAGAAAAACATCCCCAAAGCATAATGTCTCCTCCTCAATGTTTGACAGTGGGGATGGTGTTCTTGGGGTCATAGGCAGCATTCCTCCAAACACGGCGAGTTGAGTTGATGCCAAAGAGCTTGATTTTGGTCTCATCTGACCACAACACTTTCACCCAGTTTTCCTCTGAATCATTCAGATGTTCTTTAGCAAATTTCAGACGGGCCTGTACATGTGCTTTCTTGAGCAGGGGGACCTTGTGGGCACTGCAGGATTTCAGTCCTTCACAGCGCAGTGTGTTACCAATTGTTTTCTTGGTGACTATGGTCTCAGCTGCCTTTAGATCATTGACAAGATTCTCCCATGTAGTTCTGGGCTGATTCCTCACCGTTCTCATGATCATTGAAACTCCACGAGGGGAGATCCTGCATGGAGCACCAGACCGAGGGAGTTTGACAGTTATTTCGTGTTTCATCCATTTGCGAATAATCGCACCAACTGTTGTCACCCTCTCACCAAACTGCTTGGCGATGGTCTTGTAGCCCATTCCAGCCTTGTGTAGGTCTACAAACTTGTCCCTGACATCCTTGGGCAGCTTTTTGGTCTTGACCATGGTGGAGAGATTGGAATCTGATTGATTGATTGCTTCTGTGGACAGGTGTCTTTTATACAGGTAACAAGCTGAGATTAGGAGCACTCCCTTTAAGAGAGTGCTCCTAATCTTAGCTCGTTACCTGTATAGAAGACACATGGGAGCCAGGGGATCAAATACTTATTTCACTCATTAAAATGCAAATAAATTTATAAGTTTTTTGAAATGTGTTTTCTGGATATTTTTGTTGTTATTCTGTCTCTCACTGTTAAAATAAACTTACCATTAAAATTATAGACTGATCATTTCTTTGTCAGTGGGCAAACGTACAAAATCAGCAGGGGGTCAAAAACTTTTTTCCCTTACTGTAGGTTTCCATTTTATTATCTGATTGATGAGAAATGTTATCAAACTGATCAAATCTGCAAACAATCTAATAGCTATAACATCCATTCTGATCAATTTAGACTATATTTAGATCAGGTTCAAACTGAGTTGATCTGCCAGGGTGTAAAATTATCGATAGTTTTGCATCGAACAACAGCAGTAGATACTTTGTCCATGAATACTATTTTATTTCCTTTAATCAGATTATGAGATTGCATGATGGAAACAGAGAAAAAAAAAATGTAATAAAGTAAATTACTATTGTATTTTGTGTTATTCTGTCAATATGGGGTGCTGTGTGTACATTAATGAGGAAAGAAAATTAACTTAAATGATTTTAGCCAATATAACTGCAATATAACAAAGAGTGAAAAATTTAAGGGGGTCTGAATACTTTCTGTCCCCCCTGTAAACCTCAGCCCACTTTTTTTTAGTTGGGCCCCAGGAGCTTATAACCATAATTTACTAGTATGCATGGCATATTGGCACATTATGGCCGACTTAACTTTACAAGCATTCCCCTGCAGCGCTGCTGTCAATCACTGGTGCTACCATCTTCTCCCAGGCTTCCTTCTGGGCTCCAACTCTTGTACCACTTGGCTGGCCAGGCCGTGATGATGTCACTCCAGTTTATGAGCATGGGAGTTACATCATCACGTCACAGAGTGGAGCCATAAATGTATGCTGAGCTGCTCATGTGTAGGGATGAGCTTCGTGTTCGAGTCGAACCCATGTTCGACTCGAACATCGGCTGTTCGACCGTCCGTCGAATTGCGAACGATATGGGCCGTTCGCGCCAAATTCGTGTGGCGCGTCACGGCCCATAATTCACTGCGGCATCGCAGTGCATTGCTGGCTGATGATTGGCCAAGCATGCACTATGACCCGCATGCTTGGCCAATCACAGCGCCGTCAGTAGAGAGAGCTGTAATTGGCCAAAGCCAGGGTGGCTTTGGCCAATTATGGCTCAGGGGATTTAGTACACACCCCACACTATATAAGGCCGCCTGCACGGCGGCCCTGTGTAGTGTGTGTTCCGGTGTGCTGAGAGATAGAGAGAGAGAGAGACAGTGTCATTTGATTTGAGTTAGATAGATTAGGCAGAACAGTCAGTCAGTTAGCTGCACTTACAGTGTATTGTGTATATATATGCATCCCAGGTGTTGCATATATATATATACACTGTATTCAGTTTAGCTAGATCCGTTCCTGTTATCTTCTATCTAGACTATTTAGTGCAGTGCGTCCTGCTCACAGTGTTCAGCTAGATCCGTTCCTGCTATTTACATTCAGTGCAGTGCGTCCTGCTCACAGTGTTCAGCTAGATCCGTTCCTGCTATTTACATTCAGTGCAGTGCGTCCTGCTCACAGTGTTCAGCTAGATCCGTTCCTGCTATTTACATTCAGTGCAGTGCGTCCTGCTCACAGTGTTCAGCTAGATCCGTTCCTGCTATTTACATTCAGTGCAGTGCGTCCTGCTCACAGTGTTCAGCTAGATCCGTTCCTGCTATTTACATTCAGTGCAGTGCGTCCTGCTCACAGTGTTCAGCTAGATCCGTTCCTGCTATTTACATTCAGTGCAGTGCGTCCTGCTCACAGTGTTCAGCTAGATCCGTTCCTGCTATTTACATTCAGTGCAGTGCGTCCTGCTCACAGTGTTCAGCTAGATCCGTTCCTGCTATTTACATTCAGTGCAGTGCGTCCTGCTCACAGTGTTCAGCTAGATCCGTTCCTGCTATTTACATTCAGTGCAGTGCGTCCTGCTCACAGTGTTCAGCTAGATCCGTTCCTGCTATTTACATTCAGTGCAGTGCGTCCTGCTCACAGTGTTCAGCTAGATCCGTTCCTGCTATTTACATTCAGTGCAGTGCGTCCTGCTCACAGTGTTCAGCTAGATCCGTTCCTGCTATTTACATTCAGTGCAGTGCGTCCTGCTCACAGTGTTCAGCTAGATCCGTTCCTGCTATTTACATTCAGTGCAGTGCGTCCTGCTCACAGTGTTCAGCTAGATCCGTTCCTGCTATTTACATTCAGTGCAGTGCGTCCTGCTCACAGTGTTCAGCTAGATCCGTTCCTGCTATTTACATTCAGTGCAGTGCGTCCTGCTCACAGTGTTCAGCTAGATCCGTTCCTGCTATTTACATTCAGTGCAGTGCGTCCTGCTCACAGTGTTCAGCTAGATCCGTTCCTGCTATTTACATTCAGTGCAGTGCGTCCTGCTCACAGTGTTCAGCTAGATCCGTTCCTGCTATTTACATTCAGTGCAGTGCGTCCTGCTCACAGTGTTCAGCTAGATCCGTTCCTGCTATTTACATTCAGTGCAGTGCGTCCTGCTCACAGTGTTCAGCTAGATCCGTTCCTGCTATTTACATTCAGTGCAGTGCGTCCTGCTCACAGTGTTCAGCTAGATCCGTTCCTGCTATTTACATTCAGTGCAGTGCGTCCTGCTCACAGTGTTCAGCTAGATCCGTTCCTGTTATCTTCCTACTGACAGGCAGGCTTGTCTGGTTACAGTATATAAAGCTACCTGAAGAAAATTACAGGTGTTCTTTTTGATCCTATTAGTACCACGGTCAGGCAGCTAGACTATTTACATTTAGTACAGTGTGTCCTGCTCACAGTGTTCAGCTAGATCCGTTCCTGTTATCTTCCTACTGACAGGCAGGCTTGTCTGGTTACAGTATATAAAGCTACCTGAAGAAAATTACAGGTGTTCTATCCCAGCTTAGTGCAGCTACAGGCCATTAGTATGTCTGGAAGGCCAAGAAGGAGAGGCAGACAGTCACAAGCCAATAAGAGAGGGCAAGCAGGCTCTGTGTCTAGTGCTGGTCGTGGAGACGGTGCATCCTCATCAGCACGTGGCCATGGGACACGCTTGGCCTTTTTTTCGGCAGCTGGCCGTGTTGAGCCGCAACATGCGGAAGACTTGGTCGAGTGGATGACCAAGCCGTCCTCATCCTCCTCATCCTCTCTCACCCATGCCCAGGGTGCTTTGTCTGGCAAAGCAGCGGCCTCTTCCCTCAGCTCAATGTCATCAGTGACTCCTTCCCTAGCTCCACCATGTCCTCATGAGGATTCCCTCGAACTGTTTGACCACAGTGTTGGGTACATGCTCCAGGAGGATGCCCAGCGTTTGGAAGGCTCTGATGATGATACTGAGCTCGATGAAGGCAGTAACATGAGCACGGACAGAGGGGGTGCCCAAGAAGGACAGCAATCTGGCAGTCATGCTCCCCCTGCTGCAGCATACTGCCAGGTTTGCTCCAGTGATGAGGAGGGAGGGGATGATGAGGTCACTGACTCAACGTGGGTGCCTGATAGGAGAGAGGAGGAGGAGGAGGAGGAGGAGGCGGCACATCACCAACGAGGCAGGATGCCCTCCAGGGGCCAGCCTAAGGGCAGCACATTGACTGCATCACACCCCAAAGCTCCACATGTGCAGGGCGCTGCAGTCTCTGCGCGTTATTCAAAAAGTTCTTTGGTGTGGGCCTTTTTTGAGACGAGTGCATCAGATCGCACCGCTGCTATTTGCAACATATGTCTCAAGCGTATCTCGCGTGGCCAAAACATCTCCCGCTTGGGTACCACATGCTTGACCAGACATATGTTGACCTGCCATGCAGTTCGTTGGCAAGCGTATCTGAAAGACCCACACCAAAGAACAAAGAGGATCTCTCCTTGCTCCTCATCAGCTGAGATTTCCAACCCCACTAGACCTTCAGTCCTCTCTGAGACCTGCAGTGAGAGGAATGAAGGTGTAGAATTAGGTGTGTCACAGCCAAGTACTTGTGGGCAATCTGCTTTTGGTACACCGACGTCAGATTGTACCAGGCAAATTTCCCTGCCCCAGCTGCTGCACCGCCGAAAGAAGTTTGCTCCCAGCCATCCACATGCCCAGCGGTTGAATGCTAGCTTGGCAAAATTGCTAGCACTTCAACTGCTGCCTTTTCAGTTGGTAGACTCTGCCCCCTTCCGTGAGTTTGTGGAATGTGCGGTTCCTCAGTGGCAGGTACCCAAACGCCACTTTTTCTCACGGAAGGCGATTCCGGCTCTCTACCGGCATGTGGAAGGCAATGTCCATGCCTCGCTGGACAGGGCGGTCAGCGGTAAGGTGCATATTACCGCTGACTCATGGTCCAGCAGGCATGGACAGGGACGTTACTTAAGTTTCACGGCGCATTGGGTGACTCTGCTGGCAGCTGGGAAGGATGCAGGACAAGGTGCAGTAGTGTTGGAGGTTGTTCCGCCACCACGCCTCCAAAATGCTGATTGTGACACACCTCTCTCCTCCACCCCCTCCTCTTCTTCTTCCTCCATGGCCTCTTCCTCGGAACCAGCGGTGCTCCGTAGGCGTTCAAGGGGCTACGCAAGTACGCAGGCCAAAAGATGCCATGCGGTGCTTGAGCTGGTGTGCTTGGGGGACAGGAGCCACACTGGGGCAGAGGTTCTGTCAGCTCTGCAGGGGCAGGTTCAGAGGTGGTTGACGCCACGCCAACTTAAGGCAGGAATGGTGGTTTGCGACAATGGCACCAACCTCCTCTCTGCCCTCCGACAGGGACAACTGACCCATGTGCCCTGTTTGGCTCACGTCCTTAACTTGGTGGTGCAGCGGTTCTTGGGCAGGTACCCGGGCTTACAGGATGTCCTGAGGCAGGCCAGGAAAGTCTGTGTGCATTTCCGCCGGTCATATAATGCCAGTGCTCGGCTGACGGACCTCCAAAAGGAGTTTAACCTGCCCAAGAACCGCCTAATCTGTGACATGCCCACCAGGTGGAACTCGACGTTGGCCATGCTGCAGCGGCTGCACACGCAGCAGAGGGCCATCAATGAGTACCTGTGCGACTATGGCACCAGGACAGGGTCAGGGGACCTTGGTTTTTTTTCCCCACGCCAGTGGGCCATGATCAGGGATGCATGCACTGTCCTGTCACCATTCGAGGAGGCCACGAGGATGGTGAGCACTGACAGTGCATGCATCAGTGACACTGTCCCCCTTGTCCACCTGTTGGAGCACACGCTGCGTGGAATAATGGACAGGGCACTTGAGGCAGAACAGAGGCAGGAAGAGGAGGACTTCCTTAGCTCTCAAGGCCCCCTTTATCCAGACAGTGTTCCTGCGTGCCCGCCGATCACACAGGAAGAGGACGAGGAGGAGGAGGAGGAGGAGGAGGAAGATTGTGTCAGTATGGAGGTGGAGCCTGGCACTCAGCATCAGCAGTCTTTAAGGGATCAGTCCCAAGGAACACATGGACTTGTACGTGGCTGGGAGGAGGTGGCTGCGGACGTTGTTGTCCTTAGTGACCCAGAGGACTCCGGACCGAATGCCTCAGCAAACCTACGCTGCATGGCCTCCCTGATCCTGCAAAGCCTGCGTAAGGATCCTCGTATTCGTGGTATCAAGGAGAAGGACCAATACTGGCTGGCAACCCTCCTTGATCCACGTTACAAGGGTAAGGTTGCGGACCTTATCTTGCCATCGCAGAGGGAGCAGAGGATGAAACATCTTCGGGAGGCCTTGCAGAAAGGTCTGTGCAACGCGTTCCCAGAGACTGGGAGGTTACAAACTCCTGTTTCTGGACAACGTGTTGCTGAGGCTTCGGTCAGTCAAAGAAGGAGCGGTGGAGAAGGTGGCCGTCTGACCGATGCGTTCAGACAATTTTTTGGTCCGCAGCCCCAAGGTATGATCGGTTCCAGCAACCATCGCCAGCGTCTGTTTTACATGGTGCAGGAATACCTAGGGGCAAGATCAGACTTGGACACCTTTCCCACCGAAAATCCTCTGGGTTACTGGGTCTTGAGGATGGATCACTGGCCAGAGCTTGCACAGTATGCAATTGAGCTACTGGCCTGTCCTGCATCCAGCGTTCTTTCGGAACGTACATTCAGTGCTGCTGGAGGCGTGGTAACCGATCACAGGGTGCGTCTGTCCACTGACTCGGTCGATCGGCTGACCTTCATAAAAATGAATCAGTCTTGGATCACCACCAGCTACCAAGCACCTGATGCTGATGTAACTGAATAATTTTTTTCAGATCCCTTCAAAGACTGCCTATGTTGATGCTGAGTGATTATCCCTGAGTAATTATCCTCTTCCTCCTCAATCATCACGCTGATAGCTTGTAAGAACATTTTTGGTTCTGGGCGCCACCACCAGTGCCTAAGGCACAATTTTTCAGCCCCTGTATAACAGGGGCGTGTAATTACAATTTTTGATGTAATACTTTGCAGCACGGCTCGTTCCTGCATTCCAACTAGAGTGTCTGTGAGGGGTTGCAGTGTTGTGGCACCAGCACCAGTGCCTAAGGCCCAATTTTTCTGCCCCTGTCTAACAGGGGCGTGTAATTACAATTTTTGATGCAATACTTTGCAGCAGTGCTCGTTCCTGCGTTCCAACTAGAGTGTCTGTGAGGGGTTGCAGTGTTGTGGCACCAGCACCAGTGCCTAAGGCCCAATTTTTCTGCCCCTGTCTAACAGGGGCGTGTAATTACAATTTTTGATGCAATACTTTGCAGCAGTGCTCGTTCCTGCGTTCCAACTAGAGTGTCTGTGAGGGGTTGCAGTGTTGTGGCACCAGCACCAGTGCCTAAGGCCCAATTTTTCTGCCCCTGTCTAACAGGGGCGTGTAATTACAATTTTTGATGCAATACTTTGCAGCAGTGCTCGTTCCTGCGTTCCAACTAGAGTGTCTGTGAGGGGTTGCAGTGTTGTGGCACCAGCACCAGTGCCTAAGGCCCAATTTTTCTGCCCCTGTCTAACAGGGGCGTGTAATTACAATTTTTGATGCAATACTTTGCAGCAGTGCTCGTTCCTGCGTTCCAACTAGAGTGTCTGTGAGGGGTTGCAGTGTTGTGGCACCAGCACCAGTGCCTAAGGCCTAATTTTTCAGCTCCTGTTCAACAGGGGCATGTAATTACAATTCTTGATCTAATATTTCACAGCAGGGCCCTGTGAGGGCTTACAGTGTTTTGGCCACAGCAACACCTAAGGCCCAAATTTCTGCTGAGTATATAGGGCAGGACCCTACTTTCAAACATCTAACTTACAAACGACTCCTACTTGCAAACGGAAGGAGACAACAGGAAGTGAGATGAAATCTACCCATAGGAAGGGAAATTCTCTCATGTAAGAGTTAATATGGGAAAACAATTTCTCCTTTCCACTGATGCTTTCCAATCCTTGTTCCACAAAAAAACCCAAATTTTCAAAAAACATTTTTCATTGGGACAAAAAAGTGAGGTGAAATCTTCTGAAGAGGAGGAAAGACGCAAAACAAATGTCACAGGGGTGATAACCCTTCCCTATGTTTTCCAAAAAGCTTAGAAAAGATTTTTTGGCTGGAGCTAAACACATTAAAAATGTTCAAAATTACAAAGAGATTCTACTTAACAACAAACCTACAGTCCCTGTCTTGTTTGCACCGCCTGTATACTGCTGTTCAGAGTATATAGGGACCTTTCCTTATTTTAATTTGGGTGCGGGGTTCCCCTTAATATCCATACAAGACCCAAAGGGCCTGGTAATGGACTGGGGGGTACCCATGCCGTTTGTCTCACTGATTTTCATCCATATTGCCAGGACCCGACATGACATTAAACCCGCAAGCAGTTTTAAATGAGATTTTTTCCTTTAAAAATGACATTTGGTGCAGGGACTGTTCTAAACATGGGAAACACGCGTCACTTTACAGGCATACTATAGACACCCCCCAGGTACGATATTTAAAGGAATATTTCACTTTTTTTTTTTTACTTTAAGCATCATTAAAATCACTGCTCCCGAAAAAACGGCCGTTTTTAAAAGTTTTTTTTGCATTGATACATGTCCCCTGGGGTAGGACCCGGGTCCCCAAACCCTTTTTAGGACAATACCATGCAAATTAGCCTTTAAAATGAGCACTTTTGATTTCGAACGTTCGAGTCCCATAGACGTCAATGGGGTTCTAACGTTCGTGCGAACTTGCGGTCCGTTCGCGGGTTCTGGTGCGAACCGAACCGGGGGGTGTTCGGCTCATCCCTACTCATGTGCTGCCCATTGTACATAAACCTTGACAAGCAATAAAAATCCTACCTGTCAGCATTTATCTTTTTAGGTTTATTTTTACCTTAAAGTTGTTGAAAAGGCACAAGGTTTTTTGCCTTCATGCATTCTTTGCATGAAGGCAAAAAACCTTCTGTGTGCAGCCGCCCCCCCCCCCCCAGCCCCCTCAATACTTGATCTCTTTCTAGGGCCTGAGAGACTGCAGGACAGCTTTAATGCTCAATGAACACATGACGGGCATCCTAAAAAACTCTTATGCCAGGTTTCTTAAAATCTGGGATCCTTCTTTAAGTACGCCTTTCCCTTGCTTCCTCCAGCAACTTTGGGCACTCATATCTCCCCTGCCCCTTCCCTCCTTTCTTCCACTCTACCCCTGTCTTGCCTTCCTCCTGCCTTTTCCTTTCCTTGTACCGATGCATTATTACATTATCGAGAAGTCTACTCCTCAAAGTTACAATCAACAGTAGTTCCTGGCGCAAAGATAATGCTTGATCATAGTAGTAAAACAATCCATATAAGAATGCATTAAGACATATTATTATTAGTCCATATGTGAGCCCATCAATACATATGAATTAAGGGCTAAAGGCGGCCTGCTATCCTCAGAGTATAGCCAGCTCTGTGTAGAAGACAAGGAGAGAAAGAAAGGGAAGCACCACCTAAGTGCAGCAGTTAAAATTTAATTTATTGCACATAGATTAAAAATAACTCACAAGATAATATAGCAAAGTATCGCTCATCATAGCATAAGGCAAGCCACTCTAATCCATCCCCCGAGTATCGCGCTGTCCAAGGGGCTACTGGAGTTGGAAGTGGTGGCTTGAACCTCCTGTGGTCACCAGGAGATCAGGACAAACCGGTGTGGAACTCAGGCAGAAATGACGTCACCAGTAGGGAAGAGACGGCTGGGCTAGCAGGCTACATGCTTGGAGCACCAGCTTTTTCTAAAGGCCTCTGTATGTGCAATAAATGAACTTTTAACTAATGCAATTAGGTGGTGCTTCCTTTTCTTTCTCTCCTACTCCTCAAAGTTGGATATCCTGGTTGAACCTCCCCTTCTGTTGGTTCGCACCTACTACACCTTTGTTGTTATTTTTTGTTTGTTTTTTTGACACTGTGTTATGCTTTGTACTCTCTAATGCTTTATATTGAAGCCCCTGCGTGGGTGGAACAGGTTATTTTCTACAAATTGAATCAAAATTATTAAAACAGAAAATGAAAGGTAAGGGCAAGAGCTTAAAGTGTTACTAACCCCAGTAATGGGAAAATAGTTAATCTCTCTGCACCCCCAGCAGTACCCGCAGCTTATAAATCTTCTTTTTACGTTAACTACTTGCTGACCAGCCGTCATCATTATACGGCGGCAGGTTGTCTCCCCTGCGCGAATCGCCGTAGCTGTATAGTGGCCGCTTTAAGTGGTATAGGGGCTTGAAGGGTTATAGGGGGGGCGCGTACCCACAGCGTGTCTCTGGAGCCGATGCGCGTGGCCAGCTGCCGCGATTTCCGCTGGCGACCTGCGCTCGCTCCTCAGAGAGCCAGAATGGGGATCTGTCAATGTAAACAGACAGATCTCCGTTCTGACAGGGGAGTAGAGAGAGATCTGCTGTTCCTAGTTATTAGGAACAGCTATCTCTCTCTACTCCCTGTCAGTACACTCCCCCTACTGTTAGAAACACCTCCCAGGGAACACTCAACCCCTTGATCGCCCCCCAGTGTTAACCCCTTTCCTGCCAGTGACATTTATACAGTAATCATTGGCTATTTTTAGCTCTGACCGCTCTATAAATGTCACTTGTCCCAAAATAAATGTCATAAGTATCCGATCTGTCCGCCACAATGTCTCGGTCCCGCTAAAAAAACGCAGTTTGCCGCCATTACTAGTAAAAAAGAAATAAATAATAAAAATGCCATAAATCTTTCCCCTATTTTGTAGATGCTATAACTTTTGCGCAAACCAATCAATATACGCTTATTGCAAATTTTTTGCCAAAAATATGTAGAAGAATACATATTGGCCTAAACTGATAAAGAAATTAGTTTTTTGTATATTTTTTTTGATATTTATTATAGCAAAAAGTAAAAATGTTGTTTTTTTTTTCAAAATTGTCGCTCTTTTTTTGTTTATAGCGCAAAAAATAAAAACCATGATCAAATACCACCAAAAGAAATCTCTATTTGTAGAAAAAAAAGGACATAAATTTTGTTTGGGTACAACGTTGCATGTCTGTGCAATTGTCAGTTAAAGCGACGCAGTGCCATATCGTAAAAAATGGCCCGGGGGCAAATCCTTCCGATCCTTAAGTGATTAAAATACTGCCACTATATAACTTTTTGGCTGATCTGTATACCACTTTTACATGATAAACTGCAGGGTCTGCCCAAGTGCTGAGTGTTCAGGTAGGAGGAGATTTCCACTATAGCCTGTGTCCTCATTCTGTTAAGGGAGGCAGACCATCCATGAATGGAGGGAGGGACTGGGCTGTCATTTAGGATCTGTATACACACCCACATGTGTGATGTCAATATCATGTGTCCTGAAAAGCTCAGCTCTCCAGCAATAAAGACCACTGGAATGACTGCACAGAAGTGGGGACAGGAGGCAATGGTGTACAAAGGTATGCAGCTTCATTTATTCTTTGATTTTTAATAGAACTGTTTAATATCACTTGAATTCCAGGAGATTTTAGTGATAGGGTTTATATCGTCTGTACTTTAATATAAATATGCTCATTGCTCAGGTGAATATATATATATATATATATATATATATACAGTGGCTTGCGAAAGTATTCGGCCCCCTTGAACTTTTCAACCTTTTGCCACATTTCAGGCTTAAAACATAAAGATATAAAATTTTTATTTCTTGTGAAGAATCACCAACAAGTGGGACACAATTGTGAAGTGGAACAAAATCTTTTGGATTTTTGAAACTTTTTTAACTAATAAAAAATGAAAAGTGGGGCGTGCAAAATTATTCGGCCCCCTTGCTTCAATACTTTGTAGAGCCACCTTTTGCTGCGATTACATCTGCAAGTCGCTTGGGGTATGTCTCTATCAGTTTTGCACATCGAGAGACTGAAATTCTTGCCCATTCTTCCCTGCAAAACAGCTCGAGCTCAGTGAGGTTGGATGGAGAGCATTTGTGAACAGCAGTTTTCAGCTCTTTCCACAGATTCTCGATTGGATTCAGGTCTGGACTTTGACTTGGCCATTCTATTTGTGAACCATTCCTTTGTAGATTTTGCTGTATGTTTGGGATCATTGTCTTGTTGGAAGATAAATCTCCGTCCCAGTTTCAGGTCTTTTGCAGACTCCAACAGGTTTTCATCCAGAATGGTCCTGTATTTGGCTGCATCCATCTTCCCCTCAATTTTAACCATCTTCCCTGTCCCTGCTGAAGAAAAGCAGGCTCAAACCATGATGCTGCCACCACCATGTTTGACAGTGGGGGATGGTGTGTTGAGTGTGATGAGCTGTGTTGCTTTTACGCCAAACATATCGTTTTGCATTGTGGCCAAAAAGTTCGATTTTGGTTTCATCGGACCAGAGCACCTTCTTCCACATGTTTGGTGTGTCTCCCAGGTGGCTTGTGGCAAACTTTAGACGAGACTTTTTATGAATATCTTTGAGAAATGGCTTTCTTCTTGCCACTCTTCCATAAAGGCCAGATTTGTGCAGTGTACAACTGATTGTTGTCCTATGGACAGACTCTCCCACCTCAGCTGTAGTTCTCTGCAGTTCATCCAGAGTGATCATGGGCCTCTTGGCTGCATCTCTGATCAGTCTTCTCCTTGTCTGAGCTGAAAGTTTAGAGGGACAGCCAGGTCTTGGTAAATTGGCAGTGGTCTGATACTCCTTCCATTTCAAAATGATCGCTTGCACAGTGCTCCTTGGGATGTTTAAAGCTTGGGAAATCTTTTTGTATCCAAATCCGGCTTTAAACTTCTCCACAACAGTATTACGGACCTGCCTGGTGTGTTCCTTGGTCTTCATGATGCTTTCTGCGCTTTCAACAGAACCCTGAGACTATCACAGAGCAGGTGCATTTATACAGAGACTTGATTACACACAGGTGGATTCTATTTATCACCATCAGTCATTTAGGACAACATTGGATCATTCAGAGATCCTCGCTGAACTTCTGGAGTGAGTTTGCTGCACTGAAAGTAAAGGGGCCGAATAATTTTGCACGCACCACTTTTCAGTTTTTTAATTGCTAAAAAAGTTTAAAATATCCAATAGATTTCGTTCCACTTCACAATTGTGTCCCACTTGTTGGTGATTCTTCACAAAAAATTAAAATTTTATATCTTTATGTTTGAAGCCTGAAATGTGGCAAAAGGTTGAAAAGTTCAAGGGGGCCGAATACTTTCGCAAGCCACTGTAGATATATATATATATATATATATATATATATATATATATATATATATATATATATTGAAGCCATACTCCACAATTGCTTCCATCTTGTATTTTGCACATGTTAAGCCTCACTTTTTTATGTTTAGATAAGGCAGAGTTGGGTTATAGTTTCCTTTTAAAATTCAAACCTATTTTTTCTGATAATGATTGAAATATACCTGCACTTTAACATGCTTAAGTATAATTGTGAAATGGTAAGAAGCAAGATACAATTTCTTTTTCATAAAGGACAATTCTTTTACTAATGTAATACTGCAGCAAATTTCGAGGATAATGAACTAATTATGTTGGATTGTATATAGTATCCTATTATTTCAATTGCCTTACTTGAACATTAATCCAGTTTCTATGGGTCTAATCTTTTTATATAAGAAATGAGCAAATATAATTAGATAGCAGAAAGGGCACAGAATATATGTTTGTGTGCACAAAAAGATAAACATTAAATGAAGAGATATTTTTTTATGTTTTCAGCATCAGTTTTTACCACTATACAAACATGACATACTTACCTGCTCTGTGCAATCTATTATATTTGCCTATTATCCTGTTGCCAACCTCTGTCTTCATATTGACCATTCTCTGTCTCCTGTTATGCTAATACCTTATCGTCCATTGCTGAGCTGGCTTGTCTGACCCTACAGTCATCTGTCTGTCCTGCTCTGCATTGTGCCTGGGGACGCTGCTCCTCCATCTGCTGTGTGCCTGCATCTGCTACCACCTGCTGCCTACCCAGCCTGGGGTCTGCTGTTCCTGCTGCAATCCCGCTGCTTCAGCCATCTAGTCCACGTCTGGTGATGCACCTGCCTCACACCTCTGCAACCACCGGAAGATCTTACAGGCACTCATACTTCACTACGCTCTCGCGGCCACTGTCGCAACACCAGTGGCCCTAGAGCCTGGGATGTATGAGAGGTCTCCCTCTACACGTCAGGCTCTGCCACAAGGTATGTGACAGCGGCCATCATGGGGATGTTTTTCACACTTGGTAGACTTGTCCACACTTGACAGGTTTTTGGTCTTGGGTCTTTGGCTTATTGTATACTCTGTTCCATCTGACTATCCGGACAAAAATTACAAATATGACATACTTACCTGCTCTGTGGAATCTATTATATCTGCCTATTATCATGTTGCCAACCTCTGTCTGCGAATTGACCATTCTCTGCCTTCTGTTTATGTTAATACCTTATCGTCCGTTGCTGACCTGGCTTGTCTGACCCTCCAGTCATCTGTCTATCCTGTTCTGCATAGTGCCTGGGGACGCTGGTCCTCCATCTGCTGTGTGCCTGCATCTGCTACCAGCTGCTGCCTACCCAGTCTGGGGTCTGCTGTTCCTGCTGCCATCCTGCTGCTTCAGCCATCTAGCCCACCTCTGGTGACACACCTGCCTCACACCTCTGCAACCAATGGAAGATCTTACAGGCACTCATAGCTCACTGCGCTCTCACGGCCACTGCCGCAACACCAGTGACCCTGGAGCCCGGGCTGTATGAGAGATCTCCCTCTACACGTCAGGCTCTGCCACCAGGTAGACATGTGCATTTGTTTTCGTCCGAATGCATTTTCGTCCGAATTTCAAGTATTTTTGAAAGTGCAGAATCCGAAAAACGAAAGATCCGACATAAACAAATGCTTTATTTTCGTTTTCGCTGCTACAACAGTTCGATATAGATAGGAGATTCGACATGATGCTGACAATAACAATCTGTGTCCATCGAACCTGTGGTCGAATGTGCCTAACCTTAACTCTATTAGTCCAAGATTATTCTACATAGAGAGAAAAGATTCGACATAGAGAGAAAAGATTCGACATAGGGGAGAAAAGATCGCTGCTGGAATTGGGTGGGGGAAGTAAAATAAAAATAATGATGATGATGAATGTTATTGGCTGATTATAACCAAAGAGGAGGAGAAGTAAAATAGCTAGAACTAAGTACACACGTACAGCCAACTTACTTTCATTTACGATTTGCTAGCAGAGAGAGACACACACACTGAATCATTTCAGAAGATAGTCAATCTTACAGTAGCTGGTCCATTTGTCAGAGAACCTGAATTATTTAGCAATTAAGCATAAGCACAGCAGCAGAACAATAGTGAAGCAAGCTACAGTTCAACTTAACTTTTTCATAATAATCTGCTGCTATTGTATTAGTGTTGTGAACTTGATAGTGATACTAGTGTTGCTAATGTTGTGATAACCTCAGAGGCTGCCCGTGCTGTGGGGGGGGGGGATTTATTATTATAGATTCTATATTATAGGTTGAGATTCTATATAGATTCTATATACCCAATCTTGTTAGCTGTCTGATCAGTGATCACTATCACCAGTCCATTTTCTGTTTGAACTATATACACTCAACATGAATGACGAAGATTCGACAAAGCAGTGAAAAACATACAAACGTCGAATCTTTGGCTTATGGTGTCTGTTGAAAGTTCTAAGAAGATTAGACAGAGCAGCTAAACTATACGGCGTCGTACAGTTTAGCTACTCCGTCGAATCTTCTTTGAACATTCGACAGACACCATAAGCCTTCAATGACATATTCGACCTTAATTTGGATTTTCGGACGAATGCAATTTTTAATGAAAAACAAAATAAATAAAAACTAATTTTGGGAGTAACTAAATAAGTTTATTTTTCGGACGAAAACGAAATTCCGAAATGAAATATTTCAGTGTGCACATGTCTACCACAAGGTACGTGACAGCGGCCATCATGGAGTTGTTTTTCACACTTGGTGGACTTGTCCACACTTGACAGGTTATTGGTCTTGGGTCATTGGCTTATTGTGTACTCTGCTCCATCTGACCATCTGAAAGGATGCCACATTTCCTATTTTGCATTGTCCCATCCCGGGCCCGTTTGCTCGTCAGCAGAAATGATCATCCTATTTATTTTTGTCAGCCAAACGAACGATTGCTCAGGCCTGAAAAAAAAAACAAAAAAAAACCACGGTCTCTTTCCAGGGCGTGAGAGACTGCATGACAGCTTTAATGCTCTATTTTCTATGGGTCTAATCTTTTATATAAGAAATGGGCAAATATAATTAGATGGCAGAAAGGGTGCAGAATATACAGTGCCTTGCAAAAGTATTCGGCCCCCTTGAACTTTTCAACCTTTTGCCACATTTCAGGCTTCAAACATAAAGATATAAAATTTTAATTTTTTGTGAAGAATCACCAACAAGTGGGACACAATTGTGAAGTGGAACGAAATCTATTGGATATTTTAAACTTTTTTAGCAAATAAAAAACTGAAAAGTGGTGCGTGCAAAATTATTCGGCCCCTTTACTTTCAGTGCAGCAAACTCACTCCAGAAGTTCAGCGAGGATCTCTGAATGATCCAATGTTGTCCTAAATGACTGATGGTGATAAATAGAATCCACCTGTGTGTAATCAAGTCTCTGTATAAATGCACGTGCTCTGTGATAGTCTCAGGGTTCTGTTGAAAGCGCAGAGAGCATCATGAAGACCAAGGAACACACCAGGCAGGTCCGTAATACTGTTGTGGAGAAGTTTAAAGCCGGATTTGGATACAAAAAGATTTCCCAAGCTTTAAACATCCCAAGGAGCACTGTGCAAGCGATCATTTTGAAATGGAAGGAGTATCAGGCCACTGCAAATCTACCAAGACCTGGCTGTCCCTCTAAACTTTCAGCTCAGACAAGGAGAAGACTGATCAGAGATGTAGCCAAGAGGCCCATGATCACTCTGGATGAACTGCAGAGAACTACAGCTGAGGTGGGAGAGTCTGTCCATAGGACAACAATCAGTCGTACACTGCACAAATCTGGCCTTTATGGAAGAGTGGCAAGAAGAAAGCCATTTCTCAAAGATATCCATAAAATGTCTTGTCTAAAGTTTGCCACAAGCCACCTGGGAGACACACCAAACATGTGGAAGAAGGTGCTCTGGTCCGATGAAACCAAAATCGAACTTTTTGGCCACCATGCAAAACGATATGTTTGGCGTAAAAGCAACACAGCTCATCACACTCAACACACCATCCCCACTGTCAAACATGGTGGTGGCAGCATCATGGTTTTGGCCTGCTTTTCTTCAGCAGGGACAGGGAAGATGGTTAAAATTGAGGGGAAGATGGATGCAGCCAAATACAGGACCATTCTGGATGAAAACCTGTTGGAGTCTGCAAAAGACCTGAAACTGGGACGGAGATTTATCTTCCAACAAGACAATGATCCCAAACATACAGCAAAATCTACAAAGGAATGGTTCACAAATAAACGTATCCAGGTGTTAGAATGGCCAAGTCAAAGTCCAAACCTGAATCCAATCGAGAATCTGTGAATCTGTGTGCTCTGCATCCAACCTCACTGAGCTCGAGCTGTTTTGCAAGGAAGAATGGGCAAGAATTTCAGTCTCTCGATGTGCAAAACTGATAGAGACATACCCCAAGCGACTTGCAGCTGTAATCGCAGCAAAAGGTGGCTCTACAAAGTATTAACGCAAGGGGGCCGAATAATTTTGCACGCCCCACTTTTCATTTTTTTATTAGTTAAAAAAGTTTCAACAATCCAATAGATTTCGTTCCACTTCACAATTGTGTCCCACTTGTTGGTGATTCTTCACAAAAAATAAAAATTTTATATCTTTATGTTTGAAGCCTGAAATGTGGCAAAAGGTTGAAAAGTTCAAGGGGGCCGAATACTTTCGCAAGGCACTGTATATGTTTGTGTTCACAAAAAGATAACCTTCAAATTAATAGATTACTTTTATGTTTTCAGCATCAGTTTTTACCACTATACAAACACTAATACACTTAACATTATTGTAAATGCTCAATTTTTTTAAATTAAAATAACAAACATGACATATTTACCTGTTCTGTGCAATGGGGGTTCCCTGATGACGTCAGCTTATGACGAAGCGCATAGGGGCGTGGCCTACGCAGTACGCATGATCTGCTTCCTTGTCCCCATGCTGGATGATGTTTGTTACTTAATGCTTTTTACTTGGCGACCTATGTAAGTGTAATAAATGTAAATGTGTACTGAAGATTTTACACCATGTGTGGATCTTCTTTCTCCTGTATATAATTACCATCTATACAAGGGGGATATATGGTGAGATACCTTGGAGCCCTGTGATCCTGGGATTCTGACAGCTGCCCAAAGGAGCCTTACATTCTGTTTCATGCCCATTTTGATGGCACCTAACCAGAAGGTCAAAGCCTTTTGGTAAGCTGCTCTGGAGCTCTGCTTTGCACATGCGGTGGATGTTCCAGTGGTCCTTTTTTCTGAGAGATATGCTCTGTTCTTACCTTACTGGGATAACTTCACTCTGAATTTTGGCGCACCATTTATATGTTTTATGAACAGTTTTTTTACATGGACGAATATCCCTGTTTGCTTATTATGTGATTATATACAATTTATGCTTTGGAGCAATAATTATCATGGATATAATATTGTTTTACATGTTTGCACAAGATCTTGGGACATAGTGCTGCCTATATGCACTCACCGGCCACTTTATTAGATACACTTTGCTAGTACCGTTTTATTACTTATTACTTTCACTTATTAGCATAAGTTTACCTTTCAGGAATATTTGTAGAAAATTCCCCTATGCAATTCTACATCTAAGGAATAACATACCATAGCTCCTCCTCTTGGAAAGGGTGAAAGTCCTCCTATTCCACATGTATCTGATTTGGGTCCTCTGCAACCCCCCCCCCAGTCCCCAGAAATCTGCAAACGGCAGGACGGGCTGAATTTGACTATATTGCACCCCTTTGCTGTCACAAACTACACACATGTGTCGTGCATTCTCTCCTGGCTCCAACTAACCCTAGAAATGGCTGCTGTAGGCCATTCAAACTCCATGCATGCACAGTGCGTTTAGTTTACCGCTTGCCGTCCATATACAGTTAATATACAGTGGCAAAGCCGCTGATCGCCGCCATTGTTTTATAGCAGAAAGTAAGAATTTTTTTTTTTTTCAAAATTGTTGGCCTTTTTTTTGTTTATGTGGAAAAAATGATCCGCACTCTGGTTGTTACTCTTAAAATTTCTTCATTTTATTGAATAGCCACAGTGAACAAATGCAGATTAAGTCAGTTGATGTGTTTCAGCCTATAAGGCCTTAGTCATAAGTCATATGACTAAGGCCTTATAGGCTGAAACGCATCAACTGACTTAATCTGCATTTTTTCACTGTGGCTATTTAATAAAATGAAGACATTTTAGTAGCAACAACCGGAGTGCGGATAATTGTCAGCTAAAGTAATGCAGTGCCGTATCGCAAAACATGTCCTGGTCATGAAGGGGGGGTAAATCTTCCGGAGGGCAAGTGGTTAAGGAGGGTGACTGTGAAACAGTTTTGAACATCCCAGAGCGGCCTCTAGGGGGTGCAATATAGTGAAATTCAACCCATTCTGCAAACAGGACAGAGGGGTCCTTTTGGAAAAGGACTAGAAACAGCTACGTCTGGAATGGGAAGATCTTCATCATTTCCAGGAGGAGGAGCTATGTTATTTATCATTCATTAGATGCAGGATTGCAAATGGGAGATTTCTTCAAATCTCCCAGAAAGGGGAACTTACACATTAAACTGTTAATAATTTAATAAAAAACAAATAAATATAACGACAGATAATATATTTGAACAGAAATGTTTTCAGTGATATATGTGTTCACAGTTTTTTTTTAATTCGGAATATTCTCTGTAATTGTGGTGAGGCCCATGTGGGACAACAAGCTATTTTCTAGACCATGAAGCTCAATACAGACTTCTATGTTTCTATGGAAACCCTACATACAGATGAATCCTCCATTATTTACCACATGATGCGTGAAGGCATACCAAAATTGATGAGATGTGTGATGTGCTTCAAAACAAAAGGCAAACAAGCTGTGCCAGACGCCAACAGACAAAATAACCCAGAGACAAGATGTCTAATGTATTTAGCAAGTGATGTATCTTTAAAGTACAGACACCTTGTCATAACTACTGAATCATATACTTTCTTAAAGCGGAGGTCCGCCCAAAAAAAAAAAAAAAACATTAAAAGCCAGCAGCTACACATACTGCAGCTGCTGACCTTTAATAATCGGACACTTACCTGTCCTAGAATCCAGTGATGTCGGCACCGCAGCTTATGTTTACATCAGCTGTCGGGTGCTGCCGCCGCCATTGCGGGAACCCGGCAGTGTAGCGTTAAGGCTTCACGCCAGGGCCCCTACTGCGCATAAGCTAGGCCCCACTCCTACATACATACATAATGTATACATAATGTATAAAAAAAAACATAAAAAATACTAATCACTTCCCCAGAGTAGTACAATATTACTATAGTAACATTATATTGCTCTGATCAAAGTTTATACAAAAAATAAAAAATCGTAACAAAATATAATAAAAACTAAAACAAAAATGAAAAAATATCATACTGTCACTGTCCCTGATCATCGCCACACCAGTTATATGGTGATGCTGTACTGCACTGGTGAGAGTATGTTAAAAATATATATATATATATTATTTCTTAATTTTCCAAAAAATTATGACAAAAAATTACAACTTCAAAAAACTTGCCATGCCTCTTACTAAATACCTTGAACTGTCTACATTACAACACGGGGTCATTTGGGGAATATCTGTATTGTCCTGACATTTTTGGGCCGTCAGGAATGATCAATTTTCAGATATATGCCCTAGTTTGTGGACTCCATAACTTTCCTACAAACTAAATAATGTACACTTATTTGGGTTATTTTTACCAAAGAAATGTAGCAGAATACATGCTGGCCTACATTTATGAAGAACAATTATTTGCAAAATATAACAAACTTTTTTTTTTTCAAAAATGTTGATCTTTTTACAAAAAAATGTCGGCCTTTTTTCATTTATTTAGCAAAAAACTCAGTGGGGATTAAATACCACCAAAAGAGAGCTCTATTTGTGTGAACAAAATGATAAAAAGTTTGTTTGGGTGCAGTGTTGTATGACCGCCCAAATGTCATTCAAAGTGTGACAGCGCTGAAAGCTGAAAATTAGCCTGGGCAGGAAGGGGGTAAAAGAGTCTGGTATTAAAGTGGTTAAGATAAGATTACGTTGGGTTAACAAGGGAACAAATTAGTACAACTGTGATTTTTTTCACAAGCTTGTACCCGCTCAAGATTCAAATGACATTGTGTTCACTTATGTGAGCATTTGACGCTTGCACAGATTCAGATCATTTCACATCATTGTTGGGACCTGTGAAATCAATTAGATTGTCAGTCAAACTATCACAGTGCTGAAAACTGAAAAATGGCCTGCTAAGGAAGGAGTATAACAGGTGGTTAAAGGCCATTGAACTCTTAAAAGCACACACAAAAAATAATTTTGTCCCTATACATTTCATGTTGGAATTGTGGAATTTTGTCAAAATTTACAGATTACCTAAAATGTTGGGCGATTAAAAAATGTATTTTAACACACCCCTACTAATCATTATAAATCAATTCTTCCTGTTCCAAAATTTTGACACCCATAGAAGTGTGAACACGCATATGGTGCAATTGGGCTTTAAGTTCTATTTGCCATTTAGTTTACTATATGATGTCACCATGACATTTTGGTGGGTTCCTCAATTGGAATTAATTTATACTATAAATATTACCTAGGCATGCTTTAATAAATAAACAATATATTATCTTATGTGACTCGTCAAAAAAAATGACTACCTGTGCTAAGTTAGTATATCGTTTGTCATAATTATATTGGGTACATGCATGAAAAAATTTCTTTTTTTTTTCTGCCAAGGAAAGCAGATTCTTTAAGCTGTACTCTTCAGAAAATAAATATGACATTTAATATAGAGTGTGGTAAGCAAAATACAATACTGTGGTAATTTATCAAAGAATGTATACATGAAATTTTACAAGCAGCAACCATGGCTAAATTAAAATTAATTAGAGTAAAAATTGTTTTTATCCCTACTTAAAGGCAATATATCATCAATCAGCATCTGTACCATCTTTAATTCTCCAATCTCTATTTGCTGTCATTTGGTGGTATTATTTCTCCGTAACTATGATGTAGTATCTAAATGGCCAACACCATCCTAAAAGGTTTATGCCCAGGCCTCCTATGGAAGCAATGCCTTTACAATTGGGTGTCAGCTTCTCTGATGGCCTAACAACCTAACATTAAGTTGACATTTTGTTTTCTGACAAGCAGAAAATAAAAGTGAATAACGGCAAACACAGCTACCTCTAAGTGTCGGTTCACACAGGGGTGACCTGTCAGGCGACTTAGCCGCCTGACAAGTCGTGCTCCATGCATTGCGATGGAACCATTCTAATGGGAGTGACTCAAGTTGCTCCGACATAGAAAAAGGTTCCTGTACTACTTTGGGGCGACTTCAGAGCGGCTTGCATTGACTTCGTTTGCAAGCCGCGCTGAAGTCGCGCTGTACAGGGCGGCTTCAGACTCGGGTGACTTTGAAGCTGCCCCTCTGTGAACCGCTGCCATTCCTGGTAAGGGAACCCGACAATTAATAAAAATAAAGTGCAGCACTGTAAAGAAATAATTGTGCAAATGTGCAAACAATTGAAGTGTCAGTGCAACAACTGTAAATTTGTCAAATGAAGAATAATGGTTTATACCTGTATAAACATAAATTCATAAATGTATATATACATAATAAAGTGCAAATATGCCAACAAGTGGAAAAATCACAATGTCCACCAATCTTGGTTCAAAAGTGAAAACACGTATTAGATCCCCAATAAGTCCATATAAATGTGACTTCTACATGGAAGACAATTCCGAGATGGTAGGAATATATATAGTCTGCATCCAAGAGGAAAAACCACCATAAAAAGAATTCACCATCCACTGTGCAGCCACCACCAAATGAGATAGTTGGGTACTCTTACCGAAGCATATGGACCCCCAGCCAGTGGCAAGTGGTCAATTAAGTGAAAAAAATGATAAAGTAGTCACTTCACCGGAACTAGCATGAGGGATGAACAGCAACACCGTCTCAACACGAAAAAGTATTAGGCTCCTGTGTGTAAATCAGCAATGTCTCCTCTTTATCTCTTTTTCTTCTGGGGGAAAAAATGTCAGGAGGAGGTCCAGGCAATATGGGAGAGGATAGCTCATGTGGAAAAGTCTATGGGGGGAGTACTCCACTTTTATTAACACATTGGTGGATGCCCACAGCACACACAGTGATGACATCCTGTGGATTAAGGACAAAATAGCTGACCTTCAAGACAGATCTAGGAGAAATAAATTAAAAATGAAAGCTATACCCGAAATGGGGCATGCTGCCCAGCTTCCACAATATGTTCAAGAGATGTTCTCTACCCTTGCACCCGCGCTATCTGCCCTAGAGCTCACGGTAGACAGAGTCCACAGAGTGCCAAAACCATCATTCTTAGCAGATGACATACCTAGAGATGTCCTGCTTTGACTGCACTTCTACCTTATAGATGCATTCCACAAGTCGGATCAGCGCCCGGACCAATATGCCTCCCTGCAGCTGCTCCCTGACCTTTCCAGGCACACTCTTCAGCGCCGTCCCAACTTGGCCACAATTACCAAAGCTCTACGCAACCACAACATCCCTCATAACTGGAAGTACCAAGCACTACTCTCTGTCACTCGCAATAGGGTCACCACCACTGTGTCCTCCCTCGATGAGGGGCTGACCGCTCTTTGACAGCAGGGCATTATATTGGAATCACCCTCAGACCCCACCCAGATCGATAGGTCTCTAAATGTCCAAGCAGATTGGCAGGTTGTGTCCCCTAAAAGAACCTTGAAAAAGAAAACCTCCAAAAGAGGCTCCTGAACATCCCTAAATCAATTAAGTATTGCTTTTCCCCCTGGCCATGGATAAGCATGGATGTCTTTCCAATTCCCCTCAGTTTCTATGAACAGCGTATAATATTCCCGAATCCTTCTGCGGATTCCCTTTTTATCATTTTGCATTTTTTGTTCCTATTACAGTTTGTTCTGCTTTGTTTCCCTATTTGTTCTTCCGGTACGCCGACAAACACCAGAGATAACTTTGAGCTTTCTACTGATGAAACATCACCATACTACAAGCTACCAACTCTGACCCTCATCAGCATCCAAAACCTCTCCTCATCTCTACAGAAGAAAGGACGCCCATGCATACCCCTGCAACATATTCTGGCCTGCACCACAGCCACCGCAGTAAGTGCTGGTTTCCTTTCTCACACACTTAAACTAATTAACCATTATGACCATTAATTGCCTGTCCCTGAATGTTAAGGGCGTACATCATCTGGCCAAGAGATACTCTATGTGGAAAAAGGCCCTAAAGAACTATGTTGATATTCTGTGCATACAGGAAACACATTTTCTTGCTTCCAATATCCCCAAATGCTCCCACAAGCAATATCCACATGTTTTTCTCTCTTGTGCATCTGAGAAAAAAGAGGGGTGCTCCTAGCCATAAGAAACACCCTGGCTTTTCAGCTTAAAGAATCTGTTTTGGACAGTGAAGGTCAGTGCATCATCCTTGCCTAAATGCACGTCCATTCACACTAGTGGCAATCTTCGCTCCTAACCTTCATCAATTGCGGTTCCTTCACAGATTGCTCAAGTGCATAAACTCAGTCAAGTACAGAAATCTGTTAATCTGTGGAGACTTCAATCTCACGACTGATCTTGGACTCTTCTTCTTGTACCCCAAACTGCAGATCCTCACTACGCCACTTCTGCACACTGAGCAGCTCTACGGTGTCTGGAGGTGCCAAGGCACAAACGAAAAAGGTTACACCTATTTCTTCACAGACTTAATACATACATTGACATATTTCTTACTGGCAAGTGGTGACTACAAAAGGTGTCATATTCACAAAATAACATGGTCAGATAATGCTGCTGTATCTAATGTTATTGAAGAACAGTGTGTCCTCTCCACAACCCCCATCTGGTGCTGCAATGTTAAGCTAATTCGAGAGCCCAAAAGTTTGAAATTGATTGCCCAGCATCTCCAGGACTTTTTTCCATCTAATGCTGGGTCAGTTGATGATCCGTATACCCTTTGGAACGCACATAAAGCGTTCATAAGGGGAATACTCATTCAGCAAGCTGCCTAAGACAAAAGGTGCTATAATCTAAGCCTAAGCAAACTTATCTCAGAAATTCATAGATTAGAAACCAGCAATAAGTCAACATCCTCACCGACATTGTCTACCTCCTTTCACAAACTTAGAGAAGAATTGAGAATCCTTAATATGATAAACACTTAGGGTGCCTAAAGCTCAATTCCTATGCTAACACTAATCGGGCAGGCAAATTCCTGGCCAACAGGGTTAAAGTAGCACAATCCAAATTAAAGGGGTTGTAAAGGTTCACGTTTTTTCACCTTAATGCATCCTATGCATTAAGGAGAAAAAACATCTGACCATACTGGCCCGTTCACCTGCTGCGCTCGCCCCCGATTTCCTCTTCGCCGCTCAGCCTGGCCGTTGATTGGAAAGAGTGGATGGATTGAAAGCAGCGCAGCCATCGGCTCGTGCTACTGTCAATCACATCCAATGACACGGCGTGCCGGGGCGGGGTCGAGTGATACAGTCGGCGGCTGCATCACGGGAGCGCACCCGCAAGAACTAAACACCATGCCAGGGAGCTCGCATGAAGGTGTTTAGTTCTTGCGGGGAGGAGCTGAGACAGCCGCCAAGGGACCCCAGAAGACCAGGTTCAGGGCCACTCTGTGCAAAACGAGCTGTACAGTGGAGGTAAGTATAACATGTTTGTTATTTAAAAAGAAAAAAAAAAATACCTTTACAACCCCTTTCAGGATCTCGCTCTTGATCCACTCTATTCTTCAACATAAGGTAATAAACCCACAAGAAATTGCTGATCAGTTTGCAGATTACTATGATGCACTGTATATTCTCAAAAACCAACCCTCACACCCCTCAACCCTCCAAGGAAATTGCAGCCTTTTTAGAGAAATTAAATCTACCCAAATTGTCAGAAACACTGCTCTTACACTTAAATTCTACATTTACCCCCAGTAAGATAGGGAGAATTACTGCATCTCTACCCAATGGCAAATCTCCACGGCCTAATAGCTTCCCAAATGAATACTGTAAAACTTTTAGCACAATACTAACCCCCTCAACTGACGACTGTGTACTCTACAGCAGCTCAGACTTCCTCCTTCCCCCAGAAGATGCTAAAAGCCTACGTAGTAACTGTACCCAAACCTGGAAAAGAACCTGTCACTTCGGCTAATTCCAGACCTGGCATATCACTCTTGAACTCTGATATCAAGGTATATGCCAAATTGCTAGCACAGCACCTATCCACTATTATACCTTCTCTAATACAGTGCGAGCAGATGGGGTTTGTCAGAGGGAGACAATCCTCTGATGCAACCAGGAGAGTTTTAAATGTTATGCATTGTGCAGAAAAAAACTTGAACACCATCTTTGCTACTGTCTATTGATGCAGAGAAGGCAATATATGTCCAGTGTATTAGCTAAATTTGGTTTTCAGGGTTCCATTATGATGGAAATTCTTGCCCTCTATTCTCACCCCTTCAGGGCAGCCTGGATCCTCCTCTTCTCGGGTCCCTCTTTGCTGCTCCTGGCCCCTCCTTCCTGTTGAGTGCCCCCACAGCAAGCAGCTGGCTATGGGGGCACCTGAGCCGAGCTGCAGCTCTGTGTGTCCATTCAGACATGGCACTGCCATTGGGCCCCACGCCCTCTCTCTCTTGTTTAGCTAACAGAATTTGATTAACAGCCACAGGAGCCCCTTTAGGAGGAGAGACCCAGACGGACGAGGAAATCGTAGACATCGCTGGATGGAGATGAGGCTCAGGTAAATATTAGGGGTTGCTTGGGAGGCTGCTACACAAAGAAGATGTATAATATATAATGCATTAAGATAAAAAAAAAAAACCTTCTGCCTTTACAACTCCTTTCAGTTCTATCTCATACTATAAAGTTAATATCTCTAAGTCCCTAATACTTGACCTAGAAGCCCCCCCCCCCCGAGGTTAAACAACACCTTCAAGAGCAACTGCCATTCACTTGGAGCTCTCAGGGTGTACCTTACTTGGATATTACTCTAACAGCTTCAAACCAAAAAATATGTAGAAAATGGGATTTTAAAAGGTACCCCTGATATAGGAAAAGACATTATCTACTAAAAATATATCAAATATTTATAAAAGCAGTTTTACAAAAAAATATACGATAAAATGTGAGAACAGTTTTACATTCACAGTCAAAGGTATACATCCTCAACCTAATATTGACAATGAAAAAAACTGTGGTCACCAAGAGTTCAAAACATAACCACGTCCACATAATTTCAACATGTTTCGCCCAGAAGGCTTCATCAGGAAAATGGACGAGGCTTTTCAATTATTCAACATCAATATTCACGATAAAAACAACCTTGGATGTTCAAAAGAGAAAGAGAAAAAAAGGTAAATACACAGAAAAAATACATAAAACATTCACATTTATGTAGCTTGAAAGTTCTTTAGCTTGTGCAACCATAACTCCACCAAAACCACCCTCCAGAAACAAAAACAAAAACAGAAACAAAAACCATCCCACCCCCCATCCCAAAAAAAAACAAAAACCCAACAACCCCCATCACACAGGCTCACACCCAACCCTCCCCTAATACTCCCACCCAACACAACCACCGCGTCAACTCCATACCTCTGTGATAGAGATCTGGGGAAGTCGCAGGATAATAGGCGTCAACTGAGAGAAGAGGGGAGGAGGGGTGCCCCCAGAAATTACTTCCGCCTGTGTAGTCCAGATGGATGCCTGATCACCCATAGGGAGGGATGTATATTCTCATGGATGAAAATCATCACAAGCAAAAAGGATGATTATGGTATCTGTAACAGATATCATAGATAATAAAATTTCACACATATTGCAAATAGACCAAATAGACAGTGGACACCACTCACCAACCCCCCGAAGAGTAGAAGAGTATTTGTATTGGGAGCTCATGAGGACTGAATGGCACAATATCAATTGTAAAAAAGCACCTGTGTAGGTGAAGACAAAGCTGCTCCACAGTTTCTGAAAAAGTATATAAAATGCATGTAGCTATATTAAATTTCAATGCGACGAGGAACATATGTACGCTGCAGTTTTAAATCTTCAAGAGCACCTGCTCACCTTGAAAAGATATCACATCGTTATGCAAGAAGCTATTTCTATTGGCGCTGCTGAAGGGGCACCCTAAAGTAGTGGGCCTCAAAAAATAGTCACTTCCTATAAAAAAAAAAAAAAAATGATTTGTTTAAAAGGAAATAGAGCACCAAAAGTGGTGCTTTAGTTTACAATTAGACATATCACAGAGTGTTGGTCAATGTTTAGTTTTACCTGGTGCCGGCATCCATGTTTAGCATGAGCTCCCTGACTGCTAGCAAGCATCTGAATGTGTGGGTTTTAAATATCCCTCCCCATGGCCCCAGAATGCTGTGCGTGTCATCACACTGCACTGGAGCCAAGCGGACGCAAAGGGGAAGTTCCTGGTCCAAGGACTAATGACCCGGAACCGGAAACGACAGACAGGAAGTAAAACTGCTTCCTGTGTGCCCAAAACAGCACTAAGACTCCCTTTGGAGACAATGCTGAGCCAAGAAGAAAAACTTGGACAGTTGGAAAGATGGCTGTGGGATACGGTTATACCGGTATGCCAAGGACTATAAGGAGACCTCAAGGCGGGCGTATACCGGGTTGGCAACCCCCAGGAAAGAAAAGCCCAAGGGGGATGTGTATCCAACCTAGTATACACCCTTGGGCGTCCATACGGGGATCAAATGGCACTGAACTAGGGGGGTAAAAACGAGGGAAAATAGAGCCTGGGGAGGGGTAAAAAAAAAAAGGGGGAAAAAGGGGTTCCCCAAGGTTTGGGTGTGGTCATGATTGCACATTACAATGATTCGTCTACAACATTGTACCATTAATTTACATCCACATATGAAAAGCTGTATCAATACGCACATCATTGCAGCTGACTCAATATATGTTAATATCCCTTTTTTAAAAGATGTATTGTTTCTAATAGAGGCAATTCTGGCCTAGACAACCAATCCAGAATTAGTCGCGAGAGGAATCGTAAACATCTGGTGATCCCATGATATTCAAACGCAGTAAATGTTAACAAAACAAGGGAAGGGAAGACGCTCAATGGGGCACATGCTCCCAAGGAGACAGAAGTGACCAGACCACAAAAGGGGGGTGATATTTATAGAAAAGGCTTATAGCTAATCCCCTCATTGAGGCCGGGGGACCGAGTAACAGCTTCAGCAACATCCCTAGCTCAAGCTAACTTCACACCCCTTATCCACAAAATTAAGAGCCAACTTCAACACGTCACAATGCAAAGTCACTTGGGTGGGCAGACTCGCGGCTTTTAAAATGATGATACTATCTCAGATACTATACATTTTCAGGGTGCTCCCCACCCCTGTCCCAGTACCCTATCTCAAATCCCTATTAGGCCTATCAAATAACTTTGGAAAGGCTAAAAATTGAGATGCGCCCACGCAAATATGGTTAAGCACAGGATTTACTGGAGGCATGGGCTAATAGACATTCAAGACTAACACTGGGTAGCGCTGTTAGACCAGCTTAAACACTGGTTTAGATGTAAGGAAGACCCACTATGTTTGGACATTGAGACAGCCCTATCACCCTCCCCAGACCTCATATCTCTGCTAATACACAATGTTTGGAGGCCATGGGACATATCTTCTCTTTCTCCCTCTATAGCAGCGTCTATATGTGCATGGCAAATCTTACTAAACCAGTCTAAACATTCCACACAGATAGTACTACCTGATCTTCCGATCCAAGCTTTAGAAACCATTATCCCGTTTTTAAATACAAAACCACCTAATTTATATGGCCTAAACAAAGTTCTAAACTTCTTCTCTAACGCCCACCTTAAAACCTGGGAGAATCTGAGAGAAGAATTTTACCTACCGATTAGTACACAATTCACTTGCCTCTGCATCCTGCATTTTCTGTCAAAACACCCCTTGCCCACATTACAAATTCTCCCCAGTACCTGGAAATTCTTCTCTTCACAAACACCACCAGAGAAGGATATCTCCTTGTTTTACAATCTCTTACATGACAAAGTTTCATTCCAAAATACCCCCTCCTTACAAAAGTGGGAAAAGGATCTTAACAAGTACTACTACTTAAAACCCCAGATATCAAGAATTGCTTGCCACAAATTTGTGGCAGTGTTGAATTGTAATGCCGCGTACACACGGTCGGACTTTTCGTCTACAAAAGTCAGACAGCCTGTCCGACAGACTTCCGGCAGACTTTCGGCGGACTTGCGGCGGACTTGCGGCATACTTTCTAACGAACGGACTTGCCTACACACGACCACACAAAAGTCCGACGGATTCGTACGTGATGACGTACACCGGACTAAAATAAGGAAGTTCATAGCCAGTAGCCAATAGGTGCCCTAGCGTGGCTTTTTGTCCGTCGGACTAGCACACAGACGAGCGGATTTCGGGGTCCGTCGTAGTTACGACGTAAAGATTTGAAGCATGTTTCAAATCTAAAGTACGTTGGATTTGAGGCTAAAAAAGTACGTTGAAAGTCCGGAGAAGCCCACACACGATCGGATTACCAGCCAGCTTTAGTCCGTCAGCGTCCGTTGGACTTTTGTAGACGAAAAGTCCGACCGTGTGTACGCGGCATAAGTCTGTTAACTTGCTGCACATTTTTACTGGCAAGTTGTGCACTTGCAGAGCACTTGAAGCTCAAGTTCTAGTTGACACTTTTCCAATTTGTAGCAAATTTGCGTCGCTAGTCTCTAGCAAGAGCAAAGTTGCAGTGATGAGTCTACAGCAAGAACTCTGCAAGCCACAGTGATTGTGGTGGGATGATTATTGCACAACATAACTGAACTAGAACTTCAGCAGACTTGCAACATCTTTGCAAAGAAAGTTGATCTGGAGTCATGCAATGCAGACTTGCTGCAATTGTGCAACAAACTTGTGAAGTCTGGCAAGTCTAGCAAAAGCTTGGCAAGTCGTTTTCAAACTTGCAGCACAATTGCTTGCTATCTGGGACAGTGACAAGCGGCTTTCCAGTTGGTCTACAGATTCTCACACTGCAGCAATCACTGGGAAATGACACTTAAAATTACACACAGGTGGCACTACACACCCTAAAAACTAGCCAAATTCTTCCAGAGTAGATCTCCCAACTGCTGGTGTAACTGTGGACAAGTAGGCAGGTTACTACATATTCTCTGAATGTCCTAGCCTCAACAGCTTCTGAAGGCAAATATTTCGCCTATTATCCTTGACCACAGGGATCCTCATGCCTCCAACCCAGGAATAGTGTCATGAACCGGTGTGACCAGAACCATGTGATCTGCGACAGAGGACACCCAAACGTATATACGTGAAAATATAATAAATTTATTAAAGAAAGTGAGTAATATAATACAACCAACTCCAATATGACACAGTGCAATAACCAACCACAGACAGAGACCCACAAATAACAACAGACAGATAAGTGCAATAAATGGGAAATACCAGGATCATAAACAATAGCCAGGCCAGGGTCATACACAGCAGATCAGCAGATGGACAGGGGATGTTCCAGAGACATAAACGTAAGCCAGGCCAAGGTCATACACAGGGAGGTCAGCAGATGGGGTATGGAACACAGGACAGGGAGAGGATGGATGGGTCAGACTGCAGGTAGGGATGCAAGGTAACAGGTGGGACAGGATAGGGTCCGAGACAGGGAGACAGGATCAGGTTCAGGGCACAGGATCAGATCACTAGCAGGTCAGGAGGCATTGAAGAAATCAAGGCAAACATGTGAATGTTTGCCGGGTATTTATAGGCCTGTGATTGGCCTCAAGTGACACCTGATTGTAGGAGGTACTGTCTGCTCCGCACTGCCAGGATCCATCCGCTGGTGGACGCCAGTACTGCAGCCCAAAGATGATATACTATTAACAGAGAAAAGCTCTCCTGACAGTTCCAAACTGCCAGGAGACACCTGCTGGTGGACCTCAGTACTGCATGCCAAATAACAGGTATTACCAGCGGATGGAACATTTCCTGACAGTACCCCCCCTCAAAGGAGCGGCCTCCGGACGCTCCAATTGGTTGTAATTGTCCATAGTCTATGGCCTCAAGCAGAACAACAGATGGTGGCACAACAGGCAGAACAGGTGGTGGCACAGCAGGCATGGGCACTTCAAGCTGGGCAGCAGGCATGGGCACTTCAAGCTGGGCAGCAGGCTCATCAAGCTGGGCAGCGGGCTTATCAAGCTGGAGGGCAGACACCGAGACATCAGGCTGGAGGGCAGACACCGAGACATCAGGCTGGAGGGCAGACACCGAGACATCAGGCTGGAGGGCAGACACCGAGACATCAGGCTGGAGGGCAGACACCGAGACATCAGGCTGGAGGGCAGACACCGAGACATCAGGCTGGAGGGCAGACACCGAGACATCAGGCTGGAGGGCAGACACCGAGACATCAGGCTGGAGGGCTGGCACCGAGACATCAGGCTGGAGGGCAGGCACCGAGACATCAGGCTGGAGGGCAGGCACCGAGACATCAGGCTGGAGGGCAGGCACCGAGACATCAGGCTGGAGGGCAGGCACCGACCGACATCCGGCTGGAGGGCAGGCACCGACCGACACATCAGGCTGGAGGGCAGGCACCGACCGACACATCAGGCTGGAGGGCAGGCACCGACCGACACATCAGGCTGGAGGGCAGGCACCGACCGACACATCAGGCTGGAGGGCAGGCACCGACCGACACATCAGGCTGGAGGGCAGGCACCGAGACATCAGGCTGGAGGGCAGGCACGAGACATCAGGCTGGAGGGCAGGCACCGAGACATCAGGCTGGAGGGCAGGCACCGAGACATCAGGCTGGAGGGCAGACACCGAGACATCAGGCTGGAGGGCAGACACCGAGACATCAGGCTGGAGGGCTGGCACGAGACATCAGGCTGGAGGGCAGGCACCGAGACATCAGGCTGGAGGGCAGACACCGAGACATCGGGCTGGAGGGCAGACACCGAGACATCGGGCTGGAGGGCAGACACCGAGACATCGGGCTGGAGGGCAGACACCGAGACATCGGGCTGGAGGGCAGACACCGAGACATCGGGCTGGAGGGCAGACACGAGACATCGGGCTGGAGGGCAGACACCGAGACATCGGGCTGGAGGGCAGACACCGAGACATCGGGCTGGAGGGCAGACACCGAGACATCGGGCTGGAGGGCAGACACCGAGACATCGGGCTGGAGGGCAGACACCGAGACATCGGGCTGGAGGGCAGACACCGAGACATCAGGCTGGAGGGCAGACACCGAGACATCGGGCTGGAGGGCAGACACCGAGACATCAGGCTGAAGGGCAGACACCGAGACATCAGGCTATAGGGCAGACACCGAGACATCAGGCTGAAGGGCTGGCACCGAGACATCCGGCTGGAGGGCTGGCACCGAGACATCCGGCTGGAGGGCTGGCACAGAGACATCCGGCTGGAGGGCTGGCACCGAGACATCAGGCTGGAGGGCAGACACCGAGACATCAGGCTGGAGGGCAGACACCGAGACATCAGGCTGGAGGGCAGACACCGAGACATCAGGCTGGAGGGCAGACACCGAGACATCAGGCTGGAGGGCAGACACCGAGACATCAGGCTGGAGGGCAGACACCGAGACATCAGGCTGGAGGGCAGACACCGAGACATCAGGCTGGAGGGCAGACACCGAGACATCAGGCTGGAGGGCAGACACGAGACATCGGGCTGGAGGGCAGACACCGAGACATCGGGCTGGAGGGCAGACACCGAGACATCGGGCTGGAGGGCAGACGCCGAAACATCAGGCTGGAGGGCAGACACCGAGACATCAGGCTGGAGGGCAGACACGAGACATCAGGCTGGAGGGCAGACACCGAGACATCAGGCTGGAGGGCAGACACCGAGACATCAGGCTGATGGGCT
Organism: Lithobates septentrionalis; assembly: GCA_037952835.1. Classification (NCBI taxonomy): domain Eukaryota; kingdom Metazoa; phylum Chordata; class Amphibia; order Anura; family Ranidae; genus Lithobates; species Lithobates septentrionalis. The sequence goes on from JBBDGP010001358.1 coordinate 688,995, forward strand.
GGCACCGAGACATCCGGCTGAAGGGCTGGCACCGAGACATCCGGCTGGAGGGCTGGCACCGAGACATCCGGCTGGAGGGCTGGCACCGAGACATCAGGCTGGAGGGCAGGCACCGACCGACACATCAGGCTGGAGGGCAGGCACCGACCGACACATCAGGCTGGAGGGCAGGCACCGACCGACACATCAGGCTGGAGGGCAGGCACCGACCGACACATCAGGCTGGAGGGCAGGCACGAGACATCAGGCTGGAGGGCAGGCACGAGACATCAGGCTGGAGGGCAGGCACGAGACATCAGGCTGGAGGGCAGGCACGAGACATCAGGCTGGAGGGCAGGCACGAGACATCAGGCTGGAGGGCAGGCACCGAGACATCAGGCTGGAGGGCAGGCACCGAGACATCAGGCTGGAGGGCAGACACCGAGACATCAGGCTGGAGGGCAGACACCGAGACATCAGGCTGGAGGGCAGACACCGAGACATCAGGCTGGAGGGCAGACACCGAGACATCAGGCTGGAGGGCAGGCACCGAGACATCAGGCTGGAGGGCTGGCACGAGACATCAGGCTGGAGGGCAGGCACCGAGACATCAGGCTGGAGGGCAGACACCGAGACATCGGGCTGGAGGGCAGACACCGAGACATCGGGCTGGAGGGCAGACACCGAGACATCGGGCTGGAGGGCAGACACCGAGACATCGGGCTGGAGGGCAGACACCGAGACATCGGGCTGGAGGGCAGACACCGAGACATCGGGCTGGAGGGCAGACACCGAGACATCGGGCTGGAGGGCAGACACCGAGACATCAGGCTGGAGGGCAGACACCGAGACATCGGGCTGGAGGGCAGACACCGAGACATCAGGCTGAAGGGCAGACACCGAGACATCAGGCTATAGGGCAGACACCGAGACATCAGGCTGAAGGGCTGGCACCGAGACATCCGGCTGGAGGGCTGGCACCGAGACATCCGGCTGGAGGGCTGGCACCGAGACATCCGGCTGGAGGGCTGGCACCGAGACATCCGGCTGGAGGGCTGGCACCGAGACATCAGGCTGGAGGGCAGACACCGAGACATCAGGCTGGAGGGCAGACACCGAGACATCAGGCTGATGGGCTGGCACCGAGACATCCGGCTGAAGGGCTGGCACCGAGACATCCGGCTGGAGGGCTGGCACCGAGACATCCGGCTGGAGGGCTGGCACCGAGACATCCGGCTGGAGGGCTGGCACCGAGACATCCGGCTGGAGGGCTGGCACCGAGACATCAGGCTGGAGGGCTGGCACCGAGACATCAGGCTGGAGGGCTGGCACCGAGACATCAGGCTGGAGGGCTGGCACCGAGACATCAGGCTGGAGGGCTGGCACCGAGACATCAGGCTGGAGGGCTGGCACCGAGACATCAGGCTGGAGGGCTGGCACGGGACATCAGGCTGGAGGGCTGGCACCGAGACATTAGGCTGGAGGGCTGGCACCGTGACATCAGGCCAGGCAACAGGTACTAGAACTTCAGACTGGGCAGTAGGCACATCAGGCAGAACAGCAGGTGCTGGCACAACAAGCTGAACAGCAGGCACATCGGACTGGATAGCAGGTACTGGAACTTCAAACCGGGCAGCCGGTACTGGAACTTCAGATTGGACAGTGGGCACAGGTGCTGGCACATCAGGCAGAACAGCAGGTACAACAGGCTGAACAGCAGGTACATCGGACTGGATAGCAGGTACTGGAACTTCAAACCGGGCAGCTGGTACTGGAACTTCAGACTGGACAGTGGGCACAGGTGCTGGCACATCAGCAGGCATCGGAACATCAGGCTGGACGGACACAGGAACACATCAGGCTGGAACAGATCAGCTGGCGGGGAGGCAGGATTGGACATTGGCATGATGGTATGGGTTGGATTAGCTGGTGCGGAGGCAGGTTGGGTTACTGGCAGGATCGTCTTGGTTGGAAAAAACTTTCATTTTTTTCTTTGGCTTAGGCACTGAAGCTCTGTAGGTGAGGGGTGCAGGCAGACTGGAAAGGAGGACTGGAATATGGCAGAGAAGAGGTAACAGTAGCTGGAGGAAGTTCCTGTGGATTTGTGGACAGCTGAGAAGAGGCAGGTGAGTTGAATGCAGGATAGGTGCAGCGGGTAGGGACAGGGTATTGGTATTTGGTGGGAAGCAGGGTATATTGGGCCGAAACGGAGGTTGCCATGGGTGAAGGGAAAAAAGACTCCTGGGCAGGCAGGTGTCTAATAGCAGGTCTGGGTTGTGCAGAGCTGACCGAGGCTGGAAATAATAAGTCTAACCATGCCTGTAGTACAGGTTGAACAAACGTGGGTTCACATACTGCCTGTCTAACCAGGGACTGCACGGAATCTATACAATCCACTAGCACCTGTTTAGGACAAGCTGAATAATGCTCCAGAAAGTATACAGCATCATCCTCCAACAGCCACACCAAAGACTCCACCTGATCACTACTGAAGGGGGGAGAAAAATCGTCACTTCCTTTAGGACTGCTAGACAAGGCTAGCTCAGCACACACCTGTATCAGGGGCTGAACGTTTTCAAACAGAAATCTGCCCTGATCAACCAGAGAATGGGCCAGACGGATACACTCCAGGAGCTGATAGCTGGCCCACTCTTTCAATACCAGACGACAGTAATTGTTATCCTCCAACACCAGTGAGGCAAGGAGAACAACTGTTTCTGATTGCATTTTAATAGCACTACAATGGTTCCTCTGCGCAGTCACTTCTGGTCAGAGATGGCCTTGATTTACTGTCATGAACCGGTGTGACCAGAACCGTGTGATCTGCGACAGAGGACACCCAAACGTATATACGTGAAAATATAATAATTTATTAAAGAAAGTGAGTAATATAATACAACCAACTCCAATATGACACAGTGCAATAACCAACCACAGACAGAGACCCACAAATAACAACAGACAGATAAGTGCAATAAATGGGAAATACCAGGATCATAAACAATAGCCAGGCCAGGGTCATACACAGCAGATCAGCAGATGGACAGGGGATGTTCCAGAGACATAAACGTAAGCCAGGCCAAGGTCATACACAGGAAGGTCAGCAGATGGGTTATGGAACACAGGACAGGGAGAGGATGGATGGGTCAGACTGCAGGCAGGGATGCAAGGTAACAGGTGGGACAGGATAGGGTCCGAGACAGGGAGACAGGATCAGGTTCAGGGCACAGGATCAGATCGCTAGCAGGTCAGGAGGCATTGAAGAAATCAAGGCAAACATGTGAATGTTTGCCGGGTATTTATAGGCCTGTGATTGGCCTCAAGTGACACCTGATTGTAGGAGGTACTGTCTGCTCCACACTGCCAGGATCCATCCGCTGGTGGACGCCAGTACTGCAGCCCAAAGATGATATACTATTAACAGGGAAAAGCTCTCCTGACAGTTCCAAACTGCCAGGAGACACCTGCTGGTGGACCTCAGTACTGCATGCCAAATAACAGGTATTACCAGCGGATGGAACATTTCCTGACAGTTAGCTATTCTTTTTTTTTTTTCCTTTTTTTTTTTCAATTTAAGAAAAAAAAAACATATTTCAAACATTCAGTTAATAATAACCCCCTTTACCCTCCCCCTTCCTCGTTCTCTTAAACTCTCCCCCCGTCCTCCACTCTGGCACCCCTTTCTTCTTCCTCCAACGCTCCCTCTGTTTCCTGACCGTCCCCTCTTCTTGTATTCTTTCCATTTTTTCCCCACATGATAGCAAATCGCTCTCATCTTCTTCGCTACAACTCAAGTATTCAATTTTGTATACAGTATATGTTCTACTCTTTTAAGCCAATCTTCTATTGTAGGATTTTCTGGGTCTAACCACCTTTTTTGGGATGGCTCCTTTTGCAGCGTTTATTAAATAAGGTATTACTGACTTCTTATATTGTTTTATTGTATTTTTAGTGTTGTGAAATATACATAACCAAGGATCGTCTGGAATATCTGTGCCCATAATCTCGGCCTATACATTGCCGTATTTTAGACCCTTATCTTTGGGCAATCCCACCATATGTGGGCCATAGTGCCCTTCTGGTTACACCCCCTCCAGCACATTGCCGATTTCTCTGGTTGATATTTTTGAGTTTGAGGGGGTGTTATATACCACCTTGCCAGACATTTACAATTCATTTCTATCGTGTTTATATCCATTGCCAAACCATGTACAGCTCTCAGGCATTAGCTATTTCTAACATATATATAGACACTTAATAGACACCTTTCCACACTCCATGAGATTGGTAGTGACTCATCTACTCTTAGCAGCACGCAACACCATTCTTAAAAATCGAATTCTCAAGATTCTCTGAACCTATCTGAGGTTATTAAAACAGTTCGTATTAATCACACCTATAAACGCCTGCTAGCAATTAACTCGCTGAGTTGCATCAGATTTGACCGAGATTGGTCATCTTGGGTTGATAAACAAGTTACTATGGTTTGAGTCAACATTTGGTTGTATTTGTAATGCAATGACCTATGTACCTACTGTACACGTTACTGTTGTATATCTATTGTATATCTTCTGCAATATCTCTGTGATGTGTACCATTTTCTGTCACACTTGGTATTTCAGTAAAAATGTATTGCTCAAAAAAAAAAACAAAAAAAACAAACAAACAATAGAATAGAATAGAAAGAATATAATCATTTCCCAAAATTTGAATAGAATAAATTTGAATTTCAATTAGAATAGAAAAGAATAGGATAGAAAATAAAAGAATAGAATAGAGTATTAAAAAAACAATAGAATAAAATAGAATAGAAAGAATATAACCATCTTCTGAAATTCAAATTGAAAAGAATCATTGAATAGAATAGAATAAACAATAGAAAAGAATAGAATAGAAACAATATAACAATATAATCCAAAATTCTAATTTGAATAGAATAAATGTGAATCGGAGTAGAATAGAAAAGAATAGAATATAATAGAGAAGAAAAGAATAGAACAGAAATTAAAAGAATAGAATAGAAAAAAACAACAGAATAGAATGAAATAACCATCTTCCAAAATATGATTTTCGAATATAATAAATTCAATTTCAAATGAAATTCAATTCAAATGCAATTTGAAAGAAATTCAGATGGAATTAGATTTGAATTTGAATGCAATGGAATTAAAATTCGAATCGATTCAAATTTTCCGAATTTAATCGAATTGAGTTCAATTCGACCGAAGTTTACAAAACAAATTTATGTTAATACCGGAATGAAACAAATGTTTTCGTTCTGCACATGTCTACTAACGCCCGCTATCGGCTGACGTCACAGAGCCGGTTCAGGGGACAGATGTAGCATCTACTTAGGTGAGTAAAGGTTTGTTTGTTTTTTTCAGATATCCCAAAGTTCTCTTTTAACCACTTGCTGACCAGCAGCCATCTTAATACAGCGGCAGTTCGGCTTGTTTCCGCAAATCACCATAGGTGTACATGGGCTCTTTTAAGAGCTATAGCAGGCACGCACGCGTGGGCCGCCGGAGGCATACGTACGCCCGCTGCACAGTGGGAGAGCCGATGCACGTGGCCGGCCACCTGCGAACGCTCCACAGAGAGCCAGAACGGGGATCTGTCAATGTAAACAAACAGATCCTGTTCTGACAGGGGAGTAAAGAGAGATCTACTGTTCCTAGTGATCAGGAACAGCGATCTCTCTCCTCCTCCAGTCAGTACACTCCCCCCACAGTTAGAAACACCTCCCAGGGAACACATTTAAGCCCTTGATCACCACTAGTGTTAACACCTTTCCTGCCAGTGACATTTATACAGTAATCAGTGCATTTTTATACCACTGATCACTGTATAAATGTCAGTGGTCCCAAAAAAGTGTCAAAAGTGTCAAAAGTATTTGACCTGTCTGCCGCAATGTTGCAGTCCTGCTAAAAATCGCTGATCACCACCATTACTAGTAAAATTATTAATAAAAATGCTATAAATCCATCCCCTATTTTGTAGAAGCTATAACTTTTGCACAAACTAATATACGCTTTTTGCGATTTTTGTTTACCAAAAATATGTAGAATACATATTGGCCTAAACTGATGAAGAAATTTTTTTTTAATTTTTTTTTTGTATATTTATTACAGCAAAAAGTAAAAAATATAGTTTTTTTTCCAAAATTGTCTGTTTTTTTTTTTGTTCATAGCACAAAAAATAAAAACCGCAGAGGTGATCAAATACCACCAAAAGAAAGCTCTATTTGTGGGGAAAAAAGGACATACATTTTTTTGGGTACAGCGTTACACGACCGCGCAATTGTCAGTTAAAGCAACGCAGTGCCGTATCGCAAAAAATGGCCTGGTCATTAAGGGGGAATATCTTCTGGTCCTTAAGTGGTTAAGTATATGCATGTTCCTTTTACACAGATAGTTTGCTTATTACTATGGTGACAGGGTCACTTATAAAATATTAAAAACACAAAAATTCCAGCTGTTCAAAGCCTGACCTCAAGTTTTGTTCTGACAGTTCGCAGGGAAACAAAAGCACAAAGTTAATCGCTGAACTGATGAATGTATTTATTTTATGTTGATTATTATTATTATTATTAGCAGTAGTATATTATTATTATAATTATTATTCAAGATTTATATAGCGCACTTTGTGCAGCGCTTTACAAATGTAACAAAGTCTTTGTTGCCCAGCTCTTAATAATACAGGAGCCGTAATCACAAGAAAATGGAAAACAAACTATTGTATTTAAATTGTTTACTGACATCTAATGATATTTAAGCTTAACTGACCTTGTACAAGTACATTTTATCATGTACAACATTGATTACTTTCATGCAATGAATTGCCTTATTAAACCTTGTGTTATTTTTCCATCATGTAAGATAATTAGATCATACTAATAGTGGTTACTGTGCTTAAAAGGCATGTTGCTGGCTCACATTGAGGGAATTTCGGATTTTAACTTGCAGTAGACTGAGCCATTTTGTTGTAATTACAACAGATTATGCTGTAATGTTAGCCTTTAATTTAAATTTATTTTGAGCTGGACTTGTAATGGCTGCGCAAGCTTAAGATGTTATTCAAATAAGTTTTTTTTTCCCCTTCTCAAGTCTATCAACAGCTGTGTTAGTTTATTATAAGCTGCCCCATTTAATTAGGAATATTGATGTATGAAGAACATGTTGTGTTCTTGAAAATTAGAGAAACATAATAGCCCGAAATGAGACATAAGTGTTTTCATTTGTAGTCAAATTAAAAGTAAAAAAAAAAAAATTGTAGTAAAAGTGAAAAAAGAAAAAAAAGAAAAAAAAACTGAAAGTACAGCTCAAAGGAGAAGAAGAGCAAGGAGAAGAAGAGCAAGAAGAAGTTAAATAATGAAAAATAAGCACAGATCATGGTTTACTTTCTCATTGTTTGGAAATGAAAGCTTAACCACATATCAATCATCGTAGGTTTATCAGTGGCTAATTGGGGGTTGGTTTTTCATTGGATAAAGCATGGCTGGGTGGCCATTGGATGGCTGACAGTGTACAGAGCTGATCTGTGAGGCTCTGTACATTGTGATCGCTGTGTTTGGAGACCATTCACAGCGATCACAAATTAAAAAAGTGTAGTGTTGTGTAGTGTAGTGTAATGTCTGAGAGACCACTATATACACTATATTGCCAAAAGTGTTGAGACACCCCTCCAAATCATTGAATTCAGGTGTTCCAATCACCTCCACGGCCACAGGTGTATCAAATCAAGCACCTAGGCATGCAGACGGCTTCTACAAACATTTGCGAAAGAATGGGTCGCTCTCAGGAGTTCAGTGAATTCAAGCGTGGTACCATGATAGTTTGTTACCTGTGCATTAAGTCCATTGCTACGAAATATTCCTCAGGTCAACTGTTAGTGGTATTATAACAAAGTGAAAGCAACTGGGAACAACAGCAACTCAGCCATGTAAATTGCTAGAGCGAGGGCAGCGCTTGCTGAAGCGCACAATGCACAGAATGGGATCAACAGTTTGCAGTGTCAGTAGCTACAGATCTCCAAACTTCATGTGGCCTTTAGATTAGCACAACAGTGCGTAGAGAGCTTCATTGAATGGGTTTCCATGGCTGAGCAGATGCATCCAAGCCTTACATCACCAAGTGCAATGCAAAGTGTTGGATGCAGTGGTGTGAAGAATGCCGCCACTGGAATCTAGAGCAGTGGAGACGAGTTCTCTGGAGTGACAAATCACTCTTCTCTGTCTGGCAATCTGATGGACATGTCTGGGTTTGGTGGTTGTCTGACTGCATTGCGCTAAGTGTAAAGTTTGGTGGAGAGAGGAATATGGTGTGGGGTTGTTTTTAAGGGGTTGGGCTTGGCCCCTTAGTTCCAGTGAAGGAAACTCTTAAGGCGTCAGCATACCAGGACATTTTGGACAATTTCATGCTCCCAACTTTGCAGGAACAGTTTGGGGATGGTCCCTTCCTGGTCCAACATGACTGCGCACCAGTGCACAAAGCAAGGTCCATAAAGACATGGGTGAGCGAGTTTGGGTTGAAAGAACTTGACTGGCCTGCACAGAGTCCTGATAGAACACCCTTGCTATGAATCAGAGCAGAGACTGAGAGCCAGGCCTTCACGTCCAACATGATTGCCTGACATTACATGCGCTTCTGGAAGAATGGTCAAACATTCCCATAGACACACTCCTAAACCTTATGGACAGCCTTGCCAGAAGAGCTAAAGCTGGTATAGCTGCAAAGGGTGGACCAACTGGATATTGAACCCTACAGACTAAGTTTAAGTAAACTTAGGACTTAAAACTTAAGACTAAGTAAAATTAAATTTCATGTGCGTGTAAAGGCAGGTGTCCCAATACTCTTGACAATATAGTGTATATGACGGCCTCCCACTGTCAATGGTTTCTAAGGAGGCATGGATTCTAGCAAATGATGCGTCCTTAGCAACCGCTACTTTCACTGGCACATTGGCTTACATGCCCAGAAAGCCCTGGCCACCTATGCAAAGGGACAACAAAGGGGATAGCAGTGACATCACTGCTCAGATATGCTCACTGGCCATATTTGGACAATGATGTCACTACTATCCCCACCCCTTCTCGAATATAGCTGATGACAATTTTTTTTTGTTTTTTGCATGAGGATCCCTATAAAAATCCATACTAGACTTAAGTGTCTGGTATGCATTTTAAGGGGGACACTAGGCATTTTTTTATTCTTGCTGGAGGATGTGCTATGGCAAAAGTGACATTTGCAAAGAAAAAAAAAGATACAGTTTCAATTTCTGGCAAAGGACATTTTATTGCTGGCTTCTTTTTTAAAAGAAAAAAAGCCGCATTAGGATCCCTACAAAGCTCCCTATGTGTTATCTGTGCCACTTATTTATTTTTATTTTTTTTAAAAAAGCAGGTAGGGAAATTCCGTTTGCCAGCAATTTAGAGCCATTTTTAATTTGTAGATGTCAGTGCTTAAAAAAAATCAGGGCAGTGCCCACCTCATGCTATTTTTTTTGCCAACCCTTTGCCTATTAACCCAGAATATTTGAATATTTTGATTTGACAGATTTGCCTTCCACTGATTTCAATGGGGTTTTGGGTTTGCCATTTTTCTTGTAGTTCACCAGACCCTGCTCAAACAGAACCCAGGGCAGTTTGGCTCATCCCATCATCAGCTTCAACAGCAGTCAGTCCTCATCCTCAAAACAATTTATCCACACTTCAGAACTCATGCCTTTGGCCAGATATCCAGCAATGTGAATGGAAAATCTGGGCTGAACATCTGTGATGGGAGTCACTTTGGGCGGGGGGCTTGTGGAACTCAGCTTACCTTGTAGAACACTGGAAGCTCCTGCTCCAGCTCCCATGGCCCCTCCTATGTGTAAGTCACCCTGTATCCATTCGGGGCACAGGGTGACCGAGAACCCCAGTTTGATCTGTACTAATCGGACTGTACAACCACACTGGAATGTTGTGTGTGTGTATATATATTCTATATTGTCCCATACTTTTGTGGACTGTTTACTGGGTCGTTTGGGGTGTGGCTGTATTCCATTGTTCTATTGTTTGTGTCTGCCATGTGAGCAAAGTATTATGGGATGTATGTCTATGTGGATAAGCTGTGAGAAGGGGGGGGGGGGGAATTCCTCCTGCAACCCCTCCCAAAGACAGTCTACTATTGATAGTTGAATACCTGTGTGTCATGCTATTGGAGTAGGTAAGGTTTACCCCGCCCTGAATGCAAAGGTGGGGGAGATTGCCCCCAGTGTTACCTCTGTGTACCTGTGTTTCAATAAACAGTTCCATGTTCAAGCTGTGTAATTGAGCTAGTCTCACCTGGTTCTTAGTTACAATATATGGGCTGTAATATCTGATATCTGAAAATCCAGATTGGAGGAAGCAGTGTACTGACGGAAGAACTCAATTGGAGTACGGGGATCCGTTATAACATCCATAGGAATAGTTGGGTCAGAAGTGCAGTCATGGGCATTCGCACTACTTCAGCATGATTTGAAATCGCTTGACAAATCGCACCAGTGTGAATGGGGGCTGAGGGTAAGAGTCAGGGTTAACGTTTCAGAATGAGAAGTATATTCTTTCAGGGTTTGAAAGGTGACAAAGAATTCTGAAAGGAAGGCAGGGGTTATTTGCACATGATGGCTAGGAATTAAAAAAAAACTATACAGGATCTTCTCCCAAATTGGTGTGACAATCAAACATTTTTTCCACCCAGTCAAACAAATCCACTTCAAGAAGAAAAAATGCAATCTAATGTGACCGGGTTACTAGGGGTAATTGCAGAAGGCAAATCTCATTTAGCAATTAGGAGACAGCTGTCAGAAACAATTGGATGTTCTGCAGATCCAATTCTTTAAATATGGGCATAATCTGTGTTTGGGACATTCATTACTATTCTTAATGCCCTCATTTTTAGCACCACTGAAATCTAGCCCCATCCAGCCACAGTAGCTCTTAGCCTCTCATAGAGTGAATGAAAACACTAAAAGCCTCATTTGTACAGTATGAGGCCCAATTCACCCCTGCAGTGGGAGTTGCTCCTCTGTACTGAGGGGCTATAACAATTAAACCCTTGAGAAAGTCATGTGTTAGTGACGCAATGTGTTGGGAGGAGCCGAGTGACATCACTTCTGGTCATGGCCGAGACCGGAAGTTCGGATTCCATAGTGATCTGTCTGATTGTGACCCCACACTGTAAGTCTCTACATTGTTTTTTAATAAACTCGTTGCTAGAACTACACCACGAGGAATTTTATTCTTATTGCATGTGTGAACCGATTGATTATCATCAACTACTGAGTGACATACTTCCTTTGGAGACCAGCGTTGCAGTTGATGCGTGTTACCCTTTGATTGAAGGTTAGCGGCCATTGCACATAGTGGTGATTGGTGAAGTTGTTTTTTTTCCTTGGATTGAGCACTGGACTATTTGATGTTTTTACTTCACTCTCAGAATTACTGTCCAAGCACTTTAGAAAGAACTTTTTGTTTGCATTCACATTTTGCACTGGACTTTTGCATCACTCTCTCTCTCTCTCTCTCTCTCTCTCTCTATATATATATATATATATATATATATATATATATATATATATATATATATATATGGTTATTCTGATTGACAATCTGAAAGAGAGATATCATTTTGCCCCTGTACAAATCATTAGTAAGACCTCATCTGGAATATGCAGTCCAGTTTTGGGCACCAGTTCATAAAAAGAATATCGGGGAACTGGAGAAAGTGCAGAGAAGAGCAACCAAACTGATAAGAAGCATGGAGGAGCTCAGCTATGAGGAAAGATTAGAGGAACTGAATTTATTCTCTCTTGAGAAGAGAAGATTAAGGGGGGATATGATCACCATGTGTAAATACATAAGTGGTTCATATTGTGAACTTGGTGTTGAGTTATTCACTTTAGGGTCTTTACAGAGGACAAGGGGGCACTCTTTACGACTAGAGGAAAAAAGATTTCTTCTCCAAATACCGAAAGGTTTTTTCACAGTAAAAGCTGTGAAAATGTGGAATAGACTTCCTCCAGAGGTGGTTCTGGCCAGCTCAGTAGATTGCTTTAGGAAAGGTCTGGATTCTTTCCTAGATGTACATAACATAACTGGGTACTGACATTTATAGGTAACTTTGATCCGGGGAAAATACGATTGCCTCTCGGGGGATCAGGAAGACATTTTTTCCCCTGCTGTAGCAAATTGGATCATGCTTTGCTGGTGTTATAGGATTATGTATGGGACTGGATATAAGATTATGTGTATGGGATTTTATGATTTTCTTTTTTTTTTAATTATTGGTTGAACTAGATGGACTTGTGTCTTTTTTCAACCTGACTAACTACAGTGGCTTGCGAAAGTATTCGGCCCCCTTGAACTTTTCAACCTTTTGCCACATTTCAGGCTTCAAACATAAAGATATAACATTTTTATTTTTTGTGAAGAATCACCAATAAGTGGGACACAATTGTGAAGTGGAACGAAATCTTTTGGATTTTTGAAACTTTTTTAACTAATAAAAAAATGAAAAGTGGGGCGTGCAAAATTATTCGGCCCCCTTGCGTTAATACTTTGTAGAGCCACCTTTTGCTGCGATTACAGCTGCAAGTCACTTGGGGTATGTCTCTATCAGTTTTGCACATCGAGTGACTGAAATTCTTGCCCATTCTTCCTTGCAAAACAGCTCGAGCTCAGTGAGGTTGGATGGAGAGCGTTTGTGAACAGCAGTTTTCAGCTCTTTCCACAGATTCTCGATTGGATTCAGGTCTGGACTTTGACTTGGCCATTCTAACACCTGGATACGTTTATTTGTGAACCATTCCTTTGTAGATTTTGCTGTATGTTTGGGATCATTGTCTTGTTGGAAGATAAATCTCCGTCCCAGTTTCAGGTCTTTTGCAGACTCCAACAGGTTTTCATCCAGAATGGTCCTGTATTTGGCTGCATCCATCTTCCCTTCAATTTTAACCATCTTCCCTGTCCCTGCTGAAGAAAAGCAGGCCCAAACCATGATGCTGCCACCACCATGTTTGACAGTGGGGATGGTGTGTTGAGTGTGATGAGCTGTGTTGCTTTTACGCCAAACATATCGTTTTGCATTGTGGCCAAAAAGTTTGATTTTGGTTTCATCGGACCAGAGCACCTTCTTCCACATGTTTGGTGTGTCTCCCAGGTGGCTTGTGGCAAACTTTAGATGAGACTTTTTATGGATATCTTTGAGAAATGGCTTTCTTCTTGCCACTCTTCCATAAAGGCCAGATTTGTGCAGTGTACGACTGATTGTTGTCCTATGGACAGACTCTCCCACCTCAGCTGTAGTTCTCTGCAGTTCATCCAGAGTGATCATGGGCCTCTTGGCTGCATCTCCGATCAGTCTTCTCCTTGTCTGAGCTGAAAGTTTTGAGGGACAGCCAGGTCTTGGTAGATTTGCAGTGGTCTGATACTCCTTCCATTTCAAAATGATCGCTTGCACAGTGCTCCTTGGGATGTTTAAAGCTTGGGAAATCTTTTTGTATCCAGATCCGGCTTTAAACTTCTCCACAACAGTATTACGGACCTGCCTGGTGTGTTCCTTGGTCTTCATGATGCTCTCTGCGCTTTCAACAGAACCCTGAGACTATCACAGAGCAGGTGCATTTACACAGAGACTTGATTACACACAGGTGGATTCTATTTATTACCATCAGTCATTTAGGACCACATTGGATCATTCAGAGATCCTCGCTGAACTTCTGGAGTGAGTTTGCTGCACTGAAAGTAAAGGGGCCGAATAATTTTGCACGCACCACTTTTCAGTTTTTTAATTGCTAAAAAAGTTCAAAATATCCAATAGATTTCGTTCCACTTCACAATTGTGTCCCACTTGTTGGTGATTCTTCACAAAAAATTAAAATTTTATATCTTTATGTTTGAAGCCTGAAATGTGGCAAAAGGTTGAAAAGTTTGAGGGGGCCGAATACTTTCGCAAGCCACTGTATGTAACTATGTAACAATCACGATTTATTAAATTTTTAAGTGACACCCACATTTATATGTTTGCACTTTAATGTATGTCAATATTGAATATATTGACATACATTAAAGTGCAAACATATAAATGTGGGTGTCACTTATTTTCATACAGTTCTTACAGCAGTTGTATTTAGAAAAGTTTGTCTAGATCTAGCGCTGTTCTAGATGTAATATAACACTTGAGCCCCTTCAGGTCCACCTGTCCATTTTTCAGGCGGACTCAATTGGACCCATTGTTCTCTATGGGGCAGAGGATGTCAGAGGACTTGTGTTCTCTATCACCCACTGGCATCCGATCCGGTCCGCTTAAAAGAGACGTATGGGGAAATGGATACGTTCCCCATCCGCCTGGCAAATTGTATCGAATGACAATTAGATTGAAACAAACAGGCAATCTATTTCCATCCGACCGCCCCATAGAGTACAGCGGGCTGCGTTCGTATCCGCTTTGCATCGTGGAGCGGTCACGGACCTGTTATTGGCCTGCTCAGTAGTGATTAGTGGAGATAAGCCCCGCTGAGCAGGCAGGTCCGCTTTGACAGATTCTGCCCCATCTGAAAGGGGCCTTAGGTGGGAGAGCCCTCAGGTTGCCTCATTAGTGTTTTCTAGCAGCTGGAACAGCAGGCATGAGATGGGACAGTGGCACAGTGTCTGAAGAACATTTGTCACCCTCTTAATTCTATGATGCCATATACCAGTGATGGCAAACCTTGGCACCCCAGATGTTTTGGAACTACATTTCCCATAATGCTCAGCTACACTGTAGAGTTCATGAGCATAATGGGAAATGTAGTTCCAAAACATCTGGGGTGCTAAGGGTCGCCATCACTGCCATATACCATTACAGGGTAGATGTAATGCAAAAGAATGAATATTATCTTACAAATCACTTGGCAGGCAAAGTATTTATCAGATATACTGTACAGTATATTCAACAAATAATATAACTGCTTGGCTTGAGTTGCCCCTTGAAGAGAATGTATAGTTTGTTTTCAGTGAATACAGTGTTTATCCTAAAGTGTATTACTAGGCAATACTTTGTTTTTAATAGTATGGGTAGGAGTGGACCTTCTTTCAAGTTAGTATTGCTGTTTGTGACTACATTAGGAAATTCACAACATTTTTTGTATTCCATCTTTATTGATGGCAATACATGGTACATAGGATTAAACAAGAACATGGTAGACCATAACTAAAAACATTACTCGTAGAAGCCATAACTATTGTGTCAATGAATGTTAAATCTGCACCATAGGACATGCTTAAAGTCAAAGTCAAAGTATCCTAGGTAAAGCAAATAATAAACTTGTCATATAATAATGAGCACATACACTATCTCACAAAAGTGAGTCCATCCCTCACATTTTTGTAAATATTTTACTATAACTTTTAATGTGACAACACTGAAGAAATTACACTTTGCTACAATGTAAAGATGTGAGTGTACAGCTTCTATAACAGTGTAAATCCCCTTAAAATAACTCAACACACAGCCATTAACCACTTAACAACCGGCCCATAGCCAAATGACGGCTACAGGGCGGTTGCTTAACTCTGGGAGGGCGTCCAGGGACGTCCTCCCAGAATTCCACTCTCGCGCCCCCCCTAGGGCGCGCACTCGAGAGCATCCATGACCGCCGGGTCCAGAGGACCCGGCGCATCACGGATCTCGGTAAATGGCCGCTAATCGCGGCCGTTTACCATGTGATCGCTCCATCAAATGACGGAGCGATCACATGTAAACAAACCGGCGTCATCTCATGAGATGACGCCAGTTCCTCTCCTCCCCTCCTGTGTACCGATCGGTACACTGTGAGCGGAGAGGGGGATGGATGGATGGCTGCAGCGTTGTGGGCTGCATCTGTAGTGCTCACAGCGCTGCACAGAGACATCCAGCCATCCATCCATCCATGCTCAGCCATCCCTCACTACTCTGCAATGCTGTGCAATACTCTGCAATGCCCTGCAATGCTATGCAATACTATGCAATGCCCCACAATACTCTGCAATGCCCTCTGCAATGCCCCACAATACTCTGAAATGCCCCACAATACTCTGCAATACCCTGCAATACCCCGAAATACCCTGCAATACCCCGCAATACTCTGCCATACCCTGCCATACCCCGCAATACTCTGCCATACCCTGCCATACCCCGCAATACTCTGCCATACCCCGCAATACCCCGCAATACTCTGCCATACCCTGCAATACCCCAAAATACCCCACAATACTCTGCCATACCCTGCAATATCCCGCAATACTCTGCCATACCCTGCAATACCCCACAATACTCTGCCATACCCTGCAATACCCTGCAATACTCTGCCATACCCTGCAATACCCCGCAATACTCTGCCATACCCTGCAATACCCCGCAATACTCTGCCATACCCTGCAATACCCCACAATACTCTGCCATACCCTGCAATACCCCGCAATACTCTGCCATACCCTGCAATTCCCCGCAATACTCTGCCATACCCCGCAATACCCCGCAATACTCTGCCATACCCTGCAATACCCCAAAATACCCCGCAATACTCTGCCATACCCTGCAATATCCCGCAATACTCTGCCATACCCTGCAATACCCCGCAATACTCTGCCATACCCTGCAATACCCCACAATACTCTGCCATACCCTGCAATACCCCACAATACTCTGCCATACCCTGCAATACCCCGCAATACTCTGCCATACCCTGCAATACCCCGCAATACTCTGCCATACCCTGCAATACCCCACAATACTCTGCCATACCCTGCAATACCCCGCAATACTCTGCCATACCCTGCAATACCCCGCAATACTCTGCCATACCCTGCAATACCCCGCAATACTCTGCCATACCCTGCAATACCCCACAATACTCTGCCATACCCTGCAATACCCCGCAATACTCTGCCATACCCTGCAATACCCCGCAATACTCTGCAATACCCCAAAATACCCCGCAATACTCTGCCATACCCTGCAATACCCCGAAATATCCCGCAATACTCTGCAATACCCCGCAATACCCATACTCTGCAATACTCAGTGATACCCAGCCATACTCTGCAATACTCTGCCATACCCAGCCATGCTCTGCAATACCCCGCAAAAATCTGCAATACTCTGCCCTAACCCGCAATACTCTGCCATACCCAGCCATACTCTGCAATACCCTGCAATACCCAGCCATACTCTGCAATACTCGGTGATACCCAGCCATACTCTGCCATACCCAGTCATACTCGGCGATACTCTGCAATCCCCAGCCATGCTCAGCCATACCCAGCCATGCTCAGCCATACCCAGCCATGCTCAGCCATACCCAGCCATGCTCAGCCATACCCAGCCTCTGTATGTGGCCAGGCTGTGGAAGTCTCACACATGTGGTATCGCCATACTCAGGAGGAGTAGAAGAATCTATTTTGGGGTGTCATTTTTGGTATGTACATGCTATGTGTTAGACATATTGTATAAATGGACAACTATGTGTTAAAAAAAAAAAAGCGTTTTAACCACTTCCCGCCTTCCGTCATACGACGTCCTTGACTTTGTGCGGGGATATCTGAATGATGGGTGCAGCTACAGGCATCATTCAGATATCAGCTTTTTCAGCCGGCGATTCCCTACACCATAAGAATGATCATAGCGGCTGTTACACTGCTTGATCGTTCTTATGGGAGGCGAGAGGGGACGTCCCCCCCCCCTCCCGTCGCCCTCCGGTGCTTCTACCGACTCACCGCTACGATCGAAGCTAGGATCTTTTTTTTTTTTTTATTTCAGGCACAGCCTAGAGGTGAGATGTGGGGTCTTATTGACCCCATATCTCACTGTAAAGAGGACCTGTCATGCCATATTCCTATTACAAGGGATGTTTACATTCCTTGTAATAGGAATAAAAGTGATCAAAAAAATTTCTTTTTGGAAAAAAGTGTCAAACTAAAATAAATAAAGTAAAATGAACAATAAAAAAAATAAAATTTTTTAAAGCGCCCCTGTCCGTGTGCTCACATGCAGAAGCGAACGCATACGTAAGTCCCGCCCACATATGAAAACGGTGTTCAAACCACACATGTGAGGTATCGCTGCGATCGGTAGAGCGAGAGCAATAATTTTGGCCCTGGACCTCCTCTGTAACTCAAAATTTGTAGCCAGTAAAAAATTTTAAAGCGTCACCTATGGGGATTTTTAAGTAGCGAAGTTTGGCGCTGTGCAATTTTGAAAGGTGACATGTTAGGTATCTATTTACTCGGCGTAACTTCATCTTTCATTTTATGCAAAAACATTGGGCAAACCTTACTCTTTTGTTTTTTTTTAAAGCAAAAAAAGTTTTTTTTCCAAAAAAAACGCGTTCGAAAAATTTCTGCGCAAATATCGTGCGAGATAAAAAGTTGCAATGACCGTTATTGTATTCTCTAGGGTCTTTGCTAAAAAAACATAATGTTTTGGGGTTCTATGTAATTTTTTAGCAAATAAATGATGATTTTTACATGTAGGAGAGAAATGTCAGAATTGGCCTGGGTGCTCCAGAACGCCTGAAGGTGCTCCCTGCATGTTGGGCCTCTGTATGTGGCCACGCTGTGTAAAAGTCTCACACATGTGGTATCGCCGTACTCGGGAGTAATAGCAGAATGTGTTTTGGGGTGTAATTTGTGGTATGCATATGCTGTGTGTGAGAAATAACCTGCTAATATGACAATTTTGTGAAAAATAAATAAATAAATAAAAAAAAACTTGATTTTGCAAAGAATTGTAGGAAAAAATTACAACTTCAAAAAACTCACCATGCATCTTTCTAAATACCTTGGGATGTCTTCTTTCCAAAAAGGGGTCATTTGGGGGGTATTTGTACTTTTCTGGCATGTTAGGGTCTCAAGAAATGAGATAGGCCATCAGTACTTCAGGTGTGATCAATTTTCAGATATTGGCACCATAGCTTGTGGACGCTATAGCTTTCACAAAGACCAAATAATATACACTAATTTAGGTTATTTTTACCAAAGATATGTAGCGGTATAAATTTTGGCCAAAATATATGAAGAAAAATTACTAATTTTCAAAATTTTATAACAGAAACAAAGAAACATATATATTTTTTTACAGATTTTTCGGTCTTTTTTCTTTTATAGCGCAAAAAATAAAGAACCCAGTGGTGATTAAATACCACCAAAAGAAAGCTCTATTTGTGTGAAAAAAAGGACAAAAATTTCATAAAGATACAGTGTTGCATGACTGAGTAATTGTCATTCAAAATGTGAGAGCACCAAAAGCTGAAAATTGGTCTGGTTATTAAGGGGTTTTAAGTGCCCAGTGGTCAAGTGGTTAATGTCTAAACTGCTGGCAACAAAAGTGAGTACACCCCTAAGTAGGGATGAGCTTCGTGTTCGAGTCGAACCCATGTTCGACTCGAACATCGTCTGTTCGCCCGTTCGCCGAATTGCGAACGATATGGGCCGTTCGCGCCAAATTCGTGTGGCGCGTCACAGCCCATAATTCACAGCGGCATCGCAGTGCATTGCTGGCTGATGATTGGCCAAGCATGCACTATGACCCGCATGCTTGGCCAATCACAGCGCCGTCTGAACAGAGAGCCGTAATTGGCCAAAGCCAAGGAGGCTTTGGCCAATTATGGCTCAGGGGATTTAGTACACGCCCCACACTATATAAGGCCGCCTGCACGGCGGCCCTGTGTAGTGTGTGTTCCGGCGTTCATAGATAGAGAGAGAGAGAGACAGACAGTGTCATTTGATTTGAGTTAGATAGATTAGGCAGAACAGTCAGTCAGTTAGCTGCACTTACAGTGTATTGTATATATATATATATATATATATATATATATATATATACACTGAATTCAGTTTTGCTAGATCCGTTCCTGTTATCTTCTTACTGACAGGCAGGCTTGTCTTGTTACAGTATTTACAGCTACCTGAAGAAAATTGCTGGTGTTCTTTTGATCCTATTAGTACCACAGTCAGGCAGCTAGACTATTTACAGTTAGTGCAGTGCGTCCTGCTCACAGTGTTCAGCTAAATCTACAAGTTAGTGGGGTGCGTCCTGCTCACAGTGTTCAGCTAAACCTACAAGTTAGTGGGGTGCGTCCGGCTCACAGTGTTCAGCTAAACCTACAAGTTAGTGTGGTGCATCCACCTCACACTGTTCAGCTAAACCTACAAGTCAGTGCGGTGCGTCCTGCTCACAGTGTTCAGCTAAAACTACAAGTTAGTGCGGTGCATCCACCTCACAGTGTTCAGCTAAACCTAGAAGTTAGTGCGGTGCGTCCTGCTCACAGTGTTCAGCTAAAACTACAAGTTAGTGCTGTGCGTCCTGCTCACAGTGTTCAGCTAAACTTACAAGTTAGTGTAGTGAGACGTCTGCACAGTGTTCATCTAAAGCTACAAGTTAGTGCAGTGCGTCCTGCTCACAGTGTTCAGCTAGATCCATTCCTGTTATCTTCTTACTGACAGGTAGGCTTGTCTTGTTACAGTATATAAAGCTACCTGAAGAAAATTGCTGGTGTTCTTTTGATCCTATTAGTACCACAGTCAGGCAGCTAGACTATTTACATTTAGTGCAGTGCGTCCTGCTCACAGTGTTCAGCTAAAACTACAAGTTAGTGGGGTGCGTCCTGTTCACAGTGTTCAGCTAAACCTACAAGTTAGTGGGGTGTGTCCTGCTCACAGTGTTCAGCTAAACCTACAAGTTAGTGTGGTGCGTCCACCTCACAGTGTTCAGCTAAACCTACAAGTTAGTGCGGTGCATCCTGCTCACAGTGTTCAGCTAAAACTATAAGTTAAATGCTGTGCATCCTGCTCACAGTGTTCAGCTAAAACTACAAGTTAGTGCGGTGCGTCCACCTCACAGTGTTCAGCTACACCTACAAGTTAGTGCGGTGCGTCCTGCTCACAGTGTTCAGCTAAAACTAAAAGTTAGTGTGGTGCGTCCACCTCACAGTGTTCAGCTAAACCTACAAGTTAGTGCGGTGCGTCCTGCTCACAGTGTTCAGCTAAAACTACAAGTTAGTGCTGTGCGTCCTGCTCACAGTGTTCAGCTAAAACTACAAGTTAGTGCGGTGCGTCCACCTCACAGTGTTCAGCTAAACCTACAAGTTAGTGCGGTGCGTCCTGCTCACAGTGTTCAGCTAAAACTACAAGTGAGTGCTGTGCGTCCTGCTCACAGTGTTCAGCTAAAACTACAAGTTAGTGCAGTGCGTCCTGCTCACAGTGTTCAGCTAAAACTACAAGTTAGTGTGATGCGTCCACCTCACAGTGTTCAGCTAAACCTACAAGTTAGTGCGGTGCGTCCTGCTCACAGTGTTTAGCTAAAACTACAAGTTAGTGTGGTGCGTCCTCCTCACAGTGTCCAGCTAAACCTACAAGTTATTTTTTTTGTGAGCTCTGCACAGTGTTCAGCTAAAGCTACCTGTAGAAGGTTGGTGGTGTTTTCCTGATCCTATCACTACCGCAGGCAGCTAAAAAAGCTACAAGTTAGTTTTTTGCGAGCTCTGCACAGTGTTCAGCTAAAGCTACCTGTAGAAGGTTGGTGGTGTTCTCATACTACAGGCAGGCAGTTGATTTTGCTAGCTGCAGTATCAGTATATATATATATATATATATATATATATATATATATATATATCCCAGCTTAGTGCAGCTACAGGCCATTAGTATGTCTGGAAGGCCAAGAAGGAGAGGCAGACAGTCACAAGCCAATAAGAGAGGGCAAGCAGGCTCTGTGTCTAGTGCTGGTCGTGGAGATGGTGCATCCTCATCAGCACGTGGCCGTGGGACACGCTTGGCCTTTTTTTTGGCAGCTGGCCGCGTTGAGCCGCAACATGCGGAAAACTTGGTCGAGTGGATGACCAAGCCGTCCTCATCCTCCTCATCCTCTCTCACCCATGCCCAGGGTACTTTGTCTGGCAAAGCAGCGGCCTCTTCCCTTGGCTCAATGTCATCAGTGACTCCTTCCCTAGCCCCACCATGTCCTCCTGAGGAGTCCCTCGAGCTGTTTGACCACAGTGTTGGGTACATGCTCCAGGAGGATGCCCAGCGTTTGGAAGGCTCTAATGATGATACTGAGCTCGATGAAGGCAGTAACGTGAGCACGGACAGAGGGGGTGCCCAAGAAGGACAGCAATCTGGCAGTCATGCTCCCCCTGCTGCAGCATACTGCCAGGTTTGCTCCAGTGATGAGGAGGGAGGGGATGATGAGGTCACTGACTCAACGTGGGTGCCTGATAAGAGAGAGGAGGAGGAGGCGGCACATCACCAACGAGGCAGGATGCCCTCCAGGGGCCAGCCAAAGGGCAGCACATTGACTGCATCACACCCCAAAGCTCTACATGTGCAGGGCGCTGCAGTGTCTGCGCGTTATTCAAAAAGTTCTTTGGTGTGGGCCTTTTTTGAGACGAGTGCATCAGATCACACCGCTGCTATTTGCAACATATGTCTCAAGCGTATCTCGCGTGGCCAAAACATCTCCCGCTTGGGTAACACATGCTTGACCAGACATATGTTGACCTGCCATGCAGTTCGTTGGCAAGCGTATCTAAAAGACCCTCACCAAAGAACAAAGAGGACCTCTCCTTGCTCCTCATCAGCTGAGATCTCCAACCCCACTATACCTTCAGTCCTCTCTGAGACCTGCACTGAGAGGAATGAAGGTGTAGAATTAGGTGTGTCACAGCCAAGTACTTGTGGGCAATCTGCTTTTGGTACACCGACGTCAGATTGTACCAGGCAAATTTCCCTGCTGCACCGCCGAAAGAAGTTTGCTCCCAGCCATCCACATGCGAAGCGGTTGAATGCTAGCTTGGCAAAATTGCTAGCACTTCAACTGCTGCCTTTTCAGTTGGTAGACTCTGCCCCCTTCCGTGAGTTTGTGGAATGTACGGTACCTCAGTGGCAGGTACCCAAACACCACTTTTTCTCATGGAAGGCGATTCCGGCTCTCTACCGGCATGTGGAAGGCAATGTCCATGCCTCGCTGGACAGGGCGGTCAGCGGTAAGGTGCATATTACCGCTGACTCATGGTCCAGCAGGCATGGACAGGGACGTTACCTAAGTTTCACGGTGCATTGGGTGATTCTGCTGGTAGCTGGGAAGGATGCAGGACAAGGTGCAGTAGTGTTGGAGGTTGTTCTGCCACCACACCTCCAAAATGCTAATGATTGTGACACACCTCTCTCCTTCACCCCCTCCTCTTCTTCTTCCTTCATGGCCTCTTCCTGTGCTTTGTCCTCAGAACCAGCGATGCTCCGTAGCCGTTCAAGGGGCTACGCAAGTACGCAGGCCAAAAGATGCCATGCAGTGCTTGAGCTGGTGTGCTTGGGGGACAGGAGTCACACTTGGGCAGAGGTTCTGTCAGCTCTGCAGGGGCAGGTTCAGAGGTGGTTGACGCCACACCAACTTAAGGCAGGAATGGTGGTTTGCGACAATGGCACCAACCTCCTCTCTGCCCTCCGACAGGGACAAATGACCCATATGCCCTGTTTGGCTCACGTCCTTAACTTGGTGGTGCAGCGGTTCTTGGGCAGGTACCCGGGCTTACAGGATGTCCTGAGGCAGGCCAGGAAAGTCTGTGTGCATTTCCGCCGGTCATATAATGCCAGTGCTCGGCTGACGGACCTCCAAAAGGAGTTTAACCTGCCCAAGAACCGCCTAATCTGTGACATGCCCACCAGGTGGAACTCAACGTTGGCCATGCTGCAGCGGCTGCACACGCAGCAGAGGGCCATCAATGAGTACCTGTGCGACTATGGCACCAGGACAGGGTCAGGGGAGCTTGGCTTTTTTTCCCCACGCCAGTGGGCCATGATCAGGGATGCATGCACTGTCCTGTCACCATTTGAGGAGGCCACGAGGATGGTGAGCAGTGACAGTGCATGCATCAGTGACACTGTCCCCCTTGTCCACCTGTTGGAGCACACGCTGCGTGGAATAATGGACAGGGCACTTGAGGCAGAACAGAGGCAGGAAGAGGAGGACTTCCTTAGCTCTCAAGGCCCCCTTTATCCAGACAGTGTTCCTGCGTGCCCGCCGATCACACAGGAAGAGGAGGAGGAGGAGGAAGATTGTGTCAGTATGGAGGTGGAGCCTGGCACTCAGCATCAGCAGCAGTCTTTAAGGGATCAGTCCCAAGAAACACATGGACTTGTACGTGGCTGGGAGGAGGTGGCTGCGGACCATGTCGTCCTTAGTGACCCAGAGGACTCCGGACCGAATGCCTCAGCAAACCTACGCTGCATGGCCTCCCTGATCCTGCAAAGCCTGCGTAAGGATCCTCGTATTCGTGGTATCAAGGAGAAGGACCAATACTGGCTGGCAACCCTACTTGATCCACGTTACAAGGGTAAGGTTGCAGACCTTATCTTGCCATCGCAGAGGGAGCAGAGGAGGAAACATCTTCGGGAGGGCTTGCAGAAAGGTCTGTTCAACGCGTTCCCAGAGACTGGGAGGTTACAAACTCCTGTTTCTGGACAACGTGTTGCTGAGGCTTCGGTCAGTCAAAGAAGGAACGGTGGAGAAGGTGGCCGTCTGACCGATGCGTTCAGACGATTTTTTGGTCCGCAGCCCCAAGGTATGTACGGTTCCAGCAACCATCGCCAGCGTCTGTTTTACATGGTGCAGGAATACCTAGGGGCAAGATCTGACTTGGACACCTTTCCCACCGAAAATCCTCTGGGTTACTGGGTCTTGAGGATGGATCACTGGCCAGAGCTTGCACAGTATGCAATTGAGCTACTGGCCTGTCCTGCATCCAGCGTTCTTTCGGAACGCACATTCAGTGCTGCTGGAGGCTTTGTAACCGATCACAGGGTGCGTCTGTCCACTGACTCGGTCGATCGACTGACCTTCATAAAAATGAATTTGTCTTGGATCACCACCAGCTACCAAGCACCTGATGCTGATGTAACCGAATAATTTTTTTGAAATCTCAGATCCCTTCAAAGACTGCCTATGCTGATGCTGAGTGACTATCCTTCAGTAATTATCCTCTTCCTCCTCAATGATCACGCTGATAGCTTGTAAGAACATTTTTGGTTCTGGGCGCCACCACCAGTGCCTAAGGCCCAATTTTTCAGCCCCTGCTTAACAGGGGCGTGTAATTACAATTTTTGATGCAATACTTTGCAGCAGGGCTCGTTTATGCGTTACAACTAGAGTATCTGTGAGGGGTTGCAGTGTTGTGGCACCAGTGCCTAAGGCCCAATTTTTCAGCCCTTGTTTAACAGGGGCGTGTAATTACAATTTTTGATGCAATACTTTGCAGCAGGGCTCATTTCTGCATTCCAACTAGAGTATCTGTGAGGGGTTGCAGTGTTGTGGCACCAGCACCAGTGCCTAATGCCCAATTTTTCAGCCCCTGTTTAACAGGGGCGTGTAATTACAATTTTTGATGCAATAGTTTGCAGCAGGGCTCGTTCCTGCGTTCCAACTAGAGTGTCTGTGAGGGGTTGCAGTGTTGTGGCACCAGCACCAGTGCCTAAGGCCTAATTTTTCAGCCCCTGTTCAACAGGGGCATGTAATTACAATTCTTGATCTAATATTTCACAGCAGGGCCCATTTCTGCACCCACCAAGAGCGAGTGAGGACTTACAGTGTTGTGGCACCAGCACCACCACCACCACCACCAAAGGCCCAATTTTTCTGCCCTTGTTCAACAGGGGTATGTAATTACAATTCTTGATCTAATATTTCACAGCAGGGCCCATTTCTGCACATACCAAGAGCGAGTGAGGACTTACAGTGTTGTGGCACCAGCACCACCACCACCACCACCAAAGGCCCAATTTTTCTGCCCTTGTTCAACAGGGGCATGTAATTACAATTCTTGATCTAATATTTCACAGCAGGGCCCATTTCTGCACCCACCAAGAGCGAGTGACGACTTACAGTGTTGTGGCACCAGCACCACCACCACCAAAGGCCCAATTTTTCTGCCCTTGTTCAACAGGGGCATGTAATTACAATTCTTGATCTAATATTTCACAGCAGGGCCCATTTCTGCACCCACCAAGAGCGAGTGAGGACTTACAGTGTTGTGGCACCAGCACCACCACCACCACCAAAGGCCCAATTTTTCTGCCCCTGTTCAACAGGGGCATGTAATTACAATTCTTGATCTAATATTTCACAGCAGGGCCCTGTGAGGGCTTACAGTGTTGTGGCCACAACAACACCTAAGGCCCAAATTTCTGCTGAATATATAGGGCAGGCCCCTACTTTCAAACATCTAACTTACAAACGACTCCTACTTGCAAACGGAAGGAGACAACAGGAAGTGGCGCGGCTCTCGTTCTGGGCGGGTGTCATACTTTTGCAAAGAATTGTGGGAAAAAATTACAACTTAAAAAAACTCACCATGCTACTTACTTAATACCTTGGAATGTCTACTTTCTAAAAAGGGGTCATTTGGGGGTCATTTGGGGGTCATTTGGGGGTATTTGTACTTTCCTGTCTTGTTAGTGTCTCAAGAAATGAGATTCACCTGATGTACTGAAGGCCCTAATCAGATGTGATCAATTTTCAGTGATTGGCACCATATTTTGTAGACTCTAACGTTCACAAAGACCAAATAATATACACTAATTTGGGTTATTTTTACCAAAGATATGTAGCAACCATGAGTGAAAGAAATGTTTTTGTGTTATTATTCATATTCTCTGAAAAATGGCCAAGAAATCATAAATTCTGCCAGGGTATGTAATCTTATGAGCACAACTTATATATTGGAATTTTTTATACTACTAATGGCAGCGATCAGTGACTTATAATGAGACGTATAATGGGACTGCGATAGTGCGGCAGACAATCTGACACTGGGATGGGGGGAAGGGTAATACAGGGCTTTGGACTGTGATTGGACACAGCCGATCAGAAGGTACCAGGAATGAATCATTGACCGGCATCTGCTGAGTACAATCACAGCAGATGTCGCCAGGTGACCCCCCTAAACCCAGAAGTATGTATGGGTACGGGTATGTTGCTTTGCCTGCATGGGCCGCCTGTCTGGCAAACCTGTAAGATACATAGGTAGCACATGGCTCTGAAATGTCACAATAATTATCCAAGGGGAAGGACTTTCTTCACTCTGTCCGTCACCATTGTGTTTGAGGTCTGGTAAGTGCTTGATAAGAAGGAAAGGGATTGCTGGGCTTCAGCGGGGTTGCTGAGGGATGGTTTTCTCATATATTGTCAAGTTTGCCTGATTATTTGTATTGCTACAATTTCCTACATTTGCTACATTTTATTACCCCTTCACATTCGCAATTAGTCATTTGTTGCCCCCATATAAACACAATCGGCCATTTGTTACCCACATAGTGTCACAAGTTGCTGTTTTCTGCTCATGTATTGCAGTAATTGCCTATTTGCTCCCTGCACATTGATGTGGGTTACAGAGGGAGAGTTTGCTCACATGTCAGGATTGCCTGATAGTTTGAAAGTGTTAGAATTTCCATTGTGTTGCCCCCATATATTCACAATTAACCATTTGTTGCCCACATATTGTCACAAGTTGCTGTTTTCGGCTCATGTATTGTAGTAATTGCCTATTTTTGCTTGCACATTGTAACAGTTGACTGGTTGTTGCCTGTGTATTGTATGCAATTGCCCATTTGGAGCCCATGTACTGACAGGATAGGCATTTCTGTCTATGTATTTACAACCCTGCTCCTTGTAATGGTAATACATTAATATCATTTTATTACCTATCGCTATCAAAGCCTGATCCAGTTTTCTTATATTTTGCTATGGTGCACCACATACACCATAAGGAAGGCTGAACGCTGAAGAATTGATGCTTTTGAACTATGGTGTTGGAGAAGACACTTGAAAGTCCCTTGGACGGCAAGAAGATCAAACCAGTCAATCTTGTAGGAAATCACTCTTGAATATTCACTGGAAGGACAGATCCTGAAGCTGAAACTCAAATACTTTGGCCACCTAATGCGAAGAGAGGACTCATTGGAAAGACCCTGATGCTGGGAAACATGGAAGGAAAAAGGAGAAGAGGATGACAGAAAACAAGATGGATAGATAGCATCATCGAAACAATGAACATGAAGTTCAGCAAGCTCCGGGAAGCAGTGGAGGACAGAAAAGCCTGGCAAGCTATGGTCCATGAGGTCACGAAGAGTCAGGCACGACTAAATGACTGAACAACAATAACCACATACATAGAAACCTTCAGTTTTATTTTATGTTGAACAGTGCTAAAATTTCTATGTTTTCCCTCTATTAATACTGTGAATTTTATTTTATTCAGCATGCAGATAACTTCCTATTTTTTCACAGCAGCACACATAGTGGGCCACTAATATACCTTCAATTTTATTGATTTTTTTTTTACCATGATTATATATAATACAATGCAGATAAAGAAAATCTCCAATTTTGCAATTTTGAAGGTGAAGGGTTTTAAACAATCAGCTCAGGGTGACTGTCAACTATGCTAGGTACACCACTGATTTATTGTAAATGCTGCTCTAGGTATTCAGCAATGATAAATTCTTTCATATATTCTCCATCTGTTTCTCACTTACAATGCTTTGCACTGTGTTCTCAAGTAAAACCAAAATATAATTAAAGCTAGGTTCTTTCTTCCAAATGATTTCTTGGTCTGCCATTCTAAACCCTGCAAAAAAAGGGGACATGGTTTCCTCCTCCACAGACCCATGTGAATCTTTGATGCAACCCCCATACTTGCCATCTCGCTAGTTCTGCTGCTTGATTTACCCCGATGCTTGTGGCCACAGAAAAATATTATTATTGGTATTATTATACAGGGCTTATAGCGCTAACAGTTTGCAAACCACAAAGAAAAGGGAGACGATACAGTTACATAACAATTCAATACAAGAGCGTTAGGAAGGACTTCTGAATATATACGAAGGAGGGACTGGTAATAGCAAAGGTACTAACAATGAGGGACCAGCTGATGGAGAAAGTAAGTACAGTATATTAGGTGAAGGCACAATAGACTTCCCTAAAATGATACATTTCCAAGGATTGCTCAGAGATGGACAGTGTAAAAGATAGCTAGATAACTTGGGGTAAACATTTCCAGAGGATAGGAGAGTCTTTGGAGAAGTCCTGGAGGTGAGCATGGAAGGAGGTTACAAGGGAGCTAGAGAGCAGGAGGTCCCAGGAGAAGTAGAGTATACGATTTGGGTGATATTTTGGGATGAGGTTGGTATTGTAGCACGAGAGTTGTGGATGGCTTTGTATGTTGTTGTTAGTATTTAGAATTTTATACATTGTGTCTTTGGAAACCAGTTATGGTTACCATTGAATAGTTGGTAAGAACATGAAAGTGTATTGTAAATGTGTTTTTATGTTGATCCCTTCTGGTTCTATGCAAAAGCCCACACACGCTTTATGATATATAACACCTTCATTCTCCTATTACTTCTGCAACTTATCCACCAGCCTGGATAAGATTTCATGAAATGCCCATATCACAGATTGTCCCGATGGATATAATGGTGCCTTCAATGGATGGAATTGAGTAGTTTGAGGTGTTTTGAGTGGCATGCGCATTTCAAGAGCGGAAGAACGTCACTGGAAGACGACGAGAGATCAGGAAGACCTTCAGGCTGGGCTCTCACTATCTTCGCATGTGGCTCACAGCAGAGGTCCATTGTGTTCCCTTTTCATCGTTTCAGGTCCGATTTCAGCCCGAATTTTTGGCTGAATTCAGACCTGAAATGGACCAAAAGACCCACAGAGCTACTGTGCAAATTTGCACTGGATCCGCAGCGGAGATATGTGAACCAGCTCCATAGAGAGCCGGTCAAAATCTCCTGCTATTGCAAATTGGATGCAGGGAACCCACATCCAATTCACTCTTTTTTTTTATAAAATTTTGGCGTGAGGGTTCCATTTAAAATCCATACCAGACAGAAGGGTGATCCCGACTTCCATTCAAATCAATAGGCTGAAATAGTGCCCGAGTTGGACCAAAGTAGTGCAGGAGGCATTTTCAAAGTCGGACCGACACAAGTTAGACCAGTTAAGATGGCTCTCATAGGGAACCATTGATTTTGACATGTCATGCTCAAAGTAGGAGCACGGTGTGAACCGCCCCTTATGGTTTATTTTGACCTGGGCCTATCTGGATATCAAAAGTATTTAAGGCTGTCGTCTTTCCTTGCCTGTTGCACATGAAGGTTTTGCAGCACGATTTAGCCCCAGTTGAACATGGATCCTAATGGGAGTGTTAACAATTTAATCAAGCTGCTAGCAGGCTCTCAACAAGCTTCACAAAGTTCTGAAGCCTGCTAGCAGTCTATTTAAAGTGGCAATCAACACTACCATTAGAATCTGTGTTGAACATTTACAAATTGGAGCTGAATGGGACTTTAAAAGCTTCAACAATGCTTGCTGAAAGCTCTGCAAATGCTTTGTCAAGGCTTGATGTCCACACTGCTCTTATACAAGCTGAAATCCGTGTAAATCAGGCCTATCTCTAAAAAATACAAAAATGTGAAAAATAATGTTTTGGTTGCAGTTCCACTTTAAGCTGTCATATATTTATTAAGGTATTTTTTGGAAAGAATATAACGCATTAAACATAAAGAGAGAGTTTTCATATACAGCAATTTAAGCACAGCTTTGTAATTTGCATTGGCGCCACTACTGTGACTTATTCAGAATGGCAAATATATGATAACACATGCTAATTAGAATATGTTTGCTTTTTGACTAGGCTTTCTGCAACAGATGATTCATATTATTCAAGTTTGTTGAATAAAACAATGATCATTTAACACTCTACGTCCCCGTTTCAAACTGGGAGCCAGCAAGCAAATCTTTAAAAAAACAAAGGGATTATACAAAGCTAAGGTAAAGAATATGATTACAGTGGTTTTAAAAAGGAAGTAAACCCCAATGGGATTAACTTCCTCTTTTGATCCCCGCAAGGCCTGCAAATTAAAAGCATAATGGTCTAGTATGTATCGCATACTAGTCCATTATACAACACTTACCTGCAGACGAAGCCCGCGTTGTCCCCTGAGCAGGCCGCGTCCATCTTTACCGATCTTCCTTCCGGGGCCACGGACTCCGGCTCTGTGACTGGCCGGAGTCGCGTGACGTCCCTCCCGCGCAGTGGCGTCTCCAGCTTTCAAATTTAGGGGGGGCACATGGGGGGACAGGGACAAAAGTAGGGGGGCAACTATAAAATGCGCATATATATATATATATATATATATAGATATATATATATATATATATATATATATATATATCTATAGATATATATATATATATATATATATATATATATATATATATATATATATATATATCTATATATATATATAGATATATATCCTGGGGCCCTTTACTACGACCCCACAACGGGCCCTTTCACATGTTCTGCAGTGAGCTCCCTTCCTACTGTATTGGGGTCCCCCAGGATGGCAGAAAACAAGAGATATATGTCACCAGCATATCAAGAAAATATAAGGATCCAAAGCAGTGGGAGCACTATCAGGGTTGCAAAGGTTGTCTTGCCTCCGGGCCCTGGTGTTCTGCCACTGTGGGGTTCCCCAGCCTCCTCTTGCTGTCCTGCCCCTGCTATTGACAGCGCTGGTCTGGCATCTCTTGGAATTTACAGGCTGGTCCTCCTGTCCTAAGGACAGGAGAAAGCAGTCTGTTTTTTCAGTAACTGAGAGTCCTGGTGGAGTCCTTCCTGCAACTCGCTCTTCTCCCTGCCAATGAGGATGCAGGTGAAGGAGCAGATCGGGCGGCTGTGGTTGTGTGAACGCTCGCATTATGCAGTGTCAGCGAGCAGGGGAGGGGAGAGGAATCACGCGCAGGAGCTGACTGGGGACTCTCTCCCTCTTAGACATTGATTTTTTGTAAAAAAAAAAAAAATAAAAAAAAATTTTTTTTTTTTTTGGGGGGGGCACATGGTGGGGCACAGCATAATGTTGGGGGGGTCAGGGCCCCCTCTGGCCCCCCCCTAGGGTCGCCATTGCTCCCGCGCATGCGCACGGGAGCCGTCAGTGACGGTACACGCTGGGGGGAGAAACGGCACGGTGGTCCATTTCTTCACAGCGCACGCGCCGATGATGACATCGGCAGACTACAAGTGAAATATCTCCTAAACGGTGCACGTTTAGGAGATTTTTCCACTACCTATAGGTAAGCCTTATTCTAGGCTTACCTATAGGTAAAAATCAACAAAAAGGGTTTACAACTACTATAAATCTGTGCTTTAAACTGCTATGGTCAAATATTAAAGAGTAGGTCAAGCCAAAAACTTTTTATGTTTTGAATAGCGTTGGGAAGGTTCTATCCTGTGTGTTTCTTATTGCTGTGTGGGACTTCTTAGATTTCCCCTCACTTCCTGTCCTGCTGAGGATGGTTTTCCCAAATAGGAAGTGGTAGGAAGTATAGCCTGTTATAGTTCTGCTTTTGCTAGATGTAAAAAAGAAGTACGGGAATGTTTTTTTATTTATTTTAGAATCATAATTACCTAGGTGGATGCAGCATCGGTCTGATGTTGCATCAGTCCCTCGCCAGCTCTAAGTCTGAGAACCGAGCGATCAAACACCACCGATCACTTGGTTGTCAGAGCTCCCTCAGCAGAGAGCTGGTGACAGTCAGTCACTGATGTCTGCTCTGCCACTCCAACACCAGGCTTAAGCACACTGTCAGGTGGAAATGGGTCACAGGAGTGCAGAACAAACTGCACTCCTGTGATCCACAGGAGAAGTACAGCCAAACGAGCTTTGGCTGTACTTCTCCTTTAATCCAAGCTCAATTTTATTGTTTGCTTCGTCCTGCTGTTGGGGGTGCCTCTGGCAATTCTATGAGAAGGTACAGTGGCTCTGAATTATGAATACTTATGTCTCCTTGGCCAACCACTAGCAAGTTTATTGCTTGTGCTACATGCTATGGAAATATATAAATATTTGGGATGACCCTAAAGAAGGTCTCTTGCCTCCTGGGCAGTTGCCAGGAGAGGAGGCTGTGTATTGGAGGTGTGTGCCTCCTTTGCCTGCTACATGGTTGAAGCCTATGGCTGGCAAAGAGGCTGAGTTTGTGGCCTGGAAGAATTTTGAGCTATCTTTCTGGAACTTCTGAGGAATGAAGTGTCCTCCTGAAGAGTGTCTTGGAGAACTGAGTACAAATGTGTACAAAATTTTGTACAAAATTTGTACAAAAAATGCCATCTATCCTCATTTTGTAGATGCTATAACTTTTGCGCAAACCAATCAATATAAGTTTATTGTGATTTTTTTTATGTAGAACAATACATATTGGCCTAAACCAACCTTTCTCAACCTTTTGTAACCCAGAGGAACCCTTGATATAACTTTACAGTCTCAAGGAACTCCTGCTAAAAAATACTATATCTACAACCCATGATACATTAATGTGATGGTCAGTGGGAGTAATGATCCTTACACTTTTGGTCATTGGGAAGAATTACCCCCTTACAGATAGCTAAAAAGATCAATGGTGTCAGGGTAAACTTATCTGAGAGGCAGAAATTGCTCATTGCTCAAGGAACCCCTAGCAACCTCTGGAGGAACCCTACAGTTCCATGGAACCCTGGTTGAGAAACCCTGGCCTAAACTGATGAAGACATTTGTTTTTTTACATTTCTTTTTTGGATATTTATTATAGCAAAAAGTAAAAAATATTGTTGTTGTTTTTTTTTTTTTCAAAAAATGTCAGTATTCTTTTGTTTATAGAGGTAAGGTGGGGGTGACTGCAGGATTAAAAATCAAGATATTGCAGTGGCTTTCCAACTCAAATCTTTTAATGTGTAGATTGCTGTTTTCTCGATTGTTGTTTTCAAAATGAGTTTCTGGTACCTTAAATCTGACCTGTGGGTTTGGCGTATTTTATATAATATCTTCACTGTAGTCTTCATCTTTATCTAAAAATAGCGTGTGCTTTTGATCAGCTGCTTTAAATACAATTCCAATCTCATTTTTGCATCAGGTAAGATCCTTGAACTTTTAATTTCAAAGATACATGGCTTGGCAGCCATGTTCCTCTGAGTTTTCCCAACCAGAACTGATCTCCCTCCTGTAAAGAAGTTAATGGCATTGAAGCCCTGTTGTAGTATTGAGCTTGTATTTGTTGCTTAATCCTCAAATTTTCGTCTGACTAGGGCAAGTGGAATGACCCGTGGATGAAGCTGCTTATTATAGACAGAGATGGCTGAAATTGCTGATGCAGGAGAAGCTGAGCTGGCAATCCTATGTTATCTGTAGGTGCATTCCTGTGCTTCAACCTAGGAGGAGTATATGGATCTCTTCCACTTTGTTTTGCCTGTGAAAGCAAATGTTAAGCAGCTATGTGTAGCTCAACATGAATAGTTAGAACTAGCAGTTGTATGTTGGAAAGCAGAGGTTTTATAAATTCTATTGAAGCAAATTGATGAATATTATCTGATACAAATTAAAAGCTTTTAATTTTCCATGGTTCTGTTAAAAAAAAACTGCTTTATTAATCTACCTCCATGTTATAGATTGATGTACCTAGCACCAAAAGATTGGATGTAACATTTCATCACATGAGGGTATTTCATATGGGATCATAGGTCCACTTGGGGTTGAATGGAAATGTAGTAAGCAAAGTGGACATTATAGTACATTTTTTTCAATCTGAACACTAATGCCGCGTACACACGGTCGGACTTTCTATCCTACTTGGTCCGGCACACTTTCCGATGGACTTTGTCCGCCAGGTGCGCCGGACTTTAAAACGGACGGACTTGCCCACACACGCCCGGACTTTGCGGCGGGCTAAGTCCGCCCGTCTTTCCGACGGACTTTCGCCGGAGTTCTGGCGGACTTTCAGAATGAACGGACTTGCCCACACACGGACAAGTCCGTTCATTTTGAACGTGACTCAGGTGCGACGGGACTAGAAAAGGATGTCAATCTTGCCGCTTTTATCGGCGAGATTGACACCTTGCGAGCCCCGTCGCGGGGCATACCAGGCCCTTAGGTCTGGTATGGATTACAAAGGGGAACCCCTACGCCGAAAAAACGGCGTGGGGCCCCCCCTAAAATCCATACCAGACCCCGATCCGAGCACGCAGCCTGGCCGGTCAGGAAAGGGGGTGGGGACGAGCGAGCGCCCCCCCCCCCTCCTGAACCGTACCAGGCCGCATGCCCTCAACATGGGGGGTGGGTGCTTTGGGGGAGGGGGGCGCCCTGTGCCCCCCCCCCCAAAGCACCTTGTCCCCATGTTGATGAGGACAAGGGCCTCTTCCCGACAACCCTGGCCGTTGGTTGTCGGGGTCTGCGGGCGGGGGCTTATCGGAATCTGGGAGCCCCCTTTGTCCGGCACACTCTGGTCCGCCGGACCAAGTATGCCGGAAAGTCCGACCGTGTGTACGCGGCATAATTCCTCAGCAGTAGAGTATATATGACTGTTTTGTTTTTTCAATTTTCTATTTGACCAGCTACTATATATTCTTAAGAAGTCCTATGGCACAATGCTTAGGGTTTTATCTTATTGTGTGCAGGGTCATGGGTTCAAGACTGAACAACCTTGCCTTCATTTACTACCCATATGCTTGACGCATGTACTTAGTATATGTTTCATCAATTCAGTCCCCATTGATTAGTGTAAAACAAAACTTTCACTTTTGTCAGATCAGATCACCTATAATAACCAACCCGTATTTATCATTTAATTCAGTTTTATCAACTTGATATTGAAAGTGGATGTAAACCCAAATTCATGAAATTTGAGCTGGGCACATATATCTGCAGTCCCGTGGCTTTCTCCTGCTCCATAGCTCTGTTATCAGCCTGATAACTTCTGACAAGTTCTCCGTCACAGGAGATAAAAGCAGCCTGAAATTTGTGTTGTGGAAGGTTGCTACAACTAGATTAGCAGACAGCTTGACTTGTCAGAGCAGAGCTCTGCACATTCCTTCCTTCCTTTGCCTATATGGAGGGGGGGGGGGGGGATTGTGTGCCTTTCCTCCAATCATCTGTCTTGGCTGTATGCCAATAATCCACTCCCAGTGCTCAACAGGAAGAGAAAATCTGTATCACGATGTGCACTTTCTAAAGGATATATAAAGCTGAAGACAGCAGATATACATGTAAAACGTATGTAGGAAGTTTTGTTTTATCCCTGAGTATCATCTGAGGCTGTTCACTTTACTGGGTATATGTGAGGGTTTACATCCGCTGTAAAGGGGTTGTAAACCCTCCTGTTTTTTCACCTTAGTGCATCTTATGCATTAAGGTGAAAAAACACCTGGCAGTCACCGTCCCCCCAGCCCCCCGTTTTACTTACATGAGCTCCTTCATCTTTTCAGTGGGGACGCGCTGTCCCTCCCTCTATGGGGTCCCGGCTCTTGATTGGATAGATTGATAGCAGCACAGCCATTGGTCCCAGCTGCTGTCAATCAAATCCAATGATGTGGGTGCCGGGGGGCGGGGCCGAGTCTGACATTCTTGTCTGTGGACGCCGAATGCTGGACTCAGGAGTGCGCCCACAAGGTAACCCCCTCGGGAGAGCACTTCTCCTAGGGGGTTATCTGATGTGGGGAGGAGCCACGAGAGCCGCCAGGGGACCCCAGAAGAGGATGTTCGGCGCCACTCTATGCAAAACGAGCTGCACAGTGGAGGTAAGTATGACATGCTTGTTATTTAAAAAAAAAAAAACAATCCTTTACAATCACTTTAAGTTTATATTATTTGGGAAATTGTCCTATTCCATGCAGAACATCATTGTACTTATAAAAGCGAACTTGTGGCCTCAATTTATCTTATAAGGAGAAATAGAACTAGTAGTGCCCTAGGGCACAATCCAAAACCCCTTACGGATTTGACAAGGGACAGAATAGGTAGGTAAAAAAAAGTACAAAATATTTATTATGGAATATGTTTTATAGGTTTTTGGTTTGTGCCCTGGGGGACTACTAGTTCTATTTTTCCGACTATACGGAAGTCCCGGTATATACACAAACACCAATCCTTCCGAACCTATTTATGTTATAAGGAGACCTTAAGTCCATACACCAGTTGCTGGCCTTATAACCAGAGTGTTCTGGCATATCCAAAACACAAGTGCTCTATTCAGACGTAGCACTCTTCAAAATAGCTTGCTAGGTTGGTTAGGTAAATTTAGTTTTTTTGGCTCCTCTGTAATCAGTGGAGCAGTGTGCGATTGCTGTAGTCTGCTCTGAGTTTCACTGGCTGTGGGTTTGACTGTTCCCCCTGCCTTATGGACAGTTCTGGAAAGTAGTGGGCGGAATGAAGCAAATAGGAAACTGAATATTTATGTTGTTTTAGCCAATCAATGGGGGAGAGTGTCCAGATAGTGGCTGTGAGTGAGCATAAATCGTCTGAAGCCTGAAGCTGCCCTGTTCATGTGCAGGAGGAGAAGTTCTCAGCCTGAAGGGTTGCTGCCCTTCCAGGCAGCCCAGCTGAAGTTCTGCATGTGTTCATTGATATCCCAGCTGTGCTAGAGCTGGGGGCCTACTCTCCTGAGAATTTTTTGGGACTGTTCAAGGCACTATACTGAAGTCCTGGACTGAAGAATTATCTTTTGTCTCTCACTCAGGATCTACAGTGCCTTGAAAAAGTATTCATAGCCCTTGAAATTTTCCACATTTTGTCATATTACAACCAACAACGTAAATGTATTTTATTGGGATTTTATGCGATAGACCAACACAAAGTGGCACATAATTGTGAAGGAAAATGATAAATGGTTTTAAAAATTGTTTACAAATAAAAACCTGAAAAGTGTGGCATGCATTTGTATTCAGCCCCCTTTACTCTGATGCACCTAACTAAAAATCTAGTAGAACCAATTGCCTTCAGAAGTCACCTAATTAGTAAATAGAGTCCGCCTGTGTGTAATTTGATCTCAGTATAAATACGGCTGTTCTGTGAAGCCCTCAGGAGGTTTGTTAGAGAACCTTAGTGTATAAACAGCATCATGAAAGCCAAGGAACACACCAGACAGGTCAGGGATAAAGTTGTGGAAAAGTTTAAAGCAGGGTTAGGTTATATAAAAATATTTCAAGCTTTGAACATCTCATGGAGCACTGTTCAATCCATCATCATCTGAAAATAGAAAGAGTATGGCACAACTGAAAACCTACCAAGACATGGCCATCCACCTAAACTGACAGGCCGGGCAAGGAGAGCATTCATCAGAGAAGCAGCTAAGAGGCCCATGGTAACTCTGGAGGAGCTGGAGAGATCCACAGCTCAGGTGGGAGAATCTGTCCACAGGACAACTATTAGTCGTCCTCTTCACAAATCTGGCCTTTATGGAAGAGTGGCAAGAAGAAAGCCTAGAAGGACTGTGCTAAGAAGCTTTGATATAGTGAAGAGTATCCTCTTAAAATTATACTGTGCTACTGGAGTCTCCCACAGCTTCCCTCCATCCCCATCCAAGTTTCACAATAGCAATAAAAATACAAAAGATACCCCTATTTATTACAGGTCCTTATATAGCACTGTCAACTTACACATTCACATCTGTTGCTGCCCACATGGAGCTTACAATCTACAGTACCTAACTCACATTCATACAAGGGCCAAGTCCCCTACCTTCATGTCTTTGGAGTGTGGGAGGAAACCAGAGTACCCAGGAGAAACCCTGGAAATATGCAAACTCTGGGCAGGTAGTGCCATGGTTGGGATTTGAACCAGCAAACCTAGTGCTGCTAGGCACTGTGCTGCACCTAGACTGGTTTTGTTGGGCCGAAGGGTGACTGTTGCTGTGTACCTGGCTGCTGCTACTCTAACTTGGGAGAAGAACCTGGGACAAATCAGTGGCCTTCTTGGGGGTTGAGTGCTAAACAAATACAGAACATTCTGGTCCATTATTGACCCATCTCTTCCACCTTCAGTCCTTCCGTTTCGCCCGTCATATTATGCAGTTTAAAAAAGTACAGGGAGGACAAATATTGGCTAAGAAAGTTCTGGTTGATAATTGGATTAGAACTTAGGGAAAATCAGGACTAGCCACAACAGAGATATAATATGTTTCTCTCGTTATGTGGCCTTCGCTTCTCTAATGTGCATAGACATTTAAAGGCAAGAAGCCCAGCGCATTACGTTTGATACTTACAAGCCGGCAAATGCCCACACCCACACACAGAAAACGTCTCCAAGCCCACGAGAAGGTTTTCATACTGACGGTTTTACCGCCGGTCCTGATTCAACCCAAGTGCGCTCTGCTAGAGCGCTCCGTGGTTGAATCAGACACAGGGAGACAGATGAAAATCTATAAAACACACATAATAACATTTTTACAACACAACTAAGGCACAAATGCAATAGTACAGTATTGTGATTGTATGGCCCTGCATGGCCTAAATGTATGGCGGCACTGTATTGTGTGGCTGCCAATGTTCTTTATTATTTTTGTACATATGGAAATTTTTTAATAAGAATAAAAAAAAACATGAGTTTTATTTATGCCTATGCAGCCTTATGGGTTCTTGCAATATCAGTGGGCTTGCATAGGCTATGATTAGCACCTTGACTTCCTAATTTCTCTTGTATTTTGTTGGAGTTTGTTCCAAACACAAATCTGTCAAAAAGCATTACGTCAATATCAGCGGATTCACAGTATCTAGTTGATAGTTTTAGGTCTGCCTCAAACTGTTCAGTTGCTTCACTTGCAGTCTATATTTTATTTTTATCTAGCACGAATAGTATTACTTTTGTGGTCACGCAACCATTGCATCTTTTCTAATAAGTACTCAACTGCTCAATCTTTTCTGCAAACACGTCTTCTATGAGATGGTAATGTTACTGCCATTCTTTCCAAAACATAAAAGCAAACAACACTTTTCTTGCCCTTTCATTTCTACAAGACAGCATTCTAAGATGAGATCATTCTAAGATGAGATCAGCATGTTGTTTAAACTTTTTTATTCATCTAAAATAGCTACTCAATCTCAGTTCATACCGGCTGGTTGTAAACCAACTCTATTTTCAAAGCCAAAGGCTTGTTTTATTTGTGCTTGTGCTTTTTGGACAGGACACAGACATGAAAAAACCTAAAGCAAAACTATGGTCAAACAATAAAATCACATACACTATGTTGTCAAAAGTATTGGGACGCCTGCCTTTACACACACATGAACTTTAATGGCATCCCAGTCTTATAGGGCGTACACACGGTCGGACTTTGTTCGGACATTCCGACAACAAAATCCTAGGATTTTTTCCGACGGATGTTGGCTCAAACTTGTCTTGCATACACACGGTCACACAAAGTTGTTGGAAAATCCGATCGTTCTAAACGCGGTGACGTAAAACACGTATGTCGGGACTATAAACGGGGCAGTGGCCAATAGCTTTGATCTCTTTATTTATTCTGAGCATGCGTGGCACTTTGTCCGTCGGATTTGTGTACACACAATCGAAATTTCCGACAATGGATTTTGTTGTTGGAAAATTTTATCTCCTGCTCTCCAACTTTGTGTGTCGGAAAATCCGATGGAAAATGTCCGATGGAGCCCACACACGGTCGGAATTTCCGACAACACGCTCCGATCGGACATTTTCCATCGGAAAATCTGACCGTGTGTACGGGGCATTAGTCCGTAGGGTTCAATATTGGGTTGGCCCACCATTTTCAGCTATAACAGCTTCAACTCTTCTGGAAAGGCTGTCCACAGGGTTTAGGAGTGTGTCTATGGGAATGTTTTATCATTATTCCAGAAGCGCGTTTGTGAGGTCAGGCACTGATGTTGGACGAGAAGGCCTGGCTCGCAGTCTCTGCTCTAATTCTTTCCAAAGGTGTTCTATCGGGTTGAGGTCAGGTCTCTGTGCAGGCCAGTCAAGTTCCTCCTCCCCAAACTCACCCATCCATGTCTTTATGGGCCTTGCTTTGTGCACTGGTGCGCAGTCATGTAGGAACAGGAAGGGACCATCCCCAAACTGTTCCCACAAAGTTGTCAAACTGTCCAAAATGTCTTGGTATGCTGACGCCTGTGGCAGGATCAATTGAACATCATGCTGATAGTCAGTTGAAAATAGGGGATCTGATTACTGGAGTGAGGTTTGAAGACAGTGTCTGGGAACACTCCGCTGTATTTGCCACAGTTGCACCGGAATGGCTCACATGCGTTGTGGTGTCTCCTCATTAGAGTTGGCGGCTAGCCATGAGGAGATAGTAAGGAAGGAGGACGGGCTTTCTACTTCACTAGCAACATGCCTCTGTCGGATCTTTGCAGCTCTCCTATCGACTCCTGGATACGTAAATATGCCACTGATCATGTAGAGTGACATGCCTCTCCAGTCTGCATAGGACCATATTCTACCATGCTTGTTCATGCATAGCTACCTATGGGTCCTCTTCATCGGTTAATGTCCCCCCTGTTGGCACACGCCACTCACTGTCCAATTTTATCATTATATCCATAGTTTGGAACATTCAGTCGTCGATCACTGATATTTGCCATGTCCTTGCAGCATTTAAGAACTATTTTCAACTGACTATCAACATGATGTTCAATTGATCCTGCTACAGTTTTTGTAGCTCTTCAGTCATTCCAGCCTCTTATTGCCATTAGTTGCTACATACTGGCTTTTGAGACTGATAGAGCCATCCTGTCAACATATCCAGCTTCATTTTGCCTCTCCATTTCATAGTGATATTCATGATTGGATTTGACATGATGTGTGGAAGTATACAGACACGAATGGCGTCTAGACATTTTTAGACATTGATAACGTTGTCATTTTAGATGGTGGAAGGTGGAGGAATTTTTCTATTTCTTTCAACATGTATTTTTCATTATTAAAATTTCATATTTTTTGATACTTTTGTGTTTTGAATTTTTATTTACTATTTCCCAGTGGCTCCAATACATGGCTCTTATGACTGACTCCTCTCTGGTATAGCCTACAATTTTTTATGCTGTTCTGTTTGCCGTAGAGCTCCATGTCCCTTTGACATTGTGCAGATGAATTTTTAATAGCACTACCTTCATTGGTTCTAGTTGTTTTATTGTTTTGCTGTCAATCACAGCCAGTGACAAGGGTCCTATGAAAACACAGAGCGGGACTCAAGAACAAGCATGCACGAGTGCCCCCATGGCAAGTGGCTTGCTATA
Organism: Lithobates septentrionalis; assembly: GCA_037952835.1. NCBI lineage: Eukaryota > Metazoa > Chordata > Amphibia > Anura > Ranidae > Lithobates > Lithobates septentrionalis. Next base: position 731,073 of record JBBDGP010001358.1, read on the forward strand.
GATGGACTTGGTGGGGTGGAGGAGCCAAGAGAGCTGGCAGGGGACCCGAGAAGAAGAGGATTGGTGCTGCTCTGTGCAAAACCATTGTAAGTATAAAAAGTTTGTTATTATATAGAAAAAACATTTAGAAACTCTTTTGATATGTCCAAATGATTTCTAAATATTTGGCTGCCATTGACTCTAGAAAGGTTTGGAAAAGAAGCATTTAAAATTAGAACACTTTGATCAATGTCCGGCAAACTAAACCCAGGTACATTAAGGTCATCGCTACAAATAAACTGATTGCTAGATAGTTTTGGTTCTCATCCTGGTCTTAAATTGTGTATCTAGCCGCCCTGGCCACTAAGTGCCTAATGCTCCCAATATCTCTGTGTGGATTCTAAGCCTTTACAATGGCCATCTTTTTCTGTAAGGTGCCCTGTATAATCTCCAGATACAAGGATTCCATTACAGAATCATATAACAAAATAGACCAGTTAATGTCCTCTAGAGAGCATGCTCAATTTCAGTTTCCTTCTAAGCTATTTAATTATTTCCTTTCTTTCTTTCTTGTTTAGCCCACATGACTACCTCCCTTCTAGATTGTAAGGTCTAACGAGCAGGGCCCTCTGATCCCTCCTGTATTGATTTGTATTATAAATGTACTGTCTGCCCTCATGTTGTAAAGCGCTGCGCAAACTGTTGGCGCTATATAAATCCTGTATAATAATAATAATAATAATAATAATAATAATATAGAGTCACACATGTGGGAGTATACACAGTGGCAAATTACACCCCCCCCCCCCCCCTCTCCTCTCCATGTCCTCCTATTGCTAACCACTATGGGGGTGGGATTTAGTATGCAGATTGATTACACTCACTAAAAAACTCACACAAAAGCTAGGTTTTAACATAAATCAGTATTAAATATATCAAATATAATTGCTAATACCTGTAAAGTAAAAAAGAGTCTTGATTGCAGATGCCCCCTGAACAAAATAAAAGCTGGTGTCAGTCATCTCTGACTCCGCCTACACCATATTAATCTACAAAAAAAACACATTTGATGTTCAAAAAAGATTTATAGGGAGCTGTAAAAATGTTATCATTTATTTGAATTGCTTTTCTGAAACTGATTTTTTTTTAGTGATGTGACTGGTACAGCCCCATAAGGACTGTGCAGACCAGAGGCGTAACTAGAACCTTCAGGGCCCCGGTGCAAGAAACCATGATGGGCCCCTCTTCCATCCGACCCCCGGGCTTCCAATTTTGGGAGGGTGGACGTGCATCCAGCGCAATCACATCGGGTCTTTACCATGTGATCAGCTGATCACATGTAAACAGACTTGCCGGTTATCCACAGCCCTTTCCTCACACGCTGTGTCTGTGTTAGGAAAGGACTACCGTTAACTGTCAAGAATGTCAGTAAATTGTTTACACTGATAATCAGTGCCCCAATCATCAGTGCTATCTATCAGTGCCCATCAGTGCTGCCTATCAGTGCTCATCAATGCCGCCTATCAGTGCCCATCACTTCCACCAACAAGTGTAACCTATCAGTGCTCATTAATGCCGCCTATTAGTGCCCATCAATTCTGCCTATCAGCACCACCTATCAGTGCTCATTAATGCCATCAATACTGCCTATCAGTGTTCCTCAGTGCCCATCAGTACCACCTATCAGTGCCCATCAATGCCACCTATCAGTGCACATTAGTGTCTCCTATCAGTGCTGCCTATCAGTGCCCATCAATGTGGCCTATCAGTGCTCATCAGTGCCACCTATCAGTGTTCATCAGTGCCTCCTATCAGTGCCTATCAGTGCCCATCAGTGCCTCCTATCAGTGCCCATCAGTGCCTCCTATCAGTGCCCATCAGTGCCTTTTATCAGTGTCCATCAGTGCCTTCTATCAGTGCTCATCAGTGCCATCTATCAGTGCTCATCAGTGCCTTCTATCAGTGCTCATCAGTGCCCATCAGTGCCTTCTATCAGTGCTCATCAGTGCCGTCTATCAGTGCTCATCAGTGCCTTCTATCAGTGCCCATCAGTGCCTTCTATCAGGGCTCATCAGTGCCTTCTATCAGTGCTCATCAGTGCCTTCAATTAGTGCTCATCAGTGCCTTCTATCAGTGCTCATCAGTGTCCATCAGTGCCTTCTATCAGTGCTCATCAGTGCCTGCTATTAGTGCTCATCAGTGCCTTCTATCAGTGCTCATCAGTGTTCCTCAGTGCCCATCAGTACCACCTATCAGTGCCCATCAATGCCACCTATCAGTGCAGCCTATCAGTGAACATTAGTGCCTCCTATCAGTGCTGCCTATCAGTGCTCATCAATGTGGCCTATCAGTGCTCATCAGTGCCTCCTATCAATGCTCATCAGTGCCTGCTATCAGTGCCCATCAGTGCCTCCTATCAGCGCCTTTTATCAGTGTCCATCAGTGCCTTCTATCAGTGCTCATCAGTGCCATTTATCAGTGCTCATCAGTGCCTTCTGTCAGTGCTCATCAGTGCCCATTAGTGCCTTCTATCAGTGCTCATCAGTGCCGTCTATCAGTGCTCATCAGTGCCTTCTATCAGTGCTCATCAGTGCCCATCAGTGCATTCTATCAGTGCTCATCAGTGCCTTCTATTAGTGCTCATCAGTGGCTTCTATCAGTGCTCATCAGAGCCCATCAGTGCCTTCTATCAGTGCTCATCAGTGCCTGCTATTAGTGCTCATCAGTGCCTTCTATCAGTGCTCATCAGTGCCTTCTATTAGTGCTCATCAGTGCCTTCAATTAGTGCTCATCAGTGCCTTCTATCAGTGCTTATCAGTGCTCATCAGTGCCTTCTATTAGTGCTCATCAGTGCTCATCAGTGCTCATCAGTGTCCATCAGTGCTCATCAGTGCCTTCTATCAGTGCTCATCAGTGCCTTCTATCAGTGCTCATCAGTGCCTTCTATTAGTGCTCATCAGTGCTCATCAGTACCTTCTATTAGTGCTCATCAGTGCCTGCTATTAATTTCCATCAGTGCCGTCTGCCTTCTCAGGATAGCACGGCTCTGAGCGGAGATCGCGTGTCATAGAACAATAGCACAGAGACACGGCGGCATTAACGTTCTACTTGCCCGTCCGTCCTCTCTGGCAGGGGATGAGAAAGGACACATAAAAAGGAAGAAAAGCAGCGCCGACCTAAGTGTAGTACTATAGCATAAACATTTATTACAGGTTAAAATGCACTCACTAAGGTAAGATACAGGCACATCAAGTAAAAAATCCGTCCGGGAAGCTGTGTGGTGGGCAGCAGGGCTCCACAGGGGGCGATCCTGCTCCTTCATCAGCCATGCCTGATGAAGGAGCACGCATGCTCCGAACGCGTGCACGCCCCCAGCGTCACTGATACCCGGGAAATACAACTTAACAGACGATCCACGCTGTGCCTGTCTCAACCCAGCCTGTGACACTGGTTACCACCTGCGCCATCAGACGGGACAAGGAGACAAGTGTAACACACTCCAGCATTCAGGATCGCCCCCTGTGGAGCCCTGCTGCCCACCACACAGCTTCCCGGACTGATTTTTTACTTGATGTGCCTGTATCTACCTTACTCTGAGTGAGTGCATTTTAACCTGTAATAAATGTTTATGCTATAGTACTACACTTAGGCCGGCGCTGCTTTTCTTCCTTTTTATCTCCCTCCAAAGGTGAATTCTGCCCTTCAAGCATGCTGCCTCCTGTGTTTGTATCTGCATCTCTCCCCCTGAGGTCATAGACCTATACTCTGCATTCCCCCCCCCCCCCCCCCTGCCACTCATTTCATCCCAGTTTTTATGCCTGGACTTTTGTTCATCAACCCAGCACCATCCCTGGACTTTTTTCTTACCATTTTTTATTTTTCTATTATCATTATTTTTATCATATAAATGTATTGTAACTCACACATGACTGTTATTTAATTGATATCTTTTAATTAGCTATTATTAATTTTTTTATATAACTTACTATCCCTTTGTATATTGCTCACCCCTATCCATAGCTGTCGTCCCCTAGCGCAACAAAATATTGTAAAAGATGAGAGAGGACACACAGCTGATCTCACTGCTCCCCCTTCTCCCCCCTCCCTCTCCTGTGTGCTCCGTGGGAAATGTGAGCTCTTTAGCTTCACACTTGACTGCACACAGGAGAGGGAGTGGGGAGAAGGGGGGAGCAGTGAGATCAGCTGTGTTTTCTCTCTCATCCCCTGCCAGAGAGGACAGACGGGCAAGTAGAACATAAATGCCGCCGGTGTCTTTGTGCTATTGTTCTATGACACTCGATCTCCGCTCAGAGCCATGTGTGAAGAGCAACCCCGATGGCCCCCCTCCACAGTGGCGGAATGCCGGGCCCCGTCGCAACTGCGACTGTTGCGACCCTGGTAATTCTGCCACTGGTGCAGACAGATTCACGCTGTAGAGAGCATACATCACCAGAGTAATAGAAGCCTCTCCCGTATTTGCTTATCTGACTTTGTGCTGGGTACACAACAGTGCACTCCCACCACAGAGACCGGGGTTTCTCTCTCTGAATGGAGAGGAGATACATTGCATCTCTCTCTCTCTCTGTCTTTGCAGAGAGAAAAAAAAATTGTGTAAGAAAAACTGCTACTAATAATAATAATAATAATAAATAAAATTTTAAAAAAATAATTAAAAAAACTTAGATCACAGTTTGATCTAGGTCAGCTAGTGTTAGGGTTAGTGTTTTTGGTCAAGGTCAGTTTCAGTATTTTTTTTTTTTTTCTGGGGGGCAGGATTTTCTTTATTTTTTTGTAATTAGTATCAGCGTCAGTTAGTGTCAGTGTGTTTTAGGTAGGATTAAAAAAAAAAAAAAAAGCAACATGCGCACTGTTGTTTCTGGGTTGTACTATGGGTACAAGCAAGAACAAGGATAAATAAAATAAGAAGAAAACCGCGCTAGTGCCAGATATTATATATGACTACAGCTGCACCAGAAAAACACCAACATCTGTGTACAAAACTTCAAATATATATAAAACAAGTGCGCTTGTAATCAAAAAATTCAAATGAAATAAATGTAAATGAATACTGTGTAAAATTAAATAAACTATTATGAAATGAATCCACTGATAAATGCAAAAACTTAAAATTGAAAACGTACATAAATCCAGTGCTTCATAAATAATCATATAAGTGAAACAACAGAAAATAAAAGTGAATACAAGATCGTTATGTGAATGAAGTTCGTGTCCATAAGGAAAAAAATGTTCACAAAACTATATCAGGTCCATTAAAGTGAGGGTGTCAATCCGCCATTCGTCTAACCATGACCCACATAAGTGAAGGGAAAAGGGAATATGGACATATGTCTCCTAAAGCAGTCAATCCAAGAAACAATAAAGATGGACCCTTACTCGAAGTGGTGGACCTCCCTAATAGCGAGGTCTTGTATGCATGCAGATATGGCCCTCTGCAGGGACAGTAAGGTGGCGGCTGATGAATCGAGCGTTTCCAACCTGGCGTAGTCCAAATCGTCTGCCTGGAGGGGGGGGACGCCCCCTTTCGACCGAAGATTATAATAGGAAAGAAGAGAAAGAGGGCTCAATAGTGTAGTAAATTGTATTTATTAATAAAAACCGGAGAAAGCAAACTCCGTTTAAACAGTATAAAACTAGTTAAAAAGCCGGCATATAAAAGAAAACGAACACCCGTGCATAGCAGAGGGCGAATTGCGTGATGGCGTACAATGCGTAGCCACGCCCTACATGTTTCATCATAAATGACGTCTTCAGCTGTGTCGGACGCCGCCACCTTACTGTCCCTGCAGAGGGCCATATCTGCACGCATACAAGACCTCGCTATTAGGGAGGTCCACCACTTCGGGTAAGGGTCCATCTTTATTGTTTCTTGGATTGACTGCTTTAGGAGACATGTGTCCATATTCCCTTTTCCCTTCACTTATGTGGGTCACGGTTGGACGAATGGCGGATTGACACCCTCACTTTAATGGACCTGATATAGTTTTGTGAACATTTTTTTCTTTATGGACACGAACTTCATTCACATAACGATCTTGTATTCACTTTTATTTTCTGTTGTTTCACTTATATGATTATTTATGAAGCACTGGATTTATGTACGTTTTCAATTTTAAGTTTTTGCATTTATCAGTGGATTCATTTCATAATAGTTTATTTAATTTTACACAGTATTCATTTACATTTATTTCATTTGAATTTTTTGATTACAAGCAAAAACTAACATACACATATGTTGTATCGCTATGATCGTCAGGAGCAGGAGAATTTATTTTTGGGTTGTTCTTTGGTGGAAGGATATAATAGTAGCAAGAAATATACAGCTAAATTAAAAAAAATATATATTTTTTTACTATTTTGGACCAATTTTCCTGTGATAATAGAAAAAAAAAATCAGGAGATATCCCTTACCATTTACCACCAAATGAAAGCCCAATTTGTCCTGCAAAAAAAACGTGGTATAATCCACCTGGATGCACAAAGTAGTTGTGATGGTATGTATAGTTTTATTAACACATGTCAAAGTTGTAAAATTCTGCTTAGACATTAAGATTGGTTTTACCCTTAGGCACAAAGGGGTTAATTAAAAAAAATAAATAAATCAGGTAATAGGCAGTAATAATGCATTGGCCCTGTCCCAGGATGGATTCTCAACTCCAGCATGCCACATTGTTATGTATGGTAAGGTTTGGGGATCCTTTGCCTTTTTCAATGGCCTTCTTTATGCTTGATCCCATATTGCTGTGCCTCAGTGACAGTTTGACTTTATTGACCCCACTTGATCTGCTGTGGATGTTTCTACCTATTACTTTATGTGGCAGACATAGGTGGTCCATGTTTTTCCCTACCTGTGGCTAACTGATATCTCCTTGATTATCCTCCTTGTGCTTTATTGATAGTGTAAGAAAAAAAGAGAAAATCGCCTCTAATGCCATGTACACACGGTCTGACTTTTCAGCTACAAAAGTCCAACAGCCCGTCCGACAGACTTTCGACAGACTTTCAACTGACTTTTGGCGGACTTTCAACAGACTTTCTAACGACCGGACTTGCCTACACATGATCACACCAAAGTCCGACGGATTCGTACGTGATGACGTACACCGGACTAAAATAAGGAAGTTGATAGCCAGTAGCCAATAGCTGCCCTAGCGTGGGTTTTTGTCCATCGGACTAGCATACAGACGAGCGGATTTCTGGGTCCGGCGGAGTTACGATGTAAAGATTTGAAGCATGTTCCAAATCTAAAGTCCATCAGATTTGCGACTGGAAAAGTCCGCTGAAGGTCCGGTGAAGCCCACACACGATCGAATTGTCCGCCGGATTTGGTCTGTCGGCGTCCGTCGGACAAGTCCGGTCGAAAAGTCCAACCGTGTGTACGCGGCATTAGTGTAGCATTTATTAAAAAGTGATTGCACACAAACAAGGGGTCACTCACATGAGGACATGCGCAAAGTCCATAATAGTCATCCGCACTTCTTTTCTCAAGTTGACTTAACTTGAGAAAGGAGCGCTCTTGACCATTACGGACATTGCGTATGCTCTGAAATGCGTTGTTTTTCCCTCCCATTCCTGGTGACGTCACACACCAAGGTAAGCGCCGTGCCTCACGCTGCATTCCATCCATCGCCCTGTCTGCTGAGACACGGAAAAACACCGGCCCCTTCCTTATCACATCACGGCTTCAGCATAGCTTCAGCAGTGCCTTCAGCAAAGGATCCAAGGCACTGTTCGTTGACCCACCGGGATGCATGTTCACATCTGATGAGCCCATTTTTATCTGCCCTTATGTGAGTGACCCCTTGTCCGTGTGCAATCCTGTTTTAATAAATGCTACACTTAGAGGTGCTTTTCTCTTTTTTTCTTCCATTATAGAGTCAGCTTCACTCTTTGGAAAGCCTTGTCCTTAGTGTACACATTCCTCTATTCATGGTCTACCTCCTGGTAGACCACAGACTTTTATGCCTTGTAGTTTATGGACTATTGTTGATGGACTATAATAGTGATGCGAACCTTGGCACCCCAGATGTTTTGGAACTACATTTCCCATGATGCTCAACTACACTGCAGAGTGCATGGGCATCATGGGAAATGTAGTTCAAAAACATCTGGGGTGCCAAGGTTCGCCAACTGGACTATAACCTTATAACACAGCTGATCCCAAGTGCTTGCTAATTCTTTCCTTGTTTCTTCATTAATAGTGTGGGTTCAGATGAACTCCAGTGCTATGATGCAGTGAGCTTTATGATAAAAATGCGTGAAAGGATGCGCTAGCCAGTTACGGAAACAGACACACTTGAGACTCCCTGAATACCAGTAAAAAAAATGAATGAAAAGAAAATAAGGTGCGCTGTCTCAAAAATACTTAATGAGCTAAGCCTAAGCTCACAAGCGCAAATCCTAGTGCTCTTTAAAAAACATGTCACTAGTACAGTACAACGAGCAGGATTCAAGCCTCTGTGGTGTGCAGTACCACATTTGGCCAGAGGTGAAGTGAGTTTTATGCAACAAAACCTCCTGAAGAAGCCATAGTCCGGCGAAACATGTAGAGATGAAGTTACTGCATCCTCACTGTATAAGCCGTATGGACATTTCATGTTGGTTTTATATGAAATTGTCATTGTTTTAATTGTTCCTAATACAATTTACTGTTTAATACATTCAATTATGTTTGGCACCTATAATCTCTGCTCCTCCTAAATATTATTACCAGTTTACTGGATTTACCCTTTATTGCGTTTACAGTAATATTGTTGAACGCTGCCTAGACATATTACTGAACAGTACCAAACTAACAAATTGAATGTAGAGAGAGGTCCAGAGCATTACCAAAAAGGTAATTAAGCGTAGGGCCGGCATGACAGGGGTCATATGGGCTTGTATGGGGTGTTGAGTGTAAGGGGGTGGGTACAGTGAGCAGGGCTGGCAGGTCAGCATGGAGGGATGGAGCTGGGCAGGAAGTGCTACGGAGAGGAAGGGGAGGACACATTCTTACCACCAGGAGAGAGGGTAAGGAACTTCCCGCCCGCCCACCCTACAATTTTAGTGGACATTGTGTGTAGACTATTGGACTTTTGCAACTGCCTTCTCATTGGCCTGCCTCTCCATAAGCTATCCCCTCTTCAGTCTATCATGCCAGACTTATCCACCTTACCAACTGCTCAGTGTCTGTCAACCCTCTCCTACAATCCCTGCACTGGCTCCCAATCACCCAGCGAATTAAATTCAAAATACTAACCACAACCTACAAAGCCATTCACAACTCTGCTCCAAGCGACATCACCAATCTTGTCTCTAAATATCACCCAAATCGTCCTCTCCGCTCTACTCAAGACCTACTCTCAAGCTCTCTCATCTCCTCCTCTCATGCTCGTCTCCAGGACTTCTCCAGATTCTCTCCCATCCTCTGGAACTCACTACCTCCACTGGTCCGGCTATCCCCTACTCTTGCTACCTTCAGGCGATCCCTGAAAACTCATCTCTTCAGGGAAGCCTATCACATCTCCAACTAGTCTCCTACCACTTCCATCAGCTCATTCCCCACAGTTACAAGCTTTTGTACCACCTGCCCCACCCTATTAGATGGTAAGCTCTTCTAAGCAGGGCACTCTTAATCCTCTTGTATTTTATTGTATTGTAACTGTATTGTCTCCTTTAATATTGTAAAGCACTGCGTAAACTGTTGGCACTATATAAATCCTGTATAATAACAATAATAATAATAATTATATGGTGGGGGTATGGAGCGACCAAGGGGGTGGGTTGCTGCACTTGGCGGGGCGCAAGGTCCCTTTTTGGGTCAGATGGGCACATCAAAAAGGCATGGAGGTACGGCTCCCAGCTGGTATATGGGTACCTACTAGTTGTCTCCGAGTTGGTGGTTCTCTGACTGGAGTCCTGAGAAGTGACTAGCAGGTACAGTTATGGGTTATGCCTATTGGGACCTTGTGCTCCATTTTTTTGTGATTAAACTGGATATATATTAAAAAGGTGTATTATGTTAATTATTATGTTAATTATTTTATATTTGTTTAATAAAGCGGCTGCTATGGCCAATTTACTCCATTTCAGTGTTGTGTGGTCATTAGAGTGAGGGGTGGGGTTAATGGGATAGCAGGCCACAAGCCATAGTTAATGCCATAGTCATGTTTCATTTCTGAGAGTTCCTTGTTTTATACATAACCCCCTGATCCAGTAGTAATAGGATCTAGACATTATATATATATATATATATATATATATATATATATATATATATATATATATATATATATATATATATATATATATATATATATTCACACACACAATCTATTCCACTCTCTTTATTAGAGAAAACAGGTCTCTGTGTATCATACAGTCTAGGTAGAAGAACAGAGAGAGTGAGAGGATTTATGAGCCCTCCTAACAGCGATGGCTGTCAAGATACTAGTTTTATGCAAAAGGAGTTTGACACATTGTCAGTCCGGCTCATATGACATGGCTCTAGAGAAGCCGTGTTCAGCTGAAAGGTAAATAACCGGAGTTGGTTGAAAAGGCAGTGAAATATTTAATGCTGTAAATCATTCAGTACATTTGTAAAGGAATGGGGTGGATTCTGCGGCATACATCAAAATTCACAGGTGTATCATTCCAGTGCAATGATTACTGAAAGCAGCACGATTCACCCTTCCTACAATAATTCAGCAGTTTAAATGGGGAATTTAGTTACAACCACTTTAGAGAAGTGTGGTCAAGGCTTTTTTTGGCTATAACTCTCTTCTGGGTCACAGACCGGCATCCAGACTCTGGAAGGATCCCAACAATAATGTTGGGATCAATGGTGGGCGGTGGCGATCTGCAGCGAGGAGGGGGAGGGGGGTCTGTGGTCAAGTCTGTCGCCCCCCCCACCGATGGAGCACCAGCCGCCACTGATCTATGGATACTGGGATACAAAAGGCTTGGATATGATTAGACACAGACTGACTGGTAATTTAAAAAGTGGAAACATTGGTCTGTTTACAGTAATTGTTTTCTTTTGATTTTCCTATGTCTCAAGTTTTAACCACTTGCCGACCAGCCGCCGTCATTTTACCGCGGCAGGTTGGCACGATTCCGCGAACCGTTGTAGCTATAAGTCGGCTCGTGGGAGACGGGATAGCAGGCGCACGTGCCCGCTGCACTGCGGGGGTGCCGATGCTCGTGACCGCCAGCCACGAGCGATCGCGGGCACGAGAGGCATCACAGAGATGCGTGTGTGTGTGTGTAAACACACAAATCCCTGTTCTGTTCTGTGAGGAGTGACAGATCATGTGTTCCTAATAGCTAGGAACCACGATCCATCATTTCCTCTAGGTCAGTCCCCTCCCCTCCCCCTACAGTTAGAAAAACACACATAGAGCACAATTAACCCCTTGATCGCCCCCTAGTGTTAATCCCTTCCTTTTAACTTCTCTTTCCGCTTTAACTGACAATTGAGCGGTCGTGTGACGCTGTACCCAAACAAAATTGACGTCCTTTTTTTCCCACAAACAGAGCTTTCTTTTGGTGGCATTTGATCGCCTCTGCGGTTTTTATTTTTTGGGCTATGAACAAAAAAATAGCGCCAATTTTGAAAAAAACACAATATTTTGTACTTTTTGCTATAATAAATATCCCCAATTTTTTTTTAAAAAAAGCTAACTTTTTCCTAAGTTTAGGCCGATATGTATTCTTCTACATATTTTTGGTAAAAAAAAATCACAATAAGCGTATATTGATTGGTTTGCGCAAAAGTTATAGCATCTACAAAATAAGGGATAGTTTTATGTTTTTTTTATTATTAATTTTTTTTTTTTTACTAGTAATGGCGGCGATCTGCGATTTTTATTGGAACTGCGACATTATGGCGGACACATCGGACAATTTTGACACATTTTTGGGACCGTTGGCATTTTTACAGCGATCAGTGCTATAAAATTGCATTGATTACTGTAAAAATGTCACTGACAGTGAAGGGGTTAAACACTAGGGGGCAGTGAAGGGGTTAAGTGTGTCCTAGTGTGTGTTCTAACTGAAAGAGAGAGGGGACTGTGCAGGGGAGATGACAGATCGCTGTTCATACTCTGTATGAACAGACGATCTGTCTGTTCTCCCCTCAGAGAACCGCAAGCTGTGTGTTTACACACACAGATCCCGGTTCTCCGTGTGCCCCCAGAGATCGCGGGAGCCTGGCGGTGATCGTGACTGCCAGGCACACGCATCGGCTCCGTGGGCGAGCAGGGGGCGTGCGCGCACGCCCCCTAGAGGCCGTCTATGGTACCCACGTACCGTGATGGCGATTCGTGCAGCTGAGCCATGTTGCCGCAGTATAACTGCGGTGGCTGGTCGGCAAGCGGTTAAAGTGTTACTAAACCTGCAACAGTAAAATCAGTCTGTATATGCAGCAAAGCATGCTTGTTACACTCACTGTGAAACCTTAGAGGTTAATCCTCCACATTGTGTAAAAAGGCTGTTTGATCCTGTCTTCTCTGATCTTTCCCTTCTTCCACTGTCCCCAATCCATCTCCTGATAGTACAGAGCCTTGGAGGCACTCTGCACATACTCAGTTTGGTGTGTATTGCGAGGCGAGAAAGTTGTTTTTTTTTGGAGGGGTGCATGTAATGATCAGCACAGGGCCTGTCTGTCCTGTCCAGTCAGAGGGTCAGGGGTCATGCAGCCTCATAGGACAGTCAGAGGAGAATGAAAACTCCTCCTACATCCTGCTGATGAGAAAAGGTATTTAGCAGTTTATATTTACTAAAATAATTGCATTTCCATGTTCCGTGTACAGTGGGAGACCAGATCTAGTGAATGCAGAGTCCTGGGTTTAGTGACACAGCTTTGATGCTCTTGAAATGTTCAAGTTTGATTTGTTCTTTTCACTGATATTTTTTTTTTTAGGATGAGTGGAGTGGATCAGGGAAGGGAAAAAGTGGAGGGATAACAAAGGAGTGGACTGTGGTATTTTAAGGATAAGGTGGGGTGAGAGTGCATACTAAGGATAGTTTTGTGATTCATGTGCTGTATATGTAAATGTAGGTGGTTGTGGGAAGACTTTGTAAAATCTTATGGTTTTATGCAAAAGGATAGGGTGGCGGTGTTGTATATACAGTCAGGTCCATAAATATTGGGACATCGACACAATTCTAATCTTTTTGGCTCTATACACCACCACAATGGATTTGAAATGAAACAAACATGATGTGCTTTAACTGCAGAATTCCAGCTTTAATTTGAGGGTATTTACATCTAAATCAGATAAACGGTGTAGGAATTACAACAGTTTGTATATGTGCCTCCCACTTTTTAAGGGACCAAAAGTAATGGGACAATTGGCTGCTCAGCTGTTCCATGGCCAGGTGTGTGTCATTCCCTCATTATCCCATTTACAAGGACCAGATAAAAGGTCCAGAGTTCATTTCAAGTGTGCTATTTGCATTTGGAATCTGTTGCTGTCAACTGTCAATATGAGATCCAAAGAGCTGTCACTATCAGTGAAGCAAGCCATCATTAGGCTGAAAAAACAAAACAAACCCACCAGAGAGATAGCAAAAACATTAGGTGTGGCCAAATCAACTGTTTGGAACATCCTTAAAAAGAAAGAACGCACTGGTGAGCTCAGCAACACCAAAAGACCCGGAAGACCACGGAAAACAACAGTGGTGGATGACCGAAGAATTCTTTCCCTGGTGAAGAAAACGCCCTTCACAACAGTTGGCCAGATCAAGAACACTCTCCAGGAGGTAAGTGTATGTGTGTCAAAGTCAACAATCAAGAGAAGACTTCACCAGAGTGAATACAGAGGGTTCACCACAAGATGTAAACCATTGGTGAGCCTCAAAAAACAGGAAGGCCAGATTAGAGTTTGCCAAACATCATCTAAAAAAGTCTTCATGGTTCTGGAACAACATCCTATGGACAGATGAGACCAAGATCAACTTGTACCAGAGTGATGGGAAGAGAAGAGTATGGAGAAGGAAAGGAACTGCTCATGATCCAAAGCATACCACCTCATCAGTGAAGCATGGTGGTGGTAGTGTCATGGCGTGGGCATTTATGGCTGCCAATGGAACTGGTTCTCTTGTATTTATTGATGATGTGACTGCTGACAAAAGCAGCAGGATGAATTCTGAAGTGTTTCAGGCAATATTATCTGCTCATATTCAGAAAAATGCTTCAGAACTCATTGGATGGCGCTTCACAGTACAGATGGACAATGACCCAAAGCATACTACGAAAGCAACCAAAGAGTTTTTTTAAGGGAAAGAAGTGGAATGTTATGCAATGGCCAAGTCAATCACCTGACCTGAATCCGATTGAGCATGCATTTCACTTGCTGAAGACAAAACTGAAGGGAAAATGCCCCAAGAACAAGCAGGAACTGAAGACAGTTGCAGTAGAGGCCTGGCAGAGCATCACCAGGGATGAAACCCAGCGTCTGGTGATGTCTATGCGTTCCAGACTTCAGGCTGTAATTGACTGCAAAGGATTTGCAACCAAGTATTAAAAAGTGAAAGTTTGATGGATGATTGTTAATCTGTCCCATTACTTTTGGTCCCTTAAAAAGTGGGAGGCACATATACAAAATGTTGTAATTCCTACACCGTTCACCTGATTTGGATGTAAATACCCTCAAATTAAAGCTAAAAGTCTGCAGTTAAAGCACATCTTGTTTGTTTCATTTCAAATCCATTGTGGTGGTGTTTATGGACCTGACTGTATGTGGAGGGGGTGAAGGGGTGGGGGAGATGATATGAAAAACCATGTATATTTTTTAATTAATGTTGTGTTTTCTCAATTTTTCTTTAAAACCTATCTTATGAAAGTTGATTCTCTTCGGTGAAATTTAAAGAATAAAAAAAAAAAGAACTGGAAAGCTACAAAATATTTCATTGTTTGTTCTTTGGTCAAGATATCCTTTTAAAAAATCTTTAGAGAGAGAAATACAGAGACTGTCATTGCTGAAAATTAAAGTCATTTGTCTGTCTGACCTGCTTTAACACTTTGATTCCCTTTGAGTAATTAAAAACAAATAAAAAAGAAGAAACAGAAAAAAAAGCAAATTAAAAAAATAAAATAAAATAAAAAAATAAAAATCAGTACCCTTTAGTAGTTAAAAAAAATAAAAAAACAGAAAAAAAGCAAATAAAAAATAAATAAAATAAAAAAAAATAAAAAACAGTATCCTGTAGTAGTTAAAATAAAGGAAGGGGCTCTGTCCTCTGCAGACTTACTTCTTTGCAGATGCGATGTCATGAAGTAAATGAATAGTTTTTTTTTTTTAAGTGACAATAATTCTTGTTAAAAGTGGAACTAAAGGCAAAATCAAAAATTACATACAGTGGTCAGCATAAATGAGTACACCCCAACAGATTTTTCAGAAAACCTCTACTTTCCTTTCGACAAACTTTTACCCTTAAAAATCTCCATAGGTGACGTTTAAAAAATTCTACAGGTTGCATGTTTTGAGTTACAGAGGGATAGAATTATTGCTCTCGCTCTAAACGATCACAACGATACCTCACATGTGTGGTTTGAATAGTGTTTTCATATGCGGGCGCTGCTCACGTATGTATTTGCTTCTGCATGTGAGCTCGGCGGGTCCGTAAGTGGTTAACAAGAATTCAACTGCAGGTGAGTCGAATTCTTCATTAAACAGGTGTCCAGCAGACAGTTGATTATAAAAGGGCGTTGCTTAGCACTTTCATGCCTAAGCCTATTTCTGACATTTGTTGCTTACAAGTTCAAATCCGTATTTTTTGCTTGAAAATTACTTAAAACCCCCAAACATTACATTTATTTTTTTTAGCAGAGACCCTAGAGAATAAAATGGCGATCGTTGCAATATTTTATGTCACATGGTCTTTCAAATGCAAGACACTTTCATGAATTTTTTGGGGGAAAAAAAACTGAACAGTAAAGTTAGCCCAATTTTTATGTATAATGTAAAAGATGATGTTACGCTGAGTAAATAGATACCTAACATGTTATGCTTTGAAATTGCGCACACTCGTAGACAAACTACGGTGCCTAAAAATCTCCATATGCGATGCTTTATAAAAAAAAAAAATGTAACGGTTACCAGGTTAGAGTTACAGAAGAGGTCTTTTGGTAGAATTATTGTTCTTACTCTGACGATCGTGGCGATACCTAGTGATGTGCATTGGTGGGGCGGGGCTGAACATTTTTTACGAAAAGGGTAAAAAAATTAAAATTAGACATCCTTATTCATGTAGCGGAGGGGAAGAGGAGCGGATAGGAGGCACGTCGTTTCTGAGGGTGAAGATCTGCTTTAACCTGTTTCCACTGGGTGGGCTTTAATACCAAATGGCGGAAAGTATGCTCCCATAGGAAACAGTTTTCTTTGCCGAGAGTGCGCTCACTGCACGCTCCCAGCATAGCAACTAAAATGTCACGGGAAGCTCCTGATGCCTACTTGCCAATCACACCAGTCACATGATCAGAATGCCCGCCTCCACCTCCTGGCATTTGGATTCTCTTAAAAAACTGGAGTGGGAGCAGGAAGCAGTTAAAGGGTTACTCTACATTCACAGGAAAAATGTAATCAAATAAAAAAGTATTATAGCATATACAATCTATAATTCAATTTAATATTCAACCTAAGGCATCCTGTACACAGATAGTGTACAGAACAACCCCCAAGAAATGTTATTTTCTGCTTTTGTGATTGGCTCACATATTTTCAGTAGATAAATATACAGAAAGACAGATAAATAGACACATAGATAGATAGATAGATATTGGGTGGGAGGGGGAGAATGAGAGATATATACTATAGATAGGTAAATATACAGACAGACAGACAGACAGACAGACAGACAGATAGACAGATAGACATTAGGTGGGAGGGGGAGATAGATAGATAAATATACAGACAGATGAGAGAGGGATTTAGTGGTGAATAAGAGAAGCATTTACTCCGATCAGCACTCCTTTGCGCCGCAATGACACACAAAACCCTGCCAATGAAGCGCCTTACATGCAATCACACGATTGCATAGACGTCATGCTACCCATAGTGCACTGCGTCAGGCGCCCATACACAGTGCACTTGTGCATTTAAAGGACTTTTTTTCTTAACCACTTCAATACCAGGCACTTAGACACCTTCCCGCCCAGGCCATATTTCAGCTTTCAGCGCTGTCACAATTTGAAGGACAATTGCGCGGTCCTGCTACACTGTACTCAAACAATTTTTTTATCATTTTGTTCCCACAAATAGAGCTTTCTTTTGGTGGTATTTGATCACCTCTGCGGTTTTTATTTTTTGCACAATAAATAAAAAAAGAGCGAAAACTTTGAAAAAAAAACAAGTTTTTCTTTGTTTCTGTTAAATTTTTTTGTAAATAAGTATGTTTTCTTCTTCAATGATGGGCACTGATATGGCTGCACTGACGGGCACTGATACGGCGGCACTGATGGGCACTGATGAGGTGGCACCAATGAGGTGGCACTGATGAGGTGGCACTGACTGGCACTGATGATGGGCACTGATAGGCGGCACTGATGGGCACTGATAGGTGGCACTGATGGGCACTCAAAGGTGGCACCGATGGGCACTTATAGGCGGCACTGATGGGCACTCGTAGGTGGCATTGATGGGTACTTATGGGTGGCACTGATGGGTACTTATGGGTGGCACTGATAGGTGGCACGGATGGGCACTGATGGGCACTGATAGGTAGGCACTGATGGGCACAGATGGGCACTGACAGGTAGCACCGATGGACACTGATGGGTGGCACTGATGACACTGATTGGTGGCACTGATGCTCCTAAGGGTGGCATTGCTGGGCATCTAGGCAATATTATGGTGCCAATCAGTGCCCATCTGTGGGCACAGATTGGGCACTGACTGGGCACATTGGGCACATGTGGATGGCCATGGGGTACATACCTGGCCATCCACATGTTGCCCCTTCCCTGGTGGTCCTAGTGGCGATCCCTGGTGGTCCAGTGTGGTCATCTGAGGGGGGGCTGCGCTGATAAACAATCAGCGCAGACCCCCCTGTCAGGAGAACCGCCGATCAGCTCTCCTCTACTCGGGTCTGTCAGACGTGAGTGAGGAAAAGCCGATCAACAGCTCTTCCTATTGACATCGTGATCAGCCGTGATTGGACACGGCTGATCATGTGGTAAAGAGCCTCCACTACCAAGATCGGTGGAGCAGTGTGTCAGACTGACACACCCCTCCACCGATTGCCGCGATGCGCACCCCCGCGGGCGCGCGGCGGCATGTTATCCTGCTGGACGTCATATGATGCCCAGTCAGGATAACGGAACCACTGCCCGGACGTCAATCCGCTATAGGCCGGGTGGGAAGTGGTTAAAGGACACTTTTTTTGATTTTTTTTTTATGTTGACTAGCCTTGGGGGGGCGGCGCCCGTGCGCCCCCTATGGACGGGCCACCACTGCTTATTTTCCCAGAAGTGTACACTAAAGCCATCCATACATGAATCAAAATTTGGCTGTTTCGGCAGAGACTGGCAGAGATTTGATGCATGTATTGGTCGGGAGATTGTACCCAAGTCGATCCATAAATTGACTTGGGTACAACCAACCTGTCGGAATTTATATATTCGATTTTTGCTGGCGGCTATAGCCACGAGCAGCAATCATTGTGTTCTGCCAGCCGGGAAGGCTCCCTGCCGGCAGAACAAAAAAAAAGTCTGCAGGAGGCATTCCCCCCATCAACACTGACTGTGCTGATGGGGGGATCAAACAATTTTCTTTTTCCTTCCACCATAGGAAAATGTAATGATCTACGGGCAAGTCAGATTTTAGGCATCCCCTGCAACAAAGTAGAGCTATTAGTTGCCCCACCCTTGTTTATACTGCAAGATTGTTACCATCACTTTACTGATTATGCCATGCTGTACCAATCAATTAAGGTTATGTTTACTACATTGTGGAGACATGCAATAATGAGTTTGGTCTTTTATGATTTTTACAATATAAACTAATACAGTATGTTACTATGCTACAATATATTTGATTGTATTTTATTGTTATGCATTTTGCTTTTATGTAACGTATACCGTTCTAACTCACTATGTACCCGCCAGACACATTCTTGCTGTGTTATCTCCCTAGCTGCATGCTTTATATAAAGTCCCAATCCTTCCCCTCATTGCTTAACCGCTTCAGAAGATTTTACCCCCTTCCTGACGGAACACTTTTTGCGATTCGGCGCTGCGTCGCTTTGACTGACAATTGCGCGGTCATGCGACGTTGCACCCAAACAAAATTGACGTCCTTTTTTTCCCACAGCTTTCTTTTGGTGGTATTTGATCATCTCCTTTTATTTTTTGCGCTATAAACAAAAAAAGCGACAATTTTGAAAAAAAGCAATATTGTTTACTTTTTACTATAATAAATACCCCCAAAAAATATATTAAAAAAAAAAAAACATTTTTTTCCCTCAGTTTAGGCCGATATGTATTCCTCTACATACTTTAGGTAAAAAAAAAAAAAAATTATCGCAATAAGCGTATATTGTTTGGTTTGCGCAAAAGTTATAGCGTCTACAAAATAGGGGTTAGTTAATGGCATTTTTATTATTATTTTTTTTTTAATAGTATTGGCCGCGATCTGAAATTTTTATCGTGACTGCGACATTATGGCGGACACATTAGACACTTTTGACACTATTTTTTGGACCATTGTCATTTATACAGCGATCAGTGCTATAAAAACACACTGATTACTGTGTAAATGACACTGGCAGGGAAGGGGTTAAACACTAGGGGGCGATCAAGGGGTTAAGTGTGTCCTAGAGAGTGATTCTAACTTTGGGGGGGATGGGCTACCACTCACATGACAGCGATCACCGCTTCCGATGACAGAGAGCAGTGATCTCTGTCAGGTCGCAAGGCAGAACGGGGAAATGCCTTGTTTACATCTCCCTGTTCTGTGGCTCCATGACACGATCGCCGGGACACCAGCGGACATCAAGTCCGCAGGCCCCGCGGGCACGGTCACGCTGTACGCTGTGGGCGTGTGCCCGCTAGCCCTGCCAATTAAAGGGGACGTACAGGTAAGCCCATTTGCCATTGTGCCGACGTATATCGGCGTGCAGTGGTCGGCAAGTGGTTAATATATATACAGTATCTCACAAAAGTGAGTACACCCCTCACATTTTTGTAAA
This sequence comes from Lithobates septentrionalis, assembly GCA_037952835.1. Taxonomy (NCBI): domain Eukaryota; kingdom Metazoa; phylum Chordata; class Amphibia; order Anura; family Ranidae; genus Lithobates; species Lithobates septentrionalis. The sequence continues at coordinate 751,239 of JBBDGP010001358.1, forward strand.
TATTTTATTATATTTTTTGTTTGTTCTCAGTGGTTTAGACATTAATGGCTGTGTGTTGAGTTATTTTGAGGGGACAGCAAATTCACACTGTTATACAAGTTGTACAATCACTATTTTACTTTGTAGCAAAGTGTCATTTCTTCAGTGTTGTCACATGAAAAGATATGATAAAATATTTACAAAAATGTGAGGGGTGTACTTACTTTTGTGAAATACTCTGTGTGTGTATATATATAATATATGTGTATATAAAACATACACACACATACACTTTTATATAGTCTATACAGTATACTGTATATCCCCTTTCAGACTTTCAAACTGTACTTTATTTAGATATTTGCAGGTCAAAACAGCATCTGTAAATCTATAGATTTATCTACATTAACCATCAATAATCATCACAATTTACAAGTATTTGTGTTGGGTAGAAAACAGACATAGGGCTGTCCGATCATTTCTGTAGTATACTTTTGTATTTACAATGAAACGATCTACTTCAAGAAAGACATGGTAAAATGTACTTTTTCTTCTGAGGACTATTGATGTAATTTTTGCCGCTTCATTGGTTATGATGACAAAATTATGTCTGTTGTTAAATTAAATACAGCTCCAGCTATAACCATATCATTTAGACACTGCTATGCTTTATGCCATCCTACTGCCATCTGCTGCCTGTTTGCAGGGCCTGCCGTCTAGGCTGGTGATATAGTGTTATTCTTCTGCAGAAAAGGAAACCTGCATTGTCATGCGCGTGTACTGTCATCAGAAGCAAACATGGAGAGGAATAGATTTCTTTTACTGGAATATGATAGGAACAAACAAATGGCGCTGTATTCTGCAATAAAGACAGTTATTTCTTCTGGGCTGTACTGCTGTCAATTTGAATGACATGCTGGCTTCTTTTACGATTCTCCGTAATTTGAAGGAAACCAGAACCCCACCAGAATTCCCAACTAATTCCACTTAATTGCTGCCACAGAGGCAAATTATGATGTTGGGGTTCCCGATATGGATTCATGCTAGATGATTAACCCTTCCATAACCAGTGGTCATTGAGGCTTAGATGCCCAGACCAATTTTTTAATAAATGCCCAGCTCAGATTTTTTTTTTTGGTTGACTAACAAAGCAAAAAAAAAAAATCCCCAAAAAAAGAAAAAAAAAAAAAAAGAAAAAAGGTGTGCCATTGATGATTCGATGTTCAAGCCATAGATGATTCAGTTTCTTTCCTTCCACCGGGGGGTGAAAGTAAAGAACATTGCATAATTCCCCTGTCAACACAGTCGGTGTTGGGGCAATCATTCCCACAGCGCTATTGTGTTCTGCCGGCGGGGGGCGTAGGTAGCCTTCCCGGCCGGCATTACACAATAATTACTGGGTCAACTTGGGAACAAGCAGCCTTCCCATAGATGGAATGAATCTCGGCTGGTCCCTGCTGGACGGGCCAAGATTTAGTCTGGGGGCCTTCTTAACTCCAAATATTCTGTCCACCCCTCCGGACCCTGCTGTAGATAGCGGGAGTCATGCCCTATGTTGATAGTGTAGCGGCCTGTACATAATACACTGCAGTACACAGCCCCAGAGTGAGTATCCATTACCATAATGCTTGAATGGCGAGCGCTCATTGATTAGTATAGCTATGTGACCACACTGCCCAATGAACAGCACATCTAAAGCTGGCCATGGATGGATAGAATCTCAAGGAAAACATCCTAAGCCCCTTACACACGGGCTGAAAAACCAGCACCTGATCGGCATCTGATTGGCATCCGATCAGCGCTTCCAGCCAATGGCAGAGAGCGCTGACCGTTGTGTTCTGGCGGGGGGGGGGGGCGGTCCCTCTGTCAGAACACAATAGCTTAGCGGGATGATTGCTGTACTAACATCACATAGATAATACCGCAAGCTCCTCGCAATGTCTTCAGTTTTTTTCTTGTTCAGCCTGCTGGGTTGAACGAAGAAAAAAAAACGAATGGTGCGTACCAGGCTTTAGCAAAAGTCTAAAGCCTCGTACACACGATCGGACTTTCCGACAACAAAACCGTGGAATTTTGTTCAAAGGGTGTTGGCTCAAACTTGTCTTGCATACACACGGTCACACCAATGTTGGCCAACAATTAGGAACGTAGTGACGTACAAGACGTACTACATGTTTTTTCAGCTCGTTGGCGCCACCCTTTGGGTTCCTTCTGCTAATTTCGTATTAGTAGAAGTTTGGTGAGTGTTGATTCGCACTTTTCTTTTTGCGTTTTTCATTTCGTGCTTTTCAGTTTGTTGCTGAACGTCCGTTCTTTAACCAGACATGTTGCGGAATCGGAGGAGATAACGTGTTATTTATTATTGGCCTTGGAGTTATTGCTTTGACATTATTTTTTGGTTGAATAATGATTTGATTTGGTATATTTTCTATATTTTTGGATGCAAAGAATGTACTTTTTGGTTAAGTTCTATTGGCAGATAGCATGTCTAATTTTTTTTTTTTTTTAATGCACAAATAAAAAAAAAACATAATAATATTATTCTTGATATCACTAGAAAAAAAAAGCCTTTGAAAATTAGTTTGCAATAACTCCATCAGTATCACCAGCAAAGCAGCTTCATTATTATCCCATTAAAGAAGAAGAGAATTGTGCGCTGCATTTGGAGATTTCATAATTTGCCACGTCACCAATGTTAATTCTCCATTACAAATGCTAGTTTACAAGACCAACTGCTTCTGCTTCCGAGCATGCGTGTTTGTACTTTGGACTTTTGTCCGACGGACTTGTGTACACACGATCGGAAACTCCGACATCACACATTGGTTGGCGGAAAATTTGAGAACATGCTAGCCAACATTTGTTGGCAGAAAGTCCAACAACAATTGTTCGATGGAGCATACACACGGTCGGACTTTCCGCCAACAGGCTCACATCCAACATTTCCCGTCGGAAAATCCCATGGTGTGTACGCCGCTCTAGGAGAATTTGTATGAACATTCTTAGATTATTCTCAGATCATTTGTTTGTCCTTCAAAAGAATTTGTTTGCTTTTAACATTCTATTTTGGAATGAATGGACTTTAACGAACAAAAAAGACAAAAACTGTTCGAAATTTTTTGTTTGCTTGAGAAAAATTTTCCAACCTGCTCCTTTGAATGTTCTCTTCACTGCAGTCAAAAATGAATGCTGAATTTTTTTTTCTGATTCAGTCATTTATTAATGGCTACAATATGGTAAATGAGATCGCAAAAGTATGTGGTGAACCATAGCCAAAAACATGACTCATATGAGACATAACTATCGTGTCAATGCTACAACTAGACATCAATCATATGTAAATAGGTGAAGAAATAGACCATCATAATGTAAAACCAATCGACATGATTGAAAAAAAAAGAAAAAAGGAAAAGATTGGCAAACCAAGGCTTCCACTGTGGCAACACAGCGAGTGAATCTGCATTATAGGACTGGTAAGGTTTGCCTGCAGTCGATGTTCAATCTAGCCTAGGTAAAATGGTTAATTCTAGACTTGTCATAAACTGTGCACATAAAACACATGGAAAGCATAGTGGAGAAATACGAAATAGCTTCTGGTGATAACTCAAGCACCAGTAAAATAATAGCACATTATTAACTCAAACAGGTTAAAGGATCAGAGAAATCCTCTATAAAAGTAAGGAATGGACGAGATGGGCAGTTAGGAGCAAGGAGGAAAGAGGAATCAAGGTAAAAGAGTAGGAGAAAAAGGGTTAGGGAGGAAAGGCAAGAAATCAGGGGGGTGCCCTAACAAACAAACTTTCTTAGAACCTTCTTTTCCCAAGAAAAGTTTGAAACTCTACCCAACTATGGCCAGCTTAAGGTATTTTTGAAACAGAAGAGTAGAGGGACTTTAAATATGCCAAAAGAGGAACAGAACCAAAAGAAAAATTTATATAAATTTTATAAAACATTGTCATAGACACAATATTAAAAACATAGATATGCATAAAGAAACTTTGCAATAAATACAAACATATGTAAATCTAATGGATACATGTACTTGTAACTGGTCTACGCGGTCAGTTATGGCCAGCTATGGTCTATGGCCAGCTTAAGACGCCTTCTTTCGATAAGAGTGTCCCAGAAGAAAGAAGCGCTTCTCATTTGTCAGCACAGTCACAAGGTCATGCTGACCAATGAACACTTCCCGTTGAGAGCATTATGATGGATACTCACTCTGGGGCTTTGTATTGTGGTCTACGGTATTTGAACTGCTACACCGGCAGTATGGAGCAGTATGGAGCATCACATCTGCTATGTGCATCTGGGATGGCCAGGATATTTGGAGTTAGTTCACCTTTTTATTTTGAGTGAAAAATATGAAGTTACCTTTTAAGGAAAAAAAAATGTTCTCCTTGCACAGCAGATGTACAGAGATAAAAATATACTGGCATCTGTCACCAACTGCTCTACATTTCTGTGAAATGTTCCCTCGAAGTCCGCTGGGAAACCAGCACTTCCAGGAGCATCAATCTTCTGGCTAGGGAAGAGCTCAGGCATATTTGGATCCTACTCAGAACCCACCTGAGCTATCCAGTTAGGAAGCAGTTACAGCAAATGCCAATCAATAATGGCCAAGGTATTTCCCACCCCACAGCAGCATGTATACATTACCCTTGTATATGTTCAGCTGCAGGGTATGGGATGTCTCAACTGCTTATAATTGGCTTTGTGCACTGACAACTTCCTGGCAGGATAGCTCAGGTGGGTTCAGATTAGGATCCAAACATGCCTGAACTAATTTATACTCCTGGGCCAATGCAGCTTTTTAGTGGTTCATCTATCTGACCTCCAAGCATTGCAAGATATGGCAGCAGGAGCTTTGCTAGGTGGGAAAAAGACCAGGGGCTTCAGCCCGAAGTCCAAGCCCGGCAGCGACAATGGGAGGGGGGGATTGACTGCTTGGCGGTGGGGGGGTTAGGGTCACTTGCTGGTTGCTGCCTGGCTCACCAGTGCTCATCCATGCTGACCACTAAACTGACCTACCTGACCATTACACTGACCTACCTGCCCACTACACTGACCTACCAGAACCCTACACTGACCCCCCCTGACACATACATTGATCCCCCTGACACATACACCGACCACCCCTGACACATACACTGACCATGCCTGACACATACACTGACCCCCCTGACACCTACATTGACCCCCCTGACACCTACACTGACCCCCCTGACACCTGCACTGACCCCCCTGACAGATACATCGACCCCCCTGACACATACATTGACCCCCCTGACACATACATCGACCCCCCTGACACATACACTGACCCCTCTGACACATACACTGATCCCCCTGACATCTACACTGACCCCCCTGACACATACATTGACCCCACTGACACCTAGACTGACACCCCTGGCACATACATTGACCCCCCCTGACACCTACACTGACCCCCACTGACACATACACTGATCCCACTGACACATACATTGACCCCACTGACACCTAGACTGACCCCCCCTGACACATACATTGACCCCTCTGACACCTACACTGACCCCCCCAGACACATACACTGATCCCCCTGACACATACGCTGACCCCTCTGACACATACATTGACCCCCCTGACACATACATCGACCCCCCTGACACATACACTGACCCCTCTGACACATACACTGATCCCCCTGACATCTACACTGACCCCCCTGACACATACATTGACCCCACTGACACCTAGACTGACACCCCTGACACATACATTGACCCCCCCTGACACCTACACTGACCCCCACTGACAGATACACTGATCCCACTGACACATACATTGACCCCACTGACACCTAGACTAATCCCCCCTGACACATACATTGACCCCCCTGACACCTACACTGACCCCCCCAGACACATACACTGATCCCCCTGACACATATGCTGACCCCTCTGACACATACATTGACCCCCCTGACACATACATTTACCCCCCTGACACATACATTGACCCCCCGACACATACATTGACCCCCCTGACACCTGCACTGATCCCCCCTGATACATACATTGACCCACCTGACACCTACATTGACCCCCCGACACATACATTGACCCCCCTGACACCTGCACTGACCCCCCCTGACACATACACTGACCCCCCTGACACATACATTGACCCCCCTGAGACCTACACTGACCCCCCCTGTGTACACTGAACTTGTGTAATGTATTTATTCACTTTTTACACTTTTTTGGTTTGTGGGTAGGGGTACTATGTACCCCATACTTATTCACATGGGGGACAGACCCCCACAACCACCGGCCAGGGTTGTGGGGAAGAGGCCCTTGTTCCCATGTTGAGGGCTTGTGGTATGGTATGGTTCAGGAGGAGGGGGCACACGCCTGTCCCCTCCCTTTCCTGACTACCGGGCTGCATGCTCGGATAAGGGTCTAGAATGGATTTTGGGGGTGGGAACACCACACTTTTTTAAAATTTTGGCATGGGGTTCCCCTCAAATCCATACCAGTCATCAATATTCAACCTTGCGGACTAAGATGGGGATGCTATTAAAGTTTAGGTGCATGTAAAGGCAGGTGTCCCAATACTTTTGGTAATATAGTGTATCTAGGAGTGTGCTATAAGTGCTTAAAATGAACTTGTACAGTGTCCATTCTGCTCTCCCTATTTTCTAAATGAAGACTGTAGAATACACCAGGGCTTCTGATCTCATTCAGTGTTAATCTCAATAGTCAAACTTGATATTGTAAAACAGAACTATCTGCAAATCTGCTTCAGTACTAGGGTTGCCACCTCATCCCTTTAAAACCAAACACATATGAATTACACAGGTTCTGTGACTGATTAAGGTGATAGATTATTGAGAAAGATTCCAGATTTTTAGTGTACTTTCACAGGGTGACACTATGGGTACACAGGTAGCAGTGTGCCAACGTCCCAATAATGAACATATGAAAACTAAAGACTAAAAGAAAGGACCCTAAAGGCACACAGGTAAACCGTCTAAAAATGATTAGATTAGTTTATTGGGTACAAAATTAGTTCAGTGAAAAAGTTATTACATATAAATGCATATAAAAATTCATGAAACTGATATTGTATACCCCACACATAAACTCTGACACCACTTAATACGATAGAGAAATGCAATGATACATCCAAAAGAGCGGAAATTGGGATTCCGTCCAAATTGGGAATCGTCCAAATAAGGATGTAAGTAAAAGGGGCTGTGGGTCAGGATGTGGATCCGGCACAAATATTCTTTTATTCGCTCGACATGTTGCGCGTAGAGGTACGCTTCTTCAGGAGCATAGAAAGTTCCATTAAATATATATAAAGGAAAAACAAGTAACTATACAGTTTATTTAACATATATAAGAAAACTTAATGATGAATAATCAACAGAGAATACAAAAAATTGCTCTGGCTATGGTAATAAGTGATGATTTTCTGCTGCACCATTGGCATGGTTATATCTTCTTATGCCGCGTACACACGGTCGGACTTTTCGTCTACAAAAGTCCGATGGACGCCGACGGACCAAAGCCGGCTGACAATCCGATCGTGTGTGGGCTTCCCCGGACTTTTCCAGCCGCAAATCTGATGGACTTTAGATTTGAAACATGCTTCGTAACTACGCCGGACCCAGAAATCCGCTCGTCTGTATGCTGGTCCGACGGACAAAAACCCACGCTAGGGCAGCTATTGGCTACTGGCTATCAACTTCCTTATTTTAGTCCGGTGTACGTCATCACGTACGAATCCGTCTGACTTTTGTGTGATCGTATGTAGGCAAGTCCGTTCGTTAGAAAGTCTGCCGCAAGTCCGCCCCAGGTCTGCCAAAAGTCCGTCAAAAGTCTGTCTGACGGGCTGTCGGACTTTTATAGCCGAAAAGTCCGACCGTGTGTACGCGACATAAGTCCTCTCCATAAAATTATCAGAAATTTGTGCTTTAAGTAGAACTATAGGCAACACTTTTTTTTTTTTCATTTTGGAAAGAATAAGATAGATAGATTTCCCTTCACTTCCTGCCCCATAGCCAAACAGGAAGTCAGAGGAAATCTATGCAAATTAAGGGAATCCATTTCCCCCCCTCCCAGGCCCTCAGAACTAGTGTCCCCACTCGAAAATTTCAGGGTGGGTCTTAAACAGCAAGGGGTGTGGCCTTGACAGGAAGGGGTGGGTCATATTTAAATTAGGGGGTGCACGAGTTTAGTCAGGCCTAGGGCAGCACAAAACCTAAATACACTACTGGGTATGGACCAACTACTTCCGTACCAAAATATAACAAGGTCCACGTCATTCCATGGTCCAAGATATGGACCTTTTGTTCTAAACACTCAGAGATGGCTTTTCATAGTCACTTTTACAACTGCTTTCTCTCACCTCCCATTATTCTTAGTGGAAGAACTGCTCATTTTATGGACATGTTCAGAAATTCTTTAAAACATGGCACACCATATCATAATAATGGTCACAGCATCGGGGAACTTCATCTCCATTATCTTGCACTAGGAATACCAGGGACATATAAGCAGACAGCAAGCCCATTATCATCGATCCAGTACTAAATGATTATTCCTGGGTAAATCAACACAGGTCATAGTTGTCAGCTATCCCTGATTTCCCAGGAGAGTCCCGAAGATAGTTTCTCCGTGGTAATTTTTGTCTTTGGAATTGTCCCTGAATTTAAACATTGACACCTTCGTATTAAAATCACTGTTTACTGGAACACTGTCTACTATTCATTCTACGTATCCCTTTCTTATAAATATTTTTTATAAAAAAAGCTTTACTGATGTGTGCTGCATAAACATTATGTGAATTTTTGCTGCGCCACCTACCACCCTTCATTTGTTGCTTGAAAAGTTGAGGGTTGCCGGGTAGAAATTTGTTGGCTGAACATTGACTGTATTCAGATGTAGCTGCTGTCCGGGAATTTTACAAATTGTGGAGATTTATTCATTTGCACTGTTAAGCGTCGCTAGAGGAATCTGTGAGCTCATTTTCCTTCAGCCCGCAGGCTAAACAAAAATAATCTATATGTGTATACCCAGCTTTAGTCACACATTTCACCAGTAACATTTCCCTGGTAATTATATTAAATTTTTTTTTTAATGATTACACAGTAGACAGGTGATATGCTACTATCTAATGTACATACTGTAAAATCTATTTTTATACATATGGTGTATAATGATACGTCTGTGTCACTGATGCTTACAGAGTAGAGATCTCACCTGTAAAATTATAAAATATTTTTCAGTGTTGCACTGTCAAAGAATTCTTTCTTACATGCTAGATAAGGATAATGCTGGGTACACACGATCAGATTTTCAGACAACAAATGTTCGATGGGAGCTTGTTGTCGGAAATTCTGACCGTGTGTAGGCTGCATCGGACATTTTTTGTCGGAATTTCCAACAACAAAAATTTGAGAGCTGGTTCTCAAATTTTCCTGACAACAAAATCCGTTGTCGGAAATTCCAAGTGTGTGTACGCAATTCCGACGCACAAAATTCCACGCATGCTCTGAATCAAGTACGAGACGGAAGCGATCGGTCTGGTAAAACTAGCGCTCGTAATGGAGATAGCACATTTGTCACGCTGCACATTTTTTAACCTTTTAATGCAGCTCATTCTCTTCTTCTTTAGAATGCTAGAATCATTAAGTTATTTTGCTGCTGATATTCACACAGAGTTCTCACAAACTGATTTCTTTATTTTTTCTTGTGATCTCATGAATAATATTTTGATTTTGTCAGATCCCCATAATAATATTTTGAATTTCTTTTTATAGTGATCTTTTTTTTTATTCTTTAATGAAGATCTCCTTTTTTTTATAGTGATCTACTTTTTATTTTATTTTTTTTATCATGATCTCCTGTTTTTTTTATTTTTTATTTTCTACTGATCTCCATAATATTTATTTTTGTTTTGTGTGTCAACTTCCACAACACCATTATTATCTTGTATTTTTTTAACCTCAAGGAGTTTGTTTGGTGTTGGTGTCCCTTGTTAATTTGACATTGTCTTTTTGAAATGTACCTGCCTACTCACAAACAAACTGTCCTTTTTGAAGTAAAACACATAGTCAAGAATTTGTGAACAAAAATAGTCATTTATTATGCATCATAACCATATAAAGAGGAAGGCAACACTGGATAAACTTGTGAAATTGGCGAAGCCTTTGTACCCAAGGGCACACATCAACTATTTTACAGCCAAAATTGGTAGCATGACGAGTCCATATAATAGTGAGCACATTTCGGTCCAGGACTCCAAGAGATCAGGAATAGCAGCAGATGACATATATGTCCCTAGGCTGTGGTCATACAACAGCCTGCGTCTTTTGTCAGACCAGACTGAACCCAGGCCATCACTCTCTTGTCTTCCTTACACGCTTGCTTCCAGGCTGTGGCTCTGATGTTGGAGTTGTGGCAGGAGGTGGAGGAGGAGGACTATGGTCGAACTCACAAACCTGACTTTGGCTTGTGAGTTCGCCTCTCAACCCCTTATTTAGGGCTTGTAAGATAACTTCCTCACAGAAGAGGGAGCAGAATCAGTACAGAAGAATCAAGAGAGTGCTGCAAAAAAGTAAGTATAGTGACCACAACAGGTGAGTGTCTGAGACCACAGCTTCAGGTAATAGATGGATGCCTGCATATTTATAATACATGGTGTTATTTTTTTTTTTTTTAGGTAATGTGGATGTTGTTGAAGAAGAAACACATTTCACAAGTGCAAGTGCACAAGTCCTCATCGGGGAGATCACTGTGTGCAATCGGGTTTACAGAAGATCAAAGAAGACATCAATGATGTTGAAAATAGACTCAAAAACATCATTGATGTTTTAGGCAGAATCAAAAACACACCAACATTTATCAAATTCTTTCTATTTTTCTAACTTTTTCCCAAAATTTTGAAAGCCAAATTTTGAAGATGCACACAGTGTGTCAACATGTGCTATCTGCCATCACGGGATATCAATGTACGCGTTTTGGGGGTGCAACCCCTTCCTTGAAACTGAAGTAGATGAGAGGAAGCGGTTGCACCCCCGAAACACGTCCATTGATGCCCCATAATGGGAGCTAGCACATGTTGACAATTAGGCATGGGATCAGGAGGGAAATCCCCATTTTGACTCAATTGGTGTGCATCTTCAAAATTTGGCTTTCACAGAGGTGACTTCACCCCATCTGATGAAGGCAATATCAACACAGTTTGGACATACTAATGTCTGATATTGTCTTCAATTTATCAAAGTTGAACTTTGTAAGTTCCTGAGTTGTGTATTGTTGTATGGTTTAAAAAACATGCTTGTTTACCACAAAAAAGGATATTTCTACTGTCACCAAAAAAAATTTTTATTTCAAAAATATGTTGGTTTGTGAAAAAATCCTTTTCTAAATGCACATATAAATGTGCACAGTGTAAAAATGTTCCTACTCAACAATGTGTGGGCCATGAAGGCTGAATTTCCGGAGCCATGAAGGCTCAATTTCCGGAGGCACTGACACTCGAGTCTGACTCCATCGAATGCCTGCTGGTTTCCAGTGCAATGGGAAAACCCCTCTCCATGCTCTATCTGTACCTGACGGTAGCCTATGACACCAAATCCACACACACGTTTGACAAATGGAGGGAGGACATCCCGGCCCTGGGAGAAGACGAATGGGAAGACTGTATATCAACCTTTGTCCTTCTTCGTAATATAAGGGGACAGCAAAGCCAACAAACTGTGAAAAACGGGGTCCGTAATCCGGAGATAATTCCTAAAATTACCAGGATTATTCTCATGAATCTCCCGCAACAAAGGCATATGAGAGAATTGGTCGCGCTGGAGCAACCAATTCTTTGTCCATGAACTCCTCCTCGCCCTGTTCATGGACTGGGCTTGGGTCAAAGTAAAAACCCCAACACCAAGCCCCTGCACAGCACGAACTCTACGATTAGTACGTACCCGCAACATGGCTTCAAAACGGTTGGCTGGTCAGAACGCAAGGAAAATCTGAAAGGCCTGAGAATAGCCATCTGAAAATCAGAAACGAGCGTACAAGAATGCGCTGATAGGAAATACGTACTATAAATGGCACGCACTGAAACCTAGATGTGAACTAACTACACGCACTGAAAACCTGATACGAACCCACAAGCACAAACTGAAGAGCAGTAACGATCTGAAAAGCACGAGGCTAAAAAGCGCGAATCGTCTCTCACCAAACTTCTACTAACACAAGATTGGCAGAAGGAGCCCAAAGGGTGGCACACTGGCTGTTGAACTTCCTCTTTATAGTGCCGTCGCACGTGTTGTACGTCAGCGACTTCTTGACGATCGGAATTTCCGACAACATTTGTGCGACCGTGTGTATGCAAGACAAGCTTGAGCCAACATCCCAAGATTTCGTTGTCGGAATGTCTGATCGTGTGTACGCAGCATAAGACTTATATTGTTTAATTGCACTCCCTCCAGCAGCCATGTACATAGTTGCAGGTTGCATAGTTGCAGGTATTGTTGGGCGCAAAAAAAACTTAGCACATCCAAATACATGAACCTTCATACCTGGCACACTCACGGCATGTAACAGCAATCTGTAGCGGAGCAGGCCTCAGCTGTGCCAACAGCGTGTGTTGTGAGGGGCGGAATGGGGCATGGCCGGTCCAAAACCCAGTTGGGGAGGTCTCCAGAAGGATGGCTTGTCCCTATCCTTTCCCTATTCGTCTGGATCCTGCTGCTAATCACTGTCCCTGTCAGACAAGTGAGCTGTCCCTACACTACCAACACGTGAAATGCGCACCAAGCCTGGGGGCCAGGGTCTTAAATAGGCTCTGTGTTACCCAAGATGGCTGCTAGAGTCACATGGAGCGACAGCATCCAATTGGATATCTTCCCCAGTGACCCTAGAAACCATAGAGGAACCATGCTCCTCCTGGCTTCCTCTCCCCCTGCAATGCCACTGCAGTCAAGCTCCACCTGCAGTACAGAAAGTAGACTGCACCTACTTACAGGTGCTCCTAACAGTAGTAACATTTAGGGCAGTAGGCACCCAGGGACAAATGCCTGGACCACAAGCAGTCTGCATTCCTAGCATTAGACCCCAGGCACATACTAAGGTAAGTATCTTATCTACCTGCAGCAGCTGTCAGCCTCTCTTTTCAGGGTTGGATGGTGCCCCCCTGCCTGACACCCACAGTGGAACACTGGAGCCTTATGCAGCAGGGCTAAATGCAAAGTGTGCATGGGGCCTAAACCTAAGAACAGAAAAAGATTGCAGCTTAGTAGCCCTCAAATGTGGTGGGTGCATTATGAAGTGTCTCCTATAGGGACATGTAAGTGATGGGCTAGGCCCACAGGAAATGAACAGAATGACATTGTGTCATTCTGCCTATAGGAGGGCCTCCAGTGTTTCATCAGATTTGGCGATCCGTCAGAATTTGTGCCTCTGGCTCTAATCAAGTGCTTTAAAAAAACACACCCCCATTGGAATCCATGCATCTGGGGACTTGCATGTAGATTAGGGGGCCAGGCGCACATATAGGGGGGGTGGCGCCAGTACGCCCTGCATTACAGGCCGTCACTGGTGGAAACATAGAAGATTGACGGTAGCAAAAAGGACCAAGTGGTCCATTGAGTGCATCCTTTTTTTTATAGACTGTATTTTTTTTTTATTTTTTTTATTTTTTTTTGGCTGAGTATAGATCTAAGTTGGTCCCAAGCATCTTTGAATCCATCTACTGTTGACTGACTCACTACTTCTGCTGGAAGCCTTTTCCAAGCATCAACTAAGTTTACTAACATTTCTTAGATTAAATGAATTACTTGCGGACCGCCCACAATGTACTGCAGACAGGCTGATGTTGCAGGCAAATCGTCGTGCCCGTATGTACTTGCCTGATTCCGGGTCCCTACCTGCTCCCGCCGACACCCGCTGTAATTGTACCCAGCGAGAGTCTATGACCATGTCCCGGCCAATTATTCATTTCTGTGACCTGCTTATTGGCAATGTCCAATCACAGCCCAGAGCCCTATGTTGACAATCAACAGAGGGCCCAATCTCTCTGTTTCTTATCTCTGCAAAGCAAGGATACGAAACAAAGAGATCTGTTAGTAAAAGCAGCACATAATACACACATGACACATACAGTTAGGCACACATTTAACTCCTCGATTGCCCTAGATGTTAAACCCTTTCCAGCCAGTATCAATAGTACAATGACAGTGTATAGTATTATCACTGATCACTGTATTAATGACACTGGTGATGTCCATGGCAGTTTGTCAGTCCCCCCCTCCTCCAGTGTCAGTTAGTGTCATATTGTTCGATGCACATTTCCATTATAAGTCGCTGATCACCGCTATTAGTAGTATTACAAAATAAATGAAAAAAATCTAATATATATACCATAGTTTGTAAATGCTAAAACTTTCATAGAAACCAATCAATATACACTTATTGTGATTTTTTTAAATCATAGACATGTAGCAGAATACATTTTGACCAACATTTTAAAAATTTTTTTAGATTTTTCTTTAACGTATATGCCTTATAGCAGAAAGTAAAAACATATTTCATATAAGGTTGTGTCCCCGTGTTCTTGATCTTGGCTTCATATTGAAAATACTGCCCTCCTGAACCTTATTGACACCCAAAGGTTTCAATCTTGTCTCCCCCATAAATTGCAACCTACATGGTAAGGTATTGCCAATGGAAGTGTGTCGTGTGTGGCAAGTTTTTCAAACAATGTGGAAATGTCAGCAGCCTTTTGAATATCTCTCATCTGTACAATAGATCAAATTGCAACCTTATTGAGAGATTTGGAAGTGCCATAAGGCTTATCACACGATAGCTGACTCACTATTTAGCAAGAGAAAAGCCTGACACATTTGTGTGGGATTTTTACACCTGTAACCACATAGCAGATAATACATGCATATGTACACAAAGATGTATACTATGATTCACGATAATGCAACAAACAATAAAACAGTTGAAAAACAATGACTATTTAACCCTATATACTGCAAACACAAGGAAACACAGAGGCTCCCCCAAAAGTATCAGTAGAGTATACTTTGGACATCCAGGGTGAATAAAAGAAAACACGTTAAGGAAAAATATCTTTGATGTTAAAGCCACCCTTGCCCAATAATAATTACAGTAACACCTTGGTTTGAGAGTAACTTGGTTTGGGAGCGTTTTGCAAAACAAGCAACATTTTGTAATAAATTTTGACTTGATATACAAGCGATGTTTGGATATACAAGTAGCTTCATGTCACAACTGAGTATAAAAGAAGAGAGGTGCCTCTAAGGCAGGCCATACAGGGGTCGAATTTCGAAAGAATTTTCTTTTGAAAATCTTATCTAAGAATTTTCGTTCGTAATTCGCACCATTAGTGGGCTGCAGCAACGGCCGATTTTCGCGTGGCAATCAAATTTGAGTAATCGGGCATGTTGGAAATTTTTTGAAAAACGCATGATTTTCTAATCAATGATGGGAGAATTGTGCGAGAAATGTAATCGAAAAAGAAATGCGCATGTGCAAGAAAAGAAAATTCACAGAAAGAAAAGAAGATTCCCAGCCACGAAAATTCTTTTCTGTAGCAAGGTGAAATTGAAGGCTTGGTTGGCCGAAATTTCGAAATCAATGGTGGCACCATCGGATCACAAAACGCACAAATTTTCTGATTTTCAAAAGAAAATTCTTTCAAAAATTCGACCATGTATGGCCAGCTTAAGTGTAGCAATATGGTTACATTTATTGAAGGTACAACGTTTAGCAACATATTGCTACACTTAGAGGCGCCTCTCTTCTCTTTTATACTCTGTGGCTCCTGCTGGACCCTAATTATGTTTCAAACAAAACTTAAAACATTTCAGGATAAACTTTTGATGGCGGGCTGTCAGATCTGAGCTACTAAGAGCCCACCTGACTGCCTTAACCACTTAAGGACCGCCTCACGCCGATGTACGTCGGCAAGGCGGCACGGGCAGGCAAAATCACGTACATGTACGTGATTTGCCTCCCGCGGGTGGGGGGTCCGATCGGACCCCCCCTGGTGCCCGAGGCGGTCCTGTTTCGTTCCCCGGCGTTCGGAGGGGAGGGGGAGGCCATCCGTTTGTGGCCCCTCCCCTCGCGATAGCCGCCGGCCAATGGGAACATTCCTTTGCTGCTGTATGCTAAACAGCAGCAAAGGAAATGATGTCATCTCTCCTCAGCTTGGTAGTTTCCGTTCCAGCGCCGAGGAGAGAAGACATCACTGTGAGTGCACAACACTACACACACAGTAGAACATGCCAGGCATACAAAACACCCCGATCCCCCCCCGATCGCCCCCCGATCCCCCCCCAATCACCCCCCCCTGTCACAAACTGACACCAAGCAGGTTTTTTTTTCTGATTACTGCATTGGTGTCAGTTTGTGACAGTTACAGTGTTAGCACAGTTAGGGTTAGTCCCCTGTAGGTCTAGGGTACCCCCTTAACCCCCCTAATAAAGTTTTAACCCCTTGATCCCCCCCCCCGTCACCAGTGTCACTAAGCAATAATTTTTCTGATCGCTGTATTAGTGTCGCTGGTGACACTAGTTAGGGACGTAAATATTTAGGTTCGCCGTCAGCGTTTTATAGCGTCAGGGACCCCCATATACTTTCTAATAAATGTTTTAACCCCTTGATTGCCCCCTAGTTAACCCTTTCACCACTGATCACCGTATAACCGTTACGGTTGACGCTGGTTAGTTCGTTTATTTTTTATAGTGTCAGGGCACCCGCCGTTTATTACCGAATAAAGGTTTAGCCCCCTGATCGCCCGGCGGTGATATGCGTCGCCCCAGGCAGCGTCAGATTAGCGCCAGTACCGCTAACACCCACGCACGCAGCATGCGCCTCCCTTAGTGGTATAGTATCTGATCGGATCAATATCTGATCCGATCAGATCTATACTAGCGTCCCCAGCAGTTTAGGGTTCCCAAAAACGCAGTGTTAGCGGGATCAGCCCAGATACCCGCTAGCACCTGCGTTTTGCCCCTCCGCCCAGCCCACCCAAGTGGAGTATCGATCGAACACTGTCACTTACTAAACACTAAACGCATAACTGCAGCGTTCGCAGAGTCAGGCCTGATCCCTGCGATCGCTAACAGTTTTTTTGGTAGCATTTTGGTGAACTGGCAAGCACCAGCCCCAGGCAGCGTCAGGTTAGCGCCAGTAGCGCTAACACCCACGCACGCACCGTACACCTCCCTTAGTGGTATAGTATCTGATCGGATCAATATCTGATCCGATCAGATCTATACTAGCGTCCCCAGCAGTTTAGGGTTCCCAAAAACGCAGTGTTAGCGGGATCAGCCCAGATACCTGCTAGCACCTGCGTTTTGCCCCTCCGCCCGGCCCGGCCCAGCCCACCCAAGTGCAGTATCGATCGATCACTGTCACTTACAAAACACTAAACGCATAACTGCAGCGTTCGCAGAGTCAGGCCTGATCCCTGTGATCGCTAACAGTTTTTTTGGTAGTATTTTGGTGAACTGGCAAGCACCAGCCCCAGGCAGCGTCAGGTTAGCGCCAGTACCGCTAACACCCACACACGCACCGTACACCTCCCTTAGTGGTATAGTATCTGAACGGATCAATATCTGATCTGATCAGATCTATACTAGCGTCCCCAGCAGTTTAGGGTTCCCACAAACGCAGTGTTAGCGGGATCAGCCCAGATACCTACTAGCACCTGCATTTTGCCCCTCCGCCCGGCCCAGCCCAGCCCACCCAAGTGCAGTATCGATCGATCACTGTCACTTACAAAACACTTAACGCATAACTGCAGCGTTTGCAGAGTCAGGCCTGATCCCTGCGATCGCTAACAGTTTTTTTGGTAGCTTTTTATTGAACTGGCAAGCACCAGCGGCCTAGTACACCCCGGTCGTAGTCAAACCAGCACTGCAGTAACACTTGGTGACGTGGCGAGCCCCATAAGTGCAGTTCAAGCTGGTGAGGTGGCAAGCACAAGTAGTGTCCCGCTGCCACCAAAAAGACAAACACAGGCCCGTTGTGCCCATAATGCCCTTCCTTCTGCATTCACCAATCCCAATTGGGAACCCACCACTTCTGCAGCGCCCGTACTTCCCCCATTCACATCCCCAACCAAATGCAGTCGGCTGCATGTGAGGCATTTTTATGTCCTCCCGAGTACCCCTACTCAACGAACCCCCCCAAAAAAGATGTTGTGTCTGCAGCAAGCGCAGATATAGACATGACACCCGCTATTATTGTCCCTCCTGTCCTGACAATCCTGGTCTTTGCATTGGTGAATGTTTTGAACGCTACCATTCACTAGTTGAGTATTAGCGTAGGAAACAGCATTGCACAGACTAGGACACACTTTCACAGGGTCTCCCAAGATGCCATCGCATTTTGAGAGACCCAAACCTGGAACCGGTTACAGTTACAAAAGTTAGTTACAAAAAAAGTGTCAAAAAAAATAAAAAAAATATATATATATATATATATAAAATAAAAAAAAATAGTTGTCGTTTTATTGTTCTCTCTCTCTATTCCCTCTCTATTGTTCTGCTCTTTTTTACTGTATTCTATTCTGCAATGTTTTATTGTTATTATGTTTTATCATGTTTGCTTTTCAGGTATGCAATTTTTTATACTTTACCGTTTACTGTGCTTTATTGTTAACCATTTTTTTGTCTTCAGGTACGCCATTCACGACTTTGAGTGGTTATACCAGAATGATGCCTGAAGGTTTAGGTATCATCTTGGTATCATTCTTTTCAGCCAGCAGTCGGCTTTCATGTAAAAGCAATCCTAGCAGCTAATTAGCCTCTAGACTGCTTTTACAAGCCGTGGGAGGGAATGCCCCCCCCACCGTCTTACGTGTTTTTCTCTGGCTCTCCTGTCTCAACAGGGAACCTGAGAATGCAGCCGGTGATTCAGCCAGCTGACCATAGAGCTGATCAGAGACCAGAGTGGCTCCAAACATCTCTATGGCCTAAGAAACTGGAAGCTACGAGCATTTTATGACTTAGATTTCGCCGGATGTAAATAGCGCCATTGGGAAATTGGGGAAGCATTTTATCACACCGATCTTGGTGTGGTCAGATGCTTTGAGGGCAGAGGAGAGATCTAGGGTCTAATAGACCCCAATTTTTTCAAAAAAGAGTACCTGTCACTACCTATTGCTATCATAGGGGATATTTACATTCCCCGAGATAACAATAAAAATGATTAAAAAAAAAAATATGAAAGGAACAGTTTAAAAATAAGATAAAAAAAGCAAAAAAAATAATAAAGAAAAAAAAAAAAAAAAAAAAAGCACCCCTGTCGCCCCCTGTTCTCGCGCTAAGGCGAACGCAAGCGGCGGTCTGTCGTCAAACGTAAACAGCAATTGCACCATGCATGTGAGGTATCACCGCGAAGGTCAGATCGAGGGCAGTAATTTTTGCAGTAGACCTCCTTTGTAAATCTAAAGTGGTAACCTGTAAAGGCTTTTAAAGGCTTTTAAAAATGTATTTATTTTGTTGCCACTGCACGTTTGTGCGCAATTTTAAAGCATGTCATGTTTGGTATCCATGTACTCGGCCTAAGATCATCTTTTTTATTTCATCAAACATTTGGGCAATATAGTGTGTTTTAGTGCATTAAAATTTAAAAAAGTGTGTTTTTTCCCCAAAAAATGCGTTTGAAAAATCGCTGCGCAAATACTGTGTAAAAAAAAAAAAATGAAACACCCACCATTTTAATCTGTAGGGCATTTGCTTTAAAAAAATATATAATGTTTGGGGGTTCAAGGTAATTTTTTTGCAAAAAAAAAAAACTTTTTCATGTAAACAATAAGTGTCAGAAAGGGCTTTGTCTTCAAGTGGTTAGAAGAGTGGGTGATGTGTGACATAAGCTTCTAAATGTTGTGCATAAAATGCCAGGACAGTTCAAAACCCCCCCAAATTACCCCATTTTGGAAAGTAGACACCCCAAGCTATTTGCTGAGAGGCATGTCGAGTCCATGGAATATTTTATATTGTGACACAAGTTGCGGGAAAGAGACAATTTTTTTTTTTTTTTTTTGCACAAAGTTGTCATTAAATGATATATTGCTTAAACATGCCATGGAAATATGTGAAATTACACCCCAAAATACATTCTGCTGCTTCTCCTGAGTACAGGGATACCACATGTGTGAGACTTTTTGGGAGCCTAGCCGCGTACGGGACCCCGAAAACCAAGCACCGCCTTCAGGCTTTCTAAGGGCGTGAATTTTTGATTTCACTCTTCACTGCCTATCACAGTTTCGGAGGCCATGGAATGCCCAGGTGGCACAAAACCCCCCAAATGACCCCATTTTGGAAAGTAGACACCCCAAGCTATTTACTGAGAGGTATAGTGAGTATTTTGCAGACCTCAATTTTTGTCACAAAGTTTTGAAAATTGAAAAAAGAAAAAAAAAAAGTTTTTTCTTGTCTTTCTTCATTTTCAAAAACAAATGAGAGCTGCAAAATACTCACCATGCCTCTTAGCAAATAGCTTGGGGTGTCTACTTTCCAAAATGGGGTCATTTGGGGGGGTTTTGTGCCACCTGGGCATTCCATGGCCTCCGAAACTGTGATAGGCAGTGAAGAGTGAAATCAAAAATTTTCACCCTTAGAAATCCTGAAGGCGGTGATTGGATTTCGGGGCCCCGTACGCGGCTAGGCTCCCAAAAAGTCCCACACATGTGGTATCCCCATACTCAGGAGAAGCAGCTAAATGTATTTTGGGGTGCAATTCCACATAGGCCATGGCCTGTGTGAGCAATATATCATTTAGTGACAACTTTATGCAAACAAAAAAAAAAGTGTCACGTTCCCGCAACTTGTGTCAAAATATAAAATATTCCATGGACTCAATATGCCTCTCAGCAAATAGCTTGGGGTGTCTACTTTCCAAAATGGGGTCATTTTGGGGGGTTTTGTGCCACCTGGGCATTCCATGGCCTCCGAAACTGTGATAGGCAGTGAAGAGTGAAATCAAAAATTTACACCCTTAGAAATCCTGAAGGCGGTGATTGGTTTTCGGGGCCCCGTACGCGGCTAGGCTCCCAAAAAGTCCCACACATGTGGTATCCCCATACTCAGGAGAAGCAGCTGAATGTATTTTGGGGTGCAATTCCACATAGGCCCATGGCCTGTGTGAGCAATATATCATTTAGTGACAACTTTTTGTAAATATTTTTTTTTTTTGTCATTATTCAATCACTTGGGACAAAAAAAATAAATATTCAATGGGTTCAACATGCCTCTCAGCAATTTCCTTGGGGTATCTACTTTCCAAAATGGGGTCATTTGGGGGGGGTTTTGTACTGCCCTGCCATTTTAGCACCTCAAGAAATTACATAGGCAGTCATAAACTAAAAGCTGTGTAAATTACAGAAAATGTACCCTAGTTTGTAGACGCTATAACTTTTGCGCAAATCAATAAATATACGCTTATTGACATTTTTTTTACCAAAGACATGTGGCCGAATACATTTTGGCCTAAATGTATGACTAAAATTTAGTTTATTGGATTTTTTTTATAACAAAAAGTAGAAAATATCATTTTTTTTCAAAATTTTCGGTCTTTTTCCGTTTATAGCGCAAAAAATAAAAACCGCAGAGGTGATCAAATACCATCAAAAGAAAGCTCTATTTGTGGGAAGAAAAGGACGCAAATTTCGTTTGGGTACAGCATTGCATGACCGCGCAATTAGCAGTTAAAGCGATGCAGTGCCAAATTGGAAAAAGACCTCTGGCCCTTAGGCAGCATAATGGTCCGGGGCTGAAGTGGTTAACCTTTTCATCATGACCAATGATAATGTATAGCGAACCTACATCGGTCGTGGCAAGGATACATGGTCCTATATCTCCTAAAGATTCCAAAAATTGAATAACATGTTTAGTATCCCTGGTATAAGCTTCCATCTGTGCCACTAAAGGCTTCAAAAAATGATCTATATACTGACCCAACCTTGAGCAGATTGACTCAATACCATTGATAATCGGTCTGCTTGGGGGTCTTACAGGATCTTTATGTATCTTAGGAAGAAAATAGATAATAGGTGTTCTGCAGGCCAATGGGTTAACATATAATGCCTCTCTCTTGGCAAGTATACCTTTCCTTTCCCCTTTCCCAGATGGCTCAATTCGGGGGAGGGAGGTTGTTGCAATTTTTTTATGTCACACGGTATTTGGGCAGCAATCTTTCAAACGCAATTTAAAAAAAAAAATACACTTTAATTAACTGTAATGCAACAAAACACAATAGATCATCCAATTTGGTAAAACATAAAAGATGATGTTATGCCAATTAAATGCATACCAAACATGTCATGTTTTAAAATTGCACTCGTGGAATGGCGCCAAACGACAGTACTTAAAAATCTCCATTGGCGAGGATTTAATAATGTTTACAGGTTAACAGTTTAGGGTTACAGAGGAGGAAAATAGGACCACCATCTGTCTGCTTTTTGTGGGCAGGATTGTATTCAGAAAGGGTGTTCTTGATATCTGAGGCAATAGTTTGTAGGTCTGTCATCTTAGGCATTTGCTAGATAAGAGAAAGCACAGTGTCTAGATCTAGTTTCTATTTAAGCTTGGCTGTTGGTGAAATACAGTGGTCTGAAAATCTTGCCATAGCTCCCAACTGTCCCTGATTTCGAGGGACTGTCCCTGATTTGGAGCAATGTTCCCCATTCCTCCTCATTTGTCCCTCATTTTGGTCTGATCTATATTATAGTTGCATATAAAATGCACTTTTTATCTATCAAAAAGTGTTTTCCAGCGCTAAATCTTTCATCTGATTTATAAATTGCTGCATTTGTAAATTCTAAAAGCCAATATAAAGGAATAGTAGTGGTAAAAAAAAAGTACTTGTGGGTTTAACCAATCTTATTTTTTTGTAAAATTCTCCTTTGAGGGGGCGTGGCAAAGGGTGTGTCCTATGCCTGCATACTTTTGCTGATAGGTGTCCCTTATTCCCATCTCAAAAAGTTGGGAGGTATGATCTTACCAATGGTGCCAAATAGGATGGGGAAAGGCCACCCATTCCCTCTAACAGCGGCAGAGCTCTTGCTTAAGGCAGCTACCTCTGAGCAGCGCTAAGCCACACCCCCTAAACTGTTTTTTTCTTTTTTTAATAGAGTATAGTGGAGAATATAGCCCCCCCCCCCCCCCTTCAGGTTTTAAAGAACAGGAAGTGAGAGAAAATCTTCCCAATATTAACGCATGGAATTAAGAATGTCCGGGTGTATGTTGGGGGGGGGGGGTGGAGTGTCATCTGAATGCCTGATTGCTTGCTTTATATGATGAATGATAAAGGTTCGGCTTTGAGACAAAAGAGCTAATTTCTACTAAATGCTTCCAATTGCATATAAAAGGTTCTATAGTCCTATCATAGTATAATACTAGAGAGTATTATGCCAGACAAAATCACCGCAATTCCCGTAAGCTAATATAGCAGAGCACAGTTTTCCTCTTTCGCGTGAAGGAAGCGCTAAGAAGCTGCTGGCAGCAACTTTTGTAACAAACAACTTGCCAACGTGATTGCTTGACAGTGTATTGGCAGATCTAATGTAATGTGCATGAAATAAAAGACATGGTAATTGTCGATTAAATAGATACGGCTATAAAAGCTCCTTCTCACAGCTCTCTGAATGAAGGAACATTCATTCATCAAAATTCTTAAATATCACAATTGCC
This sequence comes from Lithobates septentrionalis, assembly GCA_037952835.1. Classification (NCBI taxonomy): domain Eukaryota; kingdom Metazoa; phylum Chordata; class Amphibia; order Anura; family Ranidae; genus Lithobates; species Lithobates septentrionalis. Next base: position 774,943 of record JBBDGP010001358.1, read on the forward strand.
TGTATTAAAACAAGGTATGTTTATGCAAAGTTTTCTTTTCACTAAAATTCTGACATGGTGTCATTTATATACAATGTTCTAATATTATATTTATGTACTCACACGCATTCGTTACAAATTAGTGTTGTTATGAAACAATCATGACCTTATCATTGATAAAAGAGAAACTTTTTTTTTTTTGCTTTGTTAAATGTTCCTCGGGACAGTAGACAGCTCGCCATGCCATCTAGCTTGCCTTTAAGCCTAAAAAAATAGCCAGAATTTAACAGTGGGGTTCACCCCCCTCCCCCCCCCCCCCGCTTACCATGGACTCAATGTGATATTTGTCACAATATTGAGGATCGCCAAACTTTGAACCAGATTCGCCTAACCCTTGGTGAATCAAACCTAAGCAGATTTGTCCATCACTGTTTAAATATGTTTTAAATATTTATTTTTTTAGCCAGGCAAGCAGGGGTGGACCATCCATTAGGGGAGCCTGGGTGCCACCCCCTCTCTCCTTGCAACCCTCCCTATATACAATGGATAGATTCATGCATAGCATGAATCTACCCATTGCCACTACGGCCGCCCCCTAGTCATGTGTCCGGCCCCTTTCAGGTCACCAGTCGCATGAATTAGAGCGGCCAGGTTTTTTTTTGAAGCACCTGATTAGAGCCAGAGGCTCTAACAGGCTTCAAAATAGAGTGGGATCAGGTCACAGAGAGTGCATTACAATCCCACCCAGGTGTGTTACAACAGCGAATGAATATTCTCTGTTGCAACACTGATCCTCCTCCCGGCCAATCGGGTAGCGGGTCTGATACCCATCACCTGATTGGCTGAAAGGACAGGCGCTCCTTTTTGACGCCTAAGTGGAGGGGAGGAGATGGCAGAAGCGAGGAGGAGAAGAGGCGATGCATGGGTGCCCGATCCCCACCACCACTCTCGGATGCCGGTCCCCGCTGCTGCGTCTCGGATGCCTGGTCCCTGCCGCTGCGCCTCAGATGCCCAATCCCCGCCGCTTCTCGGAAATCTAGATGGGGTAAGTGCTGGCAGACAGTGGAGGGGTTGAGTTGCCACGGCCGGGGGGGTTGCGGTTGTTTGCTGCCCCCCAAAGCAAAAACCCACCAGCCGCCACTGCAGGCAAGTATGAAATGTTGCACACTTGAAGGCCTGGACTTTTCGGGAACTTTTTGTTCACAAAATACTTTTTGATCCACATATATGCGCATTGGATGCAGGTTCTCTCGCATCCAATTCTCAGAACATGCTCTCAATGGAGCTGGTTCACAGACGTCCGGGCGGCCGCAGGCAGCATTCAAAAAGGCTCCTGTGCTCGTTTTGGGTCTGGTTCAGGTGCAAATTCAGGCATAAATTCGGACCTGAATCGCACCTGAACCGGTGAACAGACATGCACCGGACCACAGGCACGAACCAGTGGCCACACATATGTGAACCCGGCCTAAATCAGTATTTTTGCTAGAAAATCACTTAGAGCCCCTAAACATTATATATATATACCCTAGAGAATAAAATGGTGATCTTTACAATATTTTATGTCACACAGTATTTGCGCAGCGGTCCCTGGAAACAAGCTGCTGCCGGAGCGTTTGGGTGGAGAGACAGTAGGAAAGTGTCTACTCTGTTTTCAAGGGGAGGTGTCCAGATCTGACCAGGCTGTGGCCTAAAAAGCAATAATAAGAGACTGTGTATGTAAATTGGCGGGAGCCTGTGCAGTCCACAGGGCAGTATTTCAACATGATAACGACCCCAAACACTCAAAGATGACCACTGCCTTTCTAAAGAAGCAGAGGGTAAAGGTGATGTACTTTGACAAGCATGTCTCCAGACCTATACCCTATTGAGCATCTGTGGGGCATCCTCAAGAGGAAGGTGGAGAAGAGAAAGGCCTCTCCTGATGTCATCATGGAGGAGTGGAAGAGGACTCCAGTGGCAATCTTTGAAGTTCTGGTGAACTCCATGCCCAAGAGGGTTAAGGCAGTGCTGGAAAATAATGGTGGCCACACAAAGTATTGATACTTTGGGCCCAGTTTGGACATTTTCACTTAGGGGTGTGTTGAGTTATATTTATATATATAGTGTAAAAAGGGTAACAAATGTAGAAGCAAAGAAAACGTCCTAAAACTATTTGTTTCCCTTTAAGGGTTTTGTATATTAGAAATAGAACATTCAGATATGTTCCTTGTGTTATGGGGTTGCAATGCAGAAAATAACTGTGAGGAACAAAAATTATGAAATGGGAGGAGAGGTTGGATGAGTAGAGCTTCAGCATTTATAGCCATGACCTTATAGCAATGATTTTATCTAAAAGGATAAAATCTTTATTTTATCACTTGTCTTAGTAGAGGTCTACCTGATCTCAATATTCCTTTTTTTAAATCTTTATTTACCACTGATTTTAATTATACATAACAGAGAAGAGGGTCAAATTAGAACAATTAAACGTTGCACATCATTCAGAATATAGCAACATTGCTCAGTGCTACATATACATGGACATAATGTAACACCTGTGCTTAGAAGAAATTATAAGACCCCTTTCGCACTAGGGCAGTTTTTAGGTGCTTTAGCACTGGAAATAGCCTCTGCTAAGCGCCTGAAAACCGCCTCCCATTCATTGCAGTGTGTCTTTTCACACTGGGGTGGTGCGCTTGCGGGATGTTCTGAAAAATACTGCAAGCAGCATCTTTGGGATGGACTAACGCTCCTAAAACGCCCTGCCCATTGGAATAAAAACTCTTGAAAAGAGCTGCAAAACAGGAGTTTTTAACCCTTGCTTTAGGTTAAAAGCACCCCACTAGCGGCTGAAAAGCGTTGCAAAAAAGTGCAGCTTAAACAGCGCTAAAGCGTCTGGCACTTTAGCGCTAACGCCAAGCGCTTTCAGTGGGAAAGCAGCCTAAATCTGAAATTATAATCAGATACTGTAGTGACAAATCAAGTTCACACCCAGCAGCTGTTACAACATTATCCCTTATGATACTTTGAACCGAAAACTTTACAAGTAGTACGGTAACAGCATTCCTAAATAAAGTGCAATCAGTTCAGTGCAAATCCTGCTACTTAATAAAGTGCAATACATTTATATATAAAGTGTACCAGGCTACAAAATATTATCAAAAAAACAAGATTAATGATATTATATGCTACATATTGTTGTCACTACAGCTGTTTTGCATTACTAATTTGCTTGACATCTTGTATTTTTTCTTACACATCATAATGTTGTAAATCTCAAGACTGAAACGCAGCCTCAATGTACCAATATCCCATATTCCTTTCTCCTTTTTTCCTTTGTATTGTTTTCTTTTTCTGTTTTATACCTAATAAAAATCTAATGTTGCAAAAAAAAAGGAAAAAAGAAGAACATAGAAAAGTGACGTCAGAAAAAGACCAAGTAATCCATTGAGTCTGCCCATTTTTTTTGTGTTTTTTTTTCTTTTGTTGCTTTGTTTTGTTTTTATTGATTTTTTTTTAGTTAACTTTGTTTGTCTGACTATAGATCTATGTTTATCCCAGGCATGTTTGAAGCCATTTACTGTTGACTGTCTCACTACCTCTGCTGGTAGTTTATTCCAAGCATCAACTACCCTTTCAGTAAAATAATACTTCCTAAGATTAGTTTTAAACTTCCCTCCAGTTAGTTTGAGGTCCCCGTGTTCTTTATTTTGGTTTCATATTGAAAAAACTGCCCTCCTGAACCTTATTCACCCCCTTGATGTATTTAAAGATTTCAATCATGTCTCCCCTTTCTCTTCTTTCCTCCAGACTACATATAAAGTTCCCGAAGTCACTCTTGATATGTTTTATCCCCAAACCTTTCACCATTTTTGTTACCCGTCTCTGAACTTGTTCTATCTTATCAATAGCTTTGTGTAAGTGAGGTCTCCAGAACTGGACACCGTATTGAAAATGGGGTCTCACTAAAGATCTATATAGGGGAATCAGAACCTCCTTCCTCCTCCTACCGGTGATCCCTCTAGTGACATAAAGATCTATATAGGGGAATCAGATCCTCCTTCCTCCTCCTGGTGACCCCTCTAGTGATATAAAGATCTATATAGGGGAACCAGGACCTCCTTCCTCCTACTGGTGAGCCCTCTAGTGATATAAAGATCTAAATAGGTGAATCAGAACCTCCTTGCTCCCGCTGGTGATCCCTCTAGTGATGCATCCTAGAATTTGATTTGTTTTTCCCACTGCCTGGTCACAATGTTTGCTCATTTTGCAATCATCTGAAATAAGCACCCCCAAATCGTTTTATTCTGTAATGATGGCTAACAATGTACCCCCAATGTTGTACTCTCTCAGGAAATAAGCCCCCCTTCAAACCGGTGTGCACCTTATTTGTCCCTATGGAACGGGAACGGTGCAGAAAGCCACACATGAAATCGCACTGACTGGTGGCTTTGAAATCACATTGAAGTAGCGTGATTTCAAAGCCACATTCAGTGTGAACGGGGTGTAAAACAAATTTGTAATGTCTGTGTTTTTTTGTGAACACATGCAATATCTGAAATTCAAAAAAAAAAAACACTGCTTATTGCTAGAACTCTAGAACTCCTCTAGCATTGAACAAAAATCATCAGTACCTTAACAATAAAGCCCGTTCTTCAATTCCCAATGAATAAGCTGCAGAATAGTGTTTCATAATCACACTGCGGTCGGTGCCAATTCTCAGTGCTCAAGTGCTCTCAACCCACTAGGATGGAAAACTCACTGGAAATATGTGACCTCTTATATATTAGAAGGTCAATCAACGCTTTGTGAAATATGCCACTCTTCAAATACAACTGGAGTAATTACTTCTCCCAAAGGTATCGATCTCTCTTGCACAGAACAGCTTAGTTTGAATCCACTGAATTCTTCTCTCTGCTCCACCAGGTTTTGTATGTAAGATACAGACCAACAGGGGGCTCTATAGTGTAAAACTATTTATTAAAACTCTCAAAATAAAACAAAGAGCTGTGCACTTACTGTATATTAATCAGTGCCCACCCCCTGGTACTCAGTATGCAAGCCTAATCCTCTAGGGGGATCGACGCTGCTCCAACTGCTCACTTTGGAGCCAGTGTGCCTTCCACCATGAGTGAAAATGACATCACCAACAGAGGCTCCGTTCCTAAGCATTTTATCTTTTCCGGATGTCTTCAGGAATCAGTTAAGATGTCCAAAAAAGATGAAATGTGCAGAAACCTGAATGGAATAAGGAAAGCAGCATGTAATGCTTAGGAAATTGTAGAGGGGAGAAAGAACGCTGGGCACAGATAGATAATCTATAGGAAGAGCTGAACTGATGGGACACATAGGGAGGAGGGTGAGGATGAATTTGAGTAGCAAAAGGTATGGGCTCAAGATGATGTAGCACCCCCCAACCCCTAGAGGGTAGGTGAAGTACCCTCAAGACAGAGTGGGCTGACATTTTACCTCTTTGGGGAGTCTGCAAAGAATTGGGCGCCAGTCACTTTCTTGAAATTTGAGGTAGATTTTTTTTTGCGCACTTTAAAAGAGAGAGGAAAAGGGTGCCAGGTGTTTAACAACTTCTACAGAACTCCAAGACTCCACATGCAGCTGCACAGGAAATGTCTGGGCTGACACTCCAGTTTTCTAGCAACCTCTAGCAGCCATTGTGGGCATCAATAATATTCTTCTCCAGTAGAGTCAGCCAGCTCCTCTGGGTCTCTATTCTGCATCCATCTTCCCACAGCAAGACAGGGACAGCTGCAGGCCTAAGCACCAGGCCTAGTCACAAAGACCCCTTCAGGCAGGCCTAAAGAGATAGCTCAACATTAAAAATGCCTCCCCAGGCAGCAACTTGGGGGGAAGAGAGTTTGCTCCAGCTCACCCCAAATGTTTAAAATCTTTCCTATAATGCTTCATTGGCAAGAAAACTCCTAGTGTTTGGCTGAGAAAGGATATTAATATTTATAACCCAATTCCATTATGTATCCTCATACTAATGCCAGAGAAGACAGCTAGGCTGGATTTGGAGGAGTTGAGCAAAGATAACTACACATTTGCATCAACTGGCTGCAGTCAATCAAACTAAATTTAATGAGACACTCCTGCTTAAGGCAGGGTGGCTTCACTGAGCACACGGAAATACATCCCAGGTGGGCATCCAGGATATCATCTAAAGGCAGTACAAAACTTTATTTGAGACTCAAAATAACCTAACAGTTCTGAATAATGTCCCCAAATCATGAGACCAGGTATGATGATTAAGATATCAAATTACTGTTTTTGGCTCTAAAATGTGGCCATGTGATCATCTAGACATTAGGGGATATTATTAGAGATTAGTCTGGCTTTTTTTCCATTGGGCTGTGAAATTTACTCTACTTTAGTCTTTCAGTGTGTGGAGTGGGTGATTGGGATCTCAATGGTCTGGATCAAGCATTTGGCAGAATTTATGAGACGGACCCTCAGGGATTCCTTATACTGAGATTCATAAATGTGGCAGAAATACAGAAGGTACATTTTAAGGTTGGGAGGTATTTGTAGGTCTAGGATCTGTGAGACTGAAATAGAGACCGCAGTCCAACAGGGTTGAATAAGTTGACATTCTCACTATATGTGAAGTATTGATCCATGTTCAGTGCTGCAAGCCCAACATTTATATCTTCTGGAAAGAAATGGTGGAGTTTTTGTGGGTTTCTATACCACCTTTCTGTAAAAGTTGGACCATAAGGAAGGCTGAAAGCCAAAGAATTAATGCTTTTGAACTATGGTGTTGGAGAAGACTCTTAAAAGTCCCTTGGATGGCAAAATCAAACCAGTCAATCCTGAAGGGAATCAACCCTGAATATTCACTGGAAGGACAGATCCTGAAGCTAAAACCTGAAAGCTTTGGCCACCTAATACAAAGAGAGGACTCACTGGAAACGACCCTGATGCTGGGGGAAACATGGAAGAAAAAAGGAGAAGAGGATGGCAGAAAACAAGATGGATAGATAGCATCATCGAAACAATGAACATAAAGTTAAGCAAGCTCCAGGAGGCAGTGGAGGATAGAAAAGTCTGGCACGCTATGGTCCACGATGTCAGGAAGAATCAGACATGAATGACTGAACAAAAATTCCACCACCTAGATAGACCTGGCTGGGTGGGGTGACAGGTGGACTACAACACTCAGCAGCCCTTGGGACACCCAGACCACCTCTTTATTTGAGTGTTGTCAAAAAGCGTACTTTAATCTTGTGATGGAATGTTGCCATATAAAAATTGTACATAACTGTAAGAATCCCTCATTCACTCTGGGACAGGCTGACGGGGAGGATCTCTCCACATTTAGGCCGTACGGCCAGATATTCGGAGGGGGTTTAATTCTGGACCAGGAGGACTCTCCCTAGTTAATTTACCTCTAGATAAACGAAGTCCTGGATGGTTGGTTCGGCAGACTATCCGGACCGAGGATACCATGCACTCTTATAGTGAGCTCCCAAAGGGGTGGAGTGTACGTGACCTTTCTGGCGGTCTGTGGACCGCTCCCTAGAACATCATCAACAGTCCTTTTAGGGGAGAACCTCTGACAGTCCTGACTCTTCACATGATTATTATTGATGTCTGATTTGTTACACGAATAATTACTACTCTCACTAGCAATACTGGCAAAGTGTTATTGTCACGTAGTCGACTCAATGTTTAACTGTGAAATTTGCATGGCCCATGATCTGTTATTTATTATACTGTTATGAAAATTAACTATGATACGTATGTTACTATTTTATTTTTTTGACCAATAAAAACAATTTAAATTTAAATTGTACATAACATCTGGATATTCTTCAACAATAAATGTGGAAGGATGATGGGTATTGTTTGCAACAGATAATGTTTTTGGGGTAGAACACCCATCTTGATAACAGCAAATCTCCCATGACCAATAGAGGTAAAGCCTTCCAAGGTAAGAGATCAGCTCCCCTTCTTTCTTTTCTTTATAGGAGAGAAGGAAATTTTGCTTTAAATAGGTCCAAGGGGTTAAGCCAGATGTTTATGCTTAGATTACTAATAATAATTCATTATCAATATTAAAATGTGTCCTCCAGGTCATAGTCTAATGTTATAGTGTTGGCAATAATGTTGCCAACACCCAAGCCCATTGTGGAGCTTTCTGACATACACCGAATTCCCAGGCTGGGGATTCACAGCACCTCTTTCCCCTTTTTCTCCTATAGAGACATTTTGGAGATACAAAGATTTATACACGAGTGGGCTGGCGATTATGTATCCATTTAGGATTGCACATATTGTCTACAACTATGCAATAGCTCTATACAAGGATATCCTTGGGAAAGGTGCTGACCTTTAAAGTGTTTGTTACCCCAACACTTCATATTCCTGATATGTGCCATGTACTTGTATGAGAATTTTATATGAAGCACACTCTTAAAAATTAGGTATGCAAAGACATGTTTAATGATTCCCGCATAATATTAACTACATGGTAAAAATAGAATAACTAACAATACATAACACCTTGATAATTCATATATATATATATATACACATATTCCGATATAATTGATGTTGTACAGCAATAGGGGTACTATAATGTAGCCCATCAATCTGATTGGTAGTAAACATGGGTAATCTTGAAAGTAATATTTATAATATATAATACTCAGGAATCTCAAACACATTATTGCAATGGTGTAGCATATGACAGTAGCTCTATGCGCTTCATTGGTATTCCCACTTATCAGGAGCAAGTATGAATTGGATGTATCTATAATAAAAAATATAAATGAAGACAACATAATCTAGTAGTTGGCACAGAGGGGAATAGAAGGAAGAGGGAAGACCAATCAATATTCTCAAACACTCTTACCTACGGGTAAATTCAATATATGAGGGATAGTGTCGACATTGGCAGCTGAAGGCACCATGGGAAACAGCATCCCCGGGAGCTGAGGCAGCAACATCCATGGCCTCATGGTGGCACAAACAACAGTGTATAGAACATCTATAAGGGTGTAGTCCCCAATGGGCAATTGTGGTATGGGTAAATACTATGTGAGATTTCCAGAAGATTTCTGTGGAAAAAACAGTGTATAAATATAGAGGACTATACAATTGACAATTGAGGGGAAAGCTACAGCCCATAAGGGCATAAAGTTGTGTCAAAGCGGCTGACTGTTGCTACAAATACCACATGCTGGTGGAGCACTTGTTTCATCCAGCTAGAGACTATATGCACCTTTGTTAGTATGCTTTCTTTTTCCAGTTTAAGGTACTACTTTCCACTGTTCACTGGTTTTCCCTCCTTTTGGTACTCTCCTTTATCACTACCAGCTCTGGAGAGGTATGTTTCTCTTATCATTCAGTGCGTTTACTCTCCACTGGTCTTTTGACACTACTATACTGTATGCCCTTATGGGCTGTACCTTTCCCCTCTGCCAATTGTACAGTCCTCTATATTTACACACACTATATTTCCACAGAAATCTTCTGGAAATCTCACATAGTATTTACCCATACCACAATTGTTCAATGGGGACTACACCCTTATAGATGTCCTATACACTGCTGTTTGTGCCACCGCGTGGCCGTGGATATTGCTGCCTCAACTCCTGGGGATCTTGTTTTCCATGGTGCCTTCAGCTGCCAACACTATCCCTCGTATATTGAATTTACCGGTAGGTAAGAGTGTTTGGGAATATTGATTGGCCCCCCTTCTTCCTTCTATTCCCCTCTGTGCCAATTACTAGATTATTTTGTATTCATTCATATTTTTTATCATAGATACATCCAATTCATACTTGCTCCTGATGAGTGGGAATACCAATGAAACGCATAGAGCTATTGTCATATGCTACACCAGTGCAATAATGTGTTTGAGATTCTGCATTATTATATAGTGGGGCAAAAAAGTATTTAATCAGCAAACCAATTGTGCAAGTTCTTGATTTTTGAAAGAATTTATTTGCAAATTATGGTGGAAAATAAGTATTTGGTCAATATCAAAAGTTCATCTCAATACTTTGTTATATATCCTTTGTTGGCAAAGGCAGAGGTCAAATGTTTTCTGTAAGTCTTCACAAGGTTGTCACACACTGTTGCTGGTATGTTGGCCCATTCCTCCATGCAGATCTCCTCTAGAGCAGTGATGTTTTGGGGCTGTCGTTGGGCAACACGGACTTTCAACTCCCTCCAAAGGTTTTCTATGGGGTTGAGATCTGGAGACTGGCTAGGCCACTCCAGGACCTTGAAATGTTTCTTGCGAAGCCACTTCTTCCTTGCCCAGGTGGTGTGTTTGGGATCATTGTCATGCTGAAAGACCCAGCCACATTTCCTCTTCAATGCCCTTGCTGATGGGAGGAGGTTTGCACTCAAAATCTCACGATACATGTCCTCATTCATTGTTTCATGTACACGGATCAGTCGTCCTGTTCCCTTTGCAGAGAAACAGCCCCAAAGCATGATGTTGCCACCCCCATGCTTCACAGTAGGTATGGGGTTCTTTGGTTGCAACTCAGCATTCTCTCTCCTCCAAACACGACGAGTTGTGCTTCTACCAAACAGTTCTACTTTGGTTTCATCTGACCATATGACATTCTCCCAATTCTCTTCTGGATCATCCAAATGCTCTCTAGCAAACATCAGACGGGCCCGGACATGTACTGGCTTAAGCAGGGTGACACGTCTGGCACTGCAGGATCTGAGTCCCTGGCGGCATAGTGTGTTACTGATGGTAGCCTTTGTTACATTGGTCCCAGCTCTCTGCAGGTCATTCACTAGGTCCCCCCATGTGGTTCTGGGATTTTTGCTCACCGTTCTTGTGATCATTTTGACCCCACGGGGTGAGATCTTGCGTGGAGCCCCAGATCGAGGGAGATTATCAGTGGTCTTGTATGTCTTCCATTTTCTAATTATTGCTCCCACAGTTGATTTCTTCACACCAAGCTGCTTGCCTATTGCAGGTTCAGTCTTCCCAGCCTGGTGCAGGTCTACAATTTTGACAGCTCTTTGGTCTTCACCATAGTGGAGTTTGGAGTGTGACTGTTTGAGGTTGTGGACAGGTGTCTTTTATACTGATAACAAGTTCAAACAGGTGCCATTAATACAGGTAATGAGTGGAGGACAGAGGAGTCTCTTAAAGAAGAAGATACAGGTCTGTGAAAGCCAGAAATCTTGCTTGTTTGTAGGTGACCAAATACCGTATTTATCGGCGTATAACACGCACCCAAAGTTTAGTAGGGAATTTTAAGGAAAAAAACTTTTAGGAGGGAAGTTTAAGGAAAAAACTTACATTTAAATGCCCATCAATGCAGCCTCATCAGTGTACATCTGCAGCCTTGTCCAGTGTCATTGCAGCCTTGTCAGTGTAGCCTTGTCAGTGTAGCCTTGTCAGAGTAACCTTGTCAGTGCAGCGTTGTCATTGCAGTCTTCCAGTTTAAAAATTGCGCCGCAGAGATACAGAGCCAGATGTTCTGTGTATCTTGGCGGCTCTGGGGTCCTCTCGACGGCTCTCGGCGGCTCTCGGGTCCTCTCAGCGGCTCTCGGGTCCTCTCGGCGGCTCTCAGTTCCTCTCGGCGGCTCTCGGGTCCTCTCGGCGGCTCTCGGGTCCTCTCGCAGTCCCAAGCAGAGCCGAGTGTACTCGGCTCGGCTCTGCTCACAGTCACACCCAGTCCCTGTGTTATGTCCATCATAGGGCGTGACTGGGCGTGACTGTGAGCGGAGCCGAGCTGAGTACACTCGGCTATGTATCTCAGCGGCTCGATCCTCCACTCACAATCAGCGGGGAATCGGCGGGGGATCGTCGTATAACACGCACCCACGATTTTCCCCTGATTTTAAGGGGAAAAAAGTGCGTGTTGTACGCCGATAAATACGGTACTTATTTTCCACCATAATTTGCAAATAAATTCTTTAAAAAATCAGACAATGTGATTGTCTGGATTTGTTTCCACATTTTGTCTCTCGTAGTTGAGGTATACCTATGATGACAATTACAGGCCTCTCTCATCTTTTTAAGTGGGAGAACTTGCACAATTGGTGGCTGAATAAATACTTTTTTGCCCCACTGTATATTAATTATAAATAATACCTTCAAGATTACCCATGTTTACTACCAATAAGATTGATGGGATATATTATAGTACCCCTATTGCTGTAAAACATCAATTATATCGGAATATGTGTATATAATATGAATTATCAAGGTGTTATGTATTGTTAGTTATTTTATTTTTACCATGTAGTTAATATTGTGTAGGAATCATTAAACATGTCTTTGCATACCTAATTTTTAGGAGTGTGCTTCATATAAAGTCCCAACCTACCCCCTCTTTTTAATACTAATAGGAATGGAGGCATATGAATCGACCCATACATTGCCTCATACAAAGCCCTAATGTCCCCCCCTTTCTTTTTATATAATACTTGCATGAGAAAGTCTCATGTTCTCTTTGTATTGCTTCCTTTGTGTGAAATCCCTGGCATTCCTGCTAGACTCCTGGCTTTCCTCTTACAAACTGACCACACTAACCAGGAGAACACAGCATGGTCAGTTCTCTAGCTATGCTGGGAACTCTTTGTACTCTCCTCCAATGATCAGACTTGTCCTGAAATGCCCCCGCTGCACAGCTGTTCGCTGGGGAAATCAGTGTTCTGCTGCTTCTCCTCCCCCCAGCTCTTATGCAGCTGAGAACAGAGGGAATGTGATCTTTTATAAAAAAGTGAAAAAAGGTATTTATAATGTTTTGTTTTTTTATATATCTATACAAAAATGTTTTACCTTTTATTCCTATTTTAAATTGAATAGGTTGTTTTACAAGGTGATAGTTTACAATCACTTTAAGAGGAACTTTACCACCATTTTTTGTTTATATGTGGGCTTTCCACATTACCTCTTTATTCGACACTCCGGCCTGTATCTTATACACACAACTGAGGCTATACCCTGTTTTTTAGGGTCACATCCTTGTGCAGCTGTGAGGGGTGGGGTTTTAGTTTATAATTGGCCAATTAATATTTTATCTTGTGGTTTTGGTATTGTTTATGTTTTTTGATACAATAGAATTACATATGTATGGATGTTATGCTTATTTGTCCTTCAAATCCCCCCCACCTATGGATCTTGAGAGAATTATTATTGGAAGAGGGGTTGAGCCTCAGTCAGGTTTTTTTATTTATTTATTTTTTTTAATTAATTTTAGCTCTGGATGAATATTAAATATTGGGCTGATCTCAGTATTTGAACCATCTAGGTCTTAAAAAACAAAACAAAACAAAAACAAACAAAAAAAAAAAAAACAGGATTACAGGATTTTATACTGGTCCTGGAAGCTATTTAATTTATTATCACTTAACATAACTTTATTTAATACTCTTGCAATATGTTTCTCTACATATAAGCCACCTGTAACCAGCAGGTGTTTGTGGTCTGTAGATTAGCATTTGCAGACATCCTGAGGAAACATTAAACTATGTTCCCTATTTGAAAGCAGGGATCACGCACAGGTGTGCATGCCTAGATAACCAGGACCTCTCTGACAAGGTGAACACATGAGGTTTGTTATTAAGCAAATAGTGTTGCTTCAGTAAGTCCAGTTTTATTTTTTATTTTTTTGCCTGTTTTGTCTATTTGTCAGTCAATAATGGAAAGCCAGAGCAGGGTATATATTAAAATAGGGGATGAAATAAACACATTAATGTGCATTAAAACAAAGTTACCGTATTTATCGGCGTATAACACGCGCCAGCGTATAACACGCACCCCAAGTTTAGAGGCAATTTTAAGGAAAAAAACTTTTAGGAGGGTAGTTTAAGGAAAAAAAACTTACATTTACATGCCCATCAATGCAGCCTAATCAGTGCAGCCTTGCCCTAGTGTAGCCTTGCCCCAGTGTCCATTGCAACCTTGTCAGTGCAGCCTTGTCAGTGCAGCCTTCCCCAGTGTCCATTGCAGCCTTGCCCCAGTGCAGCCTTGCCCCAGTGTCCATTGCAGCCTTGTCAGTGCAGCCTTGCCCCCAGTGTCCATTGCAGTCTTGTCCAGATTTAAATATGGTGCCGCCGAGATCGCAGGGACTCGGTGGAGCAGAGGGAGCACCGCCGAGATCGCAGGGACTGGGCGGAGCTAAGATACACATAGCCGAGTGTACTTGGCTCTTCTTGGCTCTGCTTACAGTCAGGCCCAGTCCCGCTATATGATGGACATAACACAGGTCCAATGGCGGGACTGGGTGTGACTGTGAGCGGAGCCAAGAAGAGCCGAGTACACTCGGCTGTTTGTAACGCGGTTAACGAATGTTTTGAAAGACGAGCAACTTTTAAAAAAAATCCTGACACGGTTTGCAAGTATTGTATCGCAAAACGAGCAGGATTCAAGCCAATGGGGTGTGCAGTACCGCATTTAGCCAGAGGTGCGGGGGGCGCCGGTGACACTCGGAACGGTTCGGAGCCGTTCGGAAATACTCTGAACCGCTTGGAAATACTCGGAAACATTCAGAAATACTCTGTACCCGAGTGTCTCCGAGCCTTTCCGAGGGTTTCGGAGTTCAGCTGAGCTGTCTCCGAGTATTTCCGAGGCTCTCCGGCGCTCCCCACCTCTAGCATGCAATAGAAGTCAATGCGGAACGAATTATCTTCGTTTCCATTGACTTCTATGGGGAAACTCACTTTGATATGTGAGTGCTTTGGATAACAAGCATTCCCCTGGAACGGTTTATGCTCGTAATCCAAGGTTCCACTGTAATGCAAAAGTGGGCATAACTTTTATATTAACTTACATAGGTCGTTCCAATTTCAAATGTTGGTAAAGTAACTCTTCCTCTATAGTTTTTTGACTAGCCACCGGCTCCTATGACAACTCTGGCTCCTGGGGTCTGGGACTGATGGCCCCATCCAACGGCCCCTTGGCTTCTATGCTTCTATCCAGCGATGACTAACATATGAGGACATCATCCACCGCATGACTGATAAGTACTGAATTAATGGACTGCTTAAGAGACTTGCCTTTATATTCACCTATTTGTTTGGAGAACATCATTTGATTATGTACAATATACAGACTTTTGCCTTTATTCTATCGAACCAAGGCCTTCTGTCCACTGACTATGCAGTAGCATGCACAATGGAATACATGCAAATATACAATATTCCAAATCTTTGAAGAGCCTGTGTGAGATAGAAAGGTTGACTGCTTCATGTTGCATTGTATACAAGTTCCTGTGAGGGAAGGGTAATACCTTGATGTGAGAGTTTAATCTTCATATACATATGACTTCCTCTGGACCAGGAACTATCTTGATTCACGCTTGTGCGAGGGAGATAAGGAGGTATATATCCGTGTGTGGTTGAGTCCCATATCTGACAATCACCTCCTCTGGAGTGGACCACAGGTGTTTGAAATCTTGGCTTTTTAGCCATTGATTGGATTCTCTGACCCGCTTATCAATCAATCAACATGATTGCACTGTGTACTTACTCCTGAGTGGGATTGATCAATCTTTGTTTTACACTTACCACGATCAGCTATTTTCAAAGAGCCCATACATAGTCATAAAAGGAAGGCAAAATAACTTCTCCCATAACACATTTTCTTAAAGGGACACTTCTGCAAAACAAGGATTACATACACATTATAAAACTCTAATGGGGAATGTGGCGCTGTTCAAAGGTGTATAATAGTAGGGAGTGTGTGGTGATAATATTGTGAGAAAAACCATAAACAAAGCATGTCATGTGTATACCATAAATGACAAACATCACATAGTGTAAAAAATAGAAATAAAAATGCTTTGTAAATAATCATATAAAAGATACATGCACTCAAACAAGTAAATTATCCCAATGTGTAAATGTGCGTAGTGGTGACGTGAATAAGAAAAAATGCAAGAAAAAATGCACAAAAGTATCTATAAGATGCACAAATAGCAGCAATGGTGTAATGAATGATATATGTGATGGTGCTCCAAAATAGTTATAAAACAAGTCCAGATTGTGTGAGTGTCCAAAAAATAAAGTTCTACATAAAAAAAGGAGGAAAACCAGTGAAAAAAGTGTTTTGGCAATCCAAAAAATTATTTTGAAAGTTGTTATTGTGATCGTGGTTTAAAACTCTTCTTCTGGACCCCCTCTTGTGTCCCCACTCACCGGAAGACCCAACCCCTGCAGGGGTAATGGGCAAGTGAAAATAAATCCACTGATGGAATTCGATCGGTGTCCCCTTCTACGGATCCGCGATCCCCTTCCTGTTGTGGGTTGTCACTGCTCCTTTAAAATAGTCCACCAGAGCGTGTCCGTATGTATGGAGAAAGAAGGAGCCTCATAGTGTAAATCCAAACTATATGTTTATTATAGCCAATCAGCTCACATAAAAATAGAATGATTAAAATTAGGTGGAACAATAAAATATGACTAAAAATTGCACTGTTCCGCCGGCTAGAGGAAAGCCGATGGTGGAGACAGTGGCGAGGCAGCGGCGTGCGTTCCACAGCCGAAAACCGGAAGCGAACCAACAATACTATGCAGCGACGTATGCATACCAGGCGTGGTGAAAAATCAAAAGTGCTCATTAAAAAAAATGTTTTTAATTTTGGCGTAGAGTTCCCCTTAACCACTTGAGCCCCGGACCATTATGCTGCCTAAGGACCAGAGGTCTTTTTCCAATTTGGCACTGCGTCGCTTTAACTGCTAATTGCGCGGTCATGCAATGCTGTACCCAAACGAAATTTGCGTCCTTTTCTTCCCACAAATAGAGCTTTCTTTTGATGGTATTTGATCACCTCTGTGGTTTTTATTTTTTGCGCTATAAACGGAAAAAGACCGAAAATTTTGAAAAAAAATGATATTTTCTACTTTTTGTTATAAAAAAAATCCAATAAACTAAATTTTAGTCATACATTTAGGCCAAAATGTATTCGGCCACATGTCTTTGGTAAAAAAAATGTCAATAAGCGTATATTTATTGGTTTGCGCAAAAGTTATAGCGTCTACAAACTAGGGTACATTTTCTGTAATTTACACAGCTTTTAGTTTGTGACTGCCTATGTCATTTCTTGAGGTGCTAAAATGGCAGGGCAGTACAAAACCCCCCCAAATCACCCCATTTTGGAAAGTAGACACCCCAAGGAAATTGCTGAGAGGCATGTTGAACCCATTGAATATTTTTTTTTTTTGTCCCAAGTGATTGAAAAATGACAAAAAAAAAAAAAAAAAAAATATTTACAAAAAGTTGTCACTAAATGATATATTGCTCACACAGGCCATGGGCCTATGTGGAATTGCACCCCAAAATACATTCAGCTGCTTCTCCTGAGTATGGGGATACCACATGTGTGGGACTTTTTGGGAGCCTAGCCGCGTACGGGGCCCCGAAAACCAATCGCTGCCTTCAGGATTTCTAAGAGTGTAAATTTATGATTTCACTCTTCTCTGCCTATCACAGTGTCGGAGGCCATGGAATGCCCAGGTGGCACAAAACCCCCCAAAATGACCCCATTTTGGAAAGTAGACACCCCAAGCTATTTGCTGAGAGGCATGGTGAGTATTTTGCAGCTCTCATTTGTTTTTGAAAATGAAGAAAGACAAGAAAAAACATTTTTTTTTTCTTTTTTCAATTTTCAAAACTTTGTGACAAAAAGTGAGGTCTGCAAAATACTCACTATACCTCTCAGCAAATAGCTTGGGGTGTCTACTTTCCAAAATGGGGTCATTTGGGGGGGTTTTGTGCCACCTGGGCATTCCATGGCCTCCGAAACTGTGATAGGCAGTGAAGAGTGAAATCAAAAATTCACGCCCTTAGAAAGCCTGAAGGCGGTGCTTGGTTTTCGGGGTCCTGTACGCGGCTAGGCTCCCAAAAAGTCTCACACATGTGGTATCCCCGTACTCAGGAGAAGCAGCAGAATGTATTTTGGGGTGTAATTTGACATATTTACATGGCATGTTTGAGCAATATATATATTGCCCAAATGTTTGATGAAATAAAAAAGATGATCTTAGGCGGAGTACATGGATACCAAACATGACATGCTTTAAAATTGCGCACAAACGTGCAGTGGCAACAAAATAAATACATGTTTAAAAGCCTTTAAAAGCCTTTACAGGTTACCACTTTAGATTTACAGAGGAGGTCTACTGGAAAAATTACTGCACTCGATCTGGCCTTCGCGGTGATACCTCACATGCATGGTGCAATTGCTGTTTACGTTTGACAACAGACCGCCGCTTGCGTTCGCCTTAGCGCGAGAGCAGGGGGCGACAGGGGTGCTTTTTTTTTTTTTTTTTTTTCTTAATTATTTTTTTGCTTTTTTAATCTTACTTTTAAACTGTTCCTTTCATATTTTTTTTTTTAATCATTTTTATTGTTATCTCGGGGAATGTAAATATCCCCTATGATAGCAATAGGTAGTGACAGGTACTCTTTTTTGAAAAAATTGGGGTCTATTAGACCCTAGATCTCTCCTCTGCCCTCAAAGCATCTGACCACACCAAGATCGGTGTGATAAAATGCTTCCCCAATTTCCCAATGGCGCTATTTACATCCGGCGAAATCTAAGCCATGAAATGCTCGTAGCTTCCGGTTTCTTAGGCCATAGAGATGTTTGGCGCCACTCTGGTCTCTGATCAGCTCTATGGTCAGCAGGCTGAATCACCGGCTGCATTCTCAGGTTCCCTGTTGAGACAGGAGAGCCAGAGAAAAACACGGAAGACGGTGGGGGGGGGGGCATTCCCTCCCACGGCTTGTAAAAGCAGTCTAGAGGCTAATTAGCCGCTAGGATTGCTTTTACATGAAAGCCGACTGCTGGCTGAAAAGAATGATACCAAGATGATACCTAAACCTGCAGGCATCATTCTGGTATAACCACTCAAAGTCGTGCATGGCGTACCTGAAGACAAAAAAATGGTTAACAATGGTTAACAATAAAGCACAGTAAACAGTAAAGTATAAATAATTACATACCTGAAAAACAAACATGATAAAACATAATAACAATAACAATAACAATAAAACATTGCAGAATAGAATACAGTAAAAAAAAGAGCAGAACAATAGAGAGAGAATAGAGAGAGAGAGAACAATAAAACGACAACTATTTTTTTTTATTTTATATATATTTTTTTTTTTACACTTTTTTTGTAACTAACTTTTCTAACTGTAACCGGTTCCAGGTTCGGGTCTCTCAAAATGCGATGGCATCTTGGGAGACCCTGTGAAAGTGCGCCTAGTCTGTGGAATGCTGTACCCTACGCTAATACGCAACTAGTGCATGGTAGCGTTCAAAACATTCACCAATGCAAAGACCAGGATTGTCAGGACAGGAGGGACAATAATAGCGGGTGTCACGCCTATATCCGCGCTTGCTGCAGACACAACATCTTTTTTGGGGGGTTCGCTGGGTAGGGGTACTCGGGAGGACATAAAAATGCCTCTCATGCAGCCGACTGCATTTGGTTGGGGATGTGAATGGGGGAAGTACGGGCGCTGCAGAAGCGGTGGGTTCCCAATTAGGATTGGCGAATGCAGCAGGAACGGCATTATGGGCACGACGGGCCTGTGTTTGTCTTCTTGGTGGCAGCGGGACACTACTTGTGCTTGCCACCTCACCAGCTTGAACTGCACTTATGGGACTCGCCACGTCACCAAGTGTTACTGCAGTGCTGGTTTGATTACGACCGGGGTGTACTACGCCGCTGGCGCTTGCCAGTTCCCCAAAACGCTACCAAAAAAACTGTTAGCGATCGCAGGTATCAGGCCTGACTCTGCGAACGCTGCAGTTATGCGTTTAGAGTTTTGTAAGTGACAGTGATCGATCGATACTGCACTTGGGTGGGCTGGGCCGGGCCGGGCGGAGGGGCAAAACGCAGGTGCTAGCAGGTATCTGGGCTGATCCCGCTAACACTGCGTTTTTGGGAACCCTAAACTGCTGGGGACGCTAGTATAGATCTGATCGGATCAGATATTGATCCGATCAGATACTATACCACTAAGGGAGGTGTACGGTGCGTGCGTGGGTGTTAGCGGTACTTGCGCTAACCTGACGCTGCCTGGGGCTGGTGCTTGCCAGTTCACCAAAATGCTACCAAAAAAACTGTTAGCGATCGCAGGGATCAGGCCTGACTCTGCGAATGCTGCAGTTATGCGTTTAGTGTTCTGTAAGTGACAGTGATCGATCGATACTGCACTTGGGTGGGCTGGGCCGGGCGGAGGGGCAAAACGCAGGTGCTAGCAGGTATCTGGGCTGATCCCGCTAACACTGCGTTTTTGGGAACCCTAAACTGCTGGGGACGCTAGTATAGATCTGATCGGATCAGATATTGATCCGATCAGATACTATACCACTAAGGGAGGTGTACGGTGCGTGTGTGGGTGTTAGCGGTACTGGCGCTAACCTGACGCTGCCTGGGGCTGGTGCTTGCCAGTTCACCAAAATGCTACCAAAAAAACTGTTAGCGATCACAGGGATCAGGCCTGACTCTGCGAACGCTGCAGTTATGCGGTTAGTGTTTTGTAAGTGTCAGTGATCGATCGATACTGCACTCGGGTGGGCTGGGCTGGGCCGGGCGGAGGCGCAAAACGCAGGTGCTAGCAGGTATCTGGGCTGATCCCGCTAACACTGCGTTTTTGGGAACCCTAAACTGCTGGGGACGCTAGTATAGATCTGATCGGATCAGATATTGATGCGTTCAGATACTATACCACTAAGGGAGGCGTATGCTGCGTGCGTGGGTGTTAGCGGTACTGGCGCTAATCTGACGCTGCCTGGGGCGACGCATATCACCGCCGGGCGATTAGGGGGCTAAACCTTTATTCGGTAATAAACGGCGGGTGCCCTGACACTATAAAAAATAAACAAACTAACCAGCGTCACCCATAACAGTTATACGGTGATCAGTGGTGAAAGGGTTAACTAGGGGGCAATCAAGGGGTTAAAACATTTATTAGGTAGTATATGGGGGTCCCTGTCGCTATAAAACGCTGACGGCGAACCCAAATATTTACCTCACTAACTAGCGTCACCAGCGACACTAATACAGCGATCAGAAAAATGATCGCTTAGTGACACTGGTGACAGGGGGTGATCAAGGGGTTAAAACTTTATTAGGGGGGTAATACTCACTGCCCTAACACTGTAACTGTCACAAACTGACACCATGCAGTAATCAGAAAAAAAAAAAAAAAACTGCTGGTGTCAGTTTGTGACAGGGGGGGGGGGGTGATTGGGGGGGGGATCGGGGGGCAATCGGGGGGGGATCGGGGTGTTTTGTGTGCCTGGCATGTTCTACTGTGTGTTTGTGTTGGTGCAGTCACTCACTTGTCGTCTCTCCTCGGGCCGGAACGGAAACTACCGAGCCGAGGAGAGATGACATCATTTCCTTTGCTGCTGTTTAGCATACAGCAGCAAAGGAGTGTTCCCATTGGCCAGCGGCGATCGCGAGGGGGGGGCCACGAACGGATGGCCTCCCCCTCGTCTCCGATCGCCGGGGGACAAAACGGGACTGCCTCGGGCGGCGGGGGGGGGTCCAATCGGACCCCCCACCCGCGGAAGGCAAATCACGTACCCTGTACGTGATTTTGCCTGTCCGTGCCGCCTTGCCGACGTACATCGGCGTGAGGCGGTCGTCAAGTGGTTAAAATCCATGTCAGACCCAAAGGGCCTGGTATGGATATTGGGGGGGACTCCACGCTGTTTTCTTTTTTTAAATTTTGGCGTGGAGTTCCCCTTACAAATCTATACCAGACTCAAAGGTTTTTTTTCTTAACTCTGTCATAAGGTTCCCCTTAACCACTGCAATGCACTGTATTATATACTCTGCACTGACTGATATATATATATATATATATATATATATATATATATATATATGTGTATATATATATACTAGACTGCCTGCAATGTAGATATAGTCTACCACTGAATGTACTGTATATATATATATATATATATATATATATATATATATATATATATATATATATATATATATATATATAGCGCCCTGCTCCTAATGAGCACACGCGATTTTCTTTTTGAAATTTTAATTTGTTGAAGCTACAGTTTTGGCTCAACTTATTATTGCCTAAATTTATTGGTTTCTGTGCCAGATTGGCTGGACTATGCAGATTTCCATCTAACCATGGGTGGTGCTGTCATCATTGGTGGATCGGGAAATACAGTCTGGTCAAACACATTGACTACTCGTTGCTCAGAAGCTTTTCGGTGGGAGTGGTTCACACATCGGACATTTCTGGGTAGGGGTATTTAAGTCCCAGACGCCATGTGCTAGGGGTTTTTTTTGGATCTATCGGTTGGCTCGTGCGTCCTGACCCCCCGGGCTCGGGGGGGGTGGGTTGCCTCTCCCCACCTCGTGGCCCTCCTGGCCTAGGAGACTACGAATCCTTTAAGTTCTGCCTTGAGCTTGGCAGATATAAGGCCTAGCTGCTAAAGGAAGGATCAGCGTCTTGGTGGCCTATGGGTCGGAATGATGGTCTCTTTGCTGTCAGGCCTGCGGGAAGAAGCAAGGGACTGTAGTGACCAGTGGAGGACTCTTCGGGAGAGGACCGAGCATAAGGCTGGTATCTTGAGAAGAGCCTGGGAACTCAGTCGAAGACGCATCTTGGATTAGTACCACAGTCAGCTTATTCAAGACTGTACGGTCTGTGGCAGAGACCGTTTAGATCATACACAATTTGTTCATCTGTAATCGTAAGGTCTGTGACAGAGGTGTTCGAGCATTGCATCGGCTGCTAGGTCAGTGAGAGGGGCCTATCCAGTGATTGCTGAATCCAGCTTTGAAAGTGTTATTCGCTGGATGTAGAAATTATCTCCGACCGCAACGTTCAAGGTACCTGAATTCCTTTTTCACCCTCTGTCTTTCTATTGCGTGTGATGTTACTGAATAAAACTTGGAAAGAGAAAAAAGGACTAAGTGTTGGAGCCAGTGTTTCAATTGAACGAGTGATGAGTACCCCTAGGATGGACACTGGAAGTAAGGTAACCGTAAGCCCGAAAGAAAATAATTAGCAACTGCTTTGGGGTGAAGAGATTAATGTAATAATCTGATACTTTGATATGCACTGGAGAAAGCCAGAGTGAGAGCTTGCTACCTATATATATATATATATATATATATATATATATATATATATATATAATTTATATATACATACATACATATATATATATATATATACAGTGGGAACGGAAAGTATTCAGACCCCCTTAAATTTTTACTCTATGTTATATTGCAGCCATTTACTAAAATCATTTAAGTTCATTTTTTTTTCCTCATTAATGTACACACAGCACCCCATATTGACAGGAAAACACAGAATTGTTGACATTTTGCAGATTTATTAAAAAAGAAAAACTGAAATATCACATGGTCCTAAGTATTCAGACCCTTTGCTCAGTATTTAGTAGAAGCACCCTTTTGATCTAATACAGCCATGAGTCTTTTTGGGAAAGATGCAACAAGTTTTTTCACACCTGGATTTGGCGATCCTCTGCCATCCCTCCTTGCAGATCCTCTCCAGTTCTGTCAGGTTGGATGGTAAACGTTGGTGGACAGCCATTTTTAGGTCTCTCCAGAGATGCTCAATTGGGTTCAAGTCAGGGCTCTGGCTGGGCCATTCAAGAACAGTCACGGAGTTGTTGTGAAGCCACCCATTCGTTATTTTAGCTGTGTGCTTAGGGTCATTGTCTTGTTGGAAGGTAAACCTTCGGCCCAGTCTGAGGTCCTGAGCACTCTGAAGAAGGTTTTTGTCCAGGATATCCCTGTACTTGGCCGCATTCATCTTTCCCTCGATTGCAACCAGTCGTCCTGTCACTACAGCTGAAAAACACCCCCACGGCATGATGCTGCCACCACCATCCTACACTGTTGGGACTGTATTGGACAGGTTATGAGCAGTGCCTGGTTTTCTCCACACATACTGCTTAGAATTAAGGCCAAAAAGTTCTAGCTTGGTCTCATCAGACCAAAAGAATCTTATTTCTCACCATCTTGGAGTCCTTCAGGTGTTTTTTAGCAAACTCCATGCCGGCTTTCATGTGTCTTGCACTGAGGAGAGGCTTCCATCGGTCCACTCTGCCATAACGCCCCGACTGGTGGAGGGCTGCAGTAATGGTTGACTTTCTACAACTTTCTCCCATCTCCCAACTGCATCTCTGAAGCTCAGCCACAGTGATCTTTGGGTTCTTCTTTACCTCTCTCACCAAGGCTCTTCTCCCCCGATAGCTCAGTTTGGCCGGACGGCCAGCTCTAGGAAGGGTTCTGGTCATCCCATATGTCTTCCATTTAAGGATTATGGAGGCCACTGTGCTCTTAGGAACCTTAAGCGCAGCAGAAATTTTTTGTAACCTTGGCCAGATCTGTGCCTTGCCACAATTCTGTCTCTGAGCTCTTCAGGCAGTTCCTTTGACCTTATGATTCTCATTTGCTCTGACATGCACTGTGAGCTGTAAGGTCTTATATAGACAGTCGTGTGGCTTTCCTAATCAAGTCCAATCAGTATTATTAAACACATCTGGACTCAAATGAAGGTGTAGAACCATCTCAAGGATGATCAGAAGAAATGGACAGCACCTGAGTTAAATATATGAGTGTCACAGCAAAGGGTCTGAATACTTAGGACCATGTGATATTTCAGTTGCATGCAGTTGCAGGTCAGGTGCATGCTTTAGCCAATCAGCAGCCATCAATGCACTGCGATCTTGCAGTGCATTATGAGGCACTCTGCGGTGCTCGAATTTGCAGCGAACGCCTCATTTGTTCGGTTCATTTCCGGACAAACACCCGATGTTCGATTCGAACATCGGACCATCCCTTTGGAGGGGTGCAATGTCCAATGACAGCTGATCACAGGATGTAAACACAAGCCGGTTATCGGCTTTTCTTTCCTCACTCTGACAGCGTGAGGTAAGAAGAAGAAAGCTGATAACCATCTTGTGTTAAAGGGACATCTACAATGATAATCAGGGCACTGATTATCAATGATCTAATTATCATTGTAGTCCCAAAAGTTCCCACCAGTGCTGTCAATCAGGGCCCACCAGTGCCGCCAATCAGTGCCCACCAATGCCGCCAATCAGTGCTCATTAGTGCCACCTATCATTGCTGCCAATCAGTGCCCATCAGTGCCACCTATCAGTGCTCATCAGTGCTGCCTATCAGTGCTACCTCTCAGTGCTGCCCATCAGTGTCACCTATCAGTGCCCATCAGTGCCGCCTATCACTGCCCATCAGTGCCTCATATCAGTGCAAGCCTCATCAGTGCCTCCTCATCAATGCCCACCAGTGCCGCCTCATCAGTGCCCATCAGTGCCACCTATCAGTCCCCATCAGTGCCGCATATCAGTGCAAGCCTCATCAGTGCCCACCAGTGCCGCCTCATCAGTGCCCATTAGTGCCACCTATCAGTGCCCATCAGTGTCACCTAACACTGCCCATCAGTGCAGCCTATCAGTGCACATCAGTGAAGGAGAAAAACTACCTGTTTGCAAAATTTTATAACAAACTATGAAAAAAGATTTTTTTTTTTGTTTTCCAAATATTCTGTATTTTTTCATTTGTTTAACAAAAAAACCCAGTGGTGATTAAATACCACCAAAAGAAAGCTTTATTTGTGTGAAAAAAAATGATAAAAATGTCATATGAGTACAGTGTTGCATGACCGCGCAATTGTCATTTAAAGTGTGACAGCAAAGAAAGCTCAAAATGGGCCTGGGCAGGAAAGGGGTAAAAGTATCCAGTAGGCAAGCGGTAAACTGCAAACATGTACCATTTTAAGAAAAAAAGAAGGTAATTTTGAAATTGAGGGTCCCTTCGTTTGTTAAGAATTCAATGGTGGCACGTTGCTTCTGCTTGGAATTCATTATTTACCTGCAATGAAAAAGAAGGTGAAGAATTACTCTGAAGAAGTAAAGTGCTTAAGAATACCCAATTCCACTCTGTAATCTGGTGATTTGGAAACTATGTGTGGTTACCTCTTTGTGTTCCTATAAAACATTTACTGTAAGTATTATGTTTTTTATTAGGTGGATAATTTATTCAATAGAAACGTATGCGCTTACTCGACAAGGTTGTTCACAAATGATTGCAATGCTTTAGTTTTTCAACACAAAATGTCATGAAGTTTGACTTTATCTGCATTGCATTCTAATAAAAATAACTATATAATTTTTTTTTTTTTTTTTCAGGGCAAAAACTTGGAGAACAATACCGGGTTTATTGAGTCTGTAAATAGAAATCGGAATTAGACAGCAAGTCTAAAGCTCAGAAAATATAATTTCAGTCTTTCAGCGCACAACTATTATAATCATCTGGGATTTGTATTGAACGTAATGGCAATTTTGATAATTATGCCGTTGAAAGAATTCAATCTATTGGTGGGAACGTGTTACGTAAAATCAAACAACTATCAATAGGAAAGTTTTGAATACTATGTCATTAAGACATTACTTACATTTCGGCTCCCAACGTTCTTCAACAATAATCCTTCATAGAGCTAAATCTGGCCTATTGTTCCCATTAAATACACTCATGACTAAAATTAAAACTCCAAGTATAGTTGCCCATTCTATATCCGCCAATTAATTCCTGCAAAAAAATGTTTTTTAAATGGTCAGAACGGTTCAAGAAATGATTTATTAGCTCCCAAACAGCCCATATTTAAAGCTTTTAAACTAGAGATTGTGGAGATATTAGTTATAGTCACATTGGTAAAACAAGTAACAAATTTAATACTAATAAAAATATATTTGTGAGCACATATTAACCACTTCCCGCCCGCCCCATTGCAGAATGACGTCAGCAATGTGGCTCTGTTATCCTGACTGTAAGTCATATGCATAGGCGTGCGCACAGGGTGTGCCGGGTGTGCCCAGGCACACCCTAATCACCCCGTGCACATTAGTGTTATCGCTCTGTGTAGCAGCAGAAACAGGGGAAAGATCTCCCTCTTGCCGGCTCTGCCATAAGAGAAGTGTTTATGCTCTTCTCTTTCACTGTGCCGGCAGGGAGATCAATGTGCCGGGTCATATATATGTAGAAACCCACACACGCATGTGTGTTTGAGCTTAAGGGTGCACACCCTAATGCAATAGGCTGCGCACACCTATGGTCATATGACGTCTAGTAGGATAAGCCGTGATCGCGTGCCCGCGGGGGCGCACAGCACGGCGATCAGCGCTGCTGACACACCACATCTCCAATCGTGGTAAAGAGTCTATGACGTAGGCTCTTTAACACATGATCAGCTGTTTCCAATCACAGCTGATCACAACGTGTAACCAGGAAGTGCCAGTAATCAGCTTTCCTCGGTTTGCGCTGACAGGGAGAGCCGATCGGGGGCTCTTCCATCAGATGGGGGGGCTGATTATCAGCACAGCCCCCATCAGAGGTGCCCACCACAGCTTCTAATCAGTGCCCATCAGATGTCAATCAGTGCCCACCAAAATGCCAGTCAGTACCCACCAAAATGCCAATCAGTG
Source organism: Lithobates septentrionalis (assembly GCA_037952835.1). Lineage (NCBI taxonomy): Eukaryota > Metazoa > Chordata > Amphibia > Anura > Ranidae > Lithobates > Lithobates septentrionalis. The sequence continues at coordinate 802,383 of JBBDGP010001358.1, forward strand.
CCCATCAAAGTGTCAATCAATGCCCATCAGTAACACCTGTCAGTGCCCTTCACAGATGCCAATCAGTACCCATTAGTAATGATTGTCAGTACCTCCTCATCAATGCTGCCCATCAGTGCCACCCATCAGTGCCCATCAGTGCCACCCATCAGTGCTGCCTGTCATGCTCAACAGTGCCGCCTATTAGTGCCCATCAGTGCCACCTATTAGTGCCCATCAGTACCGCCTATCAGTGCCCATCAGTGCTGCATATCAGTGCCCATCAATTCTACATATTAGTGCCTCCTTATTAGTACCCATCAGTGCCACCTTACCAGTGCCAACTCATCAGTGCCCATCAGTGCTGCCTCATCAGTGCCCATCAGTGAAGGAGAAAACACAATTTTATAACAGAAACAAAGAAAAACTATTTTTTTTTTCAAAAATGTTGGTCTTTTTTAGTTTGTTTAGCAAAAAAAAATAAAACCCAGCGGTGATCAAATACCACCAAAAGAAAGCTCTACTTGTAGGAAGAAAATTATAAAAATTTAGTTTGGGTACAGCGTACAATTGTACAATTGTCATTCAAAGTGTGACAGCGCTGAAAGCTGGAAATTGTCCTGGGCAGGAAGGGGGGAAAGTGCCCTGTATTGAAGTGGTTAAAAAAATAATAATTAGGGACGGGCGAATGGTTCGGCTCGAGCATTCGGGCCGAACTTTGGTTGTTCGGACGTTCGGCGAACAATGACCATTATGCGGTGGTCATGGCAAATTCGAAAGCCGCGGAACCCCCCGTTAAAGTCTATGGGACACGAACATGAAAAACCAAAAGTGTTAATTTTAAAAGCTTAGATGCAAGTTATTGTCATAAAAAGTGTTTGGGGACCCGGGTCCTGCCCCAGGGGACATGGATCAATGCAAACATTTTTTTTTTTAAAAACGGCCGTTTTTTCAGGAACAGTGATTTTAATAATGCTTAAAGTGAAACAATAAAAATGAAATATTCCTTTAAATATCATGCCTGGGGGGTGTCTATAGTATGCCTGTAAAGTGGCGAGTGACGCTTCTTCTCGGGGACAGCTGTTATATAGCTGAGGGCGGGGCCACCCGGAGACGTAAACAGGTGACTCTGTCCCCCCAACACCACGTGACATCAGCGGAACATCAGGGTCGTCCGCTTACGTCACCGAGTGGAACCGCTCTCAGCTATATAAAAGCTGTCAACGTGCAGAAGCGTCACTCGGCGGAAGCCTCCCATGGAAGCGGAGCTGTTGCGGCTTTTTTTTTTCTCAGTCTGTTATGTTTCAAATTCTGCTTTATGCATTGACATACCTTCTTAGACTCAGGGGGGTTGATTTACGAAAACTGGAGAGTGTGATTGTGCATCGTAGCCAATCAGCTTCTAACCTCAGCTTGTTCAATTAGGCTTTGACAAAAAAAAACTGGAAGCTAATTGGCTACCATGCACAGCTGCACCAGATCTTGCTCTCCAGTTTAAGGCTCCTTTCACACTGGGGCGGAGGCGTTGTCGGCGGTAAAGCACCGCTATTGTAAGCGGCGCTTTACCGTCGGTATGCCGCCACTAGCGGGCGGTTTTACCCCCTGCTAGCGGCTGAGAAAGGGTTAAAACCCCCGCAAAGCGCCTCTTCAGAGGCGCTTTGCCGGCGGTATAGCCGCGCCGTCCCATTGATTTCAATGCGCAGGAGCGGTGAAGGAGCGGTATACACTCCGCTCCTTCACCGCTCCGAAGATGCTGCTAGCAGGACTTTTTTTACCGTCCTGCCAGCGCATCGCTGCAGTGTGAAAGCCCTCGGGGCTTTCACACTGGAATGAAAGCAGCGGCACTTTCGGGTCGGTTTGCAGGCGCTATTATTAGCGCAATAGCGCCTGCAAACCGCCCCAGTGTGAAAGGACCCTTAGTAAATCAACTCCAGTTTATGTGGACATTATGGTCACCTGCTGACTTAGCATCATCCACAAGCAGCTTAACTCTTCAATAAGACCCAGAAGTTGAATCCAAAGCAATTTTACTTCAGCTAATTGCAATAGATATGTGCACTGCCGAAAAATTAGTTTGTTTTCATTTTCGTTTCATTCGTTTTTTTGGGGGGGCTTTTTTGGTTTTTCTAGTTATTCATTATGATCGAAATTCATAAATTCGAAAATTCTAAAATCCAGAAATTTGAAAATTCCAAAATGTGAAAATCCGGAAATTTGAAAATGTGGAAATTTGAAAATTCATAATTTCAAAAATCTGGAAATTCGAAAATAAGAAAGAAAATTCGAAAATTCTAAATAATAGCTAACTAATAATAACTTACTATTAAATTATAGGTATTGGAATTTCCTTTAAAATTTGGCTGTTAGTCAACGTAATGCATACAAATTTATTCGAAGTTACGAATTATCCGAAATAACAAATGCCGCATCTAAACAAATGGAATGGAAGAAATGAATAATTAATAATAATAAAAAGGTTTTATTATTATTATTATTATTATTGTTATTTATTATTAATTTGTTACGTTCCATTCGTTTAGATATGGCTATCGTTATTTCGGATAATTCGTAACTTCGGATAAATTTGAATTTGTTACGTTAACTAACAGCCAAATTTTAAAGGAAATTCCAATACCTATAATTCAATAGTTAGTAATAGTTAACTTATTATTAGTTAGTTATTATTTTCAGATTTTTGAATTTTCAGGTTTTCGAATGCTCTTTTTTCCGTTTTTATCTTTGGAATTTCATTCTTTTGAATTTTCGTTCTTATTTTTTTGGATTTCCAAATTTTCAAATTTACGAATATTCGGAAAAATTCCTTAAACGGGTTTTCGTTAATTCGGATATTTCCGAATTAACAAATTTTTTAAACAAATTCGGAACAAATCTAATTGCACATGTCTAAATTGCACCACAGGGGATGTTTTACCAGTCTTTTGAAGTGTAAAACATCCTTGTTACAGCAATAGGCATATGACAGGTATTCTGATGCTATAAGACCCCAAATCTCTCCTCTGCCCTTAAAAGCATTCAAAACACAGAGATTTCAAATGATTTAGATTTTTTTTAAATGGGGCTGTTGACATCCGGGTAAACTGAAAGTGATGTCAGGTCATCGGTTCCAGGTTACCAAAGTGGAGTGCAGATTAAAGCTGATCTAGGCTTTGTTCGGCTTTCTAAGTAGCTGGCGCACGCGGCGGCTGGTCACTTGGGTCTCCCAATGGTACGCGAGAGCCTGAGCAACCTGCGGAAGGTGGCGGGAAGGGAGGAACATCCCCTCCTGCTTCTTTTACAAGACAGCCAATCGCCGGCTCTAAAAAAAAGGGTGCCGGGGGTGTGGTTTCTGCGGCTGCAGGCACCATCCTGATACAATCACTTGAAGGCTAGCGATGTATGCTGGTCCGGAAGTGGATATGGAGGTTTTCTATTTAATTATTATTATTTTATATATTATTTTATATTAATATATTATTATTATTATTTATTTTTTCTATTAGTTGAACGAGATGTATTTATTTCTTTCTTCAATTTGAATATGTATCTATGTAACAACCAATCAGATTTGCACTCACCTTTTCGAACTAGCGCTAGAGTAATGAACGCCTTCCTGTCCAAGCTTTAGATGTGCTGTCAATCAGCATGATGTGGTCATTTTCTATTCACTGGCAAAACCTCATTTTATAGAATGTTGTGCAGCGCATGCTGGTTTCACATTTTCCAAAAAAAAAAAAAAAAAAATCAATTTTATTTTGATAAATGGCACGCTTGTCAAATGCCGCTTTGAGTTTCTCAAATGTTTGAAAAAGCATTTTCTTTGACCAAAGGCTCAGTGTTTTCTGGATTAATGGTCCAGGGGAGATAATAGCCAACATTAAGTTTAATTCTCAAAGGATTCATTGGCTTTTATGTGCCATGGTCCCCATGGAATGTCTTTTCTAGATGCTAAAAGATGGATGCAACACTGATATACTTAAATGCCAGTAATGTATTTTTGTAGCACAAATGAAAACGTTGATATAACAAAGCAAGCGCGTAGCATTTTGGTAAACAAAGCATTTATAACAATCAACCGTGTTAGCAAATGTCACTGTATTAATTAATAAAAATAAATATCCATTTTCTTATTTAATGAAGTTGTGCAAAGTGCAAAGACAATGTAACAACCTATAGCATTTAGGTTCTTATACATGGGTGTGCCCAGCCTATTACATTAGGGTGTGCACCCCAGAGCACAAACACACATGCATGTATATCAGCAGAGCAGTGGTGCCAGTAGAGCAGAGATCGGCGTCAGTAGTTTTCATTTGTATTATTTTTTACAATTTTATTTTTTTCATAATTTTTTACAATATATATTTTTTTTTTACTATTTTTTTTAAGGAGCCCCGTTGAGGGGGTTTGGTGAAATATCAAGGGTCTGAACAGACCTCTGATATCTTGCTTCTGAGACAGAGGAAGGGAGTGAGGACAGAGCTACCACAGTCCCTTTCTCTCCAAACTCAGCTGCACTGGACAGTGAATGAATGGGAAGTTCTCTGTGCTGAGTGGCTTCCTGTTCATTCATAAACTGAAGCATAGTAAACATAGTTACTATGCTCCAGTTAAGAATGAACACAGGAGTGAACAGTACAGATCACTTACTGTGTTCTTTCAGAAAAGAAAGGTAAATGCCAGTAAAATCAATATTTTCTGGCTCCTTCCCCCGCTCTCTATCCTGAAACATCCACCGCAGCAGCTGACGGGTGAGGAGAGGAGGGAAGCTGGCAGCACTGCAGGGGGGAGACAGGGGGGCGGCAGGAAGCAGGGGAAACCGGCACTGCACAGGGTAATTAGGGTGTGCCTAGGCAAACACGTAACACCCTGTGCCCACGCCTATGCTCTTATATCAGCTTAGTGCAATCAGAGTAAAGTGCGCTGATTTTTCATTGGCTGATATGAATTTTCACATTTAAAGCCCAACTCCAGGAAACGTAAAAATTATCCTTCCGATGAGGCTGCACCCACACTACAAGGGTTATTTGCTCAATTAGGTCTAAAGGCCATAGAAAAGAAGATCCTTAGTCCTCCATGCTGTAAGACAGTGTCTTCTCCTCCATGCTTTTGGCTAAGATCCTGACATCATCAGGATCAATGAGGGTTCCTTAGCCTTGCACAGGTTGTGATGATGCCGAGGGACAGTCCACCACTGGAGCATCTGCAGGGGGAGCGAAGGATCAGGTAAGTTAAAGTGCTTCTCCTCTACCCTAGACTAAATGAGCAGTTAAACCCTACAATATGGATGCAGCCACACTGTAAGGGGTCATTTTAAGGTTTCCAGGGGTGGACTTTTAAAAGAAAGATTTACTATCTTAGAGGGAACATTTATTAATGTTACTTGTGTCTAAGCTTTACACTGAAAGATTTAACTTTTGTCTTGAATTCCTGAAAAACAGCAGTGCACTTCCTGATATCCAAGTGTGCCTAGGCACTCCTGTGCCTGCAAACCTGCAGTGGCTTTGAAGTGTGCTCAGACCCTTGTAGGCAAAACTGCAGATTTGAATGAGCGGTGTGCGGCCCTCATAAACAAGTCTAATAATGCCCTCACAAAGGACAAAAGCCCAAAGACTGTAAGCAGAAGCAGGAAATGTGCCACTGTTATTTGCCATAAGCGGGAAGCTGAGAATCTGATCAGTTCAAATAGAAAACGCCGAGTTGAGTCAGATAATAGGAAAGCAAGACCTATGGTCTCCAGGAGACACACATGGAGTGATATACTTAAAGTGGTGTTCCGGCCGAAATTATACTTTTTAGAATAAAAATACCCCTATAATACACAAGCTTAATGTATTCTAGTAAAGTTAGTCTGTAAACTAAGGTCTGTTTTGTTAGTTTATAGCAGTAGTTTGCTATTTTATAAACTTACAGCAGGCCATGGCCATCTTAAGTGTGGGCATCTGAAGCCAGACTGTATTTCTTCCTGGATCTCATCCTTGCAGATCTCGCACTAAGTGCAGCACAAGCAGTGTGATAGGTTTCAGGTCAGATTTCTATAGCAATGGCAGTGTCAGAGGAAGTTCCTGCCCCTTCCCAGAAGGCATTGCAAACAGGAAATGATGCGATGGGCCACGGCCAGGGAGGAGGAAGTGAAAAATGAATACAGCAGATATACAGTAAGTGCTGAGAAAAAAAATTAAAAAATATCCAATTCGTTTACAGTGCACAGTTTAGTGAGGGATGCTGAAGAGTTGTAAAAGTGGGTGGAACTCCACTTTAAGGTGGGGGTCCCTAAAGAGGAAATAGATGGGATTCCTACACCAGCTTTGTTTTAGAGGTGGAAGCAAGTGGTTGGGGATGATAGATTCAGTCACAATAAGTGTTTTTGTTGTCAAAGAATGGGTCATTTTGCGTGAGAGTGCCACGCTGTGAAGACACAAGGCAAAAGTGGGCACCCTTCAATGGTTTTGCAGTTCGAAATGGGCAGATAGAGAAATGTGAGCAGTGAGCTATGGTTTTTGGCACAGATGGAATGAACATATAATCTGCTTTGTCTCCTACTCTTTGAAGGTACTGAACATTGAGAGGTGAAGGAGGCAGAACAGATGACCAGGCCAGATGGGATGAGGCAGAGGAGATGAGAACCTGAGAAAGATGCAGATGATTTCCTGATGGTGGCTGAATTGGAGTGGACTTTCATCTGAGCATTCCCTTATGACCAGGACAAGTTACTTTCATCATCTAGAAACCTGCTCAAAGTAATGTTGCAGCTTTCCAGAGACAAAAGTCTGATCGCCCAAAACATATGGGGGTCGAAAAGGGAATTTTTTCCTCCCATTTAGAGTGTAAAGGTTTATTTCACCCTTTCCTGGACAAAGGTTGTAAAGCTGCTGAGAATGCTAAGTTTCCGTTTTTCACATTTCATGCTATAAAATCAAGATGTGGAATGTGTTGCCATGGCTATTTGTTGTGATTTTATAGCAGTAATATGGAGTTAGATTTTAAGACCATGTGCTAAAGGTATCAATACACTACAGAGGTCTAACCTTACTTGGCTTTTACTGCAAGGACCTTTTTTTTTTTAAATCAGATCATTTTTATTGAAAACAAACACAAAAAGCGACAACTTTTCCATTCCATTATACGGATGAGATGCTATATTCTGTGAGGACATATAAATATCACTGTCACATGACCAAACGGTCTAATATGCTATGTATGAAATAAACGGATCATCACATTCAAAAAATAAAAATATTCTTGTATGATAAACCTATTGTGGTTATGATTTCCTGGTTTCATTTATCACATGTGTCCTCTATAGGTCTCATGTCTTTCCTTCTCTTCTGCTCCCGGTCTTATCAGGGCCGGCCAGCAGAACAGGGTAAAATCGTCCCCTAACAAGCGAGGACCTTTAATAGACACCAAGCACAACACACTCTCCAACAGCAGCTGCTCCAGGGCTTAGTAAATGAGCAGAAGCTCTGCTGACTGTCGTCATCCAATCGTGTGCAAGCAAAAATTGTGTTTTTTTTTTTATTTTCCTTGCTTGTGATTGGGTATTCTTTGCAAAGTGAAGCTTTAGCTCATTTACTAATCTCTGGAGCAACTGCAAAGTGCACGGTTTATTTGCCTTAAAGTGGAGTTCCACACACTTTTACAACTCTTCAGCATCCCTCACTAAACTGTGCACTGTGAACGAATTGGATATTTTTTTATATTTTTTTCCCAGCACCTACTGTATATCTGATGTATTCATTTTTCACTTCCTCCTCCCTGGCCGCGGCCCATCGCATCATTTCCTGTTTGCAATGCCTTCTGGGAAGGGGCGGCAACTTCCTCTGACACTGCCGTTGCTATGGAAACCTGACCTGAAACCTATTACACTGCTTGTGCTGCACCGAGCATGTGCGAGATCTGTAAGGATGAAATCCAGAAAGAAATACAGTCTGGCTTCAGATGCCCACACTTAAGATGGCCACGGCCTGCTGTAAGTTTATAAAATAACAAACTACTGCTATAAACTAACAAAACAGACCTTAGTTTACAGACTAACTTTACTAGAATACATTAAGCTTGTGTATTATAGGGGTATTTTTATTTAAAAAGTATAATTTCGGCCGGAACACCACTTTAAATAAATCAACCCCCAAAACTACAAACTTCTTGTGCACACTTCTCTGGACAGCTTGAATTGAACTAGATTGAATTGTTTTGTTTTGCACACATATAGTTACATAGTAGGCGAGGTTGAAAAAAGACACAAGTCCATCAAGTCCAACCTATGTGTGTGATTATGTGTCAGTATTACATTGTATATCCCTGTATGTTGCGTTCATTTAGGTGCTTATCTAATAGTTTCTTGAAACTATCGATGCTCCCCGCTGAGACCACCGCCTGTGGAAGGGAATTCCACATCCTTGCCACTTTAACAGTAAAGAACCCTCTACCACTTGACGACCGCCTCACGCCGATGTACGTCGGCAAGGCGGCACGGACAGGCAAAATCACGTACATGGTATGTGATTTGCCTTCCGCGGGTGGGGGGTCCGATCGGACCCTCCCCGCCGCCCGAGGCGGTCCCGTTTTGTCCCCCGGCGATCGGAGACGAGGGGGAGGCCATCCGTTCGTGGCCCCCCCCTCGCGATCGCCGCCGGCCAATGGGAACACTCCTTTGCTGCTGTATGCTAAACAGCAGCAAAGGAAATGATGTCATCTCCCCTCGGGTCGGTAGTTTCCGTTCCGGCCCGAGGAGAGACGACAAGTGAGTGACTGCACCAACACACACACACACAGTAGAACATGCCAGGCACACATTACACCCCGATCCCCCCCCGATCGCCCCCCCGATCCCCCCCCCAATCACCCCCCCCCCCCCTGTCACAAACTGACACCAGCAGTTTTTTTTTTTTTTTTCTGATTACTGCTAGGTGTCAGTTTGTGACAGTTACTGTGTTAGCACAGTTACTGTTACCCCCCTGTAGGTCTAGGGTACCCCCCTAACCCCCCCTAATAAAGTTTTAACCCCTTGATCACCCCCTGTCACCAGTGTCACTAAGCAATCATTTTTCTGATCGCTGTATTAGTGTCGCTGGTGACGCTAGTTAGTGAGGTAAATATTTGGGTTCGCCGTCAGCGTTTTATAGCGTCAGGGACCCCATATACTACTTAATAAATGTTTTAACCCCTTGATTGCCCCCTAGTTAACCCTTTCACCACTGATCACCGTATAACTGTTACGGGTGACGCTGGTTAGTTTGTTTATTTTTTATAGTGTCAGGGCACCCGCCGTTTATTACCGAATAAAGGTTTAGCCCCCTAATCGCCCGGCGGTGATATGCGTCGCCCCAGGCAGCGTCAGATTAGCGCCAGTACCGCTAACACCCACGCACGCAGCATGCGCCTCCCTTAGTGGTATAGTATCTGAACGCATCAATATCTGATCCGATCAGATCTATACTAGCGTCCCCAGCAGTTTAGGGTTCCCAAAAACGCAGTGTTAGCGGGATCAGCCCAGATACCTGCTAGCACCTGCGTTTTGCGCCTCCGCCCGGCCCAGCCCACCCAAGTGCAGTATCGATCGATCACTGACACTTACAAAACACTAAACGCATAACTGCAGCGTTCGCAGAGTCAGGCCTGATCCCTGCGATCGCTAACAGTTTTTTTGGTAGCATTTTGGTGAACTGGCAAGCACCAGCCCCAGGCAGCGTCAGGTTAGCGCCAGTACCGCTAACACCCACGCACGCACCGTACACCTCCCTTAGTGGTATAGTATCTGATCGGATCAATATCTGATCCGATCAGATCTATACTAGCGTCCCCAGCAGTTTAGGGTTCCCAAAAACGCAGTGTTAGCGGGATCAGCCCAGATACCTGCTAGCACCTGCGTTTTGCCCCTCCGCCCGGCCCAGCTCACCCAAGTGCAGTATCGATCGATCACTGTCACTTACAGAACACTAAACGCATAACTGCAGCGTTCACAGAGTCAGGCCTGATCCCTGCGATCGCTAACAGTTTTTTTGGTAGCGTTTTGGTGAACTGGCAAGCACCAGCCCCAGGCAGCGTCAGGTTAGCGCCAGTACCGCTAACACCCACGCACGCAGCGTACACCTCCCTTAGTGGTATAGTATCTGAACGGATCAATATCTGATCCGATCAGATCTATACTAGCGTCCCCAGCAGTTTAGGGTTCCCAAAAACGCAGTGTTAGCGGGATCAGCCCAGATACCTGCTAGCACCTGCGTTTTGCGCCTCCGCCCGGCCCAGCCCACCCAAGTGCAGTATCGATCGATCACTGACACTTACAAAACACTAAACGCATAACTGCAGCGTTCGCAGAGTCAGGCCTGATCCCTGCGATCGCTAACAGTTTTTTTGGTAGCATTTTGGTGAACTGGCAAGCACCAGCCCCAGGCAGCGTCAGGTTAGCGCCAGTACCGCTAACACCCACGCACGCACCGTACACCTCCCTTAGTGGTATAGTATCTGATCGGATCAATATCTGATCCGATCAGATCTATACTAGCGTCCCCAGCAGTTTAGGGTTCCCAAAAATGCAGTGTTAGCGGGATCAGCCCAGATACCTGCTAGCACCTGCGTTTTGCCCCTCCGCCCGGCCCAGCTCACCCAAGTGCAGTATCGATCGATCACTGTCACTTACAGAACACTAAACGCGTAACTGCAGCGTTCACAGAGTCAGGCCTGATCCCTGCGATCGCTAACAGTTTTTTTGGTAGCATTTTGGTGAACTGGCAAGCACCAGCCCCAGGCAGCGTCAGGTTAGCGCCAGTACCGCTAACACCCACGCACGCAGCGTACACCTCCCTTAGTGGTATAGTATCTGAACGGATCAATATCTGATCCGATCAGATCTATACTAGCGTCCCCAGCAGTTTAGGGTTCCCAAAAACGCAGTGTTAGCGGGATCAGCCCAGATACCTGCTAGCACCTGCGTTTTGCGCCTCCGCCTGGCCCAGCCCACCCAAGTGCAGTATCGATCGATCACTGACACTTACAAAACACTAAACGCATAACTGCAGCGTTCGCAGAGTCAGGCCTGATCCCTGCGATCGCTAACAGTTTTTTTGGTAGCATTTTGGTGAAATGGCAAGCACCAGCCCCAGGCAGCGTCAGGTTAGCGCCAGTACCGCTAACACCCACGCACGCACCGTACACCTCCCTTAGTGGTATAGTATCTGATCGGATCAATATCTGATCCGATCAGATCTATACTAGCGTCCCCAGCAGTTTAGGGTTCCCAAAAACGCAGTGTTAGCGGGATCAGCCCAGATACCTGCTAGCACCTGCGTTTTGCCCCTCCGCCCGGCCCAGCTCACCCAAGTGCAGTATCGATCGATCACTGTCACTTACAGAACACTAAACGCATAACTGCAGCGTTCACAGAGTCAGGCCTGATCCCTGCGATCGCTAACAGTTTTTTTGGTAGCGTTTTGGTGAACTGGCAAGCACCAGCCCCAGGCAGCGTCAGGTTAGCGCCAGTACCGCTAACACCCACGCACGCAGCGTACACCTCCCTTAGTGGTATAGTATCTGAACGGATCAATATCTGATCCGATCAGATCTATACTAGCGTCCCCAGCAGTTTAGGGTTCCCAAAAACGCAGTGTTAGCGGGATCAGCCCAGATACCTGCTAGCACCTGCGTTTTGCCCCTCCGCCCGGCCCGGCCCAGCCCACCCAAGTGCAGTATCGATCGATCACTGTCACTTACAAAACTCTAAACGCATAACTGCAGCGTTCGCAGAGTCAGGCCTGATCCCTGCGATCGCTAACAGTTTTTTTGGTAGCGTTTTGGGGAACTGGCAAGCGCCAGCGGCGTAGTACACCCCGGTCGTAGCCAAACCAGCACTGCAGTAACACTTGGTGACGTGGCGAGTCCCATAAGTGCAGTTCAAGCTGGTGAGGTGGCAAGCACAAGTATTGTCCCGCTGACACCAAAAAGACAAACACAGGCCCGTCGTGCCCATAATGCCCTTCCTGCTGCATTCGCCAATCCTAATTGGGAACCCACCGCTTCTGCAGCGCCCGTACTTCCCCCATTCACATCCCCAACCAAATGCAGTCGGCTGCATGAGAGGCATTTTTATGTCCTCCCGAGTACCCCTACCCAGCGAACCCCCCAAAAAAGATGTTGTGTCTGCAGCAAGCGCGGATATAGGCGTGACACCCGCTATTATTGTCCCTCCTGTCCTGACAATCCTGGTCTTTGCATTGGTGAATGTTTTGAACGCTACCATGCACTAGTTGAGTATTAGCGTAGGGTACAGCACTGCACAGACTAGGCACACTTTCACAGGGTCTCCCAAGATGCCATCGCATTTTGAGAGACCCGAACCTGGAACCGGTTACAGTTATAAAAGTTAGTTACAAAAAAAGTGTAAAAAAAAAAAATATATAAAATAAAAAAAAATAGTTGTCGTTTTATTGTTCTCTCTCTCTCTATTCTCTCTCTATTGTTCTGCTCTTTTTTTTACTGTATTCTATTCTGCAATGTTTTATTGTTATTGTTATTGTTATTATGTTTTATCATGTTTGTTTTTCAGGTATGTAATTATTTATACTTTACTGTTTACTGTGCTTTATTGTTAACCATTGTTAACCATTTTTTTGTCTTCAGGTACGCCATGCACGACTTTGAGTGGTTATACCAGAATGATGCCTGCAGGTTTAGGTATCATCTTGGTATCATTCTTTTCAGCCAGCGGTCGGCTTTCATGTAAAAGCAATCCTAGCAGCTAATTAGCCTCTAGACTGCTTTTACAAGCCGTGGGAGGGAATGCCCCCCCCCCACCGTCTTCCGTGTTTTTCTCTGGCTCTCCTGTCTCAACAGGGAACCTGAGAATGCAGCCGGTGATTCAGCCTGCTGACCATAGAGCTGATCAGAGACCAGAGTGGCTCCAAACATCTCTATGGCCTAAGAAACCGGAAGCTACGAGCATTTCATGGCTTAGATTTCGCCGGATGTAAATAGCGCCATTGGGAAATTGGGGAAGCATTTTATCACACCGATCTTGGTGTGGTCAGATGCTTTGAGGGCAGAGGAGAGATCTAGGGTCTAATAGACCCCAATTTTTTCAAAAAAGAGTACCTGTCACTACCTATTGCTATCATAGGGGATATTTACATTCCCCGAGATAACAATAAAAATGATTAAAAAAAAAAAATATGAAAGGAACAGTTTAAAAGTAAGATTAAAAAAGCAAAAAAATAATAAAGAAAAAAAAAAAAAAAAAAAAAAAAGCACCCCTGTCGCCCCCTGCTCTCGCGCTAAGGCAAACGCAAGCGGCGGTCTGTCGTCAAACGTAAACAGCAATTGCACCATGCATGTGAGGTATCACCGCGAAGGCCAGATCGAGTGCAGTAATTTTTCCAGTAGACCTCCTCTGTAAATCTAAAGTGGTAACCTGTAAAGGCTTTTAAATGCTTTTAAACATGTATTTATTTTGTTGCCACTGCACGTTTGTGCGCAATTTTAAAGCATGTCATGTTTGGTATCCATGTACTCCGCCTAAGATCATCTTTTTTATTTCATCAAACATTTGGGCAATATAGTGTGTTTTAGTGCATTAAAATTTAAAAAAGTGTGTTTTTTCCCCAAAAAATGCGTTTGAAAAATCGCTGCGCAATTACTGTGTGAAAAAAAAAAATGAAACACCCACCATTTTAATCTGTAGGGCATTTGCTTTAAAAAATATATAATGTTTGGGGGTTCAAAGTAATTTTTTTGCAAAAAAAAATAACTTTTTCATGTAAACAATAAGTGTCAGAAAGGGCTTTGTCTTCAAGTGGTTAGAAGAGTGGGTGATGTGTGACATAAGCTTCTAAATGTTGTGCATAAAATGCCAGGACAGTTCAAAACCCCCCTAAATGACCCCATTTTGGAAAGTAGACACCCCAAGCTATTTGCTGAGAGTCATGTCGAGTCCATGGAATATTTTATATTGCGACACAAGTTGCGGGAAAGAGACAAATTTTTTTTTTTTTTTTTGCACAAAGTTGTCACTAAATGATATATTGCTCAAACATGCCATGGAAATATGTGAAATTACACCCCAAAATACATTCTGCTGCTTCTCCTGAGTACGGGGATACCACATGTGTGAGACTTTTTGGGAGCCTAGCCGCGTACAGGACCCCGAAAACCAAGCACCGCCTTCAGGCTTTCTAAGGGCGTGAATTTTTGATTTCACTCTTCACTGCCTATCACAGTTTCGGAGGCCATGGAATGCCCAGGTGGCACAAAACCCCCCCAAATGACCCCATTTTGGAAAGTAGACACCCCAAGCTATTTGCTGAGAGGTATAGTGAGTATTTTGCAGACCTCACTTTTTGTCACAAAGTTTTGAAAATTGAAAAAAGAAAAAAAAATGTTTTTTCTTGTCTTTCTTCATTTTCAAAAACAAATGAGAGCTGCAAAATACTCACCATGCCTCTCAGCAAATAGCTTGGGGTGTCTACTTTCCAAAATGGGGTCATTTGGGGGGGGGGGTTGTGCCACCTGGGCATTCCATGGCCTCCGAACCTGTGATAGGCAGTAAAGAGTGAAATCAAAAATTTTCACCCTTAGAAATCCTGAAGGCAGTGATTGGTTTTCGGGGTCCCGTACGCGGCTAGGCTCCCAAAAAGTCCCACACATGTGGTATCCCCATACTCAGGAGAAGCAGCTAAATGTATTTTGGGGTGCAATTCCACATATGCCCATGGCCTGTGTGAGCAATATATCATTTAGTGACAACTTTATGAAAAAAAAAAAAAAAAAAAGTGTCACTTTCCCGCAACTTGTGTCAAAATATAAAATATTCCATGGACTCAATATGCCTCTCAGCAAATAGCTTGGGGTGTCTACTTTCCAAAATGGGGTCATTTTGGGGGGTTTTGTGCCACCTGGGCATTCCATGGCCTCCGAACCTGTGATAGGCAGAGAAGAGTGAAATCATAAATTTACACTCTTAGAAATCCTGAAGGCGGTGATTGGTTTTCGGGGCCCCGTACGCGGCTAGGCTCCCAAAAGGTCCCACACATGTGGTATCCCCATACTCAGGAGAAGCAGCTGAATGTATTTTGGGGTGCAATTCCACATAGGCCCATGGCCTGTGTGAGCAATATATCATTTAGTGACAACTTTTTGTAAATATTTTTTTTTTTTTTTTTTTTGTCATTTTTCAATCACTTGGGACAAAAAAAATAAATATTCAATGGGTTCAACATGCCTCTCAGCAATTTCCTTGGGGTGTCTACTTTCAAAAATGGGGTCATTTGGGGGGGGTTTGTACTGCCCTGCCATTTTAGCACCTCAAGAAATGACATAGGCAGTCATAAACTAAAAGCTGTGTAAATTACAGAAAATGTACCCTAGTTTGTAGACGCTATAACTTTTGCGCAAACCAATAAATATACGCTTATTGACATTTTTTTTACCAAAGACATGTGGCCGAATACATTTTGGCCTAAATGTATGACTAAAATTTAGTTTATTGGATTTTTTTTATAACAAAAAGTAGAAAATATCATTTTTTTTCAAAATTTTCGGTCTTTTTCCGTTTATAGCGCAAAAAATAAAAACCGCAGAGGTGATCAAATACCATCAAAAGAAAGCTCTATTTGTGGGAAGAAAAGGACGCAAATTTCGTTTGGGTACAGCATTGCATGACCGCGCAATTAGCAGTTAAAGCGACGCAGTGCCAAATTGGAAAAAGACCTCTGGTCCTTAGGCAGCATAATGGTCCGGGGCTCAAGTGGTTAAGGTTAAACCTCTTTTCTTCTAATTTTAATGAGTGGCCACGAGTCTTGTTAAACTCTCTTCTGCGAAAAAGCTTTATTTCTATTGTAGGGTCACCAGTACGGTATTTGTATATTGAAATCAAATCCCCTCTCAAGCGTCTCTTCTCCAGAGAGAATAAGTTCAGTGCTCGCAACCTTTCCTCATAACTAAGATCCTCCAGACCCTTTATTAGCTTTGTTGCCCTTCGTTGTACTCGCTCTATTTCCAGTACATCCTTCCTGAGGACTGGTGCCCAGAACTGGACAGCATACTCTAGGTGCGGCCGGACCAGAGTCTTGTATAGTGGGAGAATGATCGTTTTATCTCTGGAGTTGATCCCCTTTTTAATGCCAATATTCTGTTTGCTTTGTTAGCAGCAGATTGGCATTGCATGCCATTGCTGAGCCTATCATCTACTAGGACCCCTGGGTCCTTTTTCATCCTAGATTCCCCCAGAGGTTCTCCCCCCAGTGTATAGATTGCATTCATATTTTTGCCACCCAAATGCATTATTTTGCATTTGGGTTGCAAATGCGCATAAAAGTAGCTGCTCTTAAAAAGGTAGAAATGTTTCATTAAAATTGTATTATTTTTGCACAGATTTTTTTTGCACAGTTAGTGATATTAAGATAGTTTAGCACTGCCTCATGTATTTAAAAAATGATACCTCAGTCTTGATGGTCAGTGGTAGTAAAAAAATTACATAGCGCCTGTGGTCAGTAGGAAGAGGAATAGTGCCCCATCATTGGTGTCAGTGGAAAGAATAGTGCCCCATCATTGGTGTCAGTGGAAGGGATAGCGTTCCATCATTTATATTAGTGGGAGGAATAGTGTCCATCATTCATGCCAATGGAAGATATAGTGTTCTGTCATTTGTATTAATGGGAGGGATAGTGCCTCATTGTTGGAGTCAGTGAAAGTAATAGTGGCCAAAATTGGTGTCAATGGAAGAAATAGTTCCTCATCATTGGTGTCACTGGAAGGAATAGTGTCCCATCATTGGTGTCAGTGGAAGGCATAGTGTTCCATTGTTTATAGTAATGGAAGGAATATTGCCCCTTTGTGCAAATCAATAGAAGGAATAGTGTCCATTATTAGTGTCAGTTGAGGGAATGGTGTTCCATCATTTATATTAGTGGGAGGAATAGTTCCCCATTGTTAGAATCAGTGAAAGGAATAGTTGCCATTGTTGGTGTCAAGGGCTGAATAAAGGCAAGCAAAGGGCTGCATTTTGCAGACCACTGTTCTAGAACAAGCTATACTGCAACTGCTGGGCAGGTCAATAATCTGGCTATACTGGATCATAATTCTGACTGCACAGAATTAAAAATCCTCTGGCAGGTAAAATAGCTGCCATTACATGTATTTCATTTGTGTATTTAGCTATTTTCCTAGGGTTCTGTATTTACCATCACGATCCAACAGGGCTGATATGAAAAGCATAAATCTTACTAAATAAATCAAAGTATTACTAAATATAATTTCTCTCAAATGGTCAGTAGCATAAAGAAACTTCAGTTTTAGAAGAACTAGTTATTTTCCTGTACAATAAATTAAGTTGTGTCTTCATTCGGTTACCCGTACAGATATATGCGCATATACAGTGCATCCGGAAAGTAATCGCAGCACTTCACACATTTTGGTATGTTTACAGCCTTATTCTAAAATTGATTAAATTCATTATTTTCCTAAAAATTCTACAAACAATACCCCATAATGACAACATGAAAGAAGTTTGTTTGAAATCTTTGCAAATTTATTAATAAAAAAAAAAAAAACAAAAGAAATAAAAACTTATGTACATAAGTATTCACAGCTTTTGCTCAATTTTGTTGAAGCCCCTTTGGCACCAATTACAGCCTCAAGTCTTTTTGAGTATGATGCTACAAGCTTGGCACACCTATTTTTGGGCAGTTTCTTCCATTCTTCTTTGCAGGACCTCTCTAACTCCATCAGGTTGGATGGGGAGCGTCAGTGCACAGCCATTTTCAGATCTCCCCAGAAATGTTCAATTGGGTTCAAGTCTGGACTCTGGCTGGGCCACTCAAGGATGTTCACAGAGTTGTCCTATAGCCACTCCTTTGTTATCTGGGCTGTGTGCTCAGGGTCGTTGTCCTGTTGGAAGATGAACCTTCACCTCAGTCTGAGGTCCAGAGCGCTCTGGAGCAAGTTTTCATTAAGGATGTCTCTGTACATTGCTGCATTCATCTTTCCTTCAATCCTGATTAGTCTCCCAGTTCCTGCCACTGAAAAACATCCCCACAGCATGATGCTGCCACCACCATACTTCTCTGAAGGGACGGTATTGGCCAGGTGTGGAGCGGTGCCTGGTTTCCTCCAGACATGATGCTACCCATTCAGGTCAAACAATCTTTGTTTCATCAGACCACATAATTTTTTTTCTCATGGTCTGAGAGTCCTTCATGTGCCTTTTGGAAACTCCAAGCAGGCTGCCATGTGCCTTTTACTGGGGAGTCAATTGCGTCTGGACACACTACCATATGGGCCTGATTGGTGGAGTGCTGCAGAGATGGTTGTTCTTCTGGAAGGCTCTCTTCTATCCACAATAAAATTCTGTAGCTCTGTCAGAGTGACCATCGGGTTCTTGATCACCTCCCTGACTAAGGCCCTTCTCCCCCGATCGCTCAGTTTGGCCGGACGGCCTGCTCTAGGAGAGTCCTGGTGGTTCCAAACTTCTTCCATTTACAGATGATGGAGACCACTGTGCTCATTGGGACCTTCAATGCTTCAGAAATGTTTCTATACCCTTCCCTAGATCTGTGTCTTGATACAATTCTGTCTCGGAGATCTACAGACAATTCCTTGGACTTCATGACTTGGTTTGTGCTCTAAAAAGCACTTTTAACTGTTGGACCTTATATAGACAGGTGTGTGCCTTTCCAAATCATGTTCAACTGAATTTACCACAGGTGGACTCCAATCAATTTGTAGAAACACCTCAAGGATGATCAGTGGAAACAGGATGCACCTGAGTTCAATTTTAAGTGTCATGGCAAAGGCTGAGAATACTTATGTACATGGCATTTTTTAGTTTTTATTTTTAATAAATTTGCAAAGATTTCAAAAAAATTTCTTTCACGTTCTCATTATGGGGTATTGTTTGTAGAATTGTAAGGAAAATAATGAATTGAATACATTTTGGAATAAGGCTGTAACATAACAAAATTGGGAAAAAGTGAAGTGTTGGGAATATTTTCCGGATGCACCGTATCTAAATTTTAATATATGTGCAGTTGCATTAGTTTGCTGGAACGTTCACACCTAAGCACACGTTGCAATGTAGGTGCGAATGGGCACTGGTAGTTTCATTTTAGAGCCCAATAAACGCAGCATGTAGAGGTGAACCAAAATAGGATGGGATTTCTGCTTAAAATACATTTTTTCATGCAGTAAAATACCTGTGTTGTACCGCAGTGTGAGTAGGCTGTGCATATTTAGGAATGGACCCTTACAGAACCAGCAAGCTGCACAGTGCTAGGTTTACAACTACAGCCACTCAGGATGTAAGCAATGCATAATTGTCAGTTTCCCTCACACCTGCCTTTCTGCTGGGATATGTTACCGCACATACTGTACATTAAGACCTTGAGTTTCTTTTTCCTAAGCTTTAGTTCCAGACCATTTTTTTTTAATTTTTAGAGTTGCTTTGGTTCTGCAAACTATACCATTTAGCATTTGTAGTCTACCCCAATATTTAATTTTTTTCAAGACAGAAAAATATTTAATTTGGTAGCATATTTGGATCAATGTAGTTGTATTTTCTTGGTTTTCATTGGAAAAAAATAGTAAAAGAACTAGAAAAAAGAATTAATTTTCCTGTAATGTTTCCCATGCAATGTTTAAGTAGTTTGTGTTCCCCCATATATTTAACCAAAAATGTAATTAACAAATATAATGATTAAAATGATATCACATTAGCGTTGCTATTAAGTAGAGGGGGTTTTGGTAGATCATAAGCTCAAAAATAACATACAATGCCAAGCTGCGGTTTCCAAAGCGAGCAAAGTCCTTTCTTGTATTAAGAGAGGTATAAACTCCAGAGGGAGAGATATCATTTTGCCCCCCTGTGCAAATCATTAGTAAGACCTCATCTGGAATATGCAGTTCAGTTTTGGGCACCAGTTCTCAAAAAGGATATCGGAGAACTGGAGAAAGTGCAGAGAAGGGCAACCAAACTGATAAGAGGCATGGAGGAGCTCAGCTATGAGGAAAGATTACAGGAACTGAATTTATTTACTCTTGAGAAGAGGAGATTAAGGGGGGATATGCAGTGGTGTATTTAGGTTTTGTGCTGCCCTAGGCCTGACTAAACTCATGCACCCCCCTAATTTAAATACAGGCCCACCCCTTTCTGTCGAGGCCACACCCCTTCCTGTTTAAGACCCACCCTATCATCTGTAAACCACACCCCTTCCTCTTTAGGCTTATTTGGCACCTTTCAGGTTGGAGGGGGGGACAGGTACCTGTTTTTGACAGGCACCCTTCCCCACTCCCGGGAGACTGCTCTGCCCCCTCTGAAGTTTGACCCCCCTCCTCCTTCCTCCACTAGGTTATTCAGAAAGTGCAACGCGCTTCGCACTTCTGCAGTAGGGAACTGGCCGGTTTCCCTTACCATGAATGATGGTGGCAAAACCAGAGAGCCAATCCGAAAATCGGCTGAGGTGTCGAAATCGCGGGATGGGGGCGGAACTCCTCTTTAATGAGTTTGCATTGATTTCAGCATTGATGGAGCACTTTATTGCAATATCATGAACTGCATATTAATGCACTTTCACTAAATGTGGACAGTTTAATGGTTTTGCATTGATTTTAGCATGCATGAAACACTTTGCACATGCCAGTGGCGGCTGGTGCTCAAAATTTTGGGGGGGCGCAAACAAACTAAAAAATTCAGAAAAAAAGACATCAATTGCAGCCTCACTGTGCCCCATCAAACGCAGCCACTGTTCCATCAAACGCAGTCACTGTGCCATCAAATGCAGCCACTGTGTCATCAAACGCAGCCACTGTGTCATCAAACGCAGCCACTGTGCCATCAAATGCAGCCACTGTTCCATCAAACGCAGCCACTGTGCCATCAAATGTAGCCGCTATTCCATCAGACGCAGCCACTGTTCCATCAAACGCAGCCACTGTTCCATCAAACGCAGCCACTGTGCCATCAAACGCAGCCACTGTGCCATCAAACGCAGCCACTGTGCCATCAAACGCAGCCACTGTGCCATCAAATGCAGCCACTGTTCCATCAAACGCAGCCTCTGTATCATCAAACGCAGCCACTGTATCATCAAACGCAGCCACTGTGCCATCAAATGCAGCCACTGTGCCATCAAATGCAGCCACTGTGCCATCAAACGCAGCCACTGTGCCCATCAATTGTAGCCACTGTGCCCATCAATTGTAGCCACTGTGCCATCAAACGCTGCCACTGTGCCCATCAAACGCAGCCACTGTGCCCTCAAACGCTGCCACTGTGCCCTTAAACTCTGCCACTGTGCCCATCAAATGCTTCCACTGTGCCCTCAAATGCTGCCACTATGCCCATCAAATGCAGCCACTGTGCCCTCAAACACAGCCACTGTGCCCTCCACTGTGCCCTCAAATGCAGCCACTGTGCCGATCAAATGCTGCCACTTTGCCCATCAATTGTAGCCATTGTGCCATCAAATGTCACCATTGCACCCATCAAATGCTGCTACTGTGCCTATAACACTGATATGTCAAAGATGGAAATACTGCACTGTCTAGTAAGCCATTCTACTGTAATGTAGTATGGTGAATAGTGGGTCCTGCTGTAGCTTAAATGTGAGATATACACAATATAGCAATTCTAAAATGGTAAGCTGCGCTGAGTGAGACTAATACATATGGTAACATATATTTACATATGCTCAATGTCCATATCAGATGGGTGATGTAATCACTCCCAATCTGATGGTAAGAAACACTACAATATGTTGTTCCAAAATGTGACCATATAGAGTAAGACAATTGAACACAAGTATTAAAGTTTGATACAAACAAAAAAAACACACAGTATAAGTCAAGGCTGAGAGTCCTGTGGGAAAATCCACACCCAAAAAAAGTTCTTGAAAAGCAGGTTCCACAATCAAGTGGTATTCCCAATTAAATAGAATATCCTCAGTTCACGGATAATTGGTGACTTAAAGCGAAAAAAAACCCCCAAGAAGTAGTGATGAGTTTGGCATAGAAAGATTCCTCCACCTGAGAAACAACTGCCGCTTACCAGCTGTATTGATCTCTTTTTAGGGAGATCACATCCGCCTGTGGCTTATACCCCAGCCCGGGTCTCTATGTGACCACAAACAACGCAAGGTCCCTGAAGGAACGGGCTGAAATCGAGACCCGGGCAGCTCGAATACTTTTATGACACGCTTTTTACTCTTGAAGACATTGTAAGTGCAATCTAATTTTTAATTTCATTAAATGTATGTTGAATTACACTATGGAAGCCTTCTTTTTTAACATGGGGAACTGCTGACCGTGGGCTACTGCAAGGATAACTCCAGCAGAGGAGAGGGGATATCTGGGTGACTAGCCCTGGGGATATGATCAACATGTATAAATATATAAGGGGTTCATATAGTGAACTTGGTGTTGAGTTATTCACTTTACGGTCATCACAGAGGACAAGGGAGCACTCTTTATGTCTAGAAGAAAAGAGATTTCATCTCCAAATACGGAAAGGTTTCTTCACAGAAAGAGCTGTGAAAATGTGGAATAGACTCCTACCAGAGGTGGTTATGGCCAGCTCAGTAGATTGCTTTAAGAAAGGCCTGGATTCTTTCCTAAATATACATAATATAACTGGGTACTAACATTTATAGGTAAAGTTGATCCAGGGAAAATCAGATTGCCTCTCTGGGATCAGGAAGGAATTTTATCCCTTGCTGGAGCAAATTGGATTATGCTTTGCTGGCGTTTTTTGCCTTCCTCTGGATCAACTGTGGGTATAGGATTGGGTATATGTGATTGTATGATATTTTTTATTTTATTTATTTATTTATTTATTTATTATTTATGGTTGAACTAGATGGACTTGTGTCTTTTTTCAACCTGACTAACTATGTAACTATGTAACGTAGAGCAAAGGTAAAGTTCAAAGTGAACACGTGTTTTACTTTGTGAGAGCTTTATTCCTCTTTTGACACTACATTGTGAAACATAAAAGATGTTTTGAGAAAATTGTTAGCACAATATTAAAGTGGGACTAAACGCATCAATTTAACAGTTTAAAAAAACAGCTACATTCCTGGCATGTCGGGAATAGGGATGAGCTTCGAGCTCGAGTCGAACTCATGTTCGACTCGAACATCGGCTATTCGCCAGTTCGCCGAACAGCAAACAATTTGGGGTGTTCGCGGCAAATTCGAATGCTGCGGAACACCCTTTAAAAGTCTATGGGAGAAATCAAAAGTGCTAATTTTAAAAGCTTATATTCATGGTATTGTCATAAAAGTGTTTGGGGACCTGGGTCCTGCCCCAGGGGACATGGATCAATGCAAAAAAAAGTTTTAAAAACGGACGTTTTTTTGGGAGCAGTGATTTTAATAATGCTTTAAGTCAAACAATAAAAGTGTAATATTCCTTTAAATTTTGTACCTGGGGGGTGTCTATAGTATTAATAGCCGCGAGTAGTTTTAAATGACTTTTTTTCCTTTGAAATGTCATTTTGCTGTCAGACTGTTCTAAACACGGGAAACATGCACCCCTTTACAGGCATAATATAGACACCCCCCAGGTACGAAATTTAAAGGGATATTATACTTTTATTGTTTGACTTTAAGCATTATTAACCACTTGCGCCCCGGACCATTATGCTGCCTAAGGACCAGAGGTCTTTTTCCAATTTGGCACTGCGTCGCTTTAACTGCTAATTGCGCGGTCATGCAATGCTGTACCCAAACGAAATTTGCGTCCTTTTCTTCCCACAAATAGAGCTTTCTTTTGATGGTATTTGATCACCTCTGCGGTTTTTATTTTTTGCGCTATAAACGGAAAAAGACCGAAAATTTTTTAAAAAAATGATATTTTCTAATTTTTGTTATAAAAAAAATCCAATAAACTAAATTTTAGTCATACATTTAGGCCAAAATGAATTCGGCCACATGTCTTTGGTAAAAAAAATGTCAATAAGCGTATATTTATTGGTTTGCGCAAAAGTTATAGCGTCTACAAACTAGGGTACATTTTCTGTAATTTACACAGCTTTTAGTTTATGACTGCCTATGTCATTTCTTGAGGTGCTAAAATGGCAGGGCAGTACAAAACCCCCCCAAATGACCCCATTTTGGAAAGTAGACACCCCAAGGAAATTGCTGAGAGGCATGTTGAACCCATTGAATATTTATTTTTTTTGTCCCAAGTGATTGAAAAATGCCAAAAAAAACAAATATTTGCAAAAAGTTGTCACTAAATGATATATTGCTCACACAGGCCATGGGCCTATGTGGAATTGCACCCCAAAATACATTCAGCTGCTTCTCCTGAGTATGGGGATACCACATGTGTGGGACCTTTTGGGAGCCTAGCCACGTACGGGGCCCCGAAAACCAATCACCGCCTTCAGGATTTCTAAGGGTGTAAATTTTTGATTTCACTCTTCACTGCCTATCACAGTTTCGGAGGCCATGGAATGCCCAGGTGGCACAAAACCCCCCAAAATGACCCCATTTTGGAAAGTAGACACCCCAAGCTATTTGCTGAGAGGCATGGTGAGTATTTTGCAGCTCTCATTTGTTTTTGAAAATGAAGAAAGACAAGAAAAAACATTTTTTTTTTCTTTTTTCAATTTTCAAAACTTTGTGACAAAAAGTGAGGTCTGCAAAATACTCACTATACCTCTCAGCAAATAGCTTGGGGTGTCTACTTTCCAAAATGGGGTCATTTGGGGGGTTTTGTGCCACCTGGGCATTCCATGGCCTCCGAAACTGTGATAGGCAGTGAAGAGTGAAATCAAAAATTCACGCCCTTAGAAAGCCTGAAGGCGGTGCTTGGTTTTCGGGGTCCCGTACGCGGCTAGGCTCCCAAAAAGTCTCACACATGTGGTATCCCCGTACTCAGGAGCAACAGAATGTATTTTGGGGTGTAATTTCACATATTTCCATGGCATGTTTGAGCAATATATCATTTAGTGACAACTTTGTGCAAAAAAAAAAAAAAAATTGTCTCTTTCCCGCAACTTGTGTCGCAATATAAAATATTCCATGGACTCGACATGCCTCTCAGCAAATAGCTTGGGGTGTCTACTTTCCAAAATGGGGTCATTTGGGGGGGGGTTAGAACTGTCCTGGCATTTTATGCACAACATTTAGAAGCTTATGTCACACATCACCCACTCTTCTAACCACTTGAAGACAAAGCCCTTTCTGACACTTATTGTTTACATGAAAAAGTTATTTTTTTTTGCAAAAAAATTACTTTGAACCCCCAAACATTATATATTTTTTTAAAGCAAATGCCCTACAGATTAAAATGGTGGGTGTTTCATTTTTTTTTTTTCACACAGTAATTGCGCAGCGATTTTTCAAACGCATTTTTTGGGGAAAAAACACACTTTTTTAAATTTTAATGCACTAAAACACACTATATTGCCAAAATGTTTGATGAAATAAAAAAGATGATCTTAGGCCGAGTACATGGATACCAAACATGACATGCTTTAAAATTGCGCACAAACGTGCAGTGGCAACAAAATAAATACATGTTTAAAAGCCTTTAAAAGCCTTTACAGGTTACCACTTTAGATTTACAGAGGAGGTCTACTGGAAAAATTACTGCACTCGATCTGGCCTTCGCGGTGATACCTCACATGCATGGTGCAATTGCTGTTTACGTTTGACGACAGACCGCCGCTTGCGTTCGCCTTAGCGCGAGAGCAGGGGGCGACAGGGGTGCTTTTTTTTTTTCTTTATTATTTTTTTGCTTTTTTAATCTTACTTTTAAACTGTTCCTTTCATATTTTTTTTTTTAATCATTTTTATTGTTATCTCGGGGAATGTAAATATCCCCTATGATAGCAATAGGTAGTGACAGGTACTCTTTTTTGAAAAAATTGGGGTCTATTAGACCCTAGATCTCTCCTCTGCCCTCAAAGCATCTGACCACACCAAGATCGGTGTGATAAAATGCTTCCCCAATTTCCCAATGGCGCTATTTACATCCGGCGAAAAGTCATGAAATGCTCGTAGCTTCCGGTTTCTTAGGCCATAGAGATGTTTGGAGCCACTCTGGTCTCTGATCAGCTCTATGGTCAGCTGGCTGAATCACCGGCTGCATTCTCAGGTTCCCTGTTGAGACAGGAGAGCCAGAGAAAAACACGAAAGACGGTGGGGGGGGGCATTCCCTGCCACGGCTTGTAAAAGCAGTCTAGAGGCTAATTAGCCGCTAGGATTGCTTTTACATGAAAGCCGACCGCTGGCTGAAAAGAATGATACCAAGATGATACCTAAACCTGCAGGCATCGTTCTGGTATAACCACTCAAAGTCGTGAATGGCGTACCTGAAGTGAAAAAAATGGTTAACAATGGTTAACAATAAAGCACAGTAAACAGTAAAGTATAAATAATTACATACCTGAAAAACAAACATGATAAAACATAATAACAATAACAATAAAACATTGCAGAATAGAATACAGTAAAAAAGAGCAGAACAATAGAGAGAATAGAGAGAGAGAGAACAATAAAACGACAACTATTTTTTTTTATTTTATATATTTTTCTTTTTTTTACACTTTTTTTGTAACTAACTTTTCTAACTGTAACCGGTTCCAGGTTCGGGTCTCTCAAAATGCGATGGCATCTTGGGAGACCCTGTGAAAGTGTGCCTAGTATGTGCAATGCTGTACCCTACGCTAATACTCAACTAGTGAATGGTAGCGTTCAAAACATTCACCAATGCAAAGACCAGGATTGTCAGGACAGGAGGGACAATAATAGCGGGTGTCACGCCTATATCTGCACTTGCTGCAAACACAACATCTTTTTTGGGGGGTTCGCTGGGTAGGGGTACTCGGGAGGACATAAAAATGCCTCTCATGCAGCCGACTGCATTTGGTTGGGGATGTGAATGGGGGAAGTACGGGCGCTGCAGAAGCGGTGGGTTCCCAATTAGGATTGGCGAATGCAGCAGGAAGGGCATTATGGGCAC
Source organism: Lithobates septentrionalis (assembly GCA_037952835.1). Lineage (NCBI taxonomy): Eukaryota > Metazoa > Chordata > Amphibia > Anura > Ranidae > Lithobates > Lithobates septentrionalis. The sequence continues at coordinate 829,314 of JBBDGP010001358.1, forward strand.
GACGGGCCTGTGTTTGTCTTCTTGGTGGCAGCGGGACACTACTTGTGCTTGCCACCTCACCAGCTTGAACTGCACTTATGGGACTCGCCACGTCACCAAGTGTTACTGCAGTGCTGGTTTGGCTACGACCGGGGTGTACTACGCCGCTGGTGCTTGCCAGTTCCCCAAAACGCTACCAAAAAAACTGTTAGCGATCGCAGGGATCAGGCCTGACTCTGCGAACGCTGCAGTTATGCGTTTAGAGTTTTGTAAGTGACAGTGATTGATCGATACTGCACTTGGGTGGGCTGGGCCGGGCCGGGCGGAGGGGCAAAACGCAGGTGCTAGCAGGTATCTGGGCTGATCCCGCTAACACTGCGTTTTTGGGAACCCTAAACTGCTGGTGACACTAGTATAGATCTGATCAGATCAGATATTGATCCGATCAGATACTATACCACTAAGGGAGGTGTACGGTGCGTGCGTGGGTGTTAGCGGTACTGGCGCTAACCTGACGCTGCCTGGGGCTGGTGCTTGCTTGCCAGTTCACCAAAATGCTACCAAAAAAACTGTTAGCAATCGCAGGGATCAGGCCTGACTCTGCGAACGCTGCAGTTATGCGTTTAGTGTTTTGTAAGTGACAGTGATCGATCGATACTGCACTTGGGTGGGCTGGGCGGAGGCACAAAACGCAGGTGCTAGCGGGTATCTGGGCTGATCCCGCTAACACTGCGTTTTTGGGAACCCTAAACTGCTGGGGACGCTAGTATAGATCTGATCGGATCAGATATTGATCCGATCAGATACTATACCACTAAGGGAGGCGCATGCTGCGTGCGTGGGTGTTAGCGGTACTGGCGCTAATCTGACGCTGCCTGGGGCGACGCATATCACCGCCGGGCGATAAGGGGGCTAAACCTTTATTCGGTAATAAACGGCGGGTGCCCTGACACTATAAAAAATAAACAAACGAACCAGCGTCAACCGTAACGGTTATACGGTGATCAGTGGTGAAAGGGTTAACTAGGGGGCAATCAAGGGGTTAAAACATTTATTAGATAGTATATGGGGGTCCCTGACGCTATAAAACGCTGACGGCGAACCTAAATATTTACCTCACTAACTAGCGTCACCAGCGACACTAATACAGCGATCAGAAAAATGATCGCTTAGTGACACTGGTGACGGGGGGTGATCAAGGGGTTAAAACTTTATTAGGGGGGGTTAGGGGGGTACCCTAGACCTACAGGGGGGTAACAGTAACTGTGCTAACACAGTAACTGTCACAAACTGACACCTAGCAGTAATCAGAAAAAAAAAAAAAACTGCTGGTGTCAGTTTGTGACAGGGGGGGGGGGTGATCGGGGGGGGGGATCGGGGGCGATCGGGGGGGGGGGGGGATCGGGGTGTAATGTGTGCCTGGCATGTTCTACTGTGTGTGTGTGTGTTGGTGCACTCACATACCTGTCTTCTCTCCTCGGGCCGGAACGGAAACTACCGACCCGAGGGGAGATGACATCACTTCCTTTGCTGCTGTTTAGCATACAGCAGCAAAGGAGTGTTCCCATTGGCCGGCAGCGATCGCGAGGGGGGGGGGCCACGAATGGATGGCCTCCCCCTCGTCTCCGATCGCCGGGGAACAAAACGGGACCGCCTACATGTACGTGATTTTGCCTGCCCGTGCCGCCTTGCCGACGTACATCGGCGTGAGGCGGTCCTTAAGTGGTTAAAATCACTGCTCCCGAAAAAAACGGCCGTTTTTGAAACTTTTTTTTGCATTGATCCATGTCCCCTGGGGCAGGACCCAGGTCCCCAAACACTATTTATGACAATAACTTGCATATAAGCCTTTAAAATTAGCACTTTTGATTATTCATGTTCGTGTCCCATAGACTTTAACGGTGTTCGCAAAATTTTTTTGCCTGTTCGCAAGTTCTGGTGCGAACCGAACAGGGGGGTGTTCGGCTCATCCCTAGTCGGGAATATAACTGTCACATTTGCTTGTACTGTCAGCCAAACAAATCATCAAATGGCTGGTGTCATAACTGATCACATGTGCAGCACTATGGCAGTTGCAGATCAAACAGAGGCCAAGATGGCAACTTCCTTGGCTGAAAGGAATAGGAGGTTTTAGTTCCGCTTTAAATGTGTGAGAGCACAAATTAGCACAACAGTCAGATCAGGCCCTACCTGGTCCTATGTGCTATATAAATTCTGTGTAAGTTTTCAATAAAGTGAGTTCCAGTTTGCATCTAAGCTATTGCCAGCTAGTTTTAGATGCTCAGCTATAATATCTGCTTCTTGGCTCCAGACTGGAAGAAGCTATATATCTTGATGGAGGCACTCAAGCTGGGTGTGGGACAGTTCCGTCACATCCTGTGAGGGGAATTTTTTTTTAATTTTATGGAGATAGATAGATAGATAGATAGATAGATAGATAGATAGATAGATAGATAGATAGATAGATAGATAGATAGATAGATAGATAGATAGATTTACTATGTCTGTATTTAATTTTTTACGCTTGGTAATGGGGTTCTGAATATGGTGAGACTAGATCCAGATCCCTTATGAAGCTGTGTAGCAGCAGATCACTTCTAATAGTGATCTATTGCTGGTTTTAATCAGCCAGCAGTAGATCACTATAACAATAATCTATAGTTGCAGGCCTCTGTACTCAGAGGAAGTGATGTGACGTCACTCATGGGGGTAGATTTACTAAAGGCAAATAGACTGTGCTTTGCACTCTGCAAGAGCAGTTGCTCCAGAGTTTAGTGAATGAGCATAAGCTCTGCTGACTTCTATCATCCAATTATGTGCAAACAAAAATGCTGTCTTTTTAATTTTCCTTGCACGTGATTGGGTATTCTTTACAAAGTGAAAATTTACCTCATTTACTAAGCTCTGGAGCAACTGCACTTGCAAAGTACACAGTCTATTTGCCTTTAGTAAATCAACCTCATGACGTCACCTCCCTTTGAATATGGAAGCATTAGGTTAACAGATCTGCTACATGCACCCCTATGGAACACTGTGCAGTAAGATTAAAGTCTACACTATAATTCATCCCAAAGGTGTTCTATCGGGTTGAGGTCAGGACTCTGTGCAGTCCCAGTCAAGTTCCTGCACCCCAAACTCACTCATCTATGTCTTTATGGACCTTGCTTTGTGCACTGGTGCTCAGTCATGTTGAAACAGGAAGGGGCCATCCCCAAACTGTTCCCACAAATTTGGGAGCATGAAATTGTCCAAAATGTCTTGGTATGCTGACGCCTTAAGAGTTCCCTTCAATGGAGCTAAGGGACCAAGCCCAACCCCTGAGAAACAACCCCACACCATAATCCCTCCTCCACCATATGTTTTGGACCAGTGCACAAAGCAACGTCCATAAAGACATGGACGAGCGGGTTTGGGGTGCAGGAACTGGACTAGCCTGCACAAAGTCCTGACCTCAACCCGATAGAACACCTTTGGGACGAATTATAGTGTAGACCGCGAGCCAGGCCTTCTCATCCAACCTCATAAATGTGCTTCTGGAAGAATGGTCAAACATTCCCATAGACACACTCCTAAACCTTGTGGACAGCTTTCCCAGAAGAGTTGAAGCTTTTATAGCTGCAAAGGGTGGGCCAACTCAATATTTAACCTTACGGACTAAGACTGGGATGCCATTAAAGTTCATGTGCGTTTAAAGACAGGCGTCTCAATACCTTTGGTAAAATAGTGTACCTCCCAACATTTTGAAATGGGAATGAAGGACACCTATTAGCAAACGTATGTAGGCATAGGACACACCCCCTGCCATGCCCCTTTAAAGGAGCATTAAACAAAAAAATTATTAGTTAAACCCACAAGTGCTTTTTTTATTTTTTTCCACTACTAATCCTTTATACTGGCATTTGAAATTTACAAATGCTGCAATTTAGAAATTGGATGAAAGGTTTAGCACTGGGAAACACTATATAAATCAGACCAAAATGAGGGACAAATGAGGAGGAAAGAGAGACTGAGGGACTTTGTTCCAAATCAGGGATAGTCCCTTGAAATCAGGGACAGTCCCTCGAAATCAGGGAAAGTCCCTCAAAATCAGGGAAAGTCCCTCAAAATCAGGGAAAGTCCCTCGAAATCAGGGACAGTTGGGTGCTATGCTTTAATGCAAAACACATAAACATGCAAAATACTGGTGAGCAGGAGAGGGAGGAGTCTAGTAATGGTGCTGGCTAGGTGCACGCCGTAGGAGCTCTTGGTCTCCAATCCCCTCTAATGGAGCAGTATTAAGCCTCCCATATCTTAGCCTGGCCTAGACCTGGCTCAAACCCTCACCCTATGTTACACCTCTGCCTGATCTGATGTGATCCGGTGTGAGTGGGTGTCCTACCGTGGACAGTGGACTGAAGAGGCAGCTCCTTCCCATTGGTCTCGTTCGGAAGGTCTCGCCCCTTCCTGCTGGGACGCGCATTGCTGCGTGGAGACGGAGGAGGTCAGAGAGTGCCTGGGAAAAGTGTGGAGACAGGGCCAAAGTGAAATTGAGGTGCCCCCCCTTCATTTGGGGCGCTGCATGCACTGATTATGGACATCCGGCGGGACTCAGAGGTAACCAGAGAAAGCTAGAGGAGGCAGAGGCACTCGGGCACTCGGTTACTCGGGGACAGTCGGCGGAAATTGGGGGAGATCAGAAATAGCCAAATAGAGCAGAGTGGAAGCCTATGAGACCTGAAAGTAGAGAGAGCACTACACGGATACCCTGCGGGACAGAAATGTGGTCCCCCCACTTCACTGATGAAAGCCAGAAGAAACTCGGGAGGAAGAAGAAGATAAGCAAATAAAAAATTAAAACCTTTTGTATCCAGAAATCTTGGGACAAAAAAAAAATATATATATAAAAGAAAATATACAGAAGAAATTGGGAGTGGTGAGTACATCTTGTATATCTTGTCTCTTTCATATACTGCATGCGTTTTTTGTGTACGTATCTTGAGAATATTGCATGGTCTGTGGGTTCAGCTGCCGTGAAGGTTATCCGTGAAGGTCTGATTACTAGGAGGAATTGGACAAAGACGATATAAAAGTACTGAGACTCCAAGAGACTGTAGGCTTATGGTGACTGTTGGTAAAAGGTAGATGGCGGAGACAGTTGAGATTCACCAACCCACCAATATATCTTATTTGGTCCTTGTATCGCCATATCCCTGGATACATTTTATTAAAATACAGGGCCCCAAAGAAAAAAGGAAATAGATAAAAGGGAAAATATGAGGGGGAAGTCGGCAAAAGGAGGAGTGGTAGTAAAATCACCCCATTCTAGTTTAAGCCCCGGATCTAGTCCTATGAATAAGTTCCTAATCCAAGGAGGGAATGGAGACCAGCAAACAACAGAAAAACAACAAAGTATGAAAGGGCGCCAAACTGAGACAAAGGAAAAAAAAGAGAAAAAAGTCCAGAACAAAATATCTATAATAACAATAAGTACACTTTCTGAATCCAGAGTGGAACAAGATTTTGACCTAGATTTGGAGGCAGGGAGAGATGAGGAACAACAAAGGAAAGCTCACATGTCAACAAAAACAGACATGGAAACTATGTTTGTGGCCTTGGAAAATTCACTAAAAACAGAAATGGCAATAATCCACAAAGATCTGGGGCATATGCTTAGAAGAGTAGAGGAAGTTGAAAAAAAATGGACAGCCACACAAATATAATAAAAGAACCCTAAGGAGAAATAAAATCTTTAAAAAATATAACAACAGGAGCAGGCATTCAGACTAGAAGACCAAGAGAACAGAGACAGAAGGAAAAATCTAAGAATTCAAGGCCTTCCCGAATCCACCCAGACGGAGGATTTAACAGAAATAATAAGGAAAATAGTTAACCCAATACTCAGTAAAGAAGAAACAAACCCAATAAAAATTGAAAGAGCCCACAGACTACGAAGACCGAAAGGAATTCTGATGGAGAACCCAAGAGATATTATAGTCAGATTCGATAATTGGGAGAAAAAAAACAAATATAGGGAAATATGAGAGGTAAGTCACCAATTAAATTTGAGGAAAAGACCATACAAATTGTTCATAAACTTTCACAAGAAACTTTAAGAAGAAGAAGGACATTAAAAAGTCTATTGAAGGTGCTACAGGAACATGAAATCAAGTATAATTGGGGCTTCCCATGTCTGATAGGTAGGAGAAATGGTCGCACAGCAAAACTCAGGCTTATATAGGAAATTAATGACTTTTGTAAAAAATTGGAAATCCCAATGCCGGATAGTCCAAGGGAGATAACTTGGAGACAAGAAAGATCTACACAAAAAGAAGAGCAGTGGCAGTTGATCCCTAAGAAAAATATATCTAGAGCGACAACAGCAAAATTAACTAAATAAAAACTGTGAAGTTTGGATTGGGGGGTGGGTGGGGGATGAAGGAGGCAGGGGAGGATAGAAGAAAGGGAAAACGATATACATTGAGGGGAAGGAGACTTGGACACTCGGCGAGCCCTCAAACCACCTCTCCGACAGTAGGGGAGGGTGAGTTACAGTGCCAGACAGAACTCCACCTCGGGCCAGAAAGAGCAGAGGGGCAAGGGAATCCTCAAAGAAAGAATTCGAAATCTGCTCAAAGATCATGAGGTCAAAATACCAACAAATTAAGGGTAGGAGTGGGGATGGGGATTTGGGGGGGGGATATGGTTTGTGGATCTCCAAGTGCTGGCCGTACTTTCGGGTGCTGTTTAGGGAGAGTTCTCCCCTCCCGCCCCTGCCCTGTGGCCCCCCCCCCTTTGGGGGAGGAAGAAAAGGAGTAAAAATTAATGGTATGAATTTTGTGACATATAATGTAAGAGGAATAAATTCCCCAGAAAAAGACATATGGTATTAAGGGAACTGGAAAGATATTCTACAGAAATAATATTCCTACAGGAGACACATTTAGCACAAGACACAAATATTAAATTATATTCAAAGGCCATCCCAACATAGTTCTATGGAGATTCCCCAAGTAGAAGGGCAAAAGGAGTAGCCATAGGGATGGGGAAAAAAGGTTATTTGTATCTTAGAGGAGAGAAAAATGGATCCAGAAGGTCATTTTCTTTTTTGAAAGGGATTTTACAGGGGGTGAAGTATACGCTTGCAAATATATACTGCCCCAATAAACCTCCAAAAAATACTTAAAAGAGATCATGAATGTTCTAATGGAATTTAAGCAGGGCTACCTAATCCTGGCCGGGGATTTTAGCTTTTCTATGGACCATAAACTGGATAGTACGTCTGGTGCACTGAATAGGGAAAATAAACAACTAAAATTGGTAAAGAAATAAATATACAATCATCAGCTTGTAGATCCAGCATCCAAGCACAAAAGATTATACATACCACTCGGCAGTGCACGACACGTACTCCAGGTTGGACTATATATTCGTGGAGCATGGAGTATTGGAGTATGTAGTTGAAACCTCAATATCTAATAGATGCCAAATTATCAAAAATTTCAGCAGAAAGATCGAAGGCCCTAGATGAACCAATCACACAGGATGAAATTAGAAAAGCATTAACCACTTGCTTACTGGGCACTTAAAACCCCCCCCCCTATCAAAACCAATTTTCAGCTTTCAGGGCTGACGCACTTTGAATGACAATTGCGCGGACATACAACACTGTACCAAAATGAAATTTTTATAATTTTTTTCCCCACAAATAGAGCTTTCTTTTTGTGGTGGTATTTGATCAGCTTTGCTGTTTTTATTTTTTGTTAAAAAAATGTAATAAGACCAAATTAAAAAAAAAAAAAAAAAAAATTTAATATTTTGTTATAAAATTTTCAAAAAGGTAATTTTTCTCCTTCATTGGTGTACGCTGATGAGGCGGCACAGATGGGCACTGATAGGTGGCAGTAATGGGCACTTATGGGTGGCAGTGATGGGCACTGATCGGTTACACTGATAGGCAGCACTGCTATGTGGCACTGATTGGCACCACTGGTGGGCACTGATAGGTGGCACTTGTGGGCATTGATAGGTGGCACTTGTAGGCATTGATAGGTGGCACTCATGGGCATTGATAGGTGGCACTGGTGGGCACTGTGGGCACTGTCAGGTGGCAATGGCAGGTGGAACTGGCAGGGGGTACTGGTTGCACATATGAGGCAGAATTGCCTCTTCCTCTTCGGGAATGATGTCCCTTGGTGATAAGCCGGTGATCGGCTTTTATTTCTCCTCGTGCTGTCAGCGTGAGGAGAAAAAAAAACGATCATAGAGCTTTTGTTTTGATCATGTGATCAGCTGTCAGCCAACTGACAAAGTGGGAATTGGCTGACAGCTGATCACATGGTAAGGAGCTGGGACCGGCCCCTTACTCGGATCGGTGATCACCCGAGTCTCAGCGACTCAGTGATCACAGCGCGCGCAGGGCGCGTGCACAGGGGAGGCCGTCATATAACGGCCTCCCGGAAATTCAGGTCCATGCTGTAGCCATCATTCGGCTATAGCGTGGATGTCAAGTGGTTAAAGGAAACACCTTTAGGGAAAAGCCCAGGTCCAGGTGGATTTACGATTAAATATTATAAGAAATTAAAAGAAAATGAAAGCCAAAAATGTATTTGATTACTTGAATAAAATAGGAGCGAATGAAGAAAAAAGAAGAGAGTCACTGCTGGCCCATATTACAATAATACCTAAAGAGGGAAAGCATAAAACTACCTGTTCCAATTATAGGAACCATAGCATTGCTGAATGCAGATACAAAGCTATACACAAAAATTCTGGCGACAAGATTAAAGAATCTGATGCCAGAATTGGTAAATGCAGATCAAACAGGGTTCATACCGGGTAGAGAGGGCAGGGATAATAGCATAAGAACAATGCTAACACTGTGAAAAGGGAAAAACATGGGGTCCCCAGCGCTACTCCTGTCAATTGATGCGGAAAAAGCATTTGACAGGGTAGACTGGGGATTCATGATGGATACACTTCAACATTTGATATGGGGCCAAAAATTATGCATTGGATCAAAAACCTATATAATCACCCTACGGCAATGGTAAAGGTGAATGAAAGTTTATCGCCGCCTTTTGAAATGTTTAACGGAACAAGACAGGGGTGCCCGCTCTCACCACTCCACCACCACATATGTATTGTCATTAGAATCACTTTTGGCAACTTTGCAAAATAGTATAGATATAGGAGGGGTGAGAGTAGGTAAAGAGAAACACAAGGTGGCGGCATACGCAGATGATATTTTATCATATGTAACTAAACGTTGACATTGCCTAATATACAGTATCTCACAAAAGTGAATACACCCCTCACATTTTTGTAAATATTTTATTATATCTTTTCATGTGACAACCCTGAAGAAATTACACTTTGCTACAATGTAAAGTAGTGAGTGTACAGCTTGTATAACAGTGTAAATTTGCTGTCCCCTCAAAATAACAACACATAGCCATTAATGTCTAAACCGCTGGCAACAAAAGTGAGTACACCTCTAAGTGAATATGTCCAAATTGGGCCTAAAGTGTCAATATTTTGTGTGGCCACCATTATTTTCCAGCACTGCCTTAACCATCTTGGGCATGCAGTTAACCAGAGCTTTACAGGTTGCCACTGGAGTTCTCTTCCACTCCTCCATGATGACATCACGGAGCTGGTGGATGTTAGAGACCTTGCGCTCCTCCACTTTCCATTTGAGGATGCCCCGCAGATGCTCATTAGGGTTTAGGTCTAGAGACATGCTTGGCCAGTCCATCACCTTTACCCTCAGCTTCTTTAGCAAGGAGTGGTCATCTTGGAGGTGTGTTTGGGGTCGTTATCATGTTAGAGTTCTGCCCTGCGGCCCAGTCTCTGAAGGAAGGGGATCATGCTCTGCTTCAGTATGTCACAGTACATGTTGGAATTCATGGTTCCCTCAATGAACTGTAGCTCCCCAGTGCTGGCAGTACTCATGCAGCCCCAGACCATGACACTCCCACCACCATGCTTGACTGTAGGCAAGACACACTTGTCTTTGTACTCCTCACGTGGTTGCTTGATGCCATCTGAATCAAATAGGTTTATCTTGGTCTCATAAGACCACAGGACATGGTTCCAGTAATCCATGTCCTTAGTCTGCTTGTATTCAGAAAATTGTTTGCAGGCTTTCTTGTGCATCATCTTTAGAAGATGCTTCCTTCTGCTACGACAGCCATGCAGACCAATTTGATGCAGTGTGTGGCGTATCGTCTGAGCACCGACAGGCTGACCCCCCACCTCTTCAATCTCTGTTGTAATGCTGGCAGCACTCATACATCTATTTCCCAAAGACAACCTCTGGATATGACGCTGAGCACATGCACTCAAATTCTTTGGTTGACCATGGCGAGGCCTGTTCTGAGTGGAACCTGTCCTGTCTAACAGCTGTATAGTCTTGGCCACCATGCTGCAGCTCAGTTTTAAGGTCTTGGCAATCTTCTTATAGCCTAGGCCATCTTTATGTAGAGCAACAATTCTTTTTTTCAGATCCTTAGGGAGTTCTTTGCCATGAGGTGCCATGTTGAACTTCACTGACCAATATGAGAGAGTGAGAGCGATAACACCAAATTTAACACAGCTGCTCCTCATTCACACCTGAGACCTTGTAACACTAACGAGTCACATGACACCAGGGGGGGAAATGGCTAATTGGGCCCAATTTGGACATTTTCACTTAGGGGTGTACTCATTTATCTTGCCAGCAGTTTAGACATTAATGGCTGTGTGTTGAGTTATTTTGAGGGGACAGCAAATTTACACTGTTATACAAGCTGTACACCCACTACTTTACATTGTAGCAAAGTGTCATTTCTTCAGTGTTGTCACATGAAAAGATATAATAAAATATTTACAAAAATGTGAGGAGTGTACTCATTTTTGTGAGATACTGTAATGAGAGAATTAAAAAAATATGGGGAACTTATGAACTTTAAGATTAACCTAATAAAAGCAGATATAATAAATATAGGGGTAGACAAAAAAGAAGAATGAGCATTACAAAGGGAATTCCCATTCACGTGGGTGGGAAACAAATTAACATACCTAGGAATCAAACTAACACCCACTCTAGAGGAGTCAATTAGACTGGTTACATCCCACTATTCAATGAAATTAAAACAGAGATTAGGAAAATCTCGATCAGATCTTTGTCCTGGATCGGTAGGATAAACATGTTAAAAATAGTGATCCTACCAAAAATATTATACAAGTTCCAAATGATAGCAATACCACAAAGTTTTTTTAAGAATAATAAAAACGATGATGTTAAAATACATATGGCAAAACAAAAAATCTAGAGTAAAATTTGCATTAATCAGTAGAAACAAAAAACACTGAGGTTTAGCAGCACCTGATATAAAAAAGATACTATAAAGCAGTTATAATAGCATGTATGGTCGAATAGGTAAAAAGCGAAAAAAGGTGGGTTAAGAGGGAAAACACTTTAAACATGACACTATTGCAAAATAATATTTGGATACCACAGAAATTTAGAACATCAGATCCAGAATCGCATGTATTGATTAGGAATGTATTTAAGATATGGGACTTAATTAATCGATAGGGAAATTAGAAATATAATTCACCCTTATTTCACTCACAGGTACAAATTTTTTTATACCAGGGAAGGAGACACTTTTGGTAGTAGAATGGGTAATGCACAATTAAAAAGATGTTATCGAACAGGGGAAAATTAGGACACTCCAGGAACTAAAGTATATAAATGGGTGGAAGAAGATTAGCGAGTGGGAATACTTACAGTTAAAACATTTTGTGAAAACACTTCCCCAACCAATTAGGGATGGAAAGAAGTTGAACCCATTAGAAAAACTTTTCAGCATACAAACACCATTAAAACATGGGATATCCCAAGTATATGGAACCCTGACAGATCTAGAAGGACAGGGGCCACCACCTTTTATAGGAAAACGGGAGCAGGAAATGGGTATAAAATTGGAGGAAACACAAGTAGAGAGAATGATAGTAGAAGTGTATAACTAGGTAACAGATATAAATACAATAGAAGTGAACTACATCTGTTTGGTGGGATGGTATCTAACGCCAGAGAAAATCCATAAATACCAACAAGACAAATTGCCACAATGTTGGAGGGAATGTAAACAAATCTGTACAATGAGAATACTGGCAGGAATAGATAAGAGAGATAACGGGGGAAAAGATTTTAAATAACCCATGGACCTGTTTGTTTCACGGTTCAAAATATACAAAAAAGCACTATAGGAAAATGTTAAACCCCATTTCTTTTAAATGCTGCAAAGGGACTAATACCAAAAAAATGGTTATATGAAGGAAAGCCAAGTATAAAGGAGTGGTTGGAAAGAGTGGATTAAATCTGTAAAATGGAGTACCTAAGCAGCAGAGATGAAGGACAGGTGGAAAGATATAATAGTATTTGGGGAAGATGGCTGGTATTTAAGTTATCTGGGAAATTCGTGCAGAGGATGAAGGAGGAGGTCAGCAGAATTTGAAATAAGAGAGACGGTTGAGGGCAAAACAGATGGGGAGAAGGGAGGGTGGGGGGTGGGAAAAACAGGAAGGGAAATTATGTGTGTTTATATAGATGTAGAGTGTATTCTTTTAGTCTTTACGCTTTTCATATGGAAAATCAAATAAAGTTTAAATTAAAAAAAAAAACATGCAAAATACTTTACTGCACATTAATGCACATTCAACAGTATGACACAAAGCGGTTGATTTACTAAAGGCAAATAAAATTTGCACTACAAGTGCACTTGGAAGTGCAGTCGCTGTTGTTTTGAGGGGAAGATCTGAAATGAGGGGAAGCTCTGTTGATTTTACCATCCAATCATGTACAAGCAAAAATGCTGTTTTTATTGCCCTTGCATGTCCCCCTCATATCTACAGCGAGTGCACTTGTAGTGCAAAGTGGATTTGCCTTTAGTAAATCAACCCCCAATGGGCCACAAACGTCAGAAGGGACCCTAAATACAAAGCTTTTAGAATGTACTGAAACAGATAATATTTTCTTATGTTCTACTTAATGGCTGACAGTACTGGGAAAAATACCGTATATTAAATTGCCTTTTATATAACCTTGAAATAATAATTTAATTAAACATCTTGTGGCTTCCCACTGATACTGGTAACGTAAACAGCCCAGACAAGTAAGTAACTGCATTGTGTTAACCTCCGACAATGGGAGTATTACGCCTCATGATGTTTTAGAATGTCCTGAAGCGTCAGTTACCAATTAATTTCTTGCTGGGCTTGATTTCCTTGTATTTCACTAAGCTACCCATTTGCCAATTCAGATATCTTTCATCCTGGGTAAGTAAAATCATATTTATATAGCAGTGACCTTGAATAGAGGCGAGTTATAATGTAGTCAGAACGATGAAATTATAACTTTGCTTCTCAAATTCTATGTAAGAATACAAAGTATAGTAACAATATGACAGCATTCCATTTAATTTCACTTCTCTGCTACAAGACGGAGAAAACATTTTAAAGTGGAACTAGACTGCCTCGGAACACCGCAAACTTTTCAAATTCATTTTTAATATTCACAGCAACCCCCCCCCCCCCCCCATTCATCCATGTCTCCATGCTTTACTCTGTTGGAAATTACTTTGAAAAACAGTGTGTTTTTCAAAGTCCTGCATCGCACCCACAATGCTTTGCAGGCTCCTAGTAAAACAAAAAAATAATAATAATAAATGCATATTTTTTAACCTGCAAAAAGATACGCATTTATTTTTATTTTTTTACAAATGTGAACGTATCCGTTAAGGAAAATGGCTATATTATTTCTAATTAGGTACCATCCTGCTTAACTGGAAGGGTCGGGAGATGGGTAGCCATGGGAGGAATCCTGAGGGGATGTCAGTAGGATGATGTTTCAAAGTGACGTAATCCTTTAGGGAAGAGTGGCAGTTCCAATAGACCAGATGAGTCAATAAACATACTGTATGATAAGAAGAATAAACTTGGGGCACTCAGACCACCTCTTTGTTTGAGGGTTGTCAAAAAGCGTACTTAAGCGATTTAGTAGAGTTCGTTTAATGCCACGTCTTATGCTAACTCCTGACAATTTTCATCAACATAAATATCATTGAAGGTATATGTCAACCTAATCACTAGAATCTCATAAATGCTTTCACGTGTCATTTTTAATAGTTTGAAATGATTTAGTAAAATAAAGGATGATGATCCTGCCGTTTAGGTTCTTAAAGCAGAAGTTCCACCCAAAAGTGGAACTTCTGCTTTAACCACTTCAGCCCCGGAAGATTTGGCTGCTCAATGACCAGGTCATTTTTTTGCGATACGGCACTGTGCCGCTTTCATTTGGTGGTATTTGATCACCTCTGCGGTTTTTATTTTTTGTGCTATAAACAACAATTTTAAAAAAACACAACATCTTTTACTATTTGCTATAATAAATATCCCAAATTAAAAAAAAGCCAAAAACAAATTTCTTCATCAGTTTAGGCCGATATGTATTCTTCTACATATTATTGGTAAAAAAAAAAATCGCAATAAGCGTAAATTGATTGGTTTGCGCAAAAGTTATAGCGTCTACAAAATAGGGGATAGATTTATGGCATTTTTATTATTCTTATTTTTTTTTACTAGTAATGGCGGTGATCTGAGATTTTTATTGGGACTACGATATTGTGTGCGGACAAATTGGACATTTTTGACACATTTTTGAGACCATTGACAATTATACAGCTATTAGTGCTATAGAAATGCACTGATTACTGTATAAATGTCACTGTCAGGGAAGGGGTTAACACTAGGGGGCGATCAAGGGGTTAAGTGTGTTCCCTCACTGTGTTCTAACTGTAGGGGGGATGGGACTGACTAGGGGAGGAGAGAGATCAGTGTTCATACTTAGCATGAACACACAATCTCTCTCCTGTCCCCTGAGAGAACTGGGATTTGTGTGTTTACTTTACACACACAGATCCCGGTTATCGCTCTGTCACGAGCGATCGCGGGTGCCCGGCAGTCACTTCACCCACTGGGCACTCTCATCGGCTTCGGGCACACGCCTCCTACAGTGTCTTAAGGGGCCAACGCGCAGTTACGGTGGATCGTCCAGGGGAGCCAACCTGCCACAGCATAACTGCGGCGGGCGGTCGGGAACTGGTTAAGAACTCCTGACCCCCTGACATGCCACATTTGACATTTTTTGGGGTGGAGTGGGTACTTAGTTTTTTTTTATAAATTATTTTTTTTTTCACAACAATAGTGGTACAATTTTTCCTATAAATACTTCAGTACAACACATCCACTATTTTACATATAACATCATCATAACAGAGGTCAATTACTATTACTTATAGTCACAACTTATATTTACTCATTATCTGTTTTTTCCTTTCCGTATACTTTCCTAATAATCTGCTATAAGACCATCTAGCCTCTACCCTTGTTGCATTTTCGTTAACCAGGGCCATACCCCCAAAAAACCCAGCAAACCTTCCTAAAACAGAGATAGACTATAAAGAAAAACAAAAAAAAAAAGCATAGAAAAAGACAAAGAAAAAGATACAGAAAAAGAAAAAAGAAAAAAAGCATAACCTTCCCTCCCATCCTGCCCCCCCCAGTCCCCCCCCCCCCACATAGCACCTCAAGATATTATTTATTCCTTAAGGGTGTTGTTCCCTGTATATAATATAGGGGGTCCAGATTTTTCGATATTTATCCTCCTGCTCTCTTCTCATCATAGTAAGATTTTCCATTTGTTGGATTTCCGTTATTCTCGCAAACCATTGTGATCTGGTTGGGGCATCCGTACTTTTCCACAAAGCCGGTATACAAGCTTTCGCTGCCATAAGCAAATGCCTCACCAGCGAATTTTTATATTTTTCAGTCGATAACGGAGTATCATGCAATAGGAAGGCCGCAGGGTTCTCTCCAAGAGACACATCAGTAATTTCTTTAACTATTTCCGAAACCATTTTCCAGAATTCTTTTAGTACTTAGTTTTGACAGGTCCTCAGCTCTTATTTCTGGTCAGGGTGCCTAGGCGGCTCACTCAGAAGTTCTCCTCTCCCCCTCCCTCCCTGCAATCTTCTGAGACATGTCACACGTCCCAGAAGATTGCCCGGCCATTCAGGAGGTGCAGCGCAACTCGCGCATGTGCAGTGTGCACGAGGCTGTGAAGCCACAAGCTGTCACAGCCGCGTGGCCCACACTAGTGATGAGGAGGGGGAGAGAACCGAGGCCTCACAGTGGCTGCATCGCTGGATGTTGGGACAAGTGAGTGTGTGTTTATTAAAAGTCAGCAGCTACACTTTTTGTAAAAACCACAGAAACGGCTGGAATTCCAATTAAAAGTGTTACTTAACCCACAAAAGTAAAATCAGTCTGTATATGCAGTAAAGCATGTTTGTTATACTCACTGTGGAACCTAAGGGGTTAATCCTCTGCAATATGTAAAAAGGCTGTTTGATTCTGTCTTCTCTGATCCTCCCCTTCATCCACTGTCCCCAATCCATCTCCAGATAATACAGAGCCAGTGGACAATCTGCGCATGCTCAGTTTGGTGTGTATTGCTAGAGAGGTTTTTTTTTCTTGGGAGGGTGCATATGTTTAGCACAGGGTAAGACAGAGGGTCAGGGGTCCTGTTTCCTGATGAAAAAATATGTTTGGTTTCGTTTAGATTCATTAATCTAGTTATTTAGTTTCATTAAATTCGGCTGATTCATTCAATTCATATTCAGGATTCGCATTCAGAATTCGTTTTATGCATTTTATCGAATTTACAGTTTTTTTTTCAATTCAAAACATTTGAATCGATAAATTTAGAATCGGCCGAATTGAAAATTTTTGATTTTTTTTTTTCGAATCGAATGCGGCAGTCGAAATGTTTACATTTAAAAAGTGCATTTTAATTTTGTAACTGGCTGACAAATCAATGCCAACATGAATACAGTGATACCTCGGTTCACAAACTTATTTCGTGAAACGACTCTGGTCGCAAACCGAATTGATTATGAACCAAGGCAAATTTTCCTATAGGGTTCAATGTAAATCAGGGTAATCCATGAAATTATCCTCCACCGAACATCGACACACCAGGCCTCTTACCAAAGAAAATGGACCACTGAATTACAGGTGGTCAAACAAGCATGATATGTCCACAGCACCACAAAACCACTTCAATTGGATCATAAATGGCTGGGTCTTGCAGTCTCACCAAATGGGAATTCATAGGTACATGCATAGAATACAAGAAAGCAACTCCTCAGGGGGTAGAATTTAAAACCAGGATAAATTTATTTCTTAAAAAACAACCAGGGTACTCACATTTTGTTAAATAAAAACAGGCAATGTCAGAAGCAGCAGTCTGTCGTGGATAGCACTTGTTTCCAACCACAAACATGGCCGCGATCGGCATGTTACAGCAGTGTGACGTCAGAACTCCACCCTACGTGGCGTTTCGTCCAATGGAACGTTGTCGCCCTGACGGATTTGTGGCGCTGTGGACATATCATGCTTGTTTGATCACCTGTAATTCAGTGGTCCATTTTCTTTGGTGAGAGGCCCTGTGTGTTGATGTTCGGTGGAGGATAATTTCGTGCTCACTTCATTGTGTTTCTGTCTATACCGTGGGTGGTTCCAGTTTTTTTCCCTGAACATGGACTTTGTCTTAAACACTATGGACTCCTAAATATATGTTTTTAGCGCTGCATACACTCATTTTTCATATATATCTCATACAAGTCTTTTACATTAACCACTTCAGCCCCGGAAGATTTTACCCCCTTCCCGACCAGAGCACTTTTTACAATTTGGCACTGTGTCACTTTAACTGGATATTGCGCAGTCATGCAATGCTATACAAATTGAACGACATTTGCGTCCTTTTTTCCCACAAACAGAGCCTTCTTTTGGTGGTATTTAATCACCTCTGCGGTTTTTATTTTTTTCAATATAAATGAAAAAATACTGAAAATTTGGAAAAAAAATTGAAAAAGATTATATTTCCTACATTTTGTTATGAAAAATAATACAATAAACTTAATTTCAGTCATACATTTAGGCCAAAAAGCATTCAGCCAAAATTCAATAAGCCTATATTTATTGGTTTGCGCAAAAGTTTTAGCGTTTAAAAACTAGGGTACATTTTCTGGAATTTACGCAGCTTTTAGTTTGTGACTGCCTCATTTCTTGAGTTGCTAAAATGGCAGGGCAGTACAACCCCGCCCCCCCCCCCCCCAAATGACCCCATTTAGGAAAGTAGACACCCCAAGGAATTTGCTGAGAGGCATGTTGAGCACATTGAATATTTTATTTTTTTGTCATAAGTGATTGAAAAATGACAAACAATAAAATTTAAAAAAATTTACCCAAAGTTGTAACTTTTTTTCCCCACAAAGTTGTCACTAAATGATATATTGCTCAAACATGCCATGGGCATATGTGAAATGACACCCCAAAATACATTCTGCTGCTTCTCCTGAGTATGGGGATACCACATGTGTGGGACTTTTAGGCAGTCTATCTGTGCACAGGACCCCAAAAACCAATCACCGCCTTCAGGATTTTTAAGAGCGTAAAATGGTGATTTTACTCCACACTACCTATCACAGTTTTGGAGGCCATGAAATGCCCATATAGCACAACCCCCCCCCCCCCCCCCCCCAGATCTCGCTTTATGTCATAAAGTTTTGAAAAATGAAAAAAGAAAAACAAAAATACATTTCCCTTTTCTTTCTTCATTTTCAAAAACAAATGGGAGCTGCAAAATACTCACCATGCCTCTTAGCAAATACTTTCTTAAGGGCTGTGATGATCTCTTCCTGGAATTTAAGGAAGGATCCAGTGTCCTGACGCGTTGTATAGGACCTAAGCAATCAGCAGAGCAAATTGGAATAAGTATACAGACACTTTTTTGTACCAGCGTCTGGCCTTACGGGCAATTTAGTACGGTGCCATCAACTGGTCGTTGAAGTCCACCCCTCCCATATTTAGGTTGTATTCGTGGACACAGAGGGGTTTTTCCACAACACCAGTCGCCGTTGGAATTCGGACTGTCGTATTTGCGTGAAGGGAGGACAGAACAAAAACATTCCGATTATTTTTCCACTTCACTGCCAGCAAATTATTACACTTCAAGCAGGCTCTCTCCCCCTGTCTAAGTCAGGATTCTACAAGCCGTTGGGGTAAGCCCCGATGATAAGATGGCACGGTGCCACATGCGCCCATTCCACGATCAACAAGTGACAAAAAAGTGGCACGCCCGTGTAATAATTGTCCACGTACAAGTGGTACCCCTTTCCAAATAAGTCCCAAACAATCTTGCCAGTGCTCCCTATGTAAGCTGGGCAGTTCTTGGACTCCATGTGACTATCTCTTCCCTCGTAAACCATAAAACTATATGTATAGCCTTTTGCCCTGTCAGAAAGCTTATACAACTTGACCCCATATTTGGCACCCTTGCTGGGAAGATACTGTTTGAAAGACAAGCGGCCAGAAAATGTAACCAGGGACTCATCAACAGGTCAGGAGTAAACAAAGCTGCAACTGTTGGTTGAAGTGGTTTACGAGGGGCTGATTTTCGTGGAGCCGATCAAATTCAGGCTCACCCCGAGGACGACAGAGTTCATTGTCATTAAAATGCATAAACCGCAAGATCTGCTCGTATCCTGCCCTGGCCATGGAAGCAGAGAACACGGGCGTATAGTGAATTGGGTCAGTGGACCAATATGACCGCAACTCACTTTTTTAGTTATTCCCATGAGGAGGGATAGGCCCAGAAAGGTCTTAAATTCGGAAACCGTAATAGGTTTCCAATCTCTAGCAAGGGTCAACTGGGGATTAACGGTGATGAATTGACCAGCATACAAATTGCTTTGGTCCACAATAGATCTATAGAGATCCTCCGTGAAAAACAGTGAATAAAAATCAAGTGATGTAAAATCAACTGTTTCCACCTGAATTCTGGGTTGGCCAGTGAATGGGGGGAGTACAGGTACTGCAGAAGTGGTGGGATCCCAATTAGGATTGACATATTCTGCAGGAAGGGCACTATGGGCTCAACGGGTCTGTGTTTGTCTTCTTGGTGGCTGTGGGACACTACTTGTGCTAGCCACTGCACCAGCTTGAACTGCACTTATGGGACTTGCCACGTCACCACGTGATACTGCAGTGCTGGATGTATGAACAGGGTGTACTAGGCCGCTGGTAGAGATAAAAAGGTGTGCCAATCTAAGTGCAGTATCCAAAATAACACTCTATTAAATATATAAAAAAAGAACGGCCAAATGGCTACTCACAAAGGATCAGTAGGGATAAAGCATGTAATAACATAGAGATGGCCCATAAGCAAAACCACAGCAGCTCTCAGTGCAGGGTCCCAAGATGGTGTGAGACGCTGTGGGGAGGTGTAGGCAAGCTGTCCGTGGCGTGTAGTCCTCTGCTGGTGGGAGCTTCAGCATGAGGAGAGCGGAATAGCCGCGGTGTCAGCAAGGTCGGACCAGCATCTACTGTATTGAGGAACCGGAAGACGGAGGTCGGAGTAAGATAGAACCAGCATGGAGCGCACCATTCACTGGAGTGGAGCTGCGGAAATGACGTCTGGACGTGTCAGATGACGCATTTCAATGCTTCCGCGTTTTCTTCAGATCTAGTTGACGTACCGGGTTAACTTCATTTAAATAAGAAGGGAGGCCGGCGTTGGTCACTAAGCTATGGCGTCGACGGGAAGAATTAACATTATAGAGGGGAATCGTGTTTAACAAGTGAAAACAATGAAGGGTGGTATAATATTAGACTAGAACCATATAATAATAAGTAAATGATGATAGAATCTAAAAAAATTCCATGATAGTAAAAAATTCATACCTAAATAAAGAAAGAGAAGAGAAAACAAAAAAGTATATGTATATATGTGATGGTAAATGTAACAGGAGATGTGGGAAAGGAAAAAGGGAAAATAATAATAATGAAAATAAAATGATAAATGGGAGTGAATAAGGCAAACCTATAAAGGAAAGGCATGAAAAATGTATTGAAAAATATTTTTAATAATGAAAATAATAATGGGGATGATAATAATAATAAGGAAATAAACGTAAAGATAAGAGGCGAAAATAAAATAAAACAATAAAATATGAAAAGTAAAAAAATGAAAAATACAAAATAATGAATAAAATATGAAAATTAAAAAACAAAAAATAAAAAAAATATATTATAATAAAATAATAAATAAAAAATGAAAAATGAAAAATGATGAAAAATAAAAAATAAAAAATATAAAAGATAAAAAATAAAAAATAAAAAATGAATAAAAAATGAATAATGAAAAAATGAAGAATAATAAATAATAAAGGAGGGGACTGATGGGGAAGGGGAGGGAATGATGGGAACATAAGAGGAGGGGAAAAATGCAAAAATAATAAAGGACGGGACTAAAAGGGAAGGGAAGGGACTGATTGGAACATAAGAGGAGGGGAATGTTACAGAAAAATAGTTACTAGGAGGGTAAACAAGGATCAATCATGGATTGTAGGAAGACATCCAAAATACAGGTATAGCTATATGAGGAAGTGGACTGGTGGATTAATGGGCTGTACTAACAAGCCAATTTGAATGAAACCTAGTAGGAGAAGATAAGCACATATGACATGTGCACATGGGTATATCTGTATTGGTGGAAAAAATAGTGAACTAACGAGCTATGAACACAGTGAAATAGAAAAAAGATGGCGAGAACGGTGCAGGAGAGAAAGAGATCTGTAAGAACCTGGAAAATCATATTAATAAACTGTCGATCTAAAATATATTCATTATGCATTTATGAAAGTACATAAATCAAAAATTAAAGATTAGGAAACCATATTACAGAGGTTGTGTCAGAGAAAAACCTAAAATTATATTACTGTATTAATCTCTATTTCTTCGTTAAGGCCATTAGGTGTCATACTGTTTAACGAATATATCCATAAAGTTTCTTGCCTACATAGACAGTGAAATCTTTCGGCTGGAGTGAACAGGTCTGATATGGATTCGATGATCCACACATTGAGGTCAGAAGTGTCTTGTTGATGATGAGTGGTAAAGTGACAGTAGGTGCTTGCTAGTTCACCAGAACTGAACGGCACTAGTACTGGCTCTCTGCTCAATACGAGAGCCCTGCGGTCCTTGCACCTCAACAACAGAAGAAGAACGGGGTCTGGTACGCCTGACCTTAGCAGAGACCACTACTCCATCATCAGAGCTATCTGTCAGGGTGCCGCTGCTGTATACTGAGCCTAAATCTGACAGATGGGTGACTTAGCCCCCTTCGCTCTCATCTGTCATGCTCAGAATCATGTAGGCCTCATCACTAGTGTACCTCTGTTTGGACATTTTGGCCTCTAAATTTACAGGTGCAACTAGTGCGACTAACAGGCAAAAAGAGCAACTGGTTGTCAGCAACTGCTTCAATCGCTACCAAAAAAACTGTTAGCGTTTGCAGGGATCAGGCCCGATTCTGTGAACGCTGCAGTTATGTGTGTTGTGTTTTGTAAGTGACAGTGATTGATTGATACTGCACTTGGGTAGACTGGACAGAGGGGCTAAATGCAGATGCTAGCAGGTATGTGGGCTGATCCCGCTAATGCTGCATTTTTGGGAAACCTAAACTACTGGGGATGCTAGTATAAATCTGATCAGATAAAATATATTGATCCGTTCAGACACTATACTACTAAGGGAGGTGTATGGTGCATGCGTGGGTGTTAGCGCTACTGGCACTAATCTGACGCTGCCGGGGGTGACGCGGAACCGGGGTGACGCGGACCCTAACTGACATTAAAACTGATGTCACCAGCCGGGTGATCAGGGGGTTAAACCTTTATTAGATAATATACAGCGGGTACCCTGACAATATATAAACAAACTAACTAACCAGCGTCACCCATGACACTAATACAGTGATCACTGGTGACAGAGGGTGAAAGGGTTAACTAGGGGATAATCAGGGGTAGGGATGAGCCGAACACCCCCCTGTTCGGTTCGCACCAGAACATGCGAACAGGAAAAAAGTTCGTTCGAACACGCAAACACCGTTAAAGTCTATGGGACACGAACATGAATAATCAAAAGTGCTAATTTTAAAGGCTTATATGCAAGTTATTGTCATAAAAAGTGTTTGGGGACCTGGGTCCTGCCCCAGGGGACATGGATCAATGCAAAAAAAAGTTTTAAAAACGGCCGTTTTTTCAGGAGCAGTGATTTTAATAATGCTTAAAGTCAAACAATAAAAGTGTAATATCCCTTTAAATTTCATAGCTTGGGGGTGTCTTTAGTATGCCTGTAAAGTGGCGCATGTTTCCTGTGTTTAGAACAGTCTGACAGCAAAATGACATTTCGAAGGAAAAACACATTTAAAACTACTCGCGGCTATTTCATTGCCGGTCCGACAATACACATAGAAGTTCATTGATAAAAACGGGATGGGAATTCCCCACAGGGGAACCCCGAACCAAAATTTAAAAAAAAAAATGACGTGGGGGTCCCCCTAAATTCCATACCAGACCTGATATTAAGGGGAACCCCAGCCAAAATGTAAAAAAAAATGACATGGTGGTCCCCCTAATGGGGGATGAGAGTGCGGCCTCCCCCTCCTGAACCGTACCAGGCCACATGCCCTCAACATTGGGAGGGTGCTTTGGGGTAGCCCCCCAAAACACCTTGTCCCCATGTTGATGAGGACAAGGGCCTCATCCCCACAACCCTGGCCGGTGGTTGTGGGTGGTTGTGGGGGTCTGCGGGCGGGGGGCTTATCGGAATCTGGAAGCCCCCTTTAACAAGGGGACCCCCAGATCCGCCCCCCCTGTGTGAAATGGTAAGGGGGTACTTACCCCTACTATTTCACTAAAAAACTGTCAAAAATGTTAAAAAAGACAAGAGACTTTTTTTGACAATTCCTTTATTTAAATGCTTCTTCTTTCTTCTATCTTCCTTCATCTTCTTCTTCTTCTGGTTCTTCTGGTTCTTCCTCCGGCGTTCTCGTCCAGCATCTCCTCCGCGGCATCTTCTATCCTCTTCTCCTCGGGCCGCTCCGCACCCATGGCATGGGGGGAGGCTCCCGCTCTTCTCTTCATCTTCCTTATCTTCTTCTCTTCTTCTTTTCTTCTCTTCTTCTCTTCTTCTCTTCTTCATTTTGAAGTGGTCCCCGCTCTCTCCTGGGAGCTGTGTGTTTTCCCAGGAGACAGCGCGGAGGGACATGAAGAGGCATAGGTTCCCATGGGAGTCTATGCCGGAAGTGGGTGCAAATACCTGTCTTAGACAGGTATTTGCACCCCCCTCCCCCCTGAAAGGTGCCAAATGTGACACCGGAGGGGGGGAGGGTTCCGAAAAGCGGAAGTTCCATTTTTGTGTGGAACTCCGCTTTAAGAACCGTCAGACGAGGAGACGCCGTCACACAGCGGGAGCCTCCCTCCATGCCAGCATGGATGCGGAGCGGCCCAGAGAAGAAAATGAAGAAGAGAAGAAGAGAAGAAAAGAAGAAGAGAAGAAGATGAAGAAGATGAAGAGAAGAGCGGGAGCCTCCCCCCATGCCATGGGTGCGGAGCGGCCCGAGGAGAAGAAGATAGAAGATGCTGCGAAGGAGATGCTGGACAAGAACGCCGGAGGAAGAACCAGAAGAAGAAGAAGAAGATGAAGGAAGATAGAAGAAAGAAGAAGCATTTAAATAAAGGAATTGTCAAAAACTGTCTCTTGTCATTTTTAACATTTTTGACAGTTTTTTAGTGAAATGCGAGGGGTAAGTACCCCCTTACCATTTCACACAGGGGGGGGCCGGGATCTGGGGGTACCCTTGTTAAAGGGGGCTTCCAGATTCCGATAAGCCACCCGCCCGCAGACCCCCACAACCACCAGCCAGGGTTGTGGGGATGAGGCCCTTGTCCTCATCAACATGGGGACAAGGTGTTTTGGGGGGCTACCCCAAAGCACCCTCCCAATGTTGAGGGCATGTGGCCTGGTATGGTTCAGGAGGGGGGGGCACACTCTCGTCCCCCCCTCTTTTCCTGCGGCCTGCCAGGTTGCGTGCTCGGATAAGGGTCTGGTATGGATCTTTGGGGGGACCCCACGCCGGTTTTTTTTTTGGCGCGGGGTTCCCCTTAAAATCCATACCAGACCTGAAGGGTCTGGTATGGAATTTAGGGGGACCCCCACGTCATTTTTTTTTAAATTTTGGCCGGGGTTCACCTTAATATCCATACCAGACCTGAAGGGCCTGGTGTGGAATTTAGGGGGACTCCCACGTCATTTTTTTTTTTTAATTTTGATTCGGGGTTCCCCTGTGGGGAATTCCCATGCCGTTTTTATCAATGAACTTCTATGTGTATTGTCGGACCGGCAATGCAATAGCCGCGAGTAGTTTTAAATGGGTTTTTTCCTTTGAAATGTCATTTTGCTGTCAGACTGTTCTAAACACAGGAAACATGCGCCCCTTTACAGGCATACTATAGACACCGAGCAAATCTTTCTATTGTTTCCAAGAGCCCATAAGCGGTCCTTGCGAATCAATGAAAGTGGCGCTAAATGACAGTGTTTATACTGTCTAATATAAGCTAAAGTGATCTGGTGCTGTAGCAAAAAATATATATAAATCATACAACCATAAAAAATTTCATCAGTGTACAAGTAAAAATCGTGACAGTGCCTATGAAGGTGTACCATACACAGAGCAATTTATATCGCAAAATAATAACACAAGTGAGATATGGGTAGTTTAGTCCATAAAGAATCCATAGACAGGACACCGTGAAGGAAATGTGCAGTATCTGGAAACAGTCCACCAATTCACTCAGTGTCAGTGATTCCTCTCCCCTTGAATTCAACACTCACCAGCTCAATATGCCTCACACTCTCGTGTTTTGGCAATAAGGCATGGGCATATAGTTGGTCAATTGAAGGTGAAAGATCCAGATTCCTTATTTATCCAAGTGTCACCTGTCAACAGCAGGAAACCAATGGTTTGAAGTTCTCTAAATTACTTCAAGATTAATGTAGACAGCATGAAATTGTATGTAACCCAAAAAGAGGTTAGTCAAAAAAAAATTTTTTTTTTTTTTTGACTAATTTAGAGAACTTCAAACCATTGGTTTCCTGCTGTTGACAGGTGACACTTGGATAAATAAGGAATCTGGATCTTTCACCTTCAATTGACCAACTATATGCCCATGCCTTATTGCCAAAACACGAGAGTGTGAGGCATATTGAGCTGGTGAGTGTTGAATTCAAGGGGAGAGGAATCACTGACACTGAGTGAATTGGTGGACTGTTTCCAGATACTGCACATTTCCTTCACGGTGTCCTGTCTATGGATTCTTTATGGACTAAACTACCCATATCTCACTTGTGTTATTATTTTGCGATATAAATTGCTCTGTGTATGGTACACCTTCATAGGCACTGTCACGATTTTTACTTGTACACTGATGAAATTTTTTATGATTGTATGATTTATATATATTTTTTGCTACAGCACCAGATCACTTTAGCTTATATTAGACAGTATAAACACTGTCATTTAGCGCCACTTTCATTGATTCGCAAGGACCGCTTATGGGCTCTTGGAAACAATAGAAAGATTTGCTCAGTTTATACTTTTAAAGTGGCAGCTTTGTATTAATTTCATTAGGACGTTTGTGCACACTTCTTCTGTAGGGGGTTAGCACCCCTTTGCCTGGCATTTGAGCGCAGTGGTGAAAACTCGAGAAGGGCGTATTGGTTTGAGTTTTCTCATTTGTCACATCATACTATAGACACCCCCCAGCTACAAAATTTAAAGGGATATTACACTTTTATTGTTTGACTTTAAGCATTATTAAAATCACTGCTCCTGAAAAAACGGCCGTTTTTAAAACTTTTTTTTGCATTGATCCATGTCCCCTGGGGCAGGACCCAGGTCCCCAAACACTTTTTATGACAATAACTTGCATATAAGCCTTTAAAATTAGCACTTTTGATTTCTCCCATAGACTTTTAAAGGGTGTTCCGCGGCATTCGAATTTGCCGCGAACACCCCAAATTGTTCGCTGTTCGGCGAACTTGCGAACAGCCAATGTTCGAGTCGAACATGAGTTCGACTCGAACTCGAAGCTCATTCCTAATCAGGGGGTTAAAACCTTTATTAGGTAATATATGGGGGTCCCCTGATGCTATAAAAACCTGATGGTGAAAATAACCAACTAACTGGCTAACTAGCATCACTGTGACACTGTGACACTAATGCGGAGATCAGAAAATAGATCTTTTTTTTTATATAATTCATTCTTTATTAAACATTTTTCTCTTATTACAATAAACATTTACATGACTCATCTCCCCAAGACAGAGGACAATATTCAATATCCTGCTTTATATATACACACCAACAACAGGGATGGCTCCCTCTACACCCCCTCCCCATACCCTAAAAAAAAAAAGAGAAAAAAAGAGAGAAAAAAAAAAAGGCCCCAGTTTTCACATGTAATAAGTTAACGACACATATAGAGCACAGCACTTGAAAAAAGGTATTTTCCCTTTCTTTCAATTTTTTTTCCCCCTCTCCTTTAACAGAGAATAGATCTACTAGTGACACTGGTGACAGGGTTAACTGGGGGGGGATCAAGGGGTTAAACCTTTATCAGGGGGTTAATGGGGGGCACCCTAAAGCTACCTGGGCCTACTACTAGCTTCCCTAATGCTGATTAGTGTCACAAGTGACACCAATGCAGTAATCAGTGAAAAATCTGAAAACTGCAATTGGTGACACAGTGACGGGGAGTGAAGGGGTTAACTGGGGGGCGATTGTGGGGTGAAATGTGTGCCTATGTGTACTGTGTTCGTGTAGTGTTGGTGCAACTGACTTTTAGATGTCCTCTCTCCTCGCTCTGGAACCAAAGAGAATTCCAGGATGGGAGGTGACATCACTTCCTCTGCCTGTGTTTACATTAAACAGACAGAGGAGGCATTTCATTGGTCAGAACTAATCAGCAGGTCCAGGCCAGAAATCATTGGCCTGGACTTGAAGACTGATCGGTTCTGCAACTAATCTTATCGCGGTGGGCACAGCAGGGGCCTGCCAGCGAGTGCGAGCGAAGTACGGGTACGTTGTTTTGCGCACCCGTGCCATTCTGCCGATGTATATCAGCGTGAGCCTATCGGCAAGTGGTTAAGCTGACCTCTTTCATGTAAAAAGAAAAGAAAAAACTATAGCATATCTGTAATCCTTGTTTGAGACAATCCCAAACCCCCAATTTAAATGACTAATCTAGGGGGCAGAAAACAGCACTGTGCATCTAGGAAAAGATCATCTGGGGTCATGATAAAGTTGTAGAATTCATATGAACTGTTTTTCTATGATTCCTAATCAAGTGAGTCCACCCTCATGGTAGTCAGGGGGCAGAAACCTCTATCTGAGTGGACTGGTTCACCTAAGACTCTGATCTTGCACTGCTCTTCTCAATATGAATGTGTCAGAGCTGGGAAGATGGCCACGGCTCGTGTTCGCGAACCCAAGTGGAGTCCACGTACTGAAGCAAATTTTTGTGAACTCTTCTGTTCGCGAACCGAGGTATCACTGTACAATTATTTTATTTCACAAGTACTTTTGTAAAATAGACATATTTTGGGCACCACTACCATAATGCAATGAATATCCCTTGACCCTTGCACATTATATAAGACCATGTGTGTCAGCCATTTTGTGAGAGAGAGAGAGGAGAGAGCAGACAGCCAGTGTTATTTGAGGTGAAAAAATAATGTCAAGTACAATATCTTTAAATAATACATACTGTATATTTTAATGGTTTCTTTTTATCAATTTTACACATGCAAAGTGAATAAACAAAAGAAAAATGTTCATCAAATGATCATTAGAATGAATCTTTAAATCAACTTTGGCTTAAAAAAAATAAAATAAATCAAAACAGCATTATTTAGAATTTGTAATCTAAGACACAAAGGGGTTGATTTACTAAAGGCAAAAAGACTGTGCATGTTGCAAAGTGCAGTTGCACTCTGCAAGAGCAGTTGCTCCAGAGCTTAGTAAATATGGGGAAGCTCTGTTGACTTTCATCATCCAATCATGTGCAAGCAAAGATGCATTTTTTTTTCCCTTGTATGTGATTGGGTGTTCGTTGCAAAGTGTAGCCTTACCTCATTTACTAAGCTCAGGAGCAACTGCACTGGCAGAGTGCAATTGCACTTTGCAAAGTGCACAGTCTATTGGCCTTTAGTAAATCAACCTCAAAGTTTTTGATTTCAGCAATATGTTTACAGTTCATATTCCCTTTCAAATTCAAATGTATTTTGATTCACAATCCAATTTGAATTTTGCGTCCAATATTGTAAATTCGAAATAATTTAGTTTAATTATTTGGAGATTTTGAAAAAAAATTGTTTATATTGTAATTTGGCATCTGAATCTCCGAATAACGAAGAATTTGTCCGAATGGTTTTTCGGAACGAAACAAACCGCATATGTCTAATAATAAATTGTCACCCAACTAGCCCCCCCCCCCCCCCCCCAGGTGAGCTCCAAAATAACCTCCCTTGACAGCATGAGGGAATCAACTATTCAGAAAAAATAACCAATTTAAAAAATATATTAAATATAATAAAAAAAAAAATACAAAAATTGAATTATGTTGCATACAAATGCATGTGTGCTGATGTGTCTTCTGAACAGAAGCTGCAATGTGTTGTTACAATCCATTGCAGTGTTTACTTTTAATGCTTTACAAAAAAGTTGAAAAAAAAGTTAAAAAAAGCATTGTGTAAAGACGCACAAGGCTTAACAAACTAAATGTTGTTCAGTTTTCATTTACTGCACAATACATCTACTTGTAGTGCATAATCATTAGTTTTCTTCAGGAACAGTATCACAATATGCTAACTAAGCTTATGATTACAGATGAGCCAAATGTACCTGGGTTCGATTTGAGGCAGGTTTTAAACTCAAACCCCAGTGAGATCAAAGGGAGACGGATGATAAAAATGGGTAATTAATGGGTAATGGGTCAATTATTTCCCGCCTTGACTACTACTAACTCTCTCCTTAATGGCCTACCCTTAAGCAGGCTATCCCCCCTTCAGTCTATTATAAATTCTGCTGCTAGACTAATACACCTCACTAACCAATCCATGACTGCTGCTCCTCTCTGCCAATCCCTTCACTGGCTTCCCCTACCCCACCGCGTAAAATTCAAAATGCTAACCATAACCTACAAGGCCATTCACAACATCGCCCCCATCTACATCACCAACCTTATCTGCAGATATCGCCCAAATCGTCCCTTCCGCTCCTCCCAGGACTACCTGGTCTCTAGCTCCCTTGTTACCACCTCCAGTGCTTGCCTTCAGGACTTCTCCAGAGCCTCTCCCATCCTCTGGAACGCCCTGCCCCAGTATATCAGATCAGCCCCTACCCTGTCCACCTTTAGGAGATCCCTGAAAACTCATTTATTCAGGGAAGCCAAGAAACAGAGCATAAGGTATTGTCAAACAAAAGGCATAGGGGCTGGGGACAGCCCCTGGGGATTATATATCAAAGTGAAAAAAATGAAAAATTCTGGGGAGTACCAAATTTAATAATGCGTAAAAGAAAAAAAATGAAAATGCAGCAAATGCAGCTTGCTGCTGCCCCCTCTAACAGTAATGCTCTATACACTGGCCCACACGTGCCATTATGGTACATAAAGGCCTTGATGGAGTTATGACCTGCAATGATTTTGCCTACTTTGAATTGGGATTTAATTCAGATATACATCCTCAAGTGTTCTGAGGCCGTAGGAAACAACTGAACATACAACAGAATGTGTCACACCTGCAGATGTCTATACAACACTGGGAAAATGATTACAAATCTAAAATGACTAATGGAGCACAGTGCTTTATTTTCATAAAGGTCAATCTGTACTGAAATGTTTCTACTTTTCACCACTTTCTATACATTGCATGCATTTCACATTTTTAAGGTATGCATTATCCCGCGAGGTATCAGCTATTGCAACATGAAAGGCCATTGTTGGTTTCAATAGTTCTCCACATCAAGGCCACTAGTCTGTGTATGAATTGTGTGGTCTCCAAGTTTGCATTTTTTTTCTAGTATAACAAATGTACTACTTACAGATCACAAGGTACAGTAAATGATGGTCTGGGTTGTGTGATCTGCACCCCCTGTGGTACATAATTAGATATACATTTAGCCTGGACTCCTTTAGCTTTCCCTGCAAGTAGTCTGTAAGGACCTATTAATCGGAACAGAGAAGAGTAGAGGCTACAGGGAAATGTACTGTAGTCTCCACTCAGAGACACGGCCCTATACAGAGGGAGACAAATACTACAAATCACAGAGTGCCAAAGTAGTAAGAGGTCTCTTTGCCACTGACATTGTTTTCTACCTATTTAAAGGGATAGTGCTATCCTCTTACCAGGATATAGGACTCATTTCTTAGGGGAGCTCCTTCACCTTTTTTTGGGAATACATAATCTATTTAGAGCACTCCTCTATGGACTGTGGGTCCTAACACCGGCCAAAATTAAATAAATGACCACTGGCCAATAGAGGTAGGGAAAGATGTACCATTAACAAGCACCCAACAGCACCAGCAACAGAGGGACCCAAACATCCAGCGGCTCCATTGGTGAGGGCATTGCGTACCATATCTCAGTTGACCTGTACTAGCTCCCAAGGGCACTGCCATATAAATTCAGTGCATTTTTCCAGGCAAATAGGGTAAATGCAGTCCTTTAAATTATTTTTTTAATTTTTTGTTTGTAGCCCTCCAATGCCGCTTACTGCGATAGCCAGCTATAAATGAGGGTGATGGCAAGTTTTTTGAGATCACCTTGGTGTGTGTATTGGTCCAGCAACGCACAAGCACCTTTGCAGCCATTGTGCTATTTGCTGGGTGTCTGGTGTGCTCCTGTACCTTTAAGAAGGGATGGGCTGCCCTTCAGTCCACCTGCTCTCATTTATCCATCAGAATGCATGTGCCTCCACTGTGGGGACACTCATAGTCCAGCAACGCACAAGCACCTTTGCAGCCATTGTGCTATTTGCTGGGTGTCTGGTGTGCTCCTGTACCTTTAAGAAGGGATGGGCTGCCCTTCAGTCCACCTGCTCTCATTTATCCATCAGAATGCATGTGCCTCCACTGTGGGGACACTCATATTTTAGTGTTAGGACCACAGATATCAGGGTGCCGTGACAAGGCTCTGTGGCTTATGCATGCGTTTGCAAATGCGTGCGGACTAAACCCCTGTTTTTAACGCATACTGTTAGACAGGTTAATTTGGTTGTCTGCGAGCTGGTGGTAAGTAGGCTTGGAATTTTTTCCTGGGCATTCACCAGGCCTTGTTTATATCTTTAAATAATTTGTTTGATCCCTTAACTGCCGCATGTGCTATAACACTTGAGACATGAGAATTCAAACTTTTAGGGGCTTTCTATAGTCTATGTATATCTCTGTGAAAGCTGAACCTCATTACATCATGCTATTTGAAAGTACACTGAAGTCAAAATTGAAAAATAAACATTGACAATATATAGGAGGCATAGTCTAGCTGAGGAGTTTGGTCTTTCATCTAGACATTGATGTGTGGCATCAGTCCATCCTCCTTCCTTGTATCTGTAATGATGATGAACCTGAAACACTCCTATTGGTGATGCTGGAACACCCTCCTGGCTGTCTCTCACACATGTTTGGCGAACACCCAAATTTGCAGGGATAGGGGGACCCCCTGATGATGAAACGTGATCCCTGTGTCGAACACGCGTAGGGGAGGGGCCAGGGTGGAGCGAGAGACAGCTGAGCTGCCTATTGAGGAGACGCACACCATATCCTCACGAAAAGTATCATACTTGCCATGTTTAGAGCGGTGCACTGATGCACCTATATATTGTGAGTACCCCTTTTGGGGAGAGTATCTATATCTTTTAATAAATTTTAAAATGGTATTATACTTTCCTAATAAGTAGGAACAACAATATATCTCCTCTCCCAGTCATTCCTATCCCCATAAAGTTAGAAACACTAACTAGGGTACACAGTTAACCCCTTCATCGCCCCCTAGTGTTAACCCCTTCCCTGCCAGTGACATTTACACAGTAATCAGTGAATTTTTATAACTCTGTTCGCTGTATAAATGTCAATGGTCCCAAAAACGTGTCAAAAGTGTCCGATCTGTCTGCCGCAATGTTACAGTACCGTTAAAAACCGCAGATCGCCACCATTACTATTAAAAAATAAATAAATAATAAAAATGCCATAAAAATGCCATAAATCTTTCCCATAGTTTGTAGGCGCTAAAACTTTTGCGCAAACCAATCAATATACGCTTACTGCAATTTTTTTTTACCAAAAATATGAAGAAGAATATATATCGGCCTAAATTGATGAAGAAATGTGTTTTTTAAAAACATTTTTGGGGATATTTATTATAGCAAAATGTAAAAAAATTTAGTTTTTTTTCTCAAAATTGTCGCTCTTTTTTTGTTTATAGCACAAAAAATAAAAACCGCAGGGGTGATCAAATACCACCAAAAGAAAGCTCTATTTGTGGGAAAAAAATTTTGTTTGGGTACAGTGTCGCACATTTGTCAGGTAAAGTGACGCAGTGCCGTATCTTCCAGTCTGTACACGGTTAAATCACTGCTGCTGTAAAAACAATCTTTAAAATAGGGTTGCGGAAATGAACGATTAATTCCTCGATTAATCGTTAATTTTTTTGATCGATCAAAATTTTTTTGATCGGTAGGCTGCCTGCCCTGGGGCCGCTTTGGGCCAAGCTGTGGCTGCAGCACAGCGCTTTGCTCCCTCCTCCTCCACTATATGTCATAAACAGTCTGCGGGCATCTCCAGCTGTGTGTCTCCGAGCTGAGTGTGAAAACTTTGGCCACGCTGTGAGAAAAGTCCCGCCCTCCTCCTAGATCATCTCGTGTGATAGACGCAGTGTTCTGTCTGTCACACGAGCTGATCTAGGAATAGGGCGGGACTTTTCTCACAGCGCGGCCAAGGTTTTCACACTCAGCTCCGAGACACACAGCGGGAGATGCCCGCAGACTGTGCAATCCAGGCACAGGCACTGACTACAGTGAGGCTGCGATTATGGGCATGGTGAGACTGCATTATGGGCACGGTGAGACTGCATTATGGGCACGGTGAGACTGTATTATGAGCATGGTGAGGCAGCCATTATAGGCACGGCGAGGCTGCGATTATGGGCACAGTGAGACAGCATTATGGGCACGGTGAGACAGCATTATGGGCACGGTGAGGCTGCCATTATAGGCACGGTGAGGCTGCGATTATGGGCACGGTGAGACAGCATTATGGGCACGGTGAGACAGCATTATGGGAATGATGAGGTTGCGAATATGGGCACGGTAAGTCTGAGATTATGGGCACGGTGAGACTGCATTATGGGCACGGTAAGGCTGCGATTATGGGCATGGTGAGGCTGCGATTATGGACACGGTAAGGCTGAGATTATGGGCACGGTGAGGCTGAGTTTATGACGTGTGATGTCCTAGCCATGCCGGCTATGTCCGGCTTCGGCCGTTGCCATAACAACGGTACTAAATCAGCTAAAAGTAGTTGGATCTGTATGTGCGTTATAATTCATCGAAATTAGTCGATTAATCGATTTTAAAAAATCGCTTAATTGAACACAAAAATTTTAATCAGTAACAGCCCTACTTTAAAAAAAAAAAATTGCATTGATACATGTCCCCCATGGCAGAAGACAGGCCTCCATACCCTTTTTATGGCCAATAACTTGCATATAAGCCTTCAAAATGAGCACTTTTGATTTTACAAGTTTGGGTCCCATAGACTTTAATTGGGTTCAGTGTTAGGGCCCAAACTTTTGCAATTTGAGAGCTTTGGCGTGAACCAAACCGGGGGGGGTATTTTGGCCCAACTCTAATGGTGACCTGTGTTGAGAACCTCTCTGCACCAAAGAATGCAGGTCCACTGCAAAAAACATATAATGCCAAGAACCTGGCGTCAGAACATACTAGGAAAACAAACTGAGGAATCATAAGTGATTCCAGAAAATGATTAATATGTTTAAAAAAAAATAAAAAAACTGAATCATAATAAAGACACATTTGATCTAAAAATAAGTTCTGATCCTTATGTTCCTAGCCCTGCTCCAGAGACTGCTGCTCAGATTGGAGAGGCATTGTATACTTTGACATCTTATAAATAACATGTTTCAACTTCCACTTGATTTGCTGTCTGTTACTAAAAAGGCACAGATGATTTATATTTTGCCGTGTTCCAATCTATGATAACTACACACTGACAGATAGATAAAATTATCCTCTAAGACTCCTGAGTCCTGTATCTGTCATTCTGGCCTGTATACCTGATGGGCAACCACAGGTCTACAGACTCGCTGAAAAACAGACAGATATTCATTACAGCAGCTTAACATAATTTACATAAATTGTATATTGTGAATAAATTGTATATAATTTGCTGGAGACAGGTTGTTATTTTCATATCTTCTCACAGCCAACTTGTGAAGAGGTAAAAGACCTGGAAATTATAGAGTTGGATGAGTTCCTTTTAAATGTAAACATGCAGATCACTTCGCAGCTGCAGTCATTTTATGTTCTAGTTTGTTCTCGATTATAATAGGTAAAAGTTGCATGCACGTGCGGTCACATGCATGCTTGACCTACTGCATGCAAATACTACTGAAGTACATGATGGAATTGCAGATGATCTCCAACCAAAACCGTCAAAATAAACGGTTTCAAATAGGTAGGTGGCTTTAGCCAACCTTTAGAAACTTCTTTGCAGCTAGGTCTTGACTGCTTTACTTACAAGTCAAAGACTGTTAAGCCAATGTATCAGATGTCTGACATCAATATATCAGTTAAAATACTTTTATTCCTACCACAACTGTATTGAAACTGGATCTAAAAGGACCTCACCCTGATTTTGCCTCAACTCTCAGTTAGGATAAAACAAAAAGAGTGCTTAACAACTGATCATTGGAGTTCACTTCAGCAATTGAAACTTAACCCGATTATGCACCATCTTCTGCAATGTGAAAGTGACCAACAACCTATAGTGCTCTGGGAATCCTTTGTCATAGATTACATGTTTACCCATTATATATATATATACACATACATATACACTGAGCAAAATTATAAACGCAACATTTTGTGTTTGCCCCTATTTATCATGAGCTGAACTTACAGATCTACAACTTTTTCTATGTACACATAAGGCCTATTTCTCTCAAATATTGTTCACATATCTGTCTAAATCTGTGTTAGTGAGCACTTCTCCTTTGCCGAGATAATCCATCCACCTCACAGGTGTGACATATCAAGGTGCTGATTAGACAGCATGATTATTGCACAGCTGTGCCTTATGCC
Source organism: Lithobates septentrionalis (assembly GCA_037952835.1). NCBI lineage: Eukaryota > Metazoa > Chordata > Amphibia > Anura > Ranidae > Lithobates > Lithobates septentrionalis. The sequence goes on from JBBDGP010001358.1 coordinate 865,663, forward strand.
GCGTACACACGAGCGGACTTTACGGCGGACTTTGCCCGGCGGACTGGATTTCGTCGGACAATTCGATGTGTGTGGGCTCCAGCGGACTTTGTTTTCTAAAAAGCTGGACGGAATTAGATTTGAAACTTGTTTAAAATTTATCCGACGGACTCTTCTTTCTAGCGGACAAACCGATCGTCTGTGTGCTAGTCCGACGAACTCAAACTGACGCATGCTCTGAAGCGCTCGGTCTGGTAAAACTAGCCTTCGTCTTGAAGCTAGCACATTCCTCTTCTGTCGTCTTTTAATACAGCCTTTTTTTAGGATTGATAATGCGAGAGGAATGAAGTTGTTTTTCTGCTTTATATTCACACAGAGTTCTCACAAACTTCTTTCTTCATGATTTATCCTCCTGCCATGACTAATATAATATTTTGTAACAGCCAGATCTCCATAACTTTTAAATTTTAAAATAGTTTTTTATTTATTTTTTTTTTTATTTCAACACTTTAGCTATTTTACAATGTGTGTTAAATGCTAACCACATTTTTGGTGTGTATTTTCAAGTTACCACAATTAACATTCATATTTTGTGTTGTTTTAAAGAACCTTAATGAGGTTGTTGTCCCTTGTTCATTAGACATAGGGGGGTGTATTTAACAAAGGCAAAATCATTTTTCACTCCAATTGCTAATTATACATATAATTCCACATAAAGAGCATTTTGAAGTGTGTTCGCTGTGGATCCGAGGGGCACATGCAAGGAAGCCCAAACCAAAACAATTAATTTAGATTTGACATGATTTTCTGAAAAAATCAGCAGAGCTTCCCCCGAGCTTGTTTTTGACAAAAGGCTTAAATCATTTAAGAATATCAAGTGAAACGTTCACTTGAGAAATTGCACACCAAGTGCACTTGTTGGAAGTGCAGTCGCTGAAAAACTGAGGGGAAGAGCTTAAATTCGGGGAAGCTCTGCTGATTTATTCCTAAAATCATGTAAAATCAAAATAACTTCTTTTTATTTGACAAAAACACACATAGGGGTTGATTTCCTAAAGGTAAAAAGCCTGTGCATTTTGGAAATCGCATTTGCCCTCTGCAAGAGCAGTTGCTCCCAAGCTTTATTAAATGTGAAGCAGCTCTGCTGACTTCCATCATCCAATCATGTGCAAGCAAAAATGTTTTTTTTTCTTTTACTTGCACAGGATTGGGTACTCTTTGCAAAGTCAAGCTTTTAAATAATTTCTGATGCTCTGGAGCAATTGCACTTGCAGAGGGCAACTGCCCTCTGCAAAGTGCACCGACTATTTGCTTTTCTCAAATCAACCCCATAGTCTTTTCGACCTGTACCTGCCTACTCCCAAACAAAATGGCGTTTTTTAATCAAAAGACATAGGCAAGAATGTAAGGTAAACCAAAAAGTATTTATTTTATAAACAAAAAAATTAGGAAGGCAACACACTTTTAGAATCTGGGAAGCCTTTCGTCCCCCAGGACACACATCAAGTTTGAGGACAAGAAAATAGGTATCTTGCGACTATAGGGAGCACAGGGAGCACAGTCAGAACAGACAGAAACCAGGCAATCACTTTCGACTCTTCCGTGTAGCCTTCCCTCCACGCTTCTCTGCAGCCTTCCCTCCACGCTTCTCTGCAGCCTTCCTCGGAGGTTGTGCCTCTGGTGGTGTACTTGGGGCAGGAGGAGGAGGAGGAGGAGGAGGAGTAGGAGTGCCTTCATCTGCTATATATGTGTTAGCAGTAAGCTCCCCTCTCAAGCCCTTCTGGTAAGCCTGGAAAAATAGACCCTCACAGAGGAGGCGTTGGCCCTTTTCCAACTCCTGTAATCTGCAGGCTATATAGGTGCCATACGCCTCCTCTGCATTGGGAGGTTTACTCAGGATCAGGCTTGCTTCCCGTATGAGCTCTAGGGATTCCTGCTCTGTTGCAGTCATCCTCCTGGGCCTTTTGTGTAGAATGCGGAGGGGAGGCACCTGGCACTCCGTGCGGCTTCTACTTGGCCCAGCCACAGCCTCCTCCTCTCTCCCACTGGGCAAGGCCTCCTCCTCTCTCCCACTGGGCAAGGCCTCCTCCTGGCTGAGGTCATCCTGTGTAAAAAAAAGGGACATAGTTGTAATTTTCTGTTATGCAATCACACACAATTTTCAGCTCCTAACTTTCAAAGATAATTACACAAAATAGTAAAGGCTATCTATTTGACCACACCATTATTTCAGATGATCAACAAGATCTGAAGTTACGTATATATTTGGCCACTACTGTCTAGTGATATGTCTACATATTACTCTTTGTGCAGAAGTGATTTTTGATGAAGCACTTTCAAAATTAACACCTTAACATCATTAATAACATTTACACAATCCCAAAATATTCAAAAAAAGTATACCTGGCTGAAGCTGGGCGCATCCACTTCATCTATGGTGAAAAGGCCCAGTTCATCCTGGGACTCCTCAGCTGGGGTGGAGGTGGATGGAAGGCTGGAGGGAAGGCTGGAGGGAAGGCTGGAGGGAAGGGTGGGGGGAAGGGTGGGGGGAAGGGTGGAAAGGGATTGCCTGGCTTCGGTCTGCTCATCCAGGAATCGCAGTTTGTGGTAATACCACAACTTGGGGACATAAACTTGGTCAGCTGCTGCCCCGGATCTCAGCGACTCCTGGATTTTCCTGTGTTCCCGCTTATACATATTACGCAAGATACCTATTTTCCTGTCCACAAACTTGAGGTCTGCCTGGGGGAGTTGAGTCTTCACAAACTCTAAAAGTGTGGCCAGTGTTGCCTTCCTAACATCACGCTTATAATATTGGGGGTGTTTGACCTCCCAGAGGTTTTTCTTCTGCTCATATAGATCAATAAAATGGGTCAAAAACTCTTCCTCTTTAAAGGGATTCATTATTTCTGCAAGACAAGACACAAGATCAAAATTTAAATGTCAGTCCCAAATCTCAGGATTAGTTTGTGTTGTAATCTAGGGGACACACACGGGGACACACACAACACACACACACACACACACACACACACACACACACACACACACACTCTTTAATCTTACCTTCGTTTGTGCCGCTCGCTACTTCCGCACGGACATACGTAGGCCATCGTACTAGCTTTATATACACTGCGCATGTGTCATGCTCCGCCTGCGTCGCCCGCCCCTGACGTTCGTAAGTACGATTTGGCCCCGCCCCTTCACTCTTCGTTGCGCAGTGGGAGTAGATAGCAAAAGATGGCGGAGCGATTAAGTGGAAGTAGCGCGGAGGAAAGCCCGGAGCCCCAAACATCCACATCCCGGAGGAGATATAAGGCCACCAACATGGCTTTTGGAGAGATGGTGGAGATGGTGTCCATATTAAGAAGGGAGGACTACGATGGCAAAAAAGGACCGTACACACGACCCAATATGAGGAAGGACAAAATAATGTCCTCAGTTGTCACCGCTCTGGAAGAGAAATTTGGGACAAAACGTTCCAAAGAACAATTGCGGAAGCGGTGGTCTGACATCAAAAGTCGTGAGCCAGAACAATATTGGCGAATAAAGAAGCTGCTGAAAAAAAGTAAGTACTTGTGTTTTACTATTGAGATCCAGAACTTGCATGCTGATCCTTATTTTTGGCGGTTTTTCTGCATCGTTCGTAAATACCGTTCTTTGGAATAGATCGGATACTTTATAAAGTGACGTTATTTTTTCGCCAAATACGATGGGACAGGGTTGGACATACATTTATGGCTTGATAATTTGGCGAATTCCCACAATGAGTTGATGTGGTGTAGATGTGTTTGAAAATATAATGCTTCATCAAAAATGATTCAGTGTAATGTAGGGACAGGACACAGCAGCTGTTTCCACATCTGGACTCACGAGCACTATAGTTAGTGGGAATGATTTAGCAGTCCCACTATTGTTCTTCGATATTATTTTTTGAAATATTTAATTTGAAGTTTATTCCGTACGTTTTTTGGCTCTGCGTAACTTCTGCATACTTTCAGCTATTAAAACCATTCAACTATTAAAATGTTCATCTCTTTTAGCTGATGTGTGGTCATTTTCAACTTTTTTACTACCATTTATACTTTATTAAATAATAATTTTTTTTTCACTTTTTTAAACATTGAATTCAATGGGAGCATGCTTGAAATCCTCAAATTCTTCTTCCGCTCCCAAAAGTTTCAGCTCCTTCATACTTTCACCTAGAGACACCAAACAAACTTTACAATGTTCACTAAATATTCATCTATCTGGCTATATCCTTTCAGTTTGATATTTTTATAATTTTTGGCGAAAAAGCTTTTTGTTTAGAGGTCATTTCGTGAAATTTTAGACATTAATCAGAGTGTGCTGTGTTTGTTTTGTTGCCATGGTTACCAAAGCTTCTGTTATACACAGGGGGGGAGGTGGCTGGAGCATCTCAGCTCTGATTACAGAGCCCGGGGGGAGGGTACAGACACACCATGTACTGATTTATAATAGAGGAATATGATGGGGCAGTTTTGATGGCGGTCATTTTAGCCATTTAGCTATTCAGCATTCCCACGCATTTTGCTAAGGAAATGCATTTTCTAGTGTACTATGTGACCATAACTAAATTTTTGAGGGGTAATACACATAGGAGATCATTGAGGTGTCAGCATCTGTGAAAATTGCCAAAAAATATGCATTCTTTATAATTGTTGTTCAGAGGTAATGTTCATCCTGTCTTCAACATTTATTATGATGCAAAATTGGCCAAAAATCATAACCAACATTTTACTTTATTTATTAAAACATAAAAGATCAGTGTGTTTTAACTTTACCTTTTTTTCAATTCTCATAGGGGAGAAAAGACTCAGACAACAGTCCAAGGATCTCAGGACCCCCCCAAGTCACCAGCCTGAGGCCCAAGATACCCCAAGCCCCAGCCCAAGACCACGCCCACCCGACGACCTTGAGGAAGGAGAGGTGGAGGAAGTGTGCGAGGTTTCAAGCCCACCAAGTGAGTGACTGACACCCCAGCTTGAGTTACTGTATTTTGGCGTGCATATTGTAAACCTTGTTTTTATTCACTCGTTTTAGGTGAGTTTCTGGTTGTGGAAGGCCAAGCGGCAGAGCACTTCACCACAGACAGTGCGCAAAGACTAATTGGCCAGATAATGCTGTGGAATGGCCACATAGATCAAATGCGTGACCAAATTAACAGCATGAAACTTCGCCTGGACTCCATGCAACAGGAAATGAAGAACATGATTGATGTTTTGGGCAGAATATAATCACGTTTGGCCTAAAAACATCAATCATGTTCTTCATTTCCTTGGGAAGTTATTTTTTTTTTAAAATTGTTTTTTCAAGTTTTGGGGTATACCCAAATTTACATTGTGTGATGCACACGGTGTGTCATCATGTGCTATCTTCCATCATGGGTTAGCAATGTACTTGTTTTGTGTTTGCAAACCCTTCATCCTGAAAAATCTTGGGTGGTGAGAGCAACCAAAAATGGGATTGCACACACAAAACATGTACATTGCTCTCCCATGATAGGAGATAGCACATGTTGACTTGACCCTTTAGTAAAGCTCAATTTTGAGCATCTTATAAATGACCAATTTCTGCAAGGGTGACATTACATGCACCGTTCTCGAAATATTGAACTTTGTAAGTTAATGTATTGTAAGTTTTGTTTATAAAAACACTGTTGTGTATGTAAATGTTTTGAGATAAAGGTCTATATATTTTTGAAAAAAATGGCTTGAATAATTTAGTAAAAGATCATTTTTTTACACAACGTAAAATATTTTTTTACAAAATAAAAATAAAAAAAAATTCACAAAAATATGATAAAAAATGCACCTTTCAATGTGCACCAAGTAAAATTTTTTACCCTATACAATGTGTGTGGCTGTTTCTTGAAGTCAACATTTGGGGTTTGTTTTTGTGGGCCTGATTAACTAAAGCTAAATGCACTTGACACTACTACAAGTGCACTAGGAGACAGACATAACTTAAAGGTAAACAACAATAAAAACAAGATATTTAGATAAACAAATTTTATTTTTTATTTTTGTAAAAAAATTATAGCTGTTGCTGAATAGCAATGGCCCCCCGACCATTAAAATAATTCACATAACGGTCACGCACTTGACGTGCGGTTCGGGGGGCCAAGCCAATACGGCCAATTTCTAGGCCTGTGAAAGTGCTACTAGCCTCTTCCAGTCTGGGCTCAGGCCCAACAGAGGATAGATATGTAGCTGAATGTCTCCTTAAAAAGTTATGCAAGATGCAGCAAGCAAGGATGACGTGGTTGATTTTATAGTCCGCCAAATTAATAGCCGTAAGGAAGATACGGAACCGGCTGGCCAGAATACCAAAGGCATTCTCCACAACCCTTCTTGCTCTGGCCAGCCAGTAATTAAATACCCTCCTCTCAGGGGTGAGTGTCCTTTGGGGGAACGGCCTCATCAAGTTCTCACAGAGAGCAAATGCTTCATCAGCAATAAAAACTGAGGGGAGTCCATCCACATTATCGTCATCAGGTGGCAATTCCAGGCCACCGGTCTGGAGACGATAGCACAGCTCGGTCTGTGCAAAGACTCCTCCATCAGACATCCGGCCGTTCTTCCCCACATCCACAAACATAAACTCCAAATGTGCCGAGACCACCGCCATCAAAACTACACTATGGAACCCCTTGCAGTTAAAGAAATATGACCCCGAATGCGGTGGTGGCACAATCCGGACGTGCTTCCCGTCAATCGCCCCTACACAGTTGGGAAAGTCCCAACGGTCAGCGAACTGGGAGGCCACAGTCTGCCATTCCTGTGGACTTGTAGGAAACTGTGGAGTGCAAAAAAAATAAGATAAGGACTTTAATAACAAAAATTGTATATCAGATTACACCAAAACATTAGTAAACAACAGCAGTCAAATATTATGAATATGTGTGTTTGTAATTGAAATGTTGAAAAACATAAGGCACACTTATAAGATTACTCACCCCCTATGATGGCCCATTGATACATTTGAATGTGGGGGGAGGGGTTCTAATTAGGTTAACAAACACACCTGACTGGCTGAAACATTTGTGGGGTGGGGGAGGGGTTCTAATTAGGTTAACAAACACACCTGACTGGCTGAAACATTTGTGGGGTGGGGGAGGGGTTCTAATTAGGTTAACAAACACACCTGACTGGCTGAAACATTTGTGGGGTGGGGGAGGGGTTCTAATTAGGTTAACAAACACACCTGACTGGCTCAAACATTTGTGGGGTGTGGGAGGGGTTCTAATTAGGTTAACAAACACACATGACTGGCTGAAACATTTGTGGGGTGGGGGAGGGACAAACAAGACAATGGAGCAGACAATATACATTGTTCAATGGACTATAGGCTAGAGATAAAAATGGACCCAGCATTGCATGGTGGGGAGGTTAATGAAAGAAATTATGCATGTATAGGGGAATAACTGATTAAAATAGGCATGCACAAAGATAAAGGGGACATTCACAGCAGATTGAAAGCATGGCAATTAGGTAAAGAGGACAGTTCTACAATACATCCAAAAACAGTTAATACATATCATGTAATGTTAAAGGATAAAACTTACCTTCATATATTCCTTCTGCAGGACCTGAATAATAGCAGAACAGGTCTCTGGGATAATGATCCCCAGAGCCTGGGGGGAGATGCCTGTCGAGAACTTTAAGTCCTGAAGACTTCTCCCTGTCGCCAAGTAACGTAACGTGGCAACTAGCCTCTGCTCCGCACTGATGGCTTGCCTCATGCAGGTATCCTGCCTGCTGATATAGGGGGTCAGCATAGCCAGCAGACGCTCAAAGATGGGGTCCGTCATCCTGAGAAAATTCCTGAAATCATCAGGATTATTCTCACGGAGCTCACGGAGCAAAGGCATATGACAGAACTGGTCACGCTGGCGCAACCAATTCTTGGTCCATGAACTCCTCCTCACCCTGTTCATGGACTGGACTCGGGTCAAAGTATTAACCCCAACACCAAGTCCCCACACAGCACGAACTCGAGAACGAGAACGTCCACTCGACATGGCTTCAAAACGGTCGGCTGCTCAAACAAACAAACTTATAACAAACGCACTGAAGAACAGCAAGGCCTATGAAGAACGACCTGAAAATCAGGAACGAGTGGAGCAGAACGGCCTGCAAGGCAGGTTACGAACTGACCAACACGCACGTTTGTATCTGAAAAGCAGATACAAACCTCACAAGCACAAACTGAACCGCAGAAAACGAACGAAATAAGCTGAAGTGTGAAAAGCGCGAATCGTCTCTAACCAAACTTCTACTAACACGAGATAAACACGAGATTAGCAGAAGGAGCCCAAAGGGTGCCGGAGTGGGGCTTGGACTTCCTTTTTCTAGTCCCGTCGTACGTGCTATACGTCACCGCGTTCAAAACCAGCAGACTTTTGCAGTGACCGTGTGTGGCCAAGTCCGTCCGTTTTTAAGTCCGGCGCAAGGAGCAAACAAAGTCCGACGAAAAGTCCGCCGGGCAAAGTCCGCCGTAAAGTCCGCTCGTGTGTACGCGGCATTAGGCTGGCCACAATAAAAGGCTACTCTAAAATGTGCAGTTTTATCACATAGCACAATGCCACAGATGTCGCAAGTTTTGAGGGACCATGCAATTGGCATGCTGACTGCAGGAATGTCCACCAGAGCTGTTGGCCTTTGAATTGAATGTTCATTTCTCTACCATAAGCCACCTCCAAAGGCGTTTCAGAGAATTTGGCTGTACATCCAACCGGCCTCACAACCGCAGACCATGTGTAACCACACCAGCCTAGGACCTCCATATTCAGATCGTCTGAGACCAGCCACCCGGACAGAGGCTGAAACAATCGGTTTGCATAACCAAAGAATTTCTGCAAAAACTGTCAGAAACCGTCTCAGGGAAGCTCATCTGCATGCTCGTCATCCTCATTGGGGTCTCAACCTGACTGCAGTTTGTCATCGTAACCAACTTGAGTGGGCAAATGCTCACATTCTATGGCGTCTGGCACTTTGGGGAGGTGTTCTCTTCACGGATGAATCCCGTTTTTCACTGTACAGGGCAGATGGCAGACAGTGTGTATGGCATCGTGTGGGTGAGCGGTTTGCTGATGTCAACGTTGTGGATCGAGTGGTCCATGGTGGCGGGGGGGTTATGGTGTGGGCAGGCGTATGTTATGGACAATGAACACAGGTGCATTTTATTGATGGCATTTTGAATGCACAGAGATACCGTGACGAGATCCCGAGGCCCATTGTTGTGCCATTCATCCATGACCATCACCTCATGTTGCAGCATGATAATGCACGGCCCCATGTTGCAAGAATCTGTACACAATTCCTGGAAGCTGAAGACATCCCAGTTCTTGTACAACCAGCATACTCACCGGACATGTCACCCATTGAGCATGTTTGGGATGCTCTGGATCGGTGTATACAACAGCGTGTTCTAATTCCTACCAATATCGAGAAACTTCGCACAGTCATTGAAGAGGAATGGACCAACATTCCACAGGCCACAATCAGCAACCTGATCAATTCTATGCCAAGGAGATGTGCTGCACTGTGTGAGGCAAATGGTGGTCACACCAGATACTGACTGGTTTTCGGACCCCCCCTCCCAATACAGTAAAACTGCACATTTTAGAGTGGCCTTTTATTGTGGCCAGCCTAAGGCACACCTGTTGATTAATCATGCTGTCTAATGATTAGACATGTAGCGCTGGTAGATTTTTCAATCTACCGCTTATAGGTAAATTTAGTGGGTTACCTGTTCATACATAGTCAGATTTAGCTTCTGTTCCAGTTTGGCTGTGTTGCATGTAGTTTCACACTGTGCCTATGGGTGTCATTGTCGCCATGGGTCGGTGTTGGAAAGGCAACACGTTAAAGTGTATAAGTGCTCCTCTGTCCCGGAGATAACTCTGTGGAGGTGGTCCTCCAAGTTGCATTCTGGGAGAGGGTATTTATGAGACAGACGCCATGTTTTAGGGGGTTTTCGTTCCACCTGCTGGCCCTCCTGGCCGACAGGTATGTGCTAGGAGTACTACCTTGTGGTCCTCCGACCGGGAGGACCACGTTGCTGCAGCCTGTGGGTGGGCCCAGAAGCCTGTCTGGGGCCTACCACAGCGGCGAAGGAATGGTCCTGTGCTGTCTGTCCTAGTAAAGTATAGTAAAGCTGTTTGGGAATATTTGTCTGTGCCAAAACCTTTCCGGAGAGCTGGATATTCTGTTGCCATGGATGAACACTTCAGTGGATGTTTCCTACATTGGAACTATGGTCAGCACATCTATGCTGACAAAGTGGTCTTTTGCAGACCAGGAAAAGATGATGTTGTGTACTTTATCACTACCGTGGATAAACAAGGAAGAAACTGACATTGCCAGATCCTCGGTTTTATTGGTGATTATGAAAAAGAACTTTGGGGTATGTAGTTAGAAAGTGTCAGTGTCTAGAGATCTCTGTGGTTAAGAGATAATATTCATCCCAGCGTTCTCAAATCCAAAGACTCTTTGATAGCTGGATTTTCTTGATTGATAAGATGTAATTCACTCAGAGATAGGGGTGGACTTTTCAAGTTATCTTAGTTTATTTCCCTTAAGAGGAACATATGTGGGAAGAGAGTGTCATTCTTGTCCTGGAATGAGGCTTTGCTACTAAACTGTTTAGTGATGATACTGTACATATTTAGTGTGTGTTTAACTTTGTTTTTTTTTCCAGAAACAATTGGATCTCCTATCAAGCTGTTAGGCTTTTCAGCTAGATAGATAGTGGGGTTTGTAACAGTTCTAATGTGATTTTGTTTGCGGATGTGAACATGTTGTTGTATAAATGTTGAAACTGTAATATCTCTATACTGTCTTTTCTTCTTCCTTGCCCTTATCCAAGTTTTAAGTTCGAATACCTATTCTCAGGCTTGGGAGTTATTTTGACAGACGTTGAGGACAACGTCTATTGTAGTGGGGGGAGTATGTAGCACTGATAGATTTTTCAATCTACCGCTTATAGGTAAATTTAGTGGGTTACCTGTTCATACATAGTCAGATTTAGCCTCTGTTCCAGTTTGGCTGTGTTGCATGTAGTTTCACACTGTGCCTGTGGGTGTCGTTGTTGCCATGGGTCGGTGTTGGAAAGGCAACAAGTTAAAGTGTATAAGTGCTCCTCTGTCCCGGAGATAACTCGATGGAGGTGGTCCTCCGAGTTGCATTCTGGGAGAGGGTATTTATGGGACAGACGCCATGTTTTAGGGGGTTTTCGTTCCACCTGCTGGCCCTCCTGGCCGACAGGTATGTGCTAGGAGTACTACCTTGTGGTCCTCCGGCCGGGAGGACCACGTTGCTGCAGCCTGTGGGTGGGCCCAGAAGCCTGTCTAGGGCCTACCACAGCGAAGGAATGGTCCTGTGCTGTCTGTCCTACGGGAAGAAGCTGGACAACTGAGAAGATCCCAGGGGAGGACCTGTCATGGAAGGATCATGCAGAGTGCTGGTCTGGAGAGGGGCCTGGTGACTCAGTTTGAGGACGCATCCTAAAGTTAACCTACCGCATAGTACTGCCGGGTCGGCTTAAAGGTTCTAGTGCTGTATTTGCTATTCATCGTAAACCATTACATCCTGTGGCAGATGATCGTACGGGTTTCTATTACATTCAAGTCTGTGGCAGAGACTTTTGTTCGTGCTGCGTATCGGCTGCTAGGTTAGTGAGAGAAACCTATCCGAGCGGGCAAAGATTCAACTCTAAAAGAAGAGTACATTCATCTACAAGATTCCAGTTCCTAATACTACACTAAGAAAAGGTATTTGAACTTCCCTGCAACTCTTCTTCTACCTCTTTCCTGCTACTTCCTTCAGTTACTCTTATTAAAACCTTGGAAAAGATACTCAAGTGTCCAGTGCCTACATTGCCTGGTATTAAGCTCAACGGGACCCTAGGCCCGGTTCCGGTGAAATTGAGGTAACGAAGGTGATGGTAACAGCCCGCTTTAAACCAGCAGCTCCACCGAGAGTTATTGCTACAGACAGATTTGTGAACAATATTTGGGAGAAATAGGCCTTTTGTGTACATAGAAAAAGTCATAGATCTTTAAGTTCAGCTAATGATAAATAGGGGCAAACACAAAAGTGTTGCATTTATAATTTTGCTCAGTGTATATATATATATATATATATATATATATATATATATATATATATACTGTATATATTTTGCCAGTTCTATGTGGAAAGAGTTAATGACGCAGGATTCTCATCCAATCAGGTTGAGGGGCTTCTGGGCATTTGTATCATTCAGAGGAAACTGACTTTTCATTTCAGTTTCCTCATCAGTGAGTAAAAGCTGGTTTGGGACCTGGAGCCTGGTGATTTCTTAGATATCTGGATGGACTGAAATCTCCAATCCTGGGTCTGTGTTTTGAGAACCACCAGCACACTAATTGGGCAGGTGTGTGCTGGGCTTTTAGGAGAGACCCAACTAAGGTTCTGGGCTACACCTCGGCAGACAGAGGAGGTCGCTGCCAGGAGTCAGGAGGGTTCCACCCAGGAAAGACAGGTGGGAGCCAGAGCAGCAAAAGGCTCATCCATGTCTTTATAGACCTTACTTTGTGCACTGGTCCAAATCATGTGGTGGAGGGGGATTATGGTGTTCACTTAGTTCCAGTGAAGGGAACTCCTAAAGGATATGTAAAGGTTAGTTAAAAAAAAAAACAAAAAAAAACAACAAACATGTCATTCTTCCCTCCTCTGTGCAGTTGGTTTTGCACAGATTGGCCCTGATACTCCTCTTCTGGGGTCCCTCAGCGGCACTCCTGGTTCCTCCTCTTCTCGAGTGCCCCGTTGGAGAGCCGCTCTGCCTTGGGGCACTCATGCGGGCGCGCTCCCGTGTCCTGCTGCTGAGTCCATTGACACAGACAGCAGGACTTGGCCCCACCCCTGGCTCCCGCCTCACTGAATTTGATTTACAGCAGCAGGAGCCAATGGCTGCACTGCTTTCAATCTATCCAATCAGGACCCGAGACACCGGCTGGAGAATGCATTAAGGTGAAAAACCTTGAGGGTTTACAACCCCTTTAAGGCTTAAGACATTTTGGACAATTTCGTGCTCCCAACTTTGTGGGAACAGATTTTGCTGTTGTGCTGAAGAAAAGAGATTTTTCCACTTTGCTGCAGTTAAGCATTATTTTGTTTGTCTTTGGAAAAGAAAGGCTTTATCTATATTATATGTCTGCACTGATGATCCCTGAACTTTACATTTGGTGCTAGGATGCGAGAAATCTTTCTGCAGCCAGAAAAGTAATTTACGTCATTAAAACTGACATTTAACCCCTTTAAATATTAAATAAATCTAAATGCCCAAGCACAATTTTAAAACTTTGACATGTCTTAGTAAAACTGTACATATCATCAAAACTACTTTGTGCATCCAGGTGGATTATACCTTGTTTTTTTCAGGACAAATTGGGCTTTCATTTGGGGGTAAATGGTCATGGATATCTCCTGATTTTTTTTCATTATCAAAGGAAACTGGCCCAAAATAGAAAAAAAAATCTTTTTTTTTTTTTTTTTTTACACTTAGCTGTATATTTCTTGCCACTACCATAACCCACCACCAAAAAACAACCCAAATTAAATTCTCCTGACGATCGCAATGATACCGTATATGCTAGTTGTTGTTTGTATCCATAGTACAGCCCAAAAACATTAGTACCCATTTTGCTTTTTTATCCTACCTAAAACCCACTGACACTACCGGCGGGCAGCTTCTGTTGGGATTATTCACAGCAGAGGCCAATCTGAGGGTGTCTGGCACTCAATGTCTGCCGGCACTCAACAATCATCGGCCAGAGACTCAGAATGGAGCTCTGTCTATGTAAACAAGGCAGGGTTCCGTTCTGACAGGGAGAAAGGGGTGGATTCTGTGTTCCTACAAATCAGAAACTAAAATCCATCTCTTCCCCTAGTAAAGCCAGCACACATAATAAACATAAACACTGGCTAGGCACAAAGTTAACCCTGTGATTGCGTCAGATGTTTACCCCCTTCCCAGCCAGTGTCATTAGTATAGTGACAGTGTATATATTTAGCACTGATCACTGTATTAGTGTCACTGGTTCCCGTAAGTGTGAAAAGTGTCAGTTAGTGTCAGAATGTCCCCTGCAATATCGCAGTCCCGCTATAAGTCGCTGCTTGCTGATTGCTAGTATAAAAAAATAAATAAATAAAAACCCAGTATATATCCCATAGTTTGCAGACGCTATAATCTTTATGTAAGCTCATTGGGATTTTTTACCAAAGACAATTAGCAGAATACATATTGGCCTAAATTTATGAAGAAATTGTATTTATTTATTTACTTTTTTATTGGATATGTTTTATAGCAGAAAGTAAAAAATAACATTTTTTTTTAATTGTCTGTATTTTTTTTGTTTATAGTGCAACAAATAAAAAAACGCAGTGGGGATCTAATACCACCAAAAGCAAGCTCTATTTGTAGGAATAAAAGGAGTTACATTTTTTTTGAGTACAGCGTTGCATGTCCGCGCAATTGTCAGTTAAAATAACACAGTGCCGTATCGCAAAAAAAATAGCCTGGTCATGAAGGGGGGTAAATCTTCCAGGGGTCAAGTGCTCAAGTGGCTTTGGGACACTCCTATTCGTATAATAAGTGCCCCCACAGCTGCTTGCTGTGGGGGCACTTGACAGGAGGGAGGGGCCAGGAGCGCCAGCGAGAGGCCCAAGAAGAGGAGGATCTGGGCTGCTCTGTGCAAAACATGTTAGTTATTTTTAAACCAAAAAAAAAAAAAAAATGAGACTTCATTATCACTTGAAGTATCGTAGTTTGTCACTATTTCACAAGCATGCGCAATTTTAGATGTGACATGTTAGGTATCTATTTACTTTGTGTAACATCATCTTTTATAATTTACCAAAAAATTGGGTTATATATCGTGTTTTTTTGCATTAAAATTAACCACTCGCCGACCACCTGCCACAGTTTACCTGCGGCAGAATGGCACGGCTGGGCGAAACGACGTTATGTAACGTCGCTTCGCCCTGTGGCCACTAGGGGCACATGCGCCCGCCGCTTGCCCCGGAGCCGATGCAAGTGCCCAGCGGTCGCGATAACCGCCAGGCTCCCGCGATCACTCGTGACACACCGAGAACCGGGATCTGTGTGTGTAAAAAGTTTCTGGCTCTCTGAGGGAAGAAGAGACAGATCGTGTGTTCATACAAAGTATAAACAGTGATCAATCATCTCCCCTAGACAGTCCCCTCCCCTCTTCAATTAGAACACATATGAGGGAACACAGTTAACCCCTTGATCGCCCCCTAGTGTTAACCCCTTCCCTGCCAGTGACATTTTTACAGTAATCAGTGCATTTTTATAGCACTGATTGCTGTATAAATGCCAATGATCCCAAAAATGTGTCAAAAGTGTCCGATGTGTCAGCCATAATGTCACAGTCCTGATAAAAATCGCAGATCGCCGCCATTACTACTAAAAAAATAAAATAATAAAAATGCTATAAATGTATCCCCTATTTTGTAGACGCTATAACTTTTGCGCAAACCAATCAATATACGCTTATTGCAATTTCTATTACCAAAAATATGTAGAATACATATCGGCCTAAACTGAGAAAAAATTAGCTTTTTTTTTAAGAAACATTTTAATAAACATTTATTATAGCAAAAAGTACAAAATATTGTGTTTTTTTCAAAATTGTCGCTCTTTTTTTGCTTATAGCGCAAAAGATAAAAGCCGCAGAGATGATCAAATACCACCAAAAGAAAACTCTATTTGTGGGGAAAAAAGGACGTCAATTTTGACCAGGCAATTGTCAGTTAAATTAACGCAGTCCCGAATCGCAAAAAATGGCCTGGTCATTCAGCAGCCAAATCTTCCGGGGCTGAAGCGGTTAAAAAAAAGTGTATTTTTATTCTTTTTTAAAAAGGCATTTGAAAAACTGCTGCAAAAATACAGTGTGACATAAAAAATTGCAACGATTGCCATTTAATTCACTAGGGTCTCTGCTAAAAAAACTATATAAAGTTTGGGGGTTCTAAGTAATTTTCAAGGAAAAAATATCTGATTTTTAACAAAAAGTGCCAGAAAAGGCTTTTTTTGCAAACGGTGGAATTCTCCTTTGCTATAAAAATATACCTGATGATGGGTCAACTTGCAGATTATTTTTTTGGTAGTTTGCTTCTTTTTTTATAACATCCATGCACAAGACAGAATTTCTCTTTAAGGACCGAAAATAGACGCTCTAATAAAAAAATAGACAAACAGAAGGCGAAGCGTGCATATTGACATCACAGGTGAATAGCTGGCAATTTCCAGTGCGTTTCCGTCTCCTCCGTTCTGACAGCAGGATGTCTCACTCTGACTGGAGAATGAAGGGATTTATGTAGAAGACTTGAGGCAAGAGGTAGAATCTGTTCTAACTGCTGGAATATTGGTTTGTCTAATTCACGCTGCTTCTGCTCATCCTTCTCCACCTGCTACTCCTCATTGTCCAGCTGTTTCTCTTCCAAAACAAATTTTCATTTTCGGCTTTTCCAAACGCTGCTCTATTTTATTTTGGGTGAATCCAGTCAAGGTCCTAATCACAGTAAATAAAACACAGTCTTGTTTGAATAATGCAATAGGATTAGGCGTCTTTTTTTTTTTTTTTACAAGTAAGATTGCCGTTGCCATTGTGTGGGTCTGAAAGGAGCTCTAGGCAACTAATAAAAGAAATCGGTGAGCTGCTGATGGTCTGTTTTAGAGGCAGAGAGACCACTGAATTTACCTTAACCGCTTGCCTACCGGGCACTTTCACCCCCTTCCTGCCCAGGCCAATTTTCAACTTTCAGCGCTCTCACTCTTTGAATGACAATTGCGCGGTCATACAACACTGCACCCACATGGCATTTTTATCCTTTTTTTTCACATAAATAGAGCTTTCTTCTGGTGGTATTTAATCACCACTGGGGTTTTTATTTTTTGCTAAACAAACAAAAAAAGACCAAAAATTTTGAACCCCCCCCAAAAAAAAACTGTTTTCATTGTTTGTTATAAAATTTAGGAAACAGGTAATTTTTCTCCTTCACTGATGTGCACTGATGAGGCTGCACTGATAGGCACTGATAACGTGGCACTGATGGGCACTGATTAGGAGGCACTGATAAGGCTACACTGATAGGTGGCACTGATGGGCACTGATAGGTGGCACTAATGGGCACTGACAGGCAGCATTAAAGGGCACTGATAGGTGGCACTGATAAGTTGCACTGATGGGGACTGATAGGCACTGATAGGTGACACTGATAGGCACCTAATAGACACAGGCTGACTTACACATAGGGGGGTGGGGGAGCTGGACAAGGAGTTTCCAGGGCTCTCCAAGGTAAGCTGAATTCCACAAGCCCTATGCCCTAAGTGACTCCCATCACAGGCAGCACTGATAGTTGACACTGATGATGAGGCACTGATGGGCACTGATTGGCAGCACTAATAGGTGGCACTGGTGGGCACTGATAGGTGGCACTGGAGGGCACTGATAGGTCGCATTAAATGGCACTGAGAGGTAGCACTGATAGGTGGCACTGATAAGTTGCACTGGTGGGCACTGATAGGCATTGATAGGTGACACTTATAGGCACCTAATAGACACAGGGTGACTTACACATAGGAGGGGGTGGGGGAGCTGGACAAAGAGTTTCCAGGGCTCTCCAAGGTAAGCTGAATTCCACAAGCCCTCTGTCCTAAGTGACTCCCATCACAGGCAGCACTGATAGTTGACACTGATGATGAGGCACTGATGGGCACTGATTGGAGCACTGATGGCCACTGATAGGTGGCATTGGTGGGCACTGATAGGTGGCACTGGTGGGCACTGATAGGTGGCACTGGTGGGCACTGCTTAGCAGTACTGATGGGCACTGGTAGGTGGCACTGGTGGGCACTGGTAAGTGGCACTGGTGGGCACTGCTTAGTAGCAGTGACTGTCAGTGTGCAGGACTGATGTTCCGTTTACACAAGTCAGTAATGAGCTTATTGTTATCTCCTCACGCTATTAGCGTGAGAAAAAAAAAGCAGATTGCCAGCTTCTGTGAACATCATGTGATCAGCTGTCATTGGCTGCCAGCTGATCACATGGTAAAGGGCTGGGATTGGCCCCCTATGCCAATCTGTGATCAGCCGAGTTTCATGGACTCGGTGATCAAAGAGTGAGCCGCCCGCTCCCTGCAGGGGGTGCGTAAGCACGGGAGGGTGAACATATACGCCCTCCTGGCAATTTAGGCCTGCACTGTAGCTGTCTTTCGGCTATAACACGGGTGTGAAGAGGTTAAAATGACACAAAGGATTTGGTAAAATAGAGAATGGAGGTACAGTGGATGAATGGATTAGGCCCACATTCCAGATTTGGAACAAACAAGAAAACCTCTCCCTAATGGGAATTTAACGGCCTATATTATGCAATCATCATAAGAAAGTAAATTGTCAACAGAGTATAACAAATCAGTACAAATGTTATTAGACAAATTGTTAAAAAGAAGCAACAATAAATGGCTGGTGTACATTCAAGTCAACATGGTGCAAGGAACAAAGGTACATACAGTTCTACATATTCCCTGGACTGCCATGATGAGGTCATCAAGGCAGAATGAGCAAGGAAAACACCTGATGCGTTTCAGAAGTTCATTCTTTCCTCAGGGGTGTATATTTATATAGAATGAATCACTTATGTTGACAATAGAAAAGTGTGGGTGACCTCTAAGAGCAGTATTGATGAATATGCGTAATCAAGCAAGGGCTGTACCATCATCCAAGAAATTTATGAGATAAGGGGTTTGGGAACCTGGTCCCCAACCAGGCCTCACCAAGGAAGAGGATGGGGGGCAAATGGACTATCTCGGTACAATACAAAAGGGATACATTTAAGTATGTAAACAATCGTATAAAACAATAGAAGAGTTTATTGATACATAATACATGACAAAAGATGTCGATAGTAGATTAAAAACATAGGTGACTTGGTCATGGACAGCATTTCAACTAGTTTCGCAGACTAGGCCACTTCATCAGGAAAACATCTGCAATTTAATTGACACATAATCAATGACAATATAGTCACTCATATACAACAAGACAACAATACTTTTCGACAATATATAAATGTTGCGAGGGGGAAGATGCAAGGCTGCTTACCCGAATCCCGGTGTACACGCGGCACGGGGCGTCACCAGTAGGAGGGTCTCCCGCGGTGACTGGGGGAGACTAACAAGTCAGAGGGCTGGAGTCTGGGTGAAATAAAGTGCATGGAGTAGGTAAGCTATGAACTAGATCAGAACGCATGAAAAAGGAGCAAAGGGAGGAAAGGAGAGTGGTGTGGTGACTAAGTGAATGAGTTGAACTTGACTGGTAAGAGTGTGCTAGGTGAAAGGAGGATGGTGATTAGAATGTGGGCAACATGTGGGAATATAACCCATAAAAACAAAAACTGAATTAGTGTAGGAAAAAACAGTGAAAACATGTGTACAGCACTGTGAAGGGTGAAGTCGGATTGAAAAAGTGAAGAGGGGCAAGGGGATGGTTATAGGCCGGTTAAGTGGGACAGAGGAAAATTGTGCAGAGCATATGGAAAAGGGGAGGGGGGGGAAGGAAGTGGGGGGGTAAGGGGGATGGGGAGGGGGGAAAGGGGAAAAAGAAAAGAAAAAGGAGAGGGGGGAAAAGGGAAAGAGTAGAGGGGGAAGGGAGGGGGGAAAGGGAGGGGAGAAGAGAAGGGGAAAAAGGGGGAAGATGAAAGAAGGGAAGGGAACGAATAGTGAAAAAATGTGGTAAATACCGCGCTGTTAAAGGCAGCTGCTAGCACCGCAAATGACAATTGCAAATAGTGTAAATAGAAAAATAATGGTAATTAGAATAAGTAAAAAATTAGAATAAGTAAAAACCCACAGTGATGCTAATAATAAATCACAGTAATAATACAATGAATAACCAAGTGAAAAGTTCAAACATTACAAAGGTGTGACTGTAAAAAAACAATAAAACCACTGTACATGAAAAAAATGATAATGCAGTGAATCAACTGAGAATAAACTTTGAAGAAGTTGAAAAACAATGCTGTGAAACAAAGCAAACAAAAATGTCCAATTTGTGACCAAAGGTGTTGATAGATGAATATACCTATAAAGGTGCATAAATCTTGCTGGCCGAAACTTGATATTCAAACCACCAATTTTAAGTGCATAGAGAGTGAAAACAGAAAACCACCACCGATAACACTGAGGCTTACTGGAGTGGGTGGATTCAATAGGACCTACACCCCATGAATCATTCAGGTTTGTCAGTGATTACACACCAATGATCGATGCACCTCAGTGGATATGGACGGTAGAACATATGAATATGTAGCAATCCCACTCTCCTCACAATGGCCACAGTCAACAAGAGAAAAGAGGCTCCAAGGGTATACAGTGGGGACGGAAAGTATTCAGACCCCCTTAAATTTTTCACTCTTTGTTATATTGCAGCCATTTGCTAAAATCATTTAAGTTCATTTTTTTCCTCATTAATGTACACACAGCACCCAATATTGACAGAAAAACAAATAATTGTTGACATTTTTGCAGATTTATTAAAAAAGAAAAACTGAAATATCACATGGTCCTAAGTATTCAGATCCTTTGCTGTGACACTCATATATTTAACTCAGGTGCTGTCTATTTCTTCTGATCATCCTTGAGATGGTTCTACACCTTCATTTGAGTACAGCTGTGTTTGATTATACTGATTGGACTTGATTAGGAAAGCCACACACCTGTCTATATAAGACCTTACAGCTCACAGGGCATGTCAGAGCAAATGAGAATCATGAGGTCAAAGGAACTGCCAAAAGAGCTCAGAGACAGAATTGTGGCAAGGCACAGATCTGGCCAAGGTTACAAAAAAATGTCTGCTGCACTTAAGGTTCCTAAGACCACAGTGGCCTCCATAATCCTTAAATGGAAGACATTTGGGACGACCAGAACCCTTCCTAGAGCTGGCTGTCCGGCCAAACTGAGCTATCGGGGGAGAAGAGCCTTGGTGAGAGAGGTAAAGAAGAACCCAATGATCACTGTGGCTGAGCTCCAGAGATGCAGTCGGGAGATGGGAGAAAGTTGTACAAAGTCAACCATCACTGCAGCCCTCCACCAGTCAGGGCTTTATGGCAGAGTGGCCCGACTGAAGACGCCCCGCAGTGCAAGACACATGAAAGCCCGCATGGAGTTTGCTAAAAAACACCTGAAGGACTCCAAGATGGTGAGAAATAAGATTCTCTGGCCTGATGTGACTAAGATAGAACTTTTTGGCCTTAATTCTAAGCGGTATGTGTGGAGAAAACCAGCCACTGCTCATCACCTGTCCAATACAGTCCCAACAGTGAAGCATGGTGGTGGCAGCATCATGCTGTGGGGGTGTTTTTCAGCTGCAGGGGCAGGACGACTGGTTGCAATCGAGGGAAAGATGGATGTGGCCAAGTACAGCGATATCCTGAATGAAAACCTTCTCCAGAGTGCTCAGGACCTCAGACTGGGCCAAAGGTTTACCTTCCAACAAGACAATGGCCCTAAGCACACAGCTAAAATAACAAAGGAGTGACTTTACAACAACTCCGTGACTGTTCTTGAATGGCCCAGCCAGAGCCCTGACTTAAACCCAACTGAGCATCTCTGGAGAGACCTAAAAATGGCTGTCCACCAACGTTTACCATCCAACCTGACAGAACTGGAGAGGATCTGCAAGGAGGAATGGCAGAGGATCCCCAAATCCAGGTGTGAAAAACTTGTTGCATCTTTCCCCAAAAAGACTCATGGCTGTATTAGATCAAAAGGGGCTTCTACTAAATACTGAGCAAAGGGTCTGAATACTTAGGACCATGTGATATTTCAAGTTTTCTTTTTTAATAAATCTGCAGAATGTCAACAATTCTGTGTTTTCCTGTCAATATGGGGTGCTGTGTGTACATTAATGAGGAAAAAAATGAACTTAAATGATTTTAGCAAATGGCTGCAATATAACAGAGTAAAAATTTAAGGGGGTCTGAATACTTTCCGTTCCCACTGTATATATATACAGGCACTGCTCATCACCTGTCCAATACAGTCCCAACAGTGAAGCATGGTTGTGGCAGCATCATGCTGTGGGGGTGTTTTTCAGCTGCAGGGACAGGACGACTGGTTGCAATCGAGGGAAAGATGGATGCGGCCAAGTACAGCGATATCCTGGATGAAAACCTTCTCCAGAGTGCTCAGGACCTCAGACTGGGCCAAAGGTTTACCTTCCAACAAGACAATGGCCCTGAACACAGCTAAAATAAAGAAGGAGTGACTTTACAACAACTCAGTGACTGTTCTTGAATGGCCTAGCCAGAGCCCTGACTTAAACCCAATTGAGCAGTGGCCGCTCGTCCATAGGGGGCGCATGGGCGATTCCTCCTTCCCCCTCCAGGCAGTCCCCAAAAAAAAATGTCAAAAAAAATAAATTTAATACTGGCCCTTTAAAAAAAAAAAAGACAATAATATATAAACAAAAAAGATTTTTGAAAAAAAAAATATTTTCTACTTTCTGTTATAAAATATATCCAATAAAATCAAATTACTTCAGAAATGTAAAATATTTTGTGCTACATGTCTTTGTTAAAAAAAAATCCCAATAAGTGTATATTAATGGTTTGTGTAAAGTTATATAATCTGCAAACTATGGTATACACACTGTATATTTAAAAATTGATCAATCCTGATGTAATAACGGCCTATCGCAGCACAACATCTAATTTCTTAAGGCTCTTAAAATGCCAGGACAATACAATTACCTCCCAAATTACCCCTTTCTGGAAAGAAGACAGTCTGAGGTATTTAGCAAAAGGTATGGTGAGTTTTTTGAAGTTATATTTTTTTGTCACAATTTTTTGGAAAATTAGAAAGTTTTTTTTTTTTTTTTTTACGCACTGTCACCAGTGCAGCAGTACAGCGTCACCAGCTGGTGGTTAAAATGAGGCGCACTTGTTAAACCATGCAGCTTATAGTAAGTCATGTCAATATTTTTCTGCAGTGCCTGTTGTTTCATGGTTGGCTCTAGATCCCCGGTCTGACTATACCAGCTTATATCCTAATAAGAATCTGAGAATTATTTTATGAGTATATCCATCTCAAACACAACAGCACAGTGTGATCACACCTGGTATTCCCTAAGAGACACAAACAAGTATGTGACTTATGCACATCTTATGTGGATCCCTGGTACAATCAGTAAAACGTACAAGAAATAAGGGAAGACAAAAACAGACCCCACATATAAAAACAATCTTTATATAGTTACATAGTTAGTCTGGTTGAAAGAGTACATATAAAATGGGGAAAAAAAATAATAAATAATACAATCCTATATTCACAATCCTATACCCACAGTTGATCCAGAGGAAGGCAAAAAAAAAAAAAACCTCCAGCAAAACATGATCTAATTCAACCTGAGGAAGGAAGCCATGCCTCGGAAACATGTTGTCATGGCAACTCTATGACGTCCTCACTCTCTTCCCCCCTGTATCTTGCTCGTGTGGGTTCATGTGTCCTCGAAGTGCAGCGCCGGCTGGACCAAACACATGCGCATTAGGATCTGCACGTTGAGCGTGGTGGTGGATAGGATCCACCACCACGTGCTAGGATCCGGGCAGCTAGGTTGAACATCCGCGGCTCCCCCTTTTCCCTGTCGGGATTTTGAGGTGGTCATAGGAGCGCGGCCACAGTGGCATCCTTATGCTGTAGCTATCTTCACACAATGTGAGTTTGACCATTGTAGTGTTTTTAACTTTACCATATTAAAACCGTGTTACACTAGGGTGGCTTTGCGCTCTCTTCTTTTGTGTTTTGTCTAATTTGCTCCAGCAGGGAAAAAAACATTTCCTGATCGCCCGAAAGGCAATATAAAATAAAAATAAAAATTCTTTAGGCTAATCACCAACTGTCCACTCCAATCTGACGGAGATCTCCTGCTCTTCAACCCCATTGTCACCTCCTCCCATGCTTGATTACAGGTCTTCTCCAGAGCTTCTCCCATCTTCTGAAACTTTTGTACCCCAACCTGTCCAGCTATCTCCTACTCTATCCATCTGAAACGTCTTCTCCTCAGGAAATCCTATCTCCTAATATTAAAAGTTCAATTTCTACTTGCTCCATAAACTCACCTCTTACAATCATTTAGACATGTACAATTTGTTTTGTAACTAATCAAAATTCGGCTGAATCCTGCATCTTTCCTACATTTGGATGCATCCGAATGTCCGAAGAAAAAAACTGATTTTGAACTAATGCAAAAGAAATAATGAAAAAAATGATGTAATTTGTTAAAGGTCTAATGAAACAGCAGGTTGACTTGGAGTAAATCTTACAGCCCAATCAGCTGATTAATTTTGTGCTGGAGGTTGGATTACTAATACTGGCAAAGTGCATTCCTGAGAACTGAGTGAGAAGGGTGTTGTATTTGAGCAGAGGAGACGAGTTTTGAGCAGCAGCAGAAGAGATATTGTCATTGGGACTGATTTACTAAAACTGGAGCACTGCATGGTTTCTATGCAGAGTTGCACCAGATTTTGCTGTCTTCAGTTTTAGTAAATAAACCTCACTGTGTGTTAATGGATTCAAGATCTAAACATTTGGGTACCTCCTGGTACCAGCAGCAGTGACACAGCACAACCACTGGCAAAGTGTATTCCTGGGGAGGGTGTTGTATTGCATTTGAGCAGAGGAGACACGTTTTGAGAAGCAGCAGAAGAGTTATTGTCATTGTGTATGTGTTAATGGATTCAATAAACAAATGACTTTCCGGATTAGGATTTGTTACCACAAATATATATATACATAAATAACGAATTATCCGAAAACTAATCAATAAAACAAATCGATTTGTTATAACGAATATCTATACTCTACAGAAATAACAAATTATCCGAAAACAAACTAACGTAACATAACGAATATAACAGAATATAACAGAACATAAAACATGTATTTTACGAATGAAAACAAAACAAAACAAGTCTACACAAGTCTACAATTATTACCTTTTGTATGACTTGCCTCTCCCTTGAACATGTTCTTATAAGAAGGATCCTCCTAACCCTCTTATATTTAATTGTGTTGTAGCTGTACAGTTTCCCTTTCCCCTTACTTTGGAACTATATAAACCCCGTTTAATAATATTAATAAAAATAATGATATTATGAACTAGAAAATGCATTTCCTGGGGAAAATGCGTGGGAATGCTGAATAGCTAAATTGCTAAAACGGCCGCCATCAAAACTGCCCCATCATACTGCCATCAAAACTGCCCCATCAGAATTGCCCCATCAAAATTGTCCACATTAAAACTGCCCCATCATATTGCCACCATCAAAACTGCTCCATCAAAATTGTCCCATCATATTGCCACCATCAGAATTGCCCCATCATATTGCCACCATCAAAACTGCCCCATCAGAATTGCCCCATCATATTACCACCATCAAAACTGCCCCATCATATTGCCACCATCAAAACTGCCCCCATCATATTGCCATCAAAACTGCCCCATTAGAATTGCCCCATCAAAATTGTCCCCATCAAAACTGCCCCATCAGAATTGCCCCATCAAAACTAAAAGTAATTTTTTTTTTCAAAAGTAATTTTTTTTTTCAAAAATTTTTTGTTTTTCAAAAATGAATTTTTTTTTCAAAAATAATTTTTTTTTTTTTCAAAAATAATTTTTTTTTTCAAAAATAATTGCTGAATAGCTAAATTGCTAAAACGGCCGCCATCAAAACTGCCCCATCATACTGCCATCAAAACTGCCCCATCAGAATTGCCCCATCAAAATTGTCCCCATTAAAACTGCCCCATCATATTGCCACCATCAAACTTGCCCCATCAGATTTGCTCCATCAAAATTGTCCCATCATATTGCCACCATCAGAATTGCCCCATCAAAACTGCCCCATCATATTGCCACCATCAAAACTGCCCCATCAGAATTGCCCCATCATATTACCCCCATCAAAACTGCCCCATCATATTGCCACCATCAAAACTGCCCCCATCATATTGCCATCAAAACTGCCCCATTAGAATTGCCCCATCAAAATTGTCCCCATCAAAACTGCCCCATCAGAATTGCCCCATCAAAACTAAAAGTAATTTTTTTTTTCAAAAGTAATTTTTTTTTTCAAAAATAATTTTTTTTTCAAAATTTTTTTTTTTTTCAAAAATGATTTTTTTTTTCAAAAATAATTTTTTTTTTTCAAAAATAATTTTTTTTTTCAAAAATAATTGCTGAATAGCTAAATTGCTAAAACGGCTGCCATCAAAACTGCCCCATCATACTGCCATCAAAACTGCCCCATCAGAATTGCCCCATCAAAATTGTCCCCATTAAAACTGCCCCATCATATTGCCACCATCAAACTTGCCCCATCAGAATTGCTCCATCAAAATTGTCCCATCATATTGCCACCATCCTAACTGCCCCATCAAAACTGCCCCATCATATTTTTCAAAAATGAATTTTTTTTTTCAAAAATATATTTTTTTTTTTTCAAAAATAATTTTTTTTTTCAAAAACATTTTTTTTTCCAAAAATAATTCTTTTTTTTTCAAAAATATATATTTTTTTCAAAAATATATTTTTTTTTCAAAAATAATTTTTTTTTTCAAAAATAATTTTTTTTTTTCAAAAATTTTTTTTTTTTCAAAAATAATTGCTGAATAGCTAAATTGCTAAAACGGCCGCCATCAAAATTGCCCCATCATACTGCCATCAAAACTGCACCATCAGAATTGCTCCATCAAAATTGTCCCATCATATTGCCACCATCAGAATTGCCCCATCAAAACTGCCCCATCATATTGCCACCATCAAAACTGCCCCATCAGAATTGCCCCATCATATTACCACCATCAAAACTGCCCCATCATATTGCCACCATCAAAACTGCCCCCATCATATTGCCATCAAAACTGCCCCATTAGAATTGCCCCATCAAAATTGTCCCCATCAAAACTGCCCCATCAGAATTGCCCCATCAAAACTAAAAGTAATTTTTTTTTCAAAAATAATTTTTTTTTTCAAAAATAATTTTTTTTTTTCAAAAATAATTTTTTTTTTCAAAAATATTTTTTTTCTTAAAAATGATTTTTTTTTTCAAAAATATTTTTTTTTTCAAAAATAATTGCTGAATAGCTAAATTGCTAAAACGGCCTCCATCAAAACTGCCCCATCATACTGCCATCAAAACTGCCCCATCAGAATTGCCCCATCAAAATTGTCCCCATTAAAACTGCCCCATCATATTGCCACCATCAAACTTGCCCCATCAGAATTGCTCCATCAAAATTGTCCCATCATATTGCCACCATCAGAATTGCCCCATCAAAACTGCCCCATCATATTTTTCAAAAATGAATTTTTTTTTCAAAAATATATTTTTTTTTTTTCAAAAATAATTTTTTTTTTCAAAAATAATTTTTTTTTTCAAAAACATTTTTTTTTCAAAAATAATTCTTTTTTTTTCAAAAATATATATTTTTTTCAAAAATATATTTTTTTTTCAAAAATATTTTTTTTTTTTTCAAAAATAATTTTTTTTTTTTCAAAAATAATTGCTGAATAGCTAAATTTCTAAAACGGCCGCCATCAAAATTGCCCCATCATACTGCCATCAAAACTGCACCATCAGAATTGCTCCATCAAAATTGTCCCATCATATTGCCACCATCAGAATTGCCCCATCAAAACTGCCCCATCATATTGCCACCATCAAAACTGCCCCATCAGAATTGCCCCATCATATTCCCACCATCAAAACTGCCCCCATCATATTGCCATCAAAACTGCCCCATTAAAATTGCCCCATCAAAATTGTCCCCATCAAAACTGCCCCATCAGAATTGCCCCATCAAAACTGCCCCATCATATTGCCACCATCAAAACTGCCCCCATCAAAACTGCCCCATCAGAATTGCCCCCATCATATTGCCACCTTTAAAACTGCTCCATAAAAATTGTCCCCATCAAAACTGCCCCATCAGAATTGCCCTATCAAAACTGCCCCATCATATTGCCACCATCAAAACTGCCCCATCAGAATTGTCCCATCAAAACTGCCCCATCATATTGCCACCATCAAAACTGCCCCATCAGAACTGCCCCATCAGAATTGCCCCATCAAAACTGCCCCATCAGAATTGCCCCATCAAAACTGCCCCATCATATTGCCACCATCAAAACTGCCCCATCAGAATTGCCCCATCAAAACTGCCCCATCATATTGCCACCATGAAACTGCCCCACCATATTGCCACCATGAAACTGCCCCATCAGAATTGTCCCATCAAAACTGCCCCATCATATTGCCACCATCAAAACTGCCCCATCAAAACTGCCCCATCAGAATTGCCCCATCAAAACTGCCCCATCATATTCCTCTATTATAAATCAGTACATGGTGTGTCTGTCCCCTCCCCCGAGCTCTGTAATCAAAGCTGAGATGCTCCAGCCACCTCCCCCCCTGTGTATAACAGAAGCGTTGGTAACCATGGCAACAAAACAAACACAGTACACTCTGATTAATGGCTAAAATTTCTTGAAATGACCTCTAAACAAAAAGCTTTTTCTCAAAAACCGTAAAAGATATCAAACTGAAAAGATATAGCCAGGTAGCTGAATATTTTGTGAACATTTTAAAGTTTGTTTGGTGTCTCTAGGTGAAAGTATGAAGGAGCTGAAACTTTTGGGAGCGGAAGAAGAATTTAAGGATTTCAAGCATACTCCCATTGACTTCAATGTTAAAAAAAAGTGTTAAAAAGCTTAATATTTTAAAAAGTATAAATGGTAGAAAAAAAGTTGAAAAAGAGCACACCTCAGCTAAAAGAGATGAACATTTTAATAGTTGAATGGTTTTAATAGCTGAAAGTATGCAGAAGTTACGCAGAACCAAAACACGTACGGAATAATAAGAAGAAAAACTAGAAAATGCATTTCCTGGGGAAAATGCGTGGGAATGCTGAATTGCTAAAACGGCCCCCAGCAAAATTGCCCCCATCATATTGCCATCAAAACTGTCCCATCATATTGCCACCATCAAAATTGCCCCATCAGAATTGCCCTATCAAAACAGCCCCATCATATTGCCACCATCAAAACTGCCCCATCATATTGCCACCATCAAAACTGCCCCATCAGAATTACCCCATCAAAACTGCCCCATCATATTCCTCTATTATAAATCAGTACATGGTGTGTCTGTCCCCTCCCCCGAGCTCTGTAATCAAAGCTGAGATGCTCCAGCCACCTCCCTCCTGTGTATAACAGAAGCTTTGGTAACCATGGCAACAAAACAAACAGTACACTCTGATTAATGGCTAAAATTTCCTGAAATGACCTCTAAACAAATGGCCGTATTTTAAAAACTATACATCCTACAGCGAAGATCTTTATATTGTGAGAATCACAAGACCCAGACCTAGATTTTGATACATGGTATGTCTCTGAAATATTAAAATTGAAGGCACGGTCGCAGTTTAGAAATTGCCCTTCAAATTTGAAGGGGCTAGAGTGTAGTTTCAATGAATGTCAATGGACAGTGTGAGTTGCAAACAAATGGTCATATTGTGAAAACTATCAGGACTATGGCTTAGCCATGGACATGTTTAGTGGCAGCAGGGATAGCTGAACGTTTTGGTATAAGATTTGTGTAGGTGGGCTTGAAAATGAGGGAGTGGCGGCAGTTTAGAAATCATGTTCTGATTTTTCAGCTTTTGTCCCCTCCCCCCGGGCTCTGTAATCAGAGCAGAGATGCTCCAGCCACCTCCCCCCCTGTGTATAACAGAAGCTTTGGTAACCATGGCAACAAAACACACACAGTACACTCTGATTAATGGCTAAAATTTCTTGAAATGACCTCTAAACAAAAAGCTTTTTCTCAAAAACTGTAAAAGATATCAAACTGAAAAGATATAGCCAGATAGCTGAATATTTTGTGAACATTTTAAAGTTTGTTTGGTGTCTCTAGGTGAAAGTATGAAGGAGCTGAAACTTTTGGGAGCGGAAGAAAAATTTAAGGATTTCAAGCATGCTCCCATTGACTTCAATGTTAAAAAAAAGTGATAAAAAGCTTAATATTTTAAAAAGTATAAATGGTAGAAAAAAAGTTGAAAAAGAGCACACCTCAGCTAAAAGAGACGAACATTTTGATAGTTGAATGGTTTTAATAGCTGAAAGTATGCAGAAGTTACGCATTACCGAAAAACGTACGGAATAATAATAAGAAAAACTAGAAAATGCATTTCCTGGGGAAAATGCGTGGGAATGCTGAATTGCTAAAACGGCCCCCGGCAAAATTGCCCCCATCATATTGCCATCAAAACTGTCCCATCATATTGCCACCATCAAAACTGCCCCATCAGAATTGTCCTATCAAAACAGCCCCATCATATTGCCACCATCAAAACTACCCCATCATATTGCCACCATCAAAACTGCCCCATCAGAATTACCCCATCAAAACTGCCCCATCATATTCCTCTATTATAAATCAGTACATGGTGTGTCTGTCCCCTCCCCCGGGCTCTGTAATCAGAGCTGAGATGCTCCAGCCACCTCCCCCCCTGTGTATAACAGAAGCTTTGGTAACCATGGCAACAAAACAAACACTAACAGTACACTCTGATTAATGGCTAAAATTTCCTGAAATGACCTCTAAACAAATGGCCGTATTTTAAAAACTATACATCCTACAGCGAAGATCTTTATATTGTGAGAATCACAAGACCCAGACCTAGATTTTGATACATAGTATGTCTCTGAAATATTAAAATTGAAGGCACGGTCGCAGTTTAGAAATTGCCCTTCAAATTTGAAGGGGCTAGAGTGTAGTTTCAATGAATGTCAATGGACGGTGTGAGTTGCAAACAAATGGTCATATTGTGAAAACTATCAGGACTATGGCTTAGCCATGGACATGTTTAGTGGCACCAGGGATAGCTGAACGTTTTGATATAAGATTTGTGTAGGTGGGCTTGAAAATGAGGGAGTGGCGGCAGTTTAGAAATCATGTTCTGATTTTTCAGCTTTTGTCCTCTCCCCCCGGGCTCTGTAATCAGAGCTGAGATGCTCCAGCCACCTCCCCCCCTGTGTATAACAGAAGCTTTGGTAACCATGGCAACAAAACACACACAGTACACTCTGATTAATGACTAAAATTTCTTGAAATGACCTCTAAACAAAAAGCTTTTTCTCAAAAACTGTAAAAGATATCAAACTGAAAAGATATAGCCAGATAGCTGAATATTTTGTGAACATTTTAAAGTTTGTTTGGTGTCTCTAGGTGAAAGTATGAAGGAGCTGAAACTTTTGGGAGCGGAAGAAAAATTTAAGGATTTCAAGCATGCTCCCATTGACTTCAATGTAAAAAAAAGTGATAAAAAGCTTAATATTTTAAAAAGTATAAATGGTAGAAAAAAAGTTGAAAAAGAGCACACCTCAGCTAAAAGAGACGAACATTTTGATAGTTGAATGGTTTTA
Source organism: Lithobates septentrionalis (assembly GCA_037952835.1). Classification (NCBI taxonomy): domain Eukaryota; kingdom Metazoa; phylum Chordata; class Amphibia; order Anura; family Ranidae; genus Lithobates; species Lithobates septentrionalis. The sequence continues at coordinate 897,217 of JBBDGP010001358.1, forward strand.
ATAGCTGAAAGTATGCAGAAGTTACGCATTACCGAAAAACGTACGGAATAAAATTAAAATTATTAAAAAAAACTAGAAAATGCATTTCCTGGGGAAAATGCGTGGGAATGCTGAATTGCTAAAACGGCCCCCAGCAAAATTGCCCCCATCATATTGCCATCAAAACTGTCCCATCATATTGCCACCATCAAAACTGCCCCATCAGAATTGCCCTATCAAAACAGCCCCATCATATTGCCACCATCAAAACTACCCCATCATATTGCCACCATCAAAACTGCCCCATCAGAATTACCCCATCAAAACTGCCCCATCATATTCCTCTATTATAAATCAGTACATGGTGTGTCTGTCCCCTCCCCCGGGCTCTGTAATCAAAGCTGAGATGCTCCAGCCACCTCCCCCCCTGTGTATAACAGAAGCTTTGGTAACCATGGCAACAAAACAAACACTAACAGTACACTCTGATTAATGGCTAAAATTTCCTGAAATGACCTCTAAACAAATGGCCGTATTTTAAAAACTATACATCCTACAGCGAAGATCTTTATATTGTGAGAATCACAAGGCCCAGACCTAGATTTTGATACATAGTATGTCTCTGAAATATTAAAATTGAAGGCACGGTCGCAGTTTAGAAATTGCCCTTCAAATTTGAAGGGGCTAGAGTGTAGTTTCAATGAATGTCAATGGACGGTGTGAGTTGCAAACAAATGGTCATATTGTGAAAACTATCAGGACTATGGCTTAGCCGTGGACATGTTTAGTGGCAGCAGGGATAGCTGAACGTTTTGATATAAGATTTGTGTAGGTGGGCTTGAAAATGAGGGAGTGGCAGCAGTTTAGAAATCATGTTCTGATTTTTCAGCTTTTGTCCCCTCCCCCCGGGCTCTGTAATCAGAGCTGAGATGCTCCAGCCACCTCCTCCCTGTGTATAACAGAAGCTTTGGTAACCATGGCAACAAAACACACACAGTACACTCTGATTAATGGCTAAAATTTCTTGAAATGACCTCTAAACAAAAAGCTTTTTCTCAAAAACTGTAAAAGATATCAAACTGAAAAGATATAGCCAGATAGCTGAATATTTTGTGAACATTTTAAAGTTTGTTTGGTGTCTCTAGGTGAAAGTATGAAGGAGCTGAAACTTTTGGGAGCGGAAGAAAAATTTAAGGATTTCAAGCATGCTCCCATTGACTTCAATGTTAAAAAAAAGTGATAAAAAGCTTAATATTTTAAAAAGTATAAATGGTAGAAAAAAAGTTGAAAAAGAGCACACCTCAGCTAAAAGAGACGAACATTTTGATAGTTGAATGGTTTTAATAGCTGAAAGTATGCAGAAGTTACACATTACCGAAAAACGTACGGAATAAAATTAAAATTATTAAAAATAACTAGAAAATGCATTTCCTGGGGAAAATGCGTGGGAATGCTGAATTGCTAAAACGGCCCCCAGCAAAATTGCCCCCATCATATTGCCATCAAAACTGTCCCATCATATTGCCACCATCAAAACTGCCCCATCAGAATTGCCACCATCAAAACTGCCCCATCATATTGCCACCATCAAAACTGCCCCATCAGAATTACCCCATCAAAACTGCCCCATCATATTCCTCTATTATAAATCAGTACATGGTGTGTCTGTCCCCTCCCCCCTGTGTATAACAGAAGCTTTGGTAACCATGGCAACAAAACAAACACTAACAGTACACTCTGATTAATGGCTAAAATTTCCTGAAATGACCTCTAAACAAATGGCCGTATTTTAAAAACTATACATCCTAGAGCAAAGATCTTTATATTGTGAGAATCACAAGACTCAGACCTAGATTTTGATACATAGTATGTCTCTGAAATATTAAAATTGAAGGCACGGTCGCAGTTTAGAAATTGCCCTTCAAATTTGAAGGGGCTAGAGTGTAGTTTCAATGAATGTCAATGGACGGTGTGAGTTGCAAACAAATGGTCATATTGTGAAAACTATCAGGACTATGGCTTAGCCGTGGACATGTTTAGTGGCAGCAGGGATAGCTGAACGTTTTGATATAAGATTTATGTAGGTGGGCTTGAAAATGAGGGAGTGGCGGCAGTTTAGAAATCATGTTCTGATTTTTCAGCTTTTGTCCCCTCCCCTGGGCTCTAATCAGAGCTGAGATGCTCCAGCCACCTCCCCCCCCTGTGTATAACAGAAGCTTTGGTAACCATGGCAACAAAACACACACAGTACACTCTGATTAATGGCTAAAATTTCTTGAAATGACCTCTAAACAAAAAGCTTTTTCTCAAAAACTGTAAAAGATATCAAATTGAAAAGCTATAGCCAGATAGCTGAATATTTTGTGAACATTTTAAAGTTTGTTTGGTGTCTCTAGGTGAAAGTATGAAGGAGCTGAAACTTTTGGGAGCGGAAGAAAAATTTAAGGATTTCAAGCATGCTCCCATTGACTTCAATGTTAAAAAAAAGTGATAAAAAGCTTAATATTTTAAAAAGTATAAATGGTAGAAAAAAAGTTGAAAAAGAGCACACCTCAGCTAAAAGAGACGAACATTTTGATAGTTGAATGGTTTTAATAGCTGAAAGTATGCAGAAGTTACGCATTACCGAAAAACGTACGGAATAAAATTAAAATTATTAAAAATAACTAGAAAATGCATTTCCTGGGGAAAATGCGTGGGAATGCTGAATTGCTAAAACGGCCCCCAGCAAAATTGCCCCCATCATATTGCCATCAAAACTGTCCCATCATATTGCCACCATCAAAATTGCCCCATCAGAATTGCCCTATCAAAACAGCCCCATCATATTGCCACCATCAAAACTGCCCCATCATATTGCCACCATCAAAACTGCCCCATCAGAATTACCCCATCAAAACTGCCCCATCATATTCCTCTATTATAAATCAGTACATGGTGTGTCTGTCCCCTCCCCCGGGCTCTGTAATCAAAGCTGAGATGCTCCAGCCACCTCCCCCCCTGTGTATAACAGAAGCTTTGGTAACCATGGCAACAAAACAAACACAGTACACTTTGATTAATGGCTAAAATTTCCTGAAATGACCTCTAAACAAATGGCCGTATTTTAAAAACTATACATCCTACAGCGAAGATCTTTATATTGTGAGAATCACAAGACCCAGACCTAGATTTTGATACATAGTATGTCTCTGAAATATTAAAATTGAAGGCACGGTCGCAGTTTAGAAATTGCCCTTCAAATTTGAAGGGGCTAGAGTGTAGTTTCAATGAATGTCAATGGACGGTGTGAGTTGCAAACAAATGGTCATATTGTGAAAACTATCAGGACTATGGCTTAGCCGTGGACATGTTTAGTGGCAGCAGGGATAGCTGAACATTTTGATATAAGATTTATGTAGGTGGGCTTGAAAATGAGGGAGTGGCGGCAGTTTAGAAATCATGTTCTGATTTTTCAGCTTTTGTCCCCGCCCTGGGCTCTAATCAGAGCTGAGATGCTCCAGCCACCTCCCCCCCTGTGTATAACAGAAGCTTTGGTAACCATGGCAACAAAACACACACAGTACACTCTGATTAATGGCTAAAATTTCTTGAAATGACCTCTAAACAAAAAGCTTTTTCTCAAAAACTGTAAAAGATATAAAACTGAAAAGCTATAGCCAGATAGCTGAATATTTTATGAACATTTTAAAGTTTGTTTGGTGTCTCTAGGTGAAAGTATGAAGGAGCTGAAACTTTTGGGAGCGGAAGAAAAATTTAAGGATTTCAAGCATGCTCCCATTGACTTCAATGTTAAAAAAAAGTGATAAAAAGCTTAATATTTTAAAAAGTATAAATGGTAGAAAAAAAGTTGAAAAAGAGCACACCTCAGCTAAAAGAGACGAACATTTTGATAGTTGAATGGTTTTAATAGCTGAAAGTATGCAGAAGTTACGCATTACCGAAAAACGTACGGAATAAGAAGAAAAATAACTAGAAAATGCATTTCCTGGGGAAAATGCGTGGGAATGCTGAATTGCTAAAACGGCCCCCAGCAAAATTGCCCCCATCATATTGCCATCAAAACTGTCCCATCATATTGCCACCATCAAAACAGCCCCATCAGAATTGCCTCATCAAAACTGCACCATCATATTGCCACCATCAAAACTGCCCCATCAAAAAATATTTTTTTTTTTCAAAAATATTTTTTTTTTTCAAAAATATTTTTTTTTTTCAAAAATAATTTTTTTTTCAAAAATTATTTTTTTTTTCAAAAAATTTTTTTTTTCAAAATTTTTTTTTTTTCAAAAATGATTTTTTTTTTAAAAAAAATATTTTTTTTTTTCAAAAATATTTTTTTTTTCAAAAATAATTTTTTTTTTCAAAAATATATTTTTTTTTTCAAAAATAATTTTTTTTTTTCAAAAATATTTTTTTTTTTCAAAAATGATTTTTTTTTTTTTCAAAAATAATTTTTTTTTTTCAAAAATAATTTTTTTTTTTTCAAAAATAATTTTTTTTTCAAAATTTTTTTTTTTAAAAAAATAATTTTTTTTTTTTCAAAAATATTTTTTTTTTTCAAAAATATTTTTTTTTTTTCAAAAATAATTGCTGAATAGCTAAATTGCTAAAATGACCGCCATCAAAACGGCCCCATCAGAATTGCCACCATCAAAACTGCCCCATCATATTCCTCTATTATAAATCAGTACATGGTGTGTCTGTCCCCTCCCCCGGGCTCTGTAATCAAAGCTGAGATGCTCCAGCCACCTCCCCCCCCTCTGTGTATAACAGAAGCTTTGGTAACCATGGCAACAAAACACACACAGTACACTCTGATTAATGGCTAAAATTTCCTGAAATGACCTCTAAACAAAAAGCTTTTTCTCAAAAACTGTAAAAGATATCAAACTGAAAAGCTATAGCCAGATAGCTGAATATTTTGTGAACATTTTAAAGTTTGTTTGGTGTCTCTAGGTGAAAGTATGAAGGAGCTGAAACTTTTGGGAGCGGAAGAAAAATTTAAGGATTTCAAGCATGCTCCCATTGACTTCAATGTTAAAAAAAAGTGATAAAAAGCTTAATATTTTAAAAAGTATAAATGGTAGAAAAAAAGTTGAAAAAGAGCACACCTCAGCTAAAAGAGACGAACATTTTGATAGTTGAATGGTTTTAATAGCTGAAAGTATGCAGAAGTTACGCATTACCGAAAAACGTACGGAATAAAATTAAAATAATTAAAAATAATAAATAAAATCGAATAATAATAGTGGGACTGCTAAAGCATTCCCACTAATAAAAAAACGAATAACAATAGTGGGACTGCTAAAGCATTCCCACTAACTAGAAAATGCATTTCCTGGGGAAAATGCGTGGGAATGCTGAATTGCTAAAACGGCCCCCAGCAAAATTGCCCCCATCATATTGCCATCAAAACTGTCCCATCATATTGCCACCATCAAAACTGCCCCATCAGAATTGCCCCATCAAAACTGCACCATCATATTGCCACCATCAAAACTGCCCCATCAGAATTGCCCTATCAAAACAGCCCCATCATATTGCCACCATCAAAACTGCCCCATCATATTGCCACCATCAAAACTGCCCCATCAGAATTACCCCATCAAAACTGCCCCATCATATTCCTCTATTATAAATCAATACATGGTGTGTCTGTCCCCCTCCCCCGGGCTCTGTAATCAAAGCTGAGATGCTCCAGCCACCTCCCCCCCCTGTGTATAACAGAAGCTTTGGTAACCATGGCAACAAAACAAACAGTACACTCTGATTAATGGCTAAAATTTCCTGAAATGACCTCTAAACAAATGGCCGTATTTTAAAAACTATACATCCTACAGCGAAGATCTTTATATTGTGAGAATCACAAGACCAAGACCTAGATTTTGATACATAGTATGTCTCTGAAATATTAAAATTGAAGGCACGGTCGCAGTTTAGAAATTGCCCTTCAAATTTGAAGGGGCTAGAGTGTAGTTTCAATGAATGTCAATGGACGGCGTGAGTTGCAAACAAATGGTCATATTGTGAAAACTATCAGGACTATGGCTTAGCCGTGGACATGTTTAGTGGCAGCAGGGATAGCTGAACGTTTTGATATAAGATTTATGTAGGTGGGCTTGAAAATGAGGGAGTGGCGGCAGTTTAGAAATCATGTTCTGATTTTTCAGCTTTTGTCCCCTCTCAGAGCTGAGATGCTCCAGCCACCTCCCCCCCTGTGTATAACAGAAGCTTTGGTAACCATGGCAACAAAACACACACAGTACACTCTGATTAATGGCTAAAATTTCTTGAAATGACCTCTAAACAAAAAGCTTTTTCTCAAAAACTGTAAAAGATATCAAATTGAAAAGCTATAGCCAGATAGCTGAATATTTTGTGAACATTTTAAAGTTTGTTTGGTGTCTCTAGGTGAAAGTATGAAGGAGCTAAAAACTTTTGGGAGCGGAAGAAAAATTTAAGGATTTCAAGCATGCTCCCATTGACTTCAATGTTAAAAAAAAGTGATAAAAAGCTTAATATTTTAAAAAGTATAAATGGTAGAAAAAAAGTTGAAAAAGAGCACACCTCAGCTAAAAGAGACGAACATTTTGATAGTTGAATGGTTTTAATAGCTGAAAGTATGCAGAAGTTACGCATTACCGAAAAACGTACGGAATAAGAAGAAAAATAATAAAAAAACGAATAACAATAGTGGGACTGCTAAAGCATTCCCACTAACTAGAAAATGCATTTCCTGGGGAAAATGCGTGGGAATGCTGAATTGCTAAAACGGCCCCCAGCAAAATTGCCCCCATCATATTGCCATCAAAACTGTCCCATCATATTGCCACCATCAAAACTGCCCCATCAGAATTGCCACCATCAAAACTGCCCCATCATATTGCCACCATCAAAACTGCCCCATCAAAATTACCCCATCAAAACTGCCCCATCATATTCCTCTATTATAAATCAGTACATGGTGTGTCTGTCCCCTCCCTCCTGTGTATAACAGAAGCTTTGGTAACCATGGCAACAAAACAAACACTAACAGTACACTCTGATTAATGGCTAAAATTTCCTGAAATGACCTCTAAACAAATGGCCGTATTTTAAAAACTATACATCCTACAGCAAAGATCTTTATATTGTGAGAATCACAAGACTCAGACCTAGATTTTGATACATAGTATGTCTCTGAAATATTAAAATTGAAGGCACGGTCGCAGTTTAGAAATTGCCCTTCAAATTTGAAGGGGCTAGAGTGTAGTTTCAATGAATGTCAATGGACGGTGTGAGTTGCAAACAAATGGTCATATTGTGAAAACTATCAGGACTATGGCTTAGCCGTGGACATGTTTAGTGGCAGCAGGGATAGCTGAACGTTTTGATATAAGATTTATGTAGGTGGGCTTGAAAATGAGGGAGTGGAGGCAGTTTAGAAATCATGTTCTGATTTTTCAGCTTTTGTCCCCTCCCCTGGGCTCTAATCAGAGCTGAGATGCTCCAGCCACCTCCCCCCCTGTGTATAACAGAAGCTTTGGTAACCATGGCAACAAAACACACACAGTACACTCTGATTAATGGCTAAAATTTCTTGAAATGACCTCTAAACAAAAAGCTTTTTCTCAAAAACTGTAAAAGATATCAAATTGAAAAGCTATAGCCAGATAGCTGAATATTTTGTGAACATTTTAAAGTTTGTTTGGTGTCTCTAGGTGAAAGTATGAAGGAGCTGAAACTTTTGGGAGCGGAAGAAAAATTTAAGGATTTCAAGCATGCTCCCATTGACTTCAATGTTAAAAAAAAGTGATAAAAAGCTTAATATTTTAAAAAGTATAAATGGTAGAAAAAAAGTTGAAAAAGAGCACACCTCAGCTAAAAGAGACGAACATTTTGATAGTTGAATGGTTTTAATAGCTGAAAGTATGCAGAAGTTACGCATTACCGAAAAACGTACGGAATAAGAAAAATAATAAAAAAACGAACTAGAAAAGGTACAATTTCTGGGGAAATTGTGAAAGTGTTCTTGCCTCTACAACTAGAGTGGGCGGAGTAACTGGGTGGGGTGGAGTGGCTTGAGTAACTGTGAAAAGTGTTAAAAAGCTTAATATTTTAAAAAGTATAAATAGTAGTAAAAAAGTTCCATCATTCGCTGAAAGAGCTGAACATTTTTTTCAAAAGTAATTTTTTTTTTCAAAAATGAATTTTTTTTAATCAAAAATGATTTTTTTTTCTTCAAAAATGATTTTTTTTTCTTCAAAAATGATTTTTTTTTTCAAAAGTAATTTTTTTTTTCAAAGGTAATTTTTTTTTTCAAAAATGAATTTTTTTATTTCAAAAATCATTTTTTTTTCGAAATTATTATTTTTTTTTAAGTAATTTTTTTTTCAAAAATATTTTTTTTTTCAAAAATATTTTTTTTTTTTTAAAAATTATTTTTTTTTTCAAAAATTATTTTTTTACTTTTTTCAAAAATTATTTTTTTTTTCAAAAATATTTTTTTTTTTTTACATGGGGCGGTCATAATGTTTTGGCTGATCATGGGGTGGTCATAATGTTTTGGCTGATCATGGGGTTGTCAGCTTTTGTCACTTCCCACTCTAGTTTTGAACATTTCGCCATTCATTCCTATGGGACCAATTTCGCCGCAAAAACGTCATTTCGTGGACCATTCGGCAAAACATTCCACAAAGTAATAACACACCAATCGGGAACAATCCGCTCGTTTCGGTATATTATTTGTCTCTGTAGTGTGAAAACTGTGGGAGGAGTCTACAAGCATTATCAAGTCTAGCAGATGAAGTCACATGCATTTGGAGTGTCTCAGCATCTTGTGTTTACAACCACTGTTTCCTAGCAACGCTCATGCCCTGTTTATGCTTCCCAAATACTGCTTCATCAAAACTGCCCCATCAGAATTACCCCATCAAAACTGCCCCATCATATTCCTCTATTATAAATCAGTACATGGTGTGTCTGTCCCCTCCCCCGGGCTCTGTAATCAGCTGAGATGCTCCAGCCACCTCCCCCCCTGTGTATAACAGAAGCTTTGGTAACCATGGCAACAAAACAAACACTAACAGTACACTCTGATTAATGGCTAAAATTTCCTGAAATGACCTCTAAACAAATGGCCGTATTTTAAAAACTATACATCCTACAGCGAAGATCTTTATATTGTGAGAATCACAAGACCCAGACCTAGATTTTGATGTATAGTATGTCTCTGAAATATTAAAAATGAAGGCACGGTCGCAGTTTAGAAATTGCCCTTCAAATTTGGAGGGGGCTAGAGTGTAATTTCAATGAATGTCAATGGACGGCGTGAGTTGCAAACAAATGGTCATATTGTGAAAACTATCAGGACTATGGCTTAGCCGTGGACATGTTTAGTGGCAGCAGGGATAGCTGAACGTTTTGATATAAGATTTGTGTAGGTGGGCTTGAAAATGAGGGAGTGGCGGCAGTTTAGAAATCATGTTCTGATTTTCCAGCTTTTGTCATCTCCCACTCTAGTTTCCCCATTCATTCCTATGGGACCAATTTCGCCGCAAAAACGACGATATTTCGTGAACCATTCGGCGAAACGTTCCACAAAGTAATAGCACACCATTCGGGAACAATCCGCACGTTTCGGTATATTACTTGTCTATGTAGTGTAAAAACTGTGGGAGGAGTTAGGGTGGTAAATTTGGCTATAATAATAAGAACTAGAAAATGCATTTCCTGGGGAAAATGCGTGGGAATGCTGAATTGCTAAAACGGCCCCCAGCAAAATTGCCCCCATCATATTGCCATCAAAACTGTCCCATCATATTGCCACCATCAAAACTGCCCCATCAGAATTGCCCCATCAAAACTGCACCATCATATTGCCACCATCAAAACTGCCCCATCAGAATTGCCCTATCAAAACTGCCCCATCATATTCCTCTATTATAAATCAGTACATGGTGTGTCTGTCCCCTCCCCCGGGCTCTGTAATCAAAGCTGAGATGCTCCAGCCACCTCCCCCCCTGTGTATAACAGAAGCTTTGGTAACCATGGCAACAAAACAAACAGTACACTCTGATTAATGGCTAAAATTTCCTGAAATGACCTCTAAACAAATGGCCGTATTTTAAAAACTATACATCCTACAGCGAAGATCTTTATATTGTGAGAATCACAAGACCCAGACCTAGATTTTGATACATAGTATGTCTCTGAAATATTAAAATTGAAGGCACGGTCGCAGTTTAGAAATTGCCCTTCAAATTTGAAGGGGCTAGAGTGTAGTTTCAATGAATGTCAATGGACGGCGTGAGTTGCAAACAAATGGTCATATTGTGAAAACTATCAGGACTATGGCTTAGCCGTGGACATGTTTAGTGTCAGCAGGGATAGCTGAATGTTTTGATATAAGATTTATGTAGGTGGGCTTGAAAATGAGGGAGTGGCGGCAGTTTAGAAATCATGTTCTAATTTTTCAGCTTGTCCCCTCCCCTGGGCTCTAATCAGAGCTGAGATGCTCCAGCCACCTTCCCCCCCTGTGTATAACAGAAGCTTTGGTAACCATGGCAACAAAACACACACAGTACACTCTGATTAATGGCTAAAATTTCTTGAAATGACCTCTAAACAAAAAGCTTTTTCTCAAAAACTGTAAAAGATATCAAATTGAAAAGCTATAGCCAGATAGCTGAATATTTTGTGAACATTTTAAAGTTTGTTTGGTGTCTCTAGGTGAAAGTATGAAGGAGCTGAAACTTTTGGGAGCGGAAGAAAAATTTAAGGATTTCAAGCATGCTCCCATTGACTTCAATGTTAAAAAAAAGTGATAAAAAGCTTAATATTTTAAAAAGTATAAATGGTAGAAAAAAAGTTGAAAAAGAGCACACCTCAGCTAAAAGAGACGAACATTTTGATAGTTGAATGGTTTTAATAGCTGAAAGTATGCAGAAGTTACGCATTACCGAAAAACGTACGGAATAAGAAGAAAAATAATAAAAAAACGAACTAGAAAATGCATTTCCTGGGGAAAATGCGTGGGAATGCTGAATTGCTAAAACGGCCCCCAGCAAAATTGCCCCCATCATATTGCCATCAAAACTGTCTCATCATATTGCCACCATCAAAACTGCCCCATCAGAATTGCCCCATCAAAACTGCACCATCATATTGCCACCATCAAAACTGCCCCATCAAAAAATATTTTTTTTTTTCAAAAATATTTTTTTTTTCAAAAATATTTTTTTTTTTTCAAAAATATTTTTTTTTTCTAAAATATTTTTTTTTTCAAAAATTATTTTTTTTTCAAAAATATTTTTTTTTTCAAAAATTTTTTTTCTTCAAAAATGATTTTTTTTTTTCAAAAATAATTTTTTTTTCCAAAAAATTTTTTTTTTCAAAAATAATTTTTTTTTTTTCAAAAATATTTTTTTTTTAAAAATATTTTTTTTTCAAAAATATTTTTTTTTTTTCAAAAATAATTTTTTTTTTTTTTTCAAAAATAATTTTTTTTTTTTCAAAAATATTTTTTTTTTTTTTTCAAAAATATATATTTTTTTCAAAAATAATTGCTGAATAGCTAAATTGCTAAAATGACCGCCATCAAAACTACCCCATCAGAATTGCCACCATCAAAACTGCCCCATCATATTCCTCTATTATAATCAGTACATGGTGTGTCTGTCCCCTCCCCCCGGGCTCTGTAATTAAAGCTGAGATGCTCCAGCCACCTCCCCCCCCTGTGTATAACAGAAGCTTTGGTAACCATGGCAACAAAACACACACAGTACACTCTGATTAATGGCTAAAGTTTCCTGAAATTACCTCTAAACAAAAAGCTTTTTCTCAAAAACTGTAAAAGATATCAAACTGAAAAGATATAGCCAGATAGCTGAATATTTTGTGAACATTTTAAAGTTTGTTTGGTGTCTCTAGGTGAAAGTATGAAGGAGCTGAAACTTTTGGGAGCGGAAGAAAAATGTAAGGATTTCAAGCATGCTCCCATTGACTTCAATGTTAAAAAAAAGTGATAAAAAGCTTAATATTTTAAAAAGTATAAATGGTAGAAAAAAAGTTGAAAAAGAGCACACCTCAGCTAAAAGAGACGAACATTTTGATAGTTGAATGGTTTTAATAGCTGAAAGTATGCAGAAGTTACGCATTACCGAAAAACGTACGGAATAAAATTAAAGTTATTAAAAATAACTAGAAAATGCATTTCCTGGGGAAAATGCGTGGGAATGCTGAATAGCTAAATTGCTAAAATGGCCGCCATCAAAACTGCCCCATCATACTGCCATCAAAACTGCCCCATCAGAATTGCCCCATCAAAATTGTCCCCATTAAAACTGCCCCATCATATTGCCACCATCAAAACTGCCCCATCAGAATTGATTCATCAAAATTGTCCCATCATATTGCCACCATCAGAATTACCCCATCAAAACTGCCCCATCATATTGCCACCATCAAAACTGCCCCATCAGAATTGCCCCATCATATTACCACCATCAAAACTGCCCCATCATATTGCCACCATCAAAACTGCCCCCATCATATTGCAATCAAAACTGCCCCATTAGAATTACCCCATCAAAATTGTCCACATCAAAACTGCCCCATCATATTGCCACCATCAAAACTGCCCCATCATGTTGCCCCATCAAAACTGCCCCATCATATTGCCACCATCAAAACTGCCCCCATCAAAACTGCCCCATCAGAATTGCCCTATCAAAACTGCCCCATCATATTGCCACCATTAAAACTGCCCCATCAGAATTGCCCCATCAGAATTGCCCCATCAAAACTGCCCCGTCATATTGCCACCATCAAAACTGCCCCATCAGAATTGCCCCATCAAAACTGCCACCATCAAAACTGCTCCCATCAAAACTGCCCCATCATATTGCATATTTTTTTTTCAAAAAAAATTTTTTCAAAAATTTTTTTTTTTTCAAAAATGATTTTTTTTTTTTTAATATTTTTTTTTTTTCAAAAATATTTTTTTTTTCAAAAATAATTTTTTTTTTCAAAAATAATTTTTTTTTTCAAAAATAATTTTTTTTTTTTTCAAAAATATTTTTTTTTTTTTTAAAAATAATTTATTTTTTTTTCAAAAATAATTTTTTTTTTCAAAAATGATTTTTTTTTTTTTCAAAAATATTTTTTTTTTTTTTCAAAAATAATTGCTGAATAGCTAAATTGCTAAAATGACCGCCATCAAAACTGCCCCATCAGAATTGCCACCATCAAAACTGCCCCATCATATTCCTCTATTATAATCAGTACATGGTGTGTCTGTCCCCTCCCCCCGGGCTCTGTAATTAAAGCTGAGATGCTCCAGCCACCTCCCCCCTGTGTATAACAGAAGCTTTGGTAACCATGGCAACAAAACATACACAGTACACTCTGATTAATGGCTAAAATTTCCTGAAATGACCTCTAAATAAAAAGCTTTTTCTCAAAAACTGTAAAAGATATCAAACTGAAAAGATATAGCCAGATAGCTGAATATTTTGTGAACATTTTAAAGTTTGTTTGGCGTCTCTAGGTGAAAGTATGAAGGAGCTGAAACTTTTGGGAGCGGAAGAAGATTTTAAGTTTCTCAAGCATGCTCCCATTGACTTCAATGTTAAATAAAAGTGATAAAAAGCTTAATATTTTAAAAAGTATAAATGGTAGAAAAAAGTTGAAAAAGAGCACACCTCAGCTAAAAGAGACGGACATTTTGATAGTTGAATGGTTTTAATAGCTGAAAGTATGCAGAAGTTACGCATTACCGAAAAACGTACGGAATAAGAAGAAAAACTAGAAAATGCATTTCCTGGGGAAAATGCGTGGGAATGCTGAATTGCTAAAACGGCCCCCAGCAAAATTGCCCCCATCATATTGCCATCAAAACTGTCCCATCATATTGCCACCATCAAAACTGCCCCATCAGAATTGCCCTATCAAAACAGCCCCATCATATTGCCACCATCAAAACTGCACCATCATATTGCCACCATCAAAACTGCCCCATCAGAATTGCCCTATCAAAACTGCCCCATCATATTTCTCTATTATAAATCAGTACATGGTGTGTCTGTCCCCTCCCCCGGGCTCTGTAATCAAAGCTGAGATGCTCCAGCCACCTCCCCCCCTGTGTATAACAGAAGCTTTGGTAACCATGGCAACAAAACAAACACTAACAGTACACTCTGATTAATGGCTAAAATTTCCTGAAATGACCTCTAAACAAATGGCCGTATTTTAAAAACTATACATCCTACAGCAAAGATCTTTATATTGTGAGAATCACAAGACCCAGACCTAGATTTTGATACATAGTATGTCTCTGAAATATTAAAATTGAAGGCACGGTCGCAGTTTAGAAATTGCCCTTCAAATTTGAAGGGGCTAGAGTGTAGTTTCAATGAATGTCAATGGACGGCGTGAGTTGCAAACAAATGGTCATATTGTGAAAACTATCAGGACTATGGCTTAGCCGTGGACATGTTTAGTGGCAGCAGGGATAGCTGAACGTTTTGATATAAGATTTATGTAGGTGGGCTTGAAAATGAGGGAGTGGCGGCAGTTTAGAAATCATGTTCTGATTTTTCAGCTTTTGTCCCCTCCCCTGGGCTCTAATCAGAGCTGAGATGCTCCAGCCACCTCCCCCCCTGTGTATAACAGAGGGTTTGGTAACCATGGCAACAAAACACACACAGTACACTCTGATTAATGGCTAAAATTTCTTGAAATGACCTCTAAACAAAAAGCTTTTTCTCAAAAACTGTAAAAGATATAAAACTGAAAAGCTATAGCCAGATAGCTGAATATTTTGTGAACATTTTAAAGTTTGTTTGGTGTCTCTAGGTGAAAGTATGAAGGAGCTGAAACTTTTGGGAGCGGAAGAAAAATTTAAGGATTTCAAGCATGCTCCCATTGACTTCAATGTTAAAAAAAAGTGATAAAAAGCTTAATATTTTAAAAAGTATAAATGGTAGAAAAAAAGTAGAAAAAGAGCACACCTCAGCTAAAAGAGACGAACATTTTGATAGTTGAATGGTTTTAATAGCTGAAAGTATGCAGAAGTTACGCATTACCGAAAAACGTACGGAATAAGAAGAAAAATAATAAAAAAACGAACTAGAAAATGCATTTCCTGGGGAAAATGCGTGGGAATGCTGAATTGCTAAAACGGCCCCCAGCAAAATTGCCCCCATCATAATGCCATCAAAACTGTCCCATCATATTGCCACCATCAAAACTGCCCCATCAGAATTGCCTCATCAAAACTGCACCATCATATTGCCACCATCAAAACTGCCCCATCAAAAAATATTTTTTTTTTTCAAAAATATTTTTTTTTTTCAAAAATAATTTTTTTTTCAAAAATTATTTTTTTTTTCAAAAATATTATTTTTCAAAAATTTTTTTTTTCAAAATTTTTTTTTTTTTCAAAAATGATTTTTTTTTTAAAAAAAATATTTTTTTTTTTTCAAAAATATTTTTTTTTTCAAAAATATTTTTTTTTTTTTTTTTTTTATAAATTCTTTATTTTTCAACAACCATGAATCACATGCCCCTTGAAACATTTCTTCTCAGACATCTTATCGATATATACAAATTCATTTTTCCATAATATAGCTTTTTCACTCGTTTCATTACCAATTGATTCTAAAACTCTTCTGTCCCAAGGGCAAGGCATATAATTCCCCCTTTTCCTTTTCCCCTACCCCCATTGCCCCCCCCCCACCCCCAAAAAAAAAAAAAAAAAAAAAAAAAAAAAAAAAAATATATATTAATTTGCCCCACCCCCCTCCACGGGGAGGGAGGGGGAAACCCCTCTCCTCAGGTCCCTACGGTCTTATATGTCCCCCTTCTCCTATTCTCTATTTCTATATTCTATCAGGGGAGACCAAGTCCTCCGATATTTCTCGTCTTGGTCTTTCAGCATCATCGTCAATTTTTCCATTTGTTGAATTTCTGTAATTCTAGCCCACCACTGAAATTTGGTCGGGGGGGCTGTACTCTTCCAGAGAGCCGGGATACACGCCCTTGCGGCGGTGAGAAGGTGTTTGAGCAGAGATCTCTTGTATTTTTCCGCCGACAGAGGGACATCATTTAATAAGAATACAGCCGGGTTGCTCCCAAGGGACACACCTGTAATATCCTTAATCGTTTCCTCAACTGTTTCCCAGAAGCCTTTGATATCCTCACATTCCCAGAATATGTGTATCATCGTTCCCTCCCCCCTCCTACAACGCCAACATCTATCTGATACTTGTGGGTAAATTTTATGAAGGACTGCTGGTGTTCTATACCATCTGGTAAGAATTTTATATCCTCCCTCTTGGTATCTACTGGCAATTGATGTTTTATGTACTGATTTTAATATTTTCGTCTTCTGCTTTTGAGTAAACGTTACTCCAAGCTCTCTCTCCCAGGCTAGCATGAAATTGAGCTCCTGTGTCACTTCCGGGCATGTTAATGTTTCGTAAAAATATGATAAGGAATGTCTGATACTTTCACCATTTAGACAGATCTGTTCAAACCTAGTCAGCTCCCTTATTACTGAAAATTTTTTATTTTTTGAGCGAATATACGCTCCTAGCTGCATAGCCCTGAAATAGTCCAAGTCCTCTGTTACCTCACCCTCTATCTCGCCTCTTGTCATCAAGCGGCGGTCCCTAGAGAAGTCAATCAGCCTGCTCTTCCCTTTATGTTTTATTGCTTCATACCTCCGATCGGTTAAACCTGGTAGGAAGTCCGGGGCACCCAATACCGGTGTCATTGGGCTCGGAGTTGGTGAAAGATTTGTTTTTTTGAAAATCATGTAGATAAAGCGGATAGTTGCCCCTGTTAGCGGGTGTTTTTTCACTATGGTGGGTAATTCTGATTTTTTGATCCATGCTATTCCTTCCAATGGGATTTTAGACGTCGCCTGTTCTAGCTGTATATGCGGTTTCCTTACCGAGGCACACCATTCCACCACTCTCGCTAGTTGTAGGGCTTCCCAGTAGTGTACTGGGTCTGGGAAACCAATACCTCCTTTCCCTTTTGGGAGTACTAGGATGTTTCTCCTTATTCTTGCTGGTTTCCCTGCCCATATGAACCTTAGAAATCCTGATCTGAGGTCCTTAAGAAAGTTTGATGGGATCTTTATTGGTAACGTTTGAAACAAATAGAGAATTCTGGGCATCACGTTCATCTTTATAATATTTGTCCTTCCAAACCAGGTAAAGATATCTCTGTCCCATCTCCTGAAATCTTGTTTAATTTGTCTTAACAATGGGGCATAGTTTAGTTCAAACATTCTGCTAAGCTTCTTTGAGATTTTGGTCCCCAGATAATTTATATGGGAATCTGTCCACCTAAAATTAAATTGTGCTTTTATCCGATGTATTTCAATTGTATCCATCTCCAATCCCATCGCTTCGGACTTCGTGTAGTTTACCTTATAATTTGCTAGCTCCCCATACTCATTGATCTCACTTAGAAGGGAAGGGAGGGATATAATTGGAGAGGTTATGAAGAAGATCAAGTCATCAGCATATGCTGCTAGTTTGTGTTCCTCTCCCTTCGTCTTAATACCCCTAATATTGCAATCCGCTCGTATTTTCCTTAGGAATGGTTCCAGTGTGAGTATGAAAATAATTGGTGAAAGAGGACACCCCTGTCGCGTTCCATTCTGGATCTCAAAGGGATCCGATAGCCTGTCATTGACCTTAACCCTTGCACTTGGGACTGAGTAGAGGTTTGAGAACCAGCTCAACATTCCCTCCCCCAGTCCAATATGTTGTAGGGTTGATTTAAGAAAAATCCAATCAACCCTATCGAAAGCTTTTTCTGCGTCTGCCGAGAACAGTACAAGGGGTTCCTGTCTGCTCTGTACTGTATATATTGCGTTTATTACTCTTTGTGTGTTTTCCCTACCCTCCCTTCCTGCCGTGAATCCCACCTGGTCTGGATGAATCAATGCCGGGATATGTTCTTCTAGTCTTAGCGCCAGGATTTTAGAAAAAATTTTCAAATCCACGTTGAGTAGCGCAATTGGCCGATAGCTAGAGCATTGGGATGGGTCCTTTCCTTCCTTAGGAATTACTGCTATGTGTGCCATCAAAGTTTCTTTAGGTATCCTCCGCCCTTCCCGTAGGGAATTGAAGGCCGCTACAAACCTTGGAGCCAGTTTCTCAGCGAAAAATCTATAATACGTCAGAGTGTACCCGTCTGGGCCCGGGGCTTTCCCTACTTTTAGCAGGTTTATTGCTTTTTTAAATTCTTCTATTGAGATTGGTGCGTCTAAATCTCTTATTACCTCATCTTTTAACCTTGGCATTTCTGAGTTGTTTAGATATTCTTTTGCCCTTTCTTGTTTATTTCTGCACCTGTGTGGGGACTGATGGCCCTCCAACTGGTACAACCCCTCATAATACCCCTTAAAGATCTGTGCCATCTCCTGTGATGATTTCGCCATGCTCCCCTGCTGTGTTTTAATACCCGACAAATGGGATGGTTTTGTAGTATCCTTAAGGGCCTTTGCCAGCATCCTACTTGGTTTATTCCCAAATTCATATAGTGTCCGCCTTCCCAATTTCAGTTTTGCTTTAGCCTGTTCGATGAGGAGCAAGTTCAGGTCCCCTCTAAGGCCCCCTAGTTTCTCCTCTGACACCTGTGTATGAGATTCTTTATGTTTCAGCTCTGCTGCCCTAATTTTTCCGAGCAGATCCTCAACCCTTGCGTTAAGCTCCTTCTTCCTATGCGCCCCGAGTGATATCAGAACACCCCTCATCACGCACTTATGTGTCTCCCATACGCAAAATGGGGTGACCTCACTCGACTCATTTGTCAGGAAAAAGGAGTCCAACTCCTGGTTAAGTTTTTGTTCATACTCCTTGTCTTTTAATAGAGTTTCATTAATCTTCCAGTGCCATTCCCGGCGTTCGTCCTCCCCCAAAATCAGCGTACAATCTGTCGGGGCGTGGTCTGAAAGGGTGAATGAACCTATTTCTGCGCTCACCAGTGATGTTATGGCTGACTGCGATATCATAACATAATCAATGCGCGTGTATGTTTTATGCTTAGCCGAGTAAAACGTATAGTCCCTGTCCTGGACATGGATTGACCTCCATGTATCTATTACTTGCAGATTACTCAATAATTTCTTAATTCTTCGTATTTTTGTCGCGGAGAGATGTGAGGCTCCCCTTGACGTGTCCAGGAGCGGGTCTAATGCAAAATTTAGGTCGCCTCCTATCACTAAAATACCCTCCTTGTGTTGGTGTACCATTTGTAGACAAGTCTCCAGGTAATTCACCTGGTCTTCATTTGGAAGGTAAAGGTTCACCAATGTGATCCTCTGTGGTCCCAATTGTCCCTTTACAATTAAAAGGCGACCCTCCTCATCTGTAACTACCTTCAACTCTTCCCATGGGATTTGTTTTGAGATTATAATTGATACTCCATTGGTTTTGGAACTCGGAGACGTACTATGATAGGCTGTAGAGAATTTATAATTTCCAAGTTTTGGTATTCTGTCCCTTCTAAAGTGTGTCTCTTGGAGGAAGCCAATCTGCGTCCCCAACCTTCCCATCTCCGCAAGCAGCCTAATCCGCTTCTCCGGGATGTTCAATCCCTTGACATTGTATGAGGTAAATTTTATTCTGGTCATGTTTCCTTCCTTTCTTAACCTTTCTTTTTGCGGTCTATTTAGAATTTACGAGGAGAGAAGTCCCCCCTCAGAAACCCCAGGAGGAAGAAAAAGAAAAAAAAAAAAAAAAAAAGGGGAAGACCCCCCTTATACCAATTGGAGGTCACCCTCCGAACGGCGCGAAACCTCGGTGCCGTTTAGCGGAGGAAAAAAAAAAAAAAACCCCTTTTGAAGACGCCTCCGACTTTCCCTCCACTCGGAGGGGAGACGTCTATTGTGGGAGAGTGCCCCTGAGCACAAAAAGTTTGAGTATCTGTATATCAAAAAGAACCACAGCGGCACGCTCATTAGTAATATCTACGAGTGAAACAGCCAAGGAGAAAGACCCTGTAATGTTGTCAATCAGTTACCCTACTATATTTCCATTTCCATACTTGTGTTCCGCTTATTAACATATAGAACCATTCGCTCCCTCCCTCTCCCTCTTCCCCCCCTCATCCATCTCCTTCCCCGCTCCTTACTCCCAAATGTCCCATATCTCACCCCCCTCCATCCCCGTTCTCCCCCCCCCCCTAGCACCCCCCCCTCCGCCCTCCCCGGTAAGCCGAGGTGCTTAAAGGGCAAAAGGGGAGGGGACCCAGGGGAGGGGGGAGAGGGGGAGGGAGGAGAGGAGGAAGAAAAAAAAAAAAAAAAAAAAAAAAACACACACACCTTCCAACCAAACACTTCTTATGTTTATACCTCCTGTGCTTCTAAACTCTCGTGGCATATTCTCACCAGAACACAGCAATAAATCCACCCAAATCCACCCACTTAACTGTACCCACCCCTGTGATATGTACAAACAAAAAAAAAAAAAAAAAAAAAGAAAGAAAAAAGCTCTCAACTTCCTCTATTTCTTAAGGGACCCTGAGGATCCTTATCCCTTAATGTGAAAATTTATATACAGCCAAAAAACATATTATTTAGTGTCATATATCCCTTCCCCTTCTCCCTCCCCCCTCCCCCCTTTTATACCCTCCCCCTTACTTCCATATATACAACCAGTGTAACATGTGTAACCACCAAAACCTCCATGTTAAGTGTCATAATGCAACCTATCCTTATTGCTCTAAAAAAAAAAAAAAAAAAAAAAAAAAAAACAGTAATGGGCACTGGGCCTCCCATTGATATTGCCTCTGATATAACTACTCAAAAAAAAACATCTTCCATTTTACGTAAAGAAACATACAGAGACCCGCAGGGAAAAAATAAAAAGAAAGCAAGAGGGAGAGAGGAGAAAAAACTCTCTCTCTACCCTTCCCCCCTCTACCCCCCTTTAGGGGGGCATGCCACAAGGAGCACCTTCAGGGGGGGGGAGAGTGTCCCCCGAACCTTCCATCAAGTCCGGAGCAACACAATTGGAGGGAATTCATTGAAAAATAATATGGCACGTAGGAAAACAAAAACAAAAGTCATGTCCAACATGCGATTCTGGCCCCATTTCCTTCTCCTATATCCCTGCATCCTCCTAATTATTTCTGATGTGTATACTTTCTAACAGTGTCCATAGTCATGTCAATCCAATCAGGGATCTCCAATATTTCTGAGCCTAGAAACTTAAATAGGTCCGGTAATTGCTCTGGCGCCATCAGGGCAAAGGTGTGGTCATCCTTTTTTATGATTAACGAGAATGGGTGTCCCCATCTGTAAGTTGCACCTTTTGCCCGGATTTGATCCAGCAATGGCCTCAGTAACCTTCTCCTTTTTTTCGTCTGCCGGCCGAGGTCCGGGAACACCTGGACCCCCCGGCCTGCAACCTCCAGCACCCCTCTCCGCCAAGCCGCTCTCATTATGTCCTCCTTTATCCTAAAAAAGTGCACGCGGCAGAGCACATCCCTAGGGGGGCCTGCTTCTAACATAGGCCCAGCTGGGCTCCTATGAACACGGTCCAGCTCAATATGACTGTCGGCTGGCTTTCCTAGGTATTTATTAAGGACCTCGGTTACTGTTTCCCTCAGGTTGGGTGGTTTTATTGTTTCTGGGATCCCTTTAATGCGTACATTGTTTCTCCTGCTTCTGTTCTCAAATTCCTCTGCTTGTAACTGCAGCAGTAACAATTGCTGATGTTGTGTTTTAAACTTCCTTTCCAGTAGTTCTATACGGGCATCTGCCGAGGACTGTAGGGACTCACAAGTGCCCATTCTTCTGTCCATCACCTCCAATTTAGCAGTTACTTCACCTAATTCTTCCCTGACCGCAGTTTTTATGTCACTCAATAAGGTTTGTAATTCCTCTTTAGTAGGTAGCGCCTGTATGAGCTTCCTAATGTCCTGTACCTCCTCAGCAGCCAGTACAACAGTTCCCCCCTTATAACCAGGACGTACCTGAGTCTCTGTAACAGCCACGGTGCGGGGCACAATTGGGGGGCTGGTCTCAGCGGTTTCTGCCACCTCCGTGCGAATGTTACCAGCTGAGACACTTACAGTAATCGGGATAGGTGGTTCCTCCATGACTGCTTGCTGTCTCAGGGCCGCCCGAGCAGCGCGCTGTGAGACGGTCCCGGCCTCCATTGCTATCGCTGGCTCCGTCCTACCAATAAGGTATTTAGAAACAGAGGGATATCCGGGTACCTCCGACCGACCTGTGCCCTTCCCTTGTCTGCTTCCAGGCATATACTCCTGCGTACACTCTGGGCATAGATTCGTCCCTGCAGCTGCTCTTGGTCCCTCTCGGCGTGTCTCACTCAGCACGCCAGACCCGTTCTCCTGCTCGAGCGCGCCGCCACGATGCTCCGCCTCTCACTCCGTCATGCCCAGACCGCACCTCCCTGCGTCAATCACGCACGTTTCGTCAATTTTTCTCAGTGACTTCCTCTTCACTATCTCAAAAATAATTTTTTTTTTCAAAAATATATTTTTTTTTTTCAAAAATAATTTTTTTTTTTTTCAAAAATATTTTTTTTTTTCAAAAATGATTTTTTTTTTTTTTTCAAAAATAATTTTTTTTTTTTCAAAAATAATTTTTTTTTTCAAAAATTTTTTTTTTTAAAAAATAATTTTTTTTTTTTCAAAAATATTTTTTTTTTTCAAAAATATTTTTTTTTTTCAAAAATAATTGCTGAATAGCTAAATTGCTAAAATGACCGCCATCAAAACGGCCCCATCAGAATTGCCACCATCAAAACTGCCCCATCATATTCCTCTATTATAAATCAGTACATGGTGTGTCTGTCCCCTCCCCCGGGCTCTGTAATCAAAGCTGAGATGCTCCAGCCACCTCCCCCCCTCTGTGTATAACAGAAGCTTTGGTAACCATGGCAACAAAACACACACAGTACACTCTGATTAATGGCTAAAATTTCCTGAAATGACCTCTAAACAAAAAGCTTTTTCTCAAAAACTGTAAAAGATATCAAACTGAAAAGCTATAGCCAGATAGCTGAATATTTTGTGAACATTTTAAAGTTTGTTTGGTGTCTCTAGGTGAAAGTATGAAGGAGCTGAAACTTTTGGGAGCGGAAGAAAAATTTAAGGATTTCAAGCATACTCCCATTGACTTCAATGTTAAAAAAAAGTGATAAAAAGCTTAATATTTTAAAAAGTATAAATGGTAGAAAAAAAGTTGAAAAAGAGCACACCTCAGCTAAAAGAGACGAACATTTTGATAGTTGAATGGTTTTAATAGCTGAAAGTATGCAGAAGTTACGCATTACCGAAAAACGTACGGAATAAGAAGAAAAATAATAAAAAAACGAATAACAATAGTGGGACTGCTAAAGCATTCCCACTAATAACAATAGTGGGACTGCTAAAGCATTCCCACTAATAACTAGAAAATGCATTTCTTGGGGAAAATGCGTGGGAATGCTGAATTGCTAAAACGGCCCCCAGCAAAATTGCCCCCATCATATTGCCATCAAAACTGTCCCATCATATTGCCACCATCAAAACAGCCCCATCATAATTGCCTCATCAAAACTGCACCATCATATTGCCACCATCAAAACTGCCCCATCAAAAAATATTTTTTTTTTCAAAAATTATTTTTTTTTCAAAAATTATTTTTTTTTCAAAAATATTTTTTTTTCAAAAATTTTTTTTTTCAAAAATTTTTTTTTCAAAAATTTTTTTTTTTCAAAAATGATTTTTTTTTTTAAAAAAATATTTTTTTTTTTTTCAAAAATATTTTTTTTTTCAAAAATATTTTTTTTTTTCAAAAATATATTTTTTTTTTCAAAAATAATTATTTTTTTTCAAAAATATTTTTTTTTTTCAAAAATGATTTTTTTTTTTCAAAAATAATTTTTTTTTTCAAAAATAATTTTTTTTTTTCAAAAATAATTTTTTTTAAAAAATAATTTTTTTTTTAAAAAAATAATTTTTTTTTTTTCAAAAATATTTTTTTTTTTTCAAAAATAATTGCTAAATAGCTAAATTGCTAAAATGACCGCCATCAAAACGGCCCCATCAGAATTGCCACCATCAAAACTGCCCCATCATATTGCCACCATCAAAACTGCCCCATCATATTGCCACCATCAAAACTGCCCCATCAGAATTACCCCATCAAAACTGCCCCATCATATTCCTCTATTATAAATCAGTACATGGTGTGTCTGTCCCCTCCCCCGGGCTCTGTAATCAAAGCTGAGATGCTCCAGCCACCTCCCCCCCTGTGTATAACAGAAGCTTTGGTAACCATGGCAACAAAACAAACAGTACACTCTGATTAATGGCTAAAATTTCCTGAAATGACCTCTAAACAAATGGCCGTATTTTAAAAACTATACATCCTACAGCGAAGATCTTTATATTGTGAGAATCACAAGACCTAGATCTAGATTTTGATACATAGTATGTCTCTGAAATATTAAAATTGAAGGCACGGTCGCAGTTTAGAAATTGCCCTTCAAATTTGAAGGGGCTAGAGTGTAGTTTCAATGAATGTCAATGGACGGCTTGAGTTGCAAACAAATGGTCATATTGTGAAAACTATCAGGACTATGGCTTAGCCGTGGACATGTTTAGTGGCAGCAGGGATAGCTGAATGTTTTGATATAAGATTTATGTAGGTGGGCTTGAAAATGAGGGAGTGGCGGCAGTTTAGAAATCATGTTCTGATTTTTCAGCTTTTGTCCCCTCCCCTGGGCTCTAATCAGAGCTGAGATGCTCCAGCCACCTCCCCCCCTGTGTATAACAGAAGCTTTGGTAACCATGGCAACAAAACACACACAGTACACTCTGATTAATGGCTAAAATTTCTTGAAATGACCTCTAAACAAAAAGCTTTTTCTCAAAAACTGTAAAAGATATCAAATTGAAAAGCTATAGCCAGATAGCTGAATATTTTGTGAACATTTTAAAGTTTGTTTGGTGTCTCTAGGTGAAAGTATGAAGGAGCTGAAACTTTTGGGAGCGGAAGAAAAATTTAAGGATTTCAAGCATGCTCCCATTGACTTCAATGTTAAAAAAAGTGATAAAAAGCTTAATATTTTAAAAAGTATAAATGGTAGAAAAAAGTTGAAAAAGAGCACACCTCAGCTAAAAGAGACAAACATTTTGATAGTTGAATGGTTTTAATATCTGAAAGTATGCAGAAGTTACGCATTACCGAAAAACGTACGGAATAAGAAGAAAAACTAGAAAATGCATTTCCTGGGGAAAATGCGTGGGAATGCTGAATTGCTAAAACGGCCCCCAGCAAAATTGCCCCCATCATATTGCCATCAAAACTGTCCCATCATATTGCCACCATTAAAACTGCCCCATCAGAATTGCCCTATCAAAACAGCCCCATCATATTGCCACCATCAAAACTGCACCATCATATTGCCACCATCAAAACTGCCCCATCAGAATTGCCCTATCAAAACTGCCCCATCATATTCCTCTATTATAAATCAGTACATGGTGTGTCTGTCCCCTCCCCCGGGCTCTGTAATCAAAGCTGAGATGCTCCAGCCACCTCCCCCCCTGTGTATAACAGAAGCTTTGGTAACCATGGCAACAAAACAAACACTAACAGTACACTCTGATTAATGGCTAAAATTTCCTGAAATGACCTCTAAACAAATGGCCGTATTTTAAAAACTATACATCCTACAGCAAAGATCTTTATATTGTGAGAATCACAAGACCCAGACCTAGATTTTGATACATAGTATGTCTCTGAAATAGGGATGAGCTTCGTGTTCGAGTCGAACCCATGTTCGACTCGAACATCGGCTGTTCGACCGTCCGTCGAATTGCGAACGTTATGGGCCGTTCGCGCCAAATTCGTGTGGCGCGTCACGGCCCATAATTCACTGCGGCATCGCAGTGCATTGCTGGCTGATGATTGGCCAAGCATGCACTATGACCCGCATGCTTGGCCAATCACAGCGCCGTCAGTAGAGAGAGCTGTAATTGGCCAAAGCCAGGGTGGCTTTGGCCAATTATGGCTCAGGGGATTTAGTACACGCCCCACACTATATAAGGCCGCCTGCACGGCGGCCCTGTGTAGTGTGTTCCGGTGTGCTGATAGAGAGAGAGACAGACAGTGTCATTTGATTTGAGAGCTAGATTAGGCTAGATCTGTTCCTGCTATTTACATTTAGTGCAGTGCGTCCTGCTCACAGTGTTCAGCTAGATCCGTTCCTGCTATTTACATTTAGTGCAGTGCGTCCTGCTCACAGTGTTCAGCTAGATCCGTTCCTGCTATTTACATTTAGTGCAGTCAGTGCGTCCTGCTCACAGTGTTCAGCTAGATTTGTTCCTGCTATTTACATTTAGTGCAGTGCGTCCTGCTCACAGTGTTCAGCTAGATCCGTTCCTGCTATTTACATTTAGTGCAGTGCGTCCTGCTCACAGTGTTCAGCTAGATCCGTTCCTGCTATTTACATTTAGTGCAGTGCGTCCTGCTCACAGTGTTCAGCTAGATCCGTTCCTGCTATTTACATTTAGTGCAGTCAGTGCGTCCTGCTCACAGTGTTCAGCTAGATTTGTTCCTGCTATTTACATTTAGTGCAGTCAGTGCGTCCTGCTCACAGTGTTCAGCTAGATCTGTTCCTGCTATTTACATTTAGTGCAGTGCGTCCTGCTCACAGTGTTCAGCTAGATCCGTTCCTGCTATTTACATTTAGTGCAGTGCGTCCTGCTCACAGTGTTCAGCTAGATCCGTTCCTGCTATTTACATTTAGTGCAGTCAGTGCGTCCTGCTCACAGTGTTCAGCTAGATTTGTTCCTGCTATTTACATTTAGTGCAGTCAGTGCGTCCTGCTCACAGTGTTCAGCTAGATCTGTTCCTGCTATTTACATTTAGTGCAGTGCGTCCTGCTCACAGTGTTCAGCTAGATCCGTTCCTGCTATTTACATTTAGTGCAGTGCGTCCTGCTCACAGTGTTCAGCTAGATCTGTTCCTGCTATTTACATTTAGTGCAGTGCGTCCTGCT
Source organism: Lithobates septentrionalis (assembly GCA_037952835.1). Classification (NCBI taxonomy): domain Eukaryota; kingdom Metazoa; phylum Chordata; class Amphibia; order Anura; family Ranidae; genus Lithobates; species Lithobates septentrionalis. Next base: position 924,222 of record JBBDGP010001358.1, read on the forward strand.
CACAGTGTTCAGCTAGATCTGTTCCTGCTATTTACATTTAGTGCAGTCAGTGCGTCCTGCTCACAGTGTTCAGCTAGATCCGTTCCTGCTATTTACATTTAGTGCAGTGCGTCCTGCTCACAGTGTTCAGCTAGATCCGTTCCTGCTATTTACATTTAGTGCAGTGCGTCCTGCTCACAGTGTTCAGCTAGATCCGTTCCTGCTATTTACATTTAGTGCAGTCAGTGCGTCCTGCTCACAGTGTTCAGCTAGATCCGTTCCTGCTATTTACATTTAGTGCAGTGCGTCCTGCTCACAGTGTTCAGCTAGATCTGTTCCTGCTATTTACATTTAGTGCAGTGCGTCCTGCTCACAGTGTTCAGCTAGATCCGTTCCTGCTATTTACATTTAGTGCAGTCAGTGCGTCCTGCTCACAGTGTTCAGCTAGATCCGTTCCTGCTATTTACATTTAGTGCAGTCAGTGCGTCCTGCTCACAGTGTTCAGCTAGATCTGTTCCTGCTATTTACATTTAGTGCAGTCAGTGCGTCCTGCTCACAGTGTTCAGCTAGATCTGTTCCTGCTATTTACATTTAGTGCAGTGCGTCCTGCTCACAGTGTTCAGCTAGATCTGTTCCTGCTATTTACATTTAGTGCAGTCAGTGCGTCCTGCTCACAGTGTTCAGCTAGATCCGTTCCTGCTATTTACATTTAGTGCAGTGCGTCCTGCTCACAGTGTTCAGCTAGATCTGTTCCTGCTATTTACATTTAGTGCAGTCAGTGCGTCCTGCTCACAGTGTTCAGCTAGATCCGTTCCTGCTATTTACATTTAGTGCAGTGCGTCCTGCTCACAGTGTTCAGCTAGATCTGTTCCTGCTATTTACATTTAGTGCAGTGCATCCTGCTCACAGTGTTCAGCTAGATCCGTTCCTGCTATTTACATTTAGTGCAGTCAGTGCGTCCTGCTCACAGTGTTCAGCTAGATCCGTTCCTGCTATTTACATTTAGTGCAGTCAGTGCGTCCTGCTCACAGTGTTCAGCTAGATCCGTTCCTGCTATTTACATTTAGTGCAGTGCGTCCTGCTCACAGTGTTCAGCTAGATCCGTTCCTGTTATCTTCCTACTGACAGGCAGGCTTGTCTGGTTACAGTATATAAAGCTACCTGAAGAAAATTACAGGTGTTCTATCCCAGCTTAGTGCAGCTACAGGCCATTAGTATGTCTGGAAGGCCAAGAAGGAGAGGCAGACAGTCACAAGCCAATAAGAGAGGGCAAGCAGGCTCTGTGTCTAGTGCTGGTCGTGGAGACGGTGCATCCTCATCAGCCCGTGGCCATGGGACACGCTTGGCCTTTTTTTCGGCAGCTGGCCGTGTTGAGCCGCAACATGCAGAAAACTTGGTCGAGTGGATGACCAAGCCGTCCTCATCCTCCTCATCCTCTCTCACCCATGCCCAGGGTGCTTTGTCTGGCAAAGCAGCGGCCTCTTCCCTCAGCTCAATGTCATCAGTGACTCCTTCCCTAGCTCCACCATGTCCTCATGAGGATTCCCTCGAACTGTTTGACCACAGTGTTGGGTACATGCTCCAGGAGGATGCCCAGCGTTTGGAAGGCTCTGATGATGATACTGAGCTCGATGAAGGCAGTAACATGAGCACGGACAGAGGGGGTGCCCAAGAAGGACAGCAATCTGGCAGTCATGCTCCCCCTGCTGCAGCATACTGCCAGGTTTGCTCCAGTGATGAGGAGGGAGGGGATGATGAGGTCACTGACTCAACGTGGGTGCCTGATAGGAGAGAGGAGGAGGAGGAGGAGGAGGAGGTGGCACATCACCAACGAGGCAGGATGCCCTCCAGGGGCCAGCCTAAGGGCAGCACATTGACTGCATCACACCCCAAAGCTCCACATGTGCAGGGCGCTGCAGTCTCTGCGCGTTATTCAAAAAGTTCTTTGGTGTGGGCCTTTTTTGAGACGAGTGCATCAGATCGCACCGCTGCTATTTGCAACATATGTCTCAAGCGTATCTCGCGTGGCCAAAACATCTCCCGCTTGGGTACCACATGCTTGACCAGACATATGTTGACCTGCCATGCAGTTCGTTGGCAAGCATATCTAAAAGACCCACACCAAAGAACAAAGAGGATCTCTCCTTGCTCCTCATCAGCTGAGATTTCCAACCCCACTAGACCTTCAGTCCTCTCTGAGACCTGCAGTGAGAGGAATGAAGGTGTAGAATTAGGTGTGTCACAGCCAAGTACTTGTGGGCAATCTGCTTTTGGTACACCGACGCCAGATTGTACCAGGCAAATTTCCCTGCCCCAGCTGCTGCACCGCCGAAAGAAGTTTGCTCCCAGCCATCCACATGCCCAGCGGTTGAATGCTAGCTTGGCAAAATTGCTAGCACTTCAACTGCTGCCTTTTCAGTTGGTAGACTCTGCCCCCTTCCGTGAGTTTGTGGAATGTGCGGTTCCTCAGTGGCAGGTACCCAAACGCCACTTTTTCTCACGGAAGGCGATTCCAGCTCTCTACCGGCATGTGGAAGGCAATGTCCATGCCTCGCTGGACAGGGCGGTCAGCGGTAAGGTGCATATTACCGCTGACTCATGGTCCAGCAGGCATGGACAGGGACGTTACTTAAGTTTCACGGCGCATTGGGTGACTCTGCTGGCAGCTGGGAAGGATGCAGGACAAGGTGCAGTAGTGTTGGAGGTTGTTCCGCCACCACGCCTCCAAAATGCTGATTGTGACACACCTCTCTCCTCCACCCCCTCCTCTTCTTCTTCCTCCATGGCCTCTTCCTCGGAACCAGCGGTGCTCCGTAGGCGTTCAAGGGGCTACGCAAGTACGCAGGCCAAAAGATGCCATGCGGTGCTTGAGCTGGTGTGCTTGGGGGACAGGAGCCACACTGGGGCAGAGGTTCTGTCAGCTCTGCAGGGGCAGGTTCAGAGGTGGTTGACGCCACGCCAACTTAAGGCAGGAATGGTGGTTTGCGACAATGGCACCAACCTCCTCTCTGCCCTCCGACAGGGACAACTGACCCATGTGCCCTGTTTGGCTCACGTCCTTAACTTGGTGGTGCAGCAGTTCTTGGGCAGGTACCCGGGCTTACAGGATGTCCTGAGGCAGGCCAGGAAAGTCTGTGTGCATTTCCGCCGGTCATATAATGCCAGTGCTCGGCTGACGGACCTCCAAAAGGAGTTTAACCTGCCCAAGAACCGCCTAATCTGTGACATGCCCACCAGGTGGAACTCAACGTTGGCCATGCTGCAGCGGCTCCACACGCAGCAGAGGGCCATCAATGAGTACCTGTGCGACTATGGCACCAGGACAGGGTCAGGGGACCTTGGTTTTTTTTCCCCACGCCAGTGGGCCATGATCAGGGATGCATGCACTGTCCTGTCACCATTCGAGGAGGCCACGAGGATGGTGAGCACTGACAGTGCATGCATCAGTGACACTGTCCCCCTTGTCCACCTGTTGGAGCACACGCTGCGTGGAATAATGGACAGGGCACTTGAGGCAGAACAGAGGCAGGAAGAGGAGGACTTCCTTAGCTCTCAAGGCCCCCTTTATCCAGACAGTGTTCCTGCGTGCCCGCCGATCACACAGGAAGAGGACGAGGAGGAGGAGGAGGAGGAGGAGGAAGATTGTGTCAGTATGGAGGTGGAGCCTGGCACTCAGCATCAGCAGTCTTTAAGGGATCAGTCCCAAGGAACACATGGACTTGTACGTGGCTGGGAGGAGGTGGCTGCGGACGTTGTTGTCCTTAGTGACCCAGAGGACTCCGGACCGAATGCCTCAGCAAACCTACGCTGCATGGCCTCCCTGATCCTGCAAAGCCTGCGTAAGGATCCTCGTATTCGTGGTATCAAGGAGAAGGACCAATACTGGCTGGCAACCCTCCTTGATCCACGTTACAAGGGTAAGGTTGCGGACCTTATCTTGCCATCGCAGAGGGAGCAGAGGATGAAACATCTTCGGGAGGCCTTGCAGAAAGGTCTGTGCAACGCGTTCCCAGAGACTGGGAGGTTACAAACTCCTGTTTCTGGACAACGTGTTGCTGAGGCTTCGGTCAGTCAAAGAAGGAGCGGTGGAGAAGGTGGCCGTCTGACCGATGCGTTCAGACAATTTTTTGGTCCGCAGCCCCAAGGTATGATCGGTTCCAGCAACCATCGCCAGCGTCTGTTTTACATGGTGCAGGAATACCTAGGGGCAAGATCAGACTTGGACACCTTTCCCACCGAAAATCCTCTAGGTTACTGGGTCTTGAGGATGGATCACTGGCCAGAGCTTGCACAGTATGCAATTGAGCTACTGGCCTGTCCTGCATCCAGCGTTCTTTCGGAACGCACATTCAGTGCTGCTGGAGGCGTGGTAACCGATCACAGGGTGCGTCTGTCCACTGACTCGGTCGATCGGCTGACCTTCATAAAAATGAATCAGTCTTGGATCACCACCAGCTACCAAGCACCTGATGCTGATGTAACTGAATAATTTTTTTCAGATCCCTTCAAAGACTGCCTATGCTGATGCTGAGTGACTATCCCTGAGTAATTATCCTCTTCCTCCTCAATCATCACGCTGATAGCTTGTAAGAACATTTTTGGTTCTGGGCGCCACCACCAGTGCCTAAGGCACAATTTTTCAGCCCCTGTATAACAGGGGCGTGTAATTACAATTTTTGATGTAATACTTTGCAGCAGGGCTCGTTCCTGCATTCCAACTAGAGTGTCTGTGAGGGGTTGCAGTGTTGTGGCACCAGCACCAGTGCCTAAGGCCCAATTTTTCTGCCCCTGTCTAACAGGGGCGTGTAATTACAATTTTTGATGCAATACTTTGCAGCAGGGCTCGTTCCTGCGTTCCAACTAGAGTGTCTGTGAGGGGTTGCAGTGTTGTGGCACCAGCACCAGTGCCTAAGGCCCAATTTTTCTGCCCCTGTCTAACAGGGGCGTGTAATTACAATTTTTGATGCAATACTTTGCAGCAGGGCTCGTTCCTGTGTTCCAACTAGAGTGTCTGTGAGGGGTTGCAGTGTTGTGGCACCAGCACCAGTGCCTAAGGCCCAATTTTTCTGCCCCTGTCTAACAGGGGCGTGTAATTACAATTTTTGATGCAATACTTTGCAGCAGGGCTCGTTCCTGCGTTCCAACTAGAGTGTCTGTGAGGGGTTGCAGTGTTGTGGCACCAGCACCAGTGCCTAAGGCCTAATTTTTCAGCTCCTGTTCAACAGGGGCATGTAATTACAATTCTTGATCTAATATTTCACAGCAGGGCCCTGTGAGGGCTTACAGTGTTTTGGCCACAGCAACACCTAAGGCCCAAATTTCTGCTGAGTATATAGGGCAGGACCCTACTTTCAAACATCTAACTTACAAACGACTCCTACTTGCAAACGGAAGGAGACAACAGGAAGTGAGATGAAATCTACCCCTAGGAAGGGAAATTCTCTCATATAAGAGTTAATATGGGAAAACAATTTCTCCTTTCCACTGATGCTTTCCAATCCTTGTTCCACAAAAAAACCCAAATTTTCAAAAAACATTTTTCATTGGGACAAAAAAGTGAGGTGAAATCTTCTGAAGAGGAGGAAAGACGCAAAACAAATGTCACAGGGGTGATAACCCTTCCCTATGTTTTCCAAAAAGCTTAGAAAAGATTTTTTGGCTGGAGCTAAACACGTTAAAAATGTTCAAAATTACAAACAGATTCTACTTAACAACAAACCTACAGTCCCTGTCTTGTTTGCACCGCCTGTATACTGCTGTTCAGAGTATATAGGGACCTTTCCTTATTTTAATTTGGGTGCGGGGTTCCCCTTAATATCCATACAAGACCTAAAGGGCCTGGTAATGGACTGGGGGGTACCCATGCCGTTTGTCTCACTGATTTTCATCCATATTGCCAGGACCCGACATGACATTAAACCCGCAAGCAGTTTTAAATGAGATTTTTTCCTTTAAAAATGACATTTGGTGCAGGGACTGTTCTAAACATGGGAAACACGCGTCACTTTACAGGCATACTATAGACACCCCCCAGGTACGATATTTAAAGGAATATTTCACTTTTTTTTTTTTTACTTTAAGCATCATTAAAATCACTGCTCCCGAAAAAACGGCCGTTTTTAAAAGTTTTTTTTGCATTGATACATGTCCCCTGGGGTAGGACCCGGGTCCCCACACCCTTTCTAGGACAATACCATGCAAATTAGCCTTTAAAATGAGCACTTTTGATTTCGAACGTTCGAGTCCCATAGACGTCAATGGGGTTCTAACGTTCGTGCGAACTTGCGGTCCGTTCGCGGGTTCTGGTGCGAACCGAACCGGGGGGTGTTCGGCTCATCCCTACTCTGAAATATTAAAATTGAAGGCACGGTCGCAGTTTAGAAATTGCCCTTCAAATTTGAAGGGGCTAGAGTGTAGTTTCAATGAATGTCAATGGACGGCGTGAGTTGCAAACAAATGGTCATATTGTGAAAACTATCAGGACTATGGCTTAGCCGTGGACATGTTTAGTGGCAGCAGGGATAGCTGAACGTTTTGATATAAGATTTATGTAGGTGGGCTTGAAAATGAGGGAGTGGCGGCAGTTTAGAAATCATGTTCTGATTTTTCAGCTTTTGTCCCCTCCCCTGGGCTCTAATCAGAGCTGAGATGCTCCAGCCACCCCCCCCCCCCTGTGTATAACAGAAGCTTTGGTAACCATGGCAACAAAACACACACAGTACACTCTGATTAATGGCTAAAATTTCTTGAAATGACCTCTAAACAAAAAGCTTTTTCTCAAAAACTGTAAAAGATATAAAACTGAAAAGCTATAGCCAGATAGCTGAATATTTTGTGAACATTTTAAAGTTTGTTTGGTGTCTCTAGGTGAAAGTATGAAGGAGCTGAAACTTTTGGGAGCGGAAGAAAAATTTAAGGATTTCAAGCATGCTCCCATTGACTTCAATGTTAAAAAAAGTGATAAAAAGCTTAATATTTTAAAAAGTATAAATGGTAGAAAAAAAGTAGAAAAAGAGCACACCTCAGCTAAAAGAGACGAACATTTTGATAGTTGAATGGTTTTAATAGCTGAAAGTATGCAGAAGTTACGCATTACCGAAAAACGTACGGAATAAGAAGAAAAATAATAAAAAAACGAACTAGAAAATGCATTTCCTGGGGAAAATGCGTGGGAATGCTGAATTGCTAAAACGGCCCCCAGCAAAATTGCCCCCATCATAATGCCATCAAAACTGTCCCATCATATTGCCACCATCAAAACTGCCCCATCAGAATTGCCTCATCAAAACTGCACCATCATATTGCCACCATCAAAACTGCCCCATCAAAAAATATTTTTTTTTTCAAAAATAATTTTTTTTTCAAAAATTATTTTTTTTTTCAAAAATATTTTTTTTTCAAAAATTTTTTTTTTTCAAAAATGATTTTTTTTTTAAAAAAAATATATTTTTTTTTTTTCAAAAATATTTTTTTTTTCAAAATAATTTTTTTTTTCAAAAATATATTTTTTTTTTCAAAAATAATTTTTTTTTTTCAAAAATATTTTTTTTTTTTCAAAAATGATTTTTTTTTTTTTTCAAAAATAATTTTTTTTTTTCAAAAATAATTTTTTTTTTCAAAATTTTTTTTTTTTTAAAAATAATTTTTTTTTTTCAAAAATATTTTTTTTTTTCAAAAATATTTTTTTTTTTCAAAAATAATTGCTGAATAGCTAAATTGCTAAAATGACCGCCATCAAAACGGCCCCATCAGAATTGCCACCATCAAAACTGCCCCATCATATTCCTCTATTATAAATCAGTACATGGTGTGTCTGTCCCCTCCCCTGGGCTCTGTAATCAAAGCTGAGATGCTCCAGCCACCTCCCCCCCTCTGTGTATAACAGAAGCTTTGGTAACCATGGCAACAAAACACACACAGTACACTCTGATTAATGGCTAAAATTTCCTGAAATGACCTCTAAACAAAAAGCTTTTTCTCAAAAACTGTAAAAGATATCAAACTGAAAAGCTATAGCCAGATAGCTGAATATTTTGTGAACATTTTAAAGTTTGTTTGGTGTCTCTAGGTGAAAGTATGAAGGAGCTGAAACTTTTGGGAGCGGAAGAAAAATTTAAGGATTTCAAGCATGCTCCCATTGACTTCAATGTTAAAAAAAAGTGATAAAAAGCTTAATATTTTAAAAAGTATAAATGGTAGAAAAAAAGTTGAAAAGGAGTACACCTCAGCTAAAAGAGACGAACATTTTGATAGTTGAATGGTTTTAATAGCTGAAAGTATGCAGAAGTTACGCATTACCGAAAAACGTACGGAATAAGAAGTAAAATAACTAGAAAATGCATTTCCTGGGGAAAATGCGTGGGAATGCTGAATAGCTAAATTGCTAAAACGGCCGCCATCAAAACTGCCCCATCAGAATTACCCCATCAAGATTGTCCCCATTAAAACTGCCCCATCATATTGCCACCATCAAAACTGCCCCATCAGAATTGCTCCATCAAAACTGTCCCATCATATTGCCACCATCAGAAATGCCCCATCAAAACTGCCCCATCATATTGCCACCATCAAAACTGCCCCATCATATTACCACCATCAAAACTGCCCCATCATATTGCCACCATCAAAACTGCCCCCATCATATTGCCATCAAAACTGCCCCATTAGAATTGCCCCATCAAAATTGTCCCCATCAGAATTGCCCCATCAAAACTAAAAGTAATTTTTTTTTCAAAAGTAATTTTTTTTTTCAAAAGTAATTTTTTTTTTCATTCAAAAGTAATTTTTTTTTTCAAAAATGAATTTTTTTTTCAAAAATATATATTTTTTTTTTTCAAAAATATTTTTTTTTTCAAAAATAATTTTTTTTTTTCAAAAATAATTTTTTTTTTCAAAAATAATTTTTTTTTTCAAAAATATTTTTTTTTCAAAAATATTGTTTTTTTCAAATTTTTTTTTTTTTTCAAAAATATATTTTTTTTTTCAAAAATGATTTTTTTTTTCAAAAATATTTTTTTTTTTCAAAAATAATTGCTGAATAGCTAAATTGCTAAAATGACCGCCATCAAAACGGCCCCATCAGAATTGCCACCATCAAAACTGCCCCATCATATTCCTCTATTATAAATCAGTACATGGTGTGTCTGTCCCCTCCCCTGGGCTCTGTAATCAAAGCTGAGATGCTCCAGCCACCTCCCCCCCTCTGTGTATAACAGAAGCTTTGGTAACCATGGCAACAAAACACACACAGTACACTCTGATTAATGGCTAAAATTTCCTGAAATGACCTCTAAACAAAAAGCTTTTTCTCAAAAACTGTAAAAGATATCAAACTGAAAAGCTATAGCCAGATAGCTGAATATTTTGTGAACATTTTAAAGTTTGTTTGGTGTCTCTAGGTGAAAGTATGAAGGAGCTGAAACTTTTGGGAGCGGAAGAAAAATTTAAGGATTTCAAGCATGCTCCCATTGACTTCAATGTTAAAAAAAAGTGATAAAAAGCTTAATATTTTAAAAAGTATAAATGGTAGAAAAAAAGTTGAAAAGGAGTACACCTCAGCTAAAAGAGACGAACATTTTGATAGTTGAATGGTTTTAATAGCTGAAAGTATGCAGAAGTTACGCATTACCGAAAAACGTACGGAATAAGAAGTAAAATAACTAGAAAATGCATTTCCTGGGGAAAATGCGTGGGAATGCTGAATAGCTAAATTGCTAAAACGGCCGCCATCAAAACTGCCCCATCAGAATTACCCCATCAAGATTGTCCCCATTAAAACTGCCCCATCATATTGCCACCATCAAAACTGCCCCATCAGAATTGCTCCATCAAAACTGTCCCATCATATTGCCACCATCAGAAATGCCCCATCAAAACTGCCCCATCATATTGCCACCATCAAAACTGCCCCATCATATTACCACCATCAAAACTGCCCCATCATATTGCCACCATCAAAACTGCCCCCATCATATTGCCATCAAAACTGCCCCATTAGAATTGCCCCATCAAAATTGTCCCCATCAGAATTGCCCCATCAAAACTAAAAGTAATTTTTTTTTCAAAAGTAATTTTTTTTTTCAAAAGTAATTTTTTTTTTCATTCAAAAGTAATTTTTTTTTTCAAAAATGAATTTTTTTTTCAAAAATATATATTTTTTTTTTCAAAAATATTTTTTTTTTTTCAAAAATAATTTTTTTTTTTCAAAAATAATTTTTTTTTTCAAAAATATTTTTTTTTTTCAAATTTTTTTTTTTTTCAAAAATATATTTTTTTTTTCAAAAATGATTTTTTTTTTCAAAAATATTTTTTTTTTTCAAAAATAATTTTTTTTTCAAAAATATTGTTTTTTTTTCAAAAAATTTTTTTTTTTCAAAAATATATATTTTTTTTCAAAAATATTTTTTTTTTTCAAAAATAATTGCTGAATAGCTAAATTGCTAAAACGACCGCCATCAAAACTGCCCCATCATACTGCCATCAAAATTGTCCCCATTAATACTGCCCCATCATATTGCCACCATCAAAACTGCCCCATCAGAATTGCCCCATCATATTGCCACCATCAAAACTGCCCCATCAGAATTGCCCCATCAAAACTGCCCCATCATATTCCTCTATTATAAATCAGTACATGGTGTGTCTGTCCCCGCCCCCCGGGCTCTGTAATCAGAGCTGAGATGCTCCAGCCACCTCCCCCCCTGTGTATAACAGAAGCTTTGGTAACCGTGGCAACAAAACACACAGTACACTCTGATTAATGGCTAAAATTTCTTGAAATGACCTCTAAACAAAAAGCTTTTTCTCAAAAACTGTAAAAGATATCAAACTGAAAAGCTATAGCCAGATAGCTGAATATTTTGTGAACATTTTAAAGTTTGTTTGGTGTCTCTAGGTGAAAGTATGAAGGAGCTGAAACTTTTGGGAGCGGAAGAAAAATTTAAGGATTTCAAGCATGCTCCCATTGACTTCAATGTTAAAAAAAAGTGATAAAAAGCTTAATATTTTAAAAAGTATAAATGGTAGAAAAAAAGTTGAAAAAGAGCACACCTCAGCTAAAAGAGACGAACATTTTGATAGTTGAATGGTTTTAATAGCTGAAAGTATGCAGAAGTTACGCATTACCGAAAAACGTACGGAATAAGAAGAAAAATAATAAAAAAACGAATAACAATAGTGGGACTGCTAAAGCATTCCCACTAATAAAAAAACGAATAACAATAGTGGGACTGCTAAAGCAGTCCCACTAATAACAATAGTAGGACTGCTAAAGCATTCCCACTAATAACTAGAAAATGCATTTCCTGGGGAAAATGCGTGGGAATGCTGAATTGCTAAAACGGCCCCCAGCAAAATTGCCCCCATCATATTGCCATCAAAACTGTCCCATCATATTGCCACCATCAAAACAGCCCCATCAGAATTGCCTCATCAAAACTGCACCATCATATTGCCACCATCAAAACTGCCCCATCAAAAAATATTTTTTTTTCAAAAATATTTTTTTTTTCAAAAATTATTTTTTTTTCAAAAATGATTTTTTTTTTAAAAAAATATATTTTTTTTTTTTCAAAAATATTTTTTTTTTCAAAAATAATTTTTTTTTTCAAAAATATATTTTTTTTTTCAAAAATAATTTTTTTTTTCAAAAATGATTTTTTTTTTCAAAAATAATTTTTTTTTTTCAAAAATAATTTTTTTTTTCAAAAAATTTTTTTTTTAAAAAATAATTTTTTTTTTTTCAAAAATATTTTTTTTTTTCAAAAATATTTTTTTTTTTCCAAAATAATTGCTGAATAGCTAAATTGCTAAAATGACCGCCATCAAAACGGCCCCATCAGAATTGCCACCATCAAAACTGCCCCATCATATTCCTCTATTATAAATCAGTACATGGTGTGTCTGTCCCCTCCCCCGGGCTCTGTAATCAAAGCTGAGATGCTCCAGCCACCTCCCCCCCCTCTGTGTATAACAGAAGCTTTGGTAACCATGGCAACAAAACACACACAGTACACTCTGATTAATGGCTAAAATTTCCTGAAATGACCTCTAAACAAAAAGCTTTTTCTCAAAAACTGTAAAAGATATCAAACTGAAAAGCTATAGCCAGATAGCTGAATATTTTGTGAACATTTTAAAGTTTGTTTGGTGTCTCTAGGTGAAAGTATGAAGGAGCTGAAACTTTTGGGAGCGGAAGAAAAATTTAAGGATTTCAAGCATGCTCCCATTGACTTCAATGTTAAAAAAAAGTGATAAAAAGCTTAATATTTTAAAAGTATAAATGGTAGAAAAAAAGTTGAAAAAGAGCACACCTCAGCTAAAAGAGACGAACATTTTGATAGTTGAATGGTTTTAATAGCTGAAAGTATGCAGAAGTTAGGCATTACCGAAAAACGTACGGAATAAGAAGAAAAATAATAAAAAAACGAATAACAATAGTGGGACTGCTAAAGCATTCCCACTAATAAAAAAAACGAATAACAATAGTGGGACTGCTAAAGCATTCCCACTAACTAGAAAAGGTAAAATTTCTGGGGAAATTGTGAAAGTGTTCTTGCCTCTACAACTGGAGTGGGCGGAGTAACTGGGTGGGGTGGAGTGGCTTGAGTAACTGTGAAAAGTGTTAAAAAGCTTAATATTTTAAAAAGTATAAATAGTAGTAAAAAAGTTCCATCATTCGCTGAAAGAGCTGAACATTTTTTTCAAAAGTAATTTTTTTTTTCAAAAATGAATTTTTTTTAATCAAAAATGATTTATTTTTCTTCAAAAATGATTTTTTTTTTCAAAAGTAATTTTTTTTTTCAAAGGTAATTTTTTTTTTCAAAAATGAATTTTTTTATTTCAAAAATATTTTTTTTTCGAAATTATTTTTTTTAAAGTAATTTTTTTTTCAAAAATAATTTTTTTTTTTCAAAAATATTTTTTTTTTCAAATATATTTTTTTTTCAAAATTTTTTTTTTTTTTAAAGAAATTTTTTTTTCAAAAATATTTTTTTTTTCAAAAATAATTTTTTTTTTCAAAAATATTTTTTTTTTCAAAAATATTTTTTTTTTTTCAAAAATGATTTTTTTTTTTTCAAAAATTATTTTTTTACTTTTTTCAAAAATTTTTTTTTTTTTTCAAAAATATTTTTTTTTTACATGGGGCGGTCATAATGTTTTGGCTGATCATGGGGTGGTCATAATGTTTTGGCTGATCATGGGGTTGTCAGCTTTTGTCACTTCCCACTCTAGTTTTGAACATTTCGCCATTCATTCCTATGGGACCAATTTCGCCGCAAAAACGTCATTTCGTGGACCATTCGGCAAAACATTCCACAAAGTAATAACACACCAATCGGGAACAATCCGCTCGTTTCGGTATATTATTTGTCTCTGTAGTGTGAAAACTGTGGGAGGAGTCTACAAGCATTATCAAGTCTAGCAGATGAAGTCACATGCATTTGGAGTGTCTCAGCATCTTGTGTTTACAACCACTGTTTCCTAGCAACGCTCATGCCCTGTTTATGCTTCCCAAATACTGCTTCATCAAAACTGCCCCATCAGAATTACCCCATCAAAACTGCCCCATCATATTCCTCTATTATAAATCAGTACATGGTGTGTCTGTCCCCTCCCCCGGGCTCTGTAATCAGCTGAGATGCTCCAGCCACCTTCCCCCCTGTGTATAACAGAAGCTTTGGTAACCATGGCAACAAAACAAACACTAACAGTACACTCTGATTAATGGCTAAAATTTCCTGAAATGACCTCTAAACAAATGGCCGTATTTTAAAAACTATACATCCTACAGCGAAGATCTTTATATTGTGAGAATCACAAGACCCAGACCTAGATTTTGATGTATAGTATGTCTCTGAAATATTAAAAATGAAGGCACAGTCGCAGTTTAGAAATTGCCCTTCAAATTTGGAGGGGGCTAGAGTGTAGTTTCAATGAATGTCAATGGACGGCGTGAGTTGCAAACAAATGGTCATATTGTGAAAACTATCAGGACTATGGCTTAGCCGTGGACATGTTTAGTGGCAGCAGGGATAGCTGAACGTTTTGATATAAGATTTGTGTAGGTGGGCTTGAAAATGAGGGAGTGGCGGCAGTTTAGAAATCATGTTCTGATTTTCCAGCTTTTGTCATCTCCCACTCTAGTTTCCCCATTCATTCCTATGGGACCAATTTCGCCGCAAAAACGACGATATTTTGTGAACCATTTGGCGAAACGTTCCACAAAGTAATAGCACACCATTCGGGAACAATCCGCACGTTTCGGTATATTACTTGTCTATGTAGTGTAAAAACTGTGGGAGGAGTTAGGGTGGTAAATTTGGCTATAATAATAAGAATAATATATATGTGAGATAACAGTAAGTGGTCTTGCTATGCAAGAACACTTAACTAGAAAATGCATTTCCTGGGGAAAATGCGTGGGAATGCTGAATTGCTAAAACGGCCCCCAGCAAAATTGCCCCCATCATATTGCCATCAAAACTGTCCCATCATATTGCCACCATCAAAACTGCCCCATCAGAATTGCCACCATCAAAACTGCCCCATCATATTGCCACCATCAAAACTGCCCCATCAGAATTACCCCATCAAAACTGCCCCATCATATTCCTCTATTATAAATCAGTACATGGTGTGTCTGTCCCCTCCCCCCTGTGTATAACAGAAGCTTTGGTAACCATGGCAACAAAACAAACACTAACAGTACACTCTGATTAATGGCTAAAATTTCCTGAAATGACCTCTAAACAAATGGCCGTATTTTAAAAACTATACATCCTACAGCAAAGATCTTTATATTGTGAGAATCACAAGACTCAGACCTAGATTTTGATACATAGTATGTCTCTGAAATATTAAAATTGAAGGCACGGTCGCAGTTTAGAAATTGCCCTTCAAATTTGAAGGGGCTAGAGTGTAGTTTCAATGAATGTCAATGGACGGTGTGAGTTGCAAACAAATGGTCATATTGTGAAAACTATCAGGACTATGGCTTAGCCGTGGACATGTTTAGTGGCAGCAGGGATAGCTGAACGTTTTGATATAAGATTTATGTAGGTGGGCTTGAAAATGAGGGAGTGGAGGCAGTTTAGAAATCATGTTCTGATTTTTCAGCTTTTGTCCCCTCCCCTGGGCTCTAATCAGAGCTGAGATGCTCCAGCCACCTCCCCCCTGTGTATAACAGAAGCTTTGGTAACCATGGCAACAAAACACACACAGTACACTCTGATTAATGGCTAAAATTTCTTGAAATGACCTCTAAACAAAAAGCTTTTTCTCAAAAACTGTAAAAGATATCAAATTGAAAAGCTATAGCCAGATAGCTGAATATTTTGTGAACATTTTAAAGTTTGTTTGGTGTCTCTAGGTGAAAGTATGAAGGAGCTGAAACTTTTGGGAGCGGAAGAAAAATTTAAGGATTTCAAGCATGCTCCCATTGACTTCAATGTTAAAAAAAGTGATAAAAAGCTTAATATTTTAAAAAGTATAAATGGTAGAAAAAAAGTTGAAAAAGAGCACACCTCAGCTAAAAGAGACGAACATTTTGATAGTTGAATGGTTTTAATAGCTGAAAGTATGCAGAAGTTACGCATTACCGAAAAACGTACGGAATAAGAAAAATAACTAGAAAATGCATTTCCTGGGGAAAATGCGTGGGAATGCTGAATTGCTAAAACGGCCCCCAGCAAAATTGCCCCCATCATATTGCCATCAAAACTGTCCCATCATATTGCCACCATCAAAACTGCCCCATCAAAAAATATTTTTTTTTTTCAAAAATATTTTTTTTTTTTCAAAAATAATTTTTTTTTTTCAAAAATAATTTTTTTTTTCAAAAATAATTTTTTTTTCAAAAATGATTTTTTTTTCAAAAATATTTTTTTTTTCAAAAATAATTTTTTTTTTCAAAAATTTTTTTTTTTTTTCAAAATTTTTTTTTTTTCAAAAATATTTTTTTTTTCAAAAATATTTTTTTTTTTCAAAAATATTTTTTTTCTTCAAAAATATTTTTTTTTTCAAAAATGTTTTTTTTTCAAAAATAATTTTTTTTTTCAAAAATGATTTTTTTTTTCAAAAATAATTTTTTTTTTCAGAAATATATATATTTTTTTTTCAAAAATATATTTTTTTTTTCAAAAATAATTGCTGAATAGCTAAATTGCTAAAATGACCGCCATCAAAACTGCCCCATCAGAATTGCCACCATCAAAACTGCCCCATCATATTCCTCTATTATAATCAGTACATGGTGTGTCTGTCCCCTCCCCCGGGCTCTGTAATTATAGCTGAGATGCTCCAGCCACCTCCCCCCCCCCTGTGTATAACAGAAGCTTTGGTAACCATGGCAACAAAACATACACAGTACACTCTGATTAATGGCTACAATTTCCTGAAATGACCTCTAAACAAAAAGCTTTTTCTCAAAAACTGTAAAAGATATCAAACTGAAAAGATATAGCCAGATAGCTGAATATTTTGTGAACATTTTAAAGTTTGTTTGGCGTCTCTAGGTGAAAGTATGAAGGAGCTGAAACTTTTGGGAGCGGAAGAAAAATTTAAGGATTTCAAGCATGCTCCCATTGACTTCAATGTTAAAAAAAAGTGATAAAAAGCTTAATATTTTAAAAAGTATAAATGGTAGAAAAAAAGTTGAAAAAGAGCACACCTCAGCTAAAAGAGACGAACATTTTGATAGTTGAATGGTTTTAATAGCTGAAAGTATGCAGAAGTTACGCATTACCGAAAAACGTACGGAATAAAATTAAAATTATTAAAAATAACTAGAAAATGCATTTCCTGGGGAAAATGCGTGGGAATGCTGAATTGCTAAAACGGCCCCCAGCAAAATTGCCCCCATCATATTGCCATCAAAACTGTCCCATCATATTGCCACCATCAAAACTGCCCCATCAGAATTGCCCTATCAAAACAGCCCCATCATATTGCCACCATCAAAACTACCCCATCATATTGCCACCATCAAAACTGCCCCATCAGAATTACCCCATCAAAACTGCCCCATCATATTCCTCTATTATAAATCAGTACATGGTGTGTCTGTCCCCTCCCCCGGGCTCTGTAATCAAAGCTGAGATGCTCCAGCCACCTCCCCCCCTGTGTATAACAGAAGCTTTGGTAACCATGGCAACAAAACAAACACTAACAGTACACTCTGATTAATGGCTAAAATTTCCTGAAATGACCTCTAAACAAATGGCCGTATTTTAAAAACTATACATCCTACAGCGAAGATCTTTATATTGTGAGAATCACAAGACCCAGACCTAGATTTTGATACATAGTATGTCTCTGAAATATTAAAATTGAAGGCACGGTCGCAGTTTAGAAATTGCCCTTCAAATTTGAAGGGGCTAGAGTGTAGTTTCAATGAATGTCAATGGACGGTGTGAGTTGCAAACAAATGGTCATATTGTGAAAACTATCAGGACTATGGCTTAGCCGTGGACATGTTTAGTGGCAGCAGGGATAGCTGAACGTTTTGATATAAGATTTGTGTAGGTGGGCTTGAAAATGAGGGAGTGGCGGCAGTTTAGAAATCATGTTCTGATTTTTCAGCTTTTGTCCTCTCCCCCGGGCTCTGTAATCAGAGCTGAGATGCTCCAGCCACCTCCCCCCTGTGTATAACAGAAGCTTTGGTAACCATGGCAACAAAACACACACAGTACACTCTGATTAATGGCTAAAATTTCTTGAAATGACCTCTAAACAAAAAGCTTTTTCTCAAAAACTGTAAAAGATATCAAACTGAAAAGATATAGCCAGATAGCTGAATATTTTGTGAACATTTTAAAGTTTGTTTGGCGTCTCTAGGTGAAAGTATGAAGGAGCTGAAACTTTTGGGAGCGGAAGAAAAATGTAAGGATTTCAAGCATGCTCCCATTGACTTCAATGTTAAAAAAAGTGATAAAAAGCTTAATATTTTAAAAAGTATAAATGGTAGAAAAAAAGTTGAAAAAGAGCACACCTCAGCTAAAAGAGACGAACATTTTGATAGTTGAATGGTTTTAATAGCTGAAAGTATGCAGAAGTTACGCATTACCGAAAAACGTACGGAATAAGAAAAATAACTAGAAAATGCATTTCCTGGGGAAAATGCGTGGGAATGCTGAATTGCTAAAACGGCCCCCAGCAAAATTGCCCCCATCATATTGCCATCAAAACTGTCCCATCATATTGCCACCATCAAAACTGCCCCATCAAAAAATATTTTTTTTTTTTCAAAAATATTTTTTTTTTTTCAAAAATAATTTTTTTTTTCAAAAATAATTTTTTTTTTCAAAAATAATTTTTTTTTCAAAAATGATTTTTTTTTCAAAAATATTTTTTTTTTCAAAAATAATTTTTTTTTTCAAAAATTTTTTTTTTTTTTCAAAATTTTTGTTTTTTCAAAAATATTTTTTTTTTTCAAAAATATTTTTTTTTTTCAAAAATATTTTTTTTCTTCAAAAATATTTTTTTTTTCAAAAATTTTTTTTTTTCAAAAATAATTTTTTTTTTCAAAAATGATTTTTTTTTTCAAAAATAATTTTTTTTTTCAGAAATATATATATTTTTTTTTCAAAAATATATATTTTTTTTCAAAAATAATTGCTGAATAGCTAAATTGCTAAAATGACCGCCATCAAAACTGCCCCATCAGAATTGCCACCATCAAAACTGCCCCATCATATTCCTCTATTATAATCAGTACATGGTGTGTCTGTCCCCTCCCCCCGGGCTCTGTAATTAAAGCTGAGATGCTCCAGCCACCTCCCCCCCCTCTGTGTATAACAGAAGCTTTGGTAACCATGGCAACAAAACACACACAGTACACTCTGATTAATGGCTAAAATTTCCTGAAATGACCTCTAAACAAAAAGCTTTTTCTCAAAAACGGTAAAAGATATCAAACTGAAAAGATATAGCCAGATAGCTGAATATTTTGTGAACATTTTAAAGTTTGTTTGGTGTCTCTAGGTGAAAGTATGAAGGAGCTGAAACTTTTGGGAGCGGAAGAAAAATTTAAGGATTTCAAGCATGCTCCCATTGACTTCAATGTTAAAAAAAAGTGATAAAAAGCTTAATATTTTAAAAAGTATAAATGGTAGAAAAAAAGTTGAAAAAGAGCACACCTCAGCTAAAAGAGACGAACATTTTGATAGTTGAATGGTTTTAATAGCTGAAAGTATGCAGAAGTTACGCATTACCGAAAAACGTACGGAATAAAATTAAAAATAATAAATAAAATCGAATAACAATAGTGGGACTGCTAAAGCATTCCCACTAACTAGAAAATGCATTTCCTGGGGAAAATGCGTGGGAATGCTGAATTGCTAAAACGGCCCCCAGCAAAATTGCCCCCATCATATTGCCATCAAAACTGTCCCATCATATTGCCACCATCAAAACTGCCCCATCAGAATTGCCTCATCAAAACTGCACCATCATAATGCCACCATCAAAACTGCCCCATCAAAAAAAAATTTTTCTTTTCAAAAATATTTTTTTTTTTCAAAAAAATTTTTTTTTTTTCAAAAATTTTTTTTTTCAAAAATGATTTTTTTTTTTCAAAAATATTTTTTTTTTCAAAAATAATTTTTTTTTTCAAAAATATTTTTTTTTTTCAAAAATAATTTTTTTTTTTTCAAAAATATTTTTTTTTTTCAAAAATGATTTTTTTTTTTCAAAAAAAAATTTTTAAAAAATAATTTTTTTTTTTTCAAAAATATATTTTTTTTTTTCAAAAATATATTTTTTTTTTCAAAAATAATTGCTGAATAGCTAAATTGCTAAAATGACCGCCATCAAAACTGCCCCATCAGAATTGCCACCATCAAAACTGCCCCATCATATTCCTCTATTATAATCAGTACATGGTGTGTCTGTCCCCTCCCCCCGGGCTCTGTAATTAAAGCTGAGATGCTCCAGCCAGCTGTCTGACATCATTAGAAGGCTACAGAATGTTTAAGGAGATGACACCATTGACATAAGCAATGTCTTTTCATTGGTGACTCGTGTCCATGGTCTCATCTCTGTAAACATCCAGTAGCCTTCTATGGATTTTGGAGAGCTTCAATGTTGAACTCGGTGAAAGCACAGAAAGCACGTTGTTTCTGCTTGGAATCAATAATTTACCTGCAATGAAAAAGAAGAAGAGTTGCTATAGAGGAAGAGTTACCAACATGTGAAATTTGAAGGACCCATGTAAGTTAATAAAAAGTTATGCCCATTATTGCAATACTTTCCATACAGCCCTCATATACATCACCCAGCTATCCGTCATTTGAAAGAACCTTCTTCTTTCCCCCTTAGTTGTCTTTCCTTTTTGGACTGATGTATAGACCTCGAATAAAAAGTATAAGAGGTATAGATCTCTTTTTATCAAAAGTATTATAGTGCAATAAACCTTTCACCCAACCTTTAAATATTTGCTTTTGATATTTGAAAAGCGGGTATAAAGGACAAGTAGTGGTGAAATCTGTTTAACCAATGATTTGTTCCCCCTAATTACATTAAGCATGCCTCTCCCCAGAGCCTCCTCTCTCTTTCTCTCTTTTCCTGCTCTGGTGTCTTTTTCATATATCTGAATTATTATTTTTACTTTGTTTTTTACTATTTTGTATCTAATGTTTTTTGTATTTCATGGTGTGTTTTAATCATGTATATGTGCATGAGTGCAGGGCTGGGCTGGGACAAAAATTTGGCCCTGGACTTCATCCAGACCGGCCCACTCTATTTTTGCACACACGCACAAAAACAGTATGCCGTGCACTTGCACGAGAGTGATGTCATCATGGCCCGGCTATCCACATGGCAGGAGTACGCAAACCCAGAAGCAAGACCGGGTGAAGGGGGAGGCCCCCGGCAGCAGTGACAGCATGCTGCTGGAGGGCTTCGTTTCAAAGGTAAGTGTGTCATGTGACAATAAAATTGGGTCCAGGCAGCATGAAAAAGGAAGATTTGCTTGCTTGATCCTCCATCCTGTTAGACTGGTCCTCAGAGTCATCTCCCCCATGCTCCAAGGTCTTCTGATGTCATGAAGACTGATGCAGAAACCATAACACCAATTCTTCCCATTGGGGCCCCCTTCATTCTATGGGGTCCTTCTTCTAGGCCCCCTACATACCATACAACCCCTTACATTCCATAGGGTCCTTCTTCCCATTGGGGGCCCCCTTCATTCCATAGGGTCCTTCTGATAGGGCCCCTACATCTCAAACACCCCCTTCATTCCTTATGATCCTCTTCATTCCGTGGGCCAGCTGGTTGTCTTGTATTTTCCAACCCCTCTCTACCCCGTGATTTCCCCCGTCACCTGCCCGAAGCCTGGCTCTAGATTATATATTTTAAAATAAAAATCTAATGTGCACACCTATTTTTGATCAACCGCAGTAGCGAGCAGCTACCAACATCAAACAGGTTACCACAAACGCACAGATAAATTGAATATATAGCAAAGGATGTGGCGCTAACTAAAATAACATCAAAAATCCATTTGGTGCAAATAATGATTAAAATAATATGCAAAATCCAACATAGCTAAAAGTTCATCAAAAAGTGTTAATTAATATTGAAATGTGCAAAAAAATATTTTCAGCAAACAATTCATATATAAACCATGCTTAGAATTAAAACCATTATATCCAAACTATGTCCATGGTATTAAAATGCAAAAAGAGTGCAAAAAAAAAAGGGTTTTAATTATAAGCATGGTTTATATATGAATTTTTTGCTGAAATGCACATTTCACACGGCTCTGGCTCATTTAAACTCACATCGACCGTTACCATGGGGGCCGCCGGAGAGCTGTTGGAGAGGAGGGGGGCGGGGGAAGCTGAGCGGTGACTGAAAAGGACGAGTGTGGCCCGGAGGTGGCCGAAGATGTGTTCAGTGTTCTGAAAGCACCGAGTGGGGGCGGAAAGAGCCAAAGTGCACCGCGCTTCGGAAGCTCGATACCTAGCCATGGGCAGTGCAGCGGTGCTCAAATTAATGGCTGCACGAGTAGCACAGCCATTAAGTTGGCAGGCTGTCACTGAAACCGGCCCACTGAGCCATCGGCCCCTGGGAAACTCCCGGTAGTCCCGATGGCCAGTACATGCCTGCATGAGTGTGTGCACACATGTACTTATTATCACTCTAAGGTGTGTGACAAACAGTAGCATACATATGGATCACCCAATATGCAGTATAGCTGATTCCCCTTTTTTGGATAATTGCCTGTAGTCAATTAAGACAATTAATGGGTGGAGCCAGTGATCCTTGGAGCTACTATTTATTTTCAAAGTTTCATGTCTGTAATGTGGTTATGACTAAGGCCTTAAAGGCTGAAACGCGTCAACTGTTCTTATTTGCGTTTGGTCACTGTGGCTTGTCAATAAATATTATACTTCTTAAGAGCAATCACCGGAGTGCGGATCATCTTTTCCTCATTTCCCTACTCAGCCAACGACTGTGGATCGAGCACCTGGGATCTCTGCTTTCTATGTGATGTATGGGTAGTAGCACAGACTTTTTTGTTTATATTAATGATTTGTTCCCCCTAATTAACTCAGTAACGATGATTAATATCCCAAAAGGGCACAGGTTGCGTTTCTGAACAAACTTGTTAATGATATTCCTAAACATACGCAAAAAATTTCTGTAGCGATTTCCTGGAAAACCACAGTTGTAGACATAGCTGTTATGAAGCAGAAGCTCATATGGATTATGTTGAATGAAAAATTGGTTAGCTTGCTTCAGGAAAAATAAACCAGGTTCGAGAGAGTTTGGAATCCATGGTTTTGTGATTTACAGGTTTCAATGTCATAAATGGTGCTCAGTGAGGGGGAGGGATGGGCTCTAGGTCGGGTTTCTATCTTACTCTTTTCTACTCTTTTGTCTTTCCTCTTTATTCTTCTAGTTCACATGTTAATGCGATAGTATTTTCATATCTAATGAGATGTCATTTTTGCCCTGATTGATCCAGGGCTGTACTAATTGCATCAGTGATAGAACCCTATTTCTTTTTGGGTTGAATTGCACTTTCATCTATGTCAGGAATGAGACTTTAACCCCTTCTCTGCTTTTTATCCTTTTGGTATTTGTCATCTCTGGTCTATAATGCTCTACAAAGTATTTTGTGTAAAATGCACATGTACAAATCTTTGTATAGGCTTTGTTGTTTATGTCTATGATATATGTTAACCTGAAGGTGTGTTGTGAGAGATGTATCACATACTGTATGTCTTCCTTTTTTTTTGCTGGTTAAAGTGAAAAACTCCAATAAAAACCCTTTGAAACTAACCAATGATCTTTTGCATATTAATTCCTTAAAGTCCATGCAATTGGGGGTGTGGTAGAAGTGTGGCAGTATGCTTGAGATATACACAGTATTTATGCTGTATATATATATATATATATATATATATATATACAGTATATATATATATATATATATATATATATATATATATATATATATATATATATATATATATATATATATACTATATATTTATTGTGTATATATAAATATATATATATATACATACAGCGGGTAAAATAAGTATTGAACACGTCACCATTTTTCTAGGTAAATATAGTGCTATTGACATGAAATTTTCACCACATGTCAGTAACAACCCATGGAATCTATACATATAAAGAAACCAAAACAAATAGATTCAGAAATGAAGTTATGTGTAATAAAATGGAATGACACAAGGAAAAAGTATTGAACACGCTAACTGAAATGTATTTAATATTTGGTACAAAATCCTTTGCTGGTAGCAAAGGATTTGACAGCTGACAGCTTCAAGACGCCTCCTGTATGGAGAAACTAGTCTCATGCGTTGCTCAGGTGTGATTTTGGCCCATTCTTCCACATAGTCTTCAAATCTTGAAGGTTCAGTGGGCCTCTTCTATGAACTCCGATCTTTAGTTCTTTTCATAGATTTTTTATTGGTTTCAAATCAGGTGATTAGCAGCTTTATTTTCTTTCTTTGAAACCAATTGAGAGTTTCCTTGGCTTTGTGTTTGGAAACATTGTTAAAATGATTCTAAAGCTTCATTTTTAAAAAAAAATAACAAACATGTCATACTTACCTCCACTGTGCAGCTCGTTTTGCACAGAGTGACCCTGATCCTCGTCTTTTGGGGTTCCTCGGGGGCTGTCTCGGCTCCTCCCCACTTCTGATAACCCCCTCTGGGGAGCGCTCTCCCAGGGGGTTATCTTGCGGGCGCGCTCCCGAATCCTGTATCCAGCGTCCATAGCCGCCGACTACAGAACTCGGCCCCACCCCCCAGCCCTCACGTCATTGGAGTTGACTGACAGCAGCGCGAGCCAATGGCTGCGCTGCTATCAATCTATCCAATAAAGAACCGAGAAGCCCGGGCAACGATCGAGCGCAGGATCGAGCGCGGGATCGAGCGCGCGATTTTCGAGTGCTCAGGTAAGTAAACTGGGGGGCTGGGGGGCTGGTAATCATCAGATGTTTTTTCACCTTAATGCATAGAATGCATTAAGGTGAAAAAACATGAACCTTTACAACCCCTTTAAGGCAGTACTGGGAAATAATGGTAGCCATACAAAATATTGACACTTTTGGGCCCAATTTGAACATTTTCACGTAGGGGTGTACTCACTTTTGTTGCCAGCGGTTTAGACATTAATGGCTGTGTGTTGAGTTATTTAAAGGGGACAGCAAATTTACACTGTTATACAAGCTGTACACTCACTACTTTACATTGTAGCAAAGTGTCATTTCTTCATTGCTGTCACATGAAAAGATATAATGAAATATTTACAAAAATCTGAGGGGTGTACTTACTTTTGTGAGATTCTGTATATATACAGTAGCCTTAAGTGCCTTAACCCTCTTGGGCATGGCGTTCACCAGAGCTTCACAGGTTGCCACTGGAGTCCTCTTCCACTCCTCCATGACGACATCACAGAGCTGGTGGATGTTAGAGACCTTGCGCTCCTCCACCTTCTGTTTGAGGATGCCCCACAGAGGCTCAATATGGTTTAGGTCTGGAGACATGCTTGGCCAGTCCATCACCTTTACCCTCAACTTCTTTAGCAAGGCAGTGGTCATCTTGGAGGTGTGTTTGGGGTCATTATTATGCTGGAATACTGCCCTGCGGCCCAGTCTCCGAAGGGAGGGTATCATACTCTGCTTTAGTTTGTCACAGTAGATGTTGGCATTCATGGTTCCCTCAATGAACTGTAGCTCCCTGGTGCCGGCAGCACTCATGCAGCCCCAGACCATGACTATCCCACCACCATGCTTGACTGTAAGAAAGTTACACTTGTCTTTGTACTCCTCAGCTGGTTGCCGCCACACGCGCTTGTCACCATCTGAACCAAATAAGTTTATCTTGTTGAGCACGTGCACTCAACTTCTTTGGTGGACCATGGCGAGGCCTGTTCTGAGTGGAACCTGTCCTGTTAAACCGCTGTATGGTCTTGGCCACCGTGCTGCAGCTCAATTTCAGCATCTTGGCAATTTTCTTATAGCCTAGGCCATCTTTATGTAGAGCAACAATTCTTTTTTTCAGATCCTCAGAGAGTTCTTTGCCATAAGGTACCATGTTGAACTTCCAGTGACCAGTATGAGAGAGTGAGAGCGATAACACCAAATTTAACACACCTGCTCCCCATTCACACCTGAGACCTTGTAACACTAACAAGTCACATGACACCGGGGAGGGAAAATCACTAATTGGGCCGAATTTGGACATTTTTCACTTAGGGGGGAATTCACTTTTGTTGCCAAAGGTTTACACATTAATGGCTGTGTGTTGAATTATTTTGAGGGGACAGCAAATTTACACTGTTATACAAGCTGTACACTCACTACTTTACATTGTAGCAAAATATAATTCCTTCAGTGTTTTCACGTGAAAAGATATAATAAAATATTTACAAAAATGTGAGGGGTGTACTCACTTTTGTGAGATACTGTATATATATATATATATATATATATATATATATATATATATATATACAGTGCCTTGCAAAAGTATTCGGCCCTCTTGAACTTTTCAACCTTTTGCCACATTTCAGGCTTCAAACATAAAGATATAAAATTTTTATTTTTTGTGAAGAATCACCAACAAGTGGGACACAATTGTGAAGTGGAACGAAATCTATTGGATATTTTAAACTTTTTTAGCAATTAAAAAACTGAAAAGTGGTGCGTGCAAAATTATTCGGCCCCTTTACTTTCAGTGCAGAAAACTCACTCCAGAAGTTCAGCGAGGATCTCTGAATGATCCAATGTTGTCCTAAATGACTGATGATGATAAATAGAATCCACCTGTGTGTAATCAAGTCTCTGTATAAATGCACCTGCTCTGTGATAGTCTCAGGGTTCTGTTGAAAGAGCAGAGAGCATCATGAAGACCAAGGAACACACCAGGCAGGTCCGTAATACTGTTGTGGAGAAGTTTAAAGCCGGATTTGGATACAAAAAGATTTCCCAAGCTTTAAACATCCCAAGGAGCACTGTGCAAGCGATCATTTTGAAATGGAAGGAGTATCAGACCACTGCAAATCTACGAAGACCTGGCTGTCCCTCTAAACTTTCAGCTCAGACAAGGAGAAGACTGATCAGAGATGCAGCCAAGAGGCCCATGATCACTCTGGATGAACTGCAGAGAACTACAGCTGAGGTGGGAGAGTCTGTCCATAGGACAACACTGCACAAATCTGGCCTTTATGCAAGAGTGGCAAGAAGAAAGCCATTTCTCAAAGATATTCATAAAAAGTCTCATCTAAAGTTTGCCACAAGCCACCTGGGAGACACACCAAACATGTGGAAGAAGGTGCTCTGGTCCGATGAAACCAAAATCGAACTTTTTGGCCACAATGCAAAACGATATGTTTGGCGTAAAAGCAACACAGCTCATCACACTCAACACACCATCCCCACTGTCAAACATGGTCGTGGCAGCATCATGGTTTGGGCCTGCTTTTCTTCAGCAGGGACAGGGAAGATGGTTAAAATTGAGGGGAAGATGGATGCAGCCAAATACAGGACCATTCTGGATGAAAACCTGTTGGAGTCTGCAAAAGACCTGAAACTGGGACGGAGATTTATCTTCCAACAAGACAATGATCCCAAACATACAGCAAAATCTACAAAGGAATGGTTCACAAATAAACGTATCCAGGTGTTAGAATGGCCAAGTCAAAGTCCAGACCTGAATCCAATCGAGAATCTGTGGAAAGAGCTGAAAACTGCTGTTCACAAACACTCTCCATCCAACCTCACTGAGCTCGAGCTGTTTTGCAAGGAAGAATGGGCAAGAATTTCAGTCTCTCGATGTGCAAAACTGATAGAGACATACCCCAAGCGACTTGCAGCTGTAATCGCAGCAAAAGGTGGCTCTACAAAGTATTAACGCAAGGGGGCCGAATAATTTTGCACGCCCCACTTTTCATTTTTTTATTAGTTAAAAAAGTTTCAACAATCCAATAGATTTCGTTCCACTTCACAATTGTGTCCCACTTGTTGGTGATTCTTCACAAAAAATAAAAATTTTATATCTTTATGTTTGAAGCCTGAAATGTAGCAAAAGGTTGAAAAGTTCAAAGGGGCCGAATACTTTCGCAAGGCACTGTATATATATCAAAATTTGTTACATTTGCTAGTATTAATCTATATTTGTTGGATTAATACACATCATACTGCCCTCTGTGGAACAGATTTGCATTGAAGGTGGTTTTATTTTGTATAAAAAGCCAACCATGCTCTGTTCTGTTCGCAGCCTCAGTATGCGGTTTGTAGTAATGTGACAAAACTGACACTGCCTTAGTCATACACATACCAGCTGTTCAATTTGGCTACAATGGCTCAAAATGCAACAAATAACAAAATTACCCATATGAGAAAAAAAATATATAGATACAACCGCAAAATGGAAAAAGCAAGCTCACTAGAAAACCTGCAGATTGCCAAATAAAACATCCCAATATTTTTCTCCTGAGAACTGCGCTGATTGCAAAATCTTCACATGTAAGCATGTGCTATTGTCTAGAGACATAAGCATCTTGCAAGCTTCTAATATAACATTCCAAAGAGGTGTGTATTGCTTCATCTTTGTATGAAACAGAGCTAAGTACGCCTAGACTCCATCACATGTGTAACAGCCAATGGCCAAATTACACACACAGCAGCAGAAAGTCTGAACTATGTTAGCAAATTGTACAGCAAAATCCCCTTAGTTGCATGGCCTGAGGGTAATGCTGTTGTAATGTGTGAGAATGTTAGAGAACATATATAAAATCATGTTAAAGCTCCTGACTGTGAATCTTTAATTTTCCCATGTTGGGAAAATGAAAAGGACCATTTAACTGCAACCCCCTCCCCGTCGGCATATAAACACCTTTTCTTCATTCCTCTGCCGCTCCGTTCCGCTGCCAGGAAAGAAGTGAAATATTCCCATTTACAGGCAGGCATGTGACCCATTCTTGCTTTCTCATAAGACAGTATGGCTGGTCTTGCGGTGGACGAGGAATTTAACGAAACGTATTCACACAGCATACCTAAAAAATGCTGATAATGAAGAAGTCTGAACACAGTGCAGACAGGGTTAATTATATTAGGTATTATTCCACAGACCTTAATTTACATGCAGGGTGCCAGACGCATGGATTTCAATGTGTTTTTTTTTTCTTTTTTTTTAGAAGCACATGTTTAGAGCCCGAGGCCATAATTGGCTTCAAAAAAGGATGGGCTCAGAGCACCGAGCACAGCTTCCCGAGTCCACCCAGTTGTGGAACAATAGCGAAATAATATACGCTATTGTCGTCCTGATTCTCCTCCTGGCCAATCAGGAAGAGGGTCCTGAGACCCAATTGGCCAGGAAGTCTTAGGACTCCCTGGCCAATCGGGTCTCAGGACCCATTTCCTGTTTTGGCTGGGAGGAAAAGCAAGGGCCCGGAGCAAGGAGTAACTGGAGTGAGGAGCAGCAGCCCTACCCTGGATCCTCATCATCTGCCTCCTAAGGTAAGGAAGCCTCTGATCTATGCCTTCCTGTCCATGTCCTGCGGGAGGGGGGGTATTGTTGGTTTGCCACCACCCACCCCAAAAAAAATATCACTTGCTTGCAGAAACAACAAAGGCCCAGCTGGAACACTCTTTGGAGGATCTGCCAAGGCACTCAGCCAAATAAAGCAAAAGCCCTTTACAGGCAGGGACCGCAGGCCCCTTTGGTGTGTAGAGAAATTGTCCCAGTGTCCAGCTACATTTCTGTGGCTACTGTTTCTAGCATCACCTCTTCAGGCAGTGCTAGCCTGCCTGGCTGCAGCTGCCTCTCTCACTAGCCCTCCTGGCTACTTCCCACAGTCCTCCCAGACTGTTTCACTCACCAGCCACCCGGCTGTCTTCTCCCTGGACTTGCTATGCTAACTGGCTCCTACTGTCCTCACTTTTTTCCCATGCCTCTGGACAGGACTTCTCTGTGTGTTTTAAGAGGATCCCTCCAGCACTGGACCCCCAAGGCCTGAGGTCGCCACCCCCCCGCTCAGACTAGGGGGCTACCCTCAAGGGCCACCAGCAGCCTCCTTAGCACTCCATCTCTAGCTTCCACCCAAACTCCACACTGCCCCCACTGTCCTGACTCTGAGTATTTAAGAGGGGACTACCCCCTGCCAGCCCATTTGCTGGGGATTGGATGGGGGCCACCTCTATACTCCAGGCAAATCATCCTAACCTCCCTCCCATTCTTCTCCAAACTTCTCCAAGGTTCCAGCAAGTAAGGGGAGGTACCAGAAGTGCTGCCTAATGAGTCATCCAGCCTCCCTGACTCTCTCACTGTGACCCAAATTCAACATAGGCTTGGCTGCCAGCCAAGCCTACATTTACCTACATTACCAAAAACCTATTTACATTTCTAGCACATTAGAGGGTGCTGCAATGGGAACAAGTAACACATATAAACTGGTTTCCCAATTTGGCTGCAAAAGTTTTAATCTTACATTTACGTTAGTTACATTTAATCCAATGGGTCCCTTGTTCTGCAGCTGGTTGTTATAGTGGAATACTGAAGTCCTCTGCTCTCCCGCAGCTGTTGGGGTTAATCCCTGTGCTAGACCTGTTGTAGGCACTCATCAAGAGAGACAACTATGGCTGCCCTTTCTGCCCCTTCCTCCATTCATAGAAGCTTTACTTTTGCCTACATGAATGAAAAGTGATCTATGAATGGAGGATGGGTGGAGGAATGAAAGGTCCGCCTCTTGATTAGTGCATCACAGGAACAGCACTGGTATTAACCTTTGCAGCGCTGGAAAATTACAGCTGCTGGATATGGGAGTGGGACAGAGGACTTTGAATTACCAATATTTTAGCCGACACCAGCACAAGGGACATTTTGGATTAAATGTAAGTACAGCCCCTTTTTGCTGATTTCTAAAAACATTTTTTTCCTAAACTTAGGATTTAAGCTATTAAAGAGACCTATGGTCCCAATCCTATGGTTTCTGGAGCCACTTTAACCACTTACAGACCAGAAGATTTTCCCCCTCAATGACAAGGCCATTTTTTGCGATATGGCACTGCGTCGCTTTAACTGACAATTGCGCGGTCGTGCGATGCTGCGCCCAAACAACATTTATGTCCTTTTTTTTCCCACAAATAGAGCTTTCTTTTGGTGGTATTTGATCACCACTGTGGTTTTTATTTTTTGCGCTATAAATAAAAAAATAGCGACAATTTTTGCTATAATAAAATAATCCAAAAAAATGTTTTTAAAAAACAAATTCTTCATCAGTTTAGGCCAATATGCATTCTTCTACATATTTTTGGTAAACAAAATTTGCAATAAGCGTATATTGATTAATTTGCACAAAAGTTATAGCGTCCACAAAATAGGGGATAGATTTATGGCATTTTTATTCTTCTTTTTTTTTTTTTACTAGTAATGGCAGGGATCTGTGATTTTTAGTGGGACTGCGACATTGCGGCGGACAGATCAGACACTTTTGGCACTTTTTTGGGACCATTGACATTTACACAGCGATCATTGCTATAAAAATGCACTGATTACTGTATAAATGTCACTGGCAGGGAAGGGGTTAACACTAGGGGGCGATCAAGGGGTTAGAGGTGCCATGTTGAACTTCCTGTGACCAGTAAGAAAGTGAGAGCGATAACACCAAATTTAACACACCTGTTCCCCATTCACACCTGAGACCTTGTAACACTAACGAGTCACATGACACTGGGGAGGGAAAATGGCTAATTGGGCCCAATTTGGACATTTTCACTTAGGGGGTGTACTCACTTTTGTTGCCAACGGTTTAGACATTAATGGCTGTGTGTTGAGTTATTTTGAGAGGACAGCAAATTTACACTGTTATACAAGCTGTACACTCACTACTTTACATTGTAGCAAAATATAATTCCTTCAGTGTTTTCACATGAAAAGATATAATAAAATATTTACAAAAATGTGAGGGGTATACTCACTTTTGTGAGATACTGTATATATATATATATATATATATATATATATATATATATATATAGTATTTATTGGCGTATAACACTCACTTTTTCACCATGAAAATCAGGTGCAAATAGCATGTGCGTGTTATACGCCAATAATTCAATTTTCAATTCAATTTCAGATTACATATAGTGAGAATCTCCTGTGCCTCTGTAATAGGAAGTCCCGTCTCCTGGGCCGCCATTGGACCACTGTTCTGTCTATTAAAGGAGATTCTCACTGTATGTAATCTGTCAGCGGGGCGCCCCCCTCCCTGCCCCCTCTAGGCTGCAGATGGGCATCGATCAGGCTGCACTGATGGCAATGGTGAGGCTGCTGCATTGATTTCAATGGTGAGGCTGCATTGATGTGGACTGATAAGGCTGCTTTGATGTGGACTGATGAGGCTGCATTGATGGCACTTGTGAGGCTGCAGATGGGCACAGACCCTTATTTTGCTTCAAAGTTCCTTATTTAAAATGTAATTTCCCTCTTAGAATGAATGTGCGTGTTATATGCCTGTGCGTGTTATACGCCGATAAGTACAGATATATATATATATATCAAAATTTGTTCCATTTGCTAGTATTAATCTATATTTGTTGGATTAATACACATCATACTGCCCTCTGTGGAACAGATAGAAGAAAATATTTACAAAAATGTGAGGGGTGTACTCACTTTTGTGAGATACTGTACATAAGCAAAATAGTCTGACTAAAAAAAGGGAAAATTGGAGGGAGGGGGGATATAAAGAAGAAAATATATCCACCTGTACCCACAAAATGGATTATGAATGCAGCATGTGGTGGTGAGCACAGAGATTGAGCTGGGGGCATCGTCTATCCCAGGAACTGAGGTGGTATAGTCCATGGCACAACAACAGGAAATCATAGAAGGACGAGTGGACCTGGGAATATACTACCCATGTAACAATGGTGATGATATATTGTACCGCAACAGGGTCATCTGGGAACAAATATGAAAAATAAAAACAAGTATATATGGGGAAATAGTATTAATAAAGTGATATTGTTTTCAAGTACATTTTTCCAAGTATTTCCCAGTGATTCCGAGTATTTCTGAACGGCTCCAAACCGTTCCGAGTGTCACCGGCGCCCCGCACCTCTGGCCAAATGCGGTACTGCACACCCCATTAGCTTGAATTCTGCTCGTTTTGCAAGACAGGACTCGCAAACCGAGTCAGAATTAAAAAAAAAAAAAGTTGCTCGTCTTTCAAAACGCTCGTTAACTGCGTTACTCGTTAACCAAGGTTCCACTGTATAAAGTTATCCCAGTGCTGATCCTGAAAAGTGATGGAAAGATGAACATGAATCTGAGGGGTAGTGGTACACCTGTCCCTAGATGGAAGCAGGGTGGAAGAGTAGAGTAGAGTATTTCAATAAGTAAAATGTCCCTCAAGTGAGGGGGAAATACTATGAGTGTATATGGAGAAGACTAACCACCAAGGTAAAGCGTAACAGAAAAATAAAAAATAAAGGTTACCACAGGATGTTACCGTGTGACACCATCTATGACATCGTGCAAATCGTGTGCAGTATCCCCAGAGAACACAAGCTGAATAGAGAGCCAGTTCCAACTAGGGGGAGAATATTTAGTATTCACCGCTGGGCTCACGGTAAACCACCAACGTCACGCTGGCGAGGCAAATAATGAGAGGGGAGACGTCATTACCATGTGAACATGAATCCTAGAAATTGGTATGTTACAAGTCAATACCATCATGCTATGTCTATATGTGTGTATTACGTATATATGAATGCATCAGTATTTATTTATATTTTTTACTTGCATTGTGTTGTGAGCCTATCTGTATTGTTATACGGATCAATAAACGATTTTACAGACACACAGTGCCTTTTTGCTTTCCTGCTGCATGCTTCATTTAAAGTCCCAACCCTCTCTTTCCCTTCCCTTGCATATCAGGGATTGAGGCATTGGACTTACACATCCTATACCTCATTTAAAGTCCCAAACTGTTCTCTTTTTTGTCTCCTTCACTGATGTACACTGATGAGGCTGCACTGATGAGCACTGATAGGCTGCATTGATGGGCACTTATGAGGCTGCACTGATATGCAACACTGTTAGGTGGCACTAATAGGCGGCACTGAAGGCGGCACTGATGGACACTGATATGCGGCACTAATAGACACTGATAGGCGGCACCGATGGACACTGATAGGCTGCATCGATATGTGGCACCGACAGGCAGCACTGATATGTGGCACTGATAGGCAACACTGATTGGCATTGTTGGGGCTGCACTGATTATCAGTGTAAAAGTCCCGTCACAATTGCCAGTTACCGGCTCTCCTCTCCTCACGCTGTGACAGCGCATGAGGAGAGAATTGCTGATAACTGGCAATTGTGTTTACATGTGATCAGCTATGATTTGACAGATCTGATCACATGATCAGCTGTAATTGGTCCTTTACCCCGATCTGTAATCAGCTATGTCCGAAGGATACAGCGATCACAGAGCATGACCCAGCGGATGTGTGGAGCCATGGTTCTGGGAGGACACCAATGGAACCAATGGACGTCCTTCCAGAACTAGACGACCATGCTGTAGCTGTCTTTTGGCTATAGCACAGTCGGGAAGTGGTTAAATTACACTATGCTAGTTTTTATTGTATGATAATATTGCATAATTTTTAAGTTGCTGGATTTATTTTTTTTTATAGCCACTTTAATATTTTAAAATTAAATAAGCACAGACCTTATTGAATATATGGATTTCAAGACTGTATCTTGTTCCTTTAGTAGTTACCATTTCCCAAAAAGAGAGTTGTCTTGATAATCAATAAATTACTTACTGTAGGAATTTTGTTTGTGTCCAGGGAGGTGTACAGAAGACAGTGAGAGTATTTTTTTTTAGAAACATGTGCACCCAGATATTTAGAATACAAGTCTATAAATTTTGCTGAGATCCGTCAGCTGGTATTGACACCTTGACAAAATCATACTCCAAAATGAAGAAGAAAAGAAATTGCCTTGCAAACTCATCAATAATAGAGCTAACATAACTGGAAAGAAAAATGAGTGCTGTAAATATCTCTACAAGCCAGGAAAAGAAGGGATAAATCCAAACAGGAAAATGATACCAGAACTCCTACAGGCTCCAGCCTCGTTCAAGGTGTAATTTATCTCTTGTGTTCAGAAGAAATGTTGGAAATCAATGCCTCCTAAAAACATGTAAACCTGCTGAAGTTTCAGCAAAGTTGTTCTTTCTTTATGGTACAAAAAACTTTAACAGCAACTTTTAAAGCTTGTACTGTATGTCCCAACTGTACAAAGAAGCTAGTATTGGTATATATATGTAGTATATATATGTATATGTACCCTGTTTCCCCGAAAATAAGACCTAGCGTGATTGTCGGTGATGGCTGCAATATAAGCCCTACCCCCCAAATAAGCCCTAGTTAAAGTCCTTGTAGGTCTTATTTTCAGGGTAGGGCTTATTTTCGGGGAAACAGGGTAGGGCTTATTTGGGGGGTAGGGCTTATATTGCAGCCATCACTGACAATCACGCTAGGTCTTATTTTCGGGGAAACAGGGTATGATATATATTTTCCTTTGTACACCTGTTGTGGTTTATAATAACATTTCTCATTTTTATATATATCTGTGTTGTAATACATATGTCTGGAGTTGATCGTTTAACGCCTGCTTTACACTTTTCCTCTTTATTAGTATTGGTATAGGGCTACAAAAATGTTATAACCAGATTTTTTTTGTATGTATTTTAGCTTTTTTTTTTTTTAGCTTTCTTGTTTTTAATTTGTTTTAGATTTATTTTATTATTTTGTTTTCTGAATTATTATTATGGATATATTAATTTATTAAAAAAAAAACATTCAATAGAGGTCAAAGGATTTCCAGATCACTATGGGTTATCCCAAGGGGCAACACAGTAGAGCATCTTGCCTTGGCAAATCACTTGTGACAGTCTATGTTGACACCAGACAGTCCCGGAAGATGGCCCGGCCACCCCAGCAGACAGCAAGTGATTGACAGACTCAGCTGTGCTTGTTTCTTTATGAGACTGTGTAAAGGGGACATGTCCATTCCCTCCACTTAAATCTCAGATTACACTCAGTGCTCTATAAAAATATAAAATTGTCCTTCGCGCTGGTGGATTTTAAATAGTGAAGTGATCAAATGAAATATAGTGCTGTGTAAAACAATTAATAAATAATAATATTGCCGCAAAATATGGGTGTTCACACCAAACACTTAATGACTGAATAGAAAAAAATAAATTTCGCGCAATATTAAAAAATATATGAAATATAGTGTAGATAAATAAATTGTGGAACACTGTTGTCTGTTAA
Organism: Lithobates septentrionalis; assembly: GCA_037952835.1. Taxonomy (NCBI): domain Eukaryota; kingdom Metazoa; phylum Chordata; class Amphibia; order Anura; family Ranidae; genus Lithobates; species Lithobates septentrionalis. The sequence goes on from JBBDGP010001358.1 coordinate 960,038, forward strand.
GTGGTAGTATTAAAATCTCTCTTGTGTACTATAATGATCGCTGCTTTTACTCAAAAAAGGTGAGGCTTAAATAGCAGTAGATACTGAAATACTTCTCCTACCACCCTATAACTGGCATGCATAAATAAATAATGACATATTGCATAAAAATGTGTGCATAAAGATATTTCCAGTAGTGAATCGTGTATGGTCTTCTAAAATCCACAATCAAAAAACTGTGCAATAAAACATATGTGCAACCTTAAAAAATATATAACATATGTGCAACCTTAAAAAATATACAATCCAATTTGTGTGAAAAGTCCGTTTCGTTGCTACAATATTTGTAGATCTTCTAGTGCCAAAGTGATTAAAAAATAAATAAAATAGGTGAATATTTATATAAAAAATATTGTGAATAGTTCTTCTGATATTGAAAGAATAAATATAGTGAAAGTCTATCTTTCTGCTGCTGGTGTCTCTCAGTATGGTCTCTCAGAACTCTCACCTTGCATTAGTAGTAATCAGGCATTCAGTAATATGTCTTTAAGGTGTGGGAATAGTTTCTGGTAGCTTTCTCTTTCTCTGTTAGTTTCTCCTCCAACGTTCCCTCTCTGCAGCTCCACTCTAGTGAACTCAGTGTGGGGGAAATAAAATAGGGAGGGGGGAGAAGAAAGAGGCTCCACTAGTGCATTAAACTTTTAGAATCAAGGGGGGAATATTTATTTGCTGTTACTCTTACATTTCTCATATTAAAAACAGGCAAAGTGAAATGAAAGAAACGATCTGGCGTTCTCAGCGCCCTCTCACTTGTGCTTCAGATTCAGTGTATTGCTCCAGCCAATCCCTACGCGTTACGACACCGTCACGTGTCTTCATCTGGGGATGAAGACACGTGAGATGAAGACACGTGACGGTGTCGTAACGCGTAGGGATTGGCTGGAGCAATACACTGAATCTGAAGCACAAGTGAGAGGGCGCTGAGAACGCCAGATCGTTTCTTTCATTTCACTTTGCCTGTTTTTAATATGAGAAATGTAAGAGTAACAGCAAATAAATATTCCCCCTTTGATTCTAAAAGTTTAATGCACTAGTGGAGCCTCTTTCTTCTCCCCCCTCCCTATTTTATTTCCCCCACACTGAGTTCACTAGAGTGGAGCTGCAGAGAGGGAACGTTGGAGGAGAAACTAACAGAGAAAGAGAAAGCTACCAGAAACTATTCCCACACCTTAAAGACATATTACTGAATGCCTGATTACTACTAATGCAAGGTGAGAGTTCTGAGAGACCATACTGAGAGACACCAGCAGCAGAAAGATAGACTTTCACTATATTTATTCTTTCAATATCAGAAGAACTATTCACAATATTTTTTATATAAATATTCACCTATTTTATTTATTTTTTAATCACTTTGGCACTAGAAGATCTACAAATATTGTAGCAACGAAACGGACTTTTCACACAAATTGGATTGTATATTTTTTAAGGTTGCACATATGTTATATATTTTTTAAGGTTGCACATATGTTTTATTGCACAGTTTTTTGATTGTGGATTTTAGAAGACCATACACGATTCACTACTGGAAATATCTTTATGCACACATTTTTATGCAATATGTCATTATTTATTTATGCATGCCAGTTATAGGGTGGTAGGAGAAGTATTTCAGTATCTACTGCTATTTAAGCCTCACCTTTTTGAGTAAAAGCAGCGATCATTATAGTACACAAGAGAGATTTTAATACTACCACTTAACAGACAACAGTGTTCCACAATTTATTTATCTACACTATATTTCATATATTTTTTAATATTGCGCGAAATTTATTTTTTTCTATTCACTCAGTGCTCTATGCTGTGCATTGTGTGATGTCAGATCCCCATCTACTGCCTTCTGAAGCTCAGAAATGCTGTGTAAATTCTGGACTTTGAATGGATATAGAGAACAACGTAACCTAAGGTAAATCACTTCACTGGGTATATGCAAGGGTTTACAACCACTTTAAGACATTACCTGTGGGTTGTAAATGCACAGTTACTGTCCCTCTCCATCAGTCCCTGCTACCCTCACTGTTGGTCCCAGCTACAACGCCCGGTTCGCTGCTAATGAATGGGTCTTAAAAAGGTCCATTCATGTAGTACTAATGCAGAAGCAAAACCTTTGCAAGTGCCCCAAGTTTAACTTCCCATTTTGAATTCTAATTAAAAACCAGAGAAAATTGTGTACTGTCCATGATACTTTTTTTATTTGCACTAACATATCATTTTTCATGGACAAGCTTTCAGGCTGTGTCCCCTTCTTCAAGGTCCAAGCAGTACTGATTCACAAAAGTTTTAGCAGAAGGTAAAATGTTAAAACAAAACAAAACAAAAATCTATGAGGGAAAGGAAAAAGAAAAACAAACACATACAAATCAATAGTATGGAAATGGTAGTAAAAAGCCATCAGCAAGTATCCCTCAAAGATTTTTTGTTTTGTTTTGTTTTAACATTTTACCTTCTGCTAAAACTTTTGTGAATCAGTACTGCTTGGACCTTGAAGAAGGGGACACACCCTGAAAGCTCGTCCATGAAAAATGATATGTTAGTGCAAATAAAAAAAGTATCATGGACAGTACTCAATTTTCTCTGTCACAATTGCACTAATACGGTTACAATCACCTCAAGTATAATTAAAAAACAAGAATAAAGCCTAATTTTAAGGGTCGAATTTAAAAAATAAAAAAATCAGTACAAGGGACAGTACTTCCATTCAGTGCAATGTGCCCCTGGTGCTGCTGGCTGCTCTCTTAGTATAAATCCAAAGTCCTCTGCCCCCACCTACAAGAACCAGCGTTCCCAACATTTTTTATAATTTATTTGTATCTATTCCTCAAAAGTGGCTTTACTTGCCCTGTCACTGTGTATATACAGTATTGTGTTTGAATACTATTATTACTTTATTGTACAGCCTAATTAGCCTTATAATTCTGCCCATTGATTATCTGTTTGAATTATATGTTGGTACCGACGGTCCTTGTAGCTCCACTATAAATAGATGCTTTTAGATATGATCCCAGAGGCCTGTAGGAGAAGCTAGAGGCTCCGAGCGCGTAGCCTGTCTATTGCCAAGTCCTCCTACTCTTCTGGTGATGTCATATCCGGTCATGCGTTCCACGCTGGTTGACTTGGCGTGGATTTCCCAGGTTTTTCCAGGCTCCCAAGCCCAGTTTACACCATCTATGGCTGTCAGGACCTTCACTGGTGGTACCTGCAGGACGGAGAGGAGAGACCTGCACTGCACTCACTACTGATGAGCATGTTTTTACTTTCCATCTTGTGAGTGTTTTTAATCTTATGCAATAAACCAGCTTTTACAATATTACACTTAGGTGGCGCCCCCCCCCCCCCTTCTTTCCTCACTCTTCAAGAATGTCCACTCTGTCCACCTTTCCCACCCCCCTCCTCCATACATGGAAGCTGTACTTTAGCTTCCAACAATGAAAAACACTCTATTTATGGAGGATGACTGGATTAATGAAAGAGAAAATGATAATTGGGAGGCTGTAATAAAAGTGTTTATAGATCTTTAGAATTCAGATCTGATGTTTCTGGTAAGTGTTGAACACGATGGGTATTTGTGTATAATTAAGAGCGCAGCTGTTGGAGTGTTATCAATTACCCGGGAGTGGATGGATGAGCTGCAGCTGGATGTCAATATATAGAAACATGGTGCTGATATCTGTGCATTGATTAGTGAACTTGGTATGTGCACAAACATTCAGGTGGGGGCCGGGCTGGCCATACATGGATCGAAAATTTAGTTGGTTCAGCAGGAACTGGCCGAGATTTGATCCACATATGGGCAGGCCAAAGGTGTGCACTCAGGGTGTGCCTGGGCACACCCTAATCACCCTGTGCAGTGCTTAATCCCCCTGCTTCCTGATGCTCCCTGTCTCCCCCCTTGCAGTGTTGCCAGCTTCCCCCCTCTCCTCTCTCAACGGCTGCTGCGGGGAATGTATCAGGATGGATGAATGAATTAACACAGTGAGGGATTTGTACTGATCGCTCCTGTGTTAATTCTTAACTGAAGCATAGTAAACTAAGTTTATGAATGAACATAAAGCTGCTCAGCACAGAGCACTTCCCATTTGTTCACTGTCCAGTGCAGCTGAGGCTTCAGGGAAAGGGATTGGGGAAGCTCTGTCCTCAGTATCTTTCTCTCTGTTTAGACCCTTGATATTTTACCAAAGCCCCCCAATGGGCCCCTATAAAAACTGTAAAAAAAAAAATATTGTCAAAAATAAAATTGTAAAAAAAAATAATAAAAAAAAAACTACTGACACCGTCCACTGCACTATTGATACCAATCCCTGCTCTACTGACACCGTTCACTGCTCTGCTGATATACACGCATGTGTGTTTGTGCTCCGAGGTGCACACCCTAATGCAATAGGCTACACACACCTCCCCACTGGCAGAACACAATAGTATGCGAGAGGGATCCCCCTATTATTCCATTATCACTGACTGTGTTGATGGGAGAATTGAGTGATTTTCTTTCCTTCCACCTGTGGTAGAAGGAAAGAAAATTGAGTCAACTATAGGCTGTTTTAGTTGTAAACACTGGGACACATCTTGGGACACTTTGCAGCTGGGGACAACCTCCACAAACTGGGGACTGTCCCCAAAATCCATGGATGTCTGGTCACCTTAACCTAAGAGGAAGGATTGCTGCATAGGCCCTAGCTGGTAACATGTGATGTAGTTACATGAAACTGGAGGATTTGTTCTGCCAAGCACCCCATAGGCATACACAGGGTGGTACGTTATTAAGCAGCCTCTATGGGTGGATGAAGAGGAAGAAGAGGCACTGATGCAACTGTAGGGTTCCCATGCTGGTGCACAACCTCTGGGTTGTGATGGCACCAGAGGTGGTGTTTAAACAATAGGTCAACTCGGTGATCAGTTATTACATTTATGACAGACTCATCAAATATATGATCTTCATAGTATACTTGGTAACAGAGCTGAAACAAAGAAAGTAATGTATGTTCCTTCAAAAAAGAATCTATAGTGAAAGAATATAAGCCCATATTGCAACACCATCCAATGGATCTTCAATTATATTTGAAATCAATCTATAATTGCCAGTGGTTTATAAATTAATGAAACAAGACTTGGCGCACTAACCTGTGAATGATGAATTCATCTTTATTAGCTCAATTTATTCTGCTTTGCAGATCAGGAATTATCAGTGTATTATTATATCTTAATTTCTAATAAAATATGACATCCCTTCCATCCTTGCTTTCCCTAGTCTATTCTATTGATATGTTCAGTAAATATGAAAAATCGTATGATACAGTAAAATTCAAAATTCAGAATACTTGATTAATCTCGAAGGAAAATGTATATTGTTGGAAATAAATAAGTAGCACAGCTTAATGCATAATATATTTTGTTGGTTTAGATTACTAGTGGCACGCCATATGACTCGTAGTCAGGATCAAGTCGTAAGCAGCACCAAGGTCAGTAATGGGTAAACAGCAGCGAGGGCAGAATCCAAGATCAAAGGCAAGCCAGGTCAGCAATGGAAGACACAAATAGGATAATTAAAGGACCCTGGATACAGCTGAAGACCAGTCAGTACTGACATTGGATAAAAGCATCCTTTAAATAGGCTGTCTGGCACCAACAGAGACTGTGGATGCACCCCTGAATCCCTGCGCAAATTTGCAAACATTCCCCCACATATGAGCGTGCCTGGTCAAGGGTCTATGAGCAATAGCATGCGCATGTCTCTGAGCCAGTCATCTTACAGGAACTCCCTGACACTTCCTAGGTTGCTTAGCCTATCAGACTCTACCTTTACATAAACATCAATTCTGGATGGGTAGGCCCTTAAATTAATAAAAACAAATCCAGAGTTGCTGCTAGCGAACCTTAAAAACCTAGAGAAATGTGGGGATTGTAGCATAAAGACTGTTCCACCTAGGCCAACTTTTGCATTTATTACCCCTTTCATGTGGCAGTCCTTAAGAACTGAGCCAATAGTTCCTTAGCTGATAATGGTCCTAGGCCAGAGAAATAGATTACTTAAAGTGCTGCAGGTAAACAGCTAATGACTTGAAGAAGGGCCACGGGCCTGAAACGTGTTGTCATGGCAACAGCTACCACCCCTGCCTCCTCTCCTTGGCTTGTGCTTCATCCATATTCCTGTGTACCAAGCCTCGTTTTGGATCCGTGTTCCTCTAGTGGATGAAGTCACGCTCGGGCGTTTCCACCTGCCGGTCCATGTAGCGGTTCACCCATCTACTGATCTGCTCCTCTCCTTCCCATGGCTACCCCCCCATCCACCACCGATGCTCCAGCACGACAGTCTGCTCCATCCACCCGGCCCTGCATTTATCCTCGCCCCCTTCACAGTGGAGGTTGTTTTGCTTGTGAGGAGTCCAGTCCACCACCACAGCACCGCTTCATACAGCTGGTTTACATATCACTGCTTGTTAAGGTACTGCCACAGTGGTTTCCATGATGGTCAAGCCTTCCATCCATGTGAGTAGAGTTTTACTTGTTGGTGTTTACCATTCCACATCATTGTTGTAATAAATGTATTAATGTTTATTTACCACATTGGCATCATCAGAGATTGTTTTCAAGTGAACTAAGCGATCAATTGCTTTCCATCTATAGGAGTTTCCATTCAGCGCTTCCAGTTTTGGCTGTTTTTTCTGAGTTGCTTAGCCTATCAATTGCTACCTATATGTAAACATCACTCCTAAATGGGTAGACCCTTAAATTAATAAGACAAATCCAGAGTTGCTGCTAGCGAACCTTAAAACCTAGGGAAATGTTGGGGATTGTGGCATAAAGACTGTTCCCCCAAGCCACATTTTCGTTCTCCTTTCTCCTTGCTGTCTTCCCTCTCTTGCCTCTATTACCCCTTTCTTGTGGCAGCCCTTAAAGTGGAGTTCCACCCACTTTTACAACTCTTCAGCATCCCTCACTAAACTGTGCACTGTAAACGAATTGGATATTTTTTAATTTTTTTTCTCAGCACCTACTGTATGTAGCGCTGGTAGATTTGCGATCTACCATCTGATAGGTAAATTTAGTAAATTGCTCGTTAGGGGAAGTTAGATTTGCCTCTGTTCCAGCTTGGCTGACGTTGTATGTGTTTCCATACTGGGCCGGTGGGTGTCGTTGTTGCTATCGGCTAGTGTTGGAAAGGCAACGTGTCAAAGCGTATGGATGCTCTTCTGTCCCGGAGACAATTCGGTGGAGGTGGTCCTCCGAGTGGGATTCTGGGAGAGGGTATTTATGGGACAGACGCCATGTTTTAGGGTTTTTTACAGCCACCTGCTGGCCCTCCTGGCCGACAGGTATGTGTTAGAGTGCTACCTCGTGGTCCTCCGTTCCGGCGCATGGGTGGGCCCAGAAGCTTGTCTGGGGCCTACCACAGCAGCCGAGGAATGGTCCTGAGCTGTCTATCCAGAGTGAAGAAACTGGACAACCGAGGAGATCCCAGGGGAGGACCCGTCATGGAAGGATCATGCAACATGCTGGTCTGGAGAGGGGCCTGGTGACTCGGTTGGAGGACGTATCCTAAAGTAACTTTACAGCATAGTGTTGCCGGGTTTGGCTTAAAGGTTCAAGCACTGTGACTGACGTTCACCACAAAAACAATACATCCTGTGGCAGAGGATCGTACGGGTTTATCCCAAGCAAGTCTGTGGCAGAGACTTTTGTTTGTGCTACGTACTGGCTGCTAGGCAAGTGAGAGATGCCTATCCAGGCGAGCAAAGAGTGTGTTCCACAAAGGGAGCGCATTCTACTGTAATATTCAACTCTAAAGGACATTTGTCAAGAATCCTACAGAAAGGTATTTGAGTTTTCCCTGCAGTTTCCCTTCTGCCTGTTTTCTGCTACTTCCTTCGTCAATTGTTCAATAAAGCATTGAAAACGTACTCAATTGTTGGTGCGTGTGTCATCCAGAGGTAAACTCAACGGAACCCTAGACCCGGTGCCGGTGAAACAGAGGGAAGGAGAGTGAAGGTAACAAGCCCGCTTAAACCAGCAGCTCCACCGAGAGCTATTGCTACATGTATATCTGCTGTATTCATTTTTCACTTCCTCCTCCCTGGCCGATGCCCATCGCATCATTTCCTGTTTGAAATGCCTTCTGGGAAGGGGCAATTTCCTCTGACACTGCCGTTGCTATGGAAACCTGACCTGAAACCTATTACACTGCTTGTGCTGCACTGAGCATGTGCGAGATCTGCAAGGATGAGATCCAGGAAGAAATACAGTCTGGCTTCAGATGCCCACACTTAAGATGGCCACGGCCTGCTGTAAGTTTATAAAATAACAAACTACTGCTATAAACTAACAAAACAGACCTTAGTTTACAGACTAACTTTACTAGAATACATTAAGCTTGTGTATTATAGGGGTATTTTTATTTGAAAAGTATAATTTCGGCCGGAACACCACTTTAAGAACAGAGCCAATAATTATTTAGCTGATAATGGTCCTAGGCCAGAGAAGTAGAATAATTAAAGTGCTACAGATACACAGCTAAATACAAAGATAAAATACATATAAGGGAATTGTTTAATCTGCAAAGCATTTGTATTTCTGTACATCCAAATCTAAAATTTACAAAACCTTTCTACACAGCATAACCAGGTCTGGCAGCACAAAGATTCCACAGATATGTCACATACACACTTATATTGAATCAAGCTGGACTAATGTAACCATTCAAAAAATGCCATACCTAAAAAGCAGCTTTAAATAATATTGAAAATTATTTTTGAAATTGCATTAATATGTTAAAGTTTACATCAGATTTTGGTCATTGGGTTTACATATACATTAGGGATTTATGTAGCCTTACCCAGTTGTCCATGATTTCTATCGATTAGATATATAAAAAAAAAAAAAAGACTCATTGCTGATGGATAGGTATCCAATAAGATTTTCACTAAGTAATACTTTTTGTTGATTAACTCATAGTCTGAAGATGGTATTACTCTTGTGGATAATGGCCATATCCAAATGGGCACCCTATGACCAACATTTTTAAGTGTGCACATCACTGTAGACCTCATATTTATTTCTCTGAAGGTATGTGGAAAGGTCTGCCATATCAATCCGATCATTTATTTGAATTTAGCTAACATCAATTAACCCCCCCTTCCCCTGAGGAAGGTTGGATGCTATTGGCCAATTTGTTTTCAAAGATGTAAACAGTAATGCCCCATTCATACCTAAGTGTTTTGTAGCTCAAAGCTTGAAGCTCTAAAATGCTCGAGATCCAAACGAGATCCATATAGCTTTTAGAGCTTCAAGTTTCCAAAGCTATATGGATCTCGTTTGGATCTCGAGCATTTTAGAGCTTCAAGCTTTGAGCTACAAAACACTTAGGTATGAATGGGGGATTACTGGAGCTACATTTGAAGCAGATTTGGGCACTTTAGACCCCACAGACTTTAATGGGAATGCCTGAAAAAAAGCTGGCATCAAGCATATTTGTGTGTTGTTTTCAGGCATATTTTACAGGCCTTTTTTAGTCTGTAAGAACTGGTCTCGTCAAGATAGGCAGGATCTCCCAAATAGTACAGGGGCCGCAAGTCACCCAAGCACAATGCCGCACACACCGAAAATTAAAGCTCTGTCTAGAAGATGAATTTTTTTGTGGTCTATTGCTGAAGAACTTTAACTGCTTAGGGTCACAGGATACTCCAAAACACTCAATAGCAATAATGAGAGGACAAACTTCTCACTAATCTTTTAATAGCAACTTTTCCTGGAGGTAACAGGGAATAGCCAGTATATCAAAGTCCCTACAGTAGTAGTCCACATAGAAACCACTAGCACTTAGTTAAAGTCTTTACTCACGGCGTCACAAAAGCTGTACGCCACCCAGCATCCTAAAGCAAATCCCCAGTGAATGAGAAAAGGATCACTTTTTTTCAGTCCAAGACTCAGGGACCGTGCCCTTCATCAAGGGTACTTCTTTAGCAATCCTTTTCAGGCCCTCTGCCCAGCAACCGTTGAGACCCAAACAGCCATCTCTTGTCTCTTTTGCTATCTCCCAGGGGCAATAGCCACCCATGAGACTGGAACCCTCCCCGTCGAGGAAAGAACAATCTGCTTCAGCCTCCTGTGCATTTACCACCTCCCCAGCCACCTTCTAGATGCCCCCTTCCAGGGACTGGCCAGTGCATGATAACTATTCAGTTGATCATTTGAATCTCCTTCCCTATGCTCTGGAAGCTTCTTTCAGAAGCAGTGGGAAGCAATCAAGCTTTCAGCTCAGGACCCATGATCAGACCCAACCAATCAACAACCACTCCACCCAGTATAGTGGAGCCAAAAACTACATTTACCTACAGTAGGAGGGCACTACATTAATCAAGCACATCAGAAATTACAAAGATCGCTTTTATTTATTTTTTTGCTTTTTTTTCTAAATTTAAATACTGATTATTGTCTGGCATCACTTACATTTGTTTGGAGAAAGAATTAATTGCACTGTTTCCGATCAAGCTATCTAATCGATCACGCCCAAACAATTGTCTGCGACAGCAAAATTTGCCTGCTTACGATTGAATTTTGTCATTGAAAGTAACTGGGTCAATACAAGTGAAATTGCAGCTGGTAATGTATTGAATGATCGTTTCCAGCATTGGATCGATTAAACATTTAAGTCAAACAGTCAATAGGATAAAAAATCTATGCGAGTGTCCAACATTATAGCTTGGCACACGTATCTATGGAAACGCGTTGCAGCAATCATTTCTGCTATTACTGCATGTAGATACTACAAAACCATGCTCCAAAAGAGCTCCTCTTAACAAAATGCAACAGCTGTTTTTTTGGAAATAACCCTTACTGTGCTTTGGAACCTGCGTGGCTCCAAGAGTCCCTGAGAAGCAAAAACATTCAACCATATGTAGCTCAGTGCTGGGCTACAACAATATGGAGAAGGAGACATTTACTTTTATTTTTATTCCTCTCTCCCTCTACTAAGATACTGATGTCCTGGGAGATGTAGTTTGAGATGGCAGCCATACAATGAGACAAATAGACTCCTTACACTACAGATTCCAATAGGCACTGTGAAGTAGGAGGGGTGGAGAGAGTTTTTTTTTTTTAAACTGGAAACAACAAAAGAAAAGGTGCACGGACCTAGTGCATTACCAATATAACTATTTTTATTGAATGATATTGGCTTTTTAAATTTACAAATGCAGCAATTTAGAAATTGGGTGAAAGGTTTAGCACTGGGAAACACTTTTTGATAGATAAAAAGTGCATTTTATATACAACTATATAGATCAGACCAAAATGAGGGACAAATGAGGAGGAAAGAGGGACAGAGGGACTTTGTTCCAAATCAGGGTCAGTCTCTCGAAATCAGAGACAGTTGGGAGCTATGTGCCATGGAGCTAGTCAGGAAAACAGTTTTTGTGTGTAATGCCACGTACACACGATCGGAAATGCCGCCAGCAAAACTCCGATGAGAGCTTTTTGTCGGAAAATGCGACCGTGTGTATGATCCATTGGTCTTTTGCTGGCGGAATTCCAGCCAGCAAAAGATTGGGAGCATGTTCTTTATTTTTCGGTCGGGAAAAGTTCCTATCCGAAAACGCGTTCGTCTGTATGCAATTGGGACGCGCAAAAAATCACGCATGCTCCGAAATAATTCCATGCATGCTCGGAAGAATTGAACTTGATTTTCTTGGCTCGTTGTAGTGTTGTACCTCACCACTTTCTGGACGATCTGAAGTTCAGAGAACTTTTGTGTGACCATGTGTATGCAAGGCAAGCTTGAGCGGAATTCAGTCGGAAAAACCATCCAAGTTTTTTCTGATGGAAATTCCGATCGTGTGTACGCAGCATTAGTCCTTTGTTAAATTTGAAACACTTCAAAAATAAATTCTAATGAATAAAAAGTATCAGCTAATCTTAATGTTTCAAGAAATAGATAATTACAATCATAAGCTTTCATTGGGTCAGAGACATCTGTAGCACAATCGTAACTTTGGCTAAAGCTTTTCACCACTGTATATATAAAATTGCCACTGCTAAAAATTCCATCTACATATTCATGTAGTTGAATAAGTAAAAATACTTTGGATATGTTGTCACATTTCTGCCTATCATCAATAAATAAGTTATGCAGTATTTTAATGTGTGAAAATTCTCAACAAAGAACAGTCCAGATGGTGCAGTGTCTTTCTATTCCCAGATGAATCCTGTGATGTTTGTGCAATTGATGTCAGAGAATTCAGCCTCACTATGTTTGTCAGATTTTAATTTTTTTTTGCTACGCAACACTACAACTATAGACACACTCCCAATGATGCACCTAGATGGGAATTATTCGATTTCATGTGCATGTGAGATGAAACTATGTGATGCAGGGACATTGTAAGACTGTAAACATCAAGAAGGGGGGGGTACTTATCAAAGTTCTGGCTCCTTGATTGCAGCTCTACTTTCATTGTTTCCAGATTCTGTAGCCCAGCATTTCTCAACCTTTTTTCAGTCTTGGCACCTTTTAAAAGTATACAAAATCTCAAGGCACCTCAGTCAGAAGTTTAAAAAAAATATGTTACTTATTAACGACTTGCCGACCAGCCGCCGCAGTTATACTGAGGCAACATGGCTCGGCTGCGCGAATCTCCGCCATGTTACGTCGGTTCCCTTTTTGTCCACTAGGGGCGCGCGCACGCCCCCCCCCACTCGCCCATAGAGCCGATGCAAATGTCTGGGCAGTCGTGATCACCGCCAGGCTCCCGCGATCGCTCGGGGCACACGGTGAACCGGGATCTGTGTGTGTAAACACACAGTTTCCGGTTCTCTGAGGGGAGAAGTGACAAATCGTCTGTTCATACAGAGTATGAACAGCGATCTGTCATCTCCCCTACACAGTCCCCTCCCCCCTTCAGTTAGAACACACACTAGGGAACACATTAACCCCTTCACTGCCCCCTAGTGTCAACCCATTCCTTGCCAGTGACATTTTTACAGTAATCAATGTATTTTTATAGCACTGATCGCTGTATTAATGCCAATGGTCCCAAAAATGTGTCAAAATTGTCCGACGTGTCCGCCATAATGTCGCAGTCCCGATAAAAATTGCAGATCACCGCCATTACTAGTAAAAAAAAAAATAATAATAATAAAAATGCCATAAAACTATCCCCTATTTTGTAGACACTATAACTTTTGCGCAAACCAATCAATATACGCTTATTGTGATTTTGTTTTACCAAAATTATGTAGAAGAATACATATCGGCTCAATATTTATATATTTTGAGGGGATATTTCTTATAGCAAAAAGTAAAAAATAATGCGTTTTTTTCAAAATTGATGCTCTTTTATTGTTAATAGCGCAAAATATAAAAACCACACAGGTGATCAAATACCACCAAAATAAAGCTCTATTTGTGTGAAAAAAAGGACTTCAATTTTGTTTGGGTGCAACATCGCACGACCGCGCAATTGTCAGTTAAAGCAATGCAGTGCCGAATCGCAAAAATTGCTCTGGTCAGGAAGGATGTAAAATCTTCCGGGGCTGAAGCAGTTAATGGAAAACTTGAGCCTGGGACAATGCACGCAGCCAATTTTATTAAATAAATTTCACATCAGATACCCCCCTTTCACATCAGAGGCCCCCATCAGATCAGAGGTCTCCCCTTCACATTAAAGTCCCCCATCACATCAAAGCCCCCCGTACATCAGAGACCCCTATCATATCAAAGTCTTCCCTATGCATGGGAGTCCCCTATCACATCAGAGTACCCCCATGACAGAGCCCCCTATCACATCAGAGCCCCATCACAGAGTGAAATAAATAGGGGTTGCTTTTTGGATTCCCCCTATTTGAATTATAAATATGTATTATCTTGTCTGTTCCCATAATTAGCTAATCCATCAAAGCTTTGATAATATTAATGAACTAATTGATGATATAATAACAATTATAGCTAAAAAAATAAGCACAAAACTCAAAGAAGCAAAGGTCTTATTTATTCACAAAGCAAATAGAACAGTAACATAGAAAACTAAAAGCATAATACAGAACATATTAAATAAAAGAGCCGAGATGATATGTTACATAAGTCCTCACTCAGGGTGCTGTATGTTGGCTGGTCTCCAGGAGAAAGAGGGGGCTTGCATTGTTGGCCCTCAGATTTTAAAGCACTCACAGACACAACCCACACAAACACCCTCTGCCCGATCCTGTAGTCCTCTGTCCAATGAGAAGCTATATGGGGCTGTCCTTCCTAATCATCAGGAAGTATGTTATTACCCCGAACATCCTCCGGGAAGTATGTTACTGTCTTCCACAATGGGCAGCATTGCTCTGTGAACAATTGCCTTGACCCAGGTCATTACAGTCCACATCTGGTTCCTCTGATGTTGTTGCAAGTCAGGAAATCAGTCATTTTAATTTTCAACCCACCAGAAGGTCTGGAATGATGCTCCTCTACTACATCACATCAGGAGGCTTATGTGAGAACATCCTGCAGGAGATTAATTCTCATTTGCGACCCTTTCAAACACCCTGTTGTGTAAACGGATTCTCCTGACATTCCAAGACTTACAGCAGGATAGATAGCTCTTCGATAATCAGGTCTCAACAGTCCAGAAATATCTGATATAAAAAAGTCTTCTCATCCATCTCTGATCTATGACAAGCGTGGTCTCATTCTCACGGCACCCCAGGGAAAACCAAATGGCACCCCAGGGTGCTGTGGCACCCTGGTTGAAAAACACTGATCTAGTCAATATATTAAAGTAGTTGTAAACCACAACTGAATGACATTTAGTTTGCTGAAACACTGTTTATCACCTGTTTTTCTCTTTTTCATAATGTTTTTGCATCTTGGGCTCAACTCACACCCATGAGCTGTAGTAACGTATGCATCTTGCTGCAGTGCCTTTCATTCATTATGACCTCCTAATGCACCTTACACCTTCCCAAATACTCATTTTGGCAAATCAGGCCCTCTTGAAGTCAAAAAGGAGACATTTCAGAGTTCAGATTACATTCATTCAACACTTGAGCACTAGGTGAAACATTTAGTAGCTCTGATGAATCTTGGCTGACAGTGGAATGTAAACAAAGGAGGCGGGAGAGTGTTAATAAAACCAAAAAAAAAAAACAATGGACCCTCCCCCAAAGTGGGACCTATGCAAAAAAAAAAAGAAAATGACATGTAGTTCCCCCCAATATTTAAATCAGATCCATTAGGATCTGGTATAAATCGTAATGGGGAACTCCATGCAAAATAAAGAAAAAGCATGAGGTACCCCCAAAATCCACACCAGAACCTGATCAAAGGGGCAAAGTCTGGGGGCCCCCCTATCATTAATGGGGGCTTCCACATTCTGATAAGCCCCCACCCACAGGGACCCACCAGTATCTGGCCAGGGTTGTCTACCTCACCAAAATGCTTAAGTGTTTTGCCGGGGGGGGTGGAGCCTTGGCATGGTATTTACCCATGTTGAGGGGAGTGTATACTTGTAACCTTCCTTTCCTGGCCAGCCAGGCTGATGATCATGGATTTTGCTGGAACTTTTTTTTTTTTTCTCATGGGGTTCCACCTTAAAATGAATATCAGATCCAAGATCTGAGTACTGTATATAATATGTTTATTTTTCCAACAGAATTGCTTCCAATCTAAAGAAAAGGCTTACTGAAGCTGCAAATAGCTATGCTATAGAAAACCAAAGTTATGATCATTTTAATTCCAGTTCCTGAAAAAGAAAAGGTTGTTAGAAATTATGGAAAGGAAATGAGAAGCAATGCTCACATTTTGATGATTGCACAATTTAACGCCATGTTTCTGTGACTTTGAAAAATCCTTTTCTGAAAATTATTTTTAATATGACAGTAACTAGTATGACCAAAATACAAACTTGCATATAGACATTTTAAAACTGTAATAGGGCGTACACACGGTCGGACTTAGTTCGGACATTCCGACAACAAAATCCTAGGATTTTTTCCGACGGATGTTGGCTCAAACTTGTCTTGCATACACACAGTCACACAAAGTTGTCGGAAAATCCGATCGTTCTTTTTTTTTTTTTTTTTTTAATAAATTTTTATTGAAGGATGTAACATACAGGGAATGACATCAATAGACAGTATCATTGTTTTGTGATTTTTTTCCAAAAAAAAAAAAAAAAAAGAAAAACCAAAGTAAACATTAGCTGTATACAAAATAGGAACATAAAACAGCTGATAAAGATAGATAGCAGAAGGGAGGAAATAAAGGGGAAGAAACTGGATGGATCTAGGTGGGGGGGGGAGGGATTCCCTGAAATTGCTAGCACAATGTTACTGGAAGTACTCCGCATAGGGTGGAGGAAGGGTTGATTGGGGGAAGGCCAGGTAGATGTAGAATGTCAACATCAGACATCAGGGAGAGGGGGGGGGGGGGGTGGGGGGGGAGAACACCAAGAGCATGCTTTAGGTGGTGTAAAAACAGCCTGTGGGTATAAAGTACAGGTTAAGTGGTAACAAATAGGTTGACGTGATATGGGTAGTGATAATTGCGGTTTTAGTGGTAAGGTGTTGATGTCTTTAGTTGTAGTAGCGGTGTCCATTTTCCTACAAGGGGAGAAATAAGAGGTCCTGAGGAGCGGAAGGAAGTCCTGGATCGTGTTGTGATGTTTGGTGGGAGTTGGGTTCCTTATGTTGAGGAATCTTGGTTTGGAGGGATCATTCCATCTGCGGTGAGGGGGGGAGGTTCCTGATAGAGGAAAGAGAAAGTCTCAAGATGCGTTATATCCGTGGGGGAAAGTGTCGAGGTCATGAAGGCCCCCCATTTGTGGTGAAAGCGCATCCTGGTTGTGTCGTTCGTAAAGTCCATGTTGATCCTATCTTTGTACAGCAACTGTAGGAGGTCCCTTTTGATTTGAGAGGTATTGGGACATGAATCGGATATCCAATTTTTTAAAATGGCTCTTCTGGCGAAAAGGAGGCATATCAGGATCCAGTCCTTGTAGGAAGGTGCGGGGTTCGGAGACCAGGGTAACAATTGGGGGTCCCAGTGACCGAAAATAAGGAGAAGGGGGTCTTTGGGGATTTTCAGCAGGGTTACATCGAATATGTAATGGAGGACCTTGTCCCAGAAGCTGGAGATGTAGCTGCATGACCAAAAGCGATGGGTCAGAGTAGGCCTGGGGTGTCGGCATAAGGGGCACGTGGAGGAGGTTTGAGGTTGTTTGTTCGAGAGGAAGGGTATGTGGGCTCGATGGACGATCTTAAGTTGGGTTTCCCTCCAGGATTCGTTGGGTACCAGATTGTGGATAGTGTTGAGGCCTTGAAGTATTTTGTCGACCAGTTCGTCATCAGGGAAGTCTTTTGCCCAGTTAGCTGCTGAAGATGTCTTCAGTGAGGGAATGGCTTTTAGTAGGAGAGGCTGGTATATGTCTGAAATTTTGTAGGAGCCCTTTGCGAGAAGAGAGTCCGATAGGGACGTTTGAAATCTTTTGTGATCGTCTCTGCAGGCATTTTTGAGGAAGCTGATGCATTGACCATAGTGGAACATGTGTGACTGTGGGAGTTGGAATGTCTCCGCTAATGACTTGAAAGGGACGGGGCGGCCAGTTTTTAAGTCACACAGCGAAGAAAAGTTGGAGATGCCTTTCTGCTGCCAGGTGATGTATGGCTGACGTTCCAGACCTGGGGGGAAGCTCGGGTTTCCTTGTATTGGAAGGTGTTTAGATATAAAGGGTGAAAGCTTGAGGCATTTCCGGGTCTCCCTCCAGGCAATGGCTGTGTCCCGAAGTAGTAGGTTATGTTGAAGGGGTGGGGGGGTGGATTTCCATTTGCAGTGTAGGAGAGCTACCAGGGAGTATGGATTGACCATTTCGGTTTCCAAACAAAAGTTGGAGTATCGAGATGTTTGCGCTACCCAATCTAGACTTATCCTCATGAGGCAGGCTAAATTATAAATTCTGACATTAGGGAGATTAATACCCCCTTCGCGCCTGGGAAGGTAAAGTTTAGTGAGTGCAATTCGCGGCCGCTTATTCCGCCATAAAAATTTGGATATAGCCTCGTTAAGAAATTTTGTGTCTTTATGCTGTAGGAGTAAGGGAATGGTTTGTAATGGGTAAAGTAGGCGGGCGAAGCTGACCATTTTCACTAGATGACATCTTCCCAGTAGCGAGAGGGGGAGATCCATCCAGTTTGTTAGTTCCTGAGAGATTTTTTTGAGTAAGGGTGGGTAGTTGAGGTGATAGAGAGAGGAGGGTAGTTTGCCTATTCTTATACCTAAGTAGGTGATGTGGGAGTGTGCTACCGAGAATATGGAATTCTGTGTCCAAGGAGGGTTGGATGTGGTACCTAGGGGGAGGATTTCGCTTTTGTTGTAATTTATGCGAAGGCCCGAACATAATCTAAATTGGTCAAAGATAAGCTTAATCGTAAACATGTCAGAGGAGGGGTTTGCTGTGAATATAAGGACGTCGTCGGCAAATAGTGAGGTGCGAAGCTCCTGTTTGCCGATGGGGATGCCGTTTAGGGGGGCTACGTGTGATAAGTATCTAGATAATGGTTCTAGTGCTATGTTAAAGAGGAGTGGCGATAAGGGGCAGCCCTGCCGGGTCCCTTTGTGTAGGCGGAATTCCTCTGATAGGAGGCCTGCCGCTACCAGTCTAGCGGCTGGGGCGGTGTACATGGTGTTTATGAGATGGGCGAAGGAACCGGAAAATCCCATTTTGTTCATGACCAGAGAAAGCCATTCGAAGTTTACATTATCGAAGGCTTTCTCCGCGTCCAGAGTGATGATAGCGTACTTTCCCTCTGAATTGCATTTGGCATGTTCTAGGGCCATCATTACCTTCCTGATGTTCATGGTGGCAGTTCTGCCTTTCACGAACCCTGATTGGGCAGGATGTATCAGGGAGGGTATGATGTCTGCTAATCTTGTGGCAATAATTTTGGAGAGGATTTTGACATCTAGGTTTAAAAGTGAGATTGGCCTATATGAGCCTGGTTCTTGGGGGTCTTTACCTTTTTTGGCTAGTAATTTGATGGTGGCTTGATTGCCCGTGGGTAGGTATGTTCCCCCTGTCCAAATGTGCTGATATACTTCATGTAGTGTGGGTTCTACGAGTGGTTGTAGTGACTTGTAGAATTCTCCCGTGAAACCATCAGGACCTGGGGCTTTCGAGGGAGCTAGGTTTTTAATTGTAGTGGATATTTCGTGGAGGGATATTGGGGCGTTTAGAGCTTCTAACTGTGTGGGTGATACGTGCGATAGGGTTACCTTTTCAAGAAATGATTGTGCTGTTTCATGGTTTATGGGATCTGGTCCATATAAGGATGAGTAATATTGTAGCATGGTATCGTTTATATCCGTTTGGGTGGTTTTTATATTACCCCGAGAGTCTCGGAGGGATGAGATATGTGTCGGATGGTAGGGTCCCTTACATAAATTGGCGAGGAGTTTGCCTGCCTTGTTGCCGAATTTGTGGAGGGTAGCATCCATGTGGGCTTTTTTCGTTTGTTCTAGGGTTTCGGCCCAAGTGTCAAAAGACTGTTTAGCTGATTGCCATGCCTTCCTGCTGTCATTTGAGTTGTTTGTGTATAGTATTCTTTGGGCTAGGTGTAGTTGGGAGCTGGCTTGTTTGTATTTTTGGAGAGCGTTTCTTTTAAAGGATGCTGCATAGGAGATTATACGGCCTCTGAGGAAGGCTTTGCCTGCTTCCCAGAATAAATTGGGGTTGTCGGAGTGTTTAGCATTGGTCGATGTGTATTCAGACCAGACGTTTTCGATGTATTTTCGAAAGTCAGCATTGTTGTGAAGATAAGAGGGGAAACGCCATATTTTAGGATTTGGGTGTAAGTCAGGTTTGTCAAACGTGGTCGAGATAGGTGCATGGTCGGATATGGCAATGTCGTGAATGTCCGCATCGGATATCATTGGTAAAAGGTCGTCTGAACAGAAGAGGTAGTCAATTCTGGTGAAGACATTGTGGGGATTGGAATAAAATGTAAAGTCTCTGTCGGCTGGGTGTCGTAGTCGCCAGATGTCGTGTAGATGGAGGGATTCCATCGTGGAGGCTAGTAGAGTTTGTGAATCTAGATCTGAGGGAGGGAATGTGCGCTTAGAAGTGGATCTGTCGTCTATCGGGTGTATTGTGGAATTAAAGTCTCCACCCACTATGTGTGGGAGAGTCGGGTCGCTGAGGAGCCATGTTGAGAGTTCGCTAAAAAATTGTTTTGTGGGGTTGTTGGGCGCATAGATGTTTGAAATTATCAGTTCTTTGGTACCTAATTTGATGTGGGTTGAGATGAGGCGCCCCTGAGCATCTGTTTTGGTGGATAGGACCTCACATGGTAGGTTTTTGTGGATGAGTATCAGAACTCCTGCTTTGCGTCCATTAGAATCTGAGCCTATTACTGTACCTACCCATAATTTTTTCATTCGGTGGAAGTCAGGGGTGGAGAGGTGGGTTTCTTGGAGTAGGGCAATGTCGGTTTTGAGTCTTTTGAGGTGACGGAGGATTTTCATTCTCTTATTGGGCGAACGAAGCCCTTTAACATTCCAGGAGACTAGTTTCATATAGGGGGGGTCACTGGGGGGGTATGTGAAGATTTTGTATGATTTTCACATGTTGGTATGTGGAGGTGTGGCATGGAATTAGGCTGAGTTCTGGGGGGGGTTATTTTGTTTAAAATAGGGATTTTGTAACCGCTAAGGGCATGTGTGCAATGAGGTGGGGGTGCGTAGTATAGGGAGGGGTACAGGAAGGGGAGGGTAGGAAGGAGAAACAACAAAACATATTGCGTAAACTTCGCTTTTTTCCGCATGGAGTCGACTGTGTAGTCCAACTCCCAACGCAGGACTCATCGACTGCTGTATTTAAGAACCCGCATTTAAGGGCGTGAAATGCATTGGCCGCTTGTTTTGTGCAGCAGTAGAAGAAGGAGTTGGGTACACAGGAGAACCAGGGGAGAGAGACAATACCTTAGTTGTAAACAAAAACCAAATTTACCAGTTAGTTAAGTATAAACAGTACGTAATAAACATGAAAGAAACTGCTTGGCCTACCAGTATCAGAATTTCCTGGTGAGGAAGAGTGGACAAGCTTGAAAGAGAGGAGAAAAAAAAAAAAAAAATAAATAAACAAAAAAAAGAAAAAATTCCTTTCCTCTCTTTTTTCCTTCTCCTCTCTCCTTTTTTTTTTTTTTTTTCTTTTTTTTCCCTTTTTTTTTTTTTAACTCCGTCTCTTGAGTGGGATATCCCGTTAAGAGTTGGGCCACCATAGCCATAGGGGCGGGGCATTGAGTGGTAGCAATGTGTGAATATGGTCGTGTTCCTCAACGAGGAGTATGACGGTGATGGTCCGGTGCTGAAGGTCTGAACCGTTTTGGAGAGTCTTTGCGTGGGCTCCTTTGGTCTAGAGCACGGTTGATAGGGGTCGCTCTAGGAGAGGGGCTGAGGTTGGGGCCTGAGTGTAGCGAACGCAGGAAAGCTTCTGCTTCTTTTGGGTCTTGGAAGGAGAGTTGGTCGCCATTTGGGGCTTTGAGTCGAAGGGTAGCTGGGAAAGCCAACGTGAATTTGAGTTGTTGATGGTGCAGTTCCGAGCAAATCTGTTGAAAGGCTTTTCTCTTTTGGGACACTTCAATGGAGTAGTCTGCGAAGATCAGGATTTTCATGCCGTCAATTTGGAGAGCTCTGGATTGCCTGAATTTTTGCAAGATGTAAGCTTTATCTGAGTAGTTGAGGTATTTTGCTATTATGGGACGAGGAGATTTGCGTTCTGCGTTGAAGGTTCCCATGCGATGGGCCCGTTCTACTGTGCAGGGGCCTGGCAGGCCTAGTGCTTCGGGAATGCGCCTGGCGCATAGGTCAGAGAGAGCTGAGGATTGTAGCGACTCTGGGATGCCTACAAATCGCAAGTTGCTCCTTCTGGATCTATTTTCCAAATCGTCCAGTTTTTCAAGGATATATTTGTTGGTTTTGTCATGGGCCTGCATTGAGGATTGAGAGTGGTACATATCTTCTTCAATATTTGCTATGCGGTGTTCAGCTTCATTTAGCCTGGAGGCATGTTCCCCTAGCTGGGCCTGGATTTGTTGCATGCCTGCGTTAACTGCCTTCTCCACCGAGGCTGTAATCATTGGGGAGAGGAGGGCTGCCACAGCCTGTGCTATCATTTCAATATTGGATGCATTGGATGGGCTGGATGGGCTTGTGGGGTGTGGAGCTGCATCAGCAGGTGAGGAGGGGGCCGCAGCGCCGCTTACCTCCATGTCAGGCTCTGACTCTGTGGGAGGCTCCGTGTAGGCCGAAGCCGGGGCCTCGATTTGCGGCTGTGGGATCCGCGCCGCCGCGGCCGCGTACGATCGCGTGCCGGTTTTTTCCACAAACCGGTCCATCCTGTGCCCTGGGATGGCGTGGGGTGGGTGCCGGTGTTTTTTGGGGGTTTTCTGGCTTTATATGCCGATTTTGGAGTCGAGCTGCGGGAGCTGGTGAAGAGAGCAGCTACTCCATGCGGCGCCGGAACCGGAAGTAAATCCGATCGTTCTGAACGCGGTGACGTAAAACATGTACGTCGGGACTATAAACGGGGCAGTGGCCAATAGCTTTCATCTCTTTATTTATTCTGAGCATGCGTGGCACTTTGTCCGTCGGATTTGTGTACACACGATCGGAATTTCCGACAACGGATTTTGTTGTCGGAAAATTTTATCTCCTGCTCTCCAACTTTGTGTGTCGGAAAATCCGATGGAAAATGTCCGATGGAGCCCACACACGGTCGGAATTTCCGACAACACGCTCCGATCGGACATTTTCCATCGGAAAATCCGACCGTATGTACGGGGCATAAGAGTTTTTGTAATCATTGCCATTAGATTTTTTGGGGGGTTAAGGAACTAAGCTGCAAATGTATTTATATGAAAAGCATTAATTCAACAAGTTTTTTTTAAATGAACACATTTTGTGAATTTGTTGTGAACCAAACTTTCTCCCAGTTCACTTACAGTACTTTTTTCAGACAGTAGCAATTAAGGCTGAGGGCCTTGTGTGCCAAGGAATTTGAACCTGTTTTGTAACATAGATAGTTCCTCTCACAGGCACTTTCACAATTGGACTTTTGCAGTCATCCTTAAGGTGATAGTAGCCATATTCGTGCACTTGCAACAAAAACAATTGAGTGCTGTCCATGATACTTTTTTTTTTATTTCCACTAACATCCAAATTTTCAATACAAGTTTTCAGAGTGTACCCCCTTCTTCTGGGTCCAAGCAGAACTGCTGTGGAGATATACCTGGAGACCATTGATTTTGGTACACAAAGTGCTCAAAAATGTTTA
Source organism: Lithobates septentrionalis (assembly GCA_037952835.1). NCBI lineage: Eukaryota > Metazoa > Chordata > Amphibia > Anura > Ranidae > Lithobates > Lithobates septentrionalis. The sequence goes on from JBBDGP010001358.1 coordinate 983,371, forward strand.
GGCTGTCATACAAAAAAAGAGGAAAGAGGGAACATGGCAGAAGAAGGCAGCTGAGCTCTGGTTAGCCTTTAAAAATACATTTTAGGTCCCCCCTCATTGTATAGCAAAGTTTAAAGACCCATTTTTTTTCTGAGTGAGTGTAGTGTAGAATATTTACCTTTTTCCTAACTTCCAATGATTCCAGGATGGATGACCAATCCTCTGAGGCCACTACTCTTTGCCAGTCATGTGGTCAGTCCCTCTTGGACGCCATCCCGTAAAATGAGGAACCAGCTGCCCTGCATTGTGTGTGAAGGCATTGAGGATCCCTCCCCTCCACCACCACTTTTAGGGGATGTAGCCAGTTTTAGAAAAGATGTCAAGTGTGTGAGGAATAAGTAATGTATTCTTCTTCTTTACACCTCCCTCTCATTGATAAACTAGCAGAAGATTTGCTATACCAAGGGGGCACCCAAAAGGTATTTGTGCTCATTTGAAGCTGCAATGCATGAGGAGAGGAAGTCAAGAGGAACATGGTTCCTCTAAGGTTTCCTAGGTCACTGGGACAGGCTGGATCTCAGCTTACCCTGCTGTAGGAACACAGACAATTTCTACTTCATGTACCAATTCCAATTAGGTTGTATTTCAATTGTAGCTCCACCAACAGGCAATTTTGTAAAATGTCATCACCAGCATTCCTATAGGTTGGTGATTTGTGAGCCCTGTTATGCATGGAGATTTGGACTATATTTCACAAAGCAATTTAAACAGCAGTGCACAGTAACAGAAGTAGCAAAGTAAAAGTTTTATGCAGACCAAAGAACAGCTTTACTCAACACTTATAAATGTCTTTTCTTATAAATATATTCTCTTTGTTTTTCTTATTGCTAGGGTATGCAAACACCCAACCATTCTCCTGAAATCAAGAAAACCGAAGCAGACAGCTGTAATGTGATCTGGTTTACACGGCAGTTTGCTTGTTCTTTCAGATTCTGTTTTGGTCATTTGTGCTCATTTTGTTTTGCACTGCAGTGTCAGTTTTGATAAAGTAATCCAATTTTCGGCCACATATTGTGTTTACTACAAGAAGATATGTTTGGTGTTGGCTAACAATTTAACATATAATGATATAAAGTGCAATTAAATTTAAACATATCGTCACCCACTAGCATTTCAAACATAATTAAAATTTAAGAAGTGAGATATAGAAAATACTGTAGTATCAGTTCCAGATCTGAGATATGTGTTCATTGTACCTGACTTGCAGTAGTATCATTATTATATTATCATTTGACAAGTCTGTGAATTCACAAGTGGATATTAGATTGTAGACTACCTCAACCATGGTTCTGTGGAACCCCAAGATTTCTCCAGGTGATTGATAGGGCTTACTTGAACAATTAAAAATGTCTCCTGTCCACTTTAGTCAGCACTGATGGCAATTACATTTTTGGCTATCTGTAGGGGAAGCATTCACAGATGGCTTATATGGGCCAAGAATATGTTGGGGCGGGGATTCTTATGTACCAGCCCCTTCACTATAAAAGTCAGGATTCCCAGCAGCCTCTTTGTCAGTGTGTGTTGGAGATTTGCAGTAGATATAGAGGGCTGACAATGTCTGCGGAGAGAGGCGGTTGCTACTATACAGTGCTACAGTATCTCACAAAAGTGAGTACACCCCTCACATTTTTGTAAATATTTTATTATATATTTTCATGTGACAACACTGAAGAAATTGCACTTTACTACGATGTAAAGTAGTGCGTGTACAGCTCGTATAACAGTGTAAATTTGCTGTCCCTCAAAATAACTCAACATACAGCCATTAATGTCTAAACCACTGGCAACAAAAGTGAGTACACCCCTAAGTGAAAAGGTCCAACTTGGGCCCAATTAGCCATTTTCCCTCCCCGGTCTCATGTGACTCATTAGTGTTACAAGGTCTCAGATGTGAATGGGGAGCAGGTGTGTTAAATTTGGTGTTATCGCTCTCACTCTCTAATACTGGTCACTGAAAGTTCAACATGGCACCTCATGGCAAAGAACTCTTTGATGATCTGAAAAAAAGAGTTGTTGCTCTACATAAAGATGACCTAGGCGATAAGAAGATTGCCAACACCCTGAAACTGAGCTGCAGCACAGTGGCCAAGACCATACAGAGGTTTAACAGGACAAGTTCCACTCAGAACAGGCCTTGCCATGGTCGACCAAAGAAGTTGAGTGCATGTGCTCAGCGTCATATCCAGAGGTTGCCTTTGGGAAATAGACGTATGAGTGCTTGCAGCATTGCTGCAGATGTTGAATAGATGGGGGGTCAGTCTGTCAGTGCTCAGACCATACATCGCACACTGCATCAAATTGGTCTGTATGGCTGTGGTCCCAGAAGGAAGCCTCTTCTAAAGATGATGCACAAGAAAGCCTGCAAACAGCAGTATTCCAACATGATAATGACCCCAAACACACCTCCAAGACTAATACTGCCTTGCTAAAAAATCTGAGGGTAAAAGGTGATGGTCTGGCCAAGGATGTCTCCAGATCTAAACCCCATTGAGCATTTGTGGGGCATCCTCAAAGGGAAGGTTGGAGAAGCGCAAAGCTTCTAACAGCCACTAGCTCTGTGATGTCATCATGGAGGAGTGGAAGAGGACTTCAGTGGCAGCCTGTGAAGCTCTGGTGAACTCCATGCCCAAGAGGGTTAAGGCAGTTCTTGAAAATAATGGTGGCCACACAAAATTTTGACACTTTGGAAAAGAGGGGAAAGTTGAGACTTATTGGGCAGTCAACTACCTCATAACCCCTGACATTTGATAGGAAGATTAACCCCTGTTTAGGTAGTTAAGGCCTTAGACAAAGGAACTGCAGCTAGAGTCCTGTGAAGCTGGAGTCTCTTTAATGGAAAAGGTATTCTTTGTCTTTTGCTTGCAATGGTGGCCCCGAAAGCAATGTTGAACTCTTAAGTTAGTGGGATTAAACAGATAAGTCTTGTGCTGCTCACAGTGAAAGTCTCCTGATTGCAGAGGTTTACAGGTGTCTCCATGCAGTGCCTCTGAGTTAGTTAACTGGGAAAAGAAAGTTGGGAATCTGCCGCTCACCAATCCTAATATTAGCACAGTCTCCCAGGAACAGGGAGTTCCTGCACGGGCTCTTGGGTGTCCCCTGCAATGAATGGAATACCCACCTGCCAGCACGCCAGATCAGCGACAGTTGTGTTGAGATGGACAGTGGCGATTCTGATGGGCATAACAGCCGGTGTAATCCTGCAGCAATCGTCTGCACTCCATCGATCAGACTGTGCCACGATGTGTTCCCAAGAAAAGATGTCAGACTGACAGAGTATCATATCCACATTCCTGTTGAATCAATGAAAAAAAGAAAAGAGAGTATCACTCTCTCATAGAATAATGGGATTTTAACGGATATGTTTATCTGTCATTGAGGTAAGCACAAGCACAAAGACATTAAGATAATATAAATTTATTACAACGTACAAAATATAAAAGCTAATACATTAATAACATTAGGTCTTATAGATATTTGACCACAATTGATACTTAGTCCAGATGCTTGAACAGATGCTTGTATATGCGAATATACAAAGCGCTTCGCAGACTAATTATCTGCTTCTTCGGGGCGGCTCAACATGCATCTATAACAATGTCCAAGTTACAAAAAATAACATTAGTATCAACGTCAAGTAAATTTCTTTATAATATTCACAATAATTATACATTTATTTGACATGGGTGCTCACCAAAACTTTTTAATACTGGCAAGAAAACGGCCACAGCATCAAAGAGAGCATGGGCGAAGCATCATCTAAGGAGGACGGTCATGCCGGAATCACCAGCCTGGTCTGATGGGCATCGGACCGTATACCAGGCACAATCGTCTTGGCCAATAATAACCTAAAAGTGCCAAACATATGTGTTCAGATAAAATAAAAAACGTGCACTCATAATCAGTATAATAAACTCATATTGAAACAATCTCAATCTGTGCAAGAAATTCAAAGAAATAAAAGTGCAAAACGGATCTTAATGAAACAATCCAAATCTCTTCAATTCAAATAAAACAAACATAAATCAAAATAATGTCAATGAATAATATATAGTGAGAGAATGTGCAGATGTACTTAAACATATATTATTACACTCCTTGAAGTTTCCCACACTAAATAAGTGATAAAATGAAACAGTCCTCAAATATAAAGAACTTTTCAGCTGTAAAAAAGAAAAGGGTAGTCCATAGGATGAACGACAGAAGGAAAAGTCCCATAGACGAATAGCCGCTTCACAAAAGCAGAGGGAAACATCCACGTTCCAACAGGTCAGATGCCACACAAACACATGGGGAGGGAGGGGGTATGTAGACAAAAGCTCTCATAGAATCCCACAATGTTGAAAGGTGGACCCTTACCCTCAATGGTGGACCTCCCTTCTGGCGAGGTCTTACGCGCAAGCAGACTTGGCCCTCTGCGGGGACCGTAGACGGATGGTATCTGGATCCTGCTGGTATACCGTGCGTCTCCGACCTGGCGTGAACCAACTCTAGTTAACCAACTCTGATAAGCCCACTGGTCTGTGTATCAGCCTGATACACCCTTTTCCTCCCCATGTGTTTGTGTGGCGTCTGACCTGTTGGAACGTGGACGTTTCCCTCTGCTTTTGTGAAGCGGCTATTCGTCTATGGGACTTTTCCTTCTGTCGTTCATCCTATGGACTACCCTTTTCTTTTTTACAGCTGAAAAGTTCTTTATATTTGAGGACTGTTTTATTTTATCACTTATTTAGTGTGGGAAACTTCAAGGAGTGTAATGATATATGTTTAAGTACATCTGCACATTCTCTCACTATATATTATTAATTGATATTATTTTGATTTATGTTTGTTTTATTTGAATTGTAGGGATTTGGATTGTTTCATTAAGATCCGTTTTGCACTTTTATTTCTTTGAATTTCTTGCACAGATTGAGATTGTTTCAATATGAGTTTTTTATACTGATTATGAGCGCACGTTTTTTCTTTTATTTTGACTTATTTTACACAGATATTGATGTTCTATTCATGCAGCTATTAGTTTTTATACAATTTTCTTTAGCGCGTTTTTTTCCTTTTAATATATGTGTTCAGATGCAAAAGATATTTCACATAACCACATACATAGGAAACAAATCTGGCAGAAGTATTAATAATATATTAATGCTCTGGTGTATATTATTAAAAACATATAACCATTCCCGGATAGAGTAACGTGCATAACACATGAAAAGATCATATCATGCAGCATGGAGGATGTGAACAATAATCACATATGTAGCCATTCAATGTCCCCAGATATATTAATTTAACGTATAAAGATATAACATAAAGCATAACCACAAACTATTGTTACATAGTTGGCCACTAGATAGAAACTGTCAACTAGAACCACATCTATCCGGCTTCCTAAATGTTCCCTCGACATCCAGCTCATCCCTCGCCGTCACCGCGATATGCGTCCTATTGCTGAGCTCATATCCCACTACCCTATATACCCAGTCCCACCTGAGCGGCTCACTGACATCACATCTGGTGCAGATCCCCCACGTATTACACATTCGCCAAAAGCCTCCAGCCACAATATACACAGCTGGTGTAAGGATTTAAAGATGAGTTGCTCATGTGAGTTAGGCCTAGCCTTCTGGTTCACCTTTTTCAGGACTTTTTTGCTATATCCCCTGATAATTAGTTGCCCAAAGAGGCTTCCTCCCTGACCCAAAGAGTCTTCCTCCCTGGTACAGTTTCAGCGTAGTCTAAGGTATTGATTAAATGTAATGCTGCGTACCAGGGAGCGGGGATGAGCACTGGAATAATGTAAGATGGTATTACCAGCAGTTTCTTTACGGTAGAGGGAGCTATAAATAGAGCCATCATGATTAAGAAACAGATGTATATCAAGGAAAGGGATACTATGTGTATCTGATTGCAGAGTGAATTTAAGATTAAATTGATTGACAGATATAAATGTCATGAATTCAGAGAGCTCATTGATGGTACCCGTCCAGATGACAAGCACCACATCGTCGATGTACCTCCACCACAATAAAATGTGGCAGAGTTACATCGACACATCATCATCCGAAAACAGTGTTCTCTCCCATCCCCCCAGGTACAGGTTGGCATACGATGGGGCACAAGACATCCACATTGCAACCCCCTGTACCTTGAGGTATGTGGACCCATTGAAAATATTGGAAGTCAGAATGTGTTTCAAAAGGATTGTAACAAAGTTGCAAAGTTTCCAATTGTTTTTATCCTGTTCTCGCAAAAAGCCTAGGATTACCCTGATTCCCTTGTGAAGGGGAATACTCGAATAGAGAGCCTTTATGTCGATAGCTACTAGTATAGCTCCACTTCGGATATTAAGTCCTTCAATCACTTTTAGCAATTCTAGAGTATTTTTAAGATATGATGGAAGTCCCATGTTGTTAGGTCTCAACTGACTATCCACATATTTGCTAGCTGTTGCCGTATGACATCTGATACCAGAAACTATCGGGCATCCAGGAGGGTTCTCAAGGCTTTTGTGGACTTTTGGGAGGGCATAAAAAGTAAGTGTTATGGGCCATTTCATGTATTGGGACCCTAATTCAGTCAATAGATCCACAGGGAGCTTCCGATACCATTCAATATTGTTCAGAATTTTCTCACACATCTGTATGTATTGGTCCCTATCCATCACAACCACATTCCCACCCTTATCGGCCGGATTCACAACAATCTGGTCATTTAGGGTTAAACTCTTCAGGGAATATTCCTGCACATGTGTCAAATTGCCCGTGAATTGGAAAGGAAAAGAGAAACTCTCAATTTGCTTAGTGGTTTGTTTGAGAAATGCCCACAAAGCTGAGCATGTCTGAAGTTGTGGAAATTTGTTGGATTTGACTTTAAATTTTAATGGCTCAGATTCTGCTTCCGTATTCGTATCCTCCTCATCCGAGGAGGAGGGAGCAACTTGCTCTCCTCCATCATATCTCTCACTCTCATCCAGTAACTGGATGAGAGTTTTTAACGCACGGAAGTCTTGGGCCTTGAATTGTTTGTATAAATCCTCTTCCCGTGTTCCTGTTTGTCCCCGATCTTTGTCAAAGATATACTTATATGTTATATTTCCCACAAAAAGATGCAAGTCTTTAGTAATTTCAAACTTATCAAGCTTCTGAAGGAGGCAGAAGCTGAGGCCCAATTTAAGTACCTCAGTTTCAACTGGAGACAAAGGGTAAGAGGATAACTTGACTATGTCTAATCCTGATTGATCTGTGTCTGTTTGACCACAAATGGGTCTATCTTGCCTGTACGTGTCTGTGTCAAAGGGGTGTGGGAAATGTGTGCTGGGTCCAAAGGGGCTGAACCTGAGTTGATATTGGGTTTGGTTATATTAGTTTTTGGAGTAGCTCTTTATGTGTAGTTTGGGTACTCATATGTTCGTCACCGAACATAGACCTTGAGGTTATGCCCATCACCTGTTCACCACGTGCACCCCTAGGTGTCCCCACATTACTCCCTTGTTTTGATCCTACAGTAGGTGCCTGAGGTGAAACAATACGTTTTTTGTTAGTACCACCTTATGTATCATACCCACCACCTTTACCACGTTTTAGTATGCGTCCTTTTCCAGAATTTCTTTTTTGTGCTGTGTTCTGTTTTTTTGTGCTGATCTCTGAGAGGAAACAGAAGATGAAACAGAAATATCAAAATCAGATCTATACATAGATGTCTCTTGACGAGTATTTTCTCGAAAAGTTTTGCCTCTCCTATTTGAAAACCCTTTCTGCCATCTATATGGATAACCGTTTGAAAAGGCCAGTTTATCTTTGTAAAATTTTCGGTCCTTTTTTAGCACTACATTTTTGTTATACCTTTCTAGATGTTGTCTTAAGTCCTGCTCTTTCTTTTTAAAATCCGGATTTTGAGTCAACTGATTCCCACTGATACGCAATGTCTCAATCTCCCCATCCAAATCTATCAAATCCAGCCTATGTTTATCTCTCAACATTTCCATCACGGTAGTGGAACATTGTGACAAGTTTCTTTCCCATTTTTCACGAAAGGTAACATCGGTCACATCCAATGATAGAAAGATTTGTACCCTTAGGCCCTGGGGGTTGACTTCCTCTCTTAAATACCGATTAAAAAATCGCACGTGCCATCCAAGATTGGATTTTTTCTCCATGAGCTTTTTAAGTCTAAGAAAGAAAACATCAAGTCCTACTTCAGTCGATTTGCGACTGTATCAGCATCATTGAAAGCAGGTTGTTACACTATCTATTATGGGTTTTTTGATGTGGTGTTCGGATGCCCCGTGTGGACGAGGAGGTATTTCTTCTCCTCGTTTCCCACCTGCTTATTACCTTCTGGTGGGTGGGCGGCACCTGCGTCCTGAGCCTTACACTAGCTGTGCATATTGCGGCTGGAGGCTTTTGGTGCATACACAATACGTGGGGCATCCGCACCGGATGTGATGTCAGTGAGCCACTCCGGCTCATCACTTCTGGTGGGACCGGGTATATAGGGTAGTGGGATATGGGCTCAGCAATTAGGACGCATATCGCGGTGATGGTGAGGGATGAGCTGGATGTCAAGGTGCAGTCGCACCCTATCTATCCACAAACTACTTGCCGACCGCCCCGTTCTCCTATCTTCCTATCCTGTTGATGATCTCAGGTAGTGACCCATTTTTGCCCTATCTTACATTTTATTGTTATAGTGCTAAGGGAACATTTAGGAAGCTGGATAGATGTGGTTCTAGTTGACAGTTTCTATCTAGTGGTCAACTATGTAACAATAGTTTGTGGTTATGCTTTATGTTATATCTTATACGTTAAATTCATATATCTGGGGACATTGAATGGCTACATATGTGATTATTGTTCACATTCTCCGTGATGCATGATATGATCTTTTCATGTGTTATGCACGTTACTCTATCCGGGGACCTATATGGTTGTATTTTTTTACTAATATACGCCAGAGCCTTAATATAATATTAATACTTCCGCCAGATTTGTTACCCATGTATGTGGTGATGTGAAATATCTTTTTCATCTGAACACATATGTTTGGCACTTTCAGGTTATTATTGGCCAAGATCATTGTACCTGGTATACGGTCCGATGCCCATCAGACCAGGCTGGTGATTCTGGCATCACCGCCTTCCTTAGATGGCGGTCCGCCCATGCTCTCTTTGATTCTGTGGTCATTTTCTTGTCAGTATTAAAAAAAATGTTTTGATGAGCACCCATATCAAATAAAGGTATAATTATAGTGAATATTATAAAGAAATTTACTTGACATTGATACTAATGTTATTTTTTGTAACATGGACATTGTTACAAATGCATGTTGAGCCGCCCCGAAGAAGCAGATAATTAGTCTGGGAAACGCGTTGCCTATTTGTATATACAAGCACCTTTTCAAGCATCTGGACTGAGCATCAATTTTTGGTCAAATATCTATATGACCTAATGTTATTAATGTATTAGCTTTTATATTTTGTATGTTGTAATAAATTTATATTATCTTAAAATGTTTGTTGTTGTGCTTACCTCAATGACAGATAAACATATCCATTAAAATCCCTTTATTCTATGAGAGAGTGATACTCTCTCTTCTTTTTTTCATTGATTCTGGTATGTGTAGTCTGATCAGCACTCAGGAACATAGGGTATCTTAACAAAAGGAGTACAGGTCCTTAGATCCTCTGCTGACCAGTTAAATTGGCTTTGCTCTGCTAACAGGAAGTGATGTAACTGTCCCCATACTGGGCACTAGGGGAAAAGGGCTCAATCATAGTCCCACTTAAAGTGTCTATTGTATGGAGCAATAACATAGTCAGCACTTGGCTACACTTGTCCTTTGTTTGTTGTGTCAGCAACAACTTATGTTACTGTGTTGCTGCCATTCCCCCTTCCCCTCTAAATGTTATATTTTGCTTGTAGTGCTGTTTTTTTTGTTTTTGTTTTTTGTATTTTGTAGTTATTTTTCGGTTTTCATCCTTTAGCTCTACGTTGTTTGTTTGTTTTTTCTGTTCTTCTTATAGGTTCTTTTAGTATTTTTAATATTATTGGGTCAGCAACAGTAGCAGCAGCAGCAGCAAGAAGTTGTTGGTGAAACCACCAAAGCTGCCCTTTACAGTGGAAGACTTCATATTATTGTAGTGGGTGCACCACTACAGAGACAGAGGTCGGTGTTTCCCCATGTGCTCCCCTCCGGGGAGAAGACAGCAATGTGTAAGGAGAGAACTGACCTAGACCAGCATGAAGCCATGAGTTACCCAACGCTATTCGGTTCTTAATCACCTCTTATATTTTAAGTGCTTATTGATTAACATTACACTGATTGTGCCTTAGATGTCTGGAATGTATCTTTATTCCAGATTTGAAGTATTCTGACAAGGCACAGGCATTTCGGCCCGTGAAGTAACATATTAGAAAGGATGTGATGAACTCTGCAAATAATTCAACGTGGTTTTGATAGGTATAAAAGAAAGATGAATGGTAGATACAGTGTGGTTCAATATTTTAAGACAGTGGTTCTCAACCCTGTCCTCAAGTACCCCCAACAGGCCATGTTTGCAGGTTTTCTTGCACCGGTGCTTTAAATCAGAGTCAATGGCTTGGTATTGGGGGTACCTGAGGACAGGGTTGAGAACCACTGTTCTAAGACATACGATCTCCTCTGCGTTATGAACACTGCACAATTTATTGGTTGTTAGGTAACTGTCTGAAAGAGACTATTGATGTTTTTTCATAAAACTCATGTTGTGTCCTAATAGGCTTGTCACAAAATTTTAAAGCTTTTGTTTAGTATCTACAATGTATTATTTATTGTATTCACAAATCCCGGGTATTATTTGATAATCGTCTCAATTTCTTTTAGTGATTGTTCTAGAAAATACCATTTAAAATGGCTTAATAGACCAGAAGCAATTCACAGAATACAACAATTCAGAACTTGTACTACTTATATTGTATTACTTAAAAGAAAACAACATTTATATTTTTGTGTAAGGCTGAGATCATCAGAATCATCTTGAAGTACACTTGTAATAAGGGGAAAATGTGGCCATCAAATTCTGGATTAATTCTAATGCCAGTTCCCTGGCTGTTTCTGGCTTCAGTACTTTCTAATTCACCTGGAACAAGCAGGCAACATATTGGACTTTCTTGCCACTATACTTGACAGGCAAGCAAGCAAGCAACTAGCATTTTCACAAGGGGTAATGTTACAATTCCACCCCCCCCAATGGAAAAATCCCTATCAAGTCCTTCCCATAATTTTCCTTTCCTTACTGAGGCTAATTTAAGACATACATTCTGTAACTAGCCTACTCAAGAAACTGGGAGGAACCCTATGCATCTATGGAGTTAATTCAGGAAAGAAAGTTAAGGTAAGTATTTGATTGAAATTGAAATTTATGTTTTACTGACTAACATCATTGCAGCATAACTCACCACAAAAAAGGATGGAATTCAGAAAATAAAATATTAAACTATAAAGTATTAAATACAGCTCTTTTTGCTAACAGAACTTTATTGCCAAAATTAATTGTAGCAAGGTCTCCGGCCTTGTCCAGTCTAATGAGGACCTCCAATGCCAAAGATAGCTGACATCCTTCAATATGTAGTGGGTTGTGAGGCATATTGGGTGCAAAGCTGGTGAAAGTCATTGGGCGCCAGACACTTCTTGGATATAAAAGAGGTTTTATGTTTTTATTTTTGGGGGAAAGAGGGTTAGGGCCAGGACACACTTAAGTAGTTATAGATTCAATTGGCAGACTTCGAGACTTTAATAGGAAGACAGCCGTGCAGGGAAATGCCCCAGCAAGGCACCACATCTGCACATGCAGGAATGCTGTCTCCTATGGTAACAGTCTTTAACAGTTCCTAACTCAAACTTAACAGTCCTTTCAGCTCCACTACAACTGCCTTTGTAGTTCTTTAAAACTGAGCTCCTGGTCTCTCACTAGACCCTCTGATTCACTGACTCTGAATCCCTGGGGCTCCTCCAAGGTTTGCAGTGGTATCTCCCTCAAGCGTCACTCACGCTTCCCTGCTGGGTCCCTAGCTTGGCACTCCAGATACTTCTCAAGCTTCACCTCTACTAACTGGTGAGATCCCTGGCTTGACTCACAAGGCTGCTTTGCAAGCATCTTCTCCGCGGCTTGGGTCCCTGACTTGATCCTTGCTTGAAGTTTCCTGATTCTCCACCGTGCCTGTTTGGTGAGAATGTGTTTCCGGTTCTTCAGTTACTCACTGTGGCCCCTGGTAAAGGTGGTTGTTCCCTTTGTGGCGACAGCTTCCCTTCTACCTCGGACCACTGACAGGTTCTCCGGCCAACAGAACCATCACTTCTGGTTGGACTGCAAAATGCAATCCCAACCCTGCACTGGTCTCTTTACTTCTACATAGGCCCTCACACTGCCTAGCAGCCATATGCCCCATGGGATAGGCCCAATCTCCTGCCTAGCAGCCCGGGGTATACGACTAGGGATGAGCCGAACACCCCCCTGTTCGGGTCGCACCAGAACATGCGAACAGGAAAAAAGTTTGTTCGAACACGCGAACACCGTTAAAGTCTATGGGACAAAAACATGAATAATCAAAAGTGCTAATTTTAAAGGCTTATATGCAAGTTATTGTCATAAAAAGTATTTGGGGACCTGGGTCCTACCCCAGGGCACATGGATCAATGCAAAAAAAAGTTTTAAAAACTGACGTTTTTTTCTGGAGCAGTGATTTTAATAATGCTTAAAGTCAAACAATAAAAGTGTAATATCCCTTCAAATTTCGTAGCTGGGGGGTGTCTATAGTATGCCTGTAAAGCGGCGCATGTTTCCCGTGTTTAGAACAGTCTGACAGCAAAATGACATTTCAAAGGAAAAAAGCCATTTAAAACTACTCGCGGCTATTGCATTGCCGGTCCGACAATACACATAGAAGTTCATAAGTTGATAAAAACGGCATGGGAATTCCCCACAGGGGAACCCCGAACCAAAATTAAAAAAAAAATGACGTGGGGGTCCCCCTAAATTCCATACCAGGCCCTTCAGGTCTGGTATGGATATTAAGGGGAACCCCAGCCAAAAAAAAAAAAAAAAATGACGTGGGGGTCCCCCTAAATTCCATACCAGACCCTTCAGGTCTGGTATGGATTTTAAGGGGAACCCCGCACCAAAAAAAAAAAAAAAACGGCGTGGGGTCCCCCCAAAAATCCATACTAGACCCTTATCCGAGCACGCAACCTGGCAGGCCGCAGGAAAAGAGGGGGGGGACGAGAGAGCGCCCCCCCTCCTGAACCGTACCAGGCCACATGCCCTCAACATTGGGAGGGTGCTTTGGGGTAGCCCCCCAAAACAACTTGTCCCCATGTTGATGAGGACAAGGGCCTCATCCCCACAACCCTGGCCGGTGGTTGTGGGGGTCTGCGGGCGGGGGGCTTATCGTAATCTGGAAGCCCCCTTTAACAAGGGGACCCCCAGATCCCGCCCCCCCCTGTGTGAAATGGTAAGGGGGTACAAAAGTACCCCTACCATTTCACTAAAAAACTGTCAAAAAAGTTAAAAATGACAAGAGACAGTTTTTGACAATTCCTTTATTTAAATGCTTCTTCTTTCTTCTATCTTCCTTCATCTTCTTCTTCTTCTTCTGGCTCTTCTGGTTCTTCCTCCGGCGTTCTCGTCCAGCATCTCCTCCACGGCGTCTTCTATCTTCTTCTCCTCTGGCCTCTCCGCACCCATGGCATGGGGGAGGCTCCCGCTCTTCTCTTCATCTTCTTCTCTTCTTCATCTTCTTCTCTGCTTCATCTTTTTTTCTTCTCTTCTTCATCTTCTTCTCCGGGCCGCTCCGCATCTATGCTGGCATGGTGGGAGGCTCCTGCTGTGTGACGGCATCTTCTAGTCTGACGGTTCTTAAATAACGGGGGGCGGGGCCACCCGGTGTGCCCGCCCCCCTCTGACGCACAGTAACTTGACGGGACTTCCCTGTGACGTCACAGGAATGCCACAGGGAAGTCCCGTCATGTCCCGTGCGTCAGAGGGCCCACCCCCCGTTATTTAAGAACCGTCAGACGAGGAGATGCCGTCACACAGCGGGAGCCTCACTCCATGCCAGCATGGGTGCAGAGCGGCCCGGAGAAGAAGATGAAGAAGAGAAGAAGAGAAGAAAAGAAGAAGATGAAGAAGAAGATGAAAAAGAGAAGAAGATAAAGAGAAGAGCGGGAGCCTCTCCCCATGCCATGGGTGCGGAGCGGCCAGAGGAGAAGAAGATAGAAGCCTCCGCCGAGGAGATGCTGGACGAGAACGCCGGAGGAAGAACCAGAAGAAGAAGAAGATGAAGGAAGATAGAAGAAAGAAGAAGCATTTAAATAAAGGAATTGTCAAAAACTGTCTTTTGTCATTTTTAACATTTTTGACAGTTTTTTAGTGAAATGGTAGGTGTACTTTTGTACCACCTTACCATTTCACACAGGGGGGGGCCGGGCTCTGGGGGTCCCCTTGTTAAAGGGGGCTTCCAGATTCCGATAAGCCCCCCACCCGCAGACCCCCACAACCACCAGCCAGGGTTGTGGGGATGAGGCCCTTGTCCTCATCAACATGGGGACAAGGTGTTTTGGGGGGCTACCCCAAAGCACCCTCCCAATGTTGAGGGCATTGGTACGGTCCAGGAGGGGGGGCGCTCTCTCGTCCCCCCCTCTTTTCCTGTGGCCTGCCAGGTTGCGTGCTCGGATAAGGGTCTGGTATGGAATTTAGGGGGACCCCCACGTCATTTTTTTTTAAATTTTGGCCGGGGTTCCCCTTAATATCCATACCAGACCTGAAGGGCCTGGTATGGAATTTAGGGGGACCCCCACATCATTTTTTTTTAAATTTTGGTTCGGGGTTCCCCTGTGGGGAATTCCCATGCCGTTTTTATCAATGAACTTCTATGTGTATTGTCGGACCGGCAATGCAATAGCCGCGAGTAGTTTTAAATGGCTTTTTTCCTTTGAAATGTCATTTTGCTGTCAGACTGTTCTAAACACAGGAAACATGCGCCCCTTTACAGGCATACTATAGACACACCCCAGCAACGAAATTTAAAGGGATATTACACTTTTATTGTTTGACTTTAAGCATTATAAAAATCACTGCTCCTGAAAAAACGGCCGTTTTTAAAACTTTTTTTTTGCATTGATCCATGTCCCCTGGGGCAGGACCCAGGTCCCCAAACACTTTTTATGACAATAACTTGCATACAAGCCTTTAAAATTAGCACTTTTGATTTCTCCCATAGACTTTTAAAGAGTGTTCCGCAGCATTCAAATTTGCGCGAACACCCCAAATTGTTCGCTGTCAGACGAACTTGCGAACAGCCAATGTTCGAGTCGAACATGTGTTTGACTCGAACTCGAAGCTCATCCCTATATATGACACACATCCACCCAGACAGCCGTCCAGGTGGCTCAGAACATAGATCACCTGACCTCACCAGAATATATAGGTTCTCCCAGCAGGCCAAGGGATTCAAGAAAACTGCTGCCCATTGGCTGAGATACCCTATATATTCATAATCTGACCTTGGGTTGCCCTTCTCATATCTAGTACCACCAAGTACCCAGCCACCTAGTGGTAGAAGAGAAAAGTGCAACAAGGCCAAACTTCTCTATCCATCGACCAAAATAACTACTCCTGGCAAGTAAATTTGTGAGGAGCTCCCTGACTAAACTCCAGGGTGCTACATCATGGTAGAAAAAGGTTGGCTCTACATAGTAGTGAGACATAAAGCTATTAATGGAGGACTATGTTTCCACCTTGCAATTGACTTTTGGCATCATATGATAGGAAGTCAAACACAGTTAACACACTCCCAAGCCAGTTGTATAACCATGCAACAGGTTCTGGATGATGCTTTATTTTCTCTGTTCTTACCAGGGAAAAGTAAATGGTTTGAAACTCTTAATGAAGCCAGGGCATCTAAGTAAGATTGTAGTGTCCTGTTAACATCTAGTGGATGGATCTGATCATCCTCCTCAGTCATCCTTAATCATTGAAGACCAGGCCTTTTCTGGAACTTTTTGTTTAAAAGTTTAAATTAGTATTTTTTGCTAGAAAATTACTTAGAACCCCCACACATTTAATACATTTTTTTTTTTTAGCGGAGACCCTAGTGAATAAAATGGTGATCATTGCAATATTTTATGTCCCACATTATTTGTGCAGCGGTCTTTCAAATGCAACTTTTGGGGAAAAATTCACTTTAAAGCGGAGTTCCATTGATTTAAAAATCAGCAGCTACAAAAAGTGTAGCTGCTGACTTTTAATAATCGGACACTCACCTGTCCCACGGTCCAGCGATGCGGGCGAAAGAAGCCCCGCACCTCTCCTCCTCCTCTCTGCGAGGCCGGTATTGTAACTGTGGGCGCCTGGCTGTGGCTTCACAGCTGGGCATGCACTGCGCATGTGCGAGCCGCGCTTTGCGCTGTGAATGGCCGGGCAATCTTCTGGGACCTGTGACGTGTCCCAGAAGATTGCAGGGAGGGAGGGGGAGAGGTGAACTTCCTTCCTAGCACTGTGGAGCCCCGGGAGAAAATGGGAGCTGGGTGCCTCTAAAAAGAAGGTATCCGCCCCCTCCCAAGAAAAAATTACATGCCAAAAGTGGCATGTCAGGGGGTCACCAACACTTAAAGCGGAAGTTCCATTTTTGGGTGGAACTCCACTTTAATTAATTAAAAAAACAAAACACAATATTTACCTAAATTGTTTTGGATAATGTGAAAGATCATGTTACGCTGAATAAATAGATACCTAGCATGTCATGCTTTAAAATTCGCTTGTGGAATGGCAAATAGACATGTGCATTCGTTTTCGTCCGAATTTCAGGTATTTTCGTTATTGTTTTAACAAACGATAAGGAAAGTGCAGAATCCGAAAAACAAAAGATCCGACATAAACAAATGCTTTATTTTAGTTTTCATTGCTACAACAGTTCGATATAGATAGGAGATTCGACATGATGATGACAATAACAATCTGTGTCCATCAAACCTGTGGTCGAATGTGCCTAACCTTAACTCTATTAGTCCAATATTATTCTACATAGAGAGAAAAGATTTGACGTAGGGGAGAAAGATTCGACGTAGGGGAGAAAGATTCGATGTAGGGGAGAAAAGATTTGACGTAGGGGAGAAAAGATAAAAAAAAATAATGATGATGATGATGAATGTTATTGGCTGATTGTAACCAAAGAGGAGGAGCAGTAAAATAGCTAGAACTAAGTACACAAGTACTTTGGCTTATGGTGTCTGTTGAAAGTTCTAAGAAGATTCGACGGAGCAGGTAAACTATACGGCGTCGTACAGTTTAGCTGCTCCGTCAAATCTTCTTTGAACATTCGACAGACACCATAAGCCTTCAATGACAGATTCGACCTTAATTTGGATTTTCAGACGAATGCAATTTTTAACAAAAAAACGAAATAAATAAAAACACATTTCGGGAGTAACTAAATAAATTTATTTTTCGGACGAAAACGAAATTCTGAAACAAAATATTTCAGTGTGTACATGTCTAATGGCAAACCACAATACTTAAAAATCTCCATAGGCAATGCTTTAAATTTGCCCAGCTAACGGTTGCATCAGATCATTCTCAGGCTTTACAAATGGGTCAGGAAAGCCCGGGAATGACCAAGAAGCATTGGGAGGGGAGTGGCGGGAGCGGATCTAGTGGCGAATTCGCCTGTGCGACCACTTTTATCTTATAGAGAACTGGCCATGGCACAGAAAAACTATACCAAGGTTATGGCAGCTAGTGGCGTCAACCACCTCTGATCCTGCCCCTGCAGAGCTGACAGAATCTTTGCCCCTGTGTGGCTCCTGTCCCCTAGACAGACCAACTGAAGTACAGCATGTGCAGCAACACTAAATGTCCATTCAAAAAGCACGCTGAATGCATGGCAGGCCAGCAACTTGATTGCATATTGAGCAAGTTCTGGTCATTAGTCCATCCTCAAGACCCAGTAACCCAGTGGATGCTCTGTTGGAAAGGTCTCCAAGTGCCCTGTCCATGACTCCATGAAGTGTGTGTTCCTGCAGGAAGACTAGAAGGACAGTGTCACTAATGCATGCATTGTCACGGCTCACCATCCTTGTGGCCTCCTAAAATAGTGACAGGACAGTGCATGCATCCTTTATCAGTAGCTACGGCATGGCAAAAAGAAGCCAAGCTCCCCTGAGCCTGTGCTTGTGCCATACTCACACAGTTACTCATTGATGTCCCTCTGCTGTGTGTGCAGCCACTACAGCATTGCCAATGTTGAGTTCCACCTGGGGGCCATGTCACAAATGAGGCTGTTGGTGGGCAGGTTGATTTCCCATTGAATATCAGCCAGCTGAACACTGGCATTGTATGATCACCGGAAATGACCACACTTTTCTGACCTGCCTCAGAAGATCTTGTAAGCCTGGGTACCTGGTCAAGAAACGCTGCACCACCAAATTCAGGACATATGCCAAGCATGGAACATGTGTCAAGTGTCCCTGTCGGAGGGCGGAGAGAAGGTTGGTGTCGTTGTCACATACAACCATTCCTGGCTTAAGCTGCCATGGCGTCAACCACCTCTGAGCCTGCCCCTACAGAGCTGACAGAATCTCTGCCTTGGTGTGACTCCTGTCCCCTAGACAGAACCACTGAAGCACCGCATGGCATCTTTTAGCCTGACTGCTTGCATAGCCCCTTGAACGCTTAGGGAGCACTGCTGGTTCAGAGGACAATTCAGCAGAAGAGGCCATAGAGGATGAAGAAGAGGAGGGGGTGGAGCAGACAGATGTGGCAAAATCATCACAAGCTTTTTGGAGGCATGGTGGCGGAACAATCTCCAGTGCTGAACCCTGTCCTGCATCCTTCCCAGCTGCCAGCAGAGTTACACAGTGCGTCGTGAAGTAAATGTAATGTCCCTGACCATGCCTGCTGGACCATGAGTCAGCAGTAATATGAACCTTGCTGCTGACCAACTAGGTCAAAACATTGCCTTCCACATGATGGCTATACATGAAAATACATTTATTTTTGGAACCTGCCACTGTGGTACAGCACATTCAGCAAATTAACAAAAAAGGGCAGAGTCTTACCAGATGAAAAGGCAGCAGCAGTAGTGCTAACAATTTGGCCAAGCTAGCATTTGGATGCTGAGCATGTGGATGGCTGGGACAGTATTTTCTTTTTATGGTTTAGCAACTGGGGTAGCGCCATTTGCCTGCTGAAATCAACAGGTGGTGTACTGCTAGCAGATTGGGTGCAAGTACATGTGGCACTCATTACTACACCATCATTCCTCTCAGTGGTGGTTTTTGAGAAGACTTGAGGTATAGTAGGGGTTGAGATCCCAGATGAGGAGCAAGGAGAAGTCTGCATTTTTTTATGATGTGGTTGCCAACGGACTGCATGGCAGGTTTTCATATGTCTTGTCAAGCATGTGGTGCCCAAGCAGCTGGTGTTCTGGCCACGCTTGATACCCTTCCGACAGAGATTGCAAACAGCAAAGCTGTGGTCTGCTGCAGCATGTGTTGAAAAAAGCTCACACCAAAGAACTTTTGTAATTCAGCGGGGAGTCAGCAGTGCCCTGTACCTGAGGAGCTATGTGCTGTGATGCAATAGGGTGGCTGCCCTTAAGCCAGTCCCTGGAGGACATCCTGCCTCATTGGAGTTGTGTCTCCTCCTCCTCACTTTCCTCCTCTGTTCTCTCAGGCACCCAAGTACATTCAGTGACCTCATTATCCCCTCCCTCCTCGTCACTGGAGCAAACTGGGCAGTATGCTGCAGCTGTGGGAACATAACTGCTAGTTTCTTGTCTGTCGTTGGCACCCTCTAGGCTCACGTTACTCCCTTCCTCAACCAGGAAACCAATATCGGAGCATTCAAATTGCTGCGCATCTTCCAGCAGCATGTACTACACTATGGTGAAATAATTCAGGTGACTCCTCCGTGGATGATGGTCGGGCTACGAAAAGAGAAGCTGTGGACAAGGAGCCGGTGGAATAGGCCACATTGGCAGCTGCGGTGGAAGGCAAACTAGTATGAGCCTGGGTGACAGAGGATGAGGAGGAGGAGGACGGCTTAGTTATCCACTCCACCAACACTACTGCATGTTGTGGCTCAATAACATGGCCAGCAGTGGAAAAAAAGGAAAAGCATGTAGAGGATGTACCATGTCTGCGACCACTACTTTTCACTATAGACCCAAAGGTTGCTTGCCTTCTTTTATTGGCCTGTGACCGTCTGCCTCTCCTCCTTGGCCTTTCAGGCATGATGGGGATTTTTGGGGGGGATTTTCATTATAGAGTGTGGGGTGGAAATATGAAGCTTGGGTGCAATACTTTTGTGCTTGGTGCACTATAAACCATTTTATTATTGTTTTTTTTATCTTCTAAGGGGGATTTGTATAACTTTTTATTATACAGTGTGGGATGGCAAAATGATGCTTGGGTGCAATACTGTTTTATTATAGTTTTTTTTAATAAAGTAAATAAGGGCGCAGCAATTGTGGAGAATTTTTTTTTTACTGCTGCTGCAAAAACTATAATAAAATAAATGTAAAAAAAATTAAGAAAAAAAAAACAATCAGTGGTGAAGCATAAGGAGGACCACCTGTGACTCAAAAGAAGGAACAGCAATTATGGAGAATTTTTTTTTGTTTTTTGCTGCTGCTGAAAAAAGAAAATTTGAAGAGCCCCCCCCCCCCCCCCCCAAAAAAAAAAGGGCACCATTGCTGCTGCAGAAAGAGAAACACCTGCTATGCAAAATTATATTCCCACCATCTGCTTCTTCACTAGATGGAAATCATATATTGAGCACACCTTTTAACCAACAGAAATGTCATCGAAGTGATACTCTAGAGATGATTTGACTAACTCTTTGGGCAAACTGAAATTATCATAGAAGGGACTTATGTCTTATTGCACCTATATAAAATATGTACTTGGTCTTTATTGTCTTTATCTTGACCTGCGCTTTTTTGTGTGACCTGCATTATTTTCTATCTTTCTTTTGAGATCTAGCTTCAAATTTGTTTACTGAAGAGTCATCCAAGCCTCTATTACGTTTTCTCTCCCTGTCCCTGCCTATGTAAACAAGGCAGATCGCCATTCTGACAGGATGAAGATATGGAGTTTGTGTCCCTGCAAAGCAGGGAATATATTCCATCTCTTGCCCTAGTAAAAACACCTCACCACAGTATAGTAGAACACTAGTTAGGCATACATCTAACCCTTTGATCGCCCCTCATGTTTAACCAGCCAGTGTCATTAGTACAGTGACAGTGCATATTTTTAGCACTGATCACTGTATTAGCGTCACTGGTACCCGCGAAATGTCAAAAGTGTCACTTAGTGTCTGACTGTCTGCCGCAATATTGCAGTCCCGCTATAAGCCACTGATTGCCACCATTACTAGCATAAAAAAAAAATCAGTATATATGTCCCATAGTTTGTAGATGCTATAACTTTTGGGCAAACCAATCAATATACCCTTATATGGATTTTTTAACCAAAAATATGTAGCAGAATACATATTGATATGAACATACAGTATATAGAAATTATATTTTTTCATTTTTTTAGGTTTTATGGCAAAAAGTAACAAATAGTTTTTGTTTTCAAAATTGTCGGTCTTTTCTTGTTTATAGCGCAAATAAAACACCAAGAGAAAGCTCTATTTCTGGGGAAAAAAAGGACATAAATTTTATTTGTTTAATAAGTTTTTATTGAATTTTTTTATGAAAGAAAATAATTACAAAAAGAAACAGTTATGTCACAAACTGGGTTCAAACATTAAGGGAAGCAAAGTCAGTTTCAATGCTCGGATATATACAAACAATATCAAGAAGCCTGAGATACATTAAACAATTCTGTATATTCAGAGAGGAGGATGAGAGTCAATGTATCAATTGGGTAGAAAAGAAGACTTCTGTCATTATAAACAAAGAAATCAAAATGTAAAAACAAGATGAAAAACCTTGCTTCAGTTAGGTAAAAGAGATGTAATGTAGCGAACAGAAAGCATAAGATGCAGAAAACTTGATAATAGAAGAGAAAATGGAAAGAGAAAAAAAAGGGGGGATAGTAAATAGGATAGGGGGTAAGATGGGAGGGAAGAAGGTGAGGGGGAGTGCTGGCATACATGTGCGAAATGTTGAGTGATCAAAACATTTTTTTTTTTATATGACGATATATAAGTAGTGAATTTATGAGATCTGTACAATAATATCCTTGTATGTAGAGGTGGACTGAAAATTTACCCAAGGAGCCCAAGTGACTGAGTGTTTTTCTGAAGTCCCTTTGCTGTTATGGGTAATATTCTCCATGAGTTGAACTTCATCAACCCTCTGCAACCAGGTCCTAACAGGCGGAATTGCCACTTGGCCCCAGAAGGCGGGTATTAAAGCTTTGGCTGTGTTCAAAAGATGAGGAATGAGTGAACGCTTATATGGGCCTATGGAGGTTGCAGAGGCATGAAAAAGGACAGTCCATGGGTCCATGGGCAAATTGACCTCCGAAATCTGTGAAATCAAGTTGCAGATGGCCATCCAGTAGGGGCGAATGAGTGGGCAAAACCACCAGATATGTGCATGAGTGGCTTCGTTCCCACAGTTCCTCCAGCACAATGGGGAACTGGCGGGGAACATTTGGTGAAGTCTAACGGGGGTATAATGCCACCTAGTGAGTAGTTTATAATTGACCTCTGCCATCTTAGAAGCTAGGGAGGAGGTGTGGGCCAATTGTAAGATCCTATCCCTTAGATTGTCTGAGATGGGAGAACCCAGATCAGCTTCCCATTTTGCTAAAAAGGGTGGAAACTCAGGATTTTGAAGGGCAATAATAGCTCTATAAAATAGAGAGATACTATGTAAGGGAGGGTCTTTTGGGTAGAATATATCTTCTATTCGATTTAGATCCTGCAAACCTCTAAGCAGATGAGGGAGAGAGCTTAAGAAACATTGTATTTGATAGTATCTCCATTTGTCTAGAAATGAGGCAGGTTTGGGGTCAATGATCGAATGTAATGGTTTAAGTGAATTGCCACGGAGGACGTGATGTAGTAAGAGAGGTTCTCTGGGTCTCCAAGCTTGGAAACCGGGATCTAGTAAACCTGGTAGAAAATATTTGTGATTAAGGAGAGGTGTTAAAGGAGAGTTATAACCCCATGAGAGTTTTTTATGTAGGGCGTCCCATATAGCTAATGAGGATATAGTGAGTGTTGAGGTGGAACGGTCAAGATTCCTGTAGGAGCGGGGTATCCAAGGAACTACCGAGAGGTCAGCGCCGCTCAAAAGGTATTCAAGTTGGACCCATAATTTTGAATCAAGAGCATATTTCCAGTCGGCTATCCTAGAAAGTACAGCCGCTTGATAATACGCCTTAAAATTAGGTAGTGCCAGTCCCCCAGACATCTTGGAGCGAAATAGTATCTCTCTAGATATCCTGGGGTGACCGTTCCTCCAAATAAAACGGGAGATCATGGTTTGCAAAATAGTGAAGAACCCCACTGGAACCCCTAGTGGGAGCATTTGGAAAAGAAAGAGTATACGGGGCAATATATTCATTTTAATAATATTTACTTTTCCTAGCCAGGTATGAGACAGACTGGACCATTTTCGTAGATCTTCCCTAATCCTGTTAAGCAATGGAATGTAGTTGTTTCGGAAAAGGGAGTGAAGGTTGGGAGTGAGGTAAATTCCTAGATATTTCATATGTTTTGGTTCCCATCTAAAGGGGAAGAGAGGTTTCAGGGAAGACACCTCGGATTGGGAGAGGTTAATGTTTAAAATTTCCGATTTTGATAGGTTTATTTTGAAATTAGAGATTGATTGAAAGACAGAAAATGCTGACATTAGGTTAGGTATGGAGATGCGGGGTTGTTGAATAAAAAATAATATGTCATCAGCATATGCTGCGTATTTGTGGGAACTTTTACCAACTCGAATACCTTGAATATCATCATTGTTCCTAATTGTCGCTAGAAAAGGTTCCAAGGTAATGGCAAAAAGGAGGGGGGACAGGGGGCATCCCTGTCTTGTACCATTATGTAGAGCAAAAGAGTCACTCAGCGTCCCGTTGATTCTGATTTGTGCTGTGGGGTTAGAGTAGAGGGATAAGATACGGTAGAACATCTTAGGACCCAGTCCAAAATGTCTCAATGTCATTCTAAGATAGTCCCAGTCCACCCTATCAAACGCTTTTTCAGCATCAGTGGAAAGGAGTAGGGTGGGCTGGGCGCTTCTCCGAACATACTGAATTAGGGAAATCGTTCTGAGGGAATTGTCTTTTGCTTCTCTATTGGGAATGAAACCTGATTGGTCTTTGGAGATCCAGTTGGGCAAAAGGGGGAGTAGGCGATTCGCCATTACCTTGGCAAATAATTTGATATCTGTATTTATTAATGAAATTGGCCTATAACTATTACAGAGGGTAGGGTCTTTATCAGGTTTAGGGATGACAGTAATGTGAGTGGAGAGGGATTCTGGGCGTAAGCCTGAGGATTGGGAAACTGAGTTTGCATAAGCTGTAAGACGGGGAAGCAGGATGTCACTGAATGTCTTGTAGTATAGAATAGTGAACCCGTCTGGGCCGGGTGCTTTTCCAGAGGGAGTGGACTTCAAAGCAGCCTGGAATTCCTCTACCGAGAAGTCTGCCTCTAGTTCTTTAAAGATAGATGCAGATAATTTAGGTAGTTTAGCTTCTTTTAAGTAGGAGAGCATGGGTCTACGTCTCTCTTCCTGAGGTAAAGAGGATAAGTCATTTTTGACATTGTAGAGATCTGCATAGAACTCCTTGAAGGCCTTGGCTATGTCTGGGGTTGCATACGCGAGCTCTCCTGATTGTAGTTTAATTTTGGGAATAAAGGACTGCGTTTGTTTAGCTTTTAATGACCTAGCCAATAACCTACTTGGTTTGTTTCCCCATTCATAGTATTTTTGTGATAAGCGTTGGAATTTTCTCTTAGTGTCTAAGTTAAGAAGAGATTTTAATTCCTCTCGTTTAAGTGTGAGTGATTGGAGATGCTCATTATGGAGAGACAGTTTATGTTGCTTATCAAGAGCGGCTATTTGTTGTAGGACCTGTTCGAGTCGCTGACCATGCTCTCTTTTCAATCTAGCACCAAGTTCAATGAACCGACCTCTAATAGTGACCTTATGAGCTTCCCAAACAATGGAGGGGGAAGTATCAGAGGGTTTGTTTTCCTTGAAATATTGTGAAAGATGAGAGGACATTATGGAAACCTCGGCTTCATTAGTAAGAAGGGAATCGTTGATTTTCCAGTTATTAGTGCGGCGTGCTAGGGAAGGCATGGACAGCGTCATCGAAACAGGTGCATGATCCGAGATAGTTGCGGTGCCTATGTGGGCAGACTGTAAGAGGGGGAGGTGGAAGTGATCTAGAAATATATTGTCAATTCTGGAGTATGAATGATGTGTTGTGGAGAAGTGTGAGAAGTCTCTTTCTTTGGGATGAAGGAGGCGCCAGACATCCATAAGTTGGAGGGCTAAGAGTCTTCTTTTAATAAATTTCAGGCGTTTAAAAGAGATATTAGATCTTCCTTGGGACGTGTCTAGTGTAGGATCTAGGGACATGTTGATATCACCTGCTAATATAGTAAGACCTTTGGCAAATTGTGATAATTTGGTTAGGATTTTTGATAAAAAGGTAGGTTGATTTTGGTTTGGGCAATAAACGTTTGCTAGAGTACATTGGGTATTACCGATGAAACCCTGGAGGAAAAGAAAGCGGCCTAAAATCATCTGCTAGCATGTCAGATAAACGAAAGGATATGCTTCTGCTAAACCCAATGGCCACTCCCTTAGCTTTGTTAGTGTCAGATAAACTGTAGTACCATTGCGGAAAAAGAGGTGAGGTCAGTTTAACCGGTGTTGTATGAGTTAGATGTGTTTCCTGAAGAAAAACAATAGAACAAGCGGCTTGTTTTAGTTCACGAAATGTTTGGTGCCGTTTAGCTGCGACATTAAGACCTCTAACATTATATGATAGGAGTTTCAATGTAGTCATTGTTACATCTAGGTAGAGTACTTCAATCTATGCTTCCATGTATGCCAGCAGGGGAGAGGGAGGGGGGGGAAGGAAAAAGAGGAGAAAGTGAGGTAAGGAATAGAAAAAAAAAGGAGGAAGGAAGAGTGAGCTTATAGAAAAATCATATACATGAATTAAAGAACTTTTGGGAAACGCATGAATAACACGCAGAAATCTGCAGTGGTCCCATTGGGGAAAGAGAGAGCGAGCGGCCATCCAAAACCTTAAACAGGGATTGGGTAAAATAACTTTTAAGGTCGCACGTCCTCGTCAACCCCAGAAGGAGGGGGGGACTGGGATGTGTTGTCGGGGAGGAGCAATATAAGAGACATGCCCCAACAACGCTCAGCCTATATCATATAATCAACTTGTAATTAAAAATAGACAAAATTAGTTCCAGCTAAATAAAAATAAGGGGTCATGTAGGTAGAGACAAAAATCAACTTAAACCTTAAGATACCTACTGAGCAGCAAAAATTGTAGACCAATACTGATGCAACAACAGACCAACAAAAGAACATGAAAGGAGAACAGTGGTCAAACTAAACGTAGGTCAGAGTTTACCAAAAATAGTCAGGTAAGTGTACAAAAAATTAACATTTGAAATCTGACTTGGCGTCAATTTTGCTGTAGGAGAGTAAGCCTCTGTACTGGTGAATCGAGATTGAATGAAAAAAGGGCAAAGGACAAAGTTGCGCAATTCATCCATTCTTTTGTGCAGAGCCCGGTAGAGAGGAGCGACTTGCCTTTGAAGGGGTTTTTCTCCAGACTGAATCTGTGAGATTCGAGAATTTAGGAATGGAGTTCTGCCAGCCTGGGAGTTCCAAGGATGGAAGATTAAGAGCTTGCAAAAAGGTTGTAAGTTCCTCCGGGAACCTTAGTGTGTGGGATCGGCCATTTTTTGTGGCAATCAGGCAGGCTGGGAAGCCCCATCTATATGTGATCCCGTCTGTGCGCAAGAGGTCAAGAAGCGGTTTTAGAGCTCTGCGACAGTCTAAGGTGTCTTTGGAGATGTCTGGAAATATGGTGATGGTCGCCCCGTCAAAATCTATGTTAGGCAGGCCCCGCATCTTCATCATAATTGCATTTTTATCTTCGAAGTAATGCAGGCGACAGATAACGTCTCTGGGTTGGTCAGAGTTAGTGTTGCGGGGTCTCAGAGCCCGGTGTACCCGGTCAAAGCGGAGTGGTGCGGTGACAGGATTACCCATAATGGTGTTGAAAATGCCTCGTATTGATGGTTTTAGGTCACTGTCTCCAGTAGCCTCGGGTAGGCCTCTGACCCGTATGTTGTTTCTTCGATTGCGGTTCTCGAGGTCTTCGAGCTTGTATAGGGAGGCCCGTTGAGCAAATGCTAGCTGGGTAACAGTGTCCTGCAGTTCTTTAATGGCTAGAGCTTGGGTGTCTTGCCGTTGCTCCGTCTCCTCCACTCTGACTAAGATGTGGGACATGTCAGTCCTAACTGCAGTTATCTCTTTTTTAATAGATTTTTCCAGGTTATGAAACATGCCTGCAAGTTCTTTTTTAAGACCGCTCATCAGCGTAGTCATTTCGGAGCCAGCAGGGGAACCTGGGTCATCCATGAGATCGGAGCAGTATGAAGAGGCTGGAGAGCTTCCCCTCACAGAAGCAACGTGAGATGAGGGGGAGGCGCTCAGTCTCGAGGTTCGGGCCTGAGTGTCGCGTGCGTTAGACAAATATTGTTGAATAGAGCCTGCAGATATTGAATTAGACAGTGACCTTTTGCCAGATCTTTTACCTGCTGCGGAACGAGATTTAGCTGATTTGGAAGGCATAACTGGAACTGTTAGGCCGGTAGTCGTGTGGGGCACCTCTCATCTACATTTGCTCAGTGTCAGTCATATTTCCACATACTGTGGTTGCTTGTAGAGGTTTACATGAAAAATCAAAGAAAGAGAGAAAATAAAAAATTTAAAAACTTTGCGGATATTGAAAGTCCCACCTCAGCTATAGATCAAGGGGAGAATTAATTGAAGCAGATTCTAGGTGCATTGTTTGCATTGAGCAAGTGAAGGCACAGATGTAAGTAGGGAGTATTTGGAGTACAAAGATGGCCGCCGACCTCCGTGGGTAGGCCGGAGCCTCGGACTTTCCTGACAGGTTAAGCCGGCCGGGTGAGCACCGATAGCGCGGAGGCCTCGGGTGGCTTCTTATGGGCCCAGAAACAAGATTTCCCTCTGATGGGGGGCCGACCGAGAGGTGGATGTTAGGTGGAGGAGTATCAGGTACTCACCGCTGTGTAGAAGGCAAGATAGGACGGAGCGGTAGGCCGCGGGATGGCGTCGGACCCCCGGAGGTCGGCGTGTCAGAGGAGGGACCTCCGGATGGAGGATACCGGGGTGGAAGAATCCCAGGTGCGGGCAGGATGCAGTGCAGGAGCTTCTCGGGGGTCTCCGGTCCGGAGTAACGGAGAACGGGAGGCTCCGGGTGCCAGGTAAGGCCCAAGATGGCGGCGGGCGTCCGAGGCTCGGACTGAGTTGTAGGCCCCGAACCGCTTCCAGGGGTCAAAAAGGGCCAAAAAGGTTAAATATTCCCCAGGGGTCGTAGCCAAGAGTGTCCAGATACCCCTGAGGTGTGTAGGTAGCCACGATGGGTAGAGGAGGGGTAGGGATGGCTTTGGATGCGGATAGCCTAGACAGAGCAAAGGCAGTACACGTCCTCCCTGTTGAACGTCCGGACACGCCCCCTCATAAATTTTATTTGGATACAGTGCAATTGTCAGTTAAAGTAACGCAGTGCCATATCGCAAAAAATGGTCTGGTCATGAAAATCTTCCAGAGGTCAAGTGAATAAGCCTAATAGTAAATCGATGTACAACAGCAGGTGTTTATTTTATATAAACACACACACAATAAAATTATAATCTGAAAAGGTGTGACATTGGTCTAAAAATTACAGATGTCCCTCTTCCCTAAAAAAGATAAGTATGTAAAAGCTCCAACACTAAACTGATACTCCATATAAAAAGTAGTAAAAGTAAAATGTGATATTGTTGTAACTGGATGCATTTTATTTTACTGAATCCCTTAGAACCAGACCTGAATAATAATTCATCAAGTCTCTAGCCAGGTACATTGTATAAAGCATGCTGACTCAACGTTTCCTAAGACATGTTGTTGAAGATTTTGCTTTGTCAGGTAGAAAATTGACTCTTACCTGATGCAAGTCTACAAAACCTCACCTGGTATTATTTATCGGTTTTGTCCTCAAATTTATAACTCTCACTAGCAGGAACACTTAGAAGGAAGATTTTGAAAACCATAACCCTTATTTGTCTTAATTTTTTACCATCTTTTTTTTTAAAAATATTCAGAAGAAGAATTGGTTTTAAGATGGAGCTATACTAAAATATAACATGTAGTTTCAGTTTCAGATTCTGTGGATGAGATGGCTGATAATTTGCAAACTACCTGATCTGCTACTTGAGAAACCCAGAATAATTTGCTGTCTGTGTCTGCCCTACTTTTAAGAGAATCAACTTTCTCTTCGGTGCTTTTGGATATATACCAGTGAAAGTCATCATCTTGGTGTAACTGGTCATAGTTGAAAGATAACTCCACTTGAATGGACAAAATATAGGAAATAAAAAATATAGCATATACAATTGCAACACAAGCCATATTAAAATGTAACTTTATTAAAAATTGATTTTCTTCTTCAGTCTTTTTATTTTTGTAATATAGTAGAATAGGTTCTATTTTTTTACTTCCATTTCAACTAAGAAGATTTCCACTCATTTTTTTATATTCAGCACACCAGAACAAAATATGGGAACGGGGTCACTGAGAAATGATGGCACAACACAGTCACAAAAATTTTTTTTTACTTGTTTCCTACTCTCTGGAACCACTGAAGTTTTGTGTTTTTTGTGCTTTTTTTTATATAATTTTTTTATTTAGACCAAAATGATACAGGAGTGGACATACACTTATAAGGCAAATTTCAATACATTTGAACATAGTCTAAAGACCAGTAAATTGCAATGTTCAGAAACAGTTGTATACAAGTCAACACGCACTAGGCTCATGCAATATTTGTAAGTTTTCATAGGAAACTGTCTTGGTCCCAGTTCTGAATTTAAGGGAAAAAGGTTATAAGGAAAATTGTAGGAGGATAAGTAGTCCCTTCACTAAGGGTAGGGAGGAACGGGCTGGTAATTTGCTGGAAGGTGGGGGGAGGGGGGGTGGACATAATGAAGGAAAAAGAAAACAAGGGGGAGGGGGAAAAGGGAGAATTTCACGCTCTAACATATGGAGCCTAAGGGTTCTGGGCCACATTGAGGGTGTCTAGGAATCAGGGGCTAGGGAGCGTATATATAGAATTCAAGGTGTCCAGGTCCTAAAATGTTTTTCGGACTGGCCCTTCAGATTTGCAGATTTGCAAGTTGCTCCATCAACTCAATGAGGGTTGATTTACTAAAACTGAAGAGTTCAAAACCTGGTGAAGGTGTGCATGGTATCCCATCAGCTTCTAACTTTGGCTTGTTCAATTAAGACTTAATGAAAAAAAAAAAACCTGGATGCTGATTGGTTTCTATGCAGACCTGCACCAGATTTTGCACTCGCCGGTTTTAGTAAATCAATGTTCAAAATACCAGCATGTCACTATTCTATGCTGAGTGGGTCTGTTTTTTTCCACATAGCAAGAATACAATCTTTAGCAGCATTCAGGAGATGTTTGAGAAAAGAATTCTTGTAACATTTGAATGAGAGTGGTGAGTTTTGTAAGAAATATAGCCGGGTCTTCTACAAGAGACAGGCCTGTCAGATTTTTGATCGAAGTCTTAACTCCAGACCAGAAATTGTCTAACACTGGACAATTCCAACAAATATGTAGAAATGACCCCTCCTATTTTTTGACACCACCAGCATCAAGTCAAAATCTGGGGGTCAAGGTTGTGTAAGATTTGAGGTGTTTTATACTATTGAATCAGGATTTTATACCCGTTTTCCTGATAACTGTTCGCCAAAGAGGCCTTGTGGGCAAAGATGAGCATTTAAATCTTTTTGTGCTTGAGAAAATGTGGTGTGCAATTCTTGTTCTCATTTTGTTATGAAGCTGGTAACTTTGCAATGATCCCAGGTCAGCATCGAGTATGACAGAGACAGTGCATGCCTAATTGGAGTTGCAGTCACACAAAGTGTTTTGAAAGGGATGAGGGTTCAGAAGTTGTGGGACGCCTCTGGCAGTGATCTGGGGAGTGAGCCTGGCTGCATCGTCTCATAAAGTCTATTTCTGACCCAAAGGACAAACAAAGGTGTGATTCAGTCATGAGCTTGTTTTGGGTGGTGAAGTGGTATAATATGAATTGTCCTTGTGCTATGAGATTGCAGAAATGAGAGTCATTTACGCTGAGCAGAAACTGTGGGGTACTCAAGATGGGTGTTGATGGGCTAGAGTATTGGGACAGACATTTTTGTGAGAGGGTGTGAACACAGCTGCTGTGCTAGCGGAGGTGAGGTTTCTACCCATGGTAAGCCCTTGAGAGGCACTGTAAAACAAGACTGTTCTAAGTCTATCCAGAGTTTCCTGTCTTTTTGGGTGCACCAATCCAATAATCTAGTTAACTAGGCTGGCACATGGTGAATTACAGGATCTGGGAATCCAATACCCCCCCATGTTTTTTGGTAGCATTAATGTAGATGTAATGTAGATCTATTCAATCTGGCTTGTTTCCCACCCCACAAGCAAGAAAGAAAATGTTTCAGGTCTTTCAAATAACCTGAGGGTCATTTAATCCAGATGGACTGCAATAGGTACAAAAGACGGGGAAGAATATTATTTTTTTTTTTTCAGATTGGATTCAAACATTCTTGGGGTAAACATTAATGCCCCCCCCCCCCCAAAAAAAAAAATAGTACTGCTCAGACACTCTATTAAGTTGCTCCAGCCAGCAGTTTTATTTTTTTTTATGCTGCTTCTAGGTGCTGATCATCAAGCTCATTTGGGACTACAACAACATGGCACCCAATCACACTCTGTCTGGGCACACCAACAGTCACAAAAGTATTAAAATGTCTTCAGCTTAGGTTCTCACCCACGAAAATGCGTTTCACGCAACCTTGGGCTTAAATGTAGAGGCAAACGCCACTGTAACAGCTCTGGATAAAAAGCATCATAAGCCAAAGAGGAAAGGACAGGCTTGAGGTCAGTCTCTTGTGTAACAGCATCACCTATCTGATGGCTGTTTACATCGCAGAAAGGACACTTAATAAGATGGTATAAAAAAGGCAAAAATGGTCCATGTGAATGAAGACATAACAATCAAAAATGCTGTCAACTCAGGTGCACCTACATATCTTTCTGCAACTCCATGGAAAGGAAAAAAAGAGCAAGCAAATGTTAAAGAGGTAGCCCTTCCACTTATATGACATGCATAACTAAATGGCAACATAACTAGCAAAGCGACAGATAAGCAAACAGTGACTACTGCGTGGTATATATGCATGGTATAATGCAGAGCTGGAAGACAATGAATTTAAACAAAATAAAATAAAGCAAAAGTACCCTAACAAAGAGCCACAGGTATATGACTAGACCCAATCCCCATAAAATTGTCCTTTTTTGAAAACTAAGTAAACTCAATGAATATAAAAGTAAAAAATAACTAAGCTGAAGCCATTTTAATAATTTTGTGACTGTTGGTGTGCCCAGATAGAGTGCAGGAGAATGACATTTTATTGTAGTCATGCTTGAGACAAACATAGACCTATACTGAGATCAAGGATGAGCGGCGTGTTCGCAAACCGCACGTGCAGAGACCGCCAGGAAGTCGGCACCGCACAGCGCTAATCACAGGCAGTGAGATCTCTGCAGCTGCATATCGGGACAATGTCTCACTGCCTGTGATTATCTCTCTGCAGTGCTGACTTTCTGGCGAGCTCTGCACATGCGGTTTGCGAACATGCCTGAGCTCATCCTTAACTGAGACAAAAAAGTAAAAATAAATAAATAAAATAAAATACATAAATAAAAAAATAAAATTGGGGCAGACTCAATGGATAATTTGGTCTTTTTTCTGCCATCACTCTTTTATGTTTCTACATATAGTAAAAGAACTAATTAATAAAAAAAAAAAAAGAAAATAAAAAAAAGAAAGCATTATAGAAAAAGTAAAATAATAAATAAAGGTGTTACATATTGTAAAAGAGCAGCTGAATTCATTAAAATGCATGTCATGTGCATATACTATGTACTGTATGTTACATACGCAGAAAGGTAGAAAGAATTTTCAGAAAATTACAAAAACTTGATTGTCTCTTTTCGGCCATTATTGTTTTATGTTTTTATTTCTATATTATTTCTATGTTAGGTGAGGTGGATGTAAGGAGGCAATATACAATATATACACTATATTGTCAAAAGTATTGGGACACCTGCCTTTACACGCACTTTAATGGCATCTCAATCATAGTCTGTAGTGTTCAAAATGGAGTTGGCCCACCCTTTGCAGCTATAACAGCTTGAACTCTTCTGGGAAAGCTGTCCAAAAGCTTTAGGAGTGTGTCTATGGGAATGTTTGTTGTGAGGTCAGGCACTGATGTGGACGAAAAGACCTGCATTACAGTCCCTGCTCTAATTCATCCCAAAGGTGTTCTATCAGGTTGAGGTCAGGAAATGTGTAGGGCAGTCAAGTTCCTCCACCTCAAACTCACTCATCCATTAGCATACCAAGACATTTTGGACAATTTCAACTTTGTGGGAACAGTTTGGGGATGGCCCCTTCCTGTTCTAACATGACTGCGCACCAGTGCACAAAGCAAGGTCCATAAAGACATGGATGAGAGAGTTTGGGGTGGAGGAACTTGACTGGCCTGCACAGAGTCATGCCTCTACTTGATAGAACACCTTTGTGATGAATTAGAGGGGAGACTGCAAGCCAGGCTTTCTTGTTCAACATCAGCACCTGGCCTCATAAATGCGCTTCTGGTAGAATAGTCAAACATTCCCACTGACACACTCCTAAACCTTGTGGACAGCCTTCCCAGAAGTTTTAAAGCTGTTATAGCTTCAAAGGGTGGGCCAACTCAGTATTGAACCCTACAGACGAAGACTGGGATGCCATTAAAGTGGCAATGTGCGTGTAAAGTCAGGTGTCCCAATACTTTTGACAATATAGTGTATAAGGAAAATCAGTGAATGAAAACCCATAAAATAGTCAACAATGATTAAAAGGATGCCCAAAGAAGTGTGTCCAAAAAAGTATAAGCGATCTTCTAAAGAGTGATAAAGTCTTCACATCACACCATAAGTGTCACAAGCACTGCTCCCCGTCAGTATTGAGCTCACCAAGAGTAGTTGACTCACACTTGCGGTTATCCCTAAAGGGTTAAATCCACGAATCGCTCCTTTCCACTCGGTGAAGACTAGTTCCTAACTGTAGGGCCATATTGTTTAGGAGTATTAGCTCCACCCCACGAGATTGACCTCTGGAGATTGGTGCCAATAAAGGTGCTTGTTGGGGGTTAACCTTAGTTCCCTGTATTTCCTTGTCAAAAGAAGTTTATTGAGTATACAATGTTATAAAGATACATAAAGTAAGTTTACAAGGATCTATAAAGTAAGCTCATTGTTTTACAGTAGGGTTTATATAGGTAAATATCATGGAATTTCAAATATTAAACATCGGGTTCACGTAAACCTAAATTAAAGATATATATCATTTCCTTAGTTACTTTTGTAGGTATTTAAATGATTTATACCTACTATACATATTGTTTACAAGTAGAGTGTATATAGGTCAAATAAATTCTGATAATGAGCTTTAATCGTAAGGTGGAGAAAAGGAAAGAGAAAGAAGAAAAAGGGTTGAAAGGTAGAGGTATGGTCCACAAGGTTGTCCCGCTCGTCAGTTTATTATTCTTTTTAGTTCTCTTTGAAGCCTTAGAATGGGTGTCTCTGTAAGTCATTTAATCTGTTACCATGGCAACAGGACAGAGTCATTGAAGTTTGACAGGAA
The DNA here is from genome assembly GCA_037952835.1 of Lithobates septentrionalis. NCBI lineage: Eukaryota > Metazoa > Chordata > Amphibia > Anura > Ranidae > Lithobates > Lithobates septentrionalis. Next base: position 1,018,427 of record JBBDGP010001358.1, read on the forward strand.
CTGTTGTTTTATCCATCTTAGCATGGGACATTGTATTATTCATTCTGTGAATTGTTTCTGCTAGTACCAATGTAGGAGATTTCCATGCCTTGGCCACTGTTTATTTTGCAGCCGTTATTAGTTGGATCATAAGTTTGAATTGAGAGAGTGTTAACCATTCCGGTTTTAGATTAAGTAAAGTTAAATATGGATCTGGTTGTATTATTTTTTTAAATATTTTAGATGCAATCACGAAGACTTCCTTCCAGAAGGTTTGGATTACTGGGCACGTCCACCATATGTGTAAATATGTGCCTATTTCTGGGCATCCTCGAAAACAAAGAGCTGAGGTATTAGGTGAATATTTTGCCACTCTAGCGGGTACAAGGTACCAGCGAGTTAGGACTTTATAATTTGTCTCCAGTGCTAAGATGTTGGGTGAAGATGACTTAGATGTGAGCCATATGTTAGACCAGTCCGTGTCTTCTAAAGTTCGTCCCAGGTCCTCCTCCCACTTCTGAACGTAAGAGGGTCTATTAAGATTTGCTACTCCATATAATTGATTATAAAGTGATGAAATTGTACCTTTAGCAAATGGATCTTTTGTACAGATTGATTCAAAAATGGATAATTGGGATAATGGTGTATCCCCCTTTAGGAATGGTGTATAGAAATTTTTGATTTGGAGATATCTAAATATCTCAGAGTTTGGTAGATCATATTTTTCTCTAAGCGATGGGAATGAAAGGAATGATTTAGATGCTATGAAGTCATTTAATGTCTGAATGCCTGATGTTGTCCAAGCTTTAAAAGAATTTGGGTAGATCCATGCCGGATAAAAGGCCGGATTTCTGATAAAAGAAAGGAGAGGATTGTGTGGAGATTGTAACTGATATTTGGTTTTTAGTTTATCCCAGAGAGATAAGAAGTGTTTAGTTATGGGATTATGAATTTTAGAGCGGTCTTTAGGATCAAGCCATAATAAATTTGATATTAATAGAGGGTCATTTTCTGAAGCCTCTATAAATACCCATAATGGGATTTCCTGTTTTGCATGGTATTTGGACAGACTGGCCAAATGTGCTGCTCTGTAGTAGTTAGTAAAATTAGGGTATCCCAGGCCTCCTTTATTTTTGGGAAGATGTAGTGTGTGTATAGGTATACGTGGTTTAGAAGAGCCCCATATAAACGAAGTTGCTCTTTTTTGTACTATTCTCAAAAAATAGGAAGGAATTGGAATAGGGAGGACTCTGAATAGATAAAGCAATTTGGGTAGAATAGTCATTTTGATTGCATTAATCTTCCCTATCCAGGATAAAGGAAGTTGCGACCATTGTTTTATTAGATTTGTGATCTGTCTTAATACAGGAGGATAATTGGTTGAGAATAAGTCAGAATGAGATGCTGTTAAATGAATTCCAAGATATGGGATTGATTTTTCTGCCCATGTGAATGGGAGTGCAGCCCTAGCCGGGATCAATTCCATGTTTGTGAGTGAAATATTAAGCACTAGGCATTTCTTAGGATTAATCATAAGGCCAGATAGGGCTGCAAATCCATCAAGAGTTGGTATTAAGTTAGGACCAGAGACCTGTGGTGATGATAGAAAAAGTAATATATCGTCTGCAAATATACATAGTTTGTGTGTAATACCTCCTACTTCAATGCCAGTTATAGTTTGGTTTGTTCTGATGTATTGGGCCATGGGTTCGAGTATAAGGGCAAATAATAAGGGAGATAATGGGCAACCCTGTCGGGTACCTCTTTCGATATTAAAGGCTTCAGATTTGTATCCAGCATATTTTATATAGGCTTTGGGTTTATTATATAATGCTTTGATCCATGTTAAAAAGTGGGGTCCAAAACCCCATTTTTGTAATGAATATTGCATATATTGCCAGGATACTGTGTCAAATGCCCTCTTAATATCGAGAGATAGAAAACATAAAGGGATTTTCCGTTTTTTAGCAATATGTGCCAATAACACTGCCCTGCGTATATTATCGCCTGCCTGTCTATTTGGCATGAAGCCTACTTGATCTCTATGTATTAATTTTCCTATAATGCTATTGAGGCGTTTTGCTATTATTTTTGCTAATAATTTAATATCGAGGTTTAACAGAGAGATAGGCCGATAATTCACACAGGAAGTATCATCAGAAAGGGGTTTTGGGATCATACAAACAATTGCCATTAGTGTTTCTTGCCGAAAAGAATGTCCATCTAGAAGTTTGTTAAAAGTTTCAGTGAGAATGGGAGAGAGTATTTCTGAGAATGTTTTATAGTATAAAGCCGAGTAGCCGTCTGGGCCTGGTCTTTTGTTAAGTTTTAGGCCTTTTATGGCGTTAGCAACTTCATCTATAGTTATAGGCTCATCCAAACTGTTTTTTTGATTCTGAGATAACTCAGGTAAGGTTATTTTTGAGAAGAAGGATTCAGCCTCTGTAGGATTAAATTCATTGTTTGTCTTGTATAAAGTTGCGAGATGTGAGTGAAATTTATGGACTATTTTAACTGGATTACAAGTGTAAACATTTTTTGATAATTTCAAACGTATTGGTTTGAAAGATTTGTTAGTTGAATTTAATGCCCGAGCCAAATATGTACCTGGTTTGTTTGTATTCATGTAGAAATTGTGTTTGGAGCGTTTGAGGGATTTATCAACTGACTCAGTGAGAAATAGATCGTATTCCAATCTAGATTTTTCCAGATGAGATTTTGTACTCTGAGATGGATTATCTTGAAATGATATGTAGGCTGCATTAAAATTGAGTTCTAGTTTTTTTGCTAGATTTTTGCGTTCCTGTTTAAATAGTGCCATTTGTCTTTGTATTGTACCACGCAAGACAGGCTTATGAGCTTCCCACAGTGTTATTGGGGAGATGTCTGTTGTATTATTAATTGATATGTATTCCTTTAAAGCTTGTTCAATCGCCATCTGATGTAGTGGGTGTTTGAGCATTATGTCCGGTAAGTACCACGTTGGGTCATGCGCTTTTGGTATGGCTGAGGCTATAGTAGTGTATACTGCATTATGGTCAGACCACGGAATCAGAATTATATCTGATGCAATAATTTCTGGTATCATTCCTATTGTTAGAAAAATATGATCTATTCTGGTGAAGGTTTGATGAGGGTGCGAGAAATAAGTGAATTTCTTTTTCATTGGGTTACTTTCTCTCCACGAATCTACCAGATTGTATTTGGAAAGAAGTTGAGAAAAAGGTAATCTAGAGGTTATTTTGGATGGTTGTAAAAGGTGATTTATCTAGAAATGGGAGGAGGACCTGGTTCGAATCCCCACACATTATCACTGTTCCTATTTTGTGTGTATTAATCACTTGTAATATATGTGAGAGGAATGGTGTAGGTTGTTTGTTAGGAGCGTAGTAGGAAATCTCCGTGATTGCTGTATCCATTACATAACCCATGAGTATCAGGTATCTACCTTCTGGGTCTTTAATTTCTGATGATAAGGTGAATGGTGTGGATCGGTGAAATGCAATTAGAGTTCCCCTTTGCTTGGTACAGGCAGAAGCCGTGTAAATTTGTTGATAAAAAGGAGAAATATATTTTGGAGTAGAATCTTTGGTGAAGTGTGTTTCTTGGAAGCATACTATGTGAGCCTTCTTGTTATGGAAAGTACGGAAGGCTTTGGTCCTTTTTTGAGGGACATTTATTCCCTGAACATTCAGGGAAAGTATATTCAGTGGTGCCATGGCAATAGATCAAATAGTTTTGACTTACTTTTTGTTATGCAGAGCTGACTGTGCAGATCAACCTGTGTGGACTGAAGAGATGAATAGATAGAAAAGAAACCAGTGAATTCTGGAGTAAAGAGTAAACAAAAAACATATGAGATTAGATGATACATTGTATAAATTATTTTTTGCAAGTAATCACAATTTACCCGTGAAAGAGAATAAATATCTCTCTCAGGGGAATAAGTGCCTTTGTCACACTCCCACATAATATGGTTGGGAGAATGAGGAGGGCTAATGGGGGTACACGGATCTTCCGCTTACAGGAGAGAAGTGCTATGTCAAAAGACATCAAAATGATGTTTCATTAATTGGAGTGCAGAATATAGTTTTTGTTGAAATTATTTATTCCAGGGTGGTTGTATATGGTTAGTCTTGCCCTAGGCTAAATAATTCAGTTAGAAAGGTACTGTTAATAACTTTGGTATCGATGAAGATAGTTTGAATTATTTTGGGATTTTAACCCTTTTAGAGTAAACAATTACATATTTTATTCATATGTAACTGTTTAGATATGTTAACTCATAAAATTGAGGTAGTATTGCTTCAGATTAGAATAAACAAAAACATAGTTCTAGGAACTAGTTAGGTAATAATATATTTGTTTTAAGAAAAGAAAGAAAAAGCTTCCATTACTTCTGGATTATTGAACATATTTGTCCTAAAAAGTAATAAATCTATTGTTATTACCTGATAATATATAACTGAACAAGAATTTCCTTATTTCATTTATATATTCTAAGGCTATATGAATCAGAAGTAATAAGAAATATAACTGGAATGTAACATGATCCCACACAGTGTGTGACTATCAGAATGCAGTTACATTCAGTTATAAATATAGGTTTTTTTATAGAGAACCATCTCTTAGTATAATAAATGAAGAGATATTAGGAATTAGGATGTCAGTCCATTGAATATTCTTGGTCCATGGATGATGTGGCATAACGGCCTCTTTTGTGAGAATGATGATTCCCATTTTGTTCTGAAATTTTCTGGGTGCTGCCTGAAGGTGAAGATGATGCCATTCTTCTGCATGTGGGAGTGTTGCTGCTTGTGGGTTCTGTCAGATTTAATTTTAAAAGGGTTTGTTGTAGTTCATCTGCTGATCTGCTTCTGTAAATTGTACCTTGGTAGTTAAATCTGATTGAAAAGGGGAAGCCCCATTGATACATAATGTTGTGGCGTTGCAGTTCCATTAGTTGGGGTTTCATGGATCGTCTTTTAGTAATAGTAAGTTGGGATAGGTCAGCAAAAATTTGATAATTGTGTCCTTGAAAATTAAGTTCCTTTTTTTCTCTTGCAGCAATTAGTATTTGTTCTTTCGTTCTGTAATAATGAAATTTTGTGATTATATCACGTGGGGGTCCATCTTTCTTTTTGGCTGTGAGGGCTCTGTGTACTCTGTCCAGTTCTAAACGTTCAATAGGGATATCTGGCTTTAGTTCTTGTAATAGAGCAGTAATAGTAGATTGCAGGTCTGTCACAGTTTCAGGTATTCCCCTTATGCGCAAGTTTGAACGTCTGGCTCTATTTTCGTAATCTTCGAGCTTAGTTTGAAGTATTAAATTCTCTTTTTTTAATTGTTCCAATTCTGTTATATTTTCTTGGGTTGTAATTTCAATTTCATCCATTTTTATTTCTAGGGCTGCGGTGCGGTTTCCCAGCTCTCTTATTTCTTTGGTTAGGCTTTTTGTTATTTGGTCTGAGGTTTGTTTTAAAGCCTTATGAAGCATCTTTTCAAATTGTAATAATATTACTGGGGATACTGAGGAAGCTTGTGGAGAAGTTTGTGAGAGGATTTGTTCTGTATCTGACTCAAATGGAGAGTCTTGCTGTGACATTTTCTGTCTGTGAGAGCGCCCTGATGCTGTATATTGTGAGGTGACTGGAGCTGCTTCAGCTGCAGTGAGTGCCTGTGAGCTCTTTGTGAGGTGATTTTTATTTCTGCCACGGTTTCCTCCCAGTACCATATTTCCTGCCCAAACTTTCACAGTTTGTTCCCTGGGGCAAAAAGGTTCAAATGGATACCTTTTGAGCCTGCAGGCTCCGCTTTGTCCTTCTCTTCTCTCCTCAGCGGTGTGGAGCTCTAACAATGCATGTCTGCTCCGCTAGGCTCCGCCTCCTGCCCCCCCCAGTTTCCTGTATTTCATCAACATTCTGGCTCATATTGACTTGGGTATTGGAGTTCTGCCATAGACAAATTAAATTGTTATTAAAATCATTAGAATCGCTTAAACTTTTTAACTTTCTTCTTTTGAGTATCCCTATCCACTTTATCTAATTTCTTTTTAATATTAATATTACATTCTTGATGGGTTCCAATTTTTCTTGAAGTTCTTTAATCTTAATATTAAAATGATCTAATTTGGCTTTTTTCCTTTTAAGAACTAACACCTGTAACTCTCTGCCAGCCCGATTAAAAAAAATCCAACCATTCATCCATAAACGCTTTGTCTGTGAGGCCATCCTGTGGAGATACCTCCCAACATCGACTCCTAAAAATTATGTTTTCCTTAATGTAATGTTCAAATTCAAAAACATCCCATCCCATCTTAATTTGTTTTTCTAATACATTGTCCAATGTTTTAAACGTAGTAGTATAAATCACACTCATTCTCAGTGTCCTTTACATCAATAGAGAAGACAGCCTCAGGACTGAACTGTCAATTAGTCAAAAAAATGAATATCTTCCATGGCTGTACACTGGTTAAATGTATAGATAATGTAAAAAGAACATGTACCTAACCAAAAATCACTTGCTCACCATTGCACCAAAGAACATGAAATAAACCTATACATATATGTGTGTACATATATAATAAAGGAGCTGCAGCTCCTTATAACATAAATACATCATAAAAAAAATCACCAGAAAAACTAAACTAAAGTGAACAGCAGTGCTACAATTAACCACATACAAAAATACATAAACCAAACAGCCTTCCCAGAAGTGTTAAAGCTGTTATAGCTGTTATAGCTGCAAAGGGTTGGCCAACTCAGCATTGAACCCTACGGACTAATGCCCCGTACACACGGTCGGATTTTCCGATGGAAAATGTCCGATCGGAGCGTGTTGTCGGAATTTCCGACCGTGTGTGGGCTCCATCGGACATTTTCCATCGGATTTTCCGACACACAAAGTTGGACAGCAGGAGATAAAATTTTCCGACAACAAAATCCGATTGCGTCAATTCCGACCGTGTGTGGCCTGTTCCGACGCACAAAGTGCCACGCATGCTCAGAAGAAATTCCGAGACGGGACAGCTCATTCTGGTAAACTTAGCGTTCGCAATGGATACAGCACTTTCGTCACGCTGCAATGTTAAAAATGGTTTAATACAGCGCACTCTCTTCTTCTTTATAATGTGACAAGAATTAAGTAGTTTTGCTGCTCATATTCACACACACTTCTCACAAAGTTTTATTTTTGTTTTTTTAGTGGGATTCCCTCAATATATTGTTATTAGTTGTCACATCTGACAGTTTTTTGTTTTTTTTTGGATTTTCAGCCTTTTTTTTTCTTTAATGTTTGGATTTTTTCCAAGGCTGATCTTTGTTCAATGTTATTTTTATTTTTACTCCAGAATACTTTTGTGTGTGTTTTGTGTGTCAAGTTACCCCAACACCATTGATATCTTTTATTATTTAATCTCAAGGAGATTGTTTGGTGTTGGTGTCCCTTGTTCATTTCACATTGTATATTTGAAATGTACCTGAATCCTCACAAACAAACTGTCCTTTTTGAAGTAAAACACATAGGAGAGTATAATTCAAAACAAAAATCCTTTATTAAGGCATCAGAACCAAACAAAGAGGAAGGCAACACTGGATCAACAGGAGAAATTAGCGAAGCCTGGGACCCCCACGGCAGACATCAATTCTTGAACATCAAAATTGGTAGCCTGAGGAGTCCATATGTAAGGGAGGGCAGTCTGGTCCAGAATTCGCAGAGATCCAGAAAGCAGCAGATGACATCTGTGTCCCCAGGTGGTGGTACCACAAGAGGCTGCATTTTTTGGCCGACCAGACTGAACCCAGGGCAATCACTGTCTGGTCTTCCTTCCACGCTTCCTTCCGGGCTGTGGCTGTGCAGTTGGAGATGTGGCAGGAGGAGGAGTAGGACCTGGAGGAGGAGGAGGACTGGGAGGACCTGGAGGAGGACTGGGGGGACCTGGAGGAGAGGGAGGAGGAGGAGGAGGACCTGCAGGAGGAGGAGGAGGACCATCACAAAGGTGTGTCTGAGGTGTCATTTGGCCCCTCATACCTTTCTCAAGAGCCTCCAATATGAGGGCCTCACACATGACTTGTTGGCCCTCCTCCATCCTCTGCATTTTATATGCAATGAAGGCAGTAATGTTCTCCTCCATGGTGTGGAGTGCTCCCAGGACCTCTGTAGCCCTCCAAAAGAATCCTATAGCAGCCTCCTCTAGGGCACTCCTCCTATTGCCACTTTCTCTTTCCAGTGGGGGTGGAGGGACCTGCAGATCAGCCAGCCGGCTCGGCCCGGCCACCTCCTGGCTGAGACTTCCCTGTGTATGAAAAAGGGACATGGTTGTAATGTTTTGCATCATCAATCCCAATCCTAAATTAGTACTCCCAACTAACATCTAGTTAACATCATTGATTGGACAAGCAGAAGTATTTAGAGGAATGCTCTACCTGGCTCAATCTGGGCTCCTCCACATGTGGCCTGGAAGGCCCAGGTTGGGCGTCAGAAGCCTCAGCCGGGGGGGAAGGAAGCGTGGAAGGAAGACTGGAGAGGGATGGCCTGGGTTCAGTCTGGCCTGCCAGAAAGTGCAGCCTGTCGTAGTACAACATCCTGGGGACATAGATGTCATCTGCTGCTCCGGATCTCTGTGAATCCAGGACTTTCTTGCGCTCCCTTAGATATGTGCTCCTCAGGCAACCAATTAATATCTTTAAATAGGTGATGTCTGCCGTGGGGATCACCTGCTTCACAATTTCACACAATTGCTCCAGTGCTGCCTTCCTCTTTGCTTGGTTCTTGAAATGGGGGTGTTTAATCTCCCACAGACAGGGCAGCTCCCTTAGCATCTCTAGGAATACTGACATGAAGTCATTATCTTTGAGTAGCATATCCATGTTCACTGCAAGACACAACATAAGACAAAGCCTAATGTCAGACAAAACTCTACTAATCTTGTTACAATATAGGCCTCAATCTAGAAGCAGTATAGGCACAAGTTTGTCTCTTACCTTCGTTCTTACGATCGGCGTGTCCAATGCTCCTTCCTCCGCTCACAGATCGTACGTAATACGCACGCGTGTTATGCTTTATACACACTGCGCATGCGTGTAACTCCGCCCGCCCCTGACGTTCTTTCTAGTCTATTCCCCGCCCCTTTTTGTTTGGCGCAGTGGGTGAAGAGCATGATGGCGGAGTTAGAGCAGGTGTGTGCTAATTATAGCAACGAGGAGGAGAAGGAAGAAAGCCCGGATCCGGACACGTCCCGATCCAGAAGGAGACGTTTTAAGGCCACAAATATGTCCTTTGGGGAGATGTTGGAGATGGTCGACATCATGAGGAAGTCCGACTATGACGGGAAGTATGGGCCTTACCCCAACCCCAACATCAGAAAGGCCAAGATCATGGCGAAAGTGATCAAAAGCCTTCACAGGAATTTCGGGGTACGACGATCGAAAGATCAGCTCAGGAAGCGGTGGTCGGACCTGAAGTTAAGAGAGCCAGAGCAGTACCGAAAGATCCGGAGAGTGCTGCAAAAAAGTAAGTAGTTGTGCTGTGTTCCTATTCTTTCTGTCTTTATTGCGTTCGTGCTGCTACATATGCTTTTATTAATTGTAACGTTTAAAAGGGCAACTTTAATGTTCATGGGCCCATTATTCGTTCGTATCAAACATTTTTCTTTCGGCCTCTAAAACACCATTGTTTAGGCCATATGCATTTTCCCACATTTTTTTTGGGCCTACTTGGATGCCAAATATTTGTTTGTGTAGATGGGTTTGTTACTAGAATGAAATGCCAACTAGATTCTGTGTAAGGAGAGGACACTGAGCAGCTGTTTTCACATCTGGGCACTGGAGCACTAGTGTGGGACCCCAGAACACCATTTTTATTAGGGGGGCCACTCAGGTGCTCCAGTGTATACTATAGGGGGGGCTACATCTGTGAAGCTTGTACAAAACAAGTAAAGTATTGCAGCTTGACAAAGGGCAATAATAAAATTACATCTTGAAACTCGGCTAAAATAGACAATTGTACCCCACTTCCAAGCAATGTTTCCTATTTCTAGTTCTGCCATCAAATATCTGCGTGCTAATTATACCATTTTTGTTTTACATAGGGGAGAAAAGACTCGGAGGACACCCCTCATCCGAGGAGACCTCAGACCCCCCACCTATGGAAGAAGGTGAAATACCCCCAAATGAAGAAGAGCAGGAGGAAGAAGAAGATGTGGTGGAGATTGGCACCACAACAGGTGAGTGTCTGCGACCACAGGCTCAGGTAAAAGAGATGGATGGTGGCAGATTTTTGAGACCTGTTTTTTTTTTTCTTTCTCTCTTATTAGGTGATCGTGATGTGAGGGATAGAGAACGTTTTACTTCAGAAAGTGCCCAGATCCTGATCGGGGAGATCATGAGGTGTAATGCCGAACTGCAAAACATCCAGCAAAAAATCAATGATGTTATTAAAAAAAATAATAACATCATTGATGTTTTGGGGCGAATTTAAAACCCCACAAAATCACTTGTTTTATTGTGGTCCAATCTTTTAAATTTTTTTGCAATGTTTTGAAAAGCCAAATTTGGAGGATGCACACAGTGTGCCAACATGTGCTATCTGCCATCACGGGAGATCAATGGACGCGTTTTGGGGGTGCAACCCCTTCCTCAATTATAAAGTCGCGTTGAGGAAGGGCTTGCTCCCCCAAAACACGTCCCTTGATCCCCCCTGATGGAAGATAGCACATGTTGACATTCGTAAATTTGTGTGCATCTTCCAAATTTGGCTTTTCCAGGGGTGATTTCCCCCCATCTGAACGCTATATCAAACCCAGTTCCTAAATACTGATGTCTGATATAGCCTTCAGGTTTTACCTAATGTGAACTTTGTAAGTTCAATTTTTTTGGCTTTCTTGTTGGTTTTACACAGGCCTGTTTTATCTGAAAAGGACATTTAGAATTTTGCTAATGCTACTGCAAAAATTGTTATACAACAAACATGTTGGTTTGTTTTAAAAACCTTTGGTAAATGCACATGTGATTGTGCAGGTATAAAAAAGTGGCTTACTCAAGAATGTGTGGATTATTGTCTCAACACTAGGGATGAGCTTCGAGTTCGAGTCGAACTCATGTTCGACTCGAACATTGGCTGTTCGCAAGTTCGCCGAACAGCGAACAATTTGGGGTGTTCGCGGCAAATTCGAATGCCGCGGAACACCCTTTAAAAGTCTATGGGAGGAATCAAAAGTGCTAATTTTAAAGGCTTATATGCAAGTTATTGTCATAAAAAGTGTTTGGGGACCCGGGTCCTGCCCCAGGGGACATGGATCAATGCAAAAAAAAATTTTTTAAAAACGGCCGTTTTTTCAGGAGCAGTGATTTTAATAATGCTTAAAGTCAAACAATAAAAGTGTAATATCCCTTTAAATTTCGTACCTGGGGGGTGTCTATAGTATGCCTGTTAAAGGGCGCATGTTTCCTGTGTTTAAAACAGTCTGACAGCAAAATGACATTTCGAAGGAAAAAAAGCCATTTAAAACTACCCGCGGCTATTGCATTGCCGACAATACACATAGAAGTTCATTGATAAAAACGGCATGGGAATTCCCCACAGGGCAACCCCGAACCAAAATTAAAAAAAAAAAAAATGACGTGGGAGACCCCCTAAATTCCATACCAGGCCCTTCAGGTCTGGTATGGATTTTAAGGGGAACCCCGCGCCTAAAAAAAAAAAAACCGGCGTGGGGTCCCCCCAAAAATTCATACCAGACCCTTATCCGAGCACGCAACCTGGCAGGCCGCAGGAAAAGAGGGGGGGACGAGAGTGCGCCCCCCCTCCTGAACTGTACCAGGCCACATGCCCTCAACATTGGAAGGGTGCTTTGGGGTAGCCCCCCAAAACACCTTGTCCCCATGTTGATGAGGACAAGGGCCTCATCCCCACAACCCTGGCCGGTGGTTGTGGGGGTCTGCGGGCGGGGGGCTTATCGGAATCTGGAAGCCCCCTTTAACAAGGGGACCCCCAGATCCCGGCCCCCCCCTGTGTGAAATGGTAAGGGGGTACTTACCCCTACCATTTCACTAAAAAACTGTCAAATGTTAAAAATGACAAGAGACAGTTTTTGACAATTCCTTTATTTAAATGCTTCTTCTTTCTTCCTTCATCTTCTTCTGGTTCTTCTGGCTCTTCTGGTTCTTCCTCCGGCGTTCTCGTCCAGCATCTCCTCCGCGGCGTCTTCTATCTTCTTCTCCTCGGGCCGCTCCGCACCCATGGCATGAGGGGAGGCTCCCGCTCTTCATCTTCTTCTTCATCCTCTTCTCTTCTTCATTTTCTTCTCCGGGCCGCTCCGCACCCATGCATGGAGGGAGGCTCCCGCTGTGTGACGGCGTCTCCTCATCTGACGGTTCTTAAATAACGGGGGGCGGGGCCACCCAGTGACCCCGCCCCCTCTTACGCACGGGACATGACGGGACTTCCCTGTGGCATTCCCCGTGACGTCACAGGGAAGTCCCTGTCAAGTCACCGTTGGGATCCAATGGGATCAGCTGACTTAGCAGTTGGGGGAGGGAGGGTTACTAAAAATTATTTGGGGACACCACAAAAAAAAGCCTCTGCCACTCTGCCTGAATTTAAAGCTAAAATAACATTTCCAAACATTTTAGGGGGTGTTTGGGGTAAAGCACTACTATGGAGCTGATAAAATACATTGTTAAGTGACTACATGAGGTGAATATAGGAGGGGCAGGGGCAGGAGACACCATGCTGGGGAGGTTAGTGAAGGGCAAATATGTATGCAGGACCTAAAATAATAATTACATAAAAATCCAGCATGCATGAGGACAAAGGGGGCATTCACAGCATATTCCAATCATGGTAATTAGGGAATGAGGAAAGAAATACAATATATTAGCAAACATTCAATACAATAAAATGTGATATAAAAGGATAAAAATCTTACCTTCATATACTCCTTCTGTAGGACCTGGATGATGGCAGAACAGGTCTCTGGGATAATGATCCCCAGAGCCTGGGGGGAGATGCCTGTCGAGAACTTTAAGTCCTGCAGACTTCTCCCTGTGGCCAAATACCGCAAGGTAGCGACCAACCTCTGCTCCGGAGTGATGGCTTGCCTCATGCAGGTATCCGGCCTGCTGATATAGGGGGTCAGCGAAGCTAACAAATGGTGAAACACAGGGTCCGTCATCCGGAGAAAGTTCCTGAAATCATCAGGATTATTCTCACGGATCTCACGGAGCAAATGCATATGAGAGAACTGGTCACGCTGAAGCAACCAATTCTTGGTCCATGAACTCCTCCCCACCCTGTTCATGGACTGGACTTGTGTCAAGGTCAGGACCCCAACACCAAGCCCCCGCACAGCACGAACTCTACGAGGAGTACGCATACGAAACATGGCTAGAAAACGGTCGGCTGCTCAGAACGAAATAACAGAACGCACTGAAGAACAGCAAGGCCTGTGAAGAGCGACCTGAAAAACAGTAACGAACGAACAAGAATACAATGACTACCTAAAGTCACGCGGAACTTGCTTGCACGCACTGAAGAGCAGATACAAACCCACAAGCACAAACTGAACCGCAGAAAACGATCTGAAAGCCACGAGTCTGAAAAAGCGCGAATCGTCTCTCACCAAACTTTTACTAACACGAGATTAGCAAAAGGAGCCCAAAGGGTGCCGCGCTTGGTTCTGAACCGGCCTTTTCTAGTCTCGTCGTACGTGGTGTACGTGACCGCGTGGTTGGTGATCGGAAATTCCGACAACTTTGTGCGACCGTGTGTAGGCAAAACAAGTTGAGCCAACATCCGTCGGAAAAAATCCTAGGATTTTGTTGTCGGAATGTCCGAACAAAGTCCGACCGTGTGTACGCCCTATAAGACTGGGATGCCATTAAAGTGGCAATGTGCAAGTAAAGGCAGGCGTCCCAATACTTTTCACAATATAGTGTAAATGGAAAATCAGTGAACGCAAGTCCATAAAACAGTCAACAATGAATAAAAGGATGTCCAAAGAAGTGTGTCCAAAAAAATGTAAGTGATCTTCTAAAGCGTGATAAAGTCTTCACACCACACCATAAGTGTCACAAGCACCACCCCCCTCAGTATTGAGCTCACCAAGAGTAGTTGCCTCACACGTTTTATCTTAGAATGTGTTAACATACCCCTCAGACTTGGATTCATGGATGGAATGGGGTTCCTGTCTGTGGAGGAGTATTATGATTGCTCTAAATCTAGGTATGGTGTCACGATTGCCTTTGCTTAGGTGCATTATGGCTCTTGTGGCTGCTCTATCTAAGGTACTATGGTACTTGTGATGGATTAGAAGATGGGTGTGTAAGTGATAATCATTTACAACCATTATGTTATATTAGGTACAATGCTGTGCCATACAGCCAATCCTAGGACAAAGGCAAGATGACAAAATGCATTGGAATTGTGTCTGTACCGCAAATAGTAGGAAGGCTTCAACATCACGAGAGACACTCTAGCCTGTATCTTCAGTGTGGTGAAATATTGCCGGCTGGATTTTCATATCGACCGCTGTAGCGCTCTAGTTTTACATGTTCTATGCTCACTTTATTCATGTATTTTGTAAGTGCAATGTATGAAGATTTTATTAAATAAATGGATTAGTGTGTTTGATGTTATCACACTAGTGGAGCTTTCTTTGTTATCTTTCCCCATGGGATTGGATCTACCTGTATTCACCGAATGAAAAGGAGCGATTTGTGGATTTAACCCTTTAGGGCAGTAGTCATCAACCCTGCCCTCAGGGACCACTAACAGGCCAGGTTTGCAAGATAACTGAAATACATTGCAGGTGATATCATTTGCTGCTCAGTGATTGCAGTATTCTAGTCTGCATCTCCTCAAGGTAATACATAAAACCTGGCCTGTTAGTGGGCCCTGAGGACAGGGTTGATGACCACTGTTTAGGGCAGTGGTTCTCAACCTGTTGGTCGGGACCCCCTCGGGGGTTGAATGACGATTTGCCATGTTCACCGAATCCTGGGCTGTTCCCGAAGCCCACACCGCTCTCCCAGCTATTTCGCGGCCGCCCAGCAGGGCTGTCTGTGGAGCCTGTGGCCACCCACTCAGCCTCTTCGCAGCCACCCATTCAGTTCACGGCATGGCTGGGGGCAGAGACTAGAGGTCAGCTGACTGGTGAGGAATGTGTAGTGGGAGGGGCTGGAGGAGACCCTTTCTCCTGATTTTGGCAAAGGTGTCACTGCTGCGAGACACCACAAAATCTGAGACGCAGTGAAGCCAGAGACACAGTGAGTAACACTACCTGTGATTATAGTAGTCATTAAAAGTCCCCACTACAGTTCTCAGATCAGCAGATGACCTAAGTTGCCTGACCAGAACTCCCCCCAGCACTGCCACTCATTTCACCTCCCACCAGCACTGCCACTCATTCCACCCCCCACCAGCACTGCCGCTCATCCCATCCCCCACCCCCACTAAGGAGTAAGAGAATACATGGAAGGGAGAGGAAAAGAGGGGGAGAAACAAAGAAAAAGGGAGAGAAAGAATAAGTGAAAGAACAAGAGAGATGGCAAGAGAGGAATGGAGGAATAAAAACAAGAAATTAGGATAGGGAGAAATAAAAGGGAAAGCAAGGATAACAAAAGAGAAGGAGTGGCACATCCTAAAATATACCATAAGGGGTTTCAATACTGTACGAGTAGAAGGGACTGAGGTAAATGTCCGTGGGTTTGCGGCGCAAATTACTTGTCTTGGAGGCTGACAACCCACGCTACGAAAATAATTTTACTGTTAGGTGTCCCCACAGCTTGGGAAATTTTATCAAGGGGTCATGGCACTAGAAAAGTTGAGAACCACTGTTTTAGGGGTAATTGCACTGCTGCCAAACACGCAAGTGGAAGGCAACTACTCTTGGTAAAGCTCAATACTGACGGGGGCGGTGCTTGTGACATTTATGGTGTGGTGTGAAGACTTTATCACTCTTTAAAAGATGGCTTACACTTTATTGGGCACACTTCTTTGGACATCCTTTTAATCATTGTCTGTTTTATGGACTTTCATTCACTGATTTTCCATTTACACACTGTTTGGTTTCTGTATTTTTGTATGTGGTTAATTTTAGCGCTGCTGATCACTTTAGTTTAGTTTTCTGGTGAATTTTTTATTATTTATTTATGCTATAAGCAGCTGCAGTTTTGATTCCTTTAGTATATATTTACACAAATATATTTATAGGTTTATTTTAAGTTCCTTGGCGCAATGGTGAGCATGTAATTTTTGGTTAGTCACATGTTCTTTTTACATAGTGTATATGGGTTTCCTTTTTAATTAGAAACAATTATATGATATCCATACATTGAAATAAGCAGGCCACAGGAAATTCCTTAGGCTCAATATGCTTTGCCAAAATTGGTCAGATTTGCCAGTTAGCCAAGCCAGGCCTGACCAATATTGATCAAACCTCTGCTTTACAACATACTAATGGAATTCTTCATCAAATGTTGACACAAGGATGGTTACTTAAAACCCATAACTGCAATCACTGGCATTAAAAATCTGGCTGCCATTATCAAATAATTATTTCAACAAAGAGAATCAGTCATGACAAAAGAGATTATCTACACTGCCAGAAGACCTACAAGACAATGGAGATGCATCAACCATTTAATTAAAATAATTACATGTACTAATATCCTGTAATTTCTAATCTGATTCTCTTCTTTATATAATATTTTTTTTCTAAAGCTGCCCTACCAATATCGCGTGCTGGCACAACCTAAATACGTTGTAGAGCCGAGACAGAAGAACATTTCCAATAGACTGAACCAGTAGAAACTGACATCGAAACTTCACTGAACAGGAAATGATGACCCAAAAGATGCAGTAAAGATTTGGAAAGTGCAATGAAAAAATGATCTTCATGAATTCCAGTATTGGTACTAGCTCTGCTATGAATATTTTATTCTTAGAAAAGCTGTTAGAAAAGCATGTAAATTGTATTCAGTGTTAAACTGTTTATATAGTTCATTTATCTTTACATTTACTCTTTGTAAAATGAATTTAAGGGTTTAAAAGATATTATTTGTTGGGGGGCGTGGTTTCGTCATGCAGCAGGAAAGACGTGTCTTCCTTGGGCTCCGGCGCTGGCACTACTTTTCATCAGCTTAAGCCAAGACCTTTACCCGGCACAATCCCCCACACCATGCGGAAGAGATCAGGCAAGTCTCTGCCCAAAAAAGGAACCCCTTCGGGATCCATAAAACGTTTCCTAGCCACTGATCCGGAGGACTCCCTTGACCTGGACGGACTAGGCCGCTCTCCTCGAGGCGCGTGCTCCGCCTCCTGCCACAGATCTGAACCAGGGAGACACTCCCCAGCGACTTCGGCCTGCTCAGAAGGGGAGGAAGGCGCACCTAAGTATCCTGGCGTGGCGGCACTCGTAAGTGATCTCCCCACCAAGTCGGAGCTGGCGTCCCTGTTTGCGGGTCTGGAACGCTCGATTAAGAAAGAGCTCTCTGCAGTGAGATCGGATCTTACGCACGTGTTGGAGCGAGTGGAGGAGACCGAACAACGTTTGGATCGTCACGTGACCGCCATTAGGGCCTTGCAGAACACCGCCCGCACCCTCTCCATTGCACACAGAATGGCCCTCTACAAAATCGAGGACCAGGAGAACCGCAACAGGCGGAATAACATTAGGATAAGAGGGTTGCCGGCGGCCACGGGCGAGGACGACCTCCTCCCCTCGCTGCGTGGCATATTTAATGGCCTGCTCGGCCAGGCCGCGGGCTTTCCTCTGAAAATAGACCGTGCTCACAGGGCCCTCCGCCCCCGCAACTTGTCAACGGAGGTCCCACGAGACGTGATATGCAGGATGCACTATTTCGAGGAGAAGGAATTAATCATGAAGAAGGCCCGGGAAAAATCACCTCTGGACTTTGACGGGGCCTCCCTCCTATTCTTCCCAGACCTAGTTAGGGAAACGCTGGATCGACGCAGGGCTCTGCGTCCTCTCACTGAACAGCTCCGTGCAGCATCTATTGTCTATCGCTGGGGGTTCCCGGCGTCCCTCATTGCACGTAAGGAGGGCAAGACGGCGACACTTCGCTTCCCAGAGGACCTGGAAAAGTTCTGCGAAGAGCTTAACATACCCACACCAGAGCTCCCGGGATGGCAGGATCTCATTCCTTCCCCTACCCCCTCTACGGAACCTAGATGGCAGAAAGTAGACCACAGGCGCAAATCTGGCTCCTCCGGTTCATCTCCCCCACAAGATGGGTGAATCACATACGGAAACAACTGGATCCTGACTTGGGCCTGCAACAACCTGTCCTCGACGGTGGCCGCAAGTATACAGTATAAAGCAACTTGTTCTGATATAAAGGATCTTTTTTGCACTTGCAATTATTGTTATCTCTACTGTTATATATAAGGAAGAGAAAGTTTTTTCTGATGTCTCTCCCATTAGAAGACTATTCAGTTTTTTTTTTTTTTCTCTTTTTTCTCTCTTTTTTGAACTTGTGCGCATAACTTTCCTTTTCCTCTTTTGTTTTGGCTCCCTGGTTTAGGGACCCAAACCCAAGACTGCCGGGACTGTAACACTTCAGGTGTTACTAGGTTTAAAGGTTTTCGTGGTTAAATTTAAACCTCGAGTTGTATAATAAATACCCTTCGTGTTATAATAACTTGACTGTGCCGGCTCCGGAGCTCTGGGGCAGACAGACGCGCCACGTTGAGCGCTCTCTGTTTGCCGCTCCAGGCGGCGGACCCGCCTCCTCGGGGGTGTCGGGGGGTCCCATGCTCCCGTGGGAACGTCCTTCCGGGGACTGGGACTACGGGTGTGCGGGACTCGCGATATACCCCTACTATACACTGCAGTGCTATGCATGCTGTTTGCTACCCTGACATATCAGGGGTGGCGACTGTGGTAATGAATCTACCTCTTTTTTCCCATTCTTTTCCTTTTTCTTTCTTTCGTCTTTCCTCTCTCTCCTCTAATGGTTTATCCCTGTCCCACCCTCTCCCCGCCCTAACCCTTGTATTTGTGTCTACCTCAGATCTGAAGAAGCGAGGTGCCCCTGACGGAGTCAATGGCTAAGCTCAACATACTCTCACTCAACGTCCGTGGTCTGCACGCTCCAGGTAAACGACACAATTTGTTTAGAGAGTTGGATCGCCTGCGGGCCGACATTGTCTGCCTACAGGAGACCCATTTAACACACACAACGAATGTAAAACTTTTTTCCTCAAATTACCCCACGTGGTACTATAGCCTCTCTGATATCCGCAAGTCCAAAGGTGTGGCCATTGGCTTTCGCAGGGGTACCTCGTTCTCGTTCGAGACTATGGTGAGTGACCCCTCGGGGCGTTTCCTATTTATCAGGGGCAAACTGGGCAGTATGTTATGCACCATAGCCACACTATACGCTCCCAACCGAGACCAAACTGGCTTCTTAGCTGCCACCCTCACTAAACTGACGGAGTTCGCCCGGGGATGTGTCCTGCTTACGGGGGACTTTAATGCTCCCTTGGAGCCCCCAATCGATACATCCACAGGCGCATCCTGTATCACGCACAGACGATTAACACTCATCCGTAAACGCCTACAAGACGCCCAGCTAATGGACGTCTGGAGAATCCTCAATCCCAAGACACGGGACTATACTCACTTCTCACACGTACACCACTCCTACTCGCGCATCGATTACCTCCTTATTGATCATTTTCATCTTCCCTTGGTCACTGACGCTAAAATAGAAACCTCCACGCTATCAGATCATTCACCAGTCACCCTCCAGATAAAAATCCCATCCATACCAATTAGGATTGCTAACTGGAAATTGAATGAAAACCTACTCACAGATGACATAGACACTGCAGCTATTGCCGGGGAACTGGTACAATACTTCAGGGAAAATACCTGCCCCGAGACTTCACCGGGAGTACTTTGGGAGGCCCATAAGGCCTTCATACGTGGAAAACTGATTGAACTAGGATCCAGGAAAAAAAAAGAGAGAGCGACACAGCAAACAGAACTGCTCAGAGATATAGGCACGCTTGAACGACAACACAAAGCGGGTCTTGCAAAACAGGTGCTTGAAGCCCTGACTAAAAAGAGAGAAGATCTGAAGAATCTCTTCCACACTGAACAGAAACAGCAATTTCACATTACAGCCCAACGTGCATATGAATGGGGCAACAAACCTGGCAGGTTGCTGGCTCGCTCTCTACAACAAAAAAAAGCAGCTTCTTTCATTGCTAAAGTGAAATCTAAAACAGATGAATTAGTTTACCACACCCCTGCAATAGCGGCGGAGTTTAGAACGTTTTATCAACAACTTTATCACGTTCAACACAATATACCAGACCAAACCACTCGCAAACAGGCTATTCATGATTACCTCGCAAATGCTAAACTCCCAAAATTGGCAGACGATTTATTATCAACTCTAGACGGGGAATTCACCTCGGAAGAGTTACGCAAAGCTCTTAAAGCTATGAAATCGGGCAAGGCTCCGGGCCCGGATGGGCTTACGGTTTCATACTATCGTTCGTTTGCAGACATCTTGTTACCGAGATTAGCTAATTATGCCAACTCAATTTCCTCCGGAGATCCCATTAGACCAGAAACCCTGCATGCGCACATCACTATTATTCCTAAAGCGGGAAAAGACCCCAGTTGCTGTGGTAGTTATCGCCCCATCTCCCTGTTAAACATCGATGCTAAATTATATGCAAAACTAATAGCTAACAGACTTCTCCCCTTAATCCCAAAATGGGTGTCGAATGAACAAACGGGCTTCATTCCCGGACGAGAGGCGCGAGATAACTCTCTACGTACCCTTTCCCTGATTGCCCATGTGCGTAGGTCCTCCCAGCCCACCCTACTGTTGTCAACGGATGCCGAGAAGGCGTTTGACCGGGTGGACTGGGAGTTCCTCATGGCGACCCTGGCTCACCTGGGACTCGGCGCCTCTCTCCTGACCCAAATAGCAGCCCTATATAACTACCCTACAGCCCAACTTAGAATTAATGGCACTCTCAGTGATCCTTTTACACTACATAACGGTACACGTCAGGGCTGCCCCCTTTCACCGATTTTATTTGCCCTTTCGTTAGAACCCTTTTTATCCACCGTAAGACACAACCCGAATATACACGGCATTACTGTGGGCTCCTTTGAACACAAGTATGCCGCATATGCAGATGATATTCTGTTCTATGTTCAACAGCCCAGAATTACCCTTCCTAACTTAATGCAGGCCTTTTCGACCTTTAACCAAATTTCAAATTTTAAAATTAACATGACAAAATCTGAAATCCTGAACATCTCAGTCCCCAAAGAAACTGTGACCCACCTACAAGAATCCTTCCCTTTTAGTTGGCAAAAAAAAGCCATGAAATATTTAGGTATATTCCTTACTCCCTCATTGTCCTCCTTATTCCAAACTAACTTTATGCCTCTTTTAAATTCGATCAAATCTGATCTCCAAAAATGGTCCCAAATTGCACATTCATGGCTAGGAAAGATTGGAGTGGTCAAAATGAACATACTGCCCAGGCTGCTCTTTCTGTTTCAAATGATACCGTTTCAAATTCCAGCTGAGTA
Source organism: Lithobates septentrionalis (assembly GCA_037952835.1). Lineage (NCBI taxonomy): Eukaryota > Metazoa > Chordata > Amphibia > Anura > Ranidae > Lithobates > Lithobates septentrionalis. Next base: position 1,039,989 of record JBBDGP010001358.1, read on the forward strand.
CTTCAAACGTATAACAACTATGATTTGCAGATATGTTTGGGGTAGACGTAGTCCTAGGTTGTCCAGATCGCTTCTTACTAGATCAAAAGCGGAGGGTGGTCTGGCCCTTCCGGACATTAAACAATACTTTATGGCAGTTATCCTGTCCAGAATCTCAGAATGGAAATATCATAAGGACTCAAAACTCTGGGTGTCATTGGAGGTTGCATTGGGGGGCTCTGACCTTTACCCTCTAATCTGGATACCGACGAAAACCAGGCATTTATCAACAGATGCTTCTCCTCTCACGAACTACACCCTTAGGACATGGGACTTACTCTGTAAAAAACACGCTTGGCAATATAACTCCCCCCTTATGCCACTCACTGGCCACATGTATTTCCCCCCGGGGAACATTGACCCTAGACTACACTCCTGGAATCTGGGGAACCCGGTCTTACTACATCAAGTCACAAAAGACTCTGTCGTCTTACCTTTATCCGCTCTCTCAGCAGCTCCGAACCCATCGCTTATGGATCTTTGGAGATATTTACAATTATCTGACTTCGTTAAATCCCTTCCTAAACCACTGCGGGATGTATCTAACCTGACGGGGATAGAGGCAGCCTTTGTAGGCGACAGCCCAATGGAGAAACCCCTTTCCTATTTCTACAAATCGCTTAGATCATTGGGCACAATTGGATACCCTAGCTTCCTTCGCAACTGGGAGAAAGATCTTCTTCACACCCTAACGGAAACGCAGAAGTCCTCTATACTACTACTCTCCCACACATCATCTATATCCTCGAAAACAGCTGAAGTTAACTATAAACTCTTAACCAGGTGGCACTACACCCCGGCTGTACTACACAAGCTATTTCCCCAAGATTCACCTCTCTGCTGGAGGGGCTGTGGAGAGAAAGGGACGCATGCTCATATCTGGTGGTCCTGTCCTCTTATCAGGCCTTTTTGGCTCACCATCCTCCATTGGATAAAAGAAATCCAAGGTTCGGAGATTCCAAACGACCCCTGGCAGGTATTGTTACATTGTACAGACGAACCAGCGGGACCATATAAAAAATCCATCACACCACATTTGCTAAACGCTGCTAAAGCTCTCATCCCTAGGTACTGGAAAACCTCCAAAATTCCTTCCCTGCGCCAATGGTTATGCGAGGTTGACCACACATACTACATGGAGGATCTAACCTTTTCCCTCAGAAATAAATCAGATTTGGGGAGGAAAATATGGTCCCAATGGTTCGCCTTCAAGTATACCGCGGCGTACGCGGAAATTATGACTTTAGCCAAATAATGTGCTTGTACACTAAAATGCATTGCACTGACTGAGGTGGACACCCCTCCTACCACTCCCCCCCCCCCCTTCCCATCTTGCTTCATACCTCTGTCTCTTTTTCTCCTTTCTATTCTTTTCCCTCTATTCCATTTCTTTTCTTCTTTCTTTTAATATTTTTGAAGTATATATAAGAGAAAGATCTGTCGGGATTGGATCCTGTTTCTAATAATATATTGTACATTATGATAGTGTTGGTTACCCATAGCCTGCTTACCTACTTCTCTATTGTACTTTAGTATGATCGGGACTTTGTACCATATTATGTATGTTTATTACGCCCAAGCTTGTGGTGGGTTTCTCTTTATGTACTTGGATCTTGCCTGACATTAATAAAAATTTATTAAACAAAAAAAAAAGATATTATTTGTTTAAAGTTTTTTTCAGGTATAAAAAAATTATGAAACATTATTTTTAACCACTTCAATACTGAGCACTTTTACCTGCTTCCTGCCCAGGCCAATTTTCAGCACTGTCACACTTTGAATGACAATTGTGTGGTCATTCATCACAGTGTTTGGCAACACTGTTCCCAAACTATTTTTTTTTCATTTTGTTCACACAAATAGAACTTTCTTTTGGTGGTATTTAATCACCACTGGGTTTTTTCTTTTTTGCTATATGAATTCAAAAAGATGAAATATTTAAAAATACATGTTTTTCTTTGTTTCTGTTATAACATTTTCTAAATAAATAATCTTTCTTCATATACTTAGGCCAAAGTGTATTCTGCTACATTTCTTTGGTGAAAATAACCCAAATCAGTGTATATTATTTAGTCTGTAGGAAAGTTATAGAGTCCACAAACTATGGTATATATCTGAAAATGGATCAATCCTGATGTACTGACGACTTGAGGCCCAACAATGTCAGGACAGTACAAATACCTCCCAAATTATCCTTTTTTGGAAAGTAGACTCCCCAAGGTATTTTGTAAGAGGCATGGCAGGTTTTTTGAAGTTATCATTTTTTTGTCATAAGTTTTTGAAAAATTAAGAAAATATTTTTTCTTTTTTTTTACTTACTGTCACCAGCACAGTACAGCGTCATCATATAATGAGTGTGGCGATGTTCAGGGACACTGACTGTACGGAGAAAAATAAAATATATCAATTTTTGCTTTTTTATTATTTTTTTTATTTTTTTTACGATTTTTTTTAACACACTTAGAACATTATACTACTCTGGGGAAGTATATATATATATTTTTTTTTACACATTATTTTTGCATAAAGCAATTAATTTCATTGCTATATGCAAGCATTTTACAGAATGAAATTGATTGTTGTGATAAGCTATGATTGGCCAGAGCTAATCACATGGCACAGATGGGCTATGATTAGCCCAGTCTGTACCATGTCATCACACTGACCAATCATGGATAAAGCCATCCATCCATTGTTTACAACTGTCATTAGGGATGGGCAAATGGTTCGGCCCTTGCATAAATTCGGGACGAATTTTCGTTTTGCGGATGTTCGACGAACAGCCAAACGAAATGGTTGTTCGAGCATTTGTTCAACCTCCCCCCGAACTGACCACAATGCACTGCGGCACTGAACAGTGCATTGCAAGCCCTGATTGGCTGAAGCAGTGAAAGCTTCAGCCAATCAGGGCACAGAGCACTGTAAGAGTCATGATTGGACACTGTCATCATGACTTTATCCAATCTTGGCTCAGTCCCACCCCAGAGTAAAAAAGTATTCTTTTAATGACAGGCATTTTTTTGTGTGATTTTGGCACGGAGAGAGATAGAACAGGGCTCTTTTCGGAGCTATTAGTTAGTGTGCTATACTGTGCTATTTTGATTCAATTGTCAGTGTAGAATATTAGTTTAGTGTCAGTCTAGGGATAGTGTGAGTGTAGTCAGGAGGACCATCATTCAGCTTTGCACAGTGTGCAGCTAGAGTAGGGACAGCTCAGATAGTTTCAGTGTAGTGTAGTGAGACCGTGTCAGTAATCTTTACATTAGTGTATAGCTAGAGTAGGGACAGTTCAGATAGCATCAGCGTAGTGACGGTTGAACACCGTCTATTTGGTTGCGTTACTGCCAGTTTAACGCCATTTACCTCTGTGTGCGTTGCTGCCAGTTTAACGCCATATAGTTTTGTGCATTACTGCCAGTTTAACGTTATTTACTTCTGTGTGTGTTACTGCCAGTTTAATGCCATTTACTTCTGTGTGCGTTACTGACAGTTTAACACCATTTACGTCTGTGTGCGTTACTGCCAGTTTAACGCCATATCGTTTTGTGTGCGTTACTGCCAGTTTAACGCCATATAGTTTTGTGCAAATTACTGCCAGATTAATGCCATATAGTTCTGTGTGCGTTAATGCCAGTTTAACGCATATCGTTTTGTGTGCTTTACTGCCAGTTCAACGCCATATCATTTTGCATTCGTTACTGCCAGTTTAACGCCATATAGTTCTGTATGCTTTATTGCCAGTTTAACGCCATATAGTTTTGTGTGCGTTACTGCCAGTTTAACGCCATATAGTTCTGTGCGTCAATGTACATTTGGCGCATTATATTGCAGTATATTATAGTGTATCCATGGAGTGTATCTGTGTAGTGTGAGTACTCAAATTAAAGTGCACCAAACACCTCTTTACATTGAATAAAGTGCATCTACATACAGATTTCAACTTCTTCTTTACATTTGCCTATAAACACTGCCCCCTCCCTCCCAATAATGTCTGGGAGGACAACAAGGAGAGGCAGAGGTTCCCTTGGCACTGTAAGGGGGCCAGCAACAAATGTGTCCACAGGCAAAGGTGGACGTGGTGGTCAGGCCATCATTTCCTCTGTTTAGTGAGTTTGCCCATGCTATCCAGCCACAGCATGCAGAGGAGGTGGGGGACTGGGTTACTACAACTTCCTCATCCTCTGTCATGCAAGCAGAGACAGAGTGGATAAACCTGCCTCCTTGTCCACATCTATTCCTGCCATAGCCCCAACATCAGCCATTGAGGAGTCAGCTGAGTTATTTGACCACAGCATCAGCCATTTGCTCTTGATGATGCCTAGCCATTACTGGACTCAGATGTTGGTTCTGAGGTTGAGGATGACAGGAACATGAGCCTAGAGAGAGGGAGGAACACTGGTAGACAAATTGGCATTCATGTTTCCCAAGCCGCAGCGTATTGCAAAGTTGTCTCCAGTGGTAATGATGAAGATGGAGGAGATCGAGATGATGATGATGATGATGAGGTCACTGATGCGACTTGGGTGCCAGATAGAGCAGAGGGCACCACATGCTTAACAAGGCATTTAACGTCCAACCACTCAGCCCGTTGGCAAGAGCACCTAAAAGCCACACAAAAGGGGCACAAATCTGTCCCTCCTCCTCCTCCTTACCCACTTCAGTCTCCCCCTGCGATACCGAGTCATTACCTCTCAGCAGCCTCCACTGACAGGGATGATGGTATAGTACAGGGTGTCCCAGGTCCTAACAGCACATCTGCCAGCAGCACACCACCAGCTGTAGACTGTAGCCAGCAAATTTCTCTGCCCCATCTTCTGCAGTATAAAAAAAATAGAGTCCCTGCCACCCACATGCCCAGCATCTGAATGCAAGCTTGTCAAAGCTGTTAGCTCTCCAACTTCTGCCTTTCAGCCTGGTGGATTCTGCCCCCTTCCATGAATTTGCACAATGTGCTGTACCACAATGGCAGGTTCCCAGTCTCTACTACTTTTCACATAAGGCCGTTCCATCTCTCTACCATAACGTGGAAGGGAATGTTCTGGCATTGTTGGGCAAGGCAGTCAGCTGTAAAATCCACTTTACTGCTGACACGTGGTCCAGCAAGCACGGGCAGTGATGATATATTTTGTTCACAGCACACTGGGTAACGCTGCTTGCAACTCGAAAGGATGCAGGACAGGGCTTGGTGCTGCAGCTTGTTGTGCCCCCACGTCTCCATACAGCTGGTGGTTATGATACCAGGCCTGTGAGCTCTAACCCCTCTTCCTCCTCCTCCTCTGCCACCTCTATGCCCTCCTCTGCAGAATTATCCTATGAACATCAGGTACCCCCCTAGCGTTCAAAGGACTATTCCCAGAGTCAGGTTAAAAGGTGCCATGCAGTGCTTCAGCTGGTGTGTTTAGGGGACAGGAACCACACTGGAGCAGAGACTCCAGCTGGAGCCAGGAATGGTGGTGTCTGATAATGGCTCAAACCTCCTGTCCACCCTTAGACAGGGAAAGTTGACACATGTGCCATGCCTGGCTCATGTTCTCAATTTGGTGGTGCAGCATTTTCTAAGTTTGTACCCAGGGTGTTCAAGATGTACTAAAGCAGGCCAGAAGAGTCTGTAGCCATTTCAGGCCGTCATACACAGCCCGTGCTCGGTTGGCTGAAATTCAGCGGGAATTCCACGTGCCCGTTAACTGCCTAATTTATGACATGCCCACCAGGTGGAACTCAACTTTGGTAATGCTGCATTGGCTATACAGGTCACAGAGGGCCATCAACGAGTACCTGTGCCAGTATGACACGATAAAGGCTCAGGCTGCCTCTGCTTTTTTCCCAACGCTAATGGCTGGTCATTAAGGATGCATGCACTGTATTGTCACCATTTGAGGAGGCCACAAGGATGGTGAGCAGTGACAGTGCATGCATCAGTGACACAATCCCTGTTGTGTTCCTGCTGAAGCAAACTCTGTGTGGCATTATGGACAGGGCACTGGAGGCAGAGCACCAGGAGGAAGAGGAGGACTTCCTTTTCTCTCAAGGCCCACTTTATCCAGACACCATCATTCCTATGTCACAGAACACACAGAAGGAGAGAGGGGATGAGGATGAGAAGGAGGATTCCGGCACTTTCATAGGCTTCGAAGAAGAGAAAGGCATGAGTCAATCTGTAAGTGATGGCTTTCAAATCCCAGGACCCTTGGGAGTAGTATGTGCCTGGGAGGAGAAAGTTTCAGATGCTGTCTTCCTGAGTGACACCGAGGAGTCTGCTTCTCAAGCCTGTGCAAATTTGAGGCACATGAGCAACCTCATGCTTCAAAGCCTGCGGAAAGGACCCAACAATAGGTGGCATAAAGGAGAAGAATGATTACTGGTTGGCAACCTTCCTTGACTACCATTATAAGGGGAAGGTCTCAGAACTCATCCCATCCCCACAGAGAGTGCAGAAGATAAAATCTCTTGAGGACAAGTTAAAGAGGATTTTATTAAACGTTTTTCCTGACTCCATTAGGTTACAGTGTCGTGAGTCTTCTGTTGGTCAAGAGAGGAGAGTTGGAGAAGGCGTCCGCCTAAGTGAGGCATTTCGGAATTTTTTTTAGTCCTTGCTGCCCAGGGCTGTCAGCTTCCACATCCCATTGGCAGCGTCTGCATCCCATGGTTGACAATTACCACGGAGCCAAAAGAGAGATGGAGAGCTTTCCAACTGATGATCCACTGACTTACTGGGTCATGAGAATAGACCACTGGCCAGAACTTACCCAGTATGCTATTGAGTTGTTGGGCTGCCCTGCATCCAGTCTGCTTTCAGAATGGGCATTCAGTGCTGCAGGAGCTTTCGTTACTGATCATAGAACGCGTCTGTCCACAGACTCCATGGACCATTTGACTTTTATAAAAATGAATCAGTCCTGGATTACCAGCTATGAAGCCCCTGATGCCGATGTCTCTGATTAAGTATTTTTGGGATGTGGAATCTCTGCAGGACTTCGAGGCTGCCTAGCTTTGAGGGTGTTCAATCATTTCATCTGGAAGAATGCTTAGGTCTCATGGGCACAATTACCACCCAAAGACCAATTTTTCAGCACCTGTTTGACAGGTGGATATCATTGCAAATTTTTACATCAAGGCCAATTCTTGCTTTCATCAAGAGTACCTCTATAGGGTTACGGTGGGAAGGTGCCACCGACACCCAAAGACCAATTTTTACGCACCCGTTACTTCTATCCAAAGTCAAAGTGACACCAGAATGTATCCAAAAAATCTCTAATCTTGTTCCCAGTGCACTACATTGTGGCCTCATCACACAAACTGGCTCCCCAGCTGTTGCTAAGCAAAATAAAGACAGCTTGCAGGGAAAATGTCATTTTTTTTGGCTTTATAAATGCAATTATTGCTGCAGCAGATTCTAGACATGGTGCAGATCTGCCACTTTACAGGTAGATTAAGGGGACACCCCAGGCACTATATTGGAAGGAATTTTTCAAGTCTATGCTTTTGCTTTAACCGCTTCAGCCCCGGAAGATTTTAACCCCCTCCTGACCAGAGCACTTTTTTGCGATTCGGCACTGCATCGCTTTAACTGACAATTGCACGGTTGTGCGACGTTGAACCAAAACAAAATTGACGCTCTTTTTTTCCCACAAATAGAGCTTTCTTTTGGTGGTAATTGATCATCTCTGTGGTTTTTATTTTTTGTGCTATAAACAAAAAAAAGAGCGTCAATTTTGAAAAAAAAAACAATATTTTGTATTTTTTGCTATAATAAATATTCCCATTATTTTTAAAAAAAGCAATTTTTTTCTCAGTTTAGGCCAATATGTATTCTTCTACATATTTTTGGTAATAAAAATCGCAATAAGAGTATATTGATTGGTTTGCGCAAAAGTTATAGCATCTAAAAAAAAGGGGGATAGATTTATAGCATTTTTATTATTTTTTTTTACTTGTAATGGCGGTGATCTGCGATTTTTATAGTGACTGCGACATTATGGCAAACACATCAGTCAATTAAAAAAAATTTTTGGGGACCATTGGCTTTAATACAGCGATCAGTGCTATAAAAATGCATTGATTACAGGGGGTCCCCTAGTTACAAACATCCGACTTACAAACGACTCCTACTTACAAACAGAAGGAGACAACAGGAAGTGAGAGGAAATCTACCCCTAGGAAGGGAAATTCACTCCTGTAAGAGCTATTATGGGGAAAAGGTACCTCCACTGATGCTATCACCAAGGCTTGTTTCCACAACAACCCAAAATTTTCAAAATCCAATTGTCATTGGGACAGAAACTGAGGTGAAATCTTCTGAACAGGGGCACACACAGCAAAACAAATGTCACAGGGGTGTTAACCCTTCCCCATGCTATCCAAAAAGCTTAAAAATAGTTTTTTTGGCTGGAGCTACACTTAAAAAATTTACCTGTTCTGACTTACAAACAGATTCGACTTAAGAACAAACCTATAGTCCCTAACTTGTTTGTAACCCGGGGACCCCCTGTACTGAAAAAATGTCACTGGCAGTGAAGGGGTTAACACTAGGGGGCGATCAAGGGGTTAATTGTGTTCCCTAGTGTGTGTTCTAACTAAAGGGGGGAGGGGACTGACTAGGGGAGATGACAGATCACTGTTCATACTTTGTATGAACAGACGATCTGTCACTTCTTCCCTCAGAAAACCAGGATCTCTGTGTTTACACACAGAGATCCCGGTTCTCGCCATGATACGAGCGATCCCGGGTGCCTGGCGGTCTTCAAAATGCGCCCCTAGTCATCGCGCCTGCCCCTAGTGGACACCAAAGGGAGCGACGTAATATAATGGCAATTCACCTGCCCGCGCCATTCTGCCTCAGTACAACTGAGGCGGCTGGTTGGGAACAGGTTAAAAATCAAAAAATCACTGCTCATTTAAAAATTACGTTTTTCACAACTTTTTTTTTATTAATACATGTCCCCCAGGGCAGGACCTGGACCCCTATACCTATTGTATGCTCAATTACTTGCATATAAGCCCTCAGAATGGGCACTTTAGATTTTTTACATTTAGGTCCCATTGACTTTAATGGGGTTTGCTATTCGGGTCCGAACTTTTGCGGTGTTCGAAGGTTCTGGTGCGAACCAAACAGGGGTCCGTTCGGCTCATCCCTAACTGTCATGTGACCTGCTGTGATTGGTTACAGTGGTCACAAGGTACCGGCGCAGCGGGTCGGTACAGTAATTAGTTTAGTCATTGGCTGTGTCTGGTGGACGCAGTCAGTGACAGATCGTGCCGCTGCATGGCCCCATCGGTCACGGCACAGGGCTCTGAAGACATGGCTGTTCCTTCAGAGCGCATGCGCTGATGACGTCATCGGCTGCATATTCAATAAATATCTCCTAAACGGTGCATGTTGGCTAGTGTTCTAGCAAAAGAATAGACACGGAGCAGGGACTTGCGCTTTGGCACCAATATCCAGCTAATTACAGAGACCCTCTTCTAACTTAGTATTCTACAGTGAACCCCACAAACAGTGATGGATGGCTCCCGCAGACCACTGCAGAAAGATTGCTTCTTCCACACTAACCTGCATACCAAGAAGAGGAGTTTTTCCCAATATGCCAAACTCAATTTGCTTATGTTTAGATGGAACCTTAGTGGATTTTTACTGCTACTGTTGAGTGTTTCCTTTATTGCCTGTCCCACAGATCATAACATTTAAGTGACACAGCAATAAAAACCGGACAAAGGTTCTCACCCTTCCCTATAATTTTAAAATAAAAATTATAAAAATTCTCAAGCTACACTTTAACACAGTGGTGGAAAAGACTTCCATAACGTTCAGAACCTTGCGTAACTTCATATTTTTTTTTTCAGATAATTGCTGATTGTCCACATCAGGTTACTGTCCTTTGCTTATTGCTTGTTTTTTTTTATTAATTAGCCCAATGATGTCAACATGAAAGGATGTGTTTTTCGGGAAGTATTTTAATCAGAGGATGAGTTGTCAAAAGTAAAATCTATTTGTTTCTCGTACCATTCAAAGAACGGATGATATCAATATGTCATCTTAAGTATTTCCCAGACAGTCCAGCCTTTCACAATCGTTAATTGAGCATTTAATTTCAAACTATATAATCTTGACTTGTTTCCTACCTGCGTCTGCCAAAATAAGAAAGAAAAAAAAAATTGTGTTTTGGAAAGTGTGCATTACATTAACGCTAATTAGGCCCATATTTCTTGGAATGCACACTCTGTATTATTAATGCAAGGTAGGTGGAAAGCAATTTATTGGGAAAGCATAAAGACACTTGATTCTATTATTAAACCACCCATAGCATAAAAATACACATTAAAAAAAATGTTGTCGGTTTAGTTCATTAGCAGTCATTTCAAACTAGAGCTACCTGACTAATGTGACCGCTGAAGAAAGATAAGCAATTTATAAAGTACTCCAGACAAGTTCATAACCATTTTTCTTCCCTAAGAAAGGGCAAATGTGGCATGCTTTCAGGTGACCCCAGCTTGCATTTGGGATCAGTTTGGGACACTTTGATCTGAGTTCCTTCAGAAGTAAATGTGACCTGCAATTAACCTCCTTTGGGCCTGCAGTTGACCTCTTCCCAAGCTACATCAAGCTATTCCAAGCTTCAAGCTGAGTTGCTATTAACTTGTATGGGGGGAACTATTCCTAATTAGTATAAAAGCTCATGTATACAGAATAAAGCTACATGACTAATGTAACTGCTGGGCATTTTATAAAGTATATGCCCAATGTTCTATGCAAGTCAATAACTATTTTTCTTCCCTAAGAAAGGGAAAATGTGGCATTCTTTTAGGTGACCAAAGCTGACATTTAAGATCAGTTTTGGACAATTTCAACAGTTCTTTCAGAAGTCAAATTGACCTGCAATTAACCTCCCTTAGACATGCAGTTGACCTATTCCCAAGCTATATCAATCTACTTCAAGATTCAATTTGAGCTGAATTGACTTGTATGGGGGAAAAGCATTCCTAACTTGAGAAAAAGCTCACATACAGGTATATAGGCTATAGCTACGTGACTAATGTAACTGCTGAAGCAATATTCCAGACACAGGTGGTGGGTGGTGTGTCCTACTAGATACGGCACCTCATCCCAATTGAAAAGATCTCAAGAAGGGGGAAGGGGGAGGATGGGATTATTGCGGTGCCACCAATAAGATAGAACAATTTTTATAAAATCATTATGTTTATTTTATCAAAAGCATCTAAAATGTTTACATGAAAAAGTACAAAAACACAAAACAAAAACAAAAGTACAGTTCAAATGAGTGACCGTCACCAATGATATTGAAAGGTGATCGTAGTCTTTTGTTCCCAACTAGTTTCGCCAAAACATTGGCTTCATCAGGGGAATGTATAAATGTACTGCAGAGAGTAAAACCACTAAAACAAAGAAAAGATGTATTATTAGATCAACATAATCTTGTAATGCTGAAGGCAGACCAGCGCATCGCAGAGCAGTCAAATTGCTGTCCACCCATATCCCCCAGTCTTCCCACCCCCCACACCCAGAACATACCATGCAGGCTCCAGAACCCTTTGCCCACAGTGCCCACAAGTGCCAGAAATCAGTGCCCACAAGTGCCAGCAATCAGTGGCCATTAGTGATGCCAGTAAGTGCTGGCTATCAGTGCTGCCCATCAATGCCCATCACTGCTGCCCATCAATACCCATCAGTGCCCATCAGTGCTCATCAGTGCTGCCCTTCCGTGCTCCAAATCTGTGCCCACCAGTGCCACCTATCTGTGCCCAACAGTGCCGCCTATCAGTTCCCATCAGTGCCCACCAGTGCCACCCATCAATGCCACCTATCAGTGCTCATCAGTGCCACATATCAGTGCCACCTATCAGTGCCCATAAGTGCGGCATATTAGTGCCTCCTCATCAGTGCCACCTAATCAGTGCCCATAAGTGCCGCCTCATCAGTGCCCATAAGTGCCAACTCATCAGCCAACTGATCAAAATTTCACATGGTTACAGTGTAGCGTGACCGTGCAATTGTCAGTCAAAGTGTGACTGCAATTACCCTTCTTTTGTAGTTGACCTCTTCTTAAGCTACATCAAGCTGCTTCAGGTTGAGTTGCTTTTGACTTTTTTTGGGGGGAAGGCACTTCTAAAAGCTCATGTATACAGGTTCTAAGGCAGATACTTGTATATATTGAGCTGACCAGTTCCATGTGTTTGGATAGGGCAACATTTTTCCATACATGTATGGCCAAATCTTTGAAATGGTACAGTGCCAAAATGTATTTAAATTACTGGAAAGAGATCCAGTACAATCCTCCCACAAAACGTAATCTTTTGCTTAGTGGCAGTGTGCGATTATTGTAGATGTTCAAATAAAACAGCACCACTTCAAGTTGTGTGCATAGTTCTCATGTACTTCAATGCCCCATGTGCCAACTTCTAAAGAGCGTGTAGATAAGGGAGGGTTTTTTTGGGGGGATTTTTGGGGGTGCCACACAAAGAAGTTACTTTCAATACTCAAATGTGTAAAAAGTATAACAAAGTTTATTACATAAAAGACAAGTTTAAAAGAATTGGCTATACAAAGGGTACGCAGATACAAGTAAACATCTAAGAGTCAAATCAGATGGAAGAAATGGTCACTCAACAGAAGCATTGGAGTGACTTATCCCGACATGTTTCACTTCTTAGGGCTTCCTCAGGGGATGTTTTTGAAAATTAGATGTAATACTGCGACTTGATATTAAGCCAAGTAGGTGATGGACACTGGATGGCATACAGATGGGCTGACCGAGAAGAGCCCAACCAGGGTTATGCAGCCGGTATATCTAACCAAACTAAGGTTATAAAGGAGCCAAGGGTGCCTGGATTGCAGATTGTTATCTCGTATGCAGAGATGTCACAGCAGGGCAACATCTTGTATAGCGCATTTACATTTTTAATCTGTTGTTAGTGTTTATATTTATGAACATTGTGGATTGCGGCTTTCTCATTTATTTTTTTCCATTTATTTTGGTCACTTTATTTTCAATGTATTTGTTTAAACACAAATTTTTCACTAAGCGCAGGGGTTTATGCATAAAATAATGAACGACCTATTTGCCTTTAAAAAATCAACCCCTTGGAGTGTTTTCTAAAAACTCACTTAGCTTAGCAATGTTTTTCTAAAAGGAAAGGTGTAAAAACACTGCTCGTTAGTGCCATTAGTATCACTGCTGCATCTCAGCAGTACACTGTATAAGGTATTGATGATAAGCAAATTAACTTAACAGTATGTTACAGAATCCCCAAATGATGTATAAAATCCCTAAACACTTATTGAAAGGGAAGGGGGCATTTTTTTAATATTAATACAACATAACTCACACCTACTCAGACCAAAAGAAACCGATGGACTGGCATTGACTGCAACAACTCGCAAAGACTAAACATTGACAGCCAAGGAATGTGATAGACAGAACAATAAGGCATAGCAGACAGGCCAAGTGAATTTCTTTGTAAAATAGAGTTGGACTCGGCCCAAATTTACTCTTTTTAGCTTCGGATGGAGTGGGAATTAATAGACTCGTTTTTGGCTTATGAAACTTGGTGCTGTTGTTTGAGGTGTGAGTTTTTTAGAAAATTCAGCGCTCTACATTTGGCCCCAATCACTTTAATAGTATGTATTATTCCAAGTGCAAACACCAACGTACGGGAAATTATTTGAGTATATCAAGCAAATGGTAATGTTAGTGTCTGGGGCTGGGGGGATTTAGACTTATGCCGCGTACACACGGTCGGACTTTACGGCAGACTTTGCCCGGCGGACTTTTCGACGGACTTTACGACGGACTTTCTGAATGATCGGACTTGCCTACACACAATCCACCAAAGTCCGACGAATTCGTACGTGATGACGTACAAAACCGGACTAAAACAAGGAAGTTCATAGCCAGTAGCCAATAGCTGCCCTAGCGTGGCTTTTTGTCCGTCGAACTAGCATATAGACGAGCGGACTTTTCGACCGGACTCGAGTTCGACGGATAGATTTAAAACATGTTTCAAATCTAAGTCCGTCCAACTTTTGAGAAAACAAAGTCCGCTGGAGCCCACACACGATCGAATTGTCCGATGAAATCCCGTCTGCCGGGCAAAGTCTGCCGTAAAGTCTGCTCGTGTGTACGCGACATTAGGGTTGGGTTTGGAGCAAACATTAAACTTTTGAATTCCAAAATGTATAAAAATGTAAAATACAAGGGTTGTACCAAAAGTAATGCAAAAGTGGGCATGGCTTTTTTATTAACCACTTTTTCCCCCAATTTTTTTGTTTTTTTTTTACATTAGTTTAGTAAAAAATAAAAAATCCAGTGGTGATTAAATACGCCCAAAAGAAAGCTCTATCTGTCTCAAAAAAAAAAAAATGATAAAAATTTCATTTGAATTTCATTTCAATTCAATTGTGTACTGAGCGCAGAGATCACAAAACATTTCTATAACTTATTTATTAACTTACATAGGTTGTTAAAATTCCACACGTTGTTAGGATAACTCTTCCTCTGTATTAATTCTCTTTCTTCTTCTTTTTCGTTGGAGGTAAATAATGGATACCAAGCAGAAGCAGTGTGCCATCATTGAGTTCTTGATGAAGGAGGAGTGCAGGCAGTCCAACATCCACAGAAGGCTACAAAATGTCTACAGAGATGACACCATTGACAGGAGCAATGTCTTGTCATTGGTGACTCTTGGCAATGTGTTATCTCTGCAGTGGCAGCAGGGGCACCGCCCCCCTAATCCATGCATCCAGCCCCTAATCTACATGCAGGGTGCCGAACGCATGGATTCCAATTTTTTTTTTAAGCACGTGATTAGAGCCCACCCTTCAAAAAGAGTACTGCGCCCCGAGCCCGCCCACCTGTGTGACAATAGTGAATTCATATTCGCTATTGTCTTCCTGATTTTCCTCCCTGCCTCCTGAGACTTGTTTGGCCGAGAGGAGAAGAGACCACATTGGCTGCCGGGGCAGAGGAAGAGACACAGGGGAAGCTGCCGGGAAGCCGTCAAGGAGGAGGAGACACGGGGAGGATCCGAAGCTGCCCGTGACCTAGATGGGGTAAGTGCGGGGCTGGTGGGCAGACAGACGAGCGAGCGAGAAGGAGGGAGGTGGCGGAACCGACTGGGGAGGGATTGGTTTGTTTGCTGCCCCCCCCCCAAATTTGAGCACCAGCTCCCTCCTTTGTCAAGAAAATTAAAAAAAGGTTCTACTTTGCACAATGTAAAATATATATTATGATTTTTTATTTGAAAACTACTATATTTAACAATGGCAGATTTATCTATTAACAGGTTTGTAAGCGTCCCACCATCCACACTACATTCTCTGGCAACTCTCCCCCCACCTTCAACATTATGTTCTTTGTAAGGTCTCCTCTCACTTTCTATAGAAGGGTCTCTTGCAGTTTTCCCTTTCTTGCTGTCTGTCCTACACCCCAACCATTTCATTTGTTTGGTGGCTTGAAAATTACCATTTATCTTACTTGAATGTACAATTATATGTGGGGATATAGAAACCTTAATGTAAAGTGGTTGTAAACCCCTGAAATGAAAAATGAACAAACCATATCATTTGTGTACTTGTCTCAACGCAAAGCACCTAGTCTGAATCTTGTCTGCTCTCTGCTTCCTCTGCTATCTTCATGAGTCACATCTGATAGTCTATGCCGACACCAAGCAATCCAGGGAGAATGCCCCCCCACTCCCAGCACACAGCAGGTGGTTGACTGCCTCACCTGTGTATATTTCCTTATGAGACTTTGTAGAGAAGGTTTTTCTATTCCTTCCACCAAGGTCTCAGATTACACTCAGCTCTCTGCTTTATGCTGTGCAGTGTGTGATGTCAGATCCCCACCCCTGCCTTCTGGGAGCTTGGAAAATCCATTCTGGACATTGAAGGGATATAGAGGAGATATGGCTGCAGATAAACAGGCACAACTTATGTAGGATGATTTGTTTCATCTCTGTGTATCACCTGAGGCTAGTCACTTCACTGGGTATATGTAAGGGTTTACAAAGGGGTTCCAAGTGTACCTGTTACATAAGTTTGGCCTTTGCACCAGGGAACTTGTGGTTATTCATAGGGTAAGCTCGGTGGATCTGCATTACTAAACATGCATGCGTATGTTGACAATTGTTCACTTTCTTTACACTGTTTTTGCATCCAATAGAAATCTCTGATTATCAGCGGCTTGTGTATCCCCTGAAGAACCCCACAAGGGCAAAACATGTTAGGATTGAGTTATATTACACTGCAACAATACAAGACCATACGAATTTGGGTCATTTGTGTATATTTGTTTATATGGATATAATCATTTTAAATAATTTTGGAATAAATATTGAAGTTTTAAGAAAATTTGTGTCTAGTCTAGTGTGTCACTTCTTCTTAAAACAGTCACTACTTTATTGAGCAAACTGCAAAAGTTCCATGCAGCAGAAGAAAAAGTATGCATTGCGTGTAACCTTCACATGGCCAAATAACTACCACATCACACAGACTGGTAAACTGCCCCTTTTATAGACAAAATGCACACAGTCGCATATGTAGCCAGTAAAGGGAGAGAGGCAAGCTCAAAGGTGATGTAGAATACACCCTCCCTAAAAAAAAAATTGTTAAAAAAAAAAAAATTGGTTACTATATAAAATGTATTGGCGGGGTTTTATTTAGGAGGAACTCACAGTAAAAATACAGGGATGATTAATGTCAATAATTTGCCTAGCTACAAATATGCAAACGATATTGGTCATATATTATAAATGATAATATAAGCGTATCAAGTGATTCAGTACATAAATGGTGCAAAACTGTGTGTTATTATTAATCATGTGAATTTATGCCATCTGAGAAATATGGAGGCTGCCACTGCCGAACACCTTCTGAAAACACTAATTACCTTATTGTTATGCTGATTCTCTTTGGCTTCTCTACTACCTTTGTCACTGAAAAGGGGAGGAAAACTACAGTCCTGACCTGTATACTTGTTCCAGGTCGGTATCTCAAAAAGTATTACAGGCAGAATTCTAGAATCGGCATGGTGGCCAGACAACATGGGAGGTCATGAAAGCCCATGCATTTCCTTCATGACAGCCTTCCTTAAAAAAATAACTATTTTAAATCCCAACTCCAGCTACAACTTTTTAGGTTTTTGGATAGAGCAGGTAGGTGTTAGAGCCTCTGTCAGATTAATTTTAACTTTACTTTAAATCCTGTTTTTTTTCTTTTAACCTCCACTTACCTGATTGCTGGATTGTCCTTCATTCAGATACTTGCCAAGCCAGCGGAATCAGTGTTGTCCTGTTGCAATCCACTTCTATGCTGCCACCACTCAGGTCCATCTTCTTCCATGACATCATTTGGAGAAGGCTATCTCCTCTGGGTTTAGGCATCTTCCTCCTGATGACATGCTGCCAGGCCTACCTCTAGCTACTTTCATGAATGGAAGCTTAAACATACTGGGATATATGACATGCAACTCCCAAAAAGGGGATCCAGGGGTGCAGTATGTCATTACGACCTAGGCCACAATGGGGTGGTGGTCCGAAACCTGAACAATTATAAAAAAAAGGCTGGTTCTAGTGGTTAAGATTCCTGGTTTTCACCCAGGTGGCCCAGGTGACACGAAAGATACATGCAAGCTCTTTCCAAATAACTGTTCCCTACTGCAGTAGTTATTATTCATTTGGAACCACTAATCAATATGAGGATAGGAGTTGCCTATATATAAAATTTCCAGAACAGGTGATTTTGTGTAACTGATGAGAGGAGAAAGGTATCATTTTTGAGCTAGGTTCCACTTTAAGAAAATAATAAAAAGGGGACGGAAAGTATTCAGACCCCCTTAAATTTTTCACACTTTGTTATAGTGCAGCGCATGTCAGAGCAAATGAGAATCATGAGGTCACAGGAACTGCCTGAAGAGCTCAGAGACAGAATTGTGGCAAGGCACAGATCTGGCCAAGGTTACAAAAAAATGTCTGCTGCACTTAAGGTTCCTAAGAGCACAGTGGCCTCCATAATCCTTAAATGGAAGACGTTTGGGGCGACCAGAACCCTTCCTAGAGCTGGCTGTCCAGCCAAACTAAGCTATCGGGGGAGAAGAGCCTTGGTGAGAGAGATAAAGAAGAACCCAAAGATCACTGTGGCTGAGCTCCAGAGATGCAGTCGGGAGATAGGAGAAAGTTGTAGAAAGTGAACCATCAGTGTAGCGCTGGACATAAAAGATAAAAAGTAATGAAAAAATTGACCAAAAATATATTATATTGTATCTGGCCCTTCTGGGAAGGAGCATTGAAGGAATCCCAGGGAGTTTTTTCTTCCACACTGGAATCCCCGTTGCTGTGGACCACTTGTCTGGCGAGGAGAGCGGGAAAACAGTCCAGAGAGTCTATCATCCCCGGATACTTTCCACTACTAAGCCTGTATTGACCCCCCTGAGTAAGGGCGGTCGCAGGCTTTCTGGTAAGCCTTTAATTCTAACATCTGGTGGTGGGCTGCACTTGAGGTGGACCAAGCAATCCTGAACCCTGCAATAAGCCTTTTCTGGATTTCTTTGGAATTATCATATATTCTTTACTTGAGACACTTATGAACTTATTACTTTCACAATTTTTATTTTTATATATTTTTTCTTGTATATACCCTCGCGGGTATGGACTCACATTAATAAGTAATATCACTTATATGATTTTCACTATTCATTTCATGATAACATAAGCTTTAGATGAGCAATCCACGTGTGTCTATATTATATATATGCATTGCATCACCTGTTCAATGTCACATTGTTTATTTTGATTTATTTATTATGTATACACCTCTTTTTCACTGAAGATACCTCACTCATTGGGTATCCAGTGATATTAGGGATTGTGTATAATATATTTTTGGTCAATTTTTTCATTACTTTTTATCTTTTATGTCCAGCGCTACACTGATTCTTGTCTACTTGGTCTTTGCCTTATATCAAGGTTTTAGTGTTTAGCAGCAGGACGTCTCATCACAATTTTGTCATTTAAAACTCACTTATTTTATGTCTTCACTACTTATGCACTTAGCGCAGTTCTTTATTTATTTTTAGAAAGTGAACCATCACTGCAGCCCTCCACCAATCGGGGCTTTATGGCAGAGTGGCCCGACGGAAGCCTCTTCTCAGTGCAAGACACATGAAAGCCCACATGGAGTTTGCTAAAAAAACACCTGAAGGACTCCAAGATGGTGAGAAATAAGACTCTCTGGTCTGATAAGACCAAGATAGAACTTTTTGACCTTAATTTTAAGCGGTATGTGTGGAGAAAACCAGGCACTGCTCATCACCTGTCCAACAGTGAAGCATGGTGGTAGCAGCATCATGCTGTGGGGGTGTTTTTCAGCTGCAGGGACAGGACGACTGGTTGCAGTTGAGGGAAAGATGAAGGCGGCCAAGTACAGGGATATCCTGGATGAAAACCTTCTCCAGAGTGCTCAGGACCTCAGACTGGGCCGAAGGTTTACCTTCCAACAAGACAATGACCCTAAGCCCACAGCTAAAATAACGAAGCAGTGGCTTCACAGCCACTCCGTGACTCTTCTTGAATGGCCCAGCCAGAGCCCTGACTTAAACCCAATTGAGCATCTCTGGAAAGATCTAAAAATGGCTGTCCACCAACGTTTACCATCCAACCTGACAGAACTGTAGAGGATCTGCAAGGAGGAATGGCAGAGGATCCCCAAATCCAGGTGTGAAAAACTTGTTGCATCTTTCCCAAAAAGACTCATGGCTGTATTAGTTCAAAAGGGTGCTACTACTAAATACTGAGCAAAGGGTCTGAATACTTAGAACCATGTGATATTTCAGTTTTTCTTTTTTAATAAATCTGCAAAAATGTCAACAATTCTGTGTTTTTCTGTCAATATGGAGTGCTGTGTGTACATTAAGGAGGAAAAAAATTAACTTAAATGATTTTAGCAAATGGCTGCAATATAACAAAGAGTGAAAAATTTAAGGGGGTCTGAATACTTTCCGTCCCCACTGTAATTGTATAATTCATTCATATAGGTAGAGAGAATGTTCAGGAGCAGATCCTATTGAGTGGGTTTATATTTATACACACACACTTACACACATATGCACACTTGTATTTATGCGTGAAAATGTATATGTCATTGCACTTTGTGAAGCTAGGCTGGCTGTCAGCTGTTAGTGTAATTCAAGCCATCTAAAGTCTATTAAAACAGCGATTGTGTTGGCAAGACTTAAACTGCTCAAGTACTCTTCACTGATTTCGAATCATTTGTACTCCACGTCCAATGTTTTCAACAGTGTCTCAAGTGCTGCTCAGAAGGCCCTAATAACATGGTGTCCCCTGCTTCACCCCATCTAGACCCACTCTGCGCTATTTCTGTAATGCAATGGCTATTATAATATTCCTACAATGACTGATTGTAATATTGGCGGTTGGGAAGCAGCTGTTAAAAAACTGAATTATGTTTTCCACAGCTGCATGGTTCACTGATATTATATAAAAGACAAAAAAAATACCATATGGTTTTGGTGAGCCTCTGAATTGTTTGTAGCATATACCATTACACTCATATTCATTTGAATTCAATTTCTTTTTTTTTTTAGATTTCTGTAATCAATTTCCCTGATTTTCAAAATATATTGTATACAAGGATGGTACCGAAAGTGGGAGTAGCTTTTTTATTAACTTATATAGGGTGTTCAAATTCCATATGTTGGTAGAATGACCCCTTCTCTATAGTAACTCTCTTTCTTTTTCTTTTTCATTGCGGATAAACAATGGATTCCAAGTAGAAGCAATGTGCCATCATTGAGTTCTTGAGGAAGAAGGAGTACGGCTGTCTATCATCCACCTGCCTGCTGCCTATCCATTATAATGCATGTGCTTCCACTGTGGAGGCTCTCAAAATTTAGAGTTAGGACTCAGTGGTGGCCCGTAATGCAGGGCGCAGGGGAGCCGTCCCCCCTATCCATGCACCTAGCCCCCTATTTTACATGCATGGATTACAATGGTTTTTTTTTTTGAAGAATGTGATTAGAGTCAGAGGCTCAAATAGGCTTCAAAAAAGGGTGGGCTTGGGGTGCAGAGCACTGCGTATGGAGCCCACCCAGTTGTGTGACAATAGCGAATTAATATTTGCTATTGTCACACTGATTCTCCCCCCCGGCCAATCAGGAAGTGGGTCTTGAGACCCATTTCCCGACTGACCGAAAGGAGAAGTGATCCTATAGGCCTAGGAGGAGAGGGGAGGAGATGCACAGCCGATGTGATGCTGAGGACTGACCGACCGACCCACCAGCTGTGACTTGGAGGGGAATCTTGCTTCAGCAGCAGCCGTTGCCTCAATGGCTGGCCAGGAGCTGGAGAAAAGCAATGCACCCCTTCTCCCCGCCAACCTCATCAAGCTGGCATCCCTGGGCATGATAGCCTGCATCAGCCTGCTTGGCCTGCACAGATCCCCCTATTATCTCCTGCTGGTACATCTGGAGATAGCAGCACAGGGTAAGAGAGGCAGCGACCGGGGGGTGTGTGTACGGTGTGCGGTGGCAAGCTGGAACGACGGGGGTCCGTCTGGTCAGGTCCGTCTGCCGCCCCCCCTGACCGATGGTGCATCAGCCACCACTGTTAGGACTGCAGATAATACTGGGGTGCCATGAAGTGGCTCTGCAGCTTACGCATGTATATGCAAATGTGTGCAAACTAAACCCCTGTGTTAAGGCATATTGCTAGACAGGATAATTTGGTCGGTTACAGGCTGGTCTTTAAAGTGATTGTAAACCTTCGGTTTTTTTGTTGCTCAGTGTGGCCCCGAACCTCGTCTTCTGGGGTCCCCCGGCAGCGCTCGTGGCTCCTCCTTGCATCGGTAAACCCCATTGGAGAAGCGCTCTCCCTAAAGTTACCTTGTGGGTGCGCTCCCGAGTCCAATATTTGCATGCATAGACACAGAATGCGGGACTCGGCCCCATCCCCTGGAGCCAATGGCTGTGCTGCTATCCACCTATCCAATCAAGAGCTGAGAACCCCAGGCACAACGCGTCTCTGCCGAAGGAACGAAGGGGCTCAGGTGAATAAAACGGGGGGGCTGGGGGGCTGGTCAGTGTCAGAAGTTTTTTCATCTTAATGCATAGGATGCATTAATTGGTGTTGTTATCACAACTGCTGACTGCCGGAGGCGTGGCGCTTTCTCTCTGCGTGTGTTTACGAGTCTCTTCTAAGTATATGGCCACTAATGTTCGTGAGGATTATAATACCTGTGTAATGAGCCCCTGCTCGCTCGGTTCCACTCTCCTGACACTCCTCTGCGGCTATAGAATCAGACTGCAGATCGCAACATCTGATGGTTCGGTCATCTGATGCTCCGGGACTAGAACTACAGCTATGTGCCATTCTAATCCAGTTGTGTAGTTCAGAACAAACACCAGGCAGGCTGTATGTAAGTTCAACCAGGAATCTCTTTTATTGAAAAATACAGGCTCTTTTGTACAATACAGACAGACAGGTGGCTGGAATTGACACCAGCACCTCCCAACAGTATTTGTCCCAGCATTATGAATCAGCCACTATTTCTAATATGGCAAATACAGGGTCCCCAGAGTCTGTGTGTCCTGGGGGACCAGGACCCGAATCCACAGTAATACCACCTCAAGGGTCCCCAGGCACACAGCTCACAAAGAGCACTGTTCCCCCAAATGCCAGGGCCCACGATCGATCGGCAAGAGGCTAGCATTCAGTTCCCTCCAAAAGTCTCTCTCCTGGCTAGGTCATCACATTTCTCCCCTTTCGGCAGGAGACTAACACAGGAGGAGACCCCAGACGGGTTGACTCCGAAGTTAGTCAGTAGTTCCAATCCTCTAATGCCTGTACCCACACAGTACCCCAAAGAAATCGTTCCAAACAAAGCATTACTCACCCAGCCAACCTCTGCTTCTCTTAGAGAACATATCTGCCGCTGGGGAGAGGCCTGCACTGGTCCTTCTCCCCGGAGTCCTTTCTGCTGCTGGAGAGAAGACAGGGTGTCTGGGCTCACTCTGTCATGCTGTTGGGGATCTGGGCCGACTGCCCAGCATCCCTGGGGTATACAGGTGGAGACTGAAGTCCCATCCACCTTCACAGGAAATCCATCCTCTGTTAGTTGAGGGCAGAGTCCAGCAGTACTCGGCCCTGTTGCCAGCCCTTCTGCTGGGGACTCCGCATCCTCCGCTCCAGCTAACCGTGGGGGCAGGAGGCTGGCTTCCTCTACTCCCAAACTGTGTAGCTGCCATTGGGGAGGTGAGCCGGCTGCTTCCTTTTCCATTCCCTCATCTGTATGTTGGGACGATATGTCTGTGGTACTGTCTCCCAGGTGCACGGATCTTTGCTGGGGAGGAAAGACCACTTCCCCCACCCTGGCCAACTGTTGGGGAGGGACGACGAACACCTCCTCTCCTTCCTCCCCCTGTATCCTGATCTGCTGCTGGGAAGTGACCACCTCCTTCTCACCCTGAGCCTCTGGAACTGCCGCAGGTGTAGGGCAGAGATCTTGGACCCTCTGTCCGGTTGCCAGCGCTTCTGCTGGGGAAGTTCCTTGTAACTTCACAGATACTTCGGTACTTCTGTTGGTGCTGGGCAGAGCACAGTAAAGTTTGACCCTAATAACAGCTCTTCTTCTGCTGGAGACTCACCAGGTTGTTCTTCCTCAGCAGAAAAGTCAATCAAATCCCCTGTCTCTGATGACTACAGAAACATATGATTTATATTTGGAGAGCCTGTGGCAAAGCAAGTTCTTGGAAACCCAACCAGATGGCTCTCTGTTGAATGATATCCAAAAACCACAAGCAATAAACATCCTTCAATGGTGACTTCTTGATGAACCATAATCACAAGACGATCAACTCTAGGCTGTAGGTCTTGGCAGTGGCGGAACTTCCAGGTCTTGCTGACCTCACATTCGACTCTTAGAGATGAGTGGCGAGGATTGTAACTTTACAGGCGATTACAGCTCTGTATTTGTGGACGATACTAAGCTAAGCAGGGCAATAACTTCTCCGCAGGATTTGGAATCCTTGCAACAAGATATGAACAAATTAATGGGGTGGGCAACTACATGGCAAATGTGGCTTAATGTAGAAAAATGTAAAATAATGCATTTGGGTGGCAAAAATATGAATGCAATCTATACACTGGGGGGGAACCTCTGGGGGAATCTAGAATGGAAAAAGACCTGGGGGTCCTAGTAGGCTCAGCAATGGTATGCAATTCCAAGCTGCTGCTAACAAAGCAACTCCAGAGATAAAGCGATAATTCTCCCGCTCTACAAGACTCTGGCCCGGTCGCACCTAGAGTATGCTGTCCAGCTCTGGGCACCAGTCCTCAGGAAGGATGTACTGGAAATGGAGTGAGTACAGAGAAGGGCAACTAAGCTAATAAAGGGTCTGGAGGATATCAGTCATGAGGAAAGGTTGCGAGCACTGCACTTATTCTCTCTGGAGAAGAGACACTTGAGAGGGGATATGATTTCAATTTATAAATACCGTACTGGTGACCCCACAATAGGGATTTTTTGCGAAAGGGAATTTAACAAGACACGTGGCCACTCATTAAAATTAGAAGAAAAGAGGTTTAACCTTAAACTACGTAGAGGGTTCTTTAGTGTAAGAGCGGCAAGGATGTGGAATTCCCTTCCACAGGCGGTGGTCTCAGCGGGGCGCATCGATAGTTTAAAAAAACTATTAGATAAGCACCTGAACGACCGCAACATATAGGGATATACAATGTATTACTGACATACAATCACACACGTAGGTTGAACTTGATGGACTTGTGCCTTTTTTCAACCTCACCTACTATGTAACTATGTAACAGCTGGTGCCGCTTTTGGAACATGAAAATGTAAGTGCATTGGCAGATGTTTTTAATAAGGACGTTTTAAAATACAGATACTCCTCGTTTATTGACTTACCTGTTTAACGACCACTCAGACTTACGATCAGCTCTCCCCACCTGAGCAACGAGCTATACATCATTATATTGTACAGTACAGTACAGTACAAAATTTTCGTTTGTGTTCTGTACTGATGCAAATTAAAACAACGCTTTTGATCTGGAGTTTTGTGTTTAGACCTTTTTTTTCACAATACAGTACAGTAGTTAAGAATGCTTAAAATATTGATTACTTGTGGCTCCTCGTTTAACGACCAATTAGTTTAACAACCTGATCGTTGGAACGGAACCTGGTCGTTAAGTGAGGAATACCACCTAAACGTATTGTATGATTATCGCGCTATTGTACGATTATCGCGCTATTGTTTTCTATTTTGCGACTTTCCTACTGGTGATACTGGATGTGAGAGGAAAGGAGGTGGATACCAAGCACATACCATTGGTTATATTGTAATTACCCAAGCTGTGAGGGTCCTGGTGTCCCAAAGATATCTGGTGAGTGCCCCCTCCCCATATAATAGGTGGTGGAGTACATAGCAAAGAGGAGAACTATTGAGTATTTATCACTATTTTGCATGTGGTGAAGGAAAGATGGCAAAATAGAAGAATGTTTGTTCAGAAATATACTATAACAGGACTTTCACTTGTTACAAGTTTTTATGTTGCACTGATTTATTTAAGCCCGGGTTCACACTATAATGCGCTGCGGATCGCACAGGAGCGCTGTGCGTCCCTGTTCCCCGTTTCAGGGATGAATCAGGGCCGATTCTTTGCCTGAATTCGGCCCTGAAACTGAGCCAAAGACGCACAGCTTTTTTGTGCAGTGCGCTCCGCAGCCGCCCCAAGGAGATATGTGAACCGGCTCCATAGGGAGCCAGTCACTTTCTCCTACTATGTGAATTAGATGCGGGAAACGCACATCTAATTTGCATAGGTGTGATAGAAAAACCAAGTTAAAAGCTGCGCTCTGGGTTATGATCAAATAAATGCGTTGTGATAACAAAAGCAGCCTGCACCAAGATCTAGTCTCCAAATCTCATCATAAAAAATAAAAAAAGGATGCGGCGCTAAAATGTAATTATAAACAAAATCACTCAAAAGTGAATTAAGTAGGATTGAACAAACCACTAAATAAATGAATAAATATTGAGGTGAATGTACATAAAGATAGAAGCAAGTTAATACACTAATATGCAGTAAACAATCAATGAAAAGTGAATAAACACATTGATATAAGCAAATTCATACACTGATAACCAGGAAATTAATTAATAATGATTAATTGCCAAAGGTGAATATGGTAATATATCCAGTGAAAACATCCCAAAAATAATTAATAAAAGTCCAAAATACATAAAACAACAATAAGGGGAGATCCGTGATGAAAAAGAAAAAGTGCCCCAGAGGTGCAGAAAGGAGGTGAAGATGCAGATGGGGAATCCTCTATGACTCTTCACACCCTAGGTGGAATATCAGATGCGCTTACCAGATCCCGATGACTGCTATTACGGCAGTCATAAACGGCACAGGGAATATATAGGTCTCCCCACAACCTCAGTAAACGATGCCCGTACACGGCAGATGATATCCAAGGAACGAAAAACAAGAGGACAACCCATAGCGTAATAAAGTCTGCACAGTCGGTTTATTAAAAAGAATTGCACTTACAGGACATCAGTGAGTCAACAGCATGAATCGAAATGTCAGCAAAAAATCAGCGTCTCCGTCTGCTGCCTCCACTTCCTAGGTTTGTATATGCCCAACACGAGAACAGACGTGGTGACGTCATAGGCTCCTCCCTACGCGTTTCGTCGGGATAGGACGTCGTCTGGGGATTGGCCAAGCTCGAGCGTCACCACGTGTGGGCATTAAATACACTGCGGGCGCCATCTTAACCAATGGCAAAGGGAGTACAACATTGGAAGACTGCCCAGCTGTTTTGAATATCAGCCATCAGCAAACGAAAAAAAAGAGCGGAGGCAAATTAAGGATCGAAAAGCGGATCAAAAAGAGAAGCGCCACCTTGTGGCGAAAAAACATAGCAGTATCAAAGGTTCTCAGATGGTAACAACAAACCATGAAGGGATGCAGGAGACGGGAGCCAGATTATGATGAAAACATATAAGTAGTGCAATAAACAGTAACAAAACATCTATTACATAAAACACAGCGGGATAAAAGCTATATTCATATTAAAAATTAGAATAATTAAAAAATTAATTAATTAATTAATTGGTATATAAAACATGCCAGGAAACATATATAAGCACAGAGGGAGAAATATGAGAAACATTTAATCATAAATGGAGAGAAGAAATAATGTTCAAGAGTTATTTATAAAGCAATTAATGTCCCAATCCACATTTAGCCCAAAGGGGACAAAAGATCTCATATGGAAGATCCACCTAGTTTCAAGCCTAGATATGGATCTGACTTTGTTGGTCCCTCTCCAATGTGGATTTATTTTATCAAATGCCAAAAACAGGGTGCCTGTCAATTTCTTGTCGTGGTACTTGGCGTAATGCCTAGATAAATTGTGCTTAGGGTAACCCCGTTTTATATTGGCTACATGCTCTGATAATCGCACATGCAATTCTCGTTTGGTTCGACCTATGTACTGTTTAGAACATGGACACTGAATAAGATAGACGACATATTTAGTAGTACATGTGATGAACGATTGAATGTCGTACATCTTATTCGTGACAGAAGACTGAAAAGTCTCACATTTTCTGCCAGTAAATCTATTTATTTGACAAATGTTACATTTACGGCAGGGGTAAAAGCCTTTCATAGTATGAAAAAAAGAGATGGTCTTGGGGGGATCTATCACATTCCTGGCGACACAGCGTCGCAAAGAAGGTGCACCCCTGTATATCACCAAAGGTCTGTCAGGAATGATAGGTCCTAAGACCCTATCATTCCTGAGTATATTCCAATACTTATGAATAATTTTCTTAACAGAAAAATGTTGGTTGGAATAACCCGTAATCATAGACCAGTTGAACCTGTTGTCAGATGTAGAACCGGGTTCGACTTCCCTATGTAACATAAGTGCCCTATCCATATTGGCAACCTGAGAAATAGTGGCATCTATCTCACTCTTAGAGTAACCTTTGTCTAGGAAACGCTGTTTAAGTACCTGTGCTTGTTGGTAATACTCCATAACCTCTGTACAGTTGCGTCTAATCCGCTGAAATTGTCCCCGGGGGACAGCCTTCAACCAAGCCGGGTGGTGACAACTAGAAAGCGGGAGATATCATCTGCCGTGTACGGGCATCGTTTACTGAGGTTGTGGGGAGACCTATATATTCCCTGTGCCGTTTATGACTGCCGTAATAGCAGTCATCGGGATCTGGTAA
The DNA here is from genome assembly GCA_037952835.1 of Lithobates septentrionalis. Classification (NCBI taxonomy): domain Eukaryota; kingdom Metazoa; phylum Chordata; class Amphibia; order Anura; family Ranidae; genus Lithobates; species Lithobates septentrionalis. The sequence goes on from JBBDGP010001358.1 coordinate 1,068,317, forward strand.
GCGCATCTGATATTCCACCTAGGGTGTGAAGAGTCATAGAGGATTCCCCATCTGCATCTTCACCTCCTTTCTGCACCTCTGGGGCACTTTTTCTTTTTCATCACGGATCTCCCCTTATTGTTGTTTTATGTATTCTGGACTTTTATTAATTATTTTTGGGATGTTTTCACTGGATATATTACCATATTCACCTTTGGCAATTAATCATTATTAATTAATTTCCTGGTTATCAGTGTATGAATTTGCTTATATCAATGTGTTTATTCACTTTTCATTGATTGTTTACTGCATATTAGTGTATTAACTTGCTTTTATCTTTATGTACATTCACCTCAATATTTATTCATTTATTTAGTGGTTTGTTCAATCCTACTTAATTCACTTTTGAGTGATTTTGTTTATAATTACATTTTAGCGCCGCATCCTTTTTTTATTTTTTATGATGAGATTTGGAGACTAGATCTTGGTGCAGGCTGCTTTTGTTATCACAACGCATTTATTTGATCATAACCCAGAGCGCAGCTTTTAACTTGGTTTTTCTATCACATTTTGTTAGTTTTATTTAAAGTTGCAGCTAAAGGGCCCTCATGGATATCTTTGATTTTAGATCCCAACATACCATCAACACAGAAGGGGTCTTCAATGATGCAGTTGAGCAGGCCGATGAAGTTGGTGGCCTGTTCCTCAGATTGAAGAACCTTCTTACATCAGAGTTGCACACCAGTTGGGATGTAGCTTATCTTGAGCAATACATCTCTCAGAAAATGGTGCCTCGCAGCTTAAGATGGGAGGTCAACCCACAGAAAGGTGAAACAGACCTAGAGGGTTGGTTTATTTATTTTAATGATACCGGTATTCAATTTCTTGTTTTTCTATTGGGGAAGAAACGAGATAAGCTTAAAATTCTGAATGATGAAATTTCTCTGGTCAAAGACAGACTGTTGCCTTTCAAGGATCAGGAAGCTTACAAAGTAAAATCCGACCAATTGCGACAGTTTCTTGAAAAGGAAGACTCTGACCAGAGAAATAAAAAGAAGAGAAAATATAACCGCGATTTAGCAGATTACTCTGATAAAGTGGTCTTTAAATGGCAAGTATCGTTGGAGGAGTCTACTGAAAATGAGAGGATGGATATTCAATATCAACCCTCATCTCTCCCCCCTCCAGTTCATCCCCCCAATAACGGAAAATTGTATCATACTTACCGTAATTTTCCTTTCCTGGTGCCTATCCATGGCAGCATACTAGTGATAGAGCTCCGCCTCGACTCCTCCCTCAGGACCAGTGAATAGCATAAATTAAAGACGGAGTCCCTCCCCCAACATTCTCCGTAAAATAGAATACCGAGGGTGGGAGCGTATGCTGCCATGGATAGGCACCAGGAAAGGAAAATTACGGTAAGTATGATACAATTTTCCGTTTTCCTGGTGCCTCCATGGCAGCATACTAGTGATAAATAACTAGCTGACACGGGTGGGATAATGCTTAACAATAAATATTTAATTAGAATGAGACATCGCAGCCTGAACTGCCCTTTTGTCCAGGCGTAAGAGTACTCTCTGGCCCTTGATCTGAGATGCCAATGAAGTTAGTGCCAGGAATGCTGCCCTCATCTCCAGGATGTTGGATACTACTCCCTGGGTGGAACAGGACCATCTCCCCTGTATCCTGGTTTTCCCGCAATGGGCTCCCCAGCCTTGTCCGCTTGCGTCGGACGTAATTGTGATCCAGGAGAGAGAACCCAGATAATGAGGTTTGGAGAGGTTTTCTGGCAGAGTCCACCAATGAAGGCTCCTGCGCATTGCTCCCGTCAGTAGAATTGTCTGAGAGAGTTGCTGTTTCTTCCACTGCGCCAAGAAACCCGTCTGAAAATACCTCAAATGCCAATGGGCCCAAGGAATCATTGGTATACAGGCAGACATTGTGCCAATGAGGCTCAGGCATTGTGATGCCGTTAGGTATCGGCTCGCAATGGTTTTGACCATCTTCTGGATAATAATCCTCATCTTCGGGGATGGTAATGACACTGTCCCCTCCCGGGTGTCGAACATCGCACCTAGATAGATCATCCGCTGAGTAGGCGTGAGCTGACTCTTCTCTAAGTTTACCAACCATCCTAGTTCCTTCAGGGACTGGAGAAGAATATCTCGGTGATCCACCAGCTGACCCGGACTGCTTGCTAGGAGGAGGATATCGTCCAGATAGTGGTATATCCTCAAGCCCCTCTCCCGCAGGGGAACCAGAGCGGATCGTAAAGGTGGTCCCATACCTAACGGAAGTGTGAGGATCTTTGTTGCGAGACGAATGGCTCATTGCTGAGTTGGGCAAAAGGATCAGCTGCGGAAATATAGCAAGAAAGAAAAGGAAAGAAACAGGGTTTTTTTTTTTTTTTGTTTTTGTTTTAAACACATTACCCCCTCTTTTTTTTTTTTTTTTTTTTTTACTTACCACAGAGCAGCTTCAGAGAGGCTAACAGGGCGCAGCCGAGGAGACTCTGACTGCCAGCCCCAGAGCTGACCTTAAATATCCTAAGGGGAGGGGGAGGGATAATCCCATGAACCCCCAGTCTCCCTGCTCCCTCTTTTTTTTTTTTTTTTGGTATTTAAAGGGAAAAGGGCAAAAACCGGCCCTTTTTCCCTCACCCAAGATGGCCGCCGGAGCGCCGAGACACCGCGCATGCGCCCGCGCATGCGCAGTGAAGCCGACGCCGCGAGGACCAGAAAACACTGCTTACGACAGCGGTCCTCTCACTCCCTAGAACGCGCATGCGCAGTACGGAGGCGAGGACGCCAAACCACGCTGTCTCGCCCTGCAGGTAAGGGAGACAGCTTAAAACAGGCACCGCAGCCAAAAGGGAAAAAAGGCTGAGATCTAAAGGGAGCAGCAGCATGAGAAAACAAAACAAACAAGCAATAACCTGATTACTCCTACCTATACACATATGTATACTTTTAAAAAGAATAAAAGGGGAATACAACAGACAGGAAAGTGGGAAAGAGAGAGACATATACTTCAATCTTACTTTTTTTTTTTTAAAAAAGGTAAACTGATAGGAAAACAAAAATCACAAGCCTGGAAGAATGAGCTGATCCTTTTGCGACTCCATTGCCTTCATCATATGATATGGTGGCAGACTGCGTTCCTGAGGAAACTCTGCAAGAAGACCCCAACAGATCCACAGAGGGGTTCCCAGTCTTATCAGCGCTGTGAGCGGCCCAAGAACAGGGACTGCGCACGGGAAAGGCTAAACCCGGCGGATGCTGCCAAAGGCAGAGGTATGGACATACTGCTACTCTTCACCAGCACAAGAGGTATGAGGAAAAAAAGGAGAATGTTGGGGGAGGGACTTCGTCTTTAATTTATGCTATTCACTGGTCCTGAGGGAGGAGTCGAGGCGGAGCTCTATCACTAGTATGCTGCCATGGAGGCACCAGGAAAGAGTTTTACCTCCTCCATCTCAAAACAATGTGAGGATAAATAATCCCCCGGCTCAAATTAATAACAAAGGCCAACCTAGTGTTAGGCCTAAAACTTCCAAGGTAATGAAAAACGCACCCATCAAGGGAGTTCTACTTATAGGGCCCCTCAAGGCCCCCCTCCGAGAGAAAATTATAGAGGAAATTATGCCTCTAAATCTTCAAACAGGAATTCCCAGCACTCAAGGGAAAGGGAATATAAAGATACTTCTAGAGACAACCCTCGGAGACCCAGGGACTATGGAAGGGACCCTAGAGATTATGTAACCACGTTGCATACTCACACCCCTGGGAGGAGGGCTATTCCCTTGTCTAACAGGTTTACCCCTCTTTCCCATTTTCAGGATGCTTTTGAGAGGGATGATCATGTTATTGTTAGACATCCTAACCAATATGATGATTATCCTAACCATGGGAGGAATGAGTATCAAAATTCACCTCGGGATTTTTTAGAAGAGAGCCAAAGCTATCAACATTTTTTTCCCAGGAACAACAACAGAGGAAAAAGGGGATACGAAGAGAAAGAGGCCTTAGAGGGGGGAGGAGGATCCGGGCCAAAGAAAAGAAGACAATAAATGTCAGTGGTGTATTCAATTTAAGTACCGTTCAACTCTCTGTGGGCGAGCAGAAAGTTTTGAGTCAGGGCCTGAAATTTGCTCCCCCACATAGATTGAACAAGTTTGAAACATTTGTTGATGTACACAAGTTTATAAGAAAATTGAACATCAAGAGACATTTTCTTCTAAACCCTATCAACAATCAAGGCTCATCCTTTGTTAACAGGCCTTCCATTGTTACTAATGGTGCAATCAATTCTCTCTCTGGTTCATCTAATCGGGTTAATGAAGCTCCCATTAGACATACTAATTTGGCTAATGCCTCATTATTTAATCCCCCAGGTCCCATTGCTCCCTCTATACAAGTTTTCAAAGAAATGGTAATTAAGGACTTTATAGCACTTAAATGCCCCCGTAACCAACAAGGGGACTTCCACCATCATTTAACTAAAATCTGTGAACGGAATGACATTGTCATACGTCCAGCGGACAAAGGGGGAGGTGTTGTCATTCTTGACAAAACTCACTACCTAGATGAAATGAATAGGCTCCTTTCTGACCGGGAAACTTATTTACCCTTGGCCGCCAACCCCACAACTAAATTCAAAAGAGAACTTCAGATATTGGTTGACAAAGGTTTTGAAGGGGGTATTTTGAATAAAAAAGAAAGGGCATATCTGGTTCCCTCTGCTCCAAGGGTTCCGGTTATGTATTTTTTACCCAAGATACATAAAAGCCTCTCTAATCCTCCTGGCCGCCCGATCATCAGTGGCATAGATTCGATTACGGCCAGGATTGGGAGGTATGTAGATAATTTTCTACAACCTCTAGTGACTGCTACCCCAGCATATTTGAGAGATACCACCCAGGTTATTAACCTTTTGGAAAACCTTGAGTGGAAGGAGAGCTACATCCTGGCTACGGCGGATGTAGCCTCTTTATATACTAATATCTCCCACCAACATGGTTTTGAGGCAGTAGACTATTACCTGGATCAAGAACCTTCCTTACTTCGGTCCCAAAAACAGTTTATTTTGTCACTTTTGAAATTTGCAACAGGCCATAATTATTTTTGGTTTGGGGGGCACTTCTATCTGCAGATTTGTGGCGTAGCCATGGGCGCTAAATTTGCGCCCAGCCTGGCCAATTTATTTATGGCCAGGTGGGAGATGGAGGTTATTGACAACAATCCCCCTGCACAGCTACGTCTTTGGAAAAGGTACATAGATGATGTCCTGTTGGTGTGGGATGGGGATCAAGCTTCACTGGAAAACTTTTTTCTGTCATTGAATCAGAATGATAGGAACATATCCCTTCAGTCTGAAATCAGTGGTACTGGAATCCATTTCCTCGACCTCAATATCCTAGTTAGGAATGGTCGCCTTGTTACTAATACATACTTTAAGGCGACCGACAGGAACGCCTATATCCCGCTTTCTAGTTGTCACCACCCAGCTTGGTTGAAGGCTGTCCCTCGGGGACAATTTCAGCGGATTAGACGCAACTGTACAGAGGTTATGGAGTATTACCAACAAGCACAGGTACTTAAACAGCGTTTCCTAGACAAAGGTTACTCTAAGAGTGAGATAGATGCCACTATTTCTCAGGTTGCCAATATGGATAGGGCACTTATGTTACATAGGGAAGTCGAACCCGGTTCTACATCTGACAACAGGTTCAACTGGTCTATGATTACGGGTTATTCCAACCAACATTTTTCTGTTAAGAAAATTATTCATAAGTATTGGAATATACTCAGGAATGATAGGGTCTTAGGACCTATCATTCCTGACAGACCTTTGGTGATATACAGGGGTGCACCTTCTTTGCGACACTGTGTCGCCAGGAATGTGATAGATCCCCCCAAGACCATCTCTTTTTTTCATACTATGAAAGGCTTTTACCCCTGCCGTAAATGTAACATTTGTCAAATAAATAGATTTACTGGCAGAAAATGTGAGACTTTTCAGTCTTCTGTCACGAATAAGATGTACGACATTCAATCGTTCATCACATGTACTACTAAATATGTCGTCTATCTTATTCAGTGTCCATGTTCTAAACAGTACATAGGTCGAACCAAACGAGAATTGCATGTGCGATTATCAGAGCATGTAGCCAATATAAAACGGGGTTACCCTAAGCACAATTTATCTAGGCATTACGCCAAGTACCACGACAAGAAATTGACAGGCACCCTGTTTTTGGCATTTGATAAAATAAATCCACATTGGAGAGGGACCAACAAAGTCAGATCCATATCTAGGCTTGAAACTAGGTGGATCTTCCATATGAGATCTTTTGTCCCCTTTGGGCTAAATGTGGATTGGGACATTAATTGCTTTATAAATAACTCTTGAACATTATTTCTTCTCTCCATTTATGATTAAATGTTTCTCATATTTCTCCCTCTGTGCTTATATATGTTTCCTGGCATGTTTTATATACCAATTAATTAATCAATTAATTTTTTAATTATTCTAATTTTTAATATGAATATAGCTTTTATCCCGCTGTGTTTTATGTAATAGATGTTTTGTTACTGTTTATTGCACTACTTATATGTTTTCATCATAATCTGGCTCCCGTCTCCTGCATCCCTTCATGGTTTGTTGTTACCATCTGAGAACCTTTGATACTGCTATGTTTTTTCGCCACAAGATGGCGCTTCTCTTTTCGATCCGCTTTTCGATCCTTGATTTGCCTCCGCTCTTTTTTTTCGTTTGCTGATGGCTGATATTCAAAACAGCTGGGCAGTCTTCCAATGTTGTACTCCCTTTGCCATTGGTTAAGATGGCGCCCGCAGTGTATTTAATGCCCACACGTGGTGACGCTCGAGCTTGGCCAATCCCCAGATGACGTCCTATCATGACGAAACGCGTAGGGAGGAGCCTACGACGTCACCACGTCTGTTCTCGTGTTGGGCATATACAAACCTAGGAAGTGGAGGCAGCAGACGGAGACGCTGATTTTTTGCTGACATTTCGATTCATGCTGTTGACTCACTGATGTCCCGTAAGTGCAATTCTTTTTAATAAACCGACTGTGCAGACTTTATTACGCTATGGGTTGTCCTCTTGTTTTTCGTTCCTGAGATATCATCTGCCGTGTACGGGCATCGTTTACTGAGGTTGTGGGGAGACCTATATATTCCCTGTGCCGTTTATGACTGCCGTAATAGCAGTCATCGGGATCTGGTAAGCGCATCTGATATTCCACCTAGGGTGTGAAGAGTCATAGAGGATTCCCCATCTGCATCTTCACCTCCTTTCTGCACCTCTGGGGCACTTTTTCTTTTTCATCACGGATCTCCCCTTATTGTTGTTTTATGTATTCTGGACTTTTATTCATTATTTTTGGGATGTTTTCAATGGATATATTACCATATTCACCTTTGGCAATTAATCATTATTAATTAATTTCCTGGTTATCAGTGTATGAATTTGCTTATATCAATGTGTTTATTCACTTTTCATTGATTGTTTACTGCATATTAGTGTATTAACTTGCTTCTGTCTTTATGTACATTCACCTCAATATTTATTCATTTATTTAGTGGTTTGTTCAATCCTACTTAATTCACTTTTGAGTGATTTTGTTTATAATTACATTTTAGCGCCGCATCCTTTTTTGCATAGGTGTGAACCCGGGCTTAATGTTTTCATGATTGTATTGATAAATGTACTTATATATACACTAGTTACCACAGTATCAAGCTAGCACCTCAACACATGGTTCATTTAATTTTTGGGGTAGCGCCAAAATGATGGCAGAAGCTTATTATTTAGCACCATATAGTATTTAGGGGTGCTATTTTGTATATAATACATCTTATTATTCTATGATTGGTCAATTTATATCTTGACACATCCTTCCTTACATATACGTCATTTTGTGTATTTGGTCTGAATGTGCCAAAAATTAAAGCAGATCAACTTACTTTTGATTCTGTCTGGTCTTTATGCAGCTACAAATTATCTTTGGATTTGGTATCGCTGACTAATAGGTGTCTGGTATCTGTACCTGAACTGAAAAATTCGACAACATCATACTTGTGGACAGTCTGAGAGCCTTTTGGAGGACATTTCATTTTTATTTTATATCACTTTTATGGCACAATTATTTGGACACTCTCATGTGTATGCTTTATTTGTTGCACAGTGATTGTGGGTATTGATTTTGTTATGATTAGAAGGGGATGCATACTTATGCCGCGTACACATGGTCGGATTTTCCGTCAGAAAATGTTGGATGTGAGCTTGTTGTCGGAAAGTCCGACCGTGTGTATGCTCCATCGAACATTTGCTGTCTGACTTTCCGCCAACAAATGTTGGCTAGCAGGTTCTTAAATTTTCCGCCAACAAAAATTTGTTTTCGGAAAGTCCGATCGTGTATACACAATTCCGTCGCACAAAAGTTCACGCATGCTCCGAATCAAGCAGAAGGAGCCGCACTGGCTATTGAACTTCCTTTTTCTCGGTTCGTCTTACGTCTTGTACGTCACCGCGTTCCCATGTTCGGAATTGTTGGCCAACATTTGTTTGGCCCTGTGTATGCAAGACAAGTTTGAGCCAACAACCTTCGAACAAAAATCCACAGTTTTGTTGGTGGAAAGTCCGATCGTGTGTATGCGGTATTACTGTACAATTACATACCGAAAATTACTGGTACCTATCTAGTATTCAGATATCTGTGAGTGCAGCTCCTGCCACACATTAGCACGTTAGCCTCTGTCATTGGGAAAAAAATAACAACATTCTGCTTGCAAAATAAACCATTAAAGATGTATACAGTATATAAAGCAATGCTTCAAAGAACAGCCATTCATAACATGTAGTATTATTTCTCCATTCTGGAAAGTGTATTGACATGAAACCGGTCAGGATTTGTTCTTTGTGCTATGGTTCTTTAAATGGAGAAATAAAATTACATTTTAGGAATTTGTAAGCAGGATATGAAAGCTGGAGTGTGTATTGTGAGTTGCTGGTTGGATTATTTTGGGCATAGCAGCTGTTATTCTTCCGTCCAGAAGTGCGCAGTACTGGCAGGTAAGAGAAGCTGCTGATTACTATATTCTGGTACACTTATCCTATTTGTTGTTACTTCCTCTGAGTTGTCTCAGCTTTTTTTTAATGTATTCTTATTCCGCTTCCACTTGAGGAAATTTGGGGACTATTCTCTAGAGATCAGTCTACAATCCAGTCCTTTAAACTTAAGAAACCTGTCTTCAACAAAGTTGCTCATTTAAAGTTCACACTACTCTACCCAGAAGTGATATTTTAGCTATAGGTGGTGTCAGCCCTCTGCTTTGCTGTTCCTGTTCAGTTTGCTGCGTGATTCAGCTGCTCTTGTTACTTTTCGCACAAAGTAAAATAAGATATATAAGATATCAGTGTTGTTCAATAAACCAACATCATAATGGATTTCTATTGTTCAATTCCAAGCCAGTTGTTTCACACTCCAACAGCTCACAGTTATGTTTCCAAATGGGAAAAACACCTAAATGGCACCAGGACCAAAGATGACTGGTAGCAGATCTGGTCCACAGCTGACCTTCTGTTTAATAATCATCACTTCTACCAAATCAGTATTTAAAGTGGTTTTAAAGTTCTGGGGGTTTTTTGTTGAAAAATAACAAACATATTATACTTACCTGCTCTGTGCAGTGGTTTTGCACAGAGCAGCCCCAATCCTCCTCTTCTCAGCTCCCCTGTTGGCCCTCCAGGCCCCTCCCTCCTGCTGAGTGCCCCCACAACATGCAGTTTGCTATGGGGGCACCCGAGCTGAGCCGCTGCTCTGTGTGTCTATTCAGTCATGGAGCCGCGGCTCGGCCCTGCCCCCTCTCTCTCTCCTCATTGGCTCACTGACTTTGATTGACAGCAGCGCGAGCCAATCATGCCGCTGCTGTTCTCAGCCAATGAGGAGGGAGAGCCTAGAACAGCCAAGGCTCTCCTGCAACATTGCTAGATCAAGACGGGGCTCACGTAAATATTAAGGGGGCTGAGGGGGCTGCTGCACACAGGAGGTTTCTTATCTTAATGCATAGAGATAAACCTTCTGCCTTTAGAACCAATTCAAGGTGGTTGGTGGTTTTGGTGCATAATCCCATCCAGGTTAGCATATTATCAGTCATCACATACCAATATAAGCTTCAGAGGCTGTAACACCATAGGTGATGTCATGTACATCTAGTGGACATGCTCCATGTCGAGCAGGTTCTGGAATAAGGTCTTCAAACTCAAAGAAGGTTCCTTTTCCAAGAGACCGATGGCTTTTGCTTCTCCATTTTAAACCTCTTTCCCTCACAAAACCACAGCACAAACTGGCCACATGTGTCCTCATGACTGGCAAACAACCCATTGCCAAGACATCGAAGAAAAAGTTCATACAATTTATGGAAGCCAGACAATGCATTGACTCATTTTCATAAATGAAGAGCTTAGAAGCATACTTATGGATACCCATAAAAGGTTCCTGAAGGTGTGGACCCAATGGATTTAATGTGCTTATGTCTCACTTCCACCTAAAATCTATTCTTCTTGGTAGGGCGCATGATATGCAGGGGGCACATGATATGTAGGGGGCACAAAGGGGGTCCCGGGACCTTCCTTCCTTTCCTCCCAACCTCCCCTTCTCATAGCAGTCAAAATTCTTTATTTGTTTTTCTTAGTTGCACTTTTCAAGGAAAGGTACACTTTTCAAAATGATTTTCTCCTGGAGCTTAATGAATTAGATGAAGCTCTGTTTATTTACATCATCAAATAAAGCAAGGCAAGCAAAAATGCTGTCTCTTTAATTTTCTTGATTGAGTATTCTTTGCAAAGTGAAAATTTTCCACAAAGAGGAAAATTCCCTTGCAAAGAATCCACAATCACCTCCACAATGTGCCGCACCCCCACCCCCCCACCCCCCCTGTGACCACCTCACCACGTTCACCGGACTCTGCTGTTCCACCTGAGGGCCCAGTGCAATCATGGCAGGTGTTGCTGGGAAGGGCAGCGGAAGCTCAGCCGGCCTCCATCCGCTAAGCTTCTCTCCTGTGCACAGTACAAGAAATGAAGTGTATGATGTCACTTCCTGGTCATGAGCTGTTCACCAGTGCCTGGGGAAGCGGCTGATGGAACACAAACTGTGTTTCATCAGCTGCAGTGGGGTAGAGAGGAGACACCAAGGGTCTAATAGACTCGGAATGTCTCATAAAAAGAACCTGTTTCCTATATGCTATCACATAGGGGACCTATATGTGATAGCAATGAAGGCATATACAAATAAATAAATAAATAAATAAATAAAAGTTTTAAACATTTAAAGATACAAATTAAAAAAAGAAAATAGTTTTAGAGCCCCCCAACATACACACATACAAAAATGCATGCATTAAGCGCCTACATAGGAAAACGACAATTGCCCCCCACATGTTACATGTCGCTGCACACATCGTAATGCAATCAATAATTTTAGCAACAGAACTCCTGCGTAACTCTAAACTGATGACCTCAGGAGCTTTTAAAGCATTGCCTATGAAAAAATATAGGGTACTTAAGTTTTTCACCATTTTACAGGTGCATGCAATTTTAACCACTTCGGGCCCGCCATATGGCAAAATGACGGCCGGAAAGTGTTTGTATTATCCTGACTGGATGTCATATGATGTCCAACAGGATAAGCCACGGGGGCACGCAGCGCGGCGAACGGTGGTGTTGTGTGTCAGTCTGACACACCACATCTCCAATCGAGGTAAAGAGCCTATGACGTAGGCTCTTTACCATGTGATCAGCTGTGTCCAATCACAGCTGATCACAGTGTAAACAGGAAGAGCCGTTTATCAGTTTTTCCTCCACTCGCACTGGCAGGCATGAGTAGAGGAAAGCCGATGAGCCGTTCTCCTGACAGGGGGGGTCTGCGCTGATAATCAGCGCATTGATTATCAGAGTGCAGACCCATCGAGGATGCCCACTTCAGACCACCAGGGATGCCCACTTCAGACCACTAGGTGAGCCCACCACGGGTGCCAATCAGTGCCCATTAGGATGGCACTCTGTGCCCATCAATTATGCCTGCCAGTGCCTCCTGATCAGTGCTACCTATCAGTGCCATCTATCAGCACCGCCCATCAGTGCCCATCAGTGCTGCCAATAAGTGCCCACCAGTGCCACCTATCAGTGCCACCTATGATTGCCCATCAGTGCCACATATGAGTGTCCATCAGTGCCACCTATCAGTGCTCATCAGTGCTGCATATCAGTGCCGCCCATCAGTGCCCATCAGTGCAGCCTCATCAGTGCTCATCAGTAAAGGAGAAAACTTACTTATTTACAAAGTTTTGTAACAGAAACAAAGAAATGTTTTATTATTTTTCAAAATTTTCGGTTTCTTATTTGTAGCGCAAAAAAGTTCTATTTGTTGGAAAAAAAATATAAAAAGTTTGTTTGGGTACAGTGTTGCATGACCGTGCAATTGTCATTCAGGATGCGACAGCGCTGAAGCTGAAAATTGGACTGGGCAGGAAGGGGGGAAAGTGCCCTGTAGTGAAGTGGTTAAGGTTTGACATGTTAGGTCTCTATTTACTTGGCAAAACCTCATTTTTTATATTTTACCAAAAATGTGGTAATAAATTGCATTGATGTGCCACAAAATTAACTTTAGCGTATTTTTTACCAATTTTTTTTTTATAAACTATTGCGCTAATATTGTGTAACATAAAAAAAAATTGAACTACCAACATTTTATTCTTTAGGGTGTCTTCTTTCTTTTGCTAGTTTTAAGTAATCTTAAGGCCTAAAATGATTTTTACAACATGTAAACACAAAAATGGCTCTGTTACTCTGCACCCTCTCTCCTATTGTGCCTCACCTGCCAGCTGCCCATAGCCAGTGAGGGAAAGCAGGGAATGCATACTCCCCCCATTACACACTGCCATTGTGGAGGGGAGGGGGGTGGTAGGAAGACGATTGGGCGGTGGGGGTGGCAAAATGCACCTATGCCTTAGTAGCCAAAAATTCTTGCACCAGCCCTGTTGTCAGTAGAAGATGCACAGAGAGACTTTTGCAGAGATTATGCCTCTGGAGGTCTTAAAGCATCAGACATCTCCACACCAATATGGGGAAAGGATCCGCATTACTATAGAAACAATAAGTACCTCCTACACTTGACCACTTTGCTGAGCTGCTTGTTGGTGATCCTTAAGTCAGGTCAGTTCAGGCAATTGTAGCAAGAACCAGGCATGTACTGGCCATTGGGACTACCGGGAGTTTCCCGGTGGGCCGATGGCTCAGTGGGCCAGTTTCAGTGACAGCCTGCCAACTTAATGGCTGCGCTACTCGTGCAGCCATTAATTTGAGCACCGCTGTACTGCCCATGGCTAGGTATCGAGCTTCCGAAGCGCGGTGCACTTTGGCTCTTTCTGCCCCCGCTCAGCGCTTTCACATCTTCGCCCACCTCTGGCCCACACTCGTCCTTTTCCGTCGCCGGTCGGCTTCCCTCGCTCCCTCCTCTCCGACAGCTCTCCGGCAGGCCCCCACTGTAACGGTCGCTGTGAGTTTAAATGAGCCAGAGCCGCTGTGTGATGTCCTGAGAGCAGCCAACAGGCAGAGAGGTCCCCAGAGCAGATGAGGGAGGCCGGAGGATGACGGTGCTGCAGGAACCCGTCCAGGTAACCGGCCGGCCCGGCACAGCCATTGAATGCTGTATATAGCGTTCTCTCTCTCTCTCTCTCTCTCTATATATTATATATATATATATATATATATATATATATATATATATATATATATATATATATATATACTGTATATAGCAAAGGATGTGGCACTAAATAAAATAGCATAAAAAATCCATTTGGTGAAAATAATGATTCAAATAATATGCAAAATCCAACATAGCTAAAAGTTCATCAAAAGTGTCAATTAATATTGAAATGTGCATTTCAGCAAAAAATTCATATATAAACCATGCTTATAATTAAAACCCTTTTTTTTGCACTCTTTTTGCACTTTAATACCATGGACATAGTTTGGATATAATGGTTTTAATTCTAAGCATGGTTTATATATGAATTTTTTGCTGAAAATATTTTTTTGCACATTTCAATATTAATTGACACTTTTGATAAACTTTTAGCTATGTTGGATTTTGCATATTATTTGAATCATTATTTGCACTGAATGGATTTTTGATGTTATTTTAGTTAGCGCCACATCCTTTGCTATATATTCAATTTATCTGTGGGTTTGTGGTAATCTGTTTGATGTTGGTAGCTGCTCACTACTGCGGTTGATCAAAAATAGGTGTGCGCATTAGTTGTTTATTTTAAAATATATAATGTAGAGCCAGGCTTCGGGCAGGTGACAGGGGGAAATCACGGGGTAGAGAGGGGCTGGAAAATACAAGACAACCAGGGGGCCCAAGGAATGAAGAGGCTCTTGTGGGAAGAAGGGGTCCTAAGGAATGAAGGGGGTGTTTGAGATGTAGGGGCCCTATCAGAAGGACCCTATGGAGTGAAGGGGGCCCCCAATGGGAAGAAGGACCCTATGGAATGTAGGGGGTTGTATGGTATGTAGGGGGCCTAGAAGAAGGACCCCATAGAATGAAGCGGGCCCCAATGGGAAGAATTGGCGTTATGGTTTCTGCATCAGTCTTCATGACATCAGAAGACCTTGGAGCATGGGGGAGATGACTCTGAGGACCAGTCTAACAGAATGGAGGATCAAGTAAGCAAATCTTCCTTTTTCATGCTGCCTGGACCCAATTTTATTGTCACATGACACACTTACCTTTGAAGCGAAGCCCTCCAGCAGCGTGCTGTCACTGCTGCCGGGGGTTACCCCCTTCACCTGGTCTTGCTTCTGGGTTTGCGTGCTCCTGCTATGTGGATAGCCGGGCCGTGATGACTTCACTCTCATGCAAGTGCACAGCATACTGTTTTTGTGCGTGTTTGCAAAATTAGAGTGGGCCGGTCTGGATGAAGTCCAGGGTGGGGGCGGACTGACCATTGAGCCACTTGGGCACTGCCCGAGGGCCCTGGGCCACTAGGGGGCCCCATCAGGGTTGCCAGCCTCAGTAAAACCAGGGACAGTATGTAAATATCTGTGTTTTTTTTACATCTGTCTCTGAAATGTCCCTTACCGACATCCTTTTGGTCTAAAAATCCAGAGATTATAGCTGCCCCACCTCTCCAGTACCTTCTCAGCCAATAGAAACATGTCTGTGTATACTGTGTGTACATGTATGTGTATACTGTGTGATTGTATACTGTGTGTGTGTATACTGTGTGGCCCCATAATCTCTGATTGCCTGGGGGCACCATAATCTCCTATTGCCCGGTGGCCCCATGAGTTGTCAGTCCGCCCCTGGTCCAGGGCCAAATTTTTGTCCCAGTCCAGCCCTGGCAAGAGCAAATGATCACATGGACATTCTCAGCTATCTGAGTAGGTTTTCTTCTAGGACAACAATTATGTTTGTTGCAAAAATTATGAGACTGCAGCCTAAGCAAGATCATGAGACCACTGAAGAACAGTAAATAGAGGCATTGGTTGTAATAAAGCTCAGCCAACAGAAAGTCTTCTACCAAGTAATATGCGTTAACAAAAAGATACTTTTCCAAGTCTGAGCCCCTTGTATTTTTCCTCACGTATTCCATCTTTGCAAATTTTGGTCGAAGGATTATTTGTGTTGGTGGAATAGCAGTCATTGGCAGTCAGGAAATTAAATGCCCAGCCATTCTTCTAAAGGACAATCACATTGCCAAGTTGATCCTGTCTTACCATTACAGTTAGCTCTGCCACCAGGGCTGAAGACAAACTTTAAGGAACTCAGAGCCAATGGATATTTGGTCATCAATGGAGCAAATCTATTGCCAAACCGATACACAACTGTGTGTGTGGTGCAGTAAACTTATACTACCATCCGAACAGCAAATGGGTCATCTTTCTAAAGAACATATGGAATTTTTATCTTCTATATTGTACCATTGTTAAACTATTGTTTATCTCACATATTGTAGCATTGACTGTTGTGGTCCTTTGCTAATTAAGAGGGTCAGAAAGAAATACAAAAGATATAGACCGATCTTCACGTTTGTTTGTTTTTTGAGCTATCTACATTGAAATGCTTTAAGATCTGTGCCTTTATTAATGCTTTGAGGTGCTTCATCGGTTTCGGAGGAGCTGTTTGCCAACTTCATTGTAACCAGGGTTCAAACTTTGTGGGAGCCAAAAATTAATTTGGAGAGGTATTTAACCAGTTGACCACCAAAAGGTTGAACCCCCTTCATAAGCAGGGCAATTTTTGCTATTCAGCACTGTGCTACTTTAACTGGCAATTGCTCAGTCATGCAACGCTGTACGCAAATTATATTTGTATAATTTGTTTTTACACAAAAAGAGCTTTCTGTTGAGGGTATATAATCATATAATCACCACTGTGTTTTTTGGGGTTTTTTATGACATGTTCTATTTTCTGTTATAACACATTTCCAATAAAATCAAATTTCTTCATAAATTTAGGCCAAAATGTACTTTTTTTGGTAGAAGAAAAACCCAATAAATGTATATTAATTGATCTGTCTGAAAGTTATAGCGTTTACAAACTGTCATATATAAAATGGAATTTATATGTTATACTGGTAATTGCAGTGATCAGCGACATATACTGGGGCTGTGAGTGTGGCGGGCGATCTGGCACTGGCTGGGAGGGAGACTTACTGACACTTACTTAGGTCATTAGAGACACTAATACAGTGATGATATAAGAGTTGATTTCAGGAAGAAGAATTATCTGGATCAAACTCTCTGTATAGACGTTTGTGTGTTTGTGTTTGTGTGTCAACACAGAACCCTGTGCTGTGATTGGCCACAGCTGATTAACAGGTGTACAGCTATAACCATTGGCTGTACCCTGCTGACAAACTCGTGCTGTGTCCAATCCCAGCACAGGCGAGCAGGGGTGCACGCATGCGTGCCGTCAAACCAGGAAGTACTGTACATGTACATCGCTGTGACTGGCTGTGCCGCACACTCGCAGTATATTGACTGTGAGCAGACGGTAGTGGCTAAAGTATAACTGAAGGCAAACTAAAGGCAAAAGAATATGCTGTGCTGATTCACATACCAAAAAAACAGTGACGTAAAATACCAAATTAACATAAATCAGAAAGATGCTAATTATAGACATGTGTGTAATTATAATCCAACAACAGTTCATTCTGGTAAGATCAGATTTTGTAATAGCAGACACCTCCAACAAACCTCCTGTTGACACCCCCGTATTAATTGAACCTCATTACACGGCTCTTATAGTCCCTTTGATCAAATCAATCGGAAAACATAGACCCAGCTGGTCTGTCCCAAGGCTCAAGCAATCCTCCCCAGAACTCTCACTCCAGAAATACCCCCAACTGATAAAGCATGGATCATTGCTCAGAAGGATAGAAAAACTTGCTTGGATAGATGGCTCTAACATTAGCAATTTACAGATATCTCTGGCTGCATGGAAGCCTTTCTCTCAGCAGAATGCTACCAAGCTATACCCAACGCATTTCATCAGTCTGACATCATTAGGGGCACCAGGGGGAGCAATTCAGAGAAAGGATTAAATAGACAAGGCTTCTAGTCAGTGTAGCACCTCCCCTTAGGGACACTGTCTGCCAAAGTCGTAACATACACTGCCATGCTGGAACATATTCAGCCCATGATTAAAAACAACAACATTAAAAACAACTCATGTAAAATATTATATTGTATTATTAATTTATAAATGAATTCACATCACTAAATATATAAGAAAATATAATAAAACTACAATAAAATTGCATAATAAAATTAGCATGAATTGAAATGTATGCAAAATATACATGGAAACTTGTCAGGTAAACCAAGATGTGACTTAAATACAGTAAGGGCCACTATATAAAGAGAACTTCCCTATTGTCTTATTCCTATCATACATTACCACTAAAGCAATTTCAATCCAAATCTAAATTGAGACCACTAAGACCCAGTATGTTTGCTTTATAAATCCAAAATGCTTCTCTTAACGCTGTCATGTACCAGGTTGGAGGCCGAGGTAATGAGAGGGCTCTCCTTGCGCCTAAGTGCAGCGCACCCCTAAAGGTGGTACAAGGAATGCAGTGCCCAGAGAAGCACGGTTTGCCAGTTACTGTGGTCTGAAGAGCTGATTACCGAGAGGTAGTTGGAACAAGCTGGATGCACTGTAGGGCAGGCGTGCTTGGGTAGTACCAGACGTACTTGGCAGCAGGGCAGACCAAAAGCAGAGCCAGGAGCTACACACAAGGCCAGGGGTTATAATGGAAAAAGCCGGGGTCATACATAATAAGACAGAATGTAGCAGAATCGGAGAGCCAAGTCAAACACAATGGAGCAAGCAGGAGTGAAGTCAGAGTACAAGCCAGGGGTCAAACCAGAAGATCAGGATAAGCAGGTCAAGGCAAGCTGGGTTGGTAATGGGAGGTCCAAGGTCAGGATACACAGAAGCACAGGGAACACAGGGGAGCTGATGATAATCCAGCAATCCAGTGATCACAGCGGCAGTTTTATATAAGCCAGTGGGCTCCAGCATCTGTTACACCGTGCGCATGCAATTGTGCAGGCGGTTGTGCCAGTTCGGACCACCGCGCATCTGCTTGTGCCTGTTCGCGCCATTGCGCATCTGCATGTGCTGGTTCGCTCTGCATGCGCCATTGCACACAGAAGTTCACCAGATGCAGCCATGATGAATATTGGCGGAATTGCCAATCCTTCTTTGGCCTTTTCCCTGACAAACGCTCACCATCAAGGCCCATCCGCTGAAAGGCCGCATATTTGTGTACTCTTGGCGCTAAGAGGTTAAAACCACACTAGGCCACATCTGGTGTGAACCAGCCCACAGAGTGTACTGTAGAGTCCACCCTCTTTAACACTGCATCCTAGAGTAAAGGAATTTCTCATGACTTTTGTGTGATGGACTGAGGATTCTCTAAATTGACTGTATATGTTTACTAGAACTGAAAAAACAAATGCTTATCCACGGAAAAAACAAACAAAAAATAAACCAGATTGTTAAGGTTTTACATCCCTTCGTTAAGTGGTGATTTATGTTAAAGCGGAGGTCCACACAAAAATGGAACTTCCGCTTTTCGGAACCCTCCCCCCCCTCCGGTGTCACATTTGGCACCTTTCAGGGGGGAAGGGGGGTGCAGATACCTGTCTAAGACAGGTATTTGCACCCACTTCCGGCATAGACTCCCATGGGAGTCTATGCCTCTTCCTGTCCCTCCGCGCTGTCTCCTGGGAAACACACAGCTCCCAGGAGAGAGCGGGGACCACTTGGGACGCGCAGCGCGACTCGAGCATGCACAGTAGGGAACCAGGAAGTGAAGCCGCAACGCTCCACTTCCTGATCCCCTCACCTAGGATGGCGGCGGCAGCTGCTGAGAACCGAGCGGGTTCTCGGCGTCGCCTGCTGACATCGCTGGACTCTGGGACAGGTAAGTGGCCATTAGGGATGAGCCGAACACCCCCCGGTTCGGTTTGCACCAGAACATGCAAACGGACCGAAAGTTCGCACGAACGTTAGAACCCCATTGACGTCTATGGGACTCGAACGTTCGAAATTAAAAGTGCTCATTTTAAAGGCTAATTTGCATGGTATTGTCCTAAAAAGGGTTTGGGGACCCGGGTCCTACCCCAGGGGACATGTATCAATGCAAAAAAAACTTTTAAAAACTGCCGTTTTTTCGGGAGCAGTGATTTTAATGATGCTTAAAGTAAAAAAAAAAAGTGAAATATTCCTTTAAATATCGTACCTGGGGGGTGTCTATAGTATGCCTGTAAAGTGACGCGTGTTTCCCGTGTTTAGAACAGTCCCTGCACCAAATGTCATTTTTAAAGGAAAAAATCTCATTTAAAACTGCTTGCGGGTTTAATGTAATGTCGGGTCATGGCAATATGGATGAAAATCAGTGAGACAAACGGCATGGGTACCCCCCAGTCCATTACCAGGCCCTTTGGGTCTTGTATGGATATTAAGGGGAACCCCACACCCAAATTAAAATAAGGAAAGGTGTGGGGCCACCAGGCCCTATATACTCTGAACAGCAGTATACAGGTGGTGCAAACAAGACAGGGACTGTAGGTTTGTTGTTAAGTAGAATCTCTTTGTAATTTTGAACGTTTACATTTTTAACGTGTTTAGCTCCAGCCAAAAAATCTTTTTTAAGCTTTTTGGAAAACATAGGTATGGGTTATCACCCCTGCGACATTTTATTTTGCTGTCTTTCCTCCTCTTCAGAAGATTTCACCTCACTTTTTGTCCCAATGAAAAATGTTATTTGAAAATTTGGGTTTTTTTGTGGAACAAGGATTGGAAAGCATCAGTGGAAAGGAGAAATTTTTTCCCATATTAACTCTTACAGGAGAGAATTTCCCTTCCTAGGGGTAGATTTCATCTCACTTCCTGTTGTCTCCTTCCGTTTGCAAGTAGGAGTCGTTTGTAAGTTAGATGTTTGAAAGTAGGGTCCTGCCCTATATACTCAGCAGAAATTTGGGCCTTAGGTGTTGCTGTGGCCACAACACTGTAAGCCCTCACAGGGCCCTGCTGTGAAATATTAGATCAAGAATTGTAATTACATGCCCCTGTTGAACAGGAGCTGAAAAATTAGGCCACAACACTGCAACCCCTCACAGACACTCTAGTTGGAACGCAGGAACGAGCCCTGCTGCAAAGTATTGCATCAAAAATTGTAATTACACGCCCCTGTTAGACCGGGCAGAAAAATTGGGCCTTAGGCACTGGTGCTGGTGCCACAACACTGCAACCCCTCACAGACACTCTAGTTGGAACGCAGGAACGAGCCCTGCTGCAAAGTATTGCATCAAAAATTGTAATTACATGCCCCTGTTAGACAGGGGCAGAAAAATTGGGCCTTAGGCACTGGTGCTGGCGCCCAGAACCAAAAATGTTCTTACAAGCTATTAGCGTGATGATTGAGGAGGAAGAGGATAATTACTCAGGGATAGTCACTCAGCATCAGCATAGGCAGTCTTTGAAGGGATCTGAGATTTCAAAAAAAATTATTCGGTTACATCAGCATCAGGTGCTTGGTAGCTGGTGGTGATCCAAGACTGATTCATTTTTATGAAGGTCAGTCGATTGACCGAGTCGGTGGACAGACGCACCCTGTGATCGGTTACCACGCCTCCAGCAGCACTGAATGTGCGTTCCGAAAGAACGCTGGATGCAGGACAGGCCAGTAGCTCAATTGCATACTGTGCAAGCTCTGGCCAGTGATCCATCCTCAAGACCCAGTAACCCAGAGGATTTTCGGTGGGAAAGGTGTCCAAGTCTGATCTTGCCCCTAGGTATTCCTGCACCATGTAAAACAGACGCTGGCGATGGTTGCTGGAACCGATTATACCTTGGGGCTGCGGACCAAAAAATTGTCTGAACGCATCGGTCAGACGGCCACCTTCTCCACCGCTCCTTCTTTGACTGACCGAAGCCTCAGCAACACGTTGTCCAGAAACAGGAGTTTGTAACCTCCCAGTCTATGGGAACGCGTTGCACAGACCTTTCTGCAAGGCCTCCCGAAGATGTTTCATCCTCTGCTCCCTCTGCGATGGCAAGATAAGGTCCGCAACCTTACCCTTGTAACGTGGATCAAGGAGGGTTGCCAGCCAGTATTGGTCCTTTTCCTTGATACCACGAATACGAGGATCCTTACGCAGGCTTTGCAGGATCAGGGAGGCCATGCAGCGTAGGTTTGCTGAGGCATTCGGTCCGGAGTCCTCTGGGTCACTAAGGATGACATGGTCCGCAGCCACCTCCTCCCAGCCACGTACAAGTCCATGTGTTTCTTGGGACTGATCCCTTAAAGACTGCTGCTGATGCTGAGTGCCAGGCTCCACCTCCATACTGACACAATCTTCCTCCTCCTCCTCCTCCTCTTCCTGTGTGATCGGCGGGCACGCAGGAACACTGTCTGGATAAAGGGGGCCTTGAGAGCTAAGGAAGTCCTCCTCTTCCTGCCTCTGTTCTGCCTCAAGTGCCTGTCCATTATTCCACGCAGCGTGTGCTCCAACAGGTGGACAAGGGGGACAGTGTCACTGATGCATGCACTGTCACTGCTCACCATCCTCGTGGCCTCCTCAAATGGTGACAGGACAGTGTATGCATCCCTGATCATGGCCCACTGCCGTGGGGAAAAAAAAACAAGCTCCCCTGACCCTGTCCTGGTGCCATAGTCGCACAGGTACTCATTGATGGCCTTCTGCTGCGTGTGCAGCCGCTGCAGCATGGCCAACGTTGAGTTCCACCTGGTGGACATGTCACAGATTAGGCGGTTCTTGGGCAGGTTAAACTCCTTTTGGAGGTCCGTCAGCCGAGCACTGGCATTATATGACCGGCGGAAATGCACACAGACTTTCCTGGCCTGCCTCAGGACATCCTGTAAGCCCGGGTACCTGCCCAAGAACCGCTGCACCACCAAGTTAAGGACGTGAGCCAAACAGGGCACATGGGTCATTTGTCCCTGTCGGAGGGCAGAGAGGAGGTTGGTGCCATTGCTGCAAACCACCATTCCTGCCTTAAGTTGGCGTGGCGTCAACCACCTCTGAACCTGCCCCTGCAGAGCTGACAGAACCTCTGCCCCAGTGTGGCTCCTGTCCCCCAAGCACACCAGCTCAAGCACCGCATGGCATCTTTTGGCCTGCGTACTTGCGTAGCCCCTTGAACGACTACGGAGCACCGCTGGTTCCGAGGAAGAGGCCATGGAGGAAGAAGAAGAGGAGGGGGTGGAGGAGAGAGGTGTGTCACAATCATTAGCATTTTGGAGGCGTGGTGGCGGAACAACCTCCAACACTACTGCACCTTGTCCTGCATCCTTCCCAGCTGCCAGCAGAGTCACCCAATGCGCCGTGAAACTTAGGTAACGTCCCTGTCCATGACTGCTGGACCATGAGTCAGCGGTAATATGCACCTTACCGCTGACCGCCCTGTCCAGCGAGGCATGGACATTGCCTTCCACATGCTGGTAGAGAGCCGGAATTGCCTTCCGTGAGAAAAAGTGGCGTTTGGGTACCTGCCACTGAGGAACCGCACATTCCACAAACTCACGGAAGGGGGCAGAGTCTACCAACTGAAAAGGCAGCAGTTGAAGTGCTAGCAATTTTGCCAAGCTAACATTCAACCGCTGGGCATGTGGATGGCTGGGAGCAAACTTCTTTCGGCGGTGCAGCAGCTGGGGCAGGGAAATTTGCCTGGTACAATCTGACGTCGGTGTACCAAAAGCAGATTGCCCACAAGTACTTGGCTGTGACACACCCAATTCTACACCTTCATTCCTCTCAGTGCAGGTCTCAGAGAGGACTGAAGGTCTAGTGGGGTTGGAAATCTCAGCTGATGAGGAGCAAGGAGAGGTCCTCTTTGTTCTTTGGTGTGGGTCTTTTAGATACGCTTGCCAACGAACTGCATGGCAGGTCAACATATGTCTGGTCAAGCATGTGGTACCCAAGTGGGAGATGTTTTGGCCACGTGAGATACGCTTGAGACATATGTTGCAAATAGCAGCGGTGCGATCTGATGCACTCGTCTCAAAAAAGGCCCACACCAAAGAACTTTTTGAATAATGCGCAGAGACTGCAGCGCCCTGCACATGTGGAGCTTTGGGGTGTGATGCAGTCAATGTGCTGCCCTTAGGCTGGCCCCTGGAGGGCATCCTGCCTCGTTGGTGATGTGCCGCCTCCTCCTCCTCTCTCCTATCAGGCACCCACGTTGAGTCAGTGACCTCATCATCCCCTCCCTCCTCATCACTGGAGCAAACCTGGCAGTATGCTGCAGCAGGGGGAGCATGACTGCCAGTTTGCTGTCCTTCTTGGGCACCCCCTCTACCCGTGTTCATGTTACTGCCTTCATCGAGCTCAGTATCATCATCAGAGCCTTCCAAACGCTGGGCATCCTCCTGGAGCATGTACCCAACACTGTGGTCAAACAGTTCGAGGGACTCCTCAGGAGGACACGGTGGAGCTAGGGAAGGAGTCACTGATGACATTGAGCCGAGGGAAGAGGCCGCTGCTTTGCCAGACAAAGCACCCTGGGCATGGGTGAGAGAGGATGAGGAGGATGAGGACGGCTTGGTCATCCACTCGACCAAGTCTTCCGCATGTTGCGGCTCAACACGGCCAGCTGCCGAAAAAAAGGTCAAGCGTGTCCCATGGCCACGTGCTGATGAGGATGCACCGTCTCCACGACCAGAACTAGACACAGAGCTTGCTTGCCCTCTCTTATTGGCTTGTGACTGTCTGCCTCTCCTTCTTGGCCTTCCAGACATACTAATGGCCTGTAGCTGCACTAAGCTGGGATATATATATATATGTACTGATACTGCAGCTAGCAAAATCAACTGCCTGCCTGTAGTATGAGAACACGACCAACCTTCTACAGGTAGCTTTACCTGAACACTGTGAGGTGGACGCACCCCACTAACTTGTAGGTTTAGCTGAACACTGTGAGCAGGACGCACTGCACTAACTGTAAATAGTCTAGCTGCCTGACCGTGGTACTAATAGGATCAAAAGAACACCAGTAATTTTCTTCAGGTAGCTTTATATACTGTAACAAGACAAGCCTGCCTGTCAGTAGGAAGATAACAGGAATGGATCTAGCTGAACACTGTGAGCAGGACGCACTGCACTAACTGTAAATAGTCTAGCTGCCTGACCGTGGTACTAATAGGATCAAAAGAACACCAGTAATTTTCTTCAGGTAGCTTTATATACTGTAACAAGACAAGCCTGCCTGTCAGTAGGAAGATAACAGGAACGGATCTAGCTGAACACTGTGAGCAGGACGCACTGCACTAAATGTAAATAGTCTAGCTGCCTGACCGTGGTACTAGTAGGATCAAAAGAACACCAGTAATTTTCTTTAGGTAGCTGTAAATACTGTAACAAGACAAGCCTGCCTGTCAGTAGGAAGATAACAGGAACGGATCTAGCTGAACACTGTGAGTAGGACGCACTGCACTAAATGTAAATAGTCTAGCTGCCTGACCGTGGTACTAATAGGATCAAAAGAACACCAGTAATTTTCTTCAGGTAGCTTTATATACTGTAACAAGACAAGCCTGCCTGTCAGTAGGAAGATAACAGGAACAGATCTAGCTGAACACTGTGAGCAGGACGCACTGTACTAAATGTAAATAGTCTAGCTGCCTGACCGTGGTACTAATAGGATCAAAAGAACACCAGTAATTTTCTTAAGGTAGCTGTAAATACTGTAACAAGACAAGCCTGCCTGTCAGTAGGAAGATAAGAGGAACGGATCTAGCTGAACACTGTGAGCAGGACGCACTGCACTAAATGTAAATAGTCTAGCTGCCTGACCGTGGTACTAATAGGATCAAAAGAACACCAGTAATTTTCTTCAGGTAGCTTTATATACTGTAACAAGACAAGCCTGCCTGTCAGTAGGAAGATAACAGGAACGGATCTAGCTGAACACTGTGAGCAGGACGCACTGCACTAAATGTAAATAGTCTAGCTGCCTGACCGTGGTACTAATAGGATCAAAAGAACACCAGTAATTTTCTTCAGGTAGCTTTATATACTGTAACAAGACAAGCCTGCCTGTCAGTAGGAAGATAACAGGAACGGATCTAGCTGAACACTGTGAGCAGGACGCACTGCACTAAATGTAAATAGTCTAGCTGCCTGACCGTGGTACTAGTAGGATCAAAAGAACACCAGTAATTTTCTTTAGGTAGCTGTAAATACTGTAACAAGACAAGCCTGCCTGTCAGTAGGAAGATAACAGGAACGGATCTAGCTGAACACTGTGAGTAGGACGCACTGCACTAAATGTAAATAGTCTAGCTGCCTGACCGTGGTACTAATAGGATCAAAAGAACACCAGTAATTTTCTTCAGGTAGCTTTATATACTGTAACAAGACAAGCCTGCCTGTCAGTAGGAAGATAACAGGAACGGATCTAGCTGAACACTGTGAGCAGGACGCACTGTACTAAATGTAAATAGTCTAGCTGCCTGACCGTGGTACTAATAGGATCAAAAGAACACCAGTAATTTTCTTTAGGTAGCTGTAAATACTGTAACAAGACAAGCCTGCCTGTCAGTAGGAAGATAAGAGGAACGGATCTAGCTGAACACTGTGAGCAGGACACACTGCACTAAATGTAAATAGTCTAGCTGCCTGACCGTGGTACTAATAGGATCAAAAGAACACCAGTAATTTTCTTCAGGTAGCTTTATATACTGTAACAAGACAAGCCTGCCTGTCAGTAGGAAGATAACAGGAACGGATCTAGCTGAACACTGTGAGCAGGACGCACTGCACTAAATGTAAATAGTCTAGAAGATAACAGGAACGGATCTAGCTAAACTGAATACAGTGTATATATATATATGCAACACCTGGGATGCATATATATACACAATACACTTTAAGTGCAGCTAACTGACTGACTGTCCTGCCTAATCTAGCTAACTCAAATGAAATGACACTGTCTCTCTCTCTCTCTCTAAGCACACCGGAACACACTGCACAGGGCCGCCGTGCAGGCGGCCTTATATAGTGTGGGGCATGTACTAAATCCCCTGAGCCATAATTGGCCAAAGCCTCCTTGGCTTTGGCCAATAACGGCTCTCTGTTTAGGCGGCGCTGTGATTGGCCAAGTATGCGGGTCATAGTGCATGCTTGGCCAATCATCAGCAAGCAATGCACTGCGATGCCGAAGTGAATTATGGGCCGTGACGCGCCACACGAATTTGGCGCGAACGGCCCATATCGTTCGCAATTCAGCGAACGACCGAACAGCCGATGTTCGAGTCGAACATGGGTTCGACTCGAACACGAAGCTCATCCCTAGTGGCCATGTATTAAAAGTCAGCAGCTGCAGTATTTGTAGCTGCTGGCTTTTAATATTTTTTTTTTAGATGATGTAGGTGGACCCCCGCTTTAATTTAAAATGTATTCTGTTTGATTTGTTCATTTTATAGTATTTGTTTGGCTTTACATGTTTATGTTTTTATTTTTCATGGTGTTTAAATGTTTGATGAACATGGTTTGAAAAGATTATTACAAGAATAAATGTAAAGCACCTGTTAGAGACTCTGTGTATTGATCCCTGGTGCCAAGGGCTGCTACACAGCACTAAACTAAAAATATACAGCGCTAACTAAAAAGAATTATCTGTTTTGTGTTCAATTAGACTTTCAATTACTTCTGCCATGCTATTAATACTTTCTGAGTTGCCTGGTAAATTATTCATTTTTGTTCACTTAACTTTAATCTTTGTTTCAGGTATCGTTTTCAGACTTACCAGTTTTTCTGATTGTTGACCCTGATCAAACTCCGTCTATATAAAATGTCATGTTCTGAACAATCTGTTACCATTCTTAGCTTTAATTTGAAACAATAAACTTTTTCATTATTAAAACAACTCTGTATTTTTAATCAGAACCAATTGAAATATCCCATAACATAATTACATTTTATATAAAATGAATGAATAAAGGGAGCATATTACAGAAACATAATTGAGTCTACATCGACAAAGACAAGTAATGTTTCTACCTACCAGAGGCAGTGAACTAAAAACAATAGCTGATACTAGTAAAAGCTTGTATACAAGTCCATTAGACTTATACAGAATAGAAAAATGTGTTTTGTTTTGTTTTGTTTCAATTTGTTATTTACATGAATTTGTATAGTTAAATTTGTCTAATTTATTTAATTTGTTTTCTGAATTCATTTTATTTATTTAATTTGTTATTTTCATATATTTGCTTCATTTATTTAATTTGTTTTTGGAATTTGTTTTATTTTTTGATTTTGATTCAACCAAACTTGGAAAATTCCAATCAATTCAAAATCCATTCAAATTCCACTCGAAATCCATTTAAAATCAAATGTATTCTATTCGAAATTCAAATTTCAGAAGAAGGTTATATTCTTTTTACTTTATTTTATTCTATTCTATTCTATTGTTTTTTCTATTCTCTTATTTTCTATTATTTTATTTTCTATTCAATTATTTTCTATTCTATTATTTTCTTTTATTTTCTATTCTATTTAAATCTATTCTTTTATTTTATTTTCAAATTCCAATTTATTCTTTTTGAAATTTGAATTTCGGAAGAAGGTTATATTCTTTCTGTTTTATTCTATTCTATTGTTTTTTCCATTCTATTATTTTCTATTATTTTATTTTCTATTCTATTCTTTTCTTTTCTATTCTATTCTAATCTATTATTTTCTATTATTTTCAAATTCAAATCTATATCAACCAAATCGTCCCCTCCGCTCTTCTCAAGACCTCCTACTCTGAAGCTCTCTCGTCTCCTCCTCCCATGCTCGTCTCCAGGATTTCTCCAGAGCCTCTCGCATCCTCTGGAACCCGCTACCTCCACTGGTCTGGCTATCCCCTACTCTTGCTACCTTCAGGCGATCCCTGAAAACTCATCTCTTCAGGGAAGCCTATCATGTCTCCAACTAATCTTTTACCACTTCCATCAACTCATTCCCCACAGTAACAACCTTTTGTACCACCTGCCCCACCCTATTAGATTGTAAGCTCTTCTGAGCAGGGCCCTCTTAATGCTCTTGTATTTTATTATATTGTAACTTTATTGTCTCCTTTTATATTGTAAAGCGCTGCGTAAACTGTTGGCGCAATAAAAAAAATTGTAAAATAATATTAATAATAATAATATTTGAAATTTGTATTTTGGAAGAAGGTTCTTTCTATTCTATTCTATTCTATTCTATTCTATTGTTTTTTTCTATTCTGTTATTTTCTATTATTTTATTTTCTATTCAATTCTTTTCTATTCTATTCTTTTCTTTTATTTTCTATTATTTTCTAATCTATTATTTTCTAATATTTTTAAATTCTAATTTATTCTATTTGAAATTTGAATTTCATTAGAAGGTTATATTCTTTCTCTTTTATTCTGTTCTTGTCTATTAGGTGTTTCTATTCTTTTCCATTATTAGATTTTCTATCTTATTCTTTTATTTTCTATTCTAATCTATTCTTTTTTATTCTATTCTAATTCAAATGTATTCTATTCAAAATTCACATTTCTGGAAGAAGGTTATATTCTTTATATTTTATTCTATTCTCTTCTTTTCTATTATTTCATTTTCAATCATATTCTTTTCTATTCTATTCTATTATTTTATCTTCTATTCTATTCCTTTAATTTTTATTCTATCCCTTTATTTTCTATTCTATTTTTTCCATTCTTTTATTTCGTATTCTGTTCTGTTTTACTCTATTATATTCTATTCCTTTATTTTCTATTTTTTTTTATTCTCTTCTGAAATTCGAATTTTATTCGAAAACTATTTGAATTCTATTTGAAAACTATATGAATTTCGTCTGAAATTTTCGTTTCCTTATTTCAGATTTGTTTAAATTTGTTACTGTTGTAATTTGGAAATTCGGGTACATCCGAATTCCTGAATAACAGAAAATTTGTCCAAATTCGGAACGAACCGCACATATCTAAAGCCCATTATCGTAACATACAAATGATTCAGTTCTATGCTTATGATAATTCTGGCAGGGGGCCCTATGGGTGATAGCAAGCATTCATAAGTTGAAGAAATGTGTGCTCCAAACCTATGCAAGTCACTAAATGATGAGTCACTTTTTTTCCATTGAAAAGAAAAGATTCTTTTCACTGTAGAGATTTACAAAAACTGAAGCAGTCAGAATTGGGCGCAGCTGTGCATGGAAATCAGCTTCTAACTTCAGCTTGTTTAACCACTCCAGCCCCAGAAGAATTTACCCCCTTCCTGACCATGCCATTTTTTGTGATAAGGCACTGCGTCGCTTTAACTGACAATTGCGCGGTCGTGAAACGCTGCACCCAAACAAAATTTACATCCTTTTTTCCCCACAAATAGAGCTTTCCTTTGGTGGTATTTGATCACCTCTGCGGTTCATATTTTTTGCACTATAAACAAAAGAATAGTGACAATTTTGAAAAAAACACTATCTTTTATATTTTGTTATAATGAATATCCTATTTTTTTTAAACAATTTTTTTTCCGCAGTTTAGGTCGATATGTATTCTTCTACATATTTTTGGAAAAATAAAATCTCAATTGGACACTTTGGACACTTTTGACACATTTTTGTAACCAGTGACATTTATACAGCAATCAGTGCTATAAAAATGCACTGATTACTGTATAAATGTTACTAGGGGGCGATCAAGGGGTTAACTGTGGGGGGGATGGGACTGACTGGGGGAGGAGACTGATCGGTGTTCATACTTAGTATGAATACACGATCTGTCTGCTCTCCCCTGACAGAACCGGGATTTGTGTTTTTACGCACACAGATCCCGGTTCCCGCTCTATCACGAGTGATCGCGGGTGCCTGGAGGTCATTGCGCCCGATGCTAACAGACAGATCCCCGCTCTGACAGGGGAATAGAGAGAAATCAGCTGTTCGTAGTGATCAGGAACAGCGATCTCTCTCCTTCTCCAGTCAGTCCCCTCCCCCCACAGTTAGAAACACCTCCCAGGGAACACATTTTAATCCCTTGATCGCCCCCTAGTGTTAACCCCTTCCCTGTCAGTGACATTTACACAGTAATCAGTGCATTTTTATAGCACTGATTGCTGTATAAATGTCAATGGTCCCAAAAAAGTGTCATCGGTGTCCGATCTGTCCGCCGCAATGTCGCTGTCCCGCTAAAAAATCGCTGATCACCGACATTGCTAGTAAAAAATAAAAAAAATAGGTGTGTGAGAACAGCTGAGGGGGAGGGGCGGTACTGAGCGCGTGGGAGCAGCTAATGAAGGAGTTGCTGGATGGCTGGAACAGTACCCGGTGCTGGGGAGAGGCCAGTTCCCATGGATTATCATGGTGGCAATGAAGAGATGGAACAAGACCAAAGGCTGATCTACTCAGGAAAACTACTCCCTGACCATCTGAAGCTCAATGAGGTCTTTTTCAAGGAGAACAGACACGTGTTGCACCTTGTGTTCTCTATGAGGAGCCAGGCTGCAGAATACAAGCCACACCCAGGCAGTACAACACAACCTGCTGCTTCTCAGGCCGATGGCGTTAGACAGCGGAGTTCATTACCGAATGTTCCATCAGCACAAGAAAATACACCCAGGCCTCAAGCAGCAAATCCACCTCTCTCTCCCTACTCTATGTACAGCCCTTAGCAGATTCTGTGGTGGCATCAGATGTACGCCAGGCAGTACTACATGCAGTACTATGCTGCAGCTGCTGCCACCACCACCTCTCCCTCTCAGAGAAGACAGGAACTTCCAGTTGTGCCCCCTGCTGCTCCAGACCCGCTTCCTCATCCTTTCCCTGCCGCCAACCAGGCTCCCAACCCTGACGTTCAAGCCCCTGTAAATCCTGTAGCCAATCAGAATTTGCGTATGAATGCACAAGGAGGAGTGGTGGAGGAAGAAGATGAGGTGAACAGAGACTGGTTGGACTGGGTGTACACTGCCGCACGCTTCTCAATCTTTCTCAGTATACTGTATTTCTACTCCAGCCTGAGCCTTGTAATGTATCTGCACACAGCTGGATGGTTTCCATTTAGGCAAAGACAA
Organism: Lithobates septentrionalis; assembly: GCA_037952835.1. Lineage (NCBI taxonomy): Eukaryota > Metazoa > Chordata > Amphibia > Anura > Ranidae > Lithobates > Lithobates septentrionalis. The sequence continues at coordinate 1,099,949 of JBBDGP010001358.1, forward strand.
CCTCAAGAAGCTGCAGTTGCTCAGCCACAGGCTGCTGGAAATCAACAGGATCAAAACAACAACTTACAACAACAGGAAAATGGTCAAGTTGCGGAAGAAGCACTGAATGAGGCAGCAACCGCCACCCTTCAGGCACACTCATTCACGTCCACAGCCTGGGTCTTCTTCAAAACATTCTTTGCCTCTTTGATTCCTGAGGGCCCTCCAGCAGTGGTGCAATAAAGACCATTCATGAAGGACATTTTGGGTACAGATAATGGACTTGCAGCTGCATTTAATCGGTCTTCCATCCCTTCCATGGCCACAAGAACTGGCCCAGTTCAAAGAACTGACTCTTTATAGCTTTCTAGGAAGACTTTTTGTTGAGACATGTTTCCTTCAGAAAGAATATTCTTTTATACCAGTCCAAAGATGTATGTACAGTATGCACATGTGAGTGGGCATTCTCTGCTCATGGCATTTGATTCCTTGTGGAATGTCTGGGTAATTTACACTAATTGTAGTGTTAACGTTTACACATGTAACAACTTTAGCATACTGGCCAGTCTTGCTTTGACCTCTACCAGCTGTGGAGTAGATATATTACCGGACACAGTATGCTAATCTGCATTTCAAAAACTTCCTTGTGCTAACCCTTCACGCACAAATTCCTGCACTTTAGAGAATACTTTCAATAAACTGAAAAGCTTTGTATTGTCAAAAAAAATAAAAAAAGATAAAAAAAAAAAATAAAATAATAAAAATGCCTTAAATCTATCCCCTATTTAGCAGATGCTATAACTTTTGCACAAACCAATCAATATACGCTTATTGCAATTTTTTTTTTTGGGATATTTATTATAGCAAAAAGTAAAAAATATTGTTTTTTTTTTTTTTCAAAATTGTCAGTCTTTCTTTGTTTATAGTGCAACAAAAATATAAACCGCAGAGCTGATCAAATACCACCAAAAGAAAGCTCTGTTTGTGGAAAAAAAAGCCATAAATTTTGTTTGTGTACAACGTCACATGACCACGCAATTGTCAGTTAAAGCAACGCAGACGCAGTGCCGTATCGCAAAAAATGGCCTGGTTAGGAAGTGGGTAAATTCTTCGGGGCCTGAAGTGGTTAAATAATTGAATCTGCATTCAGTTATTACTGGTTTTAGTAAGTACAAATAACTTAAGACTTTATTTGTGAAGGGCGGGTGCAGACTCACACGGAGCCCGCTCACACTCCAGAAGCAGATGATGCAAGTCTAATAAGGAGGGTCGCACACCGCTGGCATCATCCACAAGAAACTTTATTGGAGACTGTTTAGACTGAACATGGTTCTGCCATGGTGACCTTCCTTTTTAACTAGAATTGTATTATTCTCATAATAATTATAAGCAGATTTCCAAAGCACCCCCCCTCTTTTACTGGTGATACTTCCCGATTGTTCCCCATGCATTTTTATGTATCCAATAATGTATGTCTTGCTTGACTTTATATTGATTTTGTATTAATAAAATTATATATCACTTTTACTCACGTGAATCGACATCAATTATATCTGTACCGCAATAGTCCATACTCCCTTTTTGTCCTGAGGGACCAGTTGAGGACTGGCCCTTTTATTTGTCTATTTCAATCGATTTGGATGATGGTACTCTGTTCTATTTATACCTTATTTTTTACACTTAGGGGTTATACAATTTATACCTTATAGATTTATCTTCCTGATGAAGAGGTCCAAACTTTGAATTCACCATGAAGTCTATGCCTGGGCTGGGCTCAGCCCTTCCTTCTCTGAGCTGGCTGCTCAGCTGTCGGCTAATTGCCAGCTCCTATCTCTCCACAGTTACTCAGCTGTTTATGATATCCTGCTCGTCAGTCCTGCCTACTTAAGCCGTCCAGTCCAGAGGAGCTCTGCCTTCGCCTTGATCAACATCACAGAAACATTCCCTTGCGATCCTGTTCAAGACTTGCTTTGCTGACATCCCTTCTGGCTCCAGATCCTGCTGGCTATTCCACTACATTGATCCCTGACTTTTGGCTTGGCTGACTATCCGTTCCGGTTACTAAACTTTGGCTATGTTTTGACTATGTTTGTTCTTTTTACTTTTATTATTAAACAAGTGTGATTTAACTGTACTGTCTCAGCCTGATTTCATGGTTTCTGACAGTCTACAAGTATTTAGATACTGTATCGACTTTCTTTCTCACTGTTTTTTTGCATTAATTTTTGTAAATATGTCTGCGTTTTATATGTAAAATAAATATTATATTTTTATTCTAAATTGTATTGTGCGTATCGGTACCAAGATAGTCCATCTTCTCCTTCTAGTAGTAAACAGCCTTGGCAACTGTTTCCACTCCCTTCTTTAAGGGCAGATGATCCTTGGATCATGTACTTCCTGAAATCTATCTGCCCTCAGCTCAGGCATGCAGTCAGGAGGGCGCGCATAGCTGAGAAAACCCCTCCTCCACTGTTGAAGACTCCTGTTTTGTATGACATCATTTACCTAGGTATGGAAACCAGGATGTAACTTAAGAAAAAAAACGTTTAAAACAAGTAAATATAATATACCTTCCTGCTAGCAGTATAAAAATAGTCAATATTGCTTGAGAGAGTAAAGTTCTGCTTTAAAAAAGCAAAACTATATCACAGTCATTTCTACTGTTTATCATGGAAGTGTAAAATATTGTTTTATTTTTTTTCCAACAATAAATTTTCAAAAAGTTTCAAAAAGATAATCATATACAAACAGTACATAAGAGAAGACAGCGAGTAAGCTCTTATGAAGAATTAGATAATAAACTATAAGGACAATGAAGGCACAATTGGATTCAGCAGGTCCTGAGCATCAGATTATCCTGTACAAAGAACAAAGGTAACGAAAAGCATACCGAGGAGGTTTATACTATATTGTTGGGTTGTATAAGACAGAGTTAGATAAAAATTGCAAAACAATAACTAATGAGTAAATTTTTTAGTTTTTTTTAATATAAATGTTCTGCATCAGTGCGCATAATTATTCAAACTTCCTGCTCTACCAAATGGAAATTGTCAAGGTAATGCCGCGTACACACGGTCCTACTTTTCGTCTACAAAAGTCCAACAGACGCTGATGGACTAAAGCTGGCTGGTAATCCGATCGTGTGTGGGCTTCTCCGGACTTTCAACCGACTTTTTTAGCCTCAAATACGACGTACTTTAGATTTGAAACATGCTTCAAAACTTTTACTTCGTACCTACGACGGACCCCGAAATCCGCTCGTCTGTGTGCTAGTCCGACGGACAAAAAGCCACGCTAGGGCACCTATTGGCTACTGGCTATGAACTTCCTTATTTTAGTCCGGTGTACGTCATCACGTACGAATCCGACCGACTTTTGTGTGGTCGTGTGTAGGCAAGTCCGGTCGTTAGAAAGTAGGCCGCAAGTCCGCGGCAAGTCCACCGAAAGTCTGCCGGAAGTCTGTCCGACAGGCTGTCCGACTTTTGTAGACGAAAAGTACGACCGTGTGTACGCGGCATTACATACTTATTGTGTTCTTTAAACTATACAACAAAACAGGTTAATTCTATAAGTCCCCAGACAGTCAAGAAGTCAGCAATCTATGTGAACAATATGGAAAGACTTTGATTTTATCTCAATACATTACCGGCCTCTGGGGAAAATTGTGATTATGACCACAAAGAAGTACTTTATATCTGTTAGCTAATCTCGGTTAATGATCATAATTGTTCCAATCTTAACTACTTTCAAGAGAAATAAATAGATTAATTAGAAATCCTTTTGTACATGGGTTAAAGCATATTTCTTCATATTGTGTGTAGTTAAATATGCTTTGTCCCACCAGAATCCCATGTGCCCGTATTACCCTTATTATCAGACTGTCACACACATCTTTTTTTTATCTAAGATATACGTGACTAAGTTGTCTGAACACAGCTATTCAAGTGGGAAACTATTAAAATGAGTGTGGATATATTTGTTGAAAAATAAGTATAATCGCAGAGGTTTCAGTTATATATCATTGGTCATATATGATTTAACAAATTAGAACAGGAATAGCTTTGCTCGCCAGCTACAAATAAATGCCAAATATAATATAATTTTAGGTGCGCACATGTTTTGAGCTATCTTTGAAGGTTCTCATGCCATAAGGACAGGTGGTATTTGTTCAAATGACATGATGTGTTAATGGAGTGATTATACTCATGTGGCAGATGCTATTCCCAATGAGTTGCGCCAGTCCAAACTGTATTTTGGAGCAAGCATAGCACCCCACGTTTATTGGACAAACATAAAGTTTACACATTAGTTTCCCACGCAGGGGTTTTTCCACATCAACATGGAAAGACAACTAAAAATGCAGAGCAGCCTAGCTCCCTTCTTGCTGCTCTCCTTACCAGTCCCTCTATTTGTATTGTCCAGGACTTCTGATTCACTTGGCTCACTTAGCCTCTAGTCACAACTCCCTGCTGCACGGCCCACTTCTGGCCTCTGAATAGGGGTTCACCTGATACCCCTATAGGAGCCTATCTGTTTCCTGGAATGAGGCCTCCTGTCTCCTGGAAGCTGGCTGGGGCTCCTCTGACCCCTAGGTGAGATATCCTGTCTCTTAACTCCTGGCTGGGGGCTCCCCTGATCCCTGAGTGAGACCTTTTGTGTCCAACATGGGACATGTTTCCAAACTGGAAGTCGTCTCCAAATTGGGAGCTCTGAGTTATCCTCAGGCTTGACCCTGCACACCTGGGTACTCACACAGACTGCAGGCACCTGGTAAAATCTGAAAAACAGGATTGAAGGTTCTATTACATCCAATACACTTTGGGACCATAAAGCTTTAGGCCCCGATTTGAGACTACAGAATCTGGAGAAAAATGAAAACACAGCTTTCCCTGTTTATTAACTTTGCTGGAACTTCACTTCAACCTTAATGAGAATCCTGTCATTTTTTACTACATCTTCACAGTGGCAGGGTCTCACACTGTCACAATGGCTACGAGTGTGATTAGTTGTCATGCTGATGAGATAAAGATATACAAATGGATTTCTACCTAGGTGACATATGATGGGGAAGTTTAGGGATGGCTTTTCCAGGCTGATGTAGATGGCCTCATTGTTCTCTCATTGTCTCTGTGAACCAGTCATCCTGTCTATCCATAATGTTCATCTTACTGTCCTCAAAAAACTGTCCCTTCTCTTTAAGATGTAGAAAGATTGCTGTCAGGAAGATTGAGTGCGTAGTCGTGCCCAAAGATCTGTGCGTGCACAAAGTGCAGCTCATGATTCAGCACATCAAATGTGTGCATCAGCATGAGTTAGCGTAAATGCCCTGTACTGGCTTTTAGTGCCCAGAGCCCTATTTAAAGCACAGCACAAGTAAGGAGAATTGATGCATGATCATCAGCTCCTGTGACTAGCCTTGACTTGTGTCCTGACACTGTCCTCTGTATGCTGTTTTGTTACTTCTACTACCAATCTGTTATTGACCTCAGCCTGCCTTCTCATTTGGTACCTCTGCTACCCAGTTGTTGCTGATTTGGCTCATCTTGACTATGGCTGTGTGCCACCATTCTGCACAAGCTATAGTCTAAGCTATAGTCTCAGCCTCCAATCCCAGTTGATGCCTTCTAAGAGGAAACGTGTCGGATGGAGCAAGTGGTGTGACATCAGCACGCACGGGCCGATCGAGAAGAGTGACGACCGTGCCTGCAAGATATTTGTTTGCCTTGAAAACTTACTCAGTCTGAGCTGGAAAGTTGGTCTTATCAGGACATCTAGGAACCTACATTGGAGTGAGCTGTGGCTCTTCTTAAAGAGGAAGTTTCTAAGCACATGTTCTGGTAAGCAGCCTGTCTGTGTGTACTAAGGTGGAAGCGAAGCAGGGGTTATACAGATATAATTCACAGTGAATAGCACAGGAGCACTTTATTGCACCGAGACGGACAGAATTTGGACTGTTATCACAATTCTGTTTCGCCATTTTCACCATTTATTCATTTATTGTCACTAATGAATTTATGCTTATGTCACATACAGTTAGGATTTGGTTTGTGTGCACATCATTTTGGATCATTTAGGATTATCCATTTGTTTATCAATTGCACTTTATATGGAATGTTTGCTTTATGAAACATTGTGTGGTCTATTTGCACTTTACTGTTTGATTTCTTTTGCACAGGTAATTTGTATTATCACTAATAATAGATCAGCATATGCCAGAGACCTGATTTCTACATCACTAATGTTAATTGAGACAGCGCACTTTTACAGATTTTTTGGTGTTTTTGTAGTACAGTGTTCAGCTACTTTCTGTGCAGCAGTCTCACTATTTGTAGCCAAGTGCAAGATCCAACAATTTTAGATAACAGCTGAGCGCCCGCAGCATCCAGACTATGTTGTCATAGTTACATAGTTACATTGTTAGTCTGGTTGAAAAAAAACACAAAGTCCATCCAGTTCAACCAAAAGGGAAAAAACAAAACAAAACAAAACTATTTTTATTTACAAACCTATATACACAATCCCATACCCACAGTTGATCCAGAGGAAGACAAAAAACCCAGCAAACCATGAACCAATTTGCTTCAGCAGGGCAAAAAATTCCTTCCTGATCACCCAAGAAACAATCAGATGATCCCTGGATCAATGTTGATGTTGATGTTGTCAAACCACCCAATTTGCCAGGACCTATAGGCACCTGTGCCACTCCTTATCCTGCTGCACCCTGTGGCCACCTCCAGGGGGTGTTAAACAGGAGGTGTGAGGGAAGACCTGTTATTAGCTCAGCCTCTACCAGGTATCTGACAATTACTGAGTCCTGACCTGCAGAGTTTGCCTTTCACACTTTCCATTATGTTCTTGGACAAATAACATCTGCCTTGACAAATTACAGCACAGTGATTACATTAAGGTGACAGAGTTACCCATGTGACTATAAATGTTTGAGTATGTTCCTGACACTTATTAGAATGGGGGAAGCTACTTGAATGAGTGGTGACACATTGTAGTGTTTCGGAAATCATTACACCTACACATTACCCTTTCCCCCCTCTCTCCTCTTTGCCCCCCCCTTCTACTTTACTTTTTGTTTTTATTTTCAAGCCTTGTATATTTATATATAGTTTATATACATCTTGTATAAATTGGGATGTATTATAATTAGTTACATGTTGGCTGTGAAATATAATTTTTATTTTCATCAATTGAGCGATTCATTGCTGTGTACGCTCATTATTTGCCCCCCCCCCCCGTGTCCGTAGTGGGGAGTACTCTTGGGTGCCCTTGTCTTCACTGCCATTGAATTCTGGTTCATCTTGGGTAAGCAACCTAATGACCACCTTCCCCTCATCACCATTATCCATGTACATTTTTGCTAGCTTGTTATTATGTCCTACTGCCTTTGTTACAGATGGTACTTTATAAAATTTCTCCTGATGAAGCGGTTGTTACCGCAAAACATGTAGAGGATTTACTGTACATTGAGGATTGATTACATCTTGTGCCCTCAGCCCACGTCTGAGGATACCACATTACCAGAAATATCAGCTTGGAATAACACATGTTTTGAAGATGTTATTATAATTGTTGCTTTTATTCGTGTATGTAGATATGTGTTCTTTTTAACACTTTTGTATAAATAAAACTTAATGTTTATCATGTTATTGTAAATATTTGGGTACTGAGATAGTTCATTCTTCCCCTTTCTGGGGGCATAGAAGGGGTTGCCCCTAGTTTTCTATCATCACTATGGTAAGGATGATGGTACTGCCATATCTCTTAATTACCTAATCTCTTAGAGGCCAGAACCTCTGTCCTGGGGCACAATGATGAGTCTTCAGTTATCTACCCTGCAGACCAAGCCTGCTAACAATACTTCCACTGGTTTATTTGAAAACCCGAAGGCCTTTAAGCATTGTAGAACCACAAATCCAGACGTAGCCAAGTGTGACTTTGAAAATGATGTAATAACATCAGTCTTTTATTCTTTTAGGCTATGGAATATATAATTTTGTTGAAAAAGTAAAAAAAAAAAAAATTCTAAAATTCTGATTAAAAAACAATTTTCACCAAACTGTCCCCTGTGTTGCCAAAGTCACTTTGGTCAATGTGAACCTGTCACTATGTAAAGAGTTCCTAAACTGGTCTCATAATGCAAGAGCAGTCTCAGCCCTCACTGGACCAACCTGAACAACTTAAGACCCATCTCTCTTCTAGAACGCTTATTCCACGCACACACGAGTGGACTTTCTGGCAGAAAAGGTCAGACGGAACCATTCCGTCGGACATTCTGATTGTGTGTGGGCTTCATCTGACCTTTTTTTTCGAAAATTCAGATGAACCTAGAAATAGAACAAGTTCAAATCTTTCTGACGGACTCAGTTCCTATCGGGAAAACCGCTCACCTGTATGCTGGTCCGATGGACCAAGAAGGACGCAAGGGCAGCTATTGGCTACTAGACATGTGCATTCGTTTTAGTCCGAATGCATTTTTGTCCGAATTTCAGGTATTTTCGTTATCGTTTTAACAAACGAAAGCACAGAATCCGAAAACCGAAAGATCCGACATAAACAAATGCTTTATTTTCGTTGAAGTTGACCATTCAACATGAACAACAAAGATTCGACAAAGCAACGAAAAACATACAAACGTTGAATCTTTGGCTTATGGTGTCTGTCGAAAGTTCTAAGAAAATTTGACGGAGCAGCTAAACTGTACCATGCTGCAGTCATACATTTCCGGTCAAATGCATCCACCCATAGGCTATAGAAAAATTCTAATGTTGGTTGACTAGTAAAATAATTAATAAATATAATTATTACTAGTCATACAACATTAGAATTCTACTATAGCTTGTAGGCGGAAAATTCGACTAGAAATGTACGATTGCGGCGTTGTACAGTTTAGCTGCTCCGTTGAATCTTCTTTGAACATTCGACAGACACCATAAGCCTTCAATGACAGTTTCGATCTTAATTAATTTAGATTTTCGCACAAATGCAATTTTTAACGAAAAACGAAATAAATAAAAACGAATTTCGGGAGTAACTAAATAAATTGATTTTTTTGGACGAAAACGAAATTCCGAAACAAAATATTTCAGTGTGCACATGTCTATTGGTTACTGGCTATTGAACTTCCTTTTTCTAGTCCCGTCATACGTCATCGCATTCTAAACGAAAGGACTTTGGTGTGATCGTGTGTAGGCAAGTCCGTTTCAGCGGAACTCCGTCGGAACTCCGTCGGAAAGAACGTCAGAGTTCAGTCCGACGAGAAGTCCGCTCGTGTGTATGTAGCATGAGTCTACAACCATCTTAGCTCTTACCTCAGTGAAAATAACCTTCTTGACCCCTTACAATTTGGCTTTCGCTCACAGCACTCCACGGAAACAGCCTTACTAAAACTCACTAACAATTTACTAACTGCTAAAACCAACAGCCAGTAATCCATACTCCTACTACTTGACCTCTCTGCGGCCTTTGATACTGTTGACCACCCGCTCCTTCTCAATAAACTCCATTCCCTTGGCCTCCGAGATTCTGCTCTATCCTGGTTCTCTGCCTATCTATGATTGCGCTCCTTCAGTGTTACCTACAACTCTGTCTCCTCCTCTCTATAGCCCCTTTCTGTGGGGGTCCCCCAAGGCTCTGATCTTGGACCCCTTTTCTCTATCTACACCTCCTCCCTTGGTCACTTGATAACTACCCATGGCTTCCAATACCACTTATACGCAGAAGACACCCAAATCTATCTACTCGTCACCTCACTCCTTCAGTCTCCTCTCGCATTACTAACTTACTAACTGACACATCAGAATGGATGTCGTACCACTTCCTTAAACTAAATCTCTCTAAAGCTGAGCTATTAATATTCCCCCCCGCCTGTGTCCCCCTCCCTGACTTTTCCATCAAAATCAACAATGCAAGCATCAGTCCCTCCCCTCACGCCAGGGTACTAGGTGTAATCCTAGACTATGACTTGTCATTTCAGCCTCAAGTCCAATTGTTGTCAAAAGTTTGTAGAATTCACCTCCGTAACATCTTTAAAATTCGCCCCTTTTTAACAAATTAAACCACCAAGCTCCTCATTCACTCCCTTGTTATCTCTCGCCTTGACTATTGCAACTATGTTCTCTCTCGCATCGCATAGCAGGAGATTGTGACCGGTTCTCTATGGAGCCGATTCACACATCTCCGCACTGGCTCCGGTGGGAATTGCACAGGAGTCCTAAGCATCTTTTGGTCCGTTTCAGGTCTGAATTCAGCCCAAAATACAGGCTGAAATTGGATCTGAAACGGTGAATGGAGATGCACCGAACTCCTGCTGTGAGCCTCTGTGATCTCTAGTGTAAACCCAGCCTCAAGGAACAGCACGGGTATGTCATTCCTTCAAAGCGCATGCGCCAGTGACGTCACATGCTTCACAAATAAATATCTCCTAAACAGTGCACCTTTAGGAGATATTTACTGTACCTATAGGTAAATATTATTATAGACTTAGCTATAGGTAAAAAATAACCAAGGGAGGTTACCCCCACTTTAAGTCACAAGAAACCTGGAGTTAGGCTTTGTTCTCAGAGCTCTTACAGTGTAGAAACTCTAATTTAAGTCCGTCCCTCCCCCTTACTTCTGCACTGTCTAATATTATTTTATAAATTAGGCCACCTTAGAGTGTTACTAAACCCACAAGAGTAAAATCAGTCTGTATATGCAGTAAAACAGGGATATGCAATTAGCGGACCTCCAGCTGTTGCAAAACTACAAGTCCCATCATGCCTCTGCCTCTGTGTGTCATGCTTGTGGCTGTCAGAGTATTGCTATGCCTCATGGGACTTGTAGTTCTGCAACCGCTGGAGGTCCGCTAATTGCTCATCCCCGCAGTAAAGCATGCTTGTTATATTGTGTATGCACAGATCCTCCCCTTCTTACATTGCCCCCAAAACATGTCCGGATAAGACAGAGTAAATGGAGTCAAGCTGCACATGCTCAGTTTGGTATGTATTGCTAGAGTGTTTTTTTATTCTTGGGAGAGTGCATGTGATAAGCACAGGGCCAATCAGCACTGTCCAGACAGAGAGATAGGGGTCCTGGATCCTGATAGGACACCCAGTGCAGTGTGAACACTCCTCTTACAAGCTTTACCCAGACACTGATAAAAGTCACAAGACTGCTATATACTGCTGATGAGAAAAGGTATTTAGCGGTTTATAGTTACTAAAATAATTGGGTTTTCATGTTCTGTTTACTGTGGGAGTCCAGATATAGTGAATGCAGGGTAACACTTTAAGGATTATTAGAAGTTTTGAGAGGGGTTGGACAACCTCTTTCAAAGCATAACACTTTCTCCAAGATTAATGGAGTATTGTTGGGGTATACAACCTCTGCACTCCAGCTGTGATGAAACTACAAATCCCATCATGCCTCTAGGAGTTAAAACTGTGGCTGTCTTACAATACCTTATTGGATGTGCCATTTCAAAACAGCTGGGGTACCCCTGGTGTATTATAATGTATTATAATGTTTTTCTTTTTTCCTGTTTGCTTTACATTTTAAAAAATTGTAATTGTTATACTAATACACCATACACCATACAAGTATACAGTATGCAGTCCCATAGAGTACACATCAGCAAAATACTTAGGTAGAACATTAAAGTGGTTGTAAATGATCACCTTGTAAAACAACCCACTCAGTTTAAAATAGAAATTTAACATAGAAATGAAAGGCAAACCATTTGTGTATAGATTTAACAAAATATATATAAATACCCCTTTCCCTTTTTTATAAGCGACAACATGATCTCTGTTCTCAGCTGCATAAGACCTGGGGGAGGAGACACAGCAGGACACTGAGCTTCCCAGTGAAAGGCTGTGCAGGAGAGGCGTGTCAGGACAAGTCTGATCATTGGAGGAGAGCACACTGAGTTCCCAGCATAGCTAGAAAACTGACCGTGGTGTACTCTCCTGCTTAGTGTGGTCAGTTTTTAATAGGAAAACAAGACAGACAGGCAGGAACACCAGGGATTTCCCACAAAGGAAGCAATAGAAAGAGAACAGGATACTTTCTCATACAAGTACATGGTACAGCAGGATCATATTAGGAACGTGAAATATTGGGGTAACAAACACTTTAAAAGGTGAAGTATAGGTAGTAGCTTCATTGTACATTTGTAATTCCTTTAACGTTCTGCAATGTTACAAAATGACAGGCATAGGCAGATATGAAAGATGACCATTTAATCCCATTTATTAATACAAATGTATTTATAAAATATAACGGATGTATTTTTTAAAAAGTGTCCCAATCAGTCTCCAGGAATCTCTTTGCTCACTAGGATTCAGGATGGGGAAGGAACAGTGGCGGCCCATATTCCATACGTCCGGAACCCTAACCTACATGCGGGGCGCCGGACACATGGATTCCATTGGGGTGTTTCCAATGGCGTATTAGAGCCAGAGGCTCTAATACGCTTCAAAAAAGCGTGGCCTCAGGGCGCAGAGCCCTGAGCCCCGAGCCCACCCAGTTGTGTGACAATAGCGGATAATAAATATTCGCTATCGCCTTCCTGATTCTCCTCCCGGCCAATCAGAAAAGCGGGTCATGAAACCCTTTTTCCTGATTGGCTGAAAGGGGAAGCAATCCTATTGGCCTAGGACAGTGATGGCGAACCTTGGCACCCTAGATGTTTTGGAACTACATTTCCCATGATGCTCAACTACACTGCAGAGTGCATGACCATCATGGGAAATGTAGTTACAAAATCTGGGGTGCCAAAGTTGGCCATCACTGGCCTAGGAGGAGGAGGGAGGAGGAGGAGACGCAGAGGAAGCTGCCGCCCATCACCTGGAGAAAGAGCGCTGCCCGCGACCTAGATGGGGTAAGTGCAGGGCGCAGGGCTGGTGACCAACCGACCGGGAGGGGGGGTTGTGTTAAAAAAATATATACCACCAGCCAGGGGAGTTACTAGGTCTACAAAAGATTTAAGCAGCGTAGTGAAGAAAGTCTTACGCTTGGGCGGGCATACACATGTATAAAATATATGTGTGTGTGTGTGTATATATATATCCCCAGAGAGCCCTCCTTACATAAGGGTCCCCAGAGAGCCCCCCTTACATTAGGGTCCCGAGAGAGCCTCCCCCTTAAATCAGGGTCCCCAGAGAGCCTCCTCCTTAAATCTTGGTCCCCAAAGAGCCCCCAACTTACATCAGGGTCCCCAGAGAGCCTCCCCTCCCCTTGGAGACCCCTGCAGAGACTCTGGGCTACGGGCCCCAGATTCGGGGCTATAGCCCCAAAAGCCACCCCCTAGCGACGCCACTGCCACCAGCCGTCACTGGAAAAGAATAGAAGGCACTATAAGCTAACCAGGAATTACTGCATTGCATAGTGCACTGACTAGCAGAGTAGCAGAGAGATGACCTCATCAGTGAGCTGCTGCTCATCTACTATCTAATCATATTTTTGACCAAACTGGATGGCTTTTGCTGCAGTGGAGAAAAGTACATGGTCAGCACTCTGTATAATAATAGGATCATAGATCTGAGTGTTTAGCTGTTTGCTTACACTTCCTCTTCAGACATAGGTACTTTCAAAGAAAAAAGTCCCCACTTTTTGACCTTATAGCTATATTACTTACCTATGTACATGCTACAAATTGTCTCAGTTCATCGTATCATACAAACCTGATCACTATAATCAGAGTGGAAGGAGTGTGAGAGAACTGTGATTGCAGGTTACTGCCACAAGGTCTACATCCAAGGCTGCTACAAATTGAAGTGAACTTATAGAAAGTGCTTTTCTCCCACATAATTCCGGTCCTAATTGAGCTTTCCCGTCACTTCACTAAAAATCTTTTTTTTTTTCTAAAAAAAAAAAAAAACTGTTACAGCATAAGGTTGTCAAGTGAACAATACTTCTCCAATGTTGCTCTGATTACGGGGCGGAAGCAGAACTTGTAACATTTGAATGAATATATTTAATGAAAACCTCAATATATGTCCAAAATGAATGGACTCCAAAAATACATCAATATCTCTGGCTGTAAAATACAAAGGCTGGAGTAATTGAGAGCACAATTTGGCAGAACATAATAATAAGATCTGAAAAGAGGCAATTATTTAGCAGATCGGAAATTTAACAAGAATAACAATTACAAATACACAGATATCAGTCCAAATGAGGACGTTTTGTGGCTTCTGCCATCTTAAAGGGTCTGTCCACCAACATTCAGATAATACTGTAAATCTGGGGTCTCCAAACTTTCTTCAACAAAGGACCAGTTTACTGTCCTTAAAACTTTAGGAGGGCCGGACTGTGTCCAGTGGGAGTAGAAAATATCTTGGTGTCAGTGGGAGTAAAGAGTGTCCCCTCTTTTGTAAAAGGGGGAGGAATAGTGCCCCATCATTGGTTTTAGTGGGAGCAATAGTGCCCCATTACTGGTATCAGTGGGAGAAATAGTGCCCCATCATTGGTGTCAGTGGGAGGAATAGTGCCCTATCATTAGTATCAATGGGAGGATTAGTGCCCCATCATTGGGGTCAGTTGGAGGAATAGTGCCCCTGTCATTGGTGTTAGTCAGAGGAATAGTGCCCCCCTTATTGGTATCAGTGGGAGAAATAGTGTTCCTTCATTGGTATCAGTAATAAGAATAGTGCCCCATCACTGGTGTCAGTGGGAGTAATAGTGCCCCATCATTGGTTTTAGTGGGTGGAATAGTGCCCCATCACTGGTATCAGTGGGAGGAATAGTGCCCCATCATTGGTGTCAGTGGCAGGAATAGTGCCCCATCTATGGTGTCAATGGGAGGAATAGTGCCCCATTATTGGTTTTAGTGGGAGGAATAGTGCCCCATCACTGGTATTAGTGGGAGGAATAGTGTCCTATCATTGGTGTCAGTGGGTGGATTAGTGCCCCATCATTGGTGTCAGTGGGAGGGATAGTGCCCCACCATTGATGTCAATACGAGGAATATTTTCCCATCATTGGTGTCAGTGGAAGGAATAGTGCCCCATCACTGGTATCAGTGGGTGGAATAGTGCCCCATCATTGATGTTAGTGGGAGGAATAGTGCCTCATCATTGGGATAAATGGGAGGAATAATGCCCCATCATTGGAATCAGTGGGAGAAATAGTGCCCCATCATTGGTGTCAGTGGGAGGAATAGTGCCCCATCATTGGTATAAGTGGGAGGAATAGTGCCCCATCATTGGTATCAGTAGGATGAATAGTGCCCCATCATTGGTGTCAGTGGGAGGAAGTGTGCCCCATCATTGGTATAAGTGGGATGAATAGTGCCCCATCATTGGTATCAGTGGGAGGAATAGTGCCCTGTTGTCAGTATCAGTGGCAAGAACTATGCACCACTGTTGCTGACAGCGGGGGGGGGGGATCAGTTTGCAGTTTGGAGACGACTGTTGTAAAAGCTAATCACCTACTCAACATTCCAGTAGAGACTACTACAGATTGGTACCCAGTTCCCTCCCCATTCCCCCCGCCTTTACGCTTTCTTTTAGAGTGGCAGGTCACTTCCAACTGTCCACTTGGTGTGACAACAGCAATATGACATACGGAGGATCAGCGCTTCCACCCTGAAACCACTTCAGCTTCAGGGGATTTTACCCCCTTCATGACCAGGCCATTTTTTGCAATTTAGTACTGCGCTTACTTAGTAATTGCTAACTGGCGATTGTTGAGGCATGAAATAGTACTGGCTAATGCAACGCTGTACCCAAACAAAATTTATATAATTTCTTCACATAAATAGAGTTTTTATTTTTATTTTTTATTATATAAATGAAAAAAGACTGAACATTTTGAAAAAAATTACAACTTATAATGTTACTGCGATAGTACAGTGGGCAATCCGGCACTAACAGACGCTGGGGGGGGGGAATTGAGTAACTGCCACCGACATCACCAGTGACATTATTACAGTGATCAGGGATAATACTATATACTGTCCCTGTCTAATGACACTGGCTGAGAAGGGGTTAACATCCAGGGATGTTCAAGGAGACGTGGGCAACGTGCGCCCCGCGATTGCAGCGCGTTTTATCGTGCGACGATCGCGGCAGACCCGCACCACGATTTGAGGTGTCATTCAGATGAATGGCATCTTAAATGCGAGTTCCGTTTTGTCATTCACACAATCTGGGCTGCCAAATCCTGGGCAGATCTGCCTGCGATTCAAAACGCTGTAGTGTGAATGCAGCCATAGGCTGTTATCACGTGTTTTTTGGCTGTAAAAAATCCCCCCTAAACTAGTGGGGTCTGAGAGGAGTTTTTCAGCTGTAAAAACACTGTAACGTCAAAAAAAGGCCTAAAATCAGTGAAAAATGCAGATAAACGCTCAAAAACGTGGCTCACCAGTTTTTGATCCTATTGAAAAATAAAAAAAAATAAAAACGATCAAAAAAGCTGAAAACGCTATTGAAACAGACTGAAAAACATTGAAAAACTCACTTCAAAGCTACTGGCGTTTTTATAATGTTATTATAATGTCCAGTGTGCATGAGGCCTAAAGTTTCCTTCTTTTCCTGTTCTTTTTACACTTAGAGCCCTTTCACACTGGGGCAGTTTGCAGGCGCTATTGCGCTAATAATAGCACCTGCAAACCGACCCGAAAGTGCCGCTGCTTGCATTCCAGTGTGAAAGCCCTGAGGGCTTTCACACTGGAGCGATGCGCTGGCAGGATGGTAAAAAAAGTCCTGCCAGCAGCATCTTCGGAGCGGTGAAGGAGCGGTGTGTATACCGCTCCTTTACCGCTCCTGCCCATTGAAATCAATGGGACAGATCGGCTATACCGCCGGCAAAGCGCCTCTGCAGAGGCGCTTTGCGGTGGTATTTAACCCTTTCTTGGCCGCTAGCAGGGGGGTAAAACCGCCCCGCTAGCGGCCGTATGCCGACGGTAAAACGCCGCTAATAATAGCGCCGTTTTACCGCCGACGCCGCCCCCGCCCCAGTGTGAAAGGGCTCTTATGGAATCTCCCTAGTGAAGGCCCAGACTGCAATACAAAACAAATGCTTTGTTTTTTTTTTGTTTGTTTTTTTTTTTTTTTGGGGGGGGGGGTTAAGTGTTGACATAGTGGTCTGGGTCTTCTTTAACCACCTCAATATTGGGCACTTGAACCCCCTTCCTGCCCAAGCCATTTTTCAGCTTTCAGCACTGTCACACTTTCAATGACAATTGCGCGGACATACAACACTGTACCCAGATGAAATTGTTATCGTTTTTCCCCCACAAATAGAGCTTTCTTTTGGTGGTATTTGATCACCTCTGCGGTTTTTATTTTTTGCGCTATAAACAAAAGAAGAGTGTCAAGTTTGAAAAAAAACACAACATTTTTAACTTTTTGTTATAATAAATATCCAATTTATTATTTTTTTTTAAACAAATGTTTTCCTCAGTTTAGGCCGATATGTATTCTTCTACATATTTTTGGTTAAAAAAAAGCGTATATTGATTGGTTTGTGCATAAGTTATAGCGACTACAAAATGGGGGATAGATTTATAGCATTTTTAAATTTTTTTCTTTTTACTAGTAATGGCGGTGATTTTTATCGTGACTGCGATATTGCGGCGCACAGATCGGACACTAGGGGTTAACACTAGGGGGTGATGGAGGGGTTAAGTGTGTCCTAGGGAGTGATTCTAACTGTAGGGGGAGGGGACTCACAAGGGGAGGAGACCGATCAGTGTTCCTCTGTACTGGGAACACAGATCGGTCTCCTCTCACCTGACAGGATGTGGATCTGTGTGTTTACACACGCAGATCCATGGTCCTGCTGTGTTACCAGGCAATTGCGGGTGCCTGGCGGACATAGCAGCTGCCGGGCACGCACATCGTGTCCCCAGTGATACGGCAGGCATGCGAGATTGCCGCTGATGGTGCGCGCACGCCCCTTGGTGGGCCGGAAAGGCGAGGGCCCTCCCGCAACGAGAGCCGCGCTGCCTGGCCGCCATATGACAGCCGGACGGTCGGCAAGCAGTTAAAAAAAATCCCCTCAAAACTTGTCCAGGAGTAAAAGAAAATCTACCCAATGAGGCACAGAAAGCAATAAATATGTAACAGAGCTTGTATCATTCCCTCACTCTATGTGAAAAGATTAGGCTAGACATACACTATGACTATGGGGTTGATTTACTAAGACTGGAGAGTGCAAAATCTGGTGTAGCTGTGCATGGTAGCCAATTAGCTTCTAAATTCAGCTTGTTCATATAAGCTTTGACAAAACAAAACATGGAAGCTGATTGGTTTCTATATAAAAATAACAAACATGTTATACTTACCGGCTCTGTTGCAGTGGATTTGCACAGAGCAGCCTGGATCCTCCTCTTCTCGGGTCCCTCTTCTGTGATCCTGGCTCCTCCCTCCTGTTCAGTGCCCCCACAGCAAGCAGCTTGCTATGGGGGCACCCGAGCTGAGTCACAGCTCTCTGTGTTCCTTCAGACACAGAGCCCCGGCCCCGACCTACCCCCTCTCTCCCCTGATTGGCTAGCTGACTTTGGTTGACAGCAGCAAGAGCCAATGGTGCCGCTGCTGTGTCTCAGCCAATCAGGAAGGAGAATCTTGGAGGGCGGAGACATTCATGGACATCTGGAACTAGATGGACCGATCAGATCCAAAACGGACAGACGGACCTGATCGGACAGCATGTGTGAAAGGGGCCTTATTCTGCAGTGCTTTTAAAGTAGATATAAATGTTTGCATTGGCCCATGCCTTTAAGAGCAGCTATAGAAATGCACACCTAACACACAAACAGTACAGCCACCATGTTGGGTCATTCCTTGTGAGAACTAAAATGACCCAAGAACAGTAAAGCCTTGTACACACGATCGGACTTTCTGACAGGAAATGTTCAATGACAGGCTGTTGGCGGAAAATCTGACCGTGTGTACGCTCCATCGGACAATCGTTGTCGGATTTTCCGCGGACAAATGTTGGATGGCAGGTTTTCAAATTTTACATGAACAAATGTGTGTTGTCGGAATTTCCAAGAGTGTGTACACAAGTCCGTCGGACAAAAGTCCAAAGTACAAACACGCATTGCTTGTAAGCAAGAACGAGCCAGAAGAGGTCGGTCTTGTAAACTAGCGTTCATAATGGAGAATTAACATTTGTAACGTGGCAAATTATGAAATCTCCAAATGCAGCGCACATTCTCTTCTTCTTTAATGGGATAATAATGAAGCTGCTTTGCTGGTGATACTGATGGAGTTATTGCAAACAAATTTTCAAAGGCTTTTTTTTTCTAGTGATATCAAGAATAATATGATTATGTTTTTTTTTTTTTTATTTGGGCAAATTACCACAACACCATTATCCCGTAGTTTTTAAGATCAAAGATACAACTGTGTTGGTGTCCCTTGTCAATTTTACATTGTATTTTTTTAAATGTAACTGCCGACTCCCAAATTGTCATTTGAAGTAAAACACATAACCAAGTATTATTCTACACAATTTTTTTTATTGTGCATTAAAAAAAGAAAACAAATAAAATTAGATATGCTATCTGCCAATAGAACTTAACCAAAAAGTACATTCTATTCATCTAAAAATATAGAAAATGTACCAAATCAAATCATTATTCAACCAAAAAAATAATGTCAAAGCAATAAAGCAACAGAGCAATAACCAATAATAAATAACATGTTATCTCCTCCGATTCCGCAACATGGCTGGTTGATGAACGGCCATTCAGAAAAGAACTGAAAAGCGAAAAATGAAAAGTGTGAAATGAAAAGTGCGAAATGAAAAGCTCAAATCAACACTCACCAAACTTCTACTAACACGCAATTAGCAGAAGAAGCCCAAAGGGTGACGCTAAAGATCTGAAAAACAACGTAGTACGTCACTACGTTTGTATTTGTTGGCCAACAATTGTGTGGCCGTGTGTATGCAAGACAAGTTTGGGCCAACGCCCTTGGGACAAAAGTCAAAACAATCCGATCATCTGTACAAGGCTTAAGTGTTAATCATTTAGTTAACAATGTTGCCCATATTTCTGTTTCACGGACACCCAAAAAAAACTTCAACCAAATACACCGGGCATACGTTGGGTCTCCCTGCGCTGTTATTCCCCTGCATTGCTGTTGCTGGCAAGTCAGGGCTGTTAAAATGACAGCTGGTATTTGCTCTCTAACACAGCAGCTGCATCCACTGCTCTGAACACCATTTGAAATCTTAAAGCCCAACTCCATGCAAAAATAAAATGTAAATTATGCATCATTTGCCATACTCCTCCACCTTGATTCCAAACACCACCTTCTCAGACATCCTGCAGTGTAATGGATTAAAGTCATAGTTTCCTCCATGAGCTAAGCTCATTTCCTGGCCCGGAGCCAGACATTTTTTCCTGTTTGTTCTCTTCTTGGGCACAGGTCTCCTCACCAAACCCATGAGTTCTCCTGCCTCTGGAGCCTATAAGAGAGGACCTGGACACTGGAAGTGTTGCCTTCACCAGTAGGAGGTGTTTAAGTGGTGCTTTTAACCCCCGCTAGCGGTCGAAGAAGGGGTTAAAAAAGCCTGAAGCGCCTTTTCAGGCATGGGCAGAGGCTTTTCATTGCAATGGGCAGGGGCATTTTTTGGGACATTCCCAAAAAAAAAAGAAAATATTTTTTTAATAGGATTTGTTCTTATTTAACCCTCTTTAACCCTTAGTTAACCTCAGCCCAAATTAAAAATACGTTCCCCGTTCCCTTTAGCTATTATTTTTTCTGCTACTTTTTTATTTTAAATCTGTTAACCATTAATAATTAACCACTTCAGCCTCAGAAGAATTTACCCCCTTAATGACCGGACCCTTTTTTAGGATACGGCAATGCGTTAACTTAACTGACAATTGCGCGGGCATGCAACGCTGTACCCAAATAAAATTGATGTCCTTTTTTTTCCAACAAATAGAGCTTTCTTTTGGTGGTACTTGATCACCTCTGCGGTTTTTATTTTTTGCGCTAAAAAACAAAAAGTGAACGACAATTTTGAAAAAAAAACAAAACAATATTTTTTACTTTCAACTATAAAACACACCCAATAAAAAAAAGGTAAAAAATCTAGGCCAATATGTATTCAGCTACATATTTTTGGTAAAAATAAATCCCAATAAGTGTATATTGCTCGGTTTGCGCAAAAGTTATAGCGTCTACAAATTATGGGATATTTTTAAAAAGAAAAACAATATTTTTTACTTTCTGCTATAATGCATATAAAAAAAAATGTAAAAGAACTAATTTCTTCATCAATTTAGGCCAATATGTATTCTTCTACGTAGTTTTGGTAAAAAAAATCCCAATAAGCGTATATTGATTGGTTTGTGCAAAAGTTTTAGCCTCTACAAACTACCGGATAGATGTATGGACTTTTAATTTTTTTTTTTTTTACTAGTAATGGCGGCGATCTGTGATTTTTAGTGAGACTGCGATATTGCGGTGGAAAAATCTGACCCTAAGTGACACTTTTTGGGGACCAGTGAGACCAATACAGTGATCAGTGCTAAAAAAAATGCACCAACTACTGTATAAATAAATATAAATAAATTTACTGTAGAGATGACACTGGCAGGGAATGGGTTAACATCAAGGCAATCAAAGGGTTAAATGTGTTCCCTCAGTATGTTTTCTTACTGTGTAGGGGAAGTGCTGACTGGAACAACACAGAGATCGCTGTTCCTAATCACTAGGAACAGCAGATCACAGTATTGTCCCCTGTCAGAACAGGGATCTGCCTTGTTTACATAGGCAGATCCCCGTTCTGCCCCTCCATGCAGCAGGCGTTCCCACACCATCTATTGCATGAAACGACGTACAGATACGTTGTTTCTTGCAATAGAACCTCCCTGTCGCAGTATACATGCGGTGGGCGGTCTTTAAGTGGTTAAAATATTTTTTTTGTTTGTTTGGGTTTTTTTTTTTTTTTTACATGAATGTTTTAGTGTCTCTTTAAAAAAAGTACAAGATTGAGAAAATGTCTTTATTTCATCTATACAGTACATGACTTATGAAGTTACTACATACCTTTTGTAATATTTGTACCAGACTCATAATAATATTAGCATTAAAAACAGCACAAATTATAGAATAAATGGTGTACTTTTTATGAGTAGTAGTACTACTTTTCAAAAAAGAAAACATGGATTTTTTTTTTTAGTTAAGTGATTGTTTGAATTACATAAAAAAATAGTTTTAGAAAAAAAAAATAACATAAATTTTGCCAGGCTCCTCATCAAAACTGTCAAAAAAGAAACAATATAAATTTGACTGTTATTGTAAGTAATGACAAAAGTATTGCCCAGCTAAATAGGCCCATAGCAGAAATTCAAATATTGGGGTATAAAGAGTGTACGGGTAAAAAACTGAAGTTGTTAAACACTTTCTGAAATATTTATTGTGTCCAGTGCAAATTGTTTCCAGTACTTGTTAGTGCAATGGAGGAACTCTAGCACACAGGTAAGTACATTCAAACCCTAAGGGTCGGTTCACACTGGGGCAACACGACTTCAGCGTGACTTTGCACGGCGACTTCGACGCGACTTCAGCACGACTTTAGCAAATTACAAGGCGACTTGAAGTCGCCTCCATGACAGGCGACTTCGCCTGTGGCCAATCAGCTCTCTGGGAGGGAGGGGGGGAGGGAGGGGTTTTCCCTGCAAAGTCGCTTGACTTTACAGAGAGATCCGACTTGGAGGCGACTTCCATAGATTTCTATGGTACAGGTCGCCTACCAAGTCGGATCAAAGTAGTACAGGGAGTACGCTCTGAAGTCGGAGCGACTTCAGTAGCATCTATTAAGACGCTAGCGTTCACTCCCATTCAAACTATTTCTGGGGCGACTTGGGGCGACTTGAGGGCGTACAAGTCGGATCCCAAGTCGCCCCAGTGTGAACCGAGCCTAAATATTACAAAATCCGGGAACAGCTAATGACACATATGACAGTTAAAGCAGTTACACTGTTGATAGATAGATATTTTGACTGTTGCGCACATTTTTTTTATTATTACATAGTAATTAAAATGTAATTTACATATCGTGTTCAGATTAAAAAATTGTAACCTTTCAAATTACAGAAAAGGTTTAATTTTATTGTCAAATTTAAGTGAAAGTAAAACTTAATTATTACAGGGGATAAGTCTGGATTCATTATCCTTCAGATACTGTCACATACTCTGTGAATAACTATACAGTATAGTAACCCCTGTCTTTAAAACCGTTGGCTCGCTCACTCATATGTAAAATAATTTGGGAGATTTTCAAAAATAGATTCCAGCTTTTTTGACAAGTTACACTTCACAAGAAGGAAATTAATAGATCAGGAAATCTTGGCTCTTGAAAAGAATACGAAAATAGACAGGAAGTCAATACAGCAGAACTACAGTTAACAGCACTCTAACAAATCTAATTAAAGTAAAATCTAAATACAATGAGCAAAACATAATGAAAAGGAAAGTATTAGCAAGGAGAATTCACATGAAGAACCTTTGCTGCCAAGACATTTTCAGACATGAATGAATTGGGTATAACAAGAGCCAAATTATAAATAGTCCAATAATAATTTTTATTTCTGGTCATTTCAAACTAATAATAACTAATAAAGCTAAACATTTCGGACTTTAAAGATTAGATACTGGTTCAACAATAATTCCCAAAATATTAAAAAGGGGCTAGGAGTGCCGGCGAGGGACCCGAGAAGAAGAGGATCCAGGCTGCTCTGTGCAAAAGCATTACAGAGAGCAGGAAAGTATAACATGTTTATTTCATTTTTTTCAAATAAAAAATAAGACTTTAGTATCACTTTAAGCACACAATGCAGCCAGGTATCAGAATGAGACCAAGTGCTCCATTCAATAGGTTCTCTGGGGCATTCCATAAGGATTTTCAAAGTGTAGTGATATTTCTTCTTTCAATATGGTATGCCATGTAAAAACTGGAAAGTCATTTTGTTCTCCCTTACTGCATACCAGGGAGCCTTGTTGAATAATCTCCAAGTCTTGGACTCACTTTAGTCCAGTGATGGCGAACCTTGGCACAGCAGATGTTTTGGAACTACATTTCCCATGATGCTCAACTACACTGTAGAGTGCATGAGCATCAAGGGAAATGTAGTTCCAAAACATCTAGAGTGCCAAGGTTCGCCATGACTGCTCTAGTCTATTCCCTCTTGTCTGCAAAGGCATCAAATCAGAAATTTAATTGGGCAGGCAAATTGCAGTGGAGGATCGGTATCAAATTTGGGCTAATAAAGTGAATCAACACATGTCCTGGTGGTGGAGGCAAACTACAAATTTCTCCTGCACCGCAACTCTAGCCTACTCTCGATTATGTTTTCCCAGTTGTCAGGTTGTAGGTTCTTTCAAGTCTATTTGGGGGGACTACCCAAAAGGAAAGGCGCTCTAGATCACAGTTTATTATATTTATGTAAAACAAATGATGTAAAGATAAAAACCTCAGCATTAACAGCGTTAACATATAACTAAAAATATTCAGTGCGATAGTAAGGCATTCAGTGGGCTATAAACATTGCACACATACAAAGTGATCTACGTCAAAGTCCATGCAATAATCCTTGAAATAGTGTATGGTGCTGTATCCCATCACCAATCCACCTTGTGAGCACCCCTTTGGTGATGCACTCACCGCAATAAAGAAAAAGATGGGCCTGATATCTCCCCAAGGATATTGGACACTCTCCAAAGGTTTACCAAAGATTACTCCTGGAACGGCTCAGCTCATCGGGTGAAACATAAAAAAACACAAGGGAATGCTCTGCATAGCGTAAAGGGGTGCTCACAAGGTGGATTGGTGACGGTATTCAGGAGAGGAACTTTTGCTGTTTTAAATTTCTGATGGGATACGGCACCATACACTATCTCAAGGATTATTGCATGGACTTTGACGTAGCTCACTTTGTATGTGTGCAACATTTATAGCCCACTGAATGCCTTACTATCGCACTGAATATTTTTAGATATATGTTAGCGCTGTTAATGATGAGGTTTTTATCTTTGCATAATTTGTTTTACATATTTTGTATCTGTATAATAGCTGCTATAGTGCACAATTCTAACCTTATGAGCGCTGGGATTAGTCATACTTGGTGTGACTGATATTTTTTATCATTATTATATTTATGGTTACAGGCCTTTACAAGGCAACTTTAAATAAACAACCCAAAGCGTGTACAAAAATCCAACTAAAATTTGTCACACACACACATTCTCACTGCAGCCAAAGGTCTTATTCCTTTGGTGTGTACATTTAGACTATCCCCCTTTTGGAAGTCAAGTACCAGTTATCACAAGTTAGGTTCTTTGAACAACTTACTGGTAAGCAAATGATACAAAGGATAAATGATTATGTGCACTATTTTCCTCCCTATAGACTAGACTCCTTGGCCCTGTGAAAACTTCTCCATGGCTGTTTACACGATTGCCCCCCACCCCCCACCTCAGCTGTTTACCCCTCCTTCACTTCCTTCTCCTCTCTCCTGTTTCCCTCTCCTCGGTGTTACAGTGTCTGGAACCAATTTTTTACTCCCCCCACATCTCTTGTTTCCAACTCTAAATGGCTGAAGTTGCATACCTTGGCTGCTTTTTCTCCCATTACATGTTAATGTTACTATAATTGTTATAGAAGGTTCTAAAAGGTTATATTAAAAATCAGAGTAAATATTACAACGATTAATAAAAAAAGTATTCAGTGAAAATTCATATATTCTTTTTAATGGAAATGTATGATTTTTTTTATTATATTTGCTTTTTTGATTTTTGTTTAATTTAGTTTACATATTCATTTTTTGTATTAAGGAAACAGAATGGTTTCTAAATAGTATAAACATTACTGGTGTTAATGTGTACAAAATCAGCAATGAAAAGGATGTAATAGTCCAAAGCACAGATTCTAAGGCCTCATTCATGTGGGCGTACTTTAGCGTATACCCGTTTGAGAGCTGTGCTTGCCTGCATGGGGATGCACATCAGGGCTTTTTTTCAGCGGGAACGCGGGGGAACGCAGTTCCGGCACCTCCTGGACTGACTGTATGCAATGGCAAGGGGTGCTGGGGTGTGCTGCAGGGTATTGATGCTCACTGCTGGGGGATCTATTTTTGCAGGGGGACCTATTGTTGCTAGGGGTGACTCTTATGTTGCTGGGGAGTCAGTTGTTGCTGAAGGAGATCTACTGTTGGGGGAGGGGTCTATTGTTGATGGCGGCCAGAGAGTCTATTAATGCTGGCTGTGCAGAGATCTGTTGATGCTTCTTGGAGTCTATTGTCGCTGGGGGGAATTTAGTTGTGGGTGGTACATTGTTGTTAGGGGGATCTATTGTTGCTGGCTGAAGGGGATCTATTTTACTGCTTTTCTTGATATCATTACCAAATTCCATACAAATTACTTAGCGTTCTGTATTTTCTAAAAGGGGCGGTACTGGGAGGTGGGTAGGGGATGGAACCAAGGGACGGTGCTCGGAGGTGGGTTAGGGCGGGGAAAAGGGGTGACTTGGAAAAGGGGAGTTCCTGCACTTATTGTCTGAGAAAAAAAGCCCTGATGCACATGAATGTGACAGGCCCAACTGGGACAGGGGCTTTTGGAGAGGACTAGGGGCAAGCCTCCTACTCACTGATTATGGCCCATGGAGAGAGCAGATCATTCTATAATGATGGACAACAATGTGATAAATGCTGTGGGTATAGTTTGGATTAATTCTCTGAATAAGGACAATAAAGCTTCCCTTCTGGAGTGGATGGAAAAGTGTAATGTTAATCTTGCACAGAGTAATGGTCAGAGGAAATATGGTGGCCCTCCTGCAGAATGGGCTGGAGAGGCTCCTTCACTTGGGACAGAAATATTTATCAACATTATCCCTTCAGAAATCTATGAAGATAAATAAATTCCACTTTATCAGACTGATGGAACATTGTTTGTCTTCTGATGACTTGTCTAGTGGACACGTTTGTGTCTCTCCCATTGTGTGCCTCCTAGGTGTGCATTCCCATTTGTTAATTTTGTTCATTGAGTCACCTGTTGTTTCTGTCTGTTGGATAATTTGGCTAACTCTTGGAGGATCCTACATGATGGGATTAGCCTTGTGTCAACTCTACTTCATTATCTAACCATTGTGTGATGTTTTGGGTAAATATTTGGTTTTATTGTTCATGTGGTCACTGACCTACTTTGGAAGTGTAAAAAAAAAACTGTATTTCTGTTCAATAAAGAGTCATTCCTTTGGATTTTACCTCAACATCTTGTCTGTGTATGATTCTTGAGGTAACAGGGCTGGTATTAGCTCTCGGGCTGCTGGAACAGTTTGGAGAGCAGGAGGCACTGTTTGGCTGAAGCACCTAATCGTGGTGGCATTCGGTTCCATCACACATGTGTTTCATGTATCCCTGTGCAGGCAGTCCCATTGATGTCAATGGGGATGCAATGGCTGCACAGACACAGCCACTGCTCCCAATCTGACAGCCATTTGGGTGCGGGTGTGTGTGGGTCCCCAGCATGGTGACCGCCACTTACCCCATCGTGGTGGCGGTTCAGGCAGCGGGTGACAACGGCGAGCTGTGGGATGGGTAGTGCAGCTCAGGCGATGGCTCCTTTGTCCTCCATGCATCTCTTCTTGCCTTCTACTAGGCGGCCAATGGGATCGCCTGTACCTTCAGCCAATCAGGTGACGGGTATTAGCAGTGTGTGTTTGGGGACCCGCACCTGCACAAATGTCAAATTGACAAACACGGGCCTCGCTCGGGTGTACACTTAAGTACGCCCGTGTGAATGAGGCCTAAAAGTGAAATTCAAAGCATATACATTAATCAGTGGCAGCCAGCCTAAAGTATGAAGATCAAAGCTTAAGGTTGGAAAGTCAGTCAGTGAAGAAGTCTCTAGATTTACTAGGGCTGTGCGTGTATAGCGTGCAACTTTAACATTGAGGAAACATGTTGTACACCATTTGTGGATAAACAGTAATGCAGAAGTGATTAGCATTACAGGAGTAAAGCTGCTTATAGCCATTCACATGTATTGGTGGTTGTACATGGCACCTGTGGCTCTGCCAGTGCGAGAAAGCACTGTAGATGTTATACTCGGTGAAGCTAATAAACTACTGTGTGCATGAAGCCTAAAAGATTATTTAAACAAATATATCCCACCATAAATTTATATTTTTCTAACATCTGCCTGAAGTTCAGTTATAAGATGTCCTATCAATTGAAATGGTGATCATATATAACAGCCTTTGTTAATGCAACAGATATCATCATAATAAAGTGTTCGTGGAAGCTGCAGCCAGTAAAATACAAAAAAAAAAAAAAAAGGAAGAGCAAACTGTAGACAAACATTCATGTTAATGTGATAAAATTTAGACACAACAGAAAAGGCTTCATTCATTTTTATAAAAATAAATAAATAAATAAATAAATAAATCAGGCTTTTTGAAATTGGTTAAAAGCAATTGGATACAAAAGACATACAGCATGCACTTTTTATTTGTATCTGCAAAGCCAAAAAGAAACAAATTGAAATACCATAGCTAACTCGGCTCTGAGGGCTGTTAGGACCAACAGTTTTCATACTGTATAGTCAGGGCTTTCAAAATGAACATTCTTCTGATATCAATCGTTCTGGTAATATTAGTAAGAACAGGGGTGTATTTCATAGTGAATTTCCTGAAGCATACAAAATCCAGCTTGATAAAACAAATAATCCAACAGTGTATGCTCCTCCCAGAGTCCCAGTAGGTTGGGAAAAAAACAACTGCAAGTATGTCTAAAATGATGAAAAAAAAAAGCTAAGGGGTTGATTTACTAAAGGCAAACAGGCTGTGCACTTTGCAAAGAGCAGTTGCCCTCTGTGCAAGTGCAATTGCTGCAGAGCTTAGTAAATGAGCTAAAGCTTCACTTTGTAAAGAATACCCAATCATGTGCAAGGAAAATAAAAAAACAGCATTTTTGCTTGCACATGATTGGATGGTAGAAGTCAGCAGAGCTTCTGCTTATTTACTAAGCTCAGGAGAAACTGCTCTTACAAAGTGCACAGCCTATTTGCCTTTAATAAATCAACCCTTTTAGTGTGGCTGTCAAAATCTGTGACTTCAGTGGCCATAGATATAAAACCATGAACAGTCAAGTTGCAGAATTTCCCAGACCCCACAGACCTGGTGTCATGTACCTGTATGAGGAGCTAGAGATGATGAGGGTGTCCTCTTCAACAAGTCCCATATTAGCAACCCTGGAAGCCGTTCTGCTAAGGCCAGGAAGCTGGAACCTCGGATTTGAACTTAGAAGGGCTGGTGTCAGGTAAGCAGAAGTGCAGCGATGAGGACGCCCTGGCTTCACCCAGACCAGTAGAGAGCAGAGCCAGGTCACAAGCTGAGTTCGCTAACAGTCAAACAGAAAGGCACCAAATCATAAGCAGGATCAAGGTCTGAGATGAGTAGAGGTTGGAAATGCACAGGCAAAAAGCTACAGAAGCAAAAGACAAAATCTTGGTCCAGGTCGAGGTTGGCAACACAGGTAGGCAGCAAAGATAAAAAGGCAGGGTAATCCAGAGGCAGGTCAAAAACCAGAGTCCAGCCAGACTCCGGATCAAGGGGAACAGAGATACAAGCTGAAGGACCATCCAGCAATGATCCTATGCAGGTCTTAGGTTTAAATAGTCCATTAGATGCCAGTATCCATGATGAACATGCATTTGCATCACTGATATACAAAATGTCCAATTAATGATCCAATTAGTCCAAAAGATCAAGTGTGAAGACACAGCAAAAAATACTGCATTAACCGCTTCAGCCCTGGAAGAATATACCCCCTTCCTGACCGGAGCACTTTTTGCGATACGGCACTGCGTCGCTTTAACTGACAATTGCGCGGTCGTGTGATGTTGTACCCAAACAAAATTGATGTCCTTTTTTTCCCACAAATAGATCTTTCTTTTGGTGGTATTTGATCACCTTTGCGTTTTTAATTTTTTTGCGCTAGAAACAAAAAAAGAGCGTCAATTTTGAAAAAAACACAATATTTTGTACTTTTTGCTATAATAAATATCCCCGTTTTTTTAAAAAAAAAAGCTCAATTTTTCTCAGTTTAGGCCGATATGTATTCTTCTACATATTTTTGGTAAAAAAAATCGCAATAAGCATATATTGGTTGGTTTGCGCAAAAGTTATAGCATCTACAAAATAGGAGATAGATTTAAAGCATTTTTATTATTATTATTTTTTTTACTAGCAATAGCAGCGATCTGCAATTTTTATCAAGACTGCGACATTATGGCAGAAACATCGGACAATTTAACACATTTTTGGGACCATTGGCATTAATTCAGCGATCAGTGCTATAAAAATGCACTGATTACTGTAAAAATGTCACTGGCAGTGAAGGGGTTAACACTAGGGGGCGATCAAGGGGTTTATTGTGCTCCCTAATGTGTGTTCTAACTGAAGTGGAGAATGAGACTGACTAGGGGAGATGCCAGATCGCTGTTCACACTTTGTATGAACAGACGATCTGTGACTTTTCCCCTCAGAGAACCGGGATCTCTGTGTTTACACACAGAGATCCCGGTTCTTGCCGTGTTACGAGCGATCGGCTCCTGGGGCGAGCAGTGGGTGCGTGCATGCCCCTAGTGGCCACCTTAAGAACCGACGTAACATAATGGCGATTCGCCTGCCTGTGCCATTCTGCAGCGGCTGGTCGGCAAGCGGTTAAAGTGCTTAATGCAAGGTGAATCCAACAATATCCTCCACCATGTGACGTCACCAAGATAAAGTCAGGATGTGCTCTTACCCCACTAGATGGACCCTCTATTATGGAAGGTCAAAAACGCATTTGGATATATCAGCTGTTTAGGCGTCCATAAAGATGTAGTACAGGCAGTGTACATCTCTCCAGTCATTCCTCCCGCAATAGAATTAGATCATCATGGCAACCCAGCAATACCCAAGAAAAACAAACAAGGGGCTTCCGATAGTGTAAAACCTTCTTAAAGTATTTATTACAAAGGGGAATAAAAGCTGCAAAGCACACCCTGACTATGTAGGTGACGTCACATGGTGGAGGATATTGTTGGATACATCTTGCATTAAGCACTCTAATCCAGTATTTTTTGCTGTGTCCTCACACTTGAACTTTTGGACTAATTGGATCAATAATTGGACATTTTTTTTTTTCTGTCTCAATCTATGCCAGGATCAGGCCTGCAGAATCTTCACATTCTGCGCCAAAAGATATGACCACTGAGCTGCCCACAACTAATGGTTTGTGTATGATAACTTTGTGGGTATATATCCTCTGACCTGCAAAGGTGAAGGTTTGGGTGTTCCCTAATCCATGAGAATTGAATTAATAAAATAAAGGCACCAAGAGTGACTAGAAATGTAAAAAGCAGAATCCATATTATAGGATAATGGCCAGAAAAGAATGCTTAGACTGAGGAAATGTTACTGAAAAGTCTACTTTGCCTGCAGCATTGTGCTTTTAACCCCAGGAACTCTGTGATCCTGCATGCAATACCTTCACAATCCCGGCAAATAAAAAGTACATTGGATCTTTTCGTACAAGACAATGCAAAATATATTCTGCTTGTGGACTATTACAGCAGAATTTAAAATAGAACCTTTAAAATATACCTTGACATTTACCGTCTCTGAAAAATTGAAAGTATTTTTTTTCTAGACATGAAATCAGAAAATAGTTTGTTGCAGACAATGGGCCTCAGTTTAGCAGCATGTGAAAGGTTTACTAAAACCTATGATTTTTAGCATTCGACTTCCAAGCCTAATGCCGCGTACACACGGTCGGACTTTCTAGAAAGCTAGGTCCGACGTACTTGCCGCCAGACTTCCGGCGGACTACCGCCGGACTTTCTGAACGGCCGGACTTGCCTACACACGGCCGGACTTTCCGGAATCCGGTCTTCCCGACGGACTTCCGCCGGACTTTCAGAACGAACGGACTTTCCCACACATGGAAAAGTCCGTTCATTTTGAACGTGACTTTGGTACGACGGGACTAGAAAAGGAATTCAATCTCGCCGCTTTTTTTGGCGAGATTGAAACCTTGCGAGCCCCGTCGCAGGCCCTTAGGTCTGGTATGGATTATAAAGGGGAACCCCTACGCCGAAAAACGGCGTGGGGTCCCCCTAAAATCCATACCAGACCCCGATCCGAGCACGCAGCCTGGCCGGTCAGGAAGGGGGGTGGGGACGAGCGAGCGCCCCCCCCCCTCCTGAACCGTACCAGGCCGCATGCCCACAACATGGGGGGGGGTGCTTTGGGGGAGGGGGGCGCCCTGCGCCCCCCCCCCAAAGCACCTTGTCCCCATGTTGA
The DNA here is from genome assembly GCA_037952835.1 of Lithobates septentrionalis. Lineage (NCBI taxonomy): Eukaryota > Metazoa > Chordata > Amphibia > Anura > Ranidae > Lithobates > Lithobates septentrionalis. The sequence continues at coordinate 1,132,229 of JBBDGP010001358.1, forward strand.
TGAGGACAAGGGCCTCTTCCCGACAACCCTGGCCGTCCCTGGGCATGCTGGGACTGTGACGTTTTAGGGGGCGTGGTCGACCACGCCCCCTAAAACGTCACAGTCCCAGCATGCCCAGGGACTGTGACATCATATGGGGGCGGGGTCTCCGCCTATATAAGTCACAACGCAGCCCTCAGAGACCAGTCCAGCCGGAGAGAGCGTCGTGTCAACATCTGGGGGAAGAGAAGAGAAGAGAACACAAGAAGCCAAGAAGCCCAGAAGTCCGGACCTCCGCTGGCAATAGAGCTACCTGAAGAAAGCGGAGGGGCCGGCCGAAGACCTGGGACACCGGGAGAAGAGGCCGGAGAGCGGAGAAGAACCAACCGGACGCCGGGAGAAGATGAACCGGAGGGACCCCCGAAGACGGAAGAAGACCCCCCCCCCCGGAGCTGTTTAATAAATTATTTTAAAAACCTGTGTTGTGTTTTATTACTGACACTTTTTACCTAGGTAAATGGGTAGGGGTACCATGTACCCCATACTCATTTACATAGGGTGGGGGGCCGGGATCTGGGGGCCCCCTTATTAAAGGGGGCTCCCAGATTCCGATAAGCCCCCGCCCGCAGACCCCGACAACCAACGGCCAGGGTTGTCGGGAAGAGGCCCTTGTCCTCATCAACATGGGGACAAGGTGCTTTGGGGGGGGGGCGCAGGGCGCCCCCCTCCCCCAAAGCACCCACCCCCCCATGTTGAGGGCATGCGGCCTGGTACGGTTCAGGAGGGGGGGGGGGCGCTCGCTCGTCCCCACCCCCCTTCCTGACCGGCCAGGCTGCGTGCTCGGATCGGGGTCTGGTATGGATTTTAGGGGGACCCCACGCCGTTTTTTCGGCGTAGGGGTTCCCCTTTATAATCCATACCAGACCTAAGGGCCTGGTATGCCCCGCGCTCGCCGCAATAGGAAGATTTGTTTTTCCTATTGCAGCGAGCGCGAGATGCAGTAACCTGCTCCTCCGTCGTATCTGGTCCTTCGGACTAGCATACAGACGAACGGGCTTTCCGTCAGGAACTGAGTCCGGCGGAGGTACGACGTAAAGATTTGAAGCAGGCTTCAAATCTAAAGTACGTCGGATTTCCGCAAAAATCCGACCGAAACGGTCCGTCGGAAGTCCGATGGAGACCACACACGGTCGGACTTTCCGCCGGACTTTGTCCGGCGGCGTCCGTCGGACTTTTGCAGGTGAAAAGTCCGACCATGTGTACGCGGCATAACGCTCCATACAGACACAGTGACAGATCTCCAAACCCTCAAGCATTTGTTTTCAATGGCAATGCGAAGCAGAAGAGATCAATACATATTCCTTGTCAAAAGAAGTTTATTGAGTATACAATATTATAAAGATACATAAAGTAAGTTTACAAGGATCTATAAAGTAAGCTCATTGTTTTACAGTAGGGTTTATATAGGTAAATATCATGAAATTTCAAATATTAAACCTTGGGTTCACGTAAACCTAAATTAAAGATATATATTATTTCCTTAGTTACTTTTGTAGTTATTTAAATGATTTATACCTACTATACATATTGTTTACAGGTAGAGTGTATATAGGTCAAATAAATTCTGATAATGAGCTTTAATCGTAAGGTGGAGAAAAGGAAAGAGAAAGAAGAAAAAGGGTAGAAAGGCAGAGGTATGGTCCACAAGGTTGTCCCGCTCGTCAGTTTATTATTCTTTTTAGTTCTCTTTGAAGCCTTAGAATGGGTGTCTCTGTAAGTCATTTAATCTGTTACCATGGCAACAGGACAGATTCATTGAAATTTGACAGGAACTGTTGTTTTAGCCAAGGATGCCAAAGTTTTTCAAATTTTGGAATTTGATTTTGATCGATGGCTACCATCTTAGCATGGGACATTGTATTATTCATTCTGTGAATTGTTTCTGCTAGTACCAATGTAGGAGATTTCCATGCCTTGGCCACTGTTTGTTTTGCAGCCGTTATTAGTTGGATCATAAGTTTGTGTTAACCATTCCGGTTTTAGATTAAGTAAAGTTATATATGGATCTGGTTGTATTATTTTTTTAAATATTTTAGATGCAATCACGAAGACTTCCTTCCAGAAGGTTTGGATTACTGGGCACGTCCACCATATGTGTAAATATGTGCCTATTTCTGGGCATCCTCGAAAACAAAGAGCTGAGGTATTAGGTGAATATTTTGCCACTCTAGCAGGTACAAGGTACCAGCGAGTTAGGACTTTATAATTTGTCTCCAGTGCTAAGATGTTGGGTGAAGATGACTTAGATGTGAGCCATATGTTAGACCAGTCCATGTCTTCTAAAGTTCGTCCCAGGTCCTCCTCCCACCTCTGAACGTAAGAGGGTCTATTAAGATTTACTACTCCATATAATTGATTATAAAGTGATGAAATTGTACCTTTAGCAAATGGATCTTTTGTACAGATTGATTCAAAAATGGATAATTGGGATAATGGTGTATCCCCCTTTAGGAATGGTGTATAGAAATTTTTGATTTGGAGATATCTAAATATCTCAGAGTTTGGTAGATCATATTTTTCTCTAAGCGATGGGAATGAAAGGAATGATTTAGATGCTATGAAGTCATTTAGTGTCTGAATGCCTGATGTTGTCCAAGCTTTAAAAGAATTTGGGTAGATCCATGCCGGATAAAAGGCCGGATTTCTGATAAAAGAAAGGAGAGGATTGTGTGGAGATTGTAACTGATATTTGGTTTTTAGTTTATCCCAGAGAGATAAGAAGTGTTTAGTTATGGGATTATGAATTTTAAAGCGGTCTTTAGGATCAACCCATAACAAGTTTGATATTAATAGAGGGTCATTTTCTGAAGCCTCTATAAATACCCATAATGGGATTTCCTGTTTTGCATGGTATTTGGACAGACTGGCCAAATGTGCTGCTCTGTAGTAGTTAGTAAAATTAGGGTATCCCAGGCCTCCTTTATTTTTGGGAAGATGTAGTGTGTGTATAGGTATACGTGGTTTAGAAGAGCCCCATATAAACGAAGTTGCTCTTTTTTGTACTATTCTCAAAAAATAGGAAGGAATTGGAATAGGGAGGACTCTGAATAGATAAAGCAATTTGGGTAGAATAGTCATTTTGATTGCATTAATCTTCCCTATCCAGGATAAAGGAAGTTGCGACCATTGTTTTATTAGATTTGTGATCTGTCTTAATACAGGAGGATAATTGGTTGAGAATAAGTCAGAATGAGATGCTGTTAAATGAATTCCAAGATATGGGATTGATTTTTCTGGCCATGTGAATGGGAGTACAGCCCTAGCCGGGATCAATTCCATGTTTGTGAGCGAAATATTAAGCACTAGGCATTTCTTAGGATTAATCATAAGGCCGGATAGGGCTGCAAATCCATCAAGAGCTGGTATTAAGTTAGGACCAGAGACCTGTGGTGATGATAGAAAAAGTAATATATCGTCTGCAAATATACATAATTTGTGTGTAATACCTCCTACTTCAATGCCAGTTATAGTTTGGTTTGTTCTGATGTATTGGGCCATGGGTTCGAGTATAAGGGCAAATAATAAGGGAGATAATGGGCAACCCTGTGGGGTACCTCTTTCAATATTAAAGGCATCAGATTTGTATCCAGCATATTTTATATAGGCTTTGGGTTTATTATATAATACTTTGATCCATGTTAAAAAGTGGAGTCCAAAACCCCATTTTTGTAATGAATATTGCATATATTGCCAGGATACTGTGTCAAATGCCCTCTTAATATCGAGAGATAGAAAACATAAAGGGATTTTCCGTTTTTTAGCAATATGTGTCAATAACACTGCCCTGCGTATATTATCGCCTGCCTGTCTATTTGCCATGAAGCCTACTTGATCTGTATGTATTAATTTTCCTATAATGCTATTGAGGCGTTTTGCTATTATTTTTGCTAATAATTTAATATCAAGGTTTAACAGAGAGATAGGCCGATAATTCACACAGGAAGTATCATCAGAAAGGGGTTTTGCGATCATACAAACAATTGCCATTAGTGTTTCTTGCTGAAAAGAATGTCCTTCTAGAAGTTTGTTAAAAGTTTCAGTGAGAATGGGAGAGAGTATTTCTGAGAATGTTTTATAGTATAAAGCCGAGTAGCCGTCTGGACCTGGTCTTTTGTTAAGTTTTAGGTCTTTTATGGCGTTAGCAACTTCATCTATAGTTATAGGCTCATCCAAACTGCTTTTTTGATTCTGAGACAACTCAGGTAAGGTTATTTTTGAGAAGAAGGATTCAGCCTCTGTAGGATTAAATTCATTGTTTGTCTTGTATAAAGTTGCGAGATGTGAGTGAAATTGATGGACTATTTTAACTGGATTACAAGTATAAACATTTTTTGATAATTTCAAACGTATTGGTTTGAAAGATTTGTTAGTTGAATTTAATGCCCGAGCCAAATATGTACCTGGTTTGTTTGTATTCATGTAGAAATTGTGTTTGGAGCGTTTGAGGGATTTATCAACTGACTCAGTGAGAAATAGATCGTATTCCAATCTAGATTTTTCCAGATGAGATTTTGTACTCTGAGATGGATTATCTTGGAATGATATGTAGGCTGTATTAGAATTGAGTTCTAGTTTTTTTGCTAGATTTTTGCGTTCCCGTTTAAATAGTGCCATTTGTGTTTGTATTGTACCACGCAAGACAGGCTTATGAGCTTCCCACAGTGTTATTGGGGAGATGTCTGTTGTATTATTAATTGATATGTATTCCTTTAAAGCTTGTTCAATGGCCATCTGATGTAGTGGGTGTTTGAGCATTATGTCCGGTAAGTACCACGTTAGGTCATGCGCTTTTGGTATGGCTGAGGCTATAGTAGTGTATACTGCATTATGGTCAGACCACGGAATCGGAATTATATCTGATGCAATAATTTCTGGTATCATTCCTATTGTTAGAAAAATATGATCTATTTTGGTGAAGGTTTGATGAGGGTGCGAGAAATAAGTGAATTTCTTTTTCATTGGGTTACTTTCTCTCCACGAATCTACCAGATTGTATTTGGAAAGAAGTTGAGAAAAAGGTAATCTAGAGGTTATTTTGGATGGTGTAAAAGGTGATTTATCTAGAAATGGGAGGAGGACCTGGTTCGAATCCCCGCACATTATCACTGTTCCTATTTTGTGTGTATTAATCACTTGTAATATATGTGAGAGGAATGGTGTAGGTTGTTTGTTAGGAGCGTAGTAGGAAATCACCGTGATTGCTGTATCCATTATATAACCCATGAGTATCAGGTATCTACCTTCTGGGTCTTTAATTTCTGATGATAAGGTGAATGGTGTGGATCAGTGAAATGCAATTAGAGTACCCCTTTGTTTGGTACAGGCAGAAGCTGTGTAAATTTGTTGATAAAAAGGAGAAATATATTTTGGAGTAGAATCTTTGGTGAAGTGTGTTTCTTGGAGGCATACTATGTGAGCCTTCTTGTTATGGAAAGTACGGAAGGCTTTGGTCCTTTTTTGAGGGACATTTATTCCCTGAACATTCAGGGAAAGTATATTCAGTGGTGCCATGGCAACAGATCAAATAGTTTTGACTTACTTTTTGTTATGCAGAGCTGACTGCGCAGATCAACCTGTGTGGACTGAAGAGATGAAAAGATAGAAAAGAAACCAGTGAATTCTGGAGTAAAGAGTAAACAAAAAACATATGAGATTAGATGATACATTGTATAAATTATTTTTTGCAAGTAATCACAATTTACCCGTGAAAGAGAATAAATATCTCTCTCAGGGGAATAAGTGCCTTCGTCACACTCCCACATAATATGGTTGGGAGAATGAGGAGGGCTAATGGGGGTACACGGATCTTCCGCTTACAGGAGAGAAGTGCTATGTCAAAAGACATCAAAATGATGATTCATTAATTGGAGTGCAGAATATAGTTTTTGTTGAAATTATTTATTCCAGGGTGGTTGTATATGGTTAGTCTTGCCCTAGGCTAAATAATTCAGTTAGAAAGGTACTGTTAATAACTTTGGTATTGATGAAGATAGTTTGAATTATTTTGGGATTTTAACCCTTTTAGAGTAAACAATTACATATTTTATTCATATGTAACTGTTTAGATATGTTAACTCATAAAATTGAGGTTGTATTGCTTCAGATTAGAATAAACAAAAACATAGTTCTAGGAACTAGTTAGGTAATAATATATTTGTTTTAAGAAAAGAAAGAAAAAGCTTCCATTACTTCTGGATTGTTGAACCTATTTGTCCTAAAAAGTAATAAATCTATTGTTATTACCTGAAAATATATAACTGAACAAGAATTTCCTTATTTCACTTATATATTCTAAGGCTATATGAATCAGAAGTAATAAGAAATATAACTGAAATGTAACATGATCCCACACAGTGTGTGACTATCAGAATGCAGTTACATTCAGTTATAAATACAAGTTTTTTATAGAGAACCATCTCTTAGTATAATAAATGAAGAAATATCAGGAATTAGGATGTCAGTCCATTGAATCTTCTTGGTCCATGGATGATGTGGCATAACGGCCTCTTTTGTGAGAATGATGATTCCCATTTTGTTCTGGAATTTTCTGGGTGCTGCCTGAAGGTGAAGATTATGCCATTCTTCTGCGTGTGGGAGAGTTGCTGCTTGTGGGTTCGGTCAGATTTAATTTTAAAAGGGTTTGTTGTAGTTCATCTGCTGATCTGCTTCTGTAAATTGTACCTTGGTCGTTAAATCTGACTGAAAAGGGGAAGCCCCATTGATACATAATGTTGTGGCGTTGCAGTTCCATTAGTTGGGGTTTCATGGATCGTCTTTTAGTAATAGTAAGTTGGGATAGGTCAGCAAAAATTTGATAATTGTGTCCTTGAAAAATGAGTTCCTTTTTTTCTCTTGCAGCAATTAGTATTTGTTCTTTCGTTCTGTAATAATGAAATTTTGTGATTATATCACGTGGGGGTCCATCTTTCTTTTTGGCTGTGAGGGCTCTGTGTACTCTGTCCAGTTCTAAACGTTCAATAGGGATATCTGCCTTTAGTTCTTGTAATAGAGCAGTAATAGTAGATTGCAGGTCTGTCACAGTTTCAGGTATTCCCCTTATGTGCAAGTTTGAACGTCTGGCTCTATTTTCGTAATCTTCGAGCTTAGTTTGAAGTATTAAATTCTCTTCTTTTAATTGTTCCAATTCTGTTATATTTTCTTGGGTTGTAATTTCAATTTCATCCATTTTTATTTCTAAGGCTGCGGTGCGGTTTCCCAGCTCTCTTATTTCTTTGGTTAGGCTGTTTGTTATTTGGTCTGAGGTTTGTTTTAAAGCCTTATGAAGCATCTTTTCAAATTGTAATAATATTACTGGGGATGCTGAGGAGGCTTGTGGAGAAGTTTGTGAGAGGATTTGTTCTGTATCTGACTCAAATGGAGAGTCTTGCTGTGACATTTTCTGTCTGTGAGAGCGCCCTGATGCTGTATATTGTGAGGTGACTGGAGCCGCTTTAGTTGCGGTGAGCGCCTGTGAGCTCTTTGTGAGGTGATTTTTATTTCTGCCACGGCTTCCTCCCAGTACCATATTTCCTGCCCAAACTTTCACAGTTTGTTCCCTGGGGCAAAAGGGTTCAAATGGATACCTTTTGAGCCTGCAGGCTCCGCTTTGTTCTTCTCTTCTCTCCTCAGCGGTGTGGGGCTCTAACAATGCATGTCTGCTCCGCTAGGCTCCGCCCATGCACCTCGAGATCAATACATATTCAAGCTCTTGGTGTACACCTATCAGCATAGCTCCCAACTGTCCCTGATTTCGAGGGACTGTCCCTGATTTAGAGCAATGTCTCTCTGCCTCTCATTGCTCCTCACTTGTCCCTCATTTTGGTCTGATCTATATAGTTGTATATAAAATGCATTTTTTATCTATTAAAAAGTGTTTTCCAGGGCTAAACCTTTCATCTGATTTCTGAATTGCTGCATTTGTAAATTCCAAAAGCCAATATAAAGGAATAGTAGTGGTAAAAAAGTACTTGTGGGTTTAAGCAGTCTTGTTTTTTTGTACAATTCTCCTTTTAAGGGGGCGTGGCTAGGGGTGTGTCCTATGCCTGCATACTTTTGCTGATAGGTGTCCGTCATTCCCACCTCAAAAAGTTGGGAGGTATGTATCAGTGGCACAGGTGTGCGCAACCTATTGCATTAGGGTGTGCCCCCCAAAGCTCAGACACAGAACAACAGGGGCAGTGGTTGGGGGTATGCACATGCCACGGCTAAGATTATATGCAATAGCAGAAACTATAGAGCAAAGCAATATTTTTTTTTAGAATTTTGATTTTTTTTTTTTTACTTTTTTTTTTTTTTTAATTCTTTTAATTTTTATTTATTTATTTTTACATTTTTAAGTGACTTGCTGGGGGACTTTGGTGAAACATCAAGGGCCTGAAACATACCCCTAGGGGTTGATTTACTAAGGGGAAATAGACTGTGCACCGTGGAAAGTGCAGTTGCACTCTGCAAGAGCAGGTGCTCCAGGGCTTAGTAGATGAAGCTCTGCTGACTTCCATCATCCAATCATATTCAAGCAAAAATGATGTTTCTTTTTTTTTTTCCTTACCTCATTTACTAAGTTCTGAAGCAACTGCCCTTGCAGAGTGCAACTGCATTTTGCACAGTGCATAGTCTATTTGACTTTAGTAAATCAACACCCTAATGTTTAATGAGGGGTGGATTTACTAAAGGCAAATTGAGTGTGCACTTTGCAAAATGCAGATGCACTGTGCAAGTGCAGTTGCTCCAGAGATTAGCAAATGAGGTAAGGCTTCACTTTGAAAAGAATACCCAATTACGTGCAAGGAACATAAAAAAAGTACATTTTTGCTAGCTCATGATTGGATGATAGAAGTCAGCAGAGCTTCCGCTCATTTACTAAGCTCTAGAGCAACTGCACAGTCTATTTGTCTTTAGTAAATCAACCCCTGAGCCTCAGCTGCACAGATGAATGAATAGAAAGCACTTATGGGCTTCCTATTCATTCACAAACTGAAGTATAGTAAACACTATTTACTATACTTAAATGATGAATGTACACAGGAGCGATCAGTACTGATTGCTAACCATGTTCATTCAGAAAAGGAAGAGACCGGTAAATTACATTTGCCGGCCTCTTCACCCCCATCCCCCTGCAGTGCAGCTGGAGGGAGGCAGATGATGAGAAGCTGGCAGTGCTGCAGGAAGCGAAACAAGGGAATTGGTGTCTGCAATAAGAACTGATAGGACCTGGGTCTGGTACAGGAGGGCTGGCTGCACTGCCCCAGCAGTGGCCCTGATGCAGGGGGGTGATTAGGGTGTGCCCAGGTACACTTGGCACACCTAATGCTCACACCTATGACCAGTGGCATAGGATCAATGCTAACTCAGCTGTTCATGAGACAGAATTTGTATTTCACTGCCTATGATAATATAAAAGATGCAGCTACTGACCATTCCACCTATCCTAATGAGAGCTGAGATGCAGACTCAACAACCTCAGTGCTACTGCTGGAAATTTTGAGGATAAATGACACCTCAGTGCATGTAGCTACAGAGGTCAGTAAGAGTTTGTTTTAAAGCCAAACTTCACATTAATGTCCCTGTAAATAGTTTGTTTGGGCCAAGCTCTTGATGGGCGCACTGTATGAACTGTGTGTAGCACTGTATAACATTACACGGTGCTCTGTTTCAGGGACGCAAAGCTCCCTTCTCACTCATCGAGCAAAATACATTTAGGCTGAGAACTGCTAGCCATTCACAGGAAGCTTTAAAACTCTATGAACTCTATGAATGAAGATAATACTTCCTCTGATTGGCTGAGGTGGAGATCATGACATGTGCCCATCAAATGCAGCCACTTGTGCCCATCATATGGTGCCACTTGTGCCCATCAAATGCAGCCACTTGTGCCCATCAAATGCAGCCACTTGTGCCCATCATATGCAGCCACTTGTGCCCATCAAATGTAGCCGCTTGTGCCCATCATATTCAGCCACTTGTGCCCATCAAATGCAGCCACTTGTGCCCATCATATTCAGCCACTTGTGCCCATCAAATGCAGCCGCTTGTGCCCATCATATGCAGCCACTTGTGCCCATCAAATGCAGCCACTTGTGCGCATCATATGCAGAAACTTGTGCCCATCAAATGCTGCCATTTGTGCCCATCAAATGCGGCCACTTCCCATCATATGCAGCCACTTGTGCCCATCATATGCAGCCACTTGTGCCCAACACTGTACCCCCCACCCACCCACTGTCTGCCAGGCACTTACCCCATCTTGGTGGCGGCTCAGGCAGTGGGTGACGGCGGCAAGCTGTGGTACAGCTCCTGTGTCCTACTCACTTGAGCCCGATCTCAATCCAGCCATGTGCACAAGAGCAGAAGCTCTACTAGGTCTCTCCTTCCTCATTGGCTGAGACAAACAATTACAGACAGTGAGGAGGGAGCAGGTGCGGGGCCAAGCCCCCCTTTGTGTGTTTCAAAGACACACAGAGGCGGCTTGGGAGCGATCAGGAACGAGTGCCCCCAGACCAAGTAGCTTTGTATGGGGCACTCAGAAGGAGGGAGGGGCCAGGAGTACCAGCGAAGGACCCCGAGAAGAGTAGGATCAGAGCTGCTCTGTGAAAACCCATTGCACAGAGCAGGCAAGTATAACATGTTTGCTATTGAAAAAATTGTGAACCTTTACAAACACTAGGGGGAAGATTTACTAAAACTGGAGCACTCAGAATCTGGTGCAGAGGTGCCTGATAGCCAATCAGCTTCTAACTTCAGCTTTTTCAATTAAAATGATATTAAAGTCTTGTTTTTTTTTCTAAAATAAAAAACATGTTAAACTTACCTGCTCTGTGGTTTTCCACAGAGCATCCCAGATCCTCCTCTTCCCAGGTCCCATGCCGGAGCTCGTGGCTCCTCCCTCCTGCTGGGTGCCCCTACAGCAAGCAGCTTGCTATGGGGGCACCCAAGCAGGCACACAGCATTGTGTGTCCATTCACACATGGACATTACTGGATCAAGAGGGGGCTCAGGTAAGTATTAGGGGGACTGGGGGGTGCTGCTGCACACAGAAGGCTTTTTACCTTCATGCATAGAATACATAAAGGTAATAAACCTTCTGCCTTTACAACCACTTTAAGCTTTGACAAAAAAATCTGGAAGCTGAGAGTTCCACCCGATTTTGCACTCTCCAGTTTTAGTAAATTACCCTCACTGAGTGTGAGCACCAAAAGAGCATGGGATTCGTGTTTTGGGTGGGAGGTGCTTTCTAGTCCACTACGTATGGTTTGCTGGAGTATATATTGAGATTCGGAAGAAAAAAAAAGATTTTTAGACATATTTGTGGTTATATATTTTATTTAAAGCGTTTGTTACCCCAACCCTTCATATTCCTGATATGTGGCTGCTGTACCATGTACTTGTATGAGAAATATCCTGTTCTCTTTGTATTGCTTCCTTTATGTGAAATCCTTGGTGACCCTGTCATTCCCTCTGCTGTCCTAGTAAAAACTGACCACACTAAGCAGCAGAGCACAGCATGGTCAGTTCTATAGCTATGCTGGGAACTCAGACTGCTCTCTTCTAATGATCAGACTTGAGAACAAAGGAATATGATCACTTATAAAAAAAATAGGGGAAAAGGTATTTATATTGTTTTTTTTATATCTATACAAAAATGTTTTGCCTTTCATTTCTATTTTTTCATTTCTACTTTAAACTGAATGTGTTGTTTTACAAGGTGATCATTTAAGTGTAAAGGACACAATAGATGGACTTTGATTTCACTTTATGGGTTTTCCATTGGACACTTATCATGCTAAATGCATTTTGTCAAGTACTTGGGGCTGCAGGAGAACCATTGCCCAGAGAACTCTGTGTTGTAATGTGTTCTTAACCACTTCAGTACTGGAAAATTTTACCCCCTTCATGACCAGGCCACTTTCTGCGATACGGCACAGCTTTACTTTAAATGACAATTACGCGGTCGTGCGACACTGTATCCAAATAAAATTGATGTCCTTTTTTTCCCCACAAATTAGGCTTTCTTTTGGTGGTATTTGATCACCTCTGCGTTTTTTATTTTTTGCACTATAAACAGAAAAAGAGTGACAATTTTGAAAAAAAAAATATATTTTTTTTTATAAAACATACTCAATAAAAAAATATAAAACCTCATATTTGTTCATCAATTTAGGCCAATATGTATTCTGCTACATATTTTTGATAAACAAAAATTCCAATAAGTGTATATTGATTGGTTTGTGAAAAAGTTATAGCGTCTACAAACTATGGGATATTTTTATGGCATTATTATTATTTTATTTTTTTTACTAGTAATGGCGGCGATCAGCGATTTTTAGCAGGACTGCGACATTGCAGTGGACACATCGGACACCTAACTGACATTTTTGACACTTTTTTGGGTGATCAGTGCTAAAAATATGCACATCCACTGTACTAATGACACTGGCAATGAAGGGGTTAACATCAGGGGCGATCAAAGAGTTAAGTGTGTCCCTAAGGGGTGCTTTCTAACTGTGTGGGGGATGGACTGACTGGGAGAACACAGAGATCCGTGTTCCTGCTTAGCAAGAACACAAGATCACTGTGTGGTTCCCTATCAGAATGGTGATTTGCCTTGTTTACATAGGCAGATCACCCTTCTGCCTCTCTGGGGAACGACTGGTGGGTCCCGGCGGACATCACGTCCCCCGCACCCGCTGATTGGCTCACCCTCTGGCCAATTAGCCCCCGCTAATGCACAAAATGACATACAGGTACCTCGTTTTGTGCAATAGAGTCGCCCTAGCGCAGTATATCTGCGGTGGGTGGTCTTTAACCACTTCAGCCCCGGAAGAATTTACCCTCTTCCTGACCAAGCCCTGTTTTGCGATACGGCACTGCGTTGCTTTAACTGACAATTGCGCGGTCGTGCGATGTTGTACCCTAACAAAATTGATGTCCTTTTTCCCACAAATAGAGCTTTCTTTTGGTGGTATTTGGTCAACTCTGCGGTTTTTAATTTTTGTGCTATAAACAAAAAAAGAGCCAACATTTTGAAAAAAAGCAATATTTTTTACTTTTTGCTATAATAAATATCTCAAAAAAATATATAAAAAACAAAACAAATTTCTTCCTCAGTTTAGGCCGATATGTATTCTTCTACATATTTTTGGTAAAAAAAATTGCAATTAGCGTACATTGATTGGTTTGCGCAAAAGTTATCGCGTCTACAAAATAGGGGATAGATTTATGGCATTTTTATTATTAATTTTTTTTTATTAGTAATAGTGGCGATCTGCGATTTTTATCATGACTGCGACATTGCGGCGCACAATTCGGACACTTTTGACACTATTTTGGTACCATTGGCATTTATACAACGATCAGTGCTATAAAAATGCACTGATTACTGTGTCGCTGGCAGGGAAGGGGATAAACACTAGGGGGCGATCAAGGGGTTAAGTGTGTTCCCTGGGTGTGTCCTAACTGTAGGGGGGATGGGCTCACTAGAACATGACAGAGATCCCTGCTCCCGATCACTGGGAGCAGTAGATCCCTGTCATGTTGCTAGGCAGGACAGGGAAATGCCTTGTTTACATAGGCATCTCCCCGTCCTGTCTCACGTGTCACGATAGCGGGCCACCGGCGGACATCGAGTCCGCGGGCCCCGTGGGCACACTACCGTGGCGTGCAGCGGGCACCCGCTAGCCACCAATGACGCAGCGACGTACGGGTACGTTGTTTTGCGCACCAATGCCACTTTGCCAATGTATATCGACGCCAGTCGGTCGGCAAGTGGTTAAGTAGTTAAGTTGTCCAGAAGGAGCTGGTCACTAATTGGCTTTTGGCTTCTTATGCATAAGGTATTCCTATGGGGGAGCCAGACTGTCTGAGGTGGCCATTGTCATGATAATATGATTAGTTCTACTGTCTGAGGTGGCCATTGTCTGTGATAATGGGAGTAACTCTTATCTGATGGTTTTTTGTATAAATTCTGTGTTTCTCTAATAAAGCACTTCTTCTTCTGGTTTGCTCCAAAACAGGTGTTGCCTAGTTCTTTGGGGTAACTATAGCTAGATCCACTACCAGGCCTCAGTGCCTAGACCACTGCACATTTGGCACAGCCACTTTTTCATTTTTATTTATTTTTCTCCCACGTTTGTCACCTTTCACTTTTGTGTGTGTTTTTCACTGAATGAAGGGTGTGAGTCCTCGGTCTTACCCTGACATCTAGGAGAAGGATGTGTGGCCCTCATGTTCTTTCCTCCCCTGCCTCTGGGGGGTCTCTCTTCGGGAGAGCTCCTCTGACTTAGTATTCCAGTATGGCTTCCGCTGTCTTAGAAGAACGGGGTGTGCCAGGCCTTTTGGCTAGGCAGACCATGTAAACCTATGTCCCCGTCAGGAGCCTTGAGCCCCAGGGGTCAGGGTAGAGGTCCTACTCCTTTGGGGGGTGGAGTAAAAGCACACCCTTAATGTCACTTTTTAGTGTGTGTGTTTCACATGCACATTTTTTTGTACACTTACGGGTTTTTTTCATTCTAGGTTTTGCACCATCGTGGACTTAAAAGAGAAAAAACTATAGCTAGATTTACTGGTCTAGTGTTCCAGAGCTTGGGAAGCAGCCTTTTGGTGGAGATACCCAATTGGGGTGTCCGGAGTCCATCACAAACTGATTATTTATCACTAGACATGTGCAACTCATTTAGTTCCGAATTCGTTTTTTAACGAATTTTTACAAATTTGTTAATTCGGAAATATCTGAATTAACCGCTGGCCGCATGTACATTTACGTCGGCAGAATGGCACGGCTGGGCAAATGGGCGTACCTGTACATCCCTTTGAATCCCCCGTCGTGCCGGCGCGCGCGCTGCCGGCGACATGTGCATGCACCCATTGCGTGCTCCTTGATCACGCCCGCGGCTCCCGTGGACTCAATGTCTGCCGGTCTCCCAGCGTTCGTGTCACGGAGAGGTAGAACGGGGAGATGCTTTTGTAAACAAAGCATTCCCCATTCTGCCTAGTGACAGGACAGTGATCTACTGCTCTCTGTCATCGAGAGCAACGATCACTGTCGTGTGTGTTCAAGCCCAGCCCCCTCAACGTGAGAATCACTCCCTTCACCGCCCCCTAGTGGTTAACCCCTTCACTGCCACTGTCATTTACACAATAATCAATGCATTTTTATAGCACTGAACGCTGTATAAATGACAATGGTCCTAAAATAGTGTCAAAAACGTCCATTGTGCCCACCATAATGTCGCAGTCATGGTAAAAATCGTAGATCGCGGCCATTACTAATAAAAAAAATAATAATAAAAATGCCATAAAACTATCTATTTTGTAGACGCTATAATTTTTGCGCAAACCAATCATTGTTCAATTATTTTTTTTACCAAAAAAATTATGTAGAAGAATACATATCGGCCTAAACTGAGGAAAAAAATAGTTTTTTATATATTTTTGGGGGATATTTATAACAGCAAAAAGTAAAAAATATAACTTTTTTTTCAAAATTGTCGCTCTTTTTTTGTTTATAGCGCAAAAAATAAAAATCGCAGAGATGATCAAATACCACCAAAAGAAAGCTCTATTTGTGGGAAAAAAAGGACCTCAATTTTGTTTGGGTACAATGTCGCATGACCGCACAATTGTCAGTTAAAGCAAAGCAGTGCCAAATCGCAAAAAATGGCCTGGTCATTTGGCAGCCAAATCCTCCGGGGCTGAAGTGGTTAAAGAAAACCCATTTACCAAATTTTTTGGAATATTCGTAATTTGAATATTTGAGAATTCGTAAATTCGAAAATTCGTAAATTCTGAGATTTGGAAATTGAAAACTTGAAAATCCAAAAACCCGAAAATTTTTAAATCTGAAATAATAACTAACTAATATAAAACTTAATTATTACTAACTATTAAATTATAGGTATTGGAATTTCCTTTCAAATTTGGCTGTTAGTGAACGTAACTAATGAATGCCGTATCTAAACGAATGGAACGTAACAAATTAATAATAATAAATAACAATAATAATAATGCAATTTTTTATTATTCACCACCGATTGGTCTACAAAGTATCACTGCCCACCTATACCTTGTTCACTACCACTGCGCCTCGGAGTACACACGAAATTAATTTGTGAGGAGAGTTACTACAAATACGTAACTATAGCTGCCACTTAATGTGAAAAATTGAACAAAGTGTTTTCTTCTGTAACGTGTAAAATTATATGTGAACAACACGTGGAACAAAACAGTGGCGCTTATTACAAACAAATATTTTCACCCTTACAGTGACTCCTTAACTGAACTAATTATACACCTAATAAAGTGTAGATATAAATGTATATAGTGAACACCAAGTGATAAGTGAAAATCATATAACGAGTTATATAAAAAATTATACAAAAAATTCACTGCAGCTCATTAATTTGCAAGAACCTATTCCGTGACAATAAATAAATAAATAAATAAATAAATAAATAAATAAAAAAATTTCGCAGCAAAAAAATGTTCATTTGGTTGTTGTGATAGAGTCTTTCAAAAAGTGATGTCTTCTTTCCAACTTTCACCACACCCAAGTGCTGAGTGGACCCACTCCCTATGAAAACTCACTCACCAGCTCCAATTGCCCACACTTGCGTGTAAGGCTGCAATGCTTTTTGTTTCCAAACAGGAAGGATCACAGCGACAAACCAACCATCCAAATATGAGTGCAGGACCCGTTCCACATGTGAATGAACAAAGTGCTCCAATAGTGTAATTCGTACAACCAGTTTAATGAAAAAAAACACACATGCCAAATCTTCAATGGTTAAATTCACACTTTTAAAATATTATAAAATTGCACAGTAAAACTTCCACAGCACACTGAACTCCAATGCACAGTACAGCAAACAACTTGGATAGTAAATGTTAGGGGTTGCGGTCACGGCGGACCCGAGGTGTGCAGGCGTCTGCTCGCTTATCTCACCCACTCCTCGCTAACCCAGCCGCTCTGACAGATCCCCCTTCCTGGTAGGCTAGAACGCGTCACTCGTCTCTTGTCTCTGGTGTCCACCATCACATGGCCACGCCCCGACATGTTTCGTCACAACTGTGACTTACTCATGGGAGAGGCCGCCTGGGATGCCCGTCATCCCTTATGTACCCTCCAATCATCAGCTGATAGGGGATCGTTCGGCGCGCATGGATGATTACTTCGTGCAAGCGAATGTCCTTATGCAGAAGGGTTATAGTAATGAGAATCTCACGGAAATAATTCAGGAGGTGGCGGAGATCCCTAGGGAACAATGCCTAAAGAAAAAAGAACCTCAAATACGTGATAATCAACACCAACTTAGTTTTATTTCAGGTTTTCATTGCCAGTATAGGGAAATAGAGGGTATCTACAGGAAATACTGGTATATCCTCTGTAAGGACAAACACTTAGGTGAAATATTACCAGAACAACCAAAGTTCATCTACAGGAAAGCACCGAATTTTGGTGACCAGATAGTTAAGAAAATTTTGGACCCACCAGACCAAAGATCCCTGAAATTAGACTTTAGGGGCTTCTATTGTTGTAGGAAATGCGTATGCTGCAGAACAGTGAGAACTAGAAATAGAGGCATAACAAGTGTCACCAATAGAGATGGAGAGACATTTGAAATGAAGGAATTTAGCACATGCACCACCACTCATGTGGTGTACTTGATGTGGTGCCCATGTGGTCTATTCTATGTGGGAAGAACCAAGAGGCAATTGAAGGTTCGTATAAGTGAACATCTGGCTAATATTAAAAATGGATATAAATACCACAGCGTGTCATTGCACTTTAAGGAAAAACATCAACAGGACCCCTCCTTGCTACAGTTTTGTGGCATTGATGTGGTGCATCCATCTTGGAGAGGATCCAATAGGATTAGGGATCTGTCACGGAGGGAAACTGAATGGATTTTTCTTTTTAAATGTTTGACCCCTAGGGGACTCAACATCGAACTAGATTTGAACTGTTTTATCAATGATTTTTAAATAGACTAGTGATTGAATAGCAACGATAGGGTGATGGTGTAGGTTGTTGATTTCGAGGCACCCACCCGGTTTATATACATATATATACTGTAGCTCCTTCCTACATATGAGATATTTTAGAGTATATTGACATAGCACTGTCACTTTAATAGGGGGTACCCTATACTCCATTGGAGAGGGTCTGGCTAACGCACAAGTTTGGAGCCTGAGCCCCTATGGAATGTGTCTTTGTGTACGTATTTTTAATGTATTTTATTATATTTGAATATAAGGTATGGATGCAGTGATTTGGCAGTGGATACTTACTCAGTTGATGGTGCACACTATTTAGTGAGACTGCATCGTCTGAGGAATGTATGTATTGCAAATCGGCAAGTAGAGCATTCAAATATAGAGTCGGAATGTTTGATAGATTTAGTTCTAAATAGAGGGGGAGATAATGATAAAGCTATGGCCGGCACCTACCAGTGGTTGATTTAGTAAGCCTAAGCGGATTATGCACCCCAGGTTATATATATTGCCATACATCAATCGTGGGGCAGGGTGGACTCTGTATATGTGTCTAGACAGAATCTCACCAGTTTGAATGCATATATCAGTGATAGGGATGAGCTTCGAGTTCGAGTCGAACTCATGTTCGACTCGAAAATTGGCTGTTCGCAAGTTCGCTGAACAATTTGGGGTGTTCACGGCAAATTCGAATGCCGCGGAACACCCTTTAAAAGTCTATGGGAGAAATCAAAAGTGCTAATTTTAAAGGCTTATATGCAGGTTATTGTCATAAAAAGTGTTTGGGGACCTGGGTCCTGCCCCAGGGGACATGGATCAATGCAAAAAAAAGTTTTAAAAACGGCCGTTTTTTCACAAGTACCCCTACCATTTCACTAAAAAACTGTCAAAAATGTTAAAAATGACAAGAGACAGTTTTTGACAATCCCTTTATTTAAATGCTTCTTCTTTCTTCTTTCTTCTACCTTCCTTCATCTTCTTCTTCTTCTGGTTCTTCTGGCTCTTCTGGTTCTTCCTCCGGCGTTCTCGTCCAGCATCTCCTCCACGGCGTTTTCTATCTTCTTCTCCTCGGGCTGCTCTGCACCCATGGCATGGGAGGAGGCTCCCGCTCTTCTCTTCATCTTCTTCATCTTCTTCTTCATCTTCTTCTTTTCTTCTCTTCTTCTCTATTTCTCTTCTTCATTTTCATCTCCGGCAGCTCCGCATCCATGCTGGCATGGAGGGAGGCTCCCGCTGTGTGACGGCGTCTCCTCGTCTGATGGTTCTTAAATAACGGGGGCGGGGCCACCCAGTGACCCCGCCCCCCTCTGACGCACGGGACATGACGGGACTTCCCTGTGGCATTCCCCGTGACGCCACAGGGAAGTCCCATCAAGTCACCGTGCGTCAGAGGGGGGCGGGGTCACCGAGTGGCCCCGTCCCCTGTTATTTAAGAACTGTCAGACGAGGAGACGCCGTCACACAGCGGGAGCCTCCCTCCTTGCCAGCATGGATGCGGAGCGGCCCGGAGATGAAAATGAAGAAGACAAGAAGAGAAGAAAAGATGAAGATGAAGAAGATGAAGAGAAGAGCGGGAGCCTCCCCCTATGCCATGGGTGCGGAGCGGCCCGAGAAGAAGAAGATAGAAGATGCGGAGGAGGAGATGCTGGACGAGAATGCCAGAGGAAGAACCAGAAGAGCCAGAAGAACCAGAAGAAGAAGAAGAAGATGAAGGAAGATAGAAGAAAGAAGAAGCATTTAAATAAAGGAATTGTCAAAAACTGTCTCTTGTCATTTTTAACATTTTTGACAGTTTTTTAGTGAAATGGTAGGGGTACTTTTGTACCCCCTTCCCATTTCACACAGGGGGGGCGGGATCTGGGGGTCCCCTTGTTAAAGGGGGCTTCCAGATTCCGATAAGCCCCCCGCCCGCAGACCCCCACAACCACCGGCCAGGGTTGTGGGGATGAGGCCCTTGTCCTCATCAACATGGGGACAAGGTGTTTTGGGGGGCTACCCCAAAGCACCCTCCCAATGTTGAGGGCATGTGGCCTGGTACGGTTCAGGAGGGGGGGGCGCTCTCTCGTCACGCCATTTTTTTTTTTTTGGCGCGGGGTTCACCTTAAAATCCGTACCAGACCTGAAGACCCTGGGATGGAATTTAGGGGGACCCCACGTCATTTTTTAAAAAATTTTGGCCGGGGTTCCCCTTAATATCCATACCAGACCTGAAGGGCCTGGTATGGAATTTAGGGGGACCCCCACGTCATTTTTTTTTTAAATTTTGGTTCGGGATTCCCCTGTGGGGAATTCCCATGCCGTTTTTATCAATGAACTTCTACAGTATGTGTATTGTCGGACCGGCAATGCAATAGCCGCGAGTAGTTTTAAATGGCTTTTTTCCTTCCAAATGTCATTTTGCTGTCAGACTGTTCTAAACACAGGAAACATGCGCCCCTTTACAAGCATACTAAAGGACACCCCCCAGCTATGAAATTTAAAGGGATATTACACTTTTATTGTTTGACTTTAAGCATTATTAAAATCACTGCTCCTGAAAAAACGGCCGTTTTTAAAACTTTATTTTGCATTGATCCATGTCCCCTGGGGCAGGACCCAGGTCCCCAAACACTTTTTTGACAATAACTTGCATATAAGCCTTTAAAATTAGCACTTTTGATTATTCATGTTCGTGTCCCATAGACTTTAACGGCGTTGGCGTGTTCAAACAAACTTTTTTCCTGTTCGCATGTTCTGGTGCGAACCGAACAGGGGGGTGTTCGGCTCATCCCTAATCAGTGACCACCTCTCTATGGAGCTAATCACCCATAGTTGATAGGGTAAACATATTCCAGCCACCCATATGAGTTTCTTTGGAGAGAATTTTAAAACTAATTTTAATTTATATATAAATATGTGAAACACTGAGATTTTAAAATATTTTTATGATCAATTTTTAAGTGTACATACGGTGTGTGATAGTTGACTACATTTAAGAGATACTCCCAAGCAATAAGTACATCGGTTTCATTAGCTAGGGTCCAGTAAATAGATTAAGGAATAGAGGAGTGATATAGGATAGTGTCACTAGTTGTAAGAAAGCCGATGTATAAGAGTTGTATAATACTATGTGTAGTCCGACAACCATTAGTCACTTACAATGCACTACACGGGTTTAATGTGTAGCGGCTCCTAGTAATGGGGATTTTGCATTCACGGGGACACGAGTAGTGCGCATGCACGCCAAACGATCCCCTATCAGCTGATGATAGGAGGGTACATAAGGGATGACGGGCATCCCGGGCGGCCTATCCCATGAGTAAGTCACAGTTGTGACGACACATGTCGGGGCGTGGACATGTGATGGTGGACACCAGAGACGAGTGACACGACGAGAGATGAGTGACGCGTTCTAGCCTACCAGGAAGGGGGATCTGTCAGAGCGGCTGGGTTAGCGAGGAGTGGGTGAGATAAGCGAGCAGACGCCTGCACACCTCGGGTCCACCGTGACCACAACCCCTAACGTTTACTATCCAAGTTGTTTGCTGTGCTGTGCATTGGAGTTCAGTGTGCTGTGGAAGTTTTACTGTGCAATTTTATAATATTTTAAAAGTGTGAGTTTAACCATTGAAGATTTGGCATGTGTGTTTTTCATTAAACTGGTTGTACGAATTACACTATTGGAGCACTTTTTTCATTCACATGTGGAACGGGTCCTGCACTCATATTTGGATGGTTGGTTTGTCGCTGTGATCCTTCCTGTTTGGAAACAAAAAGCATTGCAGCCTTACACGCAAGTGTGGGCAATTGGAGCTGGTGAGTGAGTTTTCATAGGGAGTGGGTCCACTCAGCACTTGGGTGTGGTGAAAGTTGGAAAGAAGACAACACTTTTTGAAAGACTCTATCACAACAACCAAATGAACATTTTTTTGCTGCGAAATTTTTTTATTTATTTATTTATTTATTTATTTTTTGTCACCGAATAGGTTCTTGCAAATTAATGAGTTGCAGTGAATTTTTTGTATAATTTTTTATATAACTCGTTATATGATTTTCACTTATCACTTGGTGTTCACTATATACATTTATATCTACACTTTATTAGGTGTATAATTAGTTCAGTTAAGGAGTCACTGTAAGGGTGAAAATATTTGTTTGTAATAAGCGCCACTGTTTTGTTCCACGTGTTGTTCATATAATTTTACACGTTACAGAAGAAAACACTTTGTTCAATTTTTTATTATTATTATTATTTATTATTAATTTGTTCTGTTCCATTTGTTTAGATGTAACAATCGTTATTTTGGATAATTCGTAACTTCTGATAAATTCGTATTCATTATGTTTACTAACAGCCAAATTTGAAAGGAAATTCCAATACCTATAATTTAATAGTTAGTTATTATTAGTTAGTTAGTTATTCTTTCAAATTTTCGGGTTTTATGTCTTATTTTCAGATTTTCAAAATTTATGAATTTGCAAATTTAAGAATTTAAACATTTACGAATTTAAGAATTTAAAAATTTACGAATTTAAGAATTTAAAAATTTACGAATTGCAATCATAACGGGGTCTTATGGTTTGTGGTGCTCAAATGCATGCAATCATAACGGGGTCTTATGGTTTGTGGTGCTCAAATGCAGTGTAGTTCCACTTTAACAAACTTTACAACAAATTCTTAGCTTTTGTTGCTCTCTTTTTGTTTCATTGTGTCCTTTTGCAGACTGATGCTGAATGGGAGGGCCTGATTCATTATAATCACCTGGAGCAGTTTCAGTGTTCTGCTGAGAAAAGATGCAGTGTCTGCATCTCTTTGGAAGTAATTAACCATTGGGGAGTATCTCACCAAAAAAATTACATTTTATTTTTGCAGAGGATGCCTAAAATCTGACTTGCATTTTATTACACACCCCTGAGAAAATCAATGGGCCAATCACACAAGCAGGAAATTACATTTTTGGGAGCGTTCTGTATACCAACAGTGTACAGAACAACTCCAGGTTGCCATAGGACATTGAACTTTCAGAAAAATAAAGTAATGGAGATTGAAATATAAAGGTAATTTTCGATAACATTAAAATTACAAAATGGCTTGTATAGCAATTGTATATGCTATATTATGTTTTGCACAATATTTATTTTTCCACTAAAGTGGAGTTGCTTGACCTCCAGAAGATTTACCCCCCTTCAGGACCTCTCTATTTTTGCGATACGGCACTGCGTTACTTTAACTGACAATTGTGCGGTCGTGCGGCGCTGTACCCAAATAACATTTACCGTATATACTCGAGTATAGGCCGACCCGAATATAAGCCGAGGCACCTACATCCTATCAGTGCCCATGAAATGCAGCCTACCAGTGCCCATCATGTACATCCTATCAGTGCCCATGACATGCAGCCTACCAGTGCCCATCATGTACATCCTATCAGTGCCCATGAAATGCAGCCTACCAGTGCCCATCATGTACATCCTATCAGTGCCCATGACATGCAGCCTACCAGTGCCCAACATGTACATCCTATCAGTGCCCATGACATGCAGCCTACCAGCGCCCATCATGTACATCCTATCAGTGCCCATGAAATTCAGCCTACCAGTGCCCATTAGGTACAGTCTACCAGAGCCTGGTAATGAGATGTCACGATGTCACGCCGTGTGTCAGAGCTGGATCTGAATCACCGTGCAGCCGCGGTAACAACATACCTCCCAACATTTTCAGATGGGAATGAGGGACACCTACTAGCAAACATACGTAGGCATAGGACACACACCCTGCCACACCCCTTAAAGGGGACATAACCAAAAAAAAAGGTTAATAAAATCCACAAGTGCTTTTTTTTACCACCAATATTCCTTTATATTGGCTTTTAAAATAATTGCAGCAATTTAGAATTTGGATGAAAGGTTTAGCACTGGGAAACACTTTTTGAAAGATAAAAAGTGCATTTTATATACAACTATATAGATCAGACCAAAATGAGGGACAAATGAGGAGGAATGAGGGACTAAGGAACTTTGCTCCAAATCAGGGACAGTCCCTCGAAATCAGGGACAGTTGGGAGCTATGGGTAACGATGTCCCGCCTCCTATGACACACGGCACAATGATTCCTAGCATTGGATCAGAGTGCCGTCTATCACAAGAGGCGGTCTAGGAGGCGGGACATCGTTACAGCAGCTGCACGGCGATTCAGATCTCTGACACACAGCATGGAAGGGAGGGGAAACTGACAGGGGCGCCGGGCGGATACATGTGCGGCACCCAGCGGGACGGCCCTGCCCCTTTTTCGGCTCCATTTTTGGGCCTTTTTTTTTTAAGTGGGACCCTCACTTGAGTATAAGTCGAGGGGGGGGGGGGTCAGCCTAAAAAATGTGCTGAAAAACTCGGCTTATACTCGAGTATATACGGTATGTCATTTTTCCCACAAGTGGAGCTTTTCTTTTGGTGGTATTTGATCAGCTCATGTCGTAGTCCCGCTAAAAATCGCTGATCGCTGCCATTACCAGTTCCGTATCGCAAAAGATGGCCTGGTCATTAAGAGGGTAAATCCTTCCCGGGGCTGAAGTGGTTAAAAAAGACCATAGGTGTCAGTGTGTAAGGAAGATAAACCGACAGGAACTCGTATCTCTAAAGTCAAAGCTTTATGGACCCATGCTGCAAATTCCAGACTTATCTACTGTACATTCACAAACTATGATTAGATGACATTTCTCCCATCCCTTTAATGTCAGTACTTATTTCTGTTCCATAGGATCACTTATTTTATAGCAAATGTATCTCTGGGCATTTATCAAATAAGGAATCAAGCTCCAGGAACACAGCTCCAGTACGGTATCTATTTATCAGATTCCCTCCAGACCGCAGTCTTTTAAAGATACCAAGTAAATGTTTATACCAGAAACTTGGTTTTTTTTTTTTTCATGTTTTATTAGCCTTAAATGCACTCGGATTCCCAACTGAGCGAGTCTGTGGGAAGGCAAAACAGCCAAAATGAAATTTTTATTGCTGGAATGATGGCAAATTATTCTCCATGTGCATACAATACTGACAAGAAAATCCAACAAACCACTAGAAAATACCTTGAGATGCTGGAATGGTCAAAGAGCAAATGTTCTATCTACATAGCTGTCATGACTCCGGTACATTGAGATGCTGAAAACTCTCATTGTGTAGCTGAGTGAATACCGAAGCTCTACATCTCCTATAAAGGTTTACACAGGGGAATTCTCACCTGCGAGGCAGAAAAAAAAAAAAAAAATCTGTCATAGAAGAAAATGCAATCTAGTTCAAAGGGGATGCAGCACAGCCCAATGGTGCTTCAAAGTCAAATGTTTATTATATAGTAATCCTCGATGATACATAAAAAATGATAACGACCTGTTCCAACATTGTTGGTGACAATAAACTTCTGGATTTGTGACAAATACAATAAAGTACAAAGCTTGCCTTTTTTGTATAAACACTTGCTCTTATAATCAAAGTAAAACATGTGAAAAATATGTGATAAATAGACATATGCACTGCCGAAAAATTTGTTCATTTTCGTTTCATTCGGTTTTTTTTTTTTTTTTTCTCGTTTTTTGGGTCATTCGTTATGATTGCAATCCGTAAATTTTTAAATTCTTAAATTCGTAAATTTTTAAATTCTTTAATTCGTAAATTTTTTAATTCTTAAAGTGGGGTTCCACCCAAAAAACAAAACTACCTGGAAAAATTCTAAAAAAAAAAACAAAAAAAATTTGGATTTTTTTTTTTTTCACTTACCTCTAAATGCCTGTTGCTAGGGGGTCCCTCGTAGTCTGCCTGTTCCTTAGCCTGGGCTGGTGACATCACTTCCTCCTCGGCACAGGAAGGGCTCCGCTCTGCTCCCTCCCTCCTGTCAATCATCTGGGACCCATTACAGGTCCCAGGTGATTGAGCGGCCAATCACGGCGCGTGGCGCCGCTCGCGCATGCGCAGTGGGTGCCAGGCTGTGAAGCCACAGCCCGGCGCCCACAGTTGAAATGCCGGCGCCGACGAGCGGAGGGGGGGGACGAGCGGGGCTTCGATCCCCCGCATCGCTGGACCCTGGGACAGGTGAGTGTCCAATTAAAAGTCAGCAGCTGCAGTATTTGTAGCTGCTGAATTTTAATTTATTCTTTTTTGACGCCCCCCTGGGTGGAACTCCTCTTTAAATTCGTAAATTTTTAAATTCTTAAATTTGCAAATTCATAAATTCGTAAATTGGAAGATCTGAAAATCTGACCTGCTATGTCATTGTGGCCAAATTCCGGTCCAGGGCCACACTCGTCCTGAATTCGACCAATCTCATAATTTCGTATAAAACCTGCTAACAAAGTTTTACCGTGTTTGAGATTGCGGAGTGTTGGACTTGTCCCATGACCCAAACAGGGTCAAGGGGGGGAGTGAGCAACCATCCCTCTCATGTTTCTCATTGAAATAAATCATTGCTAGTCATTAACTTCCCTCCCACATGATGGGGTCGGGGCTGTTGCCTGGCACTTTCTAACATTTTTTTTTTACTTTTCCCTCCTCCACCCATTTGTCTCTCGTAAACAAGGCAATAAATTCCACAACACGGTCATGTTAAAACAAACATCTCAAATAGTAAAATAATATGAGAAGTTAAAATGCAAAACATTTGCCAGATGCCCTCATTCATTTCTTTGCCTCTGAAGTCAGGCTTAACTGTTCTGCATCCTGACACCCACACACACACTTTGATAATTTTTTTTTTAATAATAAAACTAATTTTATAATTAATATTTTTTTTTTATATGAAGGGAGTCTGGGACCCTCTGGCAGGGGGGGGGGGGGGGGGGGGCTGGGGCAATTGTCCCTTTTGCCCCCTTATAAATACAGCACTGGCACTCAGCCCGACTTTTTTGTCGTTTCAGGAGTGGGACAGGAAGTCCCCATCCCATTGCTGGAACACAGCACTGTATATTGTAAGCAGCTGAGGCTACATACAGTTTATACAGCACTCCCAGAAGTTGCATCTGTTATTGATTGGACCAGTTTGGTCCAAACAAACTATTTAATCTTCACTAAAAGCTGGAGTTCAGGGTCTGCAAGCGATTTCTAGCAAGGAAATATGAAAATGGTTGTAAAGGCTGACGCATTCTATGCATGAAGGTAAATGACCTTCTGTGTGCTGCTCCCTTCACAGCCCCCCCAATACTCATCTGAGCTCTCTCTCGATCCAGCGATGTGCCAGGACTCCCTCTCCTCATTATCTGAGACAGCAGCGGGAGTCATTGGCTCCTACAGCTGTCAATCATAACCAGTGAGCCAATGAGGAGAGAGCGGGGGTGGGGCCAGGCCACTGCTCTATGTTTCTTATGGACACATAGAGCAGGGCTCGGGAGTGAGCACGCACCAGTACCCCATAGCAAGTGGCCTGCTATTGGGGGCACTGGCCAAGGGGAAGGAGACAGGAGTGCAGGAGGGGGACCCGAGAAGAAGAGGATCGGGGCTGCTCTGTGCAAAACCATTACGCAGAGCAGGTAAGTATGACATGCTATTTTTTTTGCTTTTGTTTTTAAAAGCCAAACCTTTAATACCACTTGAACCACACATTCACTATATTACTAAAATTATTGGGATGCCTGCCTTTACACGCACATGAACTTCAATGGCATCCCAGTCTTAGTCCGTAGGGTTCAGTATTGAGTTGGCCCACCCTTTGCAGCTATAACAGCTTCAACTCTTCTGGGAAGCCTGTCCACAAGGTTTAGGAGTGTGTCTATGGGAATGTTTGACCATTCTTCCAGAAGTGCATTTGTGAGGTCCGGCACTGATGTTGGACGAGAAGGCCTGGCTCACACTCTCTGCTCTAATTCATCCCAAAGGTATTCTATCGGGTTGAGGCCAGGACTCTGTGTAGGTCAGTCAAGTTCCTCCACCCCAAACTCACTCATCCATGTCTTTGTGGACCTTACTTTGTCCAAATCATTTGGTGGAGGGGTGATTATGGTGTGGGGGGTTGTTTTTCAGGGGTTGGGATTGGACCAGTTCCAGTGAAGGTAACTTTTAAGGCGTCAACATGCCAAGACATTTTGAACAATTTCATGCTCCCAACTTTGTGGGAACAGTTTGGGGATGGCCCCTTCCTGTTCTAACATATTGTGTGCACCAGTGCACAAAGCAAGGTCCATAAAGACATGGATGAGCAAGTTTGGGTTGGAGGAACTTGACTAAACAGAGTCCTGATCTCAACCCGATAGAACACCTTTGGGATGAATTCAAGCGGAGACTGTGAGCCAGACCTTCTCGTCCAACATCAGTGCCTGACTTCACAAAAGCTCTTCTGTGAAAATGGTCAAACATTCCCATATACACACTCCTAAACCTTGTGGACAGCCTTCCCAGAAGAGTTGAAGCTGTTATAGCTGCAAAGGGTGGGCCAACTCAATATTGAACCCTACGGATTAAAACTGGGATGCCATTAAAGTTCATGTGCGTGTAAAGGCAGGTGTCCCAATACTTTTGGTACTATAGTATATGTGCATCAGAGAGCACGTCTTGACATATGCATGTGCATTGGCTGAATTGTAAGGAACGCTAAAGTTAACTGGCTGAAAGCTTATGTAGTCTATTTCTTTTTTTATTCATGTTTATTTAATGATGATAACATTTCTAATTACTCTATAATTAGAGAAAATTATTTGTTTCATTTTAAATTGAATGTATAGCTATGTGATCACATTGGTTATTTTTTTTTAACGGCAAATAGAGTTCTATTTGTTGTATAACTAGGGCAAAAATGCATGTTAATTGAAATTAAAAATTAGTTTTTTAATTTTTAAATTATTCTATTGACACATTTCTAAACCTAAATAATTCATAATAATTAGGACAAATATGCAGCATTAAAACTGCTTCAAAACATTATTTAGTTTGAAATTCCTCTCTCGCCTGTTCTTATGAGTCAGAGGTGTGCATTCAGAAAATAGGATGCGGCGGCCTTGATAATGACAACTTAAGGTTACAGAGCCCTGAGTCAGGTATGTGAGTGCCTTTGACACCTGTCTTCAGTGAGATCTTTTTATTAAATCAGAGGGAGCTGCTGGTTTACTCGACATCAACAGCCCGGCAAATAAGGTTATATCATTAGTAAATTAGACTCGTTGTTTCTAATTAGCAGCTGTTGTCAGGAGTTGATTTTCCTCCCGTCATAAAAGCTGCTGAGAGAAGTTTATCAGTTCCGGAAACTCTCTACAGCTTGTGTGCCACTCAAAGCTAAATACCCATGGCACCTAATGGGGCAGAAATGTTGAGTACTGTATATCAGCGGTGCTTAAAATAAATGTATCAGGTTTAACTACTTGAGTACCAGCCTGTAACACCCCTTCATTACCAGGCCATTCTTCAGTGCCATGATAGTTTGACTGACAATTACTGTGTCATGCAACACTAACCAAATTAATTTTATATCTCTGATGACGCTAGGAAGGTCTCAGAGGAACATGGGTTCTATTTGCCTTTCTCTCTCTCTCATTGCCAAACAGCAACACCTATTCAGGGAAGCCAAACTACGCCTGCATACAGGTTACCAGGTGTAAACTGACTTTCTGTTCGGCAGGGGTACCTGAGCAGATTAGGATGGATGTTGGCTTCGTGACATCAATGCTCATTCCGTTTTTGTCTGCATTTTGGCAGCAGACTGTGGCGGACCCGTGTTGGATGTAAAAAGGGCTTATGTCCTTTCACATCAGGTTACCTCTGATGTCATGTTTAGGTCTGGAAAAAATGGCCAAGATATGAAGAATTGCCTCTAAAATCCTCAAAAAAAGTAAATCCATACGTTTGATAAATGAACACCGAACATACAGCTCTTTTCACACGGGCGTCAAATCAGATGTAGCGCTCTGGGGTTTAGTCAGGGAGCTCCTCACAAATGAACTTGCCAGGAGTAGTTACCCTGGTGAATTGCTAAAGATCCATTGATTTCTCCCTAAGTTTTGCCTTGTTGCACTTTTCTTTTCTACCGCTAGGTGGCCGGGTACTTGGTGGTACTAGATACGAGAAGGGAAACCCAAGGTCAGGTTATGTGTATATGGGGTATCTCAGCCAATGGGCAGGGGTTTTCTTGGATCCCTTGGCCTGCTGGGAGAACCTATATATCCGGGTGAGGTCAGGGGATCTAGGTTCTGTGCCACCTGGACGGCTATCTGGGTAGACGTGTGTTGTGCATCCCGGACTGCTAGGCCAGAGATTGGGCCTATCCCGGGGGCATCTGGCTGCCAGACTGTGTGAGGGCCTATCCAGAAGTAAGAGGGCAGCACAGGGTTGGGATTGTGGCTTGCACTCCAACCATAAGTGACGGTTCTGCTGACAGGAGAGCCTGTCATGGTCCGAGGTAGAAGGAAAGCTGTCGCCACTAAGGGACCAACCACCTTTACCAGGGACCACAGTGAGTAACTGAAGCAAGTACCGGAGCAGCATTCTCACCCAACGGGCACGGGACCCAGCCAGCGGAGGTGACGCATGCAGAGCAGCCATGTGAGTTCAAGCCAGGGACCAAGCCGGTTAGCAGGGGTGAAGCTTGAGAAGCATGTGGAGTGCCAAGCTAGGGACCCAGCAGGGAAGTGTGGGTGATGATTGAGGAAGATACCACCACAAAGATTTGAGGGCTTCCAGGGATTCAGAGTCAGTGAATCAGAGGGTCCAGTGAGAGACCAGGAGATAAAGGGGCTGAAGAACTACAAGTAGTAATGATTTGTGTTAGGAACTGTTAAAGACTGTTGCCGTAGGAGACAGCAATCCTGCACGTGCAGATGTGATGCCTTGCTGGGGGCCTTTCCCTGTACGGCTGTCCTCCTATTGAAGTCTCTGAGTCAGCAAATTGAAATTGCAACTGCTTAAGGGTGTCCTGGCCCTAACCCTCTATCCCCCTCAAAATATAAAAACGACTGTTAGGAGAAATAAAACCTCTTTTACATCCAAGAGCTGTCTAGCATCCAATAACTTTATCCACCTTGCACCCACTATGCCTCACAACCCACTACATACAGAAGGATGTCAGCTATCTTTGGCCCTGAAGGTTCTCATTAGACTGGAGGAGGCTATACAGAAGTTTCATGAAGGTCTACATGGAGGTCTATGGTCTACCTCTGTCTGCAAGTCCATTTTATTTCTAGACCTAGAAGAACTTAGAAGTAGACCATGGAATTGCCCATAGACCTACATGGAGCCTCTCTTTGGAAATTCTGTTGTCACCTGCTGGTGGCACTGTGCTACCCAAAGGGGAAGTTTGTAGTTTCAGTGTCCACCATCAGGTGTCTCCTAGCAGTCAGCAGATACCAGTAGTCAGCTCCTCCTGATGCTGACTGCTCAGAGGAGCTGCCATTACACCTTGCTCCAGTGTTTTGCTTGCTGCTGGATACTGCTAGCCATTATATTGTTGCTACTCTTTGTTTGTGCTTTTGCCTTGTACCTTTATCCTGAACCCTGCTGCCTTGTTCCTACTCCCCCTTGTTCCTGATCCCAGTTTTGGATCCCCCTCCCTATATGTTACCTGCACTTCCTTACTTTCCCGTGTTCCCCATTTGTATATATTTATACAGTTATTTCGATAGTTAGGATTAAAACAATTCTGCAAAGAAGAGTGGGCCAAAATTCCTCCACAGAGATGGGAAAGACTCATTGCCATGGTATTAGGTTTAGGGGGCAATTCAAATTTCAAATAGGTCCAGGTATGTTTGGACAGCTTTTTTTCCCCTTAATTAACCACTTAAGGACCGCCCACCGCATATATACTGTGGCAGGGTGGCTCTATTGCATTAAATCATGTACCTGTACATCATTTCGTGCAATAGATACTGTGGGCGCGCACGCACCCATTGGACAGAGAGGGAGACAATCCGCAGGTCCAGTGGACACGATGTCCACCGGCCACCCGCGATCGTTCCCGAGAGAGGCAGAACGGTGATCTGCCTATGTAAACAAGGCAGATCGTCGTTCTGACAGGGGAGAACATAGACATTTTCTGTTCCTGCTAAGCAGGAAGACGGATCTCTGTGTTCCCCCAGTCAGTCCATCCCCCACACAGCACATCCTAGGGACACCCTTAACCCTTTGATCGCCCCTGATGTTAAGCCCTTCCCTGCCAGTGTCATTAGTACAGTGACAGTGCATATTTTTAGCACTGATCACTGTAATATTGTCACTGGTTCCCCAAAAAAAAGTGTCAAAAGTGTCAGTTTGGTGTCCGATTTGTCCACCGCAATGTTGCAGTCCCGCTAAAAAACGCTGATCTCTGCCATTACTAGTAGAAAAAAATCAATTAATAAAAATGCCATAAAAACATCCCATAGTTTGTAGACGCTATAACTTTTGCACAAACCAAGCAATATTTGCTTATTGGGATTTATTTTTACCAAAATTATGTAGCAGAATATATTTTGGCCTAGATTTTTTACATTTTTTTATTGGGTGTGTTTAATAGCAGAAAGTAAAACATGTTTTTTTCACAAAATCGTTGCTATTTTTTTGTTTTTCAAAAAATAAAAACCGCCGAGGTGTTCAAATACCACCAAAAGCTCTATTTGTGGGAAAAAAAGGACATCAATTTTATTGGGCTACAGCCTCGCACGACCGCGCAATTGTCAGTTAAAATAACACAGTGCCGTATCGCAAAAAAATGGCCTGGTCTTTAAGGGGGTAAAACCTTCCAGGGCTGAAGAGGTTAATAAAAATCATCATTTAAAAACTGCATTTTGTATTTACTCAGGTTATCTTTGTGTAATATAAAATATTGTTTGATGATATGAATCATTTAAGTGTGACAAATATGCAAAAAAAAAATAAAAAAATCAAGAAGGGGGCAAATATTTTTTCACAGCACTTTATATGGTCTGGTTTCCTAGTTTTGGTCATCCTTCCTGATGATTCCTGACACCCATGTGGAAGGAGCCCTACCTTATGTGTTTATATTATAAAAAGTGGATATTTACCAATATGAGGGATTTTAGAAGCAATTCTTCAGATCTTGAACATACTAAATATTTATCCATTAGTTTATTTGTCCTCTGTCTGTATATTATAAATGCTTATTTCTGATGCATGGTGAAAAGTCATCGAAAGCTACGCTTATAATCTAATATTTATTTCCTGCTAGAGGGGACATCAGTCTCCTTCCTGTCACTCCCTGCTGAGATTTAACTTGAAATGGATTCCACTAATGGAAATATAAATATGTCATCGAGTGATATGTAATCCCAAAGTCACTAAATGTGAGGCAGTAATATGTAAGCCAGATACAGGTCACTAAGTGACAGTTATCTACATGGATGCCTGCTAAAGTCATAAGTTAATGGATATAAATGATGGTTATAAGTAAATTATCCCCTCCCATTTAATATGACCTGAAAATTATAAGGGGGCTCTTTGGCACTGGAAAGGTTACTGCCATTCATAAGCAGATTTCATGATATAAATATGTATCTGTGATTTATATGTGTAGTCGAGCATTCTAATTGCTCACACTTTCTTCTTATCTGATGAATCATTTTATGTAATTTTCCTAACAGGTATATAAATTCAAAATACAACTCAAGCTACAGTAACAGCCATTCACCCTTAAAGTCTATTTTTCTCTTTTGCAGGAAAAAAAAAATACACAGAAATTGTTATTCACATTCAAAAGTAATACAAGTGGCTGTATGAATTTATTTTGCCTTAGGGAATGAGCAATAATTTTTTTTACCCTTTGGAATAAATTAAACCTCACTTAAAGTGTATTTCCATCATTACAGTCAAATTTGAGAAAACCCCATTATATGTTTGTTATGTCTTCCCATTCACATAGCATACATTTAAAGAAAAGAAAGAAAAAGAGAAAGAAAAAAAAAAAGAAAAAAAAAAGAAAAGAAAGGAAAGAAAAGAAAACCCCATCAGTGGCGGTACGTCCATAAGGGCGCACGGGCGCCACCTCCTCTCTCCAGCCAGCCCTCTAGCACCAATAGATAGATTCATGCATTGCACGAATCTATCTATGGCCGCCGCTGCCACCCCCTATTCAGCCTGAATTACAGTGGCAAGGTTTTTTTTAAAAAGCACCTGATTAGAGCCATAGGCTCTAATAGGTGTCAAAAAAGGTGACCTGCGAGTGCCATGCTGGGCGCTCGCAGGTCACTCAACTGTGTTAGAAAATAAAATGAGTATTCCCTTTCCTAACACTAAACCACCTCTCCACCAATCAGGTGCTTGGATCTGTTACCCATCACCTGATTGGCTGAAACAATAGGTGCTGTGATTGGATGCCTATCAGGCATCCAATCATAGCAGAGGACGGGAAGAGAGGAGACACTGAGGAGCTGTCCCACCGCCACCGAGACAGGGTAAGTACAGACGGAGGGCGGGGGACACACTAGCAGCTTTTGATATGGCACAGTGGCTGTGTTTGATGGGGCACAGTGGGAGCATTTGATAGGGCACAGTGAGGCTGCATTTGATGGGGAACAGTGAGGCTGCATTTGATGGGGCACAGTGGCTGCATGATGTCATAGTGGCTACATATGATGGGCACGGTGGCTGCATTTGAATCTGCACAGTGGCTGCATTTGATGGGGCACAGTGGCTGCATAAGATGGGCACAGTAACTGCATAAGATGGGCACAGCA
Organism: Lithobates septentrionalis; assembly: GCA_037952835.1. Lineage (NCBI taxonomy): Eukaryota > Metazoa > Chordata > Amphibia > Anura > Ranidae > Lithobates > Lithobates septentrionalis. Next base: position 1,166,860 of record JBBDGP010001358.1, read on the forward strand.
GCCGTATTTGATGGGGCACAGTGGCAGCATTTGATGGCACAGTGGCAGCATTTGATATGGCACAGTGACTGTGTTTGATGGCACAGTGATGGCAATTGATGGGCACAATGGTGGCAATTGATGGGCACAGTTGCTGCGTTTGATGGCACAGTGGCTGCGATTGATGGTACAGTGAGGCTGCAATTTATGGGGAGTTTTTTCAGAATTTTTCAGTTTGTTTGCGCCCCCCCAAAAAATTTTGAGCACCAGCCGCCACTGAACCCCATTATATGTTTGTCGTGTGTTCCCAATTACACAGCATACATTTAAAGAAACAAAAAAAATGGAGAAAGAAAAACAGAAAAAGAAAAAAAAAAGAAAAGAAAAAGAAAACCCCATTATATGTTTGTCATGCATTCCCAATCACAGAGCATACATTTAAAGAAAAAAAAAAGAAAAAGAGCAAGAAAAAAAAAAAGAAAAGTAAAGAAAGGAAAGAAAAGGAAAACCCTATTATATGTTTGTGACATGTTCCCATTAATATAACATACATATAAGTTAAGAAAAGAAAAAAGAAAAAAAAAACCTTATATGTTAGTTATGTGTTCCCATTCACAGAGAAGAAAAGAAAAGAAAAAAGAAAAGAAAAAATAAAGAAAAAGAAAAGAAAATGTATTTTTCTTTTCTTTTATTTTTTCTTTTCTTTTCTTCTAAAAAAAAAAAGAAAAGAAAAGGAAAACCCCATTATGTTTGTCATGTGTTCCCATTCACACAGCATACATTTAAAGAAAAGAAAAAGAAAAGAAAAAGAAAACTCTATTATGGGGGTCATTTACTATAGCGTCACGGCACTCATTAGTGCTAAAATGGTATACACTATAGAGCTGGTAAAAAAATACTCCCAAAATCAAATTTACTATAGGTCCCTGAAAACAAATAGCGCCCAAACCCTTACTCTGCTAAAACCTGGAGTAGTGCACATGGAAATAATGTTTAGAGAATTATATAATTGCCTAAATACTACTGAAATATGCAGGATATTATTTAAAGATAATCTGCTTTTAAACTGTGTGAAAAAGTGATTTCTACACTGAAATATCTTTAAAAGTCTGAGAAGTGATAAATTCCCAGTCTCTGTACAACTAGGTGCCAACCAGGGGCGGACTGACCATTCGGTCGATCGGACGCCGACCGAGGGCCCGCAGCCAGTAGGGGGCCCGGGAGACATGCTCGTCGAGTCGTCGGATCTAGGGGTATGCTGCTGGGCATGCTGCGGTGGAGCCGCTCTGCCGACTGCCGCGGGGGGGGGGGGTGCGGGGGGATGAGGCGGGCATCTCCTCTTTCAGTTTGGGATGCAGTGAGGGGAGTGGGAGGCGGCGATCAGCAGCTCTATGGTGCTCGCAGCATCTCCCGGGGACTTGTATTTCTCCTCCAGATTGTAGAGTGGAAAGGGGAGGGGCCTCTGACCCGGGCAGCTACAAGTTTCACTCTCTGCTTGTACGCTGTTGCCGACTGCTGCCCGGGTCGGAGGCCCCTCCCCTATCCACTGTACAGAATCAGAAGGAGGACTACAAGCCCCAGTGAGATCCACAGGCACCATAGAACTGCCGATCGCCACCTCCCACCTCCCCCTTGGGTTGGAGGTGCACAGCCAGGTACAGGGGAACCTCTGGGGGGGTTCAGTCTGGGGACCCTGATGTATGGGGGGTTCTCTGGGGACCCTTATGTATGGGGGGGCTCTCTGGGGACCCTGATGTATGGGGGGGGCTCTCTGGGGACCCTGATGTATGGGGGGGGCTCTCTGGGGACCCTGATCTATGGGGAGGGCTCTCTGGGGACCCTGATGTATGGGGGGGGCTCTCTGGGGACCCTGATGTATGGGGGGCTCTCTGGGGACCCTGATGTATGGGGGGGGCTCTCTGGGGACCCTGATGTATGGGGGAGGGGGGGCTCTCTGGGGACCCTGATGTATGGGGGGGCTCTCTGGGGACCCTGATGTATGGGGGGCTCTCTGGGGACCCTGATGTATGGGGGAGGGGGGGCTCTCTGGGGACCCTGATGTATGGGGGGGCTCTCTGGGGACCCTGATGTATGGGGGGCTCTCTAGGGACCCTGATGTATGGGGGGGGGCTCTCTGGGGACCCTGATGTAAGGGGGGGGCTCTCTGGGGACCCTGATGTATGGGGGAGGGGCTCTCTGGGGACCCTGATGTATGGGGGGGGCTCTCTGGGGACCCTGATGTATGGGGGGCTCTCTAGGGACCCTGATGTATGGGGGGGGGGGCTCTCTGGGGACCCTGATGTATGGGGGGGCTCTCTGGGGACCCTGATGTATGGGGGGCTCTCTGGGGACCCTGATGTATGGGAGGCTCTCTGGGGACCCTGATTTATGGGGGGCTCTCTGGGGACCCTGATTTATGGGGGGCTCTCTGGGGACCCTGATTTATGGGGGGAGGCTCTCTGGGGACCCTGATGTATGGGGGGAGGCTCTCTGGGGACCCTAATGTAAGGATGGGGCTCTCTGGGGACCCTGATGTATGGGGGAAGGCTCTCTGGGGACCCTGATGTATGGGGGGAGGCTCTCTGGGGACCCTGATGTAAGGAGGAGGCTCTCTGGGGACCCTGATGTTTGGGGGGGCTCTCTGGAGACCCTGATGCATGGGGGGGGGCTCTCTGGGGACCCTGATGTATGGGGGGCTCTCTGGGGACCCTGATGTATGGGGGGGCTCTCTGGGGACCCTGATGTATGGGGGGCTCTCTGGGGACCCAGATCTTTGGGGGGCTTTCTGGGGACCCAGATCTATGGGGGCTCACTGGGACCCTGATGTATAGGGGGGCTCTCTGGGGAGTTGACCCTGATGTATGTGGGGCTCTCTGGAGACCTTGATGTATGGGGGGGCTCTCTGGGGACCTTGATGTATGGGGGGGCTCTCTGGGGACCTTGATGTATGGGGGGGCTCTCTGGGGGCCCTGATGTAAGGGGGGTTTCTCTGGGGACCCTGATGTAAGGAGGGGGCTCTCTGGGGACCTTGATGTAAGGAGGGGGTTCTCTGGGGACCCTGATGTAAGGAGGGGGCTCTCTGGGGACCCTGATGTAAGGAGGGGACTCTCCGGGAACCCTGATGTAAGGAGGAGGCTCTCTGGGGACCCTGATGTAAGGAGGAGGCTCTCTGGGGACCCTGATGTTTGGGGGGGCTCTCTGGAGACCCTGATGTATGGGGGGCTCTCTGGGGACCCTGATGTATGGGGGGGGCTCTCTGGGGACCCAGATCTATTGGGGGCTCTCTGGGGACACAGATCTATGGGGGGCTCTCTGGTGACCCAGATCTATGGGGGGCTCTCTGGGACCCTGATGCATGGGGGGGCTCTCTGGGGAGTGGACCCTGATGTATGTGGGGCTCTCTGGAGACCTTGATGTATGGGGGGGCTCTCTGGGGACCTTGATGTAAGGGGGCTCTCTGAATACCTTGATGTAAGGGGGGCTCTCTGAAGACCTTGATGTAAGGGGGGCTCTCTGGGGACCCTGATGTATGGGGGGTTTCTCTGGGGACCCTGATGTAAGGAGGGGGCTCTCTGGGGACCTTGATGTAAGGAGGGGGCTCTCTGGGGACCCTGATGTAAGGAGGGGGCTCTCTGGGGACCCTGATGTAAGGAGGAGGCTCTCTGGGGACCCTGATGTAAGGAGGAGGCTCTCTGGGGACCCTGATGTAAGGGAGGCTCTCTGGGGACCCTGATGTAAGGAGGAGGCTCTCTGGGGACCCTGATGTAAGGGGAGGTTCTCTGGGGACCCTGATGTAAGGGGAGGCTCTCTGGGGACCCTGATGTAAGGGGAGGCTCTCTGGGGACCCTGATGTAAGGGGAGGCTCTCTGGGGACCCTGATGTAAGGGGAGGCTCTCTGGGGACTTGTTTACATAGGCAGACCACAGTTCTGCCTCTGTTGGAAACGATCGTCGGGGCCTGGCGGACATGGGGTCCTCCGGACCCGCTCGTTAGCTCTCGGTGTGTCCAATCACAGCGGCAGCAGGTCAAACAGCATGCAGACCCGCAAGTGCAGAATCAAGTACCTGTACATGATTCTGCTCACAGGAGACGCAGCCCTGCAGTAAATGTATGTGGTTAAAGTGAGTTTATTTTTCTTTAATCTTTAAACATTTATTTTGAACATGAAGTAGAGAAATTCTGTGACCAATGCATGTAATGTAGCAGTGCAATATATACATGGGGCTTTGTGAGGGTGTGGCTTGTGTGTGGGTGGGTGGGGACTAAGGGGGCCCCATGAGCCCCTATTGCCCGGGGGCCCCATGAGTTGTCAGTCCGCCCCTGGTGCCAACACAACTGAGCATGCTCAGATCTGCAAATAGCTCTCATTTTAGCTCCAATGTCTATTTTACAGGGCGCTATAGTAAATACCAGAATGAGATGAGTTAAAGAGCATTCTCTGGGAGTGAAAATTGGCGCTATTATAGTCCAATGAAAGTTTTAACAGTTGATTCTAATGGTACAATTGTAACTTCCCCAAACAAATCCTTTTATGTTGAGATGAAATGTATCTTTTCCTTTGCAACATTGTTGCTTCTACTTCAAGTATTTTGTTTTTAAGAATGTTAGAATGTGGAATGTTTTGATGTTTTGGTAAAATATTTTTCTCTGTCACTTTCACTTGTTACTCTCCATCTCAAAACAATCTTTACCCAAACTCACACAGGTGTCTTTACAAACCACAAACAATACCATTGCTGATGCAAATTTAAAATGAGTCACAATTTTTTGTGCTTTTTATTATTTCCCAAATAATCATAATTTGAGCCCAAAAAATGTGATATGTGTACCTACATCAGAAATCAAAATGTAACTCCTACTCTTGCTACCTTCAGGTGATCCCTGAAAACTCATGTCTACAGGAAAGCCTATCACGTCTCCAACTAATCTTCTACCACTGCCATCATCTCATTCCCCACAGTTACAACCTTTTGTACCACCTGCCCCACCCTATTAGATTGTAAGCTCCTCTGAGCAGGGCCCTCTTAATCCTCTTGTATTTTATTGTATTGTAACTGTATTGTTTCCTTTTTATATTGTAAAGCGCTGCATAAACTGTTGGCGCTATATAAATCCTGTATAATAATAATTCCCAAAAATGTGAGGGTAATATCACTATTCTACACTGACCCACAAAGAACCACCAAATATCACAGAATAAATCAAGAAGAATAACTCTTGAGTAATGTAATTCCATCACCTGTATGTCCAAAGAAACAAAAGAGAAATTCGCCCTGGGACTTTGAGTGAGGTGAGCACAATTGGGCCAATAAGCATAGCAGCAGTAAATATAGTATAAAGGTTTATTCAAATTGAGATAATACATGCATGAATAGCATACACAAATTCAAAGCCGTAAAAGGTACATATAAATAGTAGTACATGGATAGCATAACAGTCATATAACGCACAGGCATCTGGTGTACCCAACCCATTTCGTGAGATACAGGTTACTTCTTCTGCGGTGGATGTGTGTGAAATGTACCTACGATGGAAAAATACCAGTTGGGTGTATGGCATAATATTGATTGCATAAACACATGGTAAGAGGGGCCTTGGTACAAGAGATCCCATACTCACCACTAGGCAAGACAAGAACACTGAATGAGCAATTCCCAGAGGGTGGCAGCAACAAGTGTCTCGCTTGGGAGCTGAGTAAGCGAAGCCAAGCAAGACCCCACCAAGGGCCAACCGGAGGGTGAGCATGGAACGGATGGAAAATATGTGTCCCTAGTAGGGATGAGCCGAACACCCCCCGGTTCGGTTCGCACCAGAACCTGCAAACGGACCGAAAGTTCGCACGAACGTTAGAACCCCATTGACGTCTATGGGACTCGAACGTTCGAAATCAAAAGTGCTCATTTTAAAGGCTAATTTGCATGGTATTGTCCTAAAAAAGGTTTGGGGACCCGGATCCTACCCCAGGGGACATGTATCAATGCAAAAAAAACTTTTAAAAACGGACGTTTTTTTCGGGAGCAGTGATTTTAATGATACTTAAAGTAAAAAAAAAAGTGAAATATTCCTTTAAATATCGTACCTGGGGGTGTCTATAGTATGCCTGTAAAGTGACGCGTGTTTCCCGTGTTTAGAACAGTCCCTGCACCAAATGTCATTTTTAAAGGAAAAAATTTCATATAAAACTGCTTGCGGGTTTAATGTAATGTCGGGTCCTGACAATATGGATGAAAATCAGTGAGACAAACGGCATGGGTACCCCCCAGTCCATTACCAGGCCCTTTGGGTCTTGTATGGATATTAAGGGGAACCCCGCACCCAAATTAAAATAAGGAAAGGTGTGGGGCCACCAGGCCCTATATACTCTGAACAGCAGTATACAGGCGGTTCAAACAAGACAGGGACTGTAGGTTTGTTGTTAAGTAGAATCTGTTTGTAATTTTGAACATTTTTAACGTGTTTAGCTCCAGCCAAAAAATCTTTTTTAAGCTTTTTGGAAAACATAGGGAAGGGTTATCACCCCTGTGACATTTGTTTTGCTGTCTTTCCTCCTCTTCAGAAGATTTCACCTCACTTTTTGTCCCAATGAAAAATGTTTTTTGAAAATTTGGGTTTTTTGTGGAACAAGGATTGGAAAGCATCAGTGGAAAGGAGAAATGTTTTTCCCATATTACCTCTTACAGGAGAGAATTTCCCTTCCTAGGGGTAAATTTCATCTCACTTCCTGCTGTCTCCTTCCGTTTGCAAGTAGGAGTCGTTTGTAAGTTAGATGCTTGAAAGTAGGGTCCTGCCCTATATACTCAGCAGAAATTTGGGCCTTAGGTGTTGCTGTGGCCACAACACTGTAAGCCCTCACAGGGCCCTGCTGTGAAATATTAGATCAAGAATTGTAATTACATGCCCCTGTTGAACAGGAGCTGAAAAATTAGGCCTTAGGCACTGGTGCTGGTGCCACAACACTGCAACCCCTCACAGACACTCTAGTTGGAACGCAGGAATGAGCCCTGCTGCAAAGTATTGCATCAAAAATTGTAATTACACGCCCCTGTTAAACAAGGGCTGAAAAATTGGACCTTAGGCACTGGTGCTGGTGCCACAACACTGCAACCCCTCACAGACACTCTAGTTGGAACGCAGAAACGAGCCCTGCTGCAAAGTATTGCATCAAAAATTGTAATTACACGCCCCTGTTAGACAGGGGCAGAAAAATTGGGCCTTAGGCACTGGTGCTGGTGCCACAACACTGCAACCCCTCACAGACACTCTAGTTGGAACGCAGGAATGAGCCCTGTTGCAAAGTATTGCATCAAAAATTGTAATTACACGCCCCTGTTAAACAGGGGCAGAAAAAATGGGCCTTAGGCACTGGTGCTGGTGCCACAACACTGCAACCCCTCACAGACACTCTAGTTGGAATGCAGGAACGAGCCCTGCTGCAAAGTATTACATCAAAAATTGTAATTACACGCCCCTGTTAAACAGGGGCTGAAAAATTGTGCCTTAGGCATTGGTGGTGGCGCCCAGAACCAAAAATGTTCTTACAAGCTATCAGCGTGATGATTGAGGAGGAAGAGGATAATTACTCAGGGATAGTCACTCAGCATCAGCATAGGCAGTCTTTGAAGGGATCTGAGATTTCAAAAAAAATTATTCGGTTACATCAGCATCAGGTGCTTTGTAGCTGGTGGTGATCCAAGACTGATTCATTTTTATGAAGGTCAGTCGATCGACCGAGTCGGTGGACAGACGCACCCTGTGATCGGTTACCACGCCTCCAGCAGCACTGAATTTGCGTTCCGAAAGAACGCTGGATGCAGGACAGGCCAGTAGCTCAATTGCATACTGTGCAAGCTCTGGTCAGTGATCCATCCTCAAGACCCAGTAACCCAGAGGATTTTCGGTGGGAAAGGTGTCCAAGTCTGATCTTGCCCCTAGGTATTCCTGCACCATGTAAAACAGACGCTGGCGATGGTTGCTGGAACCGATCATACCTTGGGGCTGCGGACCAAAAAATTGTCTGAACGCATCGGTCAGACGGCCACCTTCTCCACCGCTCCTTCTTTGACTGACCGAAGCCTCAGCAACACGTTGTCCAGAAACAGGAGTTTGTAACCTCCCAGTCTCTGGGAACGCGTTGCACAGACCTTTCTGCAAGGTCCGCAACCTTACCCTTGTAACGTGGATCAAGGAGGGTTGCCAGCCAGTATTGGTCCTTCTCCTTGATACCACGAATACGAGGATCCTTACGCAGGCTTTGCAGGATCAGGGAGGCCATGCAGCGTAGGTTTGCTGAGGCATTCGGTCCGGAGTCCTCTGGGTCACTAAGGACGACATGGTCCGCAGCCACCTTCTCCCAGCCACGTACAAGTCCATGTGTTTCTTGGGACTGATCAATAAAAAGACTGCTGCTGATGCTGAGTGCCAGGCTCCACCTCCATACTGACACAATCTTCCTCCTCCTCCTCCTCCTCCTCGTCCTCTTCCTGTGTGATCGGCGGGCATGCAGGAACACTGTCTGGATAAAGGGGGCCTTGAGAGCTAAGGAAGTCCTCCTCTTCCTGCCTCTGTTCTGCCTCAAGTGCCCTGTCCATTATTCCACGCAGCGTGTGCTCCAACAGGTGGACAAGGGGGACAGTGTCACTGATGCATGCACTGTCACTGCTCACCATCCTCGTGGCCTCCTCAAATGGTGACAGGACAGTGCATGCATCCCTGATCATGGCCCACTGGTGTGGGGAAAAAAACCAAGCTCCCCTGACCCTGTCCTGGTGCCATAGTCGCACAGGTACTCATTGATGGCCCTCTGCTGCGTGTGCAGCCGCTGCAGCATGGCCAACGTTGAGTTCCACCTGGTGGGCATGTCACAGATTAGGCGGTTCTTGGGCAGGTTAAACTCCTTTTGGAGGTCCGTCAGCCGAGCACTGGCATTATATGACCGACGGAAATGCACACAGACTTTCCTGGCCTGCCTCAGGACATCCTGTAAGCCCGGGTGCCTGCCCAAGAACCGTTGCACCACCAAGTTAAGGACGTGAGCCAAACAGGGCACATGGGTCATTTGTCCCTGTCGGAGGGCAGAGAGGAGGTTGGTGCCATTGTCGCAAACCACCATTCCTGCCTTAAGTTGGCGTGGCGTCAACCACCTCTGAACCTGCCCCTGCAGAGCTGACAGAACCTCTGCCCCAGTGTGGCTCCTGTCCCCCAAGCACACCAGCTCAAGCACCGCATGGCATCTTTTGGCCTGCGTACTTGCGTAGCCCCTTGAACGACTACGGAGCACCGCTGGTTCCGAGGAAGAGGCCATGGAGGAAGAAGAAGAGGAGGGGGTGGAGGAGAGAGGTGTGTCACAATCACTAGCATTTTGGAGGCGTGGTGGTGGAACAACCTCCAACACTACTGCACCTTGTCCTGCATCCTTCCCAGCTGCCAGCAGAGTCACCCAATGCGCCGTGAAACTTAGGTAACGTCCCTGTCCATGCCTGCTGGACCATGAGTCAGCGGTAATATGCACCTTACCACTGACCGCCCTGTCCAGCGAGGCATGGACATTGCCTTCCACATGCCGGTAGAGAGCCGGAATCGCCTTTCGTGAGAAAAAGTGGCGTTTGGGTACCTGCCACTGAGGAACCGCACATTCCACAAACTCACGGAAGGGGGCAGAGTCTACCAACTGAAAAGGCAGCAGTTGAAGTGCTAGCAATTTTGCCAAGCTAGCATTCAACTGTTGGGCATGTGGATGGCTGGGAGCAAACTTCTTTCGGCGGTGCAGCAGCTGGGGCAGGGAAATTTTCCTGGTACAATCTGACGTCGGTGTACCAAAAGCAGATTGCCCACAAGTACTTGGCTGTGACACACCTAATTCTACACCTTCATTCCTCTCAGTGCCGGCCTCAGAGAGGACTGAAGGTCTAGTGGGGTTGGAAATCTCAGCTGATGAGGAGCAAGGAGAGGTCCACTTTGTTCTTTGGTGTGGGTCTTTTAGATACGCTTGCCAACGAACTGCATGGCAGGTCAACATATGTCTGGTCAAGCATGTGGTACCCAAGCGGGAGATGTTTTGGCCACGTGAGATACGCTTGAGACATATGTTGCAAATAGCAGTGGTGCGATCTGATGCACTCGTCTCAAAAAAGGCCCACACCAAAGAACTTTTTGAATAACGCGCAGAGACTGCAGCGCCCTGCACATGTAGAGCTTTGGGGTGTGATGCAGTCAATGTGCTGCCCTTAGGCTGGCCCCTGGAGGGCATCCTGCCTCGTTGGTGATGTGCCACCTCCTCCTCCTCCTCTCTCCTATCAGGCACCCACGTTGAGTCAGTGACCTCATCATCCCCTCCCTCCTCATCACTGGAGCAAACCTGGCAGTATGCTGCAGCAGGGGGAGCATGACTGCCAGATTGCTGTCCTTCTTGGGCACCCCCTCTGTCCCTGGAGCATGTACCCAACACTGTGGTCAAACAGTTCGAGGGACTCCTCAGGAGGACATGGTGGGGCTAGGGAAGGAGTCACTGATGACATTGAGCCGAGGGAAGAGGCCGCTGCTTTGCCAGACAAAGTACCCTGGGCATGGGTGAGAGAGGATGAGGAGGATGAGGACGGCTTGGTCATCCACTCGACCAAGTCTTCCGCATGTTGCGGCTCAACACGGCCAGCTGCCGAAAAAAAGGCCAAGCGTGTCCCATGGCCACGGCTGATGAGGATGCACCGTCTCCACGACCAGCACTAGACACAGAGCCTGCTTGCCCTCTCTTATTGGCTTGTGACTGTCTGCCTCTCCTTCTTGGCCTTCCAGATATACTAATGGCCTGTAGCTGCACTAAGCTGGGATATATATATATATATATATATATATATATATATATATATATATATATATATGTACTGATACTGCAGCTAGCAAAATCAACTGCCTGCCTGTAGTATGAGAACACCACCAACCTTCTACAGGTAGCTTTAGCTGAGCACTGTGAGGTGGACGCACCCCACTAACTTGTAGGTTTAGCTGAACACTGTGAGCAGGACGCACTGCACTAACTGCCTGACTGTGGTACTAATAGGATCAAACAAGACAAGCCTGCCTGTCAGTAGGAAGATAACAGGAACGGATCTAGCTGAACACTGTGAGCAGGACGCACTGCACTAACTGTAAATAGTCTAGCTGCCTGACTGTGGTACTAATAGGATCAAAAGAACACCAGTAATTTTCTTCAGGTAGCTGTAAATACTGTAACAAGACAAGCCTGCCTGTCAGTAAGAAGATAACAGGAACGGATCTAGCTGAACACTGTGAGCAGGACGCACTGCACTAAATGTAAATAGTCTAGCTGCCTGACTGTGTTACTAATAGGATCAAAAGAACACCAGTAATTTTCTTCAGGTAGCTGTAAATACTGTAACAAGACAAGCCTGCCTGTCAGTAGGAAGATAACAGGAACGGATCTAGCTGAACACTGTGAGCAGGACGCACTGCACTAAATGTAAATAGTCTAGAAGATAACAGGAACGGATCTAGCTAAACTGAATACAGTGTATATATATATATATATATATATGCAACACCTGGGATGCATATATATACACAATACACTTTAAGTGCAGCTAACTGACTGACTGTCCTGCCTAATCTAGCTAACTCAAATGAAATGACACTGTCTCTCTCTCTCTCTATCTCTCAGCACACCGGAACACACTGCACACTGCAGGCGGCCTTATATAGTGTGGGGCGTGTACTAAATCCCCTGAGCCATAATTGGCCAAAGCCTCCTTGGCTTTGGCCAATTACGGCTCTCTGTTCAGGCGGCGCTGTGATTGGCCAAGCATGCGGGTCATAGTGCATGCTTGGCCAATCATCAGCAAGCAATGCACTGCGATGCCGCAATGAATTATGTGCCGTGACGCGCCACACGAATTTGGCGCGAACGGCCCATATCGTTCGCAATTCGGCGAACGACCGAACAGCCGATGTTCGAGTCGAACATGGGTTCGACTCGAACACGAAGCTCATCCCTAGTCCCTAGATGTCTCACATTGTCCATAGTGGTTATCAACTGTAAACATAAGTATGCATATCAGAATTGTCTAGAGTAACAGAGTAAGCATAAGTATATAATAACATATATGCATAGATTAAACAACCTAAGCTAATGATGGTAGGGACATGGAGACTAAGGAGGAGATTGGTGAAAAGATACAGAAAACTGGCAAAAGTGACAGTGAAAGAAAATGGCAAAGAAAGAAAAAAAAAAGAAGTAAAGTGAAAGCGTGTGTTAAGACCTGTGATATACTAAATTTACTGCTGCTATGCTTATTGGCCCATCTTTGCTCACCTCACTCAAGGTCCCAGGGCAAACTTCTCTTTTCTATGTCCAAAGAAATGCAGTGTTTAGGTGTATTTTTGTGTAAGAGGTTTTCACATGTGGCAGCAGCTCTGTGGCTCAGAGGTTAGAACTTCTTAACATCCCTGAGCGTCTGGGTTCAAATCCCAAACATGCTGCTTCAGGTAGAGAAGTTGTCCCATCTCCCAGGTCCTAAAATTATGTTTAAATGTAGTATTTATGTGTAGGAGGGTTTTACCACCATTGTAAATCTTGATAGATACACTATCTAGCCCAGTGGTTCTCAACTCTGGTCCTCAGGACCCACTAACAGGCCAGGTTTGCAAGATAACTTAAATACATCACAGGTGATATCATTTGCTGCTCAGTGATTGCAGTATTCTAGTCTGCATCTCCCCAAGGTAATACTTCAAATCTGGCCTGTTGGTGGGTCCTGAGGACTGGAGTTGAGAACCACTGATCTAGCCAAAAGTATTGGGACACCTGCCTTTACACACACATGTACTTTAATGGCAGCCCAGTCTTATGCCCCGTACACACGGTCGGACTTTGTTCGGACATTCCGACAACAAAATCCTAGGATTTTTTCCGACAGATGTTGGCTCAAACTTGTCTTGCATACACACGTTTTCTGTCCAGCGCTGCACTGATTATTATCTACAACTAGTTTTGCCTTATATCGGGGTTATAGTGTTCAGCAGCAGGACCCATATCATGTCTTTCATCATTATTGATTATTTTTTATTTATGCACTTAGCGCAGGTTTTTTATTTATTTTTGCATACACACGGTCACACAAAGTTGTCGGAAAATCCGATCGTTCTAAACGCGGTGACGTAAAACATGTACGTCGGGACTATAAACAGGGCAGTGGCCAATAGCTTTCATCTCTTTATTTATTCTGAGCATGCGTGGCACTTTGTCCGTCGGATTTGTGTACACACGATCGGAATTTCCGACAACGGATTTTGTTGTCGGAAAATTTTATTTCCTGCTCTCCAACTTTGTGTGTCAGAAAATCCGATGGAAAATGTCCGATGGAGCCCACACACGGTCGGAATTTCCGACAACACGCTCCGATCGGACATTTTCCATCGAAAATCCGACCGTGTGTACGGGGCATTAGTCTGTAGGGTTAAAATTTGATTTGGCCCACCCTTTGCAGCTAGAACAGCTTCTGGGAAGGCTAGGGAGGCTGTCCAGAAGGTTTAGTGTGTCTATGTGAATGTCTATAACAGCTCTAACTCTTCTGGGAAGGCTGTCCACAAGGTTTAGGAGTGTGTCTATGGGAATGTTTGACCATTCTTCCAGAAGTGCATTTGTGAGGCCAGGCACTGATATTGGATGAGAAGGCCTGGCTTGCAGTCTCTGCTCTAATTCAGCCAAAAGGTGTTCTATCGGGTTGAGTTCAGGACTCTGTGCAAGCCAGTTAAGTTCCTACACCCTAAACTCGCTCATCCTTGTCTTTATGGACCTTGCTTTTGTGCACTGGTGTGCAGTCATGATGGAACAGGAAGGGGCCATCCCCAGACTGTTCCCACAAAGTTGGGAGCATAAAATTGTCCAAAATGCCTTGGTATGCTGATGCCTTAAGAGTTTCCTTCACTGGAACTAAGAGGCCAAACCAAACCCCTGAAAAACAACCCCACATTATAATCCCCCCTCCACCAAATGATTTAGACCAGTGCACAAAGCAAGGTCCATAAAGACATGGATGAGTGAGTTTGGGGTGGACGAACTTGACTGGCCTGCACAGAGTCCTGACCTCAACACAACAGAACACCTTGGGAATGAATTAGAGCGGAGACTGCAAGCCAGGCTTTCTCATCCAACATCAGTGCCTGACCTCCCGGTAATATGGATGAAAATCAGTGAGACAAACGGCATGGGTACCCCCCAGTCCATTACCAGGCCCTTTGGGTCTTGTATGGATATTAAGGGGAACCCCGCACCCAAATTAAAAAAAGGAAAGGCGTGGGGCCACCAGGCCCTATATATATTTTGAACAGCAGTATACAGGCGGTGCAAACAAGACAGGGACTGTAGGTTTGTTGTTAAGTAGAATCTGTTTGTAATTTTGAACTGGTACATTTTTACCGTGTTCAGCTCCAGCCAAAAAATCTATTTTAAGCTTTTTGGAAAACATAGGGAAGGGTTATCACCCCTGTGACATTTGTTTTGCTGTCTGTGCTCCCCTTCAGAAGATTTTACCTCACTTTTTGTCCCAGTGACAAATGTTTTTAGAAAATTTGGGGTTTTTAGTGAAACAAGGATTGGTGATAAAGCATCAGTGGGAAGGAGAAACGTTTTTCCAATATTAACAGGAGAGAATTTCCCTTCCTTGGGGTAGATTTTATCTCACTTCCTGTTGTCTCCTTCCGTTTGCAAGTAGGAGTCGTTTGTAAGTTGGATGTTTGAAAGTAGGGGCCTGCCCTATATACTCTGCAGAAATTGTGGCCTTAGGTGTTGATGTTGCCACAACACTGTAAGCCCTCACAGGGCCCTGCTGTGAAATATTAGATCAAGAATTGTAATTACATGCCTCTGTTGAACAGGGGCAGAAAAATTGGGCCTTTGGTGATGGTGGTGGTGCTGGTGCCACAACACTGTTATGCCCCGTACACACAGTCGGACTTTGTTCGGACATTCCGACAACAAAATCCTAGGATTTTTTCCGACGGATGTTGGCTCAAACTTGTTTTGCCTACACACGGTCGCACAAAGTTGTCGGAATTTCCAATCGCCAACAACGCGGTAACGTACACCACGTACGACGAGACTAGAAAAGGCCGGTTCAGAACCAAGCGCGGCACCCTTTGGGCTCCTTTTGCTAATCTCGTGTTAGTAAAAGTTTGGTGAGAGACGATTCGCGCTTTTTCAGACTCGTGGCTTTCAGATCGTTTTCTGACGTTCAGTTTGTGCTTGTGGGTTTGTATCTGCTCTTCAGTGCGTGCAGTCAGTTCGTATCGGAGTTTTCTGTGTGATCTTGCCTGCTCGTTGCTGTTTTTCAGGTCGCTCTTCACAGGCCTTGCTGTTCTTCAGTGCGTTCTGTTACCTCGTTCTGAGCAGCCGACCGTTTTCTAGCCATGTTTTGTATGCGTACTCCTCGTAGAGTTCGTGCTGTGCGGGGGCTTGGTGTTGGGGTCCTGACCTTGACACAAGTCCAGTCCATGAACAGGGTGGGGAGGAGTTCATGGACCAAGAATTGGTTGCTTCAGCGTGACCAGTTCTCTCATATGCCTTTGCTCCTTGCTGTTTTTCAGGTCGCTCTTCACAGGCCTTGCTGTGAGAACGTAATCCGTGAGAATAATCCTGATGATTTCAGGAACTTTCTCCGGATGACGGACCCCGTGTTTCACCGTTTGTTGGCTTCGCTGACCCCCTATATCAGCAGGCAGGATACCTGCATGAGACAAGCCATCATTCCGGAGCAGAGGTTGGTCGCTACCTTGCGGTATTTGGCCACAGGGAGAAGCCTGCAGGACCTCAAGTTCTCGACAGGCATCTCCCCCCAGGCTCTGGGGATCATTATCCCAGAGACCTGTTCTGCCATCATCCAGGTCCTTCAGAAGGAATATATGAAGGTAAGATTTTTATCCTTTAATAGCTCATTTTATTGTATTGAATGTTTGCTAATATATTGTATTTCTTTCCTCATTCCCTAATTACCATGATTGTAATATGCTGTGAATGTCCCCTTTGTCCTCATGCATGCTGGATTTTTATGTAATTATTATTTTAGGTCCTTCATACATATTTGCCCTTCAATAACCTCTCCAGCATGGTGTCTCCTGCCCTATATTCACCTCATGTAGTCACTTAACAATGTATTTTATCAGCTCCATAGTAGTGCTTTTCCCCAAACACCCCCTAAAATGTTTGGCAATGTTATTTTTGATTTAAATTCAGGCAGCGTGCCAGAGGCTTTTTTTTGTGGTGTCCCCAAATGTTTTGTAACCCTCCCTCCCCCAACTGCTAAGTCAGCTGATCCCAATTCTCTATCTATCCTCAATCATCTATCTGCTGACTTTGCCAAACCCATACACACTATACCCACCTCTTTACTGGTCAGATTTATGGATGAATTCCCCAAAGCATGTAGTGCAAGGGTCTGCCTGTATACTTTCCAATGGTACTGTTTAAAGTTCTTGTATCCTATTATTATCTTGATAGGTAATAGCAGAATGTCCAAATGTGCTCAAATGTGTACAGTGTGTATTTATATCTTTGTATTATGACACTTCTTACCTGTCCAGTGGGCTGCCAATAGTGTAACTAAGGAGGGGCTGTTCCAAGTAATACCCTGTATTTAGGCATTCATCTCTCAATGAAGTGAAGAGGGTTACCTGTCCAAGAGTTCCCCCCCCTATAATGTTATAAATGGCCCATGAGAGGGGGGGGGATATGATAGGTGTACCTTATACTTTGTTGTTGTAAAATTCCCCTCAACAGTTTCCTTCCACGCCACAGGAATGGCAGACTGTGGCCTCCCACTTTGCCCAGCGGTGGGACTTTCCTAACTGCGGAGGGGCAATTGATGGGAAACACGTCCACATCATCCCACCACCCAACTCGGGGTCATACTATTATAATTACAAGGGGTTTAATGGTATAGTGATGTTGGCGGTGGTGTCGGCTAATTACGACTTCCTGTATGTGGACGTGGGGAAGAATGGCCGGATGTCCGATGGTGGAGTCATCGCCCAGACGGAGTTCTACAGGCGTCTCCAGAATGGCAGCTTGGACTTGCCACCTCCAGAGGACAATGTTGAAGGTCTCCCATTTGTGTTCGTTGCTGATGAAGCGTTTGCGCTGGGGGACCACCTGATGCGGCCATTCCCGATGAGGACCCTCACCCCGGAACAGAGGGTTTTTAATTACCGGCTGGCCAGAGCCCGAAGAGTGGTGGAGAACACATTTGGAATCCTGGCCAGCCGGTTTCGACTATTTCTGACACCCATCCATATGGCGGAGTATAAACTGAACCATATTATACTGGCGTGCTGTGTTCTCCATAATTTTTTAAGAAACCATTCAGCCAACTATGCTGGCTCAGTTGGGCCTGAGGCCGGAATACCAAATACATCAACAATGACGGCGCCTGAAAGCGGCCGTCCTGGCTTGCCCTCCCTGAGTGCCCGTGATGTCCGGTTACGATACCTGGAGTTCTTTGCGGGTAGGGGGGCTATCAATATGCCAGACAATCTGTGACACCTTTTTCAAATAAAAAACAACCAAAAGCAATTCTTGGTGGACATTTACTGCTTGTGTTTGTTTGAGCTGACCCTGACAGAAATGTGTTGAGTGCAGAAAATGTCATGATTGGGTAACCTTATAAAGAATAGTGTTGGCTGGTACTTCCTAAATTTCACTCCAAGTGCACTTGCAACTGCACTGAAACTGCACTTGTAGTGCAAAGTGTATTTGCCCTTAGGAAATAACCCCCATTTTTGCATAAAACAGCAATTACATCACCCCAAAAGTGTTTTGCAGTGTTGAGACAATAATCCACACATTCTTGAGTAAGGCACTTTTTTATACCTGCACAATCACATGTGCATTCACCAAAGGTTTTTAAAACAAAACAACATGTTTGTTGTATAACAATTTTTGGGGGGGGGGGCATTATCAAAAATCGAAATATCCATTCCAGATAAAACAGGCCTGTGTAAAACCAACAAGAAAGCCAAAAAACTTGAACTTACAAAGTTCACATATGGTAAAACCTGAAGGCTATATCAGACATCAGTATTTAGGAACTGGGTTTGATATAGCGTTCAGATGGGGGGAAATCACCCCTGGAAAAGCCAAATTTGGAAGATGCACACCAATTTACGAATGTCAACATGTGCGACCTGCCATCAGGGGGGATCAAGGGACGTGTTTGGGGGGAGCAAGCCCTTCCTCAACGCTACTTTCTAATTGAGGAAGGGGTTGCACCCCCAAAACGCGTCCATTGATCTCCCGTGATGGCAGATAGCACATGTTGGCACACTGTGTGCATCCTCCAAATTTGGCTTTTCTAAACATTGTAAAAATTTTAGTAAGATAAAACCGGTGATTTTGTGGGGTTTAAATTCGCCCCAAAACATCAATGATGTTATTATTTTTTTGAATAACATCACTGATTTGTTGCTGGATGTTTTGCAATTGGAGATTACACCCCATGATCTCCCCGATCAGTATCTGGGCACTTTCAGATGTAAAGCGTTCTGGATCCCGATCACCTAAAAAGAGATAAATAACAAAAAAACAGGTCTCAAAAATCTGCCACCATCCATCTCTTTTACCTGAGCCTGTGGTCGCAGACACTCACCTGTTGTGGTGCCAATCTCCACCACGTCTTCTTCCTCCTCCTGCTCAGCTTGTGTTTGGGGTATTTCCCCTTCTTCCAGAGGGGGGGGGGTCTGTGGTCTCCTGGGATGAGGGGTGTCCTCCGAGTCTTTTCTCCCCTATGTAAAACAAAAATGGTATACTTAGCACACAGATATTTGATGACAGAACTAGAAATAGGAAACATTGCTTGGAAGTGGGGTACAATTTTCTATTTTAGCCGAGTTCAAAGATGTATTTTTTTAATTGCCCTTTGTCAAGCTGCAATACTTTACCTGTTTGGTACAAGCTTCACAGATGGAGACACCCCCTATAGTATACACTGGAGCACCTGTGTGGCCCCTTAATAAAAATGGTGTTCTTGTGTCCCACACTAGTGCTCCAATGTCCAGATGTGAAAACAGCTGCTCAGTGTCCTCTCCTTACACACAATCTAGTTTGCATTTAATTCTAGTAACAAACCCATCTACACAAACAAATATTTGGCATCCAAGTAGGCCCAAAAAAAATGTGGGAAAATGCATATGGCCTAAACAATGGTGTTCTAGAGGCCGAAAGAAAAATGTTTGATACTAACGAATAATGGGCCCATGAACATTAAAGTTGCCCTTTTAAACGTTACAATTACTAAAAGCATATGGAGCAGAACAAACGGAATAAAGACAGAAAGAATATGAACACAGCACAACTACTTACTTTTTTGCAGCACTCTCCGGATCTTTCGGTACTGCTCTGGCTCTCTCAACTTCAGGTCCGACCACCGCTTCCTGAGCTGATCTTTAGACCTTCGTACCCCGAAATTCCTCTCAAGACTCCTGACCACTTTACCAATGATTTTGGCCTTTCTGATGTTGGGGTGGGGGTAAGGCCCATATTTTCCGTCATAGTCGGACATCTTCATGATGTCTACCATCTCCAACATCTCCCCAAACAACATATTTGTGGCCTTAAAACGTCTCCTTCTGGATCGGGACGTGCCTGGATCCGGGCTTTCCTCCTCCTCCTCCTCGTTGTTAGAATTAGCACGCACCTGTTGTAACTCCGCCATCATGCTCTTCCCCCACTGCGCCGAACGAAAAGGGGCGGGGAATAGACTAGAAAGAACGTCAGGGGCGGGCGGAGTTACACGCATGCGCAGTGTGTATAAAGCGTAACACGCGTGCGTATTACGTACGATCTGTGAGCGGAGGAAGGAGCATTGGACGCGCCGATCGTAAGAACGAAGGTAAGAGACAAACTTGGGCCTATACTGCTTCTAGATTGAGGCCTATATTGTAACAAGATTAGGAGAGTTTGGTCTGACATTAGGCTTTGTCTTGTGTTGTGTCTTGCAGTGAACATGGATATCTTAATGAGAGATACTGACTTCATGTCACTATTCATTGATATGCTAAGTGAGCTGCCCTGTCTGTGGGAGATTACCCACCCACATTTCAAGAACCAAGCAAAGAGGAAGGCAGCACTGGAGCAATTGTGTGAAATTGTGAAGCAGGTGATCCCCACGGCAGACATCACCTATTTAAAGATCTTAATTGGTTGCCTGAGGAGCACATATCTGAGGGAGCGCAAGAAAGTCCTGGATTCGCAGAGATCCGGAGCAGCAGATGACATCTATGTCCCCAGGATGTTGTACTACGACAGGCTGCATTTTCTGGCAGGCCAGACTGAACCCAGGCCATCCCTCTCAAGTCTTCCTTCCACGCTTCCTTCCCCCCCGGCTGAGGCTTCTGACGCCCAACCTGGGCCTTCCAGGCCGCATGTGGAGGAGCCCAGATTGAGCCAGGTATAGCATTCCTCTAAATATTTCTGCTTGTCCAATCAATGATGTTACCTAGATGTTAGTTTGGAGTACTAATTTAGGATTGTGATTGATGAAGCAAAAACTAAAACCATGTCCTTTTTTCATACACAGGGAAGTCTCAGCCAGGAGGTGGCCGGGCCAAGCCGGCTGGCTGATATCAAGGTCCCTCCACCCCCCCTGAAAACAGAAAGTGGCAGTAGGAGGAGTACCCTAGAGGAGGCGGCTATCAGATTCTTTTGGAGGGCTACAGAGGTCCTGGGAGCACCACACACCATGCAGGAGAACATTGCTGCATTCATAGCATCTAAAATGCAGAGGATGGAGGAGGGCCAACAAGCCATGTGTGAGGCCCTCATATTGGAGGCTCTGGAGAAAGGTATGAGGGGCCAAATTACACCTGACACACATCTTTGGGATGGTCCTCCTCCTCCTCCTGCAGGTCCTCCTCCTCCTCCCTCTCCTCCAGGTCCCCCCAGTCCTCCTCCAGGTCCCCCCAGTCCTCCTCCTCCTCCAGGTCCTACTCCTCCTTCTGCCACATCTCCAACTGCACAGCCACAGCCCGGAAGGAAGCGTGAAAGGAAGACCAGAGAGTGATTGCCCTGGATCCAGTCTGGTCGGCCAAAAAATGCAGCCTCTTGTGGTACCACAGCCTGGGGACACAGATGTCATCTGCTGCTATCCAAGTCTCTGTGAATCCCGGACCAGACTGCCCTCCCTCACATATGGACTCCTCAGGCCACCAATTTTGAGGTTTAAGAATTGTTGTCTGCCGTGGGGGTCCCAGGCTTCACTAATTTCTCATGTTGATCCAGTGTTGCCTTCCTCTTTGTTTGGTTATGATCCCTTAATAAAGGATTTTTGGTTTGAATTATACTCTCCTATGTGTTTTACTTCAAAAATGACAGTTTGTTTGTGAGGATTCAGGTACATTTCAAATATACAATGTGAAATGAACAAGGGACACCAACAACAAACAATCTCCTGGAGATTAAATAATAAAAGATAATAATGGTGTTGGGGTAACTTGACACACAAAACACACACAAAAATATTCTGGAGTAAAAATAAAAATGACATTGAACAAAGATCAGCCTTGGAAAAAATCCAAACATTAAAGAAAAAAAAAGGCTTAAAAACAAAAACAAAAAAACATAAAAAATATAAAACTGTCAGATGTGACAACTAATAACAATATATTGAGGGAATCCCACTAAAAAAACACAAATAAAACTTTGTGAGAAGTGTGTGTGAATATGAGCAGCAAAACGACTTAATTCTTGTCACATTATAAAAAAGAAGAGAGTGCGCTGTATTAAACCATTTTTTACATTGCAGCGTGACGAAAGTGCTGTATCCATTGCGAACGCTAAGTTTACCAGAACGAGCTGTCCCGTGTCGGAATTTCTTCTGAGCATGCGTGGCACTTTGTGCGTCGGAACAGGCCACACACGGTCGGAATTGACGCGATCGGATTTTGTTGTCGGAAAATTTTATCTCCTGCTGTCCAACTTTGTGTGTCGGAAAATCCGATGGAAAATGTCCGATGGCGCCCACACACGGTCGGAATTTCCGACAACACGCTCCGATCGGACATTGTCCATCGGAAAATCCGACCGTGTGTACGGGGCATTAGTCCTCACAGTTACTATTGGTGGGCACTGGAATGGGTCCTGCTGTAAAATATTAGATCAAGAATTGTAATTACATGCACCTGTTGAACAGGGGCAGAAAAATTGGGCCTTTGGTGGTTATGGTGGTGGTGCTGGTGCCACAACACTGTAAGTCCTCACAATTACTCTTGGTGGGTGCTGGAATGGGCCCTGCTGTGAAATATTAGATCAAGAATTGTAATTACATGTCCCTGTTGAACAGGGGCAGAAAAATTGGGCCTTAGGCACTGGTGCTGGTGCACAACACTGCAACCCCTCACAGATACTCTAGTTGGAGTGCAGGAACGAGCCCTGCTGCAAAGTATTGCATCAAAAATTGTAATTACAGGCCCCTGTTAAACAGGGGCTGAAAAATTGGGCCTTAGGCACTGGTACTGGTGCCACAACACTGCAACCCCTCACAGATACTCTAGTTGAGCGCAGCAATGAACCCTCCTGCAAAATATTGCATCAAAAATTGTAATTACACACCCCTGTTAAAAAATTGGGCCTTAGCCACTGGTGGCGGCGCCCAGAACCAAAAATGTTCTTACAAGCTATAAGCATGATCATTGAGGAGGAAGAGGATAATCACTCAGCATAACAGGATAGTCACTCAGCATCAGCATAGGCAGTCTTGAAGGGATCTGACATTTCAAAAAAAATTATTCGGTTACATCAGCATCAGGTGCTTGGTAGCTGGTGGTGATCCAAGACTGATTCATTTTTATGAAAGGTCAGTCGATCGACTGAGTCGGTGGATAGACGCACCCTGAGATCGGTTACAAAGCTTCCAGCAGCACTGAATGTGCGTTCTGAAAGAACGCTGGATGCAGGACAGGCCAGTAGCTCAATTGCATACTGTGCAAGCTCTGGCCAGTGATCCATCCTCAAGACCCAGTAACCCAGAGGATTTTCGGTGGGAAAGGTGTCCAAGTCAGATCTAGGTATTCCTGCACCATGTAAAACAGACGCTGGCGATGGTTGCTGGAACCGATCATACCTTGGGGCTGCGGACTAAAAAATTGTCTGAACGTATCGGTCAGACGGCCACCTTCTCCACCGCTCCTTCTTTGACTGACCGAAGCCTCAGCAACACATTGTCCAGAAACAGGAGTTTGTAACCTCCCAGTCTCTGGGAACGCGTTGCACAGCCCTTTCTGCAAGGCCTCCCAAAGATGTTTCATCCTCTGCTCCCTCTGCGATGGCAAGATAATGTCTGCAACCTTACCCTTGTAACGTGGATCAAGGAGGTTTGCCAGCCAGTATTGATCCCTCTCCTTGATACCATGAATACGAGGATCCTTCCGCAGGCTTTGAAGGATCAGGGAGGCCATGCAGCGTACAGTGCCTTGCAAAAGTATTCGGCCCCCTTGAACTTTTCAACCTTTTGCCACATTTCAGGCTTCAAACATAAAGATATAAAATTTTAATTTTTTGTGAAGAATCACCAACAAGTGGGACACAATTGTGAAGTGGAACAAAATCTATTTGATATTTTAAACTTTTTTAGCAAATAAAAAACTGAAAAGTGGTGCGTGCAAAATTATTTGGCCCCTTTACTTTCAGCGCAGCAAACTCACTCCAGAAGTTCAGCGAGGATCTCTCAATGATCCAATGTTGTCCTAAATGACTGATGGTGATAAATAGAATCCACCTGTGTGTAATCAAGTCTCTGTATAAATGCACCTGCTCTGTGATAGTCTCAGGGTTCTGTTGAAAGCGCAGAGAGCATCATGAAGACCAAGGAACACACCAGGCAGGTCCGTAATACTGTTGTGGAGCACTGTGCAAGCGATCATTTTGAAATGGAAGGAGTATCAGACCACTGCAAATCTACCAAGACCTGGCTGTCCCTCTAAACTTTCAGCTCAGACAAGGAGAAGACTGATCAAAGATGCAGCCAAGAGGCCCATGATCACTCTGGATGAACTGCAGAGAACTACAGCTGAGGTGGGAGAGTCTGTCCATAGGACAACAATCAGTCGTACACTGCACAAATCTGGCCTTTATGGAAGAGTGGCAAGAAGAAAGCCATTTCTCAAAGATATCCATAAAAAGTCTTGTCTAAAGTTTGCCACAAGCCACCTGGGAGACACACCAAACATGTGGAAGAAGGTGCTCTGGTCCGATGAAACCAAAATCGAACTTTTTGGCCACAATGCAAAACGATATGTTTGGCGTAAAAGCAACACAGCTCATCACACTCAACACACCATCCCCACTGTCAAACATGGTGGTGGCAGCATCATGGTTTGGGCCTGCTTTTCTTCAGCAGGGACAGGGAAGATGGTTAAAATTGAGGGGAAGATGGATGCAGCCAAATACAGCACCATTCTGGATGAAAACCTGTTGGAGTCTGCAAAAGACCTGAAACTTGGACAGAGAATTATCTTCCAACAAGACAATGATCCCAAACATACAGCAAAATCTACAAAGGAATGGTTCACAAATAAACGTATCCAGGTGTTAGAATGGCCAAGTCAAAGTCCAGACCTGAATCCAATCGAGAATCTGTGGAAAGAGCTGAAAACTGCTGTTCACAAACACTCTCCATCCAACCTCACTGAGCTCGAGCTGTTTTGCAAGGAAGAATGGGCAAGAATTTCAGTCTCTCGATGTGCAAAACTGATAGAGACATACCCCAAGCGACTTGCAGCTGTAATCGCAGCAAAAGGTGGCTCTACAAAGTATTAACGCAAGGGGGCCGAATAATTTTGCACGCCCCACTTTTCATTTTTTTATTAGTTAAAAAAGTTTCAACAATCCAATAGATTTCGTTCCACTTCACAATTGTGTCCCACTTGTTGGTGATTCTTCACAAAAAATAAAAATTTTATATCTTTATGTTTGAAGCCTGAAATGTGGCAAAAGGTTGAAAAGTTCAAGGGGGCCGAATACTTTCGCAAGGCACTGTAGGTTTGCTGAGGCATAAGGTCTGGAGTCCTCTGGGTCACTAAGGACGACATGATCTGCAGCCACTTCCTCCCAGCCATGTACAAGTCCATGGGTTTCTTGGGACTGTAAATGATCCCTTAAAGACTGCTGCTGATGCTGAGTGCCAGGCTCCACCTCCATGCTGACACAATCCTCCGCCTCCTCTTCCTGTGTGATCGGCAGGCACGCAGGAACACTGTCTGGATAAAGGGGGCCTTGAGAGCTAAGGAAGTCCTCCTCTTCCTGCCTCTGTTATGCCTCAAGTGCCCTGTCCATTACTCCACGCAACGTGTGCTCCAACAGGTGGACAAGGGAGACAGTGTCACTGATGCATGCACTGTCACTACTCACCATCCTCATGGCCTCCTCAAATGGTGACAGGACAGTGCATGCATCCCTGATCATGGCCCACTGGCGTGGGGAAAAAAAACAAGCTCCCCTGACCCTGTCCTGGTGCCATAGTCGCACAGGTACTCATTGATGGCCCTCTGCTGTGTGTGCAGCCGCTGCAGCATGGCCAACGTTGAGTTCCCTCTGGTGGGCATGTCACAGATTAGGCGGTTCTTGGGCATTTTAAATTCCTTTTGGAGGTCTGCAAGCCGAGCACTGGCATTATATGACCGATGGAAATGCACACAGACGTTCCTGGCCTGCCTCAGGAAAGCCTGTAAGCCCGGGTCCCTGCCCAAGAACCACCAAGTTAAGGATGTGAGCCAAACAGGGCACATGGGTTAGTTGTCCCCTTCAGAGGGCGGAGAGGAGGTTGGTGCCATTGTCGCAAACCACCATTCCTTCCTTAAGTTGGTGTGGCGTCAACCACCTCTGAACCTACCCCTGCAGAGCTGACAGAATCTCTGCCCCAGTGTGGCTTCTGTCCCCCAAGCACACCAGCTCAAGCACCGCATGGCATCTTTTGGCCTGCGTATTTGCATAGCCCCTTGAACGCCTACGGAGCACCGCTGGTTCCGAGGACAAAGCACAGGAAGCTACCATGGAGGAAGAAGAAGAGGGGGTGGAGGAGAGAGGTGTGTCAGAATCACCAGTACTGGCGTTTTGGAGGCGTGGTGGCGGAACAACCTTCAACACTACTGCACCTTGTCCTGCATCCTTCCTAGCTGCCAGTAGAGTCACCCAATGTGCCGTGAAACTTAGGTAACGTCCCTATCCATGCCTTCTGGACCATGAGTCAGCGGTAATATGCACCTTACCGCTGACCGCCCTGTCCAGCGAGGCCAAGACATTGCCTTCCACATGCCGGTAGAGAGCTGGAATCGCCTTCCGTGAGAAAAAGTGGCGTTTGGGAACTTGCCACTGAGGAACCGCACATTCCACAAACTCACGGAAGGGGCAGAGTCTACCAACTGAAAAGGTAGCAGTTGAAGTGCTAGCAATTTTGCCAAGCTAGCATTCAACTGCTGGGCAGGTGGATGGCTGGCAGCGAACTTCTTTCTGCGGTGCAGCAGCTGGGGCAGGGAAATTTGCCTGGTACAACACCTCTTTGTTCTTTGGTGTGGGTCTTTTAGGTACGCTTGCCAACGAACTGCATGGCAGGTCAACATATGTCTGGTCAAGCATGTGGTGCCCAAGCGGGAGATGTTTTGGCCACGCGAGATACGCTTGAGACATATGTTGCAAATAGCAGCAGTGCGATCTGATGCACTCGTCTCAAAAAAGGCCCACACTAAAGAACTTTTGGAATAACGCACAGAGACAGCAGTACCCTGCACATGTGGAGCTCTGCGGTGTGATGCAGTCAGTGTGCTGCCCTTAGGCTTGCCCCTGGAGTGCATCCTGCCTTGTTGGTGATGTGCCTCCCCCTCCTCCTCCTCCTCCTCTCTCCTATCAGGCAACCACGTGGAGTCAGTGACCTCATCATCCCCTCCCTCCTCATCACTGGAGCAAACCTGGCAGTATGCTGCAGAAGGGGAACATGACTGCCAGATTGCTGTCGTTCTTGGGCACCCCCTCTGTCTGGGCTCACGTTACTGCCTTCCTCTAGCTGAGTACCATCATCGGAGCCTTCAAAACGCTGGGCATCCTCCTAGAGCATGTACCCAACACTGTGGTCAAACAGTTCGAGGGACTCCTCAGGAGGACATGGTGGTGCTATGGAAGGAGTCACTGATGCCATTGAGCTGAGGGAAGAGGCCGCGTTGCCAGCTGCTTTGCCAGACAAAGTACCCTGAGCCTGGGTGAGAGAGGAGGATGAGGATGGCTTGGTTATCCACTCGACCAAGTCTTCCGCATGTTGCGGCTCAACACGGCCAGCTGCCGAAAAAAAGGCCAAGCGTGTCCCACGGCCACATGCTGATGAGGATGCACCGTGTCCACGACCAGCACTGTTGCCTCTAGACACAGAGCCTGCTTGCCCTCTTTTAATGGCTTGTAACTGTCTGCCTCTCCTTGTTGGCCTTCCAGACATACTATTGGCCTGCAGTGAGATGTAGCTGCACAAAACTGGGGTGTATATATATAACGATTATACTGCAGCTAGCAGAATCAACTGCCTGCCTGTAGTATTATTAGTATGAGAACACCTGCACTTGTCTTCAGGTAGCTATACTGTAGGTGCAACTGTGCAGGGTACACAGTACAGTAACTTGAAATACTTCAAAGAGCCTACACAAGCACCTGGCTTCAGGTAGCTATACTGTAGGTGCAACTCTGCAGTGTACACAGTACAGTAACTGGAAATACTTCAAAGAGCCTACACAAGCACCTGGCTTCAAGTAGCTATACTGTAGGTGCGACTGTGCAGGGTACACAGTACAGTAACTTGAAATACTTCAAAGAGCCTACACAAGCACCTGGCTTCAGGTAGCTATACTGTAGCTGCAACCTCGCAGGGTACACAGTACAGTAACTTGAAATACTTCAAAGAGCCTACACAAGCACCTGGCTTCAGGTAGCTATACTGTAGGTGCAACTGTGCAGGGTACACAGTACAGTAACTTAAAATACTTCAAAGAGCCTACACAAGCACCTGGCTTCAGGTAGCTATACTGTAGGTGCAACTGTGCAGGGTACACAGTACAGTAACTGGAAATAATTCAAAGAGCCTACACAAGCACCTGGCTTCAGGTAGCTGTACTGTAGGTGCAACTGTGCAGGGTACACAGTACAGTAACTGGAAATAATTCAAAGAGCCTACACAAGCACCTGGCTTCAGGTAGCTAGGCTGTAGGTGCAACTGTGCAGGGTACACAGTACAGTAAGTTGAAATACTTCAAAGAGCCTACACAAGCACCTGGCTTCAGGTAGCTATACTGTAGGGGCAACTCTGCAGGGTACACAGTACAGTAACTGGAAATACGTCAAGAGCCTACACAAGCACCTGGCTTCAGGTAGCTTTATTGTAGGTGCAACTGTGCAGGGTACACAGTACAGTAACTGGAAATACTTTAAAGAGCCTACACAAGCACCTGGCTACAGGTAGCTATACTGTAGGTGCAACTGTGCAGGGTACACAGTACAGTAACTGGAAATACATCAAGAGCCTACACAAGCACCTGGCTTCAGGTAGCTATACTGTAGGTTCAACTGTGCAGGGTACACAGTACAGTAACTGGAAATACTTCAAAGAGCCTACACAAGCACCTGGCTTCAGGTAGCTATACTGTAGGTGCAACTGTGCAGGGTACACAGTACAGTAACTGGAAATACTGTAAAAACACCTGCCTGCCTGTCAGTTTATTAGGAAGAAAAGAACAGGATCTAGCTAAACTGAATACAGTGTATATATATATATATATATATATATATATATATATATATATATATATATATATATATATATATATATATATATATATATATACACACAACACCTGGGATGCATATATATTCACAATACACTGTAAGTGCAGCTAACTGACTCAACCTGCCTACTCTATCTAACTTAAATCAAATGACACTGTCTCTCTCTCTCTGTCTATCTCTCTCTCAAGCCGGAACACACTGCACAGGGCCGACGTGCAGGCGGCCTTATATAGTGTGGGGCGTGTATTAAACCCCCTGAGCCATAATTGGCCAAAGCCTCCTTGGCTTTGGCCAATTACGGCTCTCTGTACATACAGCGCTGTGATTGGCCAAGCATGCGGGTCATAGTGCATGCTTGGCCAATCATCAGCCAGCAATGCACTGTGATGCCGCCAAATTAGAGTGGCGCATCACGCCCCATATTGTTCGTAATTTGGCGAACGACCGAACACACGATGTTCGAGTCGAACATGCGTTCGACTCGAACACGCGTTCGACTCGAACATGCGTTCGACTCGAACACGCGTTCGACTCGAACATGATGCTCATCCCTAGTGTGGAATTCTAAAAATCCAGCTATTCAAAAATCAAGGAAAAAACGGCAGAGGGTCCCCCCCCACGCCAAAATTTAAAAAAATAATTGACATGGGGTCCACCCCAAAATCCATACCAGGCCCTTCAGGTCTGGTGTGGATTTTAAGGGGAACCCTCCTCCCAAATTTAAAAAAAATGGCGTAGGGGCCCCCAAAATCCATACCAGACCCTTATCCGAGCACACAACCTTGACAGGTCAGGAAAGGGGGGACAAGCGAGCACCCCCCCTCCTGAACCATACCAGGCCACATGCCCTCAACATGGGGAGGGTGCTTTGGGGCCCCCACCAAAGCACCTTGTCCCCATGTTGATGGGGACAAGGGCCTTATCCCCACAACCTCTGACCGGTGGTTGTGGGGGTCTGCGGGCGGGGGTGCTTATTGGAATCTGTAAGCCCCCTTTACCAAGGGGCCCCCAGATCCCGACCCCCCCTATGTGAATAGGTATCGGGTACATTGTGACAAAATGAATGGCAGTAGTTCCGCGCTTAGGAGGAAGTGAAAGAAGGGACTGCAGCCCCCCTAAAACTAAATATCACCTAGGTAAGATTCAAAATAACCGAATAATCTAAAAAAGGCGAATTGGCGCTGTCCGGCTATATGTGCATTAATTGTTGTTCATATATAAATGCTTGTAAAAGTACATATACAAAAAACATATATAAAAATAAAATAAAATTATTTTTACGTGCAACCAATGTGCTTTGGGGGCTAAAAAATATGTGCAGAAGTCCCACCCACCAATGTTATATAATAAAGTGCAACGTGCTAAAATAAATACCGTATTTATCGGCATATAACACGCACTTTTTTCACCTTAAAATCAGGGGAAAATCGCGGGTGCGTGTTATACGCCGATCCCCTGCGATCCTGAGCTCACAGATGTTAAAAATCGGCGACCGCGATTTGTAAATGGCGCCGCCGGCGCCAAAATACACAGTGCCGGTCCTCGGCTCTTCTCGGACACTTTCGGCTTCACTCGTCGCCGCCCGAACCTAGCCGAGTGTACTCGGCTAGGTTCGGATAGCTCCGCTCACAGTCACGCCCATCTCGGGCGGGACTACGAGTGAAGCCGAAAGTGCACGAGAGCCGCCGAGAAGAGCCGAGGACCGGCTCTGTGTATTTCGGCGCCAGCGGCGCCATTTTCAAATCGCGGTCGGCGATTTTTAAGCTCAGGAGATGGAGATGGGATCCTGCAAGGCTGCACTGGGGCAAGGCTGCACTGGGGCAAGGCTGCACTGGACACTGGGGAAGGCTGCACTGACAAGGCTGCACTGGGGCGGCTGCACTGGAAACTGGGGAAGGCTGCACTGACAAGGCTGCAGGCTGCACTGACAAGGCTGCACTGACAAGGCTACACTGACATGGCTGCACTGGGGCAAGGCTGCACTGAGAAGGCTGCAATGATGGGCATTTAAATGTACGCTTTTTTCCCTTCAACTTCCCTCCTAAAAGTTTTTTTTCCCTTAAAATTCCCTCCTAAATTGGGGTGCATGTTATACGCCGGCGCGTGTTATACGCCGATAAATACGGTTTATATGTATATATGTACCCCTAAACATCTGGAAACATCAGAATCTCAATATATTCCAAATAATCCTAATAAATATATATATATATGTGCCCAAAAATGTCTATAAAAAGCAAAAAATCTCAAAATATTCCAAAATCTTAGATACAAACTTATTTAACAATTAAACCTTTAGAATAAAAGTCCCCAACATGAATACGTAAAAAATACAATTCATAAACACAGTGGTGAAAAAATATGTAAAAAATGTAAAAAATTATTTTTATATAAAAACAGTGCTGAAAAAATCCCAAATCTATAAAAAAACAACAAATGTCCAGAATAAAGTTCCTTAAATGTGTCCTTCTGATGAAAAAAACGTGGTCTCAGTGTGACTGGTGTTCCCGGTCTTTCAGTACACCCCCACTCGTACTTTCACTCACCGGACTGCCCAACCCCTGCAGGGGTGAAAGGCATGTAGATGTAATCCAGCGATGATGAACCCGGGAAGCGATCCTCCGTCCAAAGATGTTTATCCTTCTCTAGTGTTGCGGTGTCCCCAATAGTAAACATCCATATGAGGCAGAAAAGAAAAGGACCTCATAGCGTGAATCCGAAATTCGCACTATGAGGTCCTTTTCTTTTTCGGATTCACGCTATGATGTCCTTTTCTTTTCTGCCTCATATGGATGTTTACTATTGGGGACACCGCAACACTAGAGAAGGATAAACATCTTTGGACGGAGGTTCGCTTCCCGGGTTCATCATCGCTGGATTTTATCTACATGCCTTTCACCCCTGCAGGGGTTGGGCAGTCCGGTGAGTGAAAGCACGAGTGGGGGT
Source organism: Lithobates septentrionalis (assembly GCA_037952835.1). NCBI lineage: Eukaryota > Metazoa > Chordata > Amphibia > Anura > Ranidae > Lithobates > Lithobates septentrionalis. The sequence continues at coordinate 1,198,595 of JBBDGP010001358.1, forward strand.
GTAGTGAAAGACGGGGAACACCAGTCACACTGAGACCATGGTTTTTTCATCAGAAGGACACATTTAAGGAGCTTTATTCTGGACATTTGTTGTTTTTTATAGATTTGGGATTTTTTCAGCACTGTTTTTATATAAAAAATTTTTTTTACATTTTTTACACATTTTTTCACCACTATGTTTATGAATTGGATTTTTCACGTACTCACGTTGGGGACTTTTATTCTAAAGGTTTAATTGTTAAATAAGTTTGTATCTAAGATTTTGGAATATTTTGAGATTTTTTGCTTTTTATAGACATTTTTGGGCACATTTATATATATATATTTATTATGATTATTTGGAATATATTGAGATTCTGATTTTTCCAGATGTTTAGGGGTACATATATACATATATATTTATTTTAGCACGTTGCACTTTATTATATAACATTGGTGGGTGGGGCTTCTGCACATATTTTTTAGCCCCCAAAGCACATTGGTTGCACGTAAAAATAATTTTATTTGATTTTTATATATTTTTTTTGTATATGTACTTTTACAAGCATTTATATATGAACAACAATTAATGCACATATAGCTGGACAGTGCCAATTCCCCTTTTTTATATTATTCGTACATTGTGACAAAAGACAATAGCCGTTTTTTGACAATACCTTAACTTAAAAATGTCTTCTTTCCCCCGCTTCTTCCTCCATCTTTCTCCGGGGCGAGGATAAAGAGTTCATTAGAGTTTACCTGACTCATCCTTGAGGTGAGCAGCTCTCCAATGGGGTTTTATTTTTTTCTACCCCACAGAATTTTAAACACGAATGCCGCATACACACGACCGGACTTTCCGGCAAAAAAAGGTCAAACGGAATCATTCCATCGGACATTCCGATCGTGTGTGGGCTTCATCGGACTTTTACTTTCGAAAATTCTGACGGACCTAGAAATAGAACATGTTTCAAATCTTCCTATCAGTTCCTATCAGGAAAACCGCTCGTCTGTATGCTGTTCCGATGGACCAAACGACACAAGGGCAGCTATTGGCTACTGGCTATTGAACTTCCTTTTTCTAGTCCTGTCGTACGTCATCGCATTCTAAATGATCGGACTTTGGTGTGATCGTGTGTAGGCAAGTCCATTTCAGCAGAACTCCGTAGAAAAAACCGTCAGAGTTTATTCTGATGGAAAAAACCGGTCGTGTATACGCGGCATTAGGATTTCTACCATTGACCTCTCTAAAATGTTTAGAAACACTATGGTCCTTCTTACCATATTTTATATTGTTTATGTGCTCTCGTACCCTTACCAACAATGGTCACGGCGGTGAGCCAGCGGACACTCTCATCACATGAAATTAGCGACTGTTTGCCTTTTATCGAGTAATGCCGCGTACACACGAGCGGACTTTACGGCGGACTTTGCCCGGCGGACTGGATTTCGTCGGACAATTCGATCGTGTGTGGGCTCCAGCGGACTTTGTTTGCTCAAAAGTTGGACGGACTTAGATTTGAAACTTGTTTAAAATTTATCCGTTGAAATCGAGTCCGGTCGAAAAGTCAGCCGTCTGTATGCTAGTTCGACGGACAAAAAGCCACGCTAGGGCAGCTATTGGCTACTGGCTATGAACTTCCTTGTTTTAGTCCGGTCGTACGTCATCACGTACGAATTCGACGGACTTTGGTGGATTGTGTGTAGGCAAGTCCGTTCATTCAGAAAGTCCGTCGTAAAGTACGTCGAAAAATCCGCCGGGCAAAGTCCGCCGTAAAGTCCGCTCGTGTGTACGCGGCATTAGTGTCCTCTTTTAGCGTGGTTCTAAATACATTTTTAAAGCAGAGAGCATTTGTCCACTGTGTTTTTAAATACATGACAAATATGAACCCTCTGGAGTGAAGAAATATCTAAGGAGCGAGGCTGTATAATCCTGGAGATCAACTCCTTATCTGTGAGATACACATTGGGTGGAGTGGAGATCGTGAAATGGAGAAGGTGAACAGCTGATTCCTGACTGAAAGCAAAGACGTTTGGGGAGTGAGAAATAGAGAGTTCATTAGAGTCTACCTATCTCATCCTTGAGGTGAGCAGATAAAGTAGCTGGTGGTGGTGTGCACAAGTAATAAGAGTTTTTTACATAGCACAGTGATAGAAGGTTAACATTGAAATACAATTATCAAGACTTATGGGACTTTTTGTATGGCTTTTTTAATGGATTTTTCATATTGAATTTTTACGTCTAATTTGTACACAGTGGATTATTGGTTATCACTGTAGTAGCACTGCACTGCATGTATATGTGTGCTCTTGGGTACACACACACACACATATATAATAGGTGGGTAGTGGCCTACACTGCTTAGATTGAGGCCTATATTGGGACCAGCTTATGGGTTAAGCCAGACATTTGTCCTGTGTTCTGTCTTGCAGGCATCGTATAATTTATCATGACGGATAAATTTACTTCACCTGAATCACTTCCCCAATTCATTGACCTGTACCAGGAACTACCCTGTCTCTGGAAGGTGAAGAGTAGAGAGTACTCCAATAAAATATTGAGGAAGGCAGCTTTGGAGAAAATGGTCGAGTTGGTCAAACCTATGTACCCCAGGGAAGACATCAACTACATCAAGCAAAAGATTGCTAACCTGAGGAGTACATTTAAAAGGTAGCTAAACAAGGTCCTGGAATCTGAGAGTTCTGGCGCAGCAGCGGATGATCTATATGTCCCCAGGCTATGGTAATACCACAGCCTGAGGTTTTTGACAGACCAAACAGAACCCAGGCCATCGCTGTCTACGCTCCCTTCGACGTCTGCTGAGGCCACAGCTCCTGAGGTCCGCACAGGTCCTGATTTACAGGATACCCAGGTATAGCATTGTTGAACATATTTGTATCAAAAAATACAATGATGAAAACTAGACGTTATTGGGAAAATATTTCTGCCTTAACAATGTGGTTTCCATATCAATAGACAGTAGTGACCAAAAATAATTTGAACAAGAGTGAAAAATGCTGAGGTCAGAATGATAGTCTTTTCTATTTCTCCACATCCAATTTGCAACAGTGAGGAAATCAAAATTGTGTGTGATTGATGACCAAACCCTAAAAATGATTCTAATTATGTCTCATTTTCATACACAGGAAAGTGTCAGTCTGGAGGAGCCAGCGGCCAGCAGCAAGACAGAGTCCCAGATCCCTCCCCTACGTCCTGCTGCTAAAAGAGCCAGGAAGAGCAGGCCGCTATTGAAACACTGATCCTCAATCCAGCCAATCAGAAGCAGGTCTGAGACCCGTTTTTTTGATTGAAAGAGAAGAGTACCAACGGAAGCCGCCGTGATGCCCGTCGAGAGCAGGGAAAGGGAAAGCCGTTGAAGCGCTGCCCACCATAGATGGGGTAAGTGCGACCGACCGGGGGTGTTACTGTTTGCTGCTCCCCCAGAAAAATTACCACCGGTCACCACTGGTCCAGACAAAGGGTCATGCAGCCTCATTGGAAAGTCAGGGGAGAATTAAAACTCTTCCTACTAGCTTTAACCAGACACTGATAGAAGTTACAAGACTGCTATATACTGCTGATGAAAAAAGGTATTTGGCAGTTTATAATTACTAAAATAATTGCATTTCCATGTTCTGTGTACTGTGGTAGACCAGATATAGTGAATGCAGGGTCCTGGGTTTAATAACACTTTAATACTCCCCTCCCTCCCCCAGACTGACAATGCTGCTGTCTGCTGTGCCTCCTGTTATAATTCATCCTTAGTGGTGTCTCACTAAAAGGGGAGGTGTGTTACTGGCTAGATCACCAGGTGAAAACAGAGGGGAAAAAAAGCCTAAGAAAAGAAAACTGATGCAGCCACCACATCTAATTAGACATGTGCAACTTGTTTCGTTCCGAATTATTTTTTTAACGAATTTCGACAAATTTGTTAATTCGGAAATATCAGAATTAACGAAAACCCGTTTAACAAATTTTTTGTTTGAATGTTCGAAAATTCTTAAAATTTGAATATTTGAAAACTCTTAAATTTGAATATTCGAAAATTTGTAAATTCAAAATTCGAAAACTCTAAAATCTGGAAATTCATAAAATCGGAAACTCAAAAGCAGAAAATCCAAAAAGTCAGAAATTCTAAAATGCGAAAATTCTAAAATTTTGAAAATAAGAATGAAAATTCAAAAGAATGAAAATACAAACAAAAATTTGAAAGCCCAAAAATTCAAAAATCGAATTTTTTCATTTTCGAATTTGTGAATGTTTTAATTTTCTAATTTCTGAATTTTCGGATTTTTGAATTTTTGAATTTACTAGTTTTTGAACTTTCAAATTTTCATTCTTAGTTTCAAAATTTTCGAATTTTTGCATTTTTAAAATTTCCGAATTTTTGGATTTTCGGATTTCGGTTTTCAGATTTTATGATTTTTCAGATTTTAGAATTTTCCAATTTTGATTTACAAGTTTTCGAATATTCAAATTTAAGAATTTTTGAATAATCAAATTTAAGAATATTCAGAAAAATTTGTTAAACTGGTTTTCGTTAATTCAGATATTTCCGAATTTACAAATTTTCGAAAAATTTGTTAAAAAAATTATTCTTAACAAAACAAGTTGCACATGTCTAATTAGATGTGGTGGCTGCATCTAAAAAACGAAACAAAAAAAAAAAAGAAACAAAAACAAAACAAACAAGTTTTTCGGCAGTGCACATGTCTACATCTAATGATTGGTGAGCTGCAATATATTACATTTTGTTTTTGGGTTTTATATCATATATATATATATATATATATATATATATATATATATATATATATAGTTTTTGGTGTTCAGATGCAGTGTAGTTCCACTTTTATTATCGGTTCATTGATGAACTGGTAATATTGTGAAACACTAGATATAAATCGATTTTTTTAAATTTAAATTGAAGTGCCGAGATTCCTTTTATGCCTGAAAAAAAAAGGAATGAATTAGAATGTCCTTGGTGCTGATGAATTGAGAAATCTTGCAGGCACTATATGTACCCGTATGGCTGCTTCAGTGTCAGTGGAATGGTAAGACTGAGCAACGTCCAGCAAAACACGGCTCCTACTGAGATCTGAATAGGACTAATTGTCCTCGATGGAGATGTACCCACGGATCTTTGTAGCACAAGAACATCCCCATTGAGGACAATTATTTCTATTCGACATGACATTAATCTCAAGATGTGTTCAGCAAGCAGTTGGCTGAAGCACAACATTAGCATGGCATGGATCCTGAAGCAGCATTATGCCAGCTCAATCTAATGACTCCTAAATGTGCAATAATGACACATAATCCAGGACTCTCTCACAAATTTTTTTCACGGATCAGTCCACACAAAAATAAAAGTGCAATTATGACCCATTGGCTTCTTATATCCCATCATGTAGATACTGGATTCTTCACTGGCATACCTGGTTTAACCTCTTGCCGTCCGCACTATAGCCGAATGATGGCCACAGCACGGACCTGAATTTCCTGAGGCCTCCGGTGATCACAGATCCGAGTAAGGGGCTGGTCCCGGCCCCTTACGACGTGATCAGCCGTCAGCCAATGACAGCTGATTACATGATGTAAACAAAAGCTCGGTAATCTTTTTTTTTCCTCCTCACCCAGAAAAAAAAGCCGATCACCGGCTTATCTGCAAGGGACATTGGTCCCGAAGAGGAAGAGGCAATTATGCCTCATCTGTGCCCACGAGTACCCCCAGCTAGTGCCACCTGCTATTGCCACCTGTCAGTGCCCACCAGTGCCACCTATCAATCCCCATGAGTGCCACCTATCAATGCCCACAAGTGCCACCTATCAATGCCCACAAGTGCCACCTATCAATGCCCACAAGTGCCACCTATCAATGCCCACCAGTGGTGCCAATCAGTGTCACCTAGCAGTGCTGCCTATCAGTGTAACCGATCAGTGCCAATTATTGCCACCCATCAGTGCCCATCACTGCCACCCATAAGTGCCCATCACTGCCACCTATCGGTGCCCATCAGTGCCGCCTCATCAGTGTACATCAATGAAGGAAAAAAATGACCTGTTTGCAAAATTTTATAACAAAATATAAAAAAAAATTAAAATGCGGTCTTTTAATTTTTTTTTAAACAAAAAATAAAAACCGCAGAGGTGATAAAATACCACCAAAAGAAAGCTCTATTTGTGGGAAAAAATTATAAAAATTTCATTTGGGTACAGTGTTGCATGGCCGCGCAATTGTCATTCAAGTGCATCAGCGCTGAAAGCTGAAAATTGGTCTAGACAGGAGGGGGGGTTTAAGTGCCCAGTAAGCAAGAGGTTAAACCACTTGCCGACCAGCTCACGTACATTTACTGCGGCAGGTCGGCTCTCCTGCGCAAAAAGAGAAAAATGCAGCGCTTAAAATTATTTTGTGTGAATAGTGATATCAACAATACTGACAAATTGTGACATAAAATCCACCGAGTGAATAATAAACATCGAATGTCAATAGACTGACAACAAATGGAAATATATATAAAGTCCACCACGTGAATGTCGATTGGCATCAGAAAAACCAATGGAGCAACATTTATAAACTTTCAAAAGTTTCTAAAAAATCCTCAAGATAGACATGTTGAAAAGGAATAGAAGGGAATCTTGTTAGGAAACCGCCACCAACTGCATGAAGGCTTACCGGAACTAGTGGACTTAAAGAGGCATATACCACTTAAGTCAACCAGGCTTGTAGTGATGAACACTGTATGCGATATGAAAGCCTCAGCGATCCGGATAGCCACAATCACATTGGAATTTGTGAACGATACTGGTCAGCAAGTTGTTCTCACAAACGGGCAATTAGATTCAGACGAAGAGAGGAATGACCAAGGAAGTTTCTCATACCCACACGTTGGAACCAAGAAATGAAACAAAGTTCCACATAGCGTGATATTGTTTAAGGAATATTTATTAAAAAAGATAAAATTGAACACTCACATTTGTTGAAGCGATCAAAGGCTTATCGAACATAAAATGGCGCAGCAGTGATGGCGGCACTCGAACCGACGCGTTTTGTCTGAATAGGCATCACCTGGGATGTGATCTCCTGCGCAAACCGACGTACCTGTACATCGGTCTGTGGAAGGAGGATAGCGGGTACGCGCGCACCACGGGATGTCCACCGGCGACCTGGGATTGCTGTGTACAGAGGCAGAATGGGGAACTGCCTATGTGAACAAGGCGATTCCCCGTTCTGTCTAATGACATGTCAGAGATTTACTGTTCCTACTGATCGGGAACAGTGATCTCTGTCATGTTCCTGGCAGCCCATCCACCCTACACCTTGATCGCCCCCTAGTGTTAACCCTTTCCCTACCCTTGTCATTTTTATAGCACTGATCAATGTAATAATGCCATTGGTCTACAAAAAGTGCCATTTGGAGTCAGATTTGTCCGCCACAATGTCGCAGTCCCACTAAAAATCGTAGGGCGCCACCATTACCAGAAGTCCCTAAATCTATCCCGTAGTTTGTAGACGCGATAACTTTTGCACAAACCAATCAATATATGCCTATTGTGATTTTTTTTTTACCAAAAATATGTAGAAGAAATAGGGCTAAACTGATAAATACATTGGTTTTTTTTTTATCTTTTTTTGGATATGTTTTATAACAGAAAGTAAAAAAAAAAAGGTGATCAAATACCACCAAAACAAAAGCTCTATTTGTGGGTAAAAAAAGGATGTCAATTTTGCTTGGGTACAACGTCGCACGACCACGCAATTGTCAGTTATAGATGCAGTGCCGTATCTCAAAAGATGGCCTGGTCATTAAGGGGGCAAATACTTCCGGGGCTGAAGAGGTTAAGGGTTTCACTCATCTTGCCTGTGTTCTTCAACTGTTATATCAAAATCCAAAAAGGAGTGACATCAAGTTTAACCAATGGAAAAAAAAAATGAAAACCGTCATTAGACATGTGCAGGACGGAAAAATTAATTTTGTTTTGGATAGATTCGTTATGTTACTAATTTTTTTTTTTGTTGATTCGTTTCGGAATTCCAATTTTTTGGTTGTTAAAGCGGAGTTCCAGGCTCTGAAAAAAAAAAATTAAAGTCAACAGCTACATATACTGTTACTGCTGACTTTTAATATAAGGACACTTATCTATCCAGGGATCCCGCAATGTCGGACCCCCAAAGCATCTGCCTGAGTGCAGGCACCGGCATTGCAACAAGTGCCGGGACAAGGTCAACCAGCGCTCAGGGCGAACATGCCAAGCTGCGCCCCCCCATGACCAATTATCTTACACCCACCTGATCATTATAACTACTTATAGAGTGCAGAGGTCAGGATTGGATAAATTACAAAGTACAGGGATCAGGAGCAAAGATAATGTACAGTGTGCAGGAGTCAGGAGAGGAAAACATACAGAGTAGAGAGATAAGGTGTATGTACAGTAATATACAATGTGCAGGAGTCAAGAGCAGTAAACTACAAAGTACAGAGACCAGGAGTATTTTTTTTTTTTTTGGGGGGGGGGGGGGGGCGCAAACAAACTGAAAAATACTGAACCCCCCCATCAATTGCAGCCTCACTGTGCCCATCAAATGCAGCCACTGTGCCCATAAATGCAGCCATTGTGCCATCTCATATACAGCCACTTGTGCCCATCATATGCAGCCACTTGTGCCTATCATATGCAGCCACTGTGCCCCATCATATGCAGCCACTTGTGCCCATCATATGCAGTCACTTGTGCCCATCAAAAGCAGCCACTTGTGCTCCATTATATGCAGCCACTTGTGCCAATCAAATGCAGCCACTTGTGCCCATCATATGCAGCCACTTTTGCCCATCATATGCAGGGACTTGAGCCCGTCATATGCAGCCATTTGTGACCATCAAATGCAGCCACTTGTGCCCGTCAAATGCAGCCACTTATGCCCATTATATGCAGCCACTTGTGCCCATCATATGCAGCCACTTGTGCCTGTCATATGCAGCCACTTGTGCCAATCAAATGCAGCCACTTGTGCCCATCATATGCAGCCACTTGTGCCCGTCATATGCAGCCACTTGTGCCAATCAAATGCAGCCACCTGTGCCAATCAAATGCAACCACAGCACAATGGCAAAGGTGTCCAGTGCGTCCCTTCACCAGTATTCCAGCAGTACAAACAAATTCCCAGCTCTATTTACCGACCAGCCTGCAACCAACCAAATTAACCTGTCTAACAGTTTACATTAAAAACAGGGGTTTACCCCGTCTCAAATTGCTTCGGTGAAACAAGCACTTCAAACTTGATTTCACATTAAGAAATTGGACACTATCACCCAACACTCTAAATCTTTAAAATGTTTTATTGCCAGATGGTACTGCTTCATGGAACATTCTTTCTCTCCAGAAGAGATTTCTTTTCACATGACTCCCTCCTGCTATATGGACTGGTACCTACATGCAGACCTTGCCAACACACTGGGCAAACTCAGGATTCATGTCATCTATTACTCCCATATCCTTTCCTTAAGGCATTCCACTTACTCTATTTGACCCAGCAGCACCTTATTTGATATGAAATGTTCATTTCTTCATAACTTTATCAATGTTTCTACCTGTCTCCAGGTGGAATGTACACCTGCTTCCACTCCTCGGGTTGCCCCTTTGGTCGAATCTTTGGTTAGATACATATGTTAGACCAGACACTGTGTTATTAGTTACAATACAAATGTTTACAGGCTTTAAGCCATGCTGTTATGTCTTGCCTACCATGTCGTACTATAGGTGTGCGCAGCCTCTTACATTAGGGTGTACCCCAAAGCTCAAACGCACATTCTTTTCTCTGAAGCCTCAGCTACACTGGACAGTGAATGAATGGCAAGTGCTCTGTGCTGAGAGGCTTCCTGTTCATTTACAAACTGAAGCATAGTAAACACAGTTTACTATGCTTCAGTTATGAATGAACACAGCGAGTGAGTGTGTTCACTGTGTTCATTTAGAAAAGGAAGGAGCTGGTAAATGGCATACTGCCCCCTATACTTTGCAATGCGAATTGTGTCAATTGCGAAATGAATGAAATCTCACTGCAAAGAACTGCATGTGATTTGAACAGGAATGCGGTGCGATTCCTGTTCAAAACGCATGCGATTGCCCCCACCGCTCCTGTGTGTGTGTATAGAAAGGGAAAAGCGCCATCTACTGGACAGTTTAAAAAATGTTAGAACTCACAGTACATATGTGGCCACATAATCTACATAGGTGACCCGGTCCGCCGATGATAGCAAATCACAGCTGCTGGAGATGCTCACAGGGCTGGAGGAGATATAGAGGCGGTCTGCCACCATGCTGACATTGCTTCTGTCCTATACTCAGGGGGTCCCGGAACTTCTCCTCCAGTCCGGTGAGCACCTCCAGTGGCCCTGGTTTTCTATCATTGGCGGACCAGGACACCTATGTAGATTATTATACATGTGACCAGATATGTACTGTGAGTTAAAAAAAAAATTAAACTGCCCACTAGATGGCGCTTTTTTCCTTTCTATACACACACACACACACACAGGGGCAGTGAGGGAAATTGCATGTGATTTGGACAGGAATCACACCACGTTCCTGATCAAATTGCATGTGATTCTTTGCAGTGTGATTTGCGTCATTTTTTTTTGTATTGATACAAATTGCACCGCAAGGTATCGGCGAGTATTTGACCACTGAAAGTATTGGTACTCGTACTCACCGATAAAAAAAATGGTATTGGTGCAATCCTAGTGCATTGTATTACATTTGTGGTTGGGTTTATTACTGCTTTAACATTGCTTTAACATGGACTTTTCTAAATGCAGACCTCAGTGTATGGCCAGCCTTAGGATGCTATGGGGATTGAGGGCTGATCACCATACGTTGTGTGTTGGCTATAAATGGCGTTTACACGGAGTCATTCCTGTTAGATAAATTTACAATGTTGCTTCTGTTTTAGGATAGATACCCACGTTTAGGCACGGAGAGTTTAATGAATGGTCCTTTAATTGAAATAAGTTCAAATCATTCCGTTCACATTTAATAATGAATAGTTACAACAACTCATACCCATTAAATAATACATTCATCATAATAAACAAAAAAATGATTAAATGCATAAATAATAAATGGCTAAAATCAATTACCATCATGTTGACAATAAACAATTGTAAAAATTATTTGCTTTTTTAAAAAACTTTTCCAGAAAAATCAATTACAATTGCAATTAAAATTATAATGAATTCACAAATCGCTCACTTTTTCCATTAGCTTCCCATAGAAAAAGTCTGTATTCACTGTGTACAGCTAGATGAAAGTATCCAAAAATATTTCTCTAGCCTCTTCAGACCCAGACGATTTACCCGCCTTCATGACCAGGCCATTTTTTGCAATACGGCAGTGTGGTACTTTAACTGACAATTGCGCAGTTGTATGAGGCTGTACCTAAATAAAAGGTATAACTAATAATATACATACATATATAATATTAGTTATACCTCTTGTATATGTACCGCAATAGTCCACTTGCTGTCTTTCTCTTGGTGAGTCGGGGGTGGGACCCATACTCCCAAATCTCTCTGCTGTACCTAAATAAAATTGATGTCCTTTTTTTTCCAAAATTAAAGCTTTTGTTTGGTGGTATTTGATCACCTCTGCGGTTTTTATTTTTTGCGCTATTAACAGAAAACGAAAATTTTGAAAAAAAATATATATATATTTTACTTTCAACTATAAAACATTCCCAATAAAAAAAAAATGTAAAAAATCTAATGTATTCATCAATTTAGGCCAATATGTATTCTGTTACACATTTTTGGTCAAAAAAATCCCAATAAGTGTATATTGATTGGTTTGCGTAAAAGTTATCGCGTCTACCAACTATGTGATAGAGGTGATCCCTGGTGCCGCTCAGCCGTATGGTCCTATAGTGGTGATAAGAGTGGAAACCCCAGCCTGGACTCCAACTGGGCCACGCCCCCAACGTGTTATGCCCTGCCCCCCCCCCCCCCCCCCAGAGCTTAGTCATGGGGACCTCTAGGGAGAACTTCCCTTGCAAAATGAACACCCTACTTAGTAAATCAACCCCAAAATATGTATTCATTAAACGCTTCCCGATCACCCACCACAGTTATGCTGTGGCAAGGTGGCTGGATAGCGCAAATTACCATAGGTGTATGTCGGTCCATGCATGTGATATAGTGAGCGTACTACGGGAGCACGCCCGCGGGTCCGGCAGACTCGATGTCTGCCGGTGACCGGCGATCGCGCCATACAGAGGCAGAACGGGGATGTAAATAAGGCAGATCCCCATTCTGACAGGAGACATCATGGAGATCTGCTGTTCCCAGTCATTGGGAACAGCGATCTCTGTGTTTTGCCAGGGAGCCCAGCCCCCACGCAGTTAGAACACACATAGGGAACACAGTTAACCCTTTGATTGCCCCCTAGTGTTAACCCCTTCACTGCCAGTGTCATTTATACATTGATCAGTGCATTTTTATGGCACTGATCAATGTAATAATGTCACTGGTTCCCAAAAAGTGTCATTTGGGGTCAGATTTGCCCGCCATAATGTCGCAGTCTCGCTAAAAATCGCAGATCGCCACCATTACCAGTAAAAACAATAAAAACAAATTTAAAAAATCCCTAAATCTATCCTATAGTTTGTAGACGCGATAACTTTTGTGCAAACCAATCAATATACGCCTATTGCAATTTTTTTTTACCAAAAATATGTAGAAGAATACATATCGGCCTAAACGGATAAATCCATTTTTTTATATATTTTTTTTTGGATATGTATTGTAGTAGAAAGTAAAAAAATATATATTTTTTCAAAATTATCAGTCTTTTTTTGTTTATAGCACAAAAAATAAAAACCGCAGAGGTGATCAAAAACCACCAAAAGAAAGCTCTATTCGTGGGGAAAACAAGGACTTCAATTTTGTTTGGTTACAACGTCGCACGACTGCGCAATTGTCAGTTAAACCGACGCAGGGCCGTATCGCAAAAAATGGCCTGGTCAGGAAGTGGGTAAATCCTTTCCGGGGCTGAAGTGGTTAAAACATCTCCCAAGCAGGAGCACAAAATATCTTTTATACGTCTAGCGATAATCAAAAGACTTTTTAGAATGTTTTGTCAGTATTAATGGGCTTTGCTATTCTATTTGAACACACATCTTTTTAACATCATAAGAAAGTAAATCGTAAAATGAACAAAAAATAAATAAAATGAAAATGTGAAGCAAAAAAATAAATAAATAAAAAGATTTCCCCAGACATTGTAACTATAATACTAACACTATACTGATTCCTGATACTATCATTAGCCAACAGAAGCCCTGATCCTGCTTTACCCCTTGTGATTGTGGTAGTACAGCAAAAGACTGAGAACAGCGGCAAGGGGTGTGCATAGTAATGTGGCGGAAACAGATTCATATGCAGGTTTTAAAAAGGGGACCAGGGACAAAGGTATTCACATTTTTTAAATGTTTATTCAGTTTTACGCAGCATTATCCGACATGAGTATGGAACACACATAACAAGTTATTATCTTTGCTTCCAAAGTTTTCCATAGCAACTGCTCTTCTTTGTCCTCAATCACTGAATTCCGCTTTTTACTGTTCATGGTTGCTTATTGCAAGGCAGTTTTTTTTTTTTTTTTTATATTGGCCTATCCTTTGATATGCTGTAATTAGAGCGATCGCTGACAAGATGTCACAGGAGGTCAGCCCCTTCACAGGAAAAGAGCAGCACTGTGACATGTGAAGCTTCAGAAATGTAAAAGACAAACACTTTTCTTCCTCAAAACTGCAGATGCTTGAAATAACTATAACATGTGCTGAGGTTCAACTAAAAAAGCAAAAAAAAAAATACTTTAAAGATACATACCGGTATATATAGTTTAAAAAAGTCTAAATTGTTTCCTTCTATGGATTTATAAGGTAAAACACTCATTAACTACTTAAGCCCCGGAAGGATTTACCCCCTTAACCACTTAAGGACAGAGCCTCTTTCTGAGATTTGTTGTTTACAAGTTAAAAAGTTTTTTTTGCTAGAAAATTACTTAGAACCCCCAAACAGTATACATTTTTTTTTCTAACACCCTAGAGAAAAAAAATGGCGGTTGTTGCAATACTTTTTGTCACACCGTTTTTGCGCAGAGGTCTTACAAGCTCACTTTTTTTGGAAAAAATACACTTTTTTGAATTAAAAAATGAGACAACAGTAAAGTTAGCCCAATTTTATTTTTATATTGTGAAAGATAATGTTACGCCGAGTAAATTGATACCCAACACGCTTCAAAATTGCGCCCGCTCGTGGAATGGCGACAAACTTTTACCCATAAAAATCTCCATAGGCGACGTTTAAAAAATTCTACAGGTTGCATGTTTTAAGTTACAGAGGAGGTCTAGGGCTAGAATTATTGCTCTCACTCTACCGATCGCGGCGATACCTCAAATGTGTGGTTTGAACACCGTTTTCATATGCGGGCGCTACTCACGTATGCGTTCGCTTTTGCATGTGAGCTCGGGGGGACGGGGCACGTTTACATTTTTTTTTCTTATTTATTTTGCCTTTTATTTTTTATTTTTACACTGTTCTTTAAAAATAATAACAAATAAAAAAAACTAATTTCCTCATCAGTTTAGGCTGATATTTATTCTTCTACATATTTTTGGTAAAAAAAATAAAAAATCGCAATAAGCATATATTGATTGGCTTGCGCAAGAGTTATAGCGTCTACAAAATAGGGGATATATTTATGGCATTTTTATTTTTTATTTTTTTTTACTAGTATTGGTGCTGATCAGCAATTTTTAGTGGGACTGCGACATTGCAGTGGACAGATCAAACACTTTTGACACTTTTTTGGGACCAGTGGCCGACGTACAGCTACAGCGATTTTGACATTTTGGGCAATTTCATGCTCCCAACTTTGTGGGAAAAAATTGGGGATGGCCTCTTCCTGTTCCAACATGACTGCGCACCAGTGCACAAAGCAAAGTCCATAAAGATATGAGTAACAAACAGATGGCCCCTGCCCCCACCTATAACTGGCCTTCACAGCAAGGAGCACATGAAAGGGCAACGCATGAAAGACAAAACCAGAGAAAATTCCCAGACATGGAATGAACAATTTTGGGGTGGAGGAACTTGACTGGCCTGCACAGAGTCCTGACCTCAACCCGATAGAACAGCTTTGGGATGAATTCGAGCGAAGACTGCAAGCCAGGCCTTCTCGTCCAACATCAGTGCCTGACCTCACAAATGCGTTTCTGGAAGATTGGTCAAATATTCCCATCATAGGCGTGCGCACAGGGTGTGCCAGGTGTGCCTGGGCACACCCTAATCACCCCATGTGGTGCAGATTCCCCATTTAGACCCCTGACATTTTACCAAGGCCCCCTAACGGGGCTTCTAAAAAAATAATAAAATAAAAATAATAAAACTGTAAAGAATAATAAATAAAATAATAAAAATAAAAACTACTGTCTCCGTCCACTGCCCTACTAACACCGTCTATTGCCCTACTGACACCTTCTGTATATATACACATGCACACACATGCATATGTGTTTGAGCTTTGGGGTGCACACCCTAATGCAATGGGCTGTGCACGCATATGATTCCCATAGACACACTCCTAAACCTTGTGGACAGCCTTCCCAGAAGAGTTGAAGGTGTTATAGCTGCAAAGGGTGGGCCAACTCAATATTGAACCCTACGGACTAAGACCGGGATGCCATTAAAGTTCATGTGCGTGTAAAGGCAGGTGTCCTAATACTTTTGACAATCTAGTGCCTATATTGTACATTACATAGCCCTGACCAAAGTGTCCATTATCTCAAAAGTTACTGGTTTTAATAAAGTTCTTCTTTATGGTAGGCTGAGTCAGACAAAATTATATATTTTTGTGTGCAGAAAAGCGTATGTAAATTATGACGTGTACACACGAGCGGCCTTTACGGCAGACTTGGTCCGACAAACTTTGTAGCGTAGGTGCGCCGGACTTACAAACGGACGGACTTGGACACACACGATCACACCAAAGTCCGACGGATTTGTACGTGATGACGTATGACCGGACTAACATAAGGAAGTTGATAGCCAGTAGCCAATAGTTGCCCTAGCGTCGGTTTTAGTCCGTCGGACTAGCATACAGACGAGCGGATTTGTCGACCGGACCCGAGTCCGTCGGAAAGATTTGAAACATGTTTCATTTCTAGGTCCGTCGAACTTTTGGGAAAAAAAGTCCGCTGGAGCCCACACACGATCTAATTATCCGACGGAGTCCGGTCCGCCAGGCCTAGTCTGCCGTAAAGTCCGCTCGTGTGTACGCGGCATCAAGTTTACATTTTTTAAAATGATCCTTTGTCCTGAGGTTTATGCATGTTTGTGAGACTGTCACTTGTGGCTCAGTGAGTAGGAGTATTTTGTGGGTAAAAGGACTTTGGTATATGTGTATAGTGTATACATTGACTAGGCTCAGGTTCTGTTTAATCACTCCCCTTTCAGCCATACCCACTGTTGGACCCAACCTGATAATGACCACCATTTGCAATGGAGAGCTACATGTGCTGCTTGACTTTGATTTATGGCATGTTTTCTTATTGTTTAAAAATGATTTTATTGAAAGTACCAATAAATATATGTTTAATTCTATCAATTTTTTTATACTTTAATTCTTGAGAGTAGGTGCGTAAATTGGGGCAGGCTGGTACGGGCCCCAGTGCATTACTTTACCAAGGGGTCTATGATGCTATTAAGTCAGCCCTGGGTGGCTACGCTCATTTGCTCCACTGTATCTATAGAGGGAACCCTGGTTGCCACCCAGGTAGACTTCCTCTTTTTATCTCCATTACAGGGTTGTTGATAGGTAGGTTACAGAAAAAAATATAACATTGTTTGTGCTTTCAGTTCATCTCACAGGAAATGACAAGAACATTGCATATCTTGCAAGATATTTGTGTACAGACATTTTTTCTACCCGCTGGCTTAACCACTTGCCGACCAGCCGCCGTCATTATACTGCGGCAGGTTGGCATGATCCCGCGAGCCGTTGTAGCTATACGTCGGCTCCTTTAACCTCCCTGGCGGTATGATTATTTCAGATTTTTGCGTCTCTAAGCGGTACAATTATTTTGCATAGAAATTTGCCGTTTTATATTGCAGGCCTGTAATTCTTAGCAATAACACACTTAGATCTGTTCACCAAGAGTCTAGTAGATATCCCGGGTATGATGAAGTTTGAAACACAAAATCATAAATTATAATATAATAAATAAATATAAATAATTAAAAAAAAAATTATATAATAATAAAATAAATTTCCCCGCGATTCACTATCACTTAATTCTGCAAGTGTTCTAATTTACTATCGCTGTTTTCTAGCTGGTCTAAAACCACTTTTGACGTAAAGGGACACTTTTTGGTTGCCATGGACAATCTCCAGTTTCCAGGCAGAAAGAACAGTATATATAATATAGAACTGCATGCAGGCCATTGAACAAAAGGGATGTGAAATGATTTCATACAGTAATGTAATCTGTAAGATTACACTGTACTGTATGTGTTATGAGTTTTCACTTTTTTGAATTTGCCGCCAGGCTCCGCCCCCATGCGTCGCGGCGCTCGCAGGGAACGGAGTCCGGCACACAGAGGCATCGGGCGGAGGACACAGCTCGCAGACACAGCTGGGGGACATTGCAGGATCCTGGGGACAAGGTAAGTACACTGCACCAGGATCCTGCAATGCAATCCCGAGTGTGGCTCGGGATTACCGCTAATGGTGCTGAAATTTAACCCCGAGTCACACTCGGGAAAACCGCCAGAGAGGCTACGCAGGATAGCAGGCGCGCAGACGCCGCAGGAGCCGCAGGCGCGTGCCTGCTACATTTAGGGGATGCCGAATCTCATGGGCGACGGTCGTGATGACCGCCGGCCACGAGCGATCACGCTCGCGAGAGGCAGAACAGGGACGTGTGTGTGTAAACACACAAATCCCTGTTCTGTTCTGTGAGGAGAGACAGATCAAGAGTTCCTAATAGCTAGGAATCACAATCTGTTATTTCCTCTAGGTCAGTCCCCTCCCCCTACAGTTAGAAACACACATAAGGAACACACTTAACCCCTTGATCGCTCCCTAGTGTTAACTCCTTCCCTGCCAGTGACATTTTTACAGTAATCAATGCATTTTTATAGCACTGATCGCTGTATTAATGCCAATGGTCCCAAAAATGTGTCAAAAGTGTCCGATGTGTCCGCCACAATGTCGTAGTCCCGATAAAAATCGCAGATCGCCACCATTACTAGTAAAAAAAAATAATAATAAAAATGCCATAAATCTATCCCCTATTTTGTAGACGCTATAACTTTTGCACAAACCAATCAATATATGCTTATTGTGATTGTTTTTTACCAAAAGTATGTAGAAGAATACATATCATCAAAAAAAAAATGGGGATATTTATTATAACAAAAAATTCAAAATTGTCGCTCTTTGTTTGTTTATAGCGCAAAAAATAAAAACCGCAGAGATGATCAAACACCACCAAAAGATTGATTCTATTTGTGGGAAAAAAAGGACATCAATTTTGTTTGGGTGCAGTGTCGCAGGACTGCGCAATTGTCAGTTAAAGAGACGCAGTGCCGATTCGCAAAAAATGGCCTGGTCATTCAGCAGCCAAATCCTCCGGGGCTGTAGTGGTTAAAAAAGAAGTATGGGGTTGGGTTTTTTTCTGAATCATACTTACCTTGGTGGAAGCAGCATCAGACCCTCTTTAAGGCTGGATTTTCATTTTTCTGTCTATGCCCGATTGTGACTGCTGCTATCTAACCTCTGCACAGTTAAGAACAAGCCTTGGGTATTCAAATTGCTTCCATTTGCTTTATTCTAGGATCTTAGCAGTTCAGACCACTCCTCAAGCTATTGTGAGGTCTTAGAAAGAGAAGAAAAATAGCAGATCTCATGGAGGGTGTGAAAGGTGTTCTTCCCATAATACAAAAAAGAGATTGAGTTTCCCACAATACAGAGTTCTGAATACAAGCTCTTCAACATAGAAAACAGTCCTTGAAAAAGAAAACATTTATATATATTGTTTTAAGAGGTGTTTATGATTTCTTCGTTTTTTTTTTTTTCTAGAAAACTAAGAGTACAAAACAAACAACCTTCGGTACGCCAGTATGTTCAATGGCAAATGGCTACACACAGCCCAGTAAAGTGTACACTTTTCAGAACAAACTGAAGGATAAAGTACACAATAGTACAAGTAAAGAGATATATAATTATGAGAGACCTTGGTAGCCTAGTGACTTACAGTGACTTACAATCACACTTACACACTTCTCACTATACCCTCTGGCCCTTTAGACATAAGACGGTGGATCCATAGGATATTTAGGACTGCTGAACCCATGTTAGAGAAAGAGACATCACATGAATGGATGCAAGGTGGAAAAGACAGCCATCTGAGAGGCTGAGATGTCCCACCAGGGTTGCCATATGTTGGTGATTTTCAAGGGGCAAACTCGACTCGGTGTAAATTATCTTATATTTAGGTAAACCTAAATTTACCTAAATTTACCAGATGACGGACATAGTGGGGTTGATTTACTAAAATTGGAGAGTGCAAAATCTGGTTCAGATAGAAACCAATCAGCTTCCAAATTTTCTTGTCAAAGCTTAATCACTTCAGCTCTAATGACCAGGCCGTTTTTTTGCGATATGGCACTGCGTCACTTTAACTGACAATTGCGCGCATGTGCGACGTTGTACCCAAACAAAATTGACGTCCTTTTTTCCCCACAAATAGAGCTTTCTTTTGGTAGTATTTGATCACCTCTGAGGTTTTTTTTTTGTTTGTTTGGGGGGCTATAAACAAAAAAAGACAATTTTGAAAGAAATATATATATTTTTTACTTTCCACTATAAAACATATCCAATAAATAAAATGCAAAAAATATAATTTCTTCACCAGTTTAGGCAAGTTTAGGCCAAGTTTAGGCCAATATGTATTCTGCTATATATTTTTGGTCTATATATACTATATACAAAAAAAAGACTGACGACCTTGAAAAAAAAAAACAATGGGGTTGATTTACTAAAGGCCAATAGACTTTGCACCTTGCAAAGTGCAATTGCACTGTGCAAGGGCAGTTGCTCCAGAGCTTAGTAAATGAGGTAAAGCTTCACTTTGCAAAAACTATCCAATCACATGCACGGAAAAGAAAAAGAAAAAAACATTTTTGCTTGCACATGATTGGTTGATAAAAGTCAGCAGAACTTCTGCTTATTTACTAAGCTCTGGAACAACTGCTCTTGCAGAGTGCAACTGCACTTTGCAAAGTGCACAGTCTTTTTGCCTTTAGTAAATCAACCCCATTGATTTTTTTTTAAGATTGTCAGTCTTTTTTGCATATAGCACAAAAAATAAAAACTGCAGAGGTGATCAAATGCCACCAAAAGAAAGTGTGACAATCCTGGATATTTATCAATCATTTTATATATGGCTATTACAGTATATATATATGAATATATATATATATATATATATATATATATATATATATATATATATATATATATATATATATATATATATATATATATATATATATATATATATATATATATATATATTAAGACACAATTAATGTTGATGCAAATTTTAAAGTGAAATGTGCTATATTAGTAATAATGTTTCAAAAAGTATGAATTAATTAGGCTAAAAAGATTAAAAAGAGTATTATTGTTTCAAGGTTGAAATTAGGCAGTATTTCTTTTGATGATAAATCAGGCTATACAGTATAAGGCACAATATGCTTCCCTTTATTAAAATTAGACAATGGCCATTATTTAAAAGAAAGGAAACAATATAGTTTGATTAATGAGGAAATGACTGGCAATACTAGCACAGGAAACATGCCAGTATTCTAAAGCAATCATTTCCATTTTGTTAAACAGTATTTGGATGCTTTTCTAAGAGACTTCATGCAAGATATAATTTACAAGTTATGATAACCAAAGATGTTGTGCATAAATCTGAAAATAATGTAAGTATGATGCATTAGTTTTATAGTATTTCTTCATAAAACAGGAGGTATTCACATGTACATAAATAAAAAGTTACAATAAAAATAATCTCTTATTAAAAAAATACAAAGATTAATTAAAGATTAAAGATTGATTTCAAATCTAACGTGAACCTCTGAACCTCTGCCCAGACTGTGCATACTAAATGATTTAAATAATTGGACCAAGCAGTAGCAATGCAATATAAAACAAGAAAATATATATGGGTCCTGGCCAAAGCTTCTTACCGACCATTATACGAAATTCTGCCACATACAGGTACGTCCTGTTCACAGGGGTGGGGGGAGTGATGGCATAAAACAACTATCATGAACACATCTAGGAATCTTATCAGGGCATTATTTAATGTTCATAAAATGCCTAAATTCCCAAATAAATTAAAAAAATTACTAGAATAAGTAATCATTTCTTTCCAGGGAGTGAGAAGGACAAAATGTGATGGCAATTAGGATAGAATGTTATATGCCAACAGGAAAGAGTATAGGTTCAATACTTAAATTAAAACTTTGACCAGACAATGAATATTTAACTATCTCCATATTTTTAACAAATAGAAAATATGCTTTAAAAAAATTCCTAATTGATCTCTGTAGCTGCAGGTGCCCTGGAGTTATTAATCCTTAAATTATAAGAAAGACTTTTCGTTTTGTATTTTTCCAGTAGACCAGTTGTTGTTTTTCTTGGCAGCATGTAGTTGGCAGGCTGCCATTCTAAACACAGACAAAGTGCACGGGGGGAGCAAAGTGCTGATCTGGATAACTTCACTTTTTCTCTTCTACACACTCCACGGTGCGTGCAGCTACAGAGGTCAGTGTACTTTTATTACAAGGCTTTGTTACTACTTATCTATTGGAATGTCAAGAGTAGGGATGAGCTTCGTGTTCGAGTCGAACCCATGTTCGACTCGAACATCGGCTGTTCGACCGTTCGCCGAATTGCGAACGATATGGGCCGTTCGCGCCAAATTCGTGTGGCGCGTCACGGCCCATGATTCACTGCGGCATCGCAGTGCATTGCTGGCTGATGATTGGCCAAGCATGCACTATGACCCGCATGCTTGGCCAATCACAGCGCCGCCTGAACAGAGAGCCGTAATTGGCCAAAGCCAAGGAGGCTTTGGCCAATTATGGCTCAGGGGATTTAGTACACGCCCCACACTATATAAGGCCGCCTGCACGGCGGCCCTGTGTAGTGTGTGTTCCGGTGTGCTGAGAGATAGAGAGAGAGAGAGACAGTGTCATTTGATTTGAGTTAGATAGATTAGGCAGAACAGTCAGTCAGTTAGCTGCACTTACAGTGTATTGTGTATATATATGCAGGTGTTGCATATATATATATACACTGTATTCAGTTTAGCTAGATCCGTTCCTGTTATCTTCTAGACTATTTACATTTAGTGCAGTGCGTCCTGCTCACAGTGTTCAGCTAGATCCGTTCCTGTTATCTTCTAGACTATTTACATTTAGTGCAGTGCGTCCTGCTCACAGTGTTCAGCTAGATCCGTTCCTGTTATCTTCTAGACTATTTACATTTAGTGCAGTGCGTCCTGCTCACAGTGTTCAGCTAGATCCGTTCCTGTTATCTTCTAGACTATTTACATTTAGTGCAGTGCGTCCTGCTCACAGTGTTCAGCTAGATCCGTTCCTGTTATCTTCTAGACTATTTACATTTAGTGCAGTGCGTCCTGCTCACAGTGTTCAGTTAGATCCGTTCCTGTTATCTTCCTACTGACAGGCAGGCGTGTCTGGTTACAGTATATAAAGCTACCTGAAGAAAATTACTGGTGTTCTATTTGATCCTATTAGTACCACGGTCAGGCAGCTAGACTATTTACATTTAGTACAGTGCGTCCTGCTCACAGTGTTCAGCTAGATCCGTTCCTGTTATCTTCCTACTGACAGGCAGGCTTGTCTGGTTACAGTATATAAAGCTACCTGAAGAAAATTACTGGTGTTCTATTTGATCCTATTAGTACCACGGTCAGGCAGCTAGACTATTTACATTTAGTACAGTGCGTCCTGCTCACAGTGTTCAGCTAGATCCGTTCCTGTTATCTTCCTACTGACAGGCAGGCTTGTCTGGTTACAGTATATAAAGCTACCTGAAGAAAATTACTGGTGTTCTATCCCAGCTTAGTGCAGCTACAGGCCATTAGTATGTCTGGAAGGCCAAGAAGGAGAGGCAGACAGTCACAAGCCAATAAGAGAGGGCAAGCAGGCTCTGTGTCTAGTGCTGGTCGTGAAGACGGTGCATCCTCATCAGCACGTGGCCATGGGACACGCTTGGCCTTTTTTTCGGCAGCTGGCCGTGTTGAGCCGCAACATGCGGAAGACTTGGTCGAGTGGATGACCAAGCCGTCCTCATCCTCCTCATCCTCTCTCACCCATGCCCAGGGTGCTTTGTCTGGCAAAGCAGCGGCCTCTTCCCTCAGCTCAATGTCATCAGTGACTCCTTCCCTAGCTCCACCATGTCCTCCTGAGGATTCCCTCGAACTGTTTGACCACAGTGTTGGGTACATGCTCCAGGAGGATGCCCAGCGTTTGGAAGGCTCTGATGATGATACTGAGCTCGATGAAGGCAGTAACATGAGCACGGACAGAGGGGGTGCCCAAGAAGGACAGCAATCTGGCAGTCATGCTCCCCCTGCTGCAGCATACTGCCAGGTTTGCTCCAGTGATGAGGAGGGAGGGGATGATGAGGTCACTGACTCAACATGGGTGCCTGATAGGAGAGAGGAGGAGGAGGAGGAGGAGGAGGAGGAGGCGGCACATCACCAACGAGGCAGGATGCCCTCCAGGGGCCAGCCTAAGGGCAGCACATTGACTGCATCACACCCCAAAGCTCCACATGTGCAGGGCGCTGCAGTCTCTGTGCGTTATTCAAAAAGTTCTTTGGTGTGGGCCTTTTTTGAGACGAGTGCATCAGATCGCACCGCTGCTATTTGCAACATATGTCTCAAGCGTATCTCACGTGGCCAAAACATCTCCCGCTTGGGTACCACATGCTTGACCAGACATATGTTGACCTGCCATGCAGTTCGTTGGCAAGCGTATCTAAAAGACCCACACCAAAGAACAAAGAGGATCTCTCCTTGCTCCTCATCAGCTGAGATTTCCAACCCCACTAGACCTCCAGTCCTCTCTGAGACCTGCAGTGAGAGGAATGAAGGTGTAGAATTAGGTGTGTCACAGCCAAGTACTTGTGGGCAATCTGCTTTTGGTACACCGACGTCAGATTGTACCAGGCAAATTTCCCTGCCCCAGCTGCTGCACCGCCGAAAGAAGTTTGCTCCCAGCCATCCACATGCCCAGCGGTTGAATGCTAGCTTGGCAAAATTGCTAGCACTTCAACTGCTGCCTTTTCAGTTGGTAGACTCTGCCCCCTTCCGTGAGTTTGTGGAATGTGCGGTTCCTCAGTGGCAGGTACCCAAACGCCACTTTTTCTCACGGAAGGCGATTCCGGCTCTCTACCGGCATGTGGAAGGCAATGTCCATGCCTCGCTGGACAGGGCGGTCAGCGGTAAGGTGCATATTACCGCTGACTCATGGTCCAGCAGGCATGGACAGGGACGTTACCTAAGTTTCACAGCGCATTGGCTGACTCTGCTGGCAGCTGGGAAGGATGCAGGACAAGGTGCAGTAGTGTTGGAGGTTGTTCCGCCACCACGCCTCCAAAATGCTGATTGTGACACACCTCTCTCCTCCACCCCCTCCTCTTCTTCTTCCTCCATGGCCTCTTCCTCGGAACCAGCGGTGCTCCGTAGTCGTTCAAGGGGCTACGCAAGTACGCAGGCCAAAAGATGCCATGCGGTGCTTGAGCTTGTGTGCTTGGGGGACAGGAGCCACACTGGGGCAGAGGTTCTGTCAGCTCTGCAGGGGCAGGTTCAGAGGTGGTTGACGCCACGCCAACTTAAGGCAGGAATGGTGGTTTGCGACAATGGCACCAACCTCCTCTCTGCCCTCCGACAGGGACAAATGACCCATGTGCCCTGTTTGGCTCACGTCCTTAACTTGGTGGTGCAGCGGTTCTTGGGCAGGTACCCGGGCTTACAGGATGTCCTGAGGCAGGCCAGGGAAGTCTGTGTGCATTTCCGCCGGTCATATACTGCCAGTGCTCGGCTGACGGACCTCCAAAAGGAGTTTAACCTGCCCAAGAACCGCCTAATCTGTGACATGCCCACCAGGTGGAACTCAACGTTGGCCATGCTGCAGCGGCTGCACACGCAGCAGAGGGCCATCAATGAGTACCTGTGCGACTATGGCACCAGGACAGGGTCAGGGGAGCTTGGTTTTTTTTCCCCACGCCAGTGGGCCATGATCAGGGATGCATGCACTGTCCTGTCACCATTCGAGGAGGCCACGAGGATGGTGAGCAGTGACAGTGCATGCATCAGTGACACTGTCCCCCTTGTCCACCTGTTGGAGCACACGCTGCGTGGAATAATGGACAGGGCACTTGAGGCAGAACAGAGGCAGGAAGAGGAGGACTTCCTTAGCTCTCAAGGCCCCCTTTATCCAGACAGTGTTCCTGCGTGCCTGCCGATCACACAGGAAGAGGACGAGGAGGAGGAGGAGGAGGAGGAAGATTGTGTCAGTATGGAGGTGGAGCCTGGCACTCAGCATCAGCAGCAGTCTTTAAGGGATCAGTCCCAAGAAACACATGGACTTGTACGTGGCTGGGAGGAGGTGGCTGCGGACGTTGTCGTCCTTAGTGACCCAGAGGACTCCGGACCGAATGCCTCAGCAAACCTACGCTGCATGGCCTCCCTGATCCTGCAAAGCCTGCGTAAGGATCCTCGTATTCGTGGTATCAAGGAGAAGGACCAATACTGGCTGGCAACCCTCCTTGATCCACGTTACAAGGGTAAGGTTGCAGACCTTATCTTGCCATCGCGGAGGGAGCAGAGGATGAAACATCTTCGGGAGGCCTTGCAGAAAGGTCTGTGCAATGCGTTCCCAGAGACTGGGAGGTTACAAACTCCTGTTTCTGGACAACATGTTGCTGAGGCTTCGGTCAGTCAAAGAAGGAGCGGTGGAGAAGGTGGCCGTCTGACCGATGCGTTCAGACAATTTTTTGGTCCGCAGCCCCAAGGTATGATCGGTTCCAGCAACCATCGCCAGCGTCTGTTTTACATGGTGCAGGAATACCTAGGGGCAAGATCAGACTTGGACACCTTTCCCACCGAAAATCCTCTGGGTTACTGGGTCTTGAGGATGGATCACTGGCCAGAGCTTGCACAGTATGCAATTGAGCTACTGGCCTGTCCTGCATCCAGCGTTCTTTCGGAACGCACATTCAGTGCTGCTGGAGGTGTGGTAACCGATCACAGGGTGCGTCTGTCCACCGACTCGGTCGATCGGCTGACCTTCATAAAAATGAATCAGTCTTGGATCACCACCAGCTACCAAGCACCTGATGCTGATGTAACCAAATATTTTTTTTTGAAATCTCAGATCCCTTCAAAGACTGCCTATGCTGATGCTGAGTGACTATCCCTGAGTAATTATCCTCTTCCTCCTCAATCATCACGCTGATAGCTTGTAAGAACATTTTTGGTTCTGGGCGCCACCACCAGTGCCTAAGGCACAATTTTTCAGCCCCTGTTTAACAGGGGCGTGTAATTACAATTTTTGATGTAATACTTTGCAGCAGGGCTCGTTCCTGCATTCCAACTAGAGTGTCTGTGAGGGGTTGCAGTGTTGTGGCACCAGCACCAGTGCCTAAGGCCCAATTTTTCTGCCCCTGTCTAACAGGGGCGTGTAATTACAATTTTTGATGCAATACTTTGCAGCAGGGCTCGTTCCTGCATTCCAACTAGAGTGTCTGTGAGGGGTTGCAGTGTTGTGGCACCAGCACCAGTGCATAAGGCCCAATTTTTCTGCCCCTGTCTAACAGGGGCGTGTAATTACAATTTTTGATGCAATACTTTGCAGCAGGGCTCGTTCCTGCATTCCAACTAGAGTGTCTGTGAGGGGTTGCAGTGTTGTGGCACCAGCACCAGTGCCTAAGGCCCAATTTTTCTGCCCCTGTCTAACAGGGGCGTGTAATTACAATTTTTGATGCAATACTTTGCAGCAGGGCTCGTTCCTGCGTTCCAATTAGAGTGTCTGTGAGGGGTTGCAGTGTTGTGGCACCAGCACCAGTGCCTAAGGCCTAATTTTTCAGCTCCTGTTCAACAGGGGCATGTAATTACAATTCTTGATCTAATATTTCACAGCAGGGCCCTGTGAGGGCTTACAGTGTTGTGGCCACAGCAACACCTAAGGCCCAAATTTCTGCTGAGTATATAGGGCAGGACCCTACTTTCAAACATCTAACTTACAAACGACTCCTACTTGCAAACGGAAGGAGACAACAGGAAGTGAGATGAAATCTACCCCTAGGAAGGGAAATTCTCTCCTGTAAGAGTTAATATGGGAAAACAATTTCTCCTTTCCACTGATGCTTTCCAATCCTTGTTCCACAAAAAAAACCAAATTTTCAAAAAACATTTTTCATTGGGACAAAAAGTGAGGTGAAATCTTCTGAAGAGGAGGAAAGACAGCAAAACAAATGTCACAGGGGTGATAACCCTTCCCTATGTTTTCCAAAAAGCTTAAAAAAGATTTTTTGGCTGGAGCTAAACACGTTAAAAATGTACCCGTTCAAAATTACAAAGAGATTCTACTTAACAACAAACCTACAGTCCTGTCTTGTTTGCACCGCCTGTATACTGCTGTTCAGAGTATATAGGGCCTTTCCTTATTTTAATTTGGGTGCGGGGTTCCCCTTAATATCCATACAAGACCCAAAGGGCCTGGTAATGGACTGGGCGGTACCCATGCCGTTTGTCTCACTGATTTTCATCCATATTGCCATGACCCGACATGACATTAAACCCGCAAGCAGTTTTAAATGAGATTTTTTCCTTTAAAAATGACATTTGGTGCAGGGACTGTTCTAAACACGGGAAACACGCGTCACTTTGCAGGCATACTATAGACACCCCCCAGGTACGATATTTAAAGGAATATTTCACTTTTTTTTTTTACTTTAAGCATCATTAAAATCACTGCTCCCGAAAAAACGGCCGTTTTTAAAAGTTTTTTTTGCATTGATACATGTCCCCTGGGGTAGGACCCGGGTCCCCAAACCCTTTTTAGGACAATACCATGCAAATTAGCCTTTAAAATGAGCACTTTTGATTTCGAACGTTCGAGTCCCATAGACGTCAATGGGGTTCTAACGTTCGTGCGAACTTTCGGTCCGTTCGCAGGTTCTGGTGCGAACCGAACCGGGGGGTGTTCGGCTCATCCCTAGTCAAGAGCATGGTCATAGTTCTTCTTAACCTGGATGAAGCCTCATATCTTTGTATGTATAGTCCTGTACCCCTGTATGTTATCATTTGTGACCAGTGTTTGCTTGGAAATGCTCTAAAATACTATTTTCTCTTGATGAAAAGATTCTCTCCTGACCTCACATTGGACTGATCTATGTTGGTAATGCTGAAAAATAGCTACGTCCAAGGTTGGAAAATATTGTCTGAAAGTTATTGTTTCCTCCAAGATAAACCAGCATTTAATGTGAGAAGTGTGTCCAACCTCTGCACTGCATACACCTAAACAGGACTGCACATAAAAGAAACTCTGTCAAAAGCCAAAGCAGGACAAAGATGTGTGGGGTGGTGGTCCTCATTATGAGATGTGGGAGAAAAAAACTCTGCAGTGTCCACTAGGTCAGAAAATATTGTCTGAATGTTATTATTATTATACAGGATTTATATAGTGCCAACAGTTTACGCATCGCTTTACAATATAAAAGGGAGACAATACAGTTATAATACAATAAAATACAAGAGGATTAAGAGGGCCCTGCTCAGAAGAGCTTACAATGTAATAAGGTGGGGCAGGTGGTACAAAAGGTTGTAACTGTGGGGAATGAGCTGATGAAAGAGGTAAAAGATTAGTTGGAGGCGTGATAGGCTTCCCTGAAGAGATGAGTTTTCAGGGATCGCCTGAAGGTAGCAAGAGTAGGGGATAGCCAGACAGGTTGAGGTAGCAAGTTCTAGAGGATGGAAAAATCCTGGAGATGAGCATAAGAGGAGGAGACGAGGGATCTTGAGAGTAGGAGGTCTTGGGAGGAGCGGAGAGGACGGTTTGAATGTGGTTGTTTCCTCCAGGATAAACCAGCATTTAGCATGAGCTGTGTGTACCACTTCTGCCCTGCATACACCTAAACAGGACTGCACATAAAAGTATTTCTGTCAAAAGCCAAAGCAGGATAAAAACGTGTGGGGTGGTGGTCCTCATTATGAAATTTGGAGGAAAATAAGTCTGCAATATTCACCTGAAAAAAAAAAAAAACATAAGAGGAGACATGGGAGAACCCTTTTGGTGTAGTAAGTTAGCAATATTATTTATATGTGATGTTTGGTACAATTGGTAAGGCTGTGAATACCAAGGGTTTGTGGCAAACACAACCTTCCAATTGAGCATAAGGAGAATACTCCTGTCTCCATGCAGGAAGTAGGCGGTGGCACTGGATGGCTGAGGGGACCCAACCTTAAGTGCTCAAAGAGGGCATCAGGATGGTGGGCAGAACTCCGCAGTAGAAGGAGAAAAACATACATGGCATAGGCCATACTAAGGACCATCAAACACTTTCTAAATAATTGTGACAATTTCGACTTCTGCACACACTACCAAGGGTTCCTATGCCATACAAGACATTGATGGGTTTTTCCTTCTACATGACATGTTCTGCCCTCTATCCTGATACCCCCTTTGAAGACCTAAGGTTGGGTTTCCTGAGTCATTGAGCGCAACCGCCTACTTCCTGCATGGGGGACAGATGTACTCACCACATGCCTAATTGGAAGGTTGCATTTACCACAAAACCTGGGTACGCACAGTCTTATCAAATGTAGGTTTTTTTCCTTCAAGCACCAAAGGCATCTCTACCATACAAGCTGTTGATGGGGTCTTTCTTTTTACTAAGGAGAAAGCAGGGCAAAAAGACTTCAACCAAAAAAAAAGTGCTCTGATTGGAACAGGTGGAGAGTGTTCTTGTTTGTGGTCAATCCCAGAACCCCAATGCTGTAATAGCTAAGTTATAATGAACTGAGAAATGGCAATAATTTGAAAAAAGGATATTGACATTAAATCAGAATTACTAGAACTGTATGAATCTTTCCTATTGACTTTATTAAGTTTGATCCAAGTATGTTAGCCCAAACCTGTTAAGAGAATCGTTTTCTGATTATGATTACACATAAAGCCGCACGTAAATTATTTTTTTTTGCAGCTTTAGCAGCTCAGTATTATTGCACTTATCTCACAGTTTGATATTTTCCAGTTCTGTATAAATTGATTTTCTAAGCTATAGGTTACAGCATTCCATTGTTTTTGTTTTGCTACACTGACATTTGCCAGCGTGCGCGTATCCTTATCAGTGATATCCGTGTACTAATGCAGATTCTTATTAGAGAACAAGTTACCTGAATGAACTTTCTTTTATTTGGAGCAGTTTTAGATTTTTTTTAGGTTTCGCTGCATATGTGTTGGAAATATTTTAACAGTGGGAGTGATTGCTAACGACATAACATGAAAATTGAAGACATCTTTTTCTGTAGACACAGCAGTTCAGCAGTAACCCCGTTCTTAGTGGCAGTTAAGTAAAAAACTCTTTTATTATTTGCTTAGTTACAATCCTCCAACTGTGCAGTTTGACAGCAGCAGTGTTGGTTGAAGTTAGAAACATACTAAAAAACAGAATAGGATGGAAAAGGGCCCCAAAATCGTCTAATAATTTATTTATGTGGCTAACCACTATGAAAATTATTACATGGAGATAACACCTGTAGCGGTACCCCCATGGGGACTGCTAAAGTGATGTGGCCCACCAGTCACCCTGGCCGGCCCGGCATCCACTTCCCAGACACTCCAAGATAATGGAGTTGGCTTTGTTTTGTTGTTTTATTGAGGGAATTTAACTTGGATGGGGTAGGGGAAATATGGGATGCCCAGTAGAATAATAGCAAAATTGCTAGGGACAACTATGTACACTCTTTGTACACTTCTCCAGACTCCTCCTGCACAACTCTTGCTTGCAGACTATTTCTCTCTCTCTCTCTCTCTCTCTCGCTCTCTCAGCAGCTAGCACATGGTTAGGCCTGACACCGGCTCAGCCCGGCCTTAGGAATTGCCCTTTGCATGCAGGGACCGCGGGCCCCTATAGTGTAGCAGAAAATATGAAAAGTCTCCTTAGTGCTAGCTGTCCTAACAGATGGACTACTGTTCCCAGTCAGCCCTCTTCAGGAGCTGCCAGCCCTCCTGGCTGCAGCTACCCGACTCCACTGCCCATGACATTGCAGTCCTCACTACTGGCTCTGCACCCATCTCTGACTGCATGCTCCCAGTCCTCTCAGGCATGCCTCTCCAGTCCTCCTGACTGCACACATCACTCACCAGCCCTCTTGGCTGCAACCAGTGGTTCCCTCCTGATGACTTGCCTGGTAGTACTAGTTCCCGCTGTCCTCTGACTCCTCTCAGTGCCTCCTGTTCAGATCCGTCATGAGTTCTTGAAAGGCTCTGTCCCGCACCCGGGTCCCATGCCCAAGGTCACCCCCCCCCCCCCCCCCCGCGGACTGGGGAGCTCCCTCCAAGGCCCCAACAGCCTAGTTCCTCATCCTCAGTTTTTCCACCCGACGACTCCCCCCAGCTGGACTGACCCTGGGTATTTCAAGGAGGCCTGCCCCCTGCCAATCCTAGTTGGGGATTGGTCAGGGCTCCCTGAGACACCCCAGACAGCTCCACCTCTCTTTCCCTCCTCGTCTTCTAGAATCTTCTAGAAGAAAGAGGGAGGTAACAGTGAAGTGATGCTGTCTGTGAGTCATAGCTGCTACTATGAGCCACTCCCAGCCCACACAAACCAAAAATAAACAGGCCTAGCCTAAATTTGTCTGCACTACCAAAAATCCTAACCTCTAGCACCTACCTATGTATGTTACCTAATAAGTATGTTACTTTCTCCTGCCATGTGACTAGTTGTGTTTGCAGCAAAGAAGTAAACGTATCTTTCTGTCTCTCTTTCTCTTCTCTGGATACCCTAATTAGTGATGAGCCAAGCTGCCCTGGGTTTGGTTCAGCAGGGGTTCGCCCAACTTTAACCACTTCAGGATCAGACTGTTTCACCCTCTTCATGTCCAGGCTATCTTTCAGATTTCCGCACTGTCACGGTTATTACTCATTATAATTACTTAGGCATGCAGCATGTACTCAAATAAATTTTATATCTTTTTTTGCCAGCAATCAGGAACACTGTTGCTGTCTTATAATGGCCTGGTGACACTGCAACAGGTGTGCTGGCAGTGGCAGTGCATCCATAAGGGCGCACAGGTGCCGCCCCCTCTCTTCAGCCAACCCCGCTATGACCAATGGATAGATTCATGCATAGCATGAATTTATCCATGGCCGCCACTGCCACCCCTTATTCAGGTGCCCGGCGCCTTTTCGGGCGCCGGGCACCTGAATTACAGTGGCGGGGGTGTTTTTGAAGCACCTGATTAGAGCCATAGGCTCTAATAGGCATCAAAAAAGGTGACCTGCGAGCGCCATGCTTGGCGCTCGCAGTTCACCTAGGTGTGTTAGAGCAGCGAATGAATCTATTCGCTTTCCTAACACTGAACCGCCTCTCCGCCAATCAGGTGTTCTGGTCTGTTACCCGTCACCTGATTGGCTGAAACGACAGGTGCTGTGATTGATATCTAAAACTGATGGTCATCAAGTTCAACCCGCCCACATTTGAAGTTCCGCCTCAGAACAGAAAATCTCCAATTAGTAGAGCTGCCACTTTAAACAATACAAAATGTGAACAGTATTTTAACCCTTATCAAATTTGAAAAGAAAGAAAAAATAGTGGTGCTTAGATCACAATATTGCAATTATACATAAATGCTCAGTACAGCAAAAATAAGTATGAAAAAAATGATAAGATATTATCACCCTGTGACAAGTGAAAATAAATGAATAAATCTTATAAAAAATGTCCATAAAAATAATCCGGTGAAATTATTTCAGTTTAGTATCTTCCTATTCATCCACCACACCAGTGTGCAAGTGATTCCGCTCCCTTCAGAAAACGAACTCACCAAATTTATATGCCTCTCTCATGCTTGGCTCAAACGCTTTAAACCACACAGAAAAGGTTAAGAAAATATCCGATATCCAGCCGTGTATGTAAAGGATCTCTCTACATGTGAATAGTAAAAGGTGCTCCAATAGTGTAATAACGTAAAAGCCAGTTTAATAAAACACTCTAATATCTTCAACCATTACACTCACATTTAATAAAATTCAAAGCAAGCAGAAATACCACAGCAAGTCTTCCATAAAAGTCTAAAGTGGTGTATTGTGGTCACGGCGGACCCGAGGTGTGCAGATGCTATCTCACTCTCACCCACTCCTCAGACTCGGACCTCAACTTCCTGGTTCGGCGTCTGTGCTGTGATTGGATGCCTATGGGGAGAAGAGAATGGGAAGAGGCGCATGGAGGACACCCGCTGACCCACCAAGACAGGGTAAGTGCTGGGCAGACGGCGAGTGGGCGGGGGGGGCACAGTGGCAGCATTTAATGGGCACAGTGGCAGCATTTGATGGGCACAGTGGCTGCATTTGATGGGCACAGTGGCGGCAATTGATGGGTACAGTGGCTGCATTTGATAGCACAGTGGCTGCGTTAGATGGACACAGTGGCGGCAATTGTTGGGCAAAGTGGCTGCATTTGATGGCACAGTGGCTACGTGGATGGCACAGTGGCTGCAATTGATGGGCACAGTGGCTGCGTTTGATGGGCACAGTGGCTGCGTTTGATGGTGCAGTGGCTGCGTTTGATGGCACAGTGGCTGCGTTGGATGGCACAGTGGCTGCAGTTGATGGACACAATGGCTGTGTTTGATGGGCACCGTTAGACTGCAATTGATGGGGTTTTTTCAGTTTGTTTGCACCCCCCCAAAAAATTTTGAGCACCAGCCGCCACTGTGTGCTAGTAATAAGGAAAATGGTTGCTGGCTGCACTGGTCTGGTGTGGTGGCAACCAGGAACACTGATTCTAGCTACACTAGTGTGACAACACTGTGACTATTGTGGTGGTGATTGAAGAAACTGTTACAGGCTGCACTAGGCCTCATTGCTCACTGGACGTTTTTACAGCTGTTGTTTTTGGCTTTTTTCTGCAGCCAGTAAACTCCCCAGCATGTTATCCTATGTGTCCATGCACACATAGGCTGTAAACAGCATTTTTTGGTAGGGGCGTTTTCAGAACTAGTGGGTTTTAAGAGGAGTTTTTCAGCTGCAAAAACGCCCCAACTCTGATAAAAGCTGGAAAACGCTGAAAAATGCGGTTATTCTGCATTTATCAGTGTTTGTGAGCCATAAGCTTTTGTGGGAGTATAGTTTTGCTAAAAAAGAAAAAAACGTTAAAAAACGCTACAGCTAAAAGAACGCTAAAAAAATACTGAAAACCGCTACTGCAAAACAGCTGAAAAACGTATTCTACAGTTACTTACTACAGATAACGCTACTGGCGTTTTTACAATGTCCAGTGTGCATGAGGCCTTTGGGCTCACACGTGAGGTTAGGGGGCAGTAAACCTTGTGCTTGAGCCACTGTTCTACTGTCCCTCAGCCACTATCCAGTTTAAGCTACCAGAGGTGTACACATACTTCATCTTTGATACTTTGCTTCGCAGCTATGGCAGGAAATAAAACCCTCTTTACCCCCCCCTCCAACGCTTACTGCAATACATTTAAGTGAATGGAGGTGCTTGTGCAGGGTCCAAAGAGTTAAAGCAGGGGGTAAGGATACAATACTTCTCACCACCTGTCGAATGCTCTCTGAAGAGCGATCTGAACATGGAAAGCTCTTCGGAGAGCATCACGCCTCTGAACGAGATGTTGCGGTTACTTGTGGTGACATTGGGATTGGTGTGCCAATGATTATGGACACTATGGGGTTGATTTACTAAAGGCAAGTGCAGTTGCTCCAGAGCTTAGTAACTGAGATAAGGCATCACTTTGCAAAGAATATCCAATCACATGCAAGGAAAATAAAAAAAAAAACATTTTTGCTTGTACATGATTGGATGATGGAAGTCAGCAGAGCTTCTTCTCATTTACAAAGCTCTGGAGCAACTGCATTTGCAGAGGGTAAATGCACTTTGCATAGTGCACAGTCTTTTTTGCCTTTAGTAAATAAACCCCAATGACACATATATGGTGGGAGTGTTTGAAAATACAGAAATTTTGGCAAGAAGTTATACAATAGATCCAAGAAATTACGGGAGTAGATACGCCTAAAAATCCAGAAAGCTATCTATTACATAATACCAAACTTACAATAAAACAATATAAGAGAATGACAATACCACATTTAATAAATGCAGCAAAACACCTGATCCCAAAACATTGGCAAGCATTGGAAAGCCCAACACTAATGCCGCGTACACACGGTCGGACTTTTCAGCTACAAAAGTCCGACAGCCTGTCCGACAGACTTTCGACGGACTTTTGGCGGACTTTCGACGGACTTGCGGCGGACTTTCTAACGAACAGACTTGCCTACACACGATCACACAAAAGTCCGTCGAATTCTTACGTGATGACGTACACCGGACTAAAATAAGGAAGTTCATAGCCAGTAGCCAATAGCTGCCCTAGCGTGGGTTTTTGTCCGTCGGACTAGCATACAGACGAGCGGATTTTTCGACCGGACTCGAGTCCGTCGGAAAGATTTGAAGCATGTTTCAAATCTAAAGTACGTCGGATTTGAGGCTAAAAAAGTCAGTTGAAAGTCCGGAGAAGCCCACACACGGATTACCAGCCAGCTTTAGTCTGTCAGCGTCCGTTGGACTTTTGTAGACGAAAAGTCCGACCGTGTGTACGCGGCATAAGAGAATGGGATCAAAGGGTAGAATTTACATATAACATGGAAGAATTGTGTTATTACGGAGAAGATAGAATAGAAACATTTTTAAATACTTGGAAAGGATGGAAAGAGTTAAAGAATACAAAGAAATACTCTGAGATAATGTGAATCTGAAAAAAAAGAGAGGTAGAGGGAATAAATGAAGAAAGATTATAACAATAACAATAATGTTTAAGAAATGTGGGATGGGGAAGGTCGAGGGGAGGGGGGATAGGGGAAAACTTTCTTCATTTTATGAATGACCATTTTGAACAAAGTATTTTATATTTTGTAAAAATGTGAAATTTAATAACAAAGAAAAAAAAAAGCACCCAAGAAATATCAAGCCTTAATTGGTTAAATGTCTTAAATTAGAAATGCCTATGAGATTCCAGTGAGATTCAAGATTTTGATTCCATCTGTCAGATGCTGTTTTAATTCTAATTGGCTCCTGCGGGCAATACAGACATACTTTTGGACATTTGTTTAATGGAATTCTTATTCTTGTCAATAGCAACACATTTCATGTTGTCTTCATATTTACAATAGTTTCTGCAAAAATAAAATGTTGAATCTGGCTGATAATTATGGGCAAAATACAGTTTTTTCAGACAGTAATATGGAGCAGGCCCAGCCTGTGACACATTGAGGAACCAGTATATTAAACAACAATGACAGTTCCAGCACAAATGATCACAAATCATAATGATAGAAATGTTACGAGCCTAACTAAATATGACGATACACAGCTAAAGTATAACTAAAGCCAAAACTTTTTCCCAGTTTTGCATAGAGTGGAGAGGGATTACAACACTTGTCAGGTTTTATTGCTGTCTGTATCCCCGTCAGGAAGACTCACCAGCTCTATTTGTCCTGATTACTGTTATAACTGAGTAAAAGCAAAGGAAAATCCAAAGGAAAATCCCAAATACTGGGTTGTCACCAGAATAGAAATAGAGGGCAAAGTTTCCAGATTTCCTCTGACTTCCTGCTTTGGCTATGGGATAGGGAGTAAAGAGAAATCCCACCAATGGGACATAGATGAGAGTTCAAGGGTGTGCCACATGATTTGCAAAGGGGGTATAATATCATTAATAGGATATTATAGGAGGAGGAGGATAGATAACCAAGAACTGAAACCAGGGAATAGTGGAGGGGAAAGGGGAATGAAGAGAATCAGAAAGGGGAAAAGGGAAAGAGGGGGGGGGGTTTAATGAGAAGGGGGGAGGAGGGAGGGAGAAAGAGGGGTAATGGATGGGGGGAGGGGGGGGGGCGGAGAGGCGAAAGGGGGGGGGAAACAGGGAGGGGAAAGGAGGGGGGAAGGGGGGAAGGGGAAGGGGGAAAGAGGGGGAGAAGGGGGAAGGGGAAGGGAAGGGAGGGTGTGGGGGAGGGGGAGGAGAGGGAAAAGAGGGAAAGAACACAGGGAGGAACTGAGGAAGGGTGGGTAGAGGGAGGGGGAGGGGAAAAAAGGATGGAAAAGAGGGGGAAGAGAGAGATCACAAAAGAGGAGTGGAACGGAGTGGGGGTGGGCAAAGAGAGGGAGAGAGACACAAGAGGGGGGGGGGAAGGGGGGGGGGAAGAAGGGGGACAAAAAGGAATAAAGGAAGGAAAAAAGAAAATGACCCTGTCACCTGGTTAAGAAGATAAAGGAAAAACTGGGCTAAGAGAGGGGTAATGGTATCAAAAAGATTACCCACCATTACTGTGGTAAAAGCTAGACTCAAAAGGCTGCTGGCACCCAGAATGACGTGACTGATGCAGTTGATGGCCAGTGAGCCACACCACACTGTTGAAAGGAGTCGCTGTAAGGAATGTAGATGGATAAAGGAAAGGTATTAGGAGGTGGTTTAAGGGATAGGCATGGGTCGCAAGGCACTCAGTGCCCGGGAGGAGGGGGAGATATCATAATCAGGTAATGGTAATCCCCGTCCTTCATGGGGGACATTGCATGGGTACTTACAGGGGCTCCGGGTAGCGTCGGTGGAGTTGGATGTACAGATCACTAAAAACTCTACTGGACATTTAACCACGGACCTATACCGCAAACCCACCGCGGGCAACACCTTGCTGCACGCCTCCAGTCTCCATCCCCGTCCTCTGGTCCGCAGCATTCCTTATGCTCAGTATCTTAGACTGAGAAGGAACTGCACAGAGGACGGGGATTTCTACAGACAGGCCAATGCTCTCCGCACACGACTCTTGGCTAGAGGCTACAAACGTACCGTGTTGAGAAAAGCATTTAACAGGGCCTTAGCTCTAGACCGACAAACATTATTATTTGGCCCTCCACGTCCCAAACAGCCTTACATGACTGAGTGCCTTGTGACCCATGCCTATCCCTTAAACCACCTCCTAATACCTTTCCTTTATCCATCTACATTCCTTACAGCGACTCCTATTATTTATTTATTGAATTTTTTACAATAGTATCACCCCAATTTGCCTCCCTGGCCCGCCCCCGGGGGAACGCCTCTTGAGGGCGTCTCACAGCATCGCTCCAGAGAACCTAGGTTATAGCTTGGTGAGTGCAACTTCCTAATTTCAATTATGTTCTCCAATATCAATTTTGTACCTCTTCTGACAATTGTTTATTTATTCTTGCTTGTCATGTTGTCATGTTGATACTGTATTGTTTCCCTCATCTTTATAGATTATATACTACCAGACGCCTCCTGAAGAAGCGGCTGTGACCGCGAAACTGTAGAGGTCACGTCTGCAAGTATTATATTATATAACCTCTGTCCATGCATCTGTGTGGGCATCAGTTATACCAACTTAGTGTCAACAATGCTGTAACAATCACTGTCCTTTGTGTATGTTAAATCATGATGATGTATATTACATGTCCCTTGTAGGACTTTTTATTGCTATTTTGAAATAAATTTACTATTTTTAAACAAAGTCTTTTTTCCTCCTGGTACCGCAATAGTCCCTTTCCCTCTGAAAGAGGCAGGACCCTATTGGAGAGGTCTCTGCTCTGGTTTCTCTTTCAATCCCACTTTCTGCCTTATTCATATTTAGGATGATGGTACCTATTAATGATATTATACCCCCTTTGCAAATCATGTGGCACACCCTTGAACTCTAATATACTGGGTGGATAACACACCCGGATCCTCGGATCCAATTTCCCTCCCCCCCCTTTTTTTTTCCCCTTTGCCACTTGTTAAAATTGACCTCATATATGTTTCTAAACTGTGGTTATTTCTGGTTTTGTAGCAGCCTCTTATTTAATTAATTTTTCTTGTTTGAGTCCTTCTTGCTTACGGTCAGGGTTCTTTCCTGTTGTTTCGTATATTTTGGGCTATGGATGTTTTAGGCACTGCCTGGGGGGATTTTATGTCCACCATACAAGCAGGATGTTTAGCCAATCAACAGCTAGAGGATGAGACCAAAACGTTCATAGACAGGTTGTTCAATCTCCTTAAGAAAAAATCCCACCTATATTGGCACATCCAATATTTTGAACTGTACATTACTGAAAAAGTTTGTCCCCTTGGACTCCGCGTCCAACTGTTCCCTACAATTAAAGATCCCTCTGCAGATTTTAAAAAATCCTGGGAAAATACTTTAACCAAGTGTAGTATAGAACTCATGTCAAAACTTACTACCCAGTATCGTTCTGACATGATGTCTCTTGATGCGGAAATTGACAGATTACTTAATCAATTTCCCAATATCCAAGAATTAACCTCCTTCACAAATAAGTGGAAGGAAATACGAGATAAAATTGAAAGCCTTAACAAAGACATTATCATTAAAAAACAAAGAAAATTCTCCCAGGACAAATTGGCATTTTCGGAGGGCTATGCATACAAGTGGTCTGGGAAATCATTTCCCCGCAAAAACAAGCGGCAAAATCGGCAATCCCCGATCCCGACAGCAACAGACTACACAGAATCTGACTCATCGATATCCTCTGTATCTTCACAGGTCACTACCCGTTCCACCCTGTCACGAGCACCAGGTGCCCCTCGGAAAAAGGTCCCTTACCGGTGACAATTCCACTACTAAACACTCTAAAAAAGGCAAACAACATGGCAAAGCACTAAAAACACCACAAACACCAAGGCTGGGTGGACAGACCCCCTCTACGGGTTCTCTCCACCCCACCCTACACAACATTATCCCAAAACTTTTACAACCTAACATCCAAACACTCCTATTACAACCTGGTTTTTTAGTACAAGCAAACCCAGAGCCCTCCAAACAAGGGAATCTGGACATGTTTGTGCAAAATATAGAAAACCCCACAAGCAGGAGCGAGTGAGTGAGGGAAGTGAAAGTGGGACTTTAAATGAAGTCAATGGTTTGCAAGCCGACACATAGCGGTGGGTCAATAGAATCTTTATTGCATATTCATACAAACAATAATATCAAACAATGTCGAGATAACACTTGGTAAAATGTTAGTAGTGATAACCAAAGATCAGTATAAGGATCATTAGCATAGTCATCAACGATAAAACAGGTGACATGAGTAATAACATAGGTATGAGAGCATATTCATACAAACAATGGTATCAAGCAATGTCAAGATAACACTTGGTAAAATGTTAGTAGTGATAACCAAAGATCAGTATAAGGATCATTAGCATAGTCATAAAAATAAAACAGGTAACATGAGTAATAACATAGGTATGAGAGAAAATAAAAACAAGGGGTCACCAGGTGTCAGAATACGTAAATGATTAAAACAAGGTAATGCCTGCCAGATAGCTGGCCTCAAAATCCTGTTGAAGAGTAATAACTTGTCTAGTATGGGTTGAAGCAAAGGAGGGGAACTGGTAGCTCGACGCGTTTCGTGGTTCAAGACCACTCATCAGGAGCAGACATGTCATGTTTCTAGAGTGTAAAGATAATAATATCATAGGTCAGAATTTAAAATGGGTTTTTTGCCTCACTTGCTGCATTCCCCCGCTTTCTCATCTCCCCTTCACTCCCACCTTCTCATCACCTCCTCCACTTTGGTTCCTCACATCATCCACCCTAAACCCCCGCCTTCACACCCCTCTCCCCCCATTTCCACCCTCCCCCCTTCCCCTGCGTGCACACCAACCCCGTTACTTTACCACATATCTACCACTTTTCTACTCTAGGGTGCCCCGTGGCTCCGCGTCTCCCCCTGGGGGGGTGCCTGTTTTGGTCACCGCGGCGGGGATGCCCGCCTCAGCTCCCGTTCCGGCATTGATTCCGTGCGGCTTGCCGTGCCTGGCCATTCACCGTCCACCCTTGTCTGCTGTAAGTACCATTAATTTTGTTTTGGGGGATTACCAGCCCCCATGTACCCATTTTAAATTCTGACCTATGATATTATTATCTTTACACTCTAGAAACATGACATGTCTGCTCCTGATGAGTGGTCTTGAACCACGAAACGCGTCGAGCTACCAGTTCCCCTCCTTTGCTTCAACCCATACTAGACAAGTTATTACTCTTCAACAGGATTTTGAGGCCAGCTATCTGACAGGCATTACCTTGTTTTAATCATTTACGTATTCTGACACCTGGTGACCCCTTGTTTTTATTTTCTCTCATACCTATGTTATTACTCATGTTACCTGTTTTATTTTTATGACTATGCTAATGATCCTTATACTGATCTTTGGTTATCACTACTAACATTTTACCAAGTGTTATCTTGACATTGCTTGATACCATTGTTTGTATGAATATGCTCTCATACCTATGTTATTACTCATGTCACCTGTTTTATCTTTGATGACTATGCTAATGATCCTTATACTGATCTTTGGTTATCACTACTAACATTTTACCAAGTGTTATCTCGACATTGTTTGATATTATTGTTTGTATGAATATGCAATAAAGATTCTATTGACCCACCGCTATGTGTCGGCTTGCAAACCATTGACTTCATTTAAAGTCCCACTTTCACTTCCCTCACTCGCTCGCTCCTGCTTGTGGGGTTTTCTATATATTGTAGTTACAGGGATGGAAATATGCGACCCTACCCTGCGCAATTTCATTTAAAGTCCCAATTCCCCTCCCCCCCCCTCTTCTTGTTGTTTATAACAATAGGGATGGAAGCCCATGGTTTGCTCTACTGTCTAATCTTGTCTTACCAACTATTGTTGTCATTCTGCCCTTATTGATTCCTTGATAGCCTCACCTGTGTTTATCTTTACCCTACTTCAAACATTACCAGTTTTATTATGACACGTCATGTCTCCAATCCTTTGGTTCTGGCTGTTATTTTTCAATTTCAATGTTTAGCCTTTTCCTCATTAATGGTCAAGCTTCACCCAGGGTTGACGGCTCTGGCCGGCCGGTGGGCCGCCCGGCCCTTGCCTGCCCGGGAGCTGCGATGGGCACTGTCGGTTGTTCCCTTTTTCCCCCCCGCCCGCCCTTGGTGGTGGACGTATGTGGGGGCGGGGCTTGCCGCCACTGCCCATCGACGTCACGCCACCCGTGATGGACGTGTGCCGCGCCCTTCAGCGCCGCCGCGCCTTCCACGTTGTTGTCTCTATGCTCGCGGGCTAAATGGCCTGGTCCCGGCGGCTGCCGATCATTGGTCGGCCGCCCGCCGGGGCTCCTCCCGCCCCTGACCCTGCGTGCATGACGTTGGCGGGCTTCCCCGCGGCGGCGCCTATATATGGGCGCTCTTGGCGACCTGGGGCGATGCGGCGCTCGAGGCATGCTACAGTGTGGTGGTGGTCCTCTCCTCACACCACTCATGTCACACAGGTAATGTCACCTCACCCCTATTGCCCATCCCCCCTTGATTTTTTGCCTCACTTGCTGCATTCCCCCGCTTTCTCATCTCCCCTTCACTCCCACCTTCTCATCACCTCCTCCACTTTGGTTCCTCACATCATCCACCCTAAACCCCCCCCTCCACATCCCTCTCCCCCCATTTCCACCCTCCCCCCCTTCCCCTGCGTGCACACCAACCCCGTTACTTTACCACATATCTACCACTTTTCTACTCTAGGGTGCCCCATGGCTCCGCGTTGCCCCCCTGGGGGGGTGCCTGTTTTGGTCGCCGCGGCGGGGATGCCCGCCTCAGCTCCCGTTCCGGCATTGATTCCGTGCGGCTTGCCGTGCCTGGCCATTCACCGTCCACCCTTGTCTGCTGTAAGTACCATTAATTTTGTTTTGGGGGATTACCAGCCCCCATGTACCCATTTTAAATTCTGACCTATGATATTATTATCTTTACACTCTAGAAACATGACATGTCTGCTCCTGATGAGTGGTCTTGAACCACGAAACGCGTCGAGCTACCAGTTCCCCTCCTTTGCTTCAACCCATACTAGACAAGTTATTACTCTTCAACAGGATTTTGAGGCCAGCTATCTGGCAGGCATTACCTTGTTTTAATCATTTACGTATTCTGACACCTGGTGACCCCTTGTTTTTATTTTCTCTCATACCTATGTTATTACTCATGTTACCTGTTTTATTTTTATGACTATGCTAATGATCCTTATACTGATCTTTGGTTATCACTACTAACATTTTACCAAGTGTTATCTTGACATTGCTTGATACCATTGTTTGTATGAATATGCTCTCATACCTATGTTATTACTCATGTCACCTGTTTTATCTTTGATGACTATGCTAATGATCCTTATACTGATCTTTGGTTATCACTACTAACATTTTACCAAGTGTTATCTCGACATTGTTTGATATTATTGTTTGTATGAATATGCAATAAAGATTCTATTGACCCACCGCTATGTGTCGGCTTGCAAACCATTGACTTCATTTAAAGTCCCACTTTCACTTCCCTCACTCGCTCGCTCCTGCTTGTGGGGTTTTCTATATATTGTAGTTACAGGGATGGAAATATGCGACCCTACCCGGCGCAATTTCATTTAAAGTCCCAATTCCCCTTCCCCCCCCTCTTCTTGATGTTTGTGCAAAAGGCCCCAACCCCAAGCACGTCTCACGATTAGCCACTCCCACTAACGGAAAAGATCCCCACTCCCTCAACATTATCAACCTCACATCCCACCGGCTGACTCCGGAGGAGGAACAGGTCCTTCATTTGGGCCTGGGCTTCTGCCCTTCGGAGCCAATCGATATCTATGAGACAATTAAAGATCTTTATTTATTTGCCCGAAAATTGACCTTTAATTACATGTTTGATCCTGACCGTAAACGTGCCAATTTGGAAAAAGAACTAGCGGAAAAAACCAAGAATTTCACGATAGCGGAATCCAGAGCCCTACGGGACCTCATGTTACTCTTTGACGAGGGAGAGGTCGAGTCGGATGCCTTAGACGGCAATTCCGACTCTCCCTCTTCCTGTCAAATGAGCAGTACCCCCCAGCCTCAACATCCTACCCCCAAAATCTCCTTAAAAATGAAATCCAAAGCCTTCCCTGACTTATTGACTTGCCCATCTATTTGGGCTTTCCTGCACGAATGCATCCTGTCCCTTAAAAAAGAGCGATGGCAA
Organism: Lithobates septentrionalis; assembly: GCA_037952835.1. Classification (NCBI taxonomy): domain Eukaryota; kingdom Metazoa; phylum Chordata; class Amphibia; order Anura; family Ranidae; genus Lithobates; species Lithobates septentrionalis. Next base: position 1,243,034 of record JBBDGP010001358.1, read on the forward strand.
ACATTACCCTCTAATTTGACCCAACAACAGCTTCGAGCAGTCACTAGACTTCAAAAAAACACCGACCTTGTCATAAAGCAATCTGACAAAGGCGGAAACCTGGTGCTGATGACTCATCACCAATATCAGACCATGTGTCTTAAAATTCTCTCCAATTCCAATTGGTACTTACCCATTGAAAACCACTTCATTCAACAAATCATTGATGAATTTAGGGGACTCATCGGGGGGGGGCCTTCCTCGAGGGCCTCATCGATGAGGATACCTACAAATTCATCAATGTACAATACCCACGTACTCCTACGTTTTATGCTCTGCCGAAAACTCATAAAAACCTCTCTGCACCTTCTGGTCGACCTATTGTCTCTGACAAAGGTTCACTAACGGAAAACGCCAGCAAACTGGTGGATACTTTTCTTTTACCCCACGTCATGAGATTACCTTCTTACATCAGGGATACTACTAACCTGTTAAAACACATTGAGGGGGTCCAGATCCCTCCGCACGCCCTCCTCGTGGCTATTGATGTTGAGGCTTTGTACTCAAGCATCCCCCACGAGCAGGGCGTCCGGATGGCTGGCTCCTTCCTGATGGAACAGGACCATCACACTTGGCCCACCAATACCTTCATCTTAAAACTTCTAGAATTTATTTTGACCAAAAATTATTTTTTGTTTATGGACCAAATGTATCTTCAAATCCATGGCGTCGCAATGGGCACGTCCTGCGCCCCTTCGTACGCGAATTTGTATCTCGGCGGTTGGGAACGGGCTGTCTTCAGCGACGACCTTATGGAACCTTTCTTGAACCATGTTTTAGGATGGTTCAGGTTTATCGATGACCTCTTGGTCATCTGGACAGGCACAGAGCAATTTTTACAAACCTTCATTGCAAAGCTTAATATTAACTCCTTCAATCTTCATTTCACCTTCTCTTACGACAGACTGAGCATCCCGTTTTTGGATGTACAGATCACTAAAAACTCTACTGGACATTTAACCACGGACCTATACCGCAAACCCACCGCGGGCAACACCTTGCTGCACGCCTCCAGTCTCCATCCCCGTCCTCTGGTCCGCAGCATTCCTTATGCTCAGTATCTTAGACTGAGAAGGAACTGCACAGAGGACAGGGATTTCTACAGACAGGCCAATGCTCTCCGCACACGACTCTTGGCTAGAGGCTACAAACGTACCGTGTTGAGAAAAGCATTTAACAGGGCCCTAGCTCTAGACCGACAAACATTATTATTTGGCCCTCCACGTCCCAAACAGCCTTAAATGACCAAGATCATTACTAATTTCTCTACTCACCACCAGCAATTACGAAATATATTATCCAGCCATTGGCATATCCTAACCGATCACCACACGCTTAGAAAATACATTAAACCAACTCCTGATTTGGTCTTCAGGAGGGCCACCTCCCTGAGGGATAGACTAACACACAGTCACTACAGGATTCCTTCCTCTGGTCCGTTGGAACCCAGGGGCACTTTCAAATGTGGCAATTGTCCACACTGCCCCTGGATCCAAGAAGGACAACACTTTCTACTTCCCAATGGTGAGATGTTTTTCCCCAAACATTCAGCCCATTGTGGCACACGAGGGGTAATTTACCTCATGACTTGCGCTTGCAGCGCTTTTTATGTGGGGAAGACAATCAGGGAGTTACGGCAGAGACTGGGGGATCACTTATATGCCTCTACAAATGTCAAGCTACTGTGGGCCGCCATATAGGCATCCACCATCGCTTTAATCTTGACAACATCCGGTTTACCGTGCTAGACGTTGTCCCTGAAGACCCCCGAGGGGGCAACTGGGACCGCGAAATTTTAAAACGTGAGTCCCTCTGGATTGAGCGACTTAATGCATGTGTCCCTCCTGGCATCAATGAGGCACATTCATACAAATATTTTCTTGAATAACTACGTTATAGTCCCCCCAACCTCTGCCGTGATTTTAAAAAATTTCAGGTCTTTTTTCAACAAAATTTCAGGTTTTTTCTGTGATTGTATGTAAGTGGACTCTTCACACATAGTGGTTTCACTATATAATATTTATTTTTTGATGTTTTCCTTTTTATGGCTGACTCCAAATTTCCAGTCGATTACATGCTTTATTAACAAGAGTTATGTATATTTAGATTTAACTGTTTTTTATATATCCTGGGACGGGTTGTGATGCATGTCCCCATGACCGTGGGTCCCTATATGCTCCCATCGCTGGAGACTATGCATCCCCTCCCCCCTCTCAGTTTATTCTCTGACCAACACTGTTTGTATTCAAGTTATTATTACCAATTGCACTTACCATCCCTTTCTGGAGGGATGTGAGGAGGTTATTCTCCCCCCACGGCGGGCTTGCGTTCCTCCGGCAGCAGGCTGGGCTCTATGGAGCCCAGCTGCTGCTTCGTTTGATCACTGCTTTGGCACCGATCACTATTTGAGCTGTGCACCTGCGCTGGGTGACTCTCCCGCGCCTGCGCAACAGTGGAGGACCGGACCCGGAAGCAATAGCGGCGGTCGTCTCTGGCGCCGTTGAACTTCTGGGTTGGAGGCATTTAAGATGCCTAGACTCGGTTGCTTACTGTCACAGGCGGACACCCAGCACTCTACCGACGCTACCCGGAGCCCCTGTAAGTACCCATGCAATGTCCCCCATGAAGGACGGGGATTACCATTACCTGATTATGATATCTCCCCCTCCTCCCGGGCACTGAGTGCCTTGCGACCCATGCCTATCCCTTAAACCACCTCCTAATACCTTTCCTTTATCCATCTACATTCCTTACAGCGACTCCTTTCGACAGTGTGGTGTGGCTCACTGGCCATCAACTGCATCAGTCATGTCATTCTGGGTGCCAGCAGCCTTTTGAGTCTAGCTTTTACCACAGTAATGGTGGGTAATCTTTTTGATACCATTACCCCTCTCTTAGCCCAGTTTTTCCTTTATCTTCTTAACCAGGTGACAGGGTCATTTTCTTTTTTCCTTCCTTTATGTCCCCCTTCTTCCCCCCCCCTTCTTCCCCTCCCCCCTCTCTTGTGTCTCTCTCCCTCTCTTTGCCCACCCCCACTCCGTTCCACTCCTCTTTTGTGATCTCTCTCTTCCCCCTCTTTTCCACCCTTTTTTCCCCTCCCCCTCCCTCTACTCACCCTTCCTCAGTTCCTCCCTGTGTTCTTTCCCTCTTTTCCCTCTCCTCCCCCTCCCCCACACCCTCCCTTCCCTTCCCCTTCCCCCTTCTCCCCCTCTTTCCCCCTTCCCCTTTCCCCCCCCTTCCCCCCTCCTTTCCCCTCCCTGTTTTCCCCCCCTTTCGCCTCTCCGCCCCCCCTCCCCCCATCCATCACCCCTCTTTCTCCCTCCCTCCTCCCCCCTTCTCATTAAACCCCCCCCTCTTTCCCTTTTCCCCTTTCTGATTCTCTTCATTCCCCTTTCCCCTCCACTATTCCCTGGTTTCAGTTCTTGGTTATCTATCCTCCTCCTCCCTCTCCTCTTTTTCCACCCCTCCTCACCTATCAATTTGACACTTCCGGGTGGTTTCTCAAGTAGAACACACACCGTATAAATTTCAAAATTTCATTTTATTGAATTTTTTACAATAGTATCACCCCAATTTGCCTCCCTGGCCCGCCCCCGGGGGAACGCCTCTTGAGGGCATCTCACAGCATCGCTCCAGAGAACCTGAGGTTATAGCTTGGTGAGTGCAACTTCCAAATTTCAATTATGTTCTCTAATATCAATTTTGTACCTCTTCTGACAATTGTTTAGTTATTCTTGCTTGTCATGTTGATACTGTATTGTTTCCCTCATCTTTATAGATTATATACTACCAGACGCCTCCTGAAGAAGCGGCTGTGACCGCGAAACTGTAGAGGTCACGTCTGCAAGTATTATATTATATAACCTCTGTCCATGCATCTGTGTGGGCATCAGTTATACCAACTTAGTGTCAACAATGCTGTAACAATCACTGTCCTTTGTGTATGTTAAATCATGATGATGTATATTACATGTTTCCTGTAGGACTTTTTATTGCTATTTTGAAATAAATTTACTATTTTTAAACAAAGTCTTTTTTCCTCCTGGTACCGCAATAGTCCCTTTCCCTCTGAAAGAGGCAGGACCCTATTGGAGAGGTCTCTGCTCTGGTTTCTCTTTCAATGGGACATAGATGTAAAAAAAACTGACAGGAACAATAATCTTTCCTTATCTCTCTCCCAAATAAGAAAAAAGTTTTGTCTTAAGTTCTACCCCTGCGGCGAACATCTGCAGGCATCTGTGATTGCTGTGTCCTTGGGATCACAGATCATGGTAAAGAGCCAATCACAGCAGCTCTTTACCATGTGATCAGCTGTGTCCAATCACAGCTGATCACAGTGTAAACAGGATTTGCCAGTTATCAGCATTCTTCTCCTCACGCTGATAGCATGTAAGGAGAGGAGAGTCGATAACTGGCAAATCCACACAGGGAACATCTACACTGATAATCAGGGCACTGACCATCAATGTCCTGATGATCAGCGCAGCCCCAAAGGTACCCACCAGTGCTGCCAATCAGTGCCCATCCATGCTAGCAGTCAGTGCCCATCAGTGCTGCCTGTCAGTGCCTATCAATGATGCCGACCGTTGCCACCTATCATTGCTGCCTATCAGTGCCGTCTATCAGTGCCACCTCATCAGTGTCGCCTATCAGTGCTAATCAGTGCCACCTATCCGTGCCGCCTTATCAGTGCCAATTAATACCACCTCATTAGTGCCCATCAGTGCCATCTATCAGTGCCCGTCAGTGCCACCTCATCAGTGCCCATCAGTGCCGCCTATCAGTGCTTATCCGTGCCACCTATCAGTGCAGCCTCAAAAAAGCCTCCTCATCATTGCCAATCAATACCACCTCATTAGTGCCCTTCAGTGCCACCTCATTAGTGCCCATCAGTGCCCATCAGTGAAGGAGAAAAATTACTTATTTACAAAATTTTATAACAGAAACGAAGAAAACCTTTTTTTTTCCAAAACTTTCGGTCTTTTTTAGTTTGTTAAGCGAAAAATTAAAAACCCAGTAGTGATTAAATATCACCAAAAGAAAGGTCTATCTGTCTCAAAAAAATAATAAAAATGTCATTTGGGTACAGTGTAGCATGACTGCGCAATTGTCGTTCAAAGTGTGACAGCGCTGAAAGCTGAAAATTGGCCTGGTCAGGAAGGGGGTAAAAGTGCCCAGTAAGCAAGTGGTTAAAGTAGCTAAAACATTTTTTTTTTCATAGGGAGACTCATGTTGTCCAATTATCCTGATCAGCAGTACTACTGGAATGAAAATTAGGGTAAATCCAAAATTTTGAGTTTCCACCAAATCAGGAATAGAGGGGAAATCTTCCAGTGAGAAGATTTACTATAGTAGCCTCCCTGGCGGTTTTCCCGAGTGTGGCTCGGGGTTAAAATTCAGGACCATTAGCGGTAACCCCGAGCCACACTCGGGATTACATCTCAGGATCCTGGTGTGGCTTAACTTACCTTGTCCCCAGGATCCTGTGATGTCCCCCGCAGTGTCCGTGGGCTCTGTCCTCCCCCGAAGCCTCTCCTTGCCAGGCTCCATTCCCTGCGAGCGTCGCGACGCACGGGGGCGGAGCCTGGCGGCAAATTCAAAAAATTGTAAAAATCATAACACATACAGTACTGTAATCTTACAGATTACAGTACTGTATGAAATGATTTCACATCCCTTTTGTCCCCAGTGCTTTGGCCCATGCCCTGCATGCAGTTTTATGTTATATATACTGTTCTTTCTGAAGGGAAACTGGAGATTGTCCTTAGCAACCAAAAAGCGTCCCTTTATGTCAAAAGTGGCTTTAGACCAGCTAGAAAACAGCGATAGTAAATTAGAACACTTGCAGAATTGAGCGATAGTGAATTGTGGGGAAATGTATTTTATTTTATTTTTTTTTTTTTTTAATTATTTATTTTTATTTATTATATTATAATTTATGTTTTTGTGTTTCAAACTTTATCATACCCGGGATATCTACTAGACTCTTGTTTGGACAGATTTAAGTGTGTTATTGTTAAGAATTACAGACCTACAATATAAAACGCCAAATTTCCATGCAAAATAATTGTACCGCTTTCAGCACCTAAAATCAGAAAGAATCATACCGCCAGGGAGGTTAAGAAGCCTATAGAATAAAAATGAACAGTCATGCTATTTCTCGACTGATAGACTTCACAAATGACCAGATAACCAATATTCGTTTTGGAGTCAAATGGCCACAACAGCAGTCATTTATTTTAATACAATAAATAAAATTAAATACAACATGGAGAACAATACAATCAATGCATAACAGAAACAAAACACCAATAATTGGTTCTACCAGGTCTAAGGTCTTCAAAGGCACATACATAAATCACAAAAACTGTTGGAATCTGCCACCCAGAAAAGAAGCCCCCCAACCACTATTACACTGCCTCACGGACCATTAACCACCTATACACTCCCAGATTCAACCCATAAAACACCCCAATCAAATGGGTTCAGCCCATAATTATCCAAAATGTTTAAGCCAGCACCACATTCAAAAACCCAGAGACCCCTGTCTACTGCTATGACAACTAAACGACCAGGACACTGAAGTGCTAACAAAATCATCAATGAACAAAAAACACTAATCAAAAGGCAAAACAAAAGAGACAAATTAAAAGGTATAAAAAAACAAAAACTAAGGTGTCTGACTGAACCTTCAACAAGATCCTCCCTCTTCTCCTCATGGGAAGGGCCACCCCCTGAACCCACAACCCTCCAATCTGGTAAGTCATAATTTATATTCATAAATAAAAGACAAGCAAAGAGGGTGCCTCCATCTATGTGAAAACTGTGTATAAAACTCACGTAATAAATGGGAATATTGAACTCACTCAGTTAAGGATTGAAGAGTTGTGCTTGGAAGCGGCTGGGTGTCATTCTGTCAGCGGTGATAGGAGCTGGATCACAAGCTTTATGACTGTGCAGCAGTTTCCGGGTTCCCTTATCCCGCTCGACTTTGGTTGGCTAAGCTCGGCTCTCCTCGGGGGTGTGGTTACGTGCTTCAGGGCACTGCCCCTTTGTCAAACTAATAGATTCTACCCAGAAGCCGCCGTACAGCTTGCACTCCAGCTCCTAGCACCGCTGACAGACTGACACCCAAGCACAACTCTACCTGCACCAGACGCTGACCTGTTGATCTCTGAATCTCCCTGGAAGTTTTAGGATGACATGCACACAAATGTTGAGTGCATATATTCTCATTTATTTTGTGACTTTTTGCACAGTTTGAACCTTTTTTGCCCTGTTTGCTTGCCTTTTCTTGTGTGTATTAGGTATTCAGGGCCTGATCTAGGGAAGCAGCCAGCTTCCAGCCAATTCAATTGTTCCTTTCAATTTCCCCCAAACACCCCCCCACACACACACACCGACAGCTGTTATTGGGGTCTCAGTAGCGCCAAAAATTTTGTTTTACTGTATATTCATCATAAATAAACCCACCCAAACACCTGTACAACTCCACCTCTTCTGCAGTCCTGGTGGCTTTCCTCTTAGTTCCAGGCCATGCACTTTGCCTTCATCAGTATAAACAACCCAATAGTGTACAGTGCTGCCCTCTTCTTTTCATCAAATGCAAAATCATGAAACAATATTTTGTGGATGATGTACAAAAGAAAAATAATATTCAAATGAGGAAATAGTAATATACAGTAGGAACAGAAAATGAAAGTCAAGTTCTACTCATAAAGCATATGAAGGCAAAATAGTAAGAACCAGGCCAAAAAACATCAATCCATGAGCAGTGTTCAATCCCCTTATCCAAGTACAAATCAGATTGTGATAGAACATGTATTAAACATTCAACCCTTGGTACACCAAACTGCTCAGCTCGAAGGATGGACCTTTCATGTGATCTGAGGTTTAAAATGCATGTGTCCCCTTTAAAAGAATATAAAGCAGAAGTCCAGTCTCGTCTGCCCATGTCTCAATCAGGCACTGCATATATATATATATATATATATATATATATATATATATATATATATATATATATATACATACATATATATAGTTTATGGGCGAAGCCCTTCAACCGGGATGATGGATGTGAACCATATAATCACACCAAAGACTTACAACATGAAATGGGCCTGAAGTGTGCCCTGGTCTGCTGGTCGGTATACCAAAAAAGGGGGCATACCCAAGATAAGTAATAGATGTTTGTGGAGAGAAATGAATTTGAGAAATATCCTGAAAGAGGGGATGGGAGGGTGGTTATCGCGCATAGGAACTGACAAAGACCACAGATGAGTGGGCTGCCTAAATACCCCCCAGACTCCCCCCATAAATTCAGGCCACCATACTGGCCTTATTATTTATGGTCGAAGCCCTTCGACGGGGATGGATGTGAACCACATAATCATGCCATAAGACTTACAACATGAAATGGACCTGAAGTGTGCCCTGGTCTGCTGGTCAGTATACCAAAAAAGGGGGCAAAAACGTTCAGGTAGGGGTGAAAGCTCTTTATTGGTTTAGTGTTCTTCGCTGAGCAAGTTTGGTAAATGCTTGCAACATTTCTACCTGAGGATTGGGGATGTACCGGGCAAAGCAGGCAGATTTCCACCTGCCTAATCTTTTGATGATGTGGTCTGGAATGCTGTGCTATGATGCGGACGAGGCTGCTTTAATTTGGAACGAATGACCAGAGTACCGACTGGGGTCAAGGTCTAGGTTGCGCAGGAGGATCCTGATATGCTGGAAGAACTGGCAGCTACTCAAGGGGTTGGTCAGGAAAGTTAGTAGGGTACTAGAGTTCGATTGTCTTGGTAGGAGTGACAGTAAATGGTCGAGTATCGCTACTGGGCACCAGATGTTGTTTGTCTTGAAAAGATGGATGTCAACCCCAGAGTCTGATTGCTGAGTTTTGGATACTGCGAGGTGGAAAATGAAATGATATTAGTAACGAGCCAGGTGACGTCTACACAGTACCTGGCCGGCAGGCTTATTACAGGTAAACTCGCTAGGCCGCAAAAGCCATAGTAGACCAGGTAGATGGTCGCTTGAATGACCAAGCTGGGAAGAAGGTCATACGGGGAACGAGAGAGGATGTTCGACATGTCTCTGAACATGGTACTCGTGATGGGCAAGCGTGTGGAGTTGGAGTTTGGAGTTGGTTATGGACTGTTGTTTCTGAATGCCGTGCAGGATGGCTCGGGTCGCATGCGTTACGAACAAGGGCAGCTTTGCGGGATCCTGTAAGGCCAGGAAGTGTTGGATGCCAACTAAGTATAGTCTGATGGTGTTGTCTGATAGAGCCAATTGATTGTGGCAATATGAAATGAAAGCTAGTATGTGCTTAGTGTCTGTTGACGTTGCCGCGGGGCAGGATGCCAGAAACTTGCAGAAGGCGTTCCAAGCTGTGTGGTAGGCCTTGAGTGTGTTGCAGGATAAGGATTGATTGATGAGCTGGGTCGCGCTGTGAAGGTGGGATAAGAGATGATGTTGGGTCGGCTCTGGGTTTCTGCTGAAAAAATGAAATGAAGTTAAAACGGGACAGTGCATCTGCTGCGAAGTTGCACTTGCCAAGAATGAATGTGCAGTGGACATTGAACTGATGCTGCAGGGATAATTGTACCAGCCTGCGTAGGAAGGACATAATAGGAAGCGACTTGGACCTGCCCTCATTAATGATATCGGTCGTGGCCTGGTTGTCGGTGGTGAAGACCACAGTTTGTCCGGTCGAGGTATGGTCCCAGACCTGAGCGACTGCCACGATTGGGTATAGTTCGATCAATGAGGAAGACCGGATAAACCCGGGGATTAGGAGTATCTCTGGAGGCCATGGTCCTGCAAACCAATGGTGGCCAAAAATTGCAGCAAAGCTTGTGGATTCCCTACTACCTGCAGTGACAGAGACGATACTGACGGTATAATATGCCATTCCAACTAGTAAGGAACTCATCCCAAATAGACAAATCCACTACTGCCGCTGTGTCTAACCTAAGGATTTGATCGGGGTCCTGTATCTGAGAGAGGAAGACCAGGAGGCGTGAAACAAAAGACCGTCCCTGGGGAATGATTCTCATTGCAAAGTTGAGCATCCCTAAGAGGGATTGAAGCTGCTTCTTAGTACATCCCTGTGCATGGGTAAAGTCATGAAGAATCGATCTGATGCGGGTCAGTTTGTCGGGGGGGAGGCTGGCCTGCATGGAGCGATTGTCCAGGTTGACCCTAAAGGAAGGTGATGGAGTGTCCTGGGCCTTCCACTTTGTGTTTTGCAATGGGCACATTGAGATTCCCAAACACCACTCTTAACCTATGAAGGTCTACTGGGGGCACGCTGGGCTGTTCGATTAGCAAGAAGTCATCCAGGTAATGGATGACCCTCTGGCACTGAGCTTGGTGCGACAGGATCCAGGTGAAGGACTGTGCGAAGGTGTCAAAGAGACATGAGCTACTTTTAGAGCCAAAGGTCAGTTTGGTGGCAAAGTAGTATGACTCGTTCCATTTAATGCTGTGCCAGCACCAGAAGTACAGTTGGATGGGTAGAAGCTTAAATGCGTCTGATATGTCAGCTTGAGTCAGGTGCCTGTGCCTACTTTGATAATGGCCTGAATCGCCATGTCTACTGAAGCATATTTCAGGGATAATTTCTCTGAAGGAATTAGGGAATTCAAACTCGGGATGTAGGAAGAATGAGGTGCAGACAGGACGTACACGAAGCAATTTTTATTCAAAAACTTGCCCTTGACAAGCCCAATAGGGCTAACTCTCCAGCTCTTGAAAGGGGGCTGAGTGAAGGGGACGATGATGAAGCCTCGGTCAAGTTCGGCCTCTAACAGCTGGTCTATGGCCTGTTTGTCGGTGGTTGCTGAGCGGAGGTTCCTGCACTTGTGAGTCGCGTGGGGCAGTGTGATGAGGCCAGTATGGAATCCTGATGTAAACCCTTGGATAAGGAAGGTGGCTAGTGAGGGAGTGGGGTGTGAGGTGAGGTAAAACCTCAGCCATAGGACATCTACTCAGCCTAGTTAGAACGTTTTCTGCTGATTGACCTGGCATAGGGCTTTAGGATGTGCTCTATGACATATTATACAGAAATGGAGCAGCCGGCATTAGCTGTAGTTGCACAATTCAAAATTAAAGTTATTACAGATGGATGCTCCCCCCGACTGAAAGAACGGGATGTCTGAACAAGCCCTGAGCTGTACCGGAGATGGAAGGAAGATCAAGAGGGTATCTAACTGCTACGTTGGCTCACCAGATGCGGGTGTGGCTGGAGGACTGGCAGATAGCGCAGTGGTGAGCGTAGACCGGCAAAGTGGTGGCAGAACAACTCTGTGTCCATGAAGCTTCAATCCGTGCCTTCTTGGAACTGTGTGAGTCTGGCTGCTGCTTTGGCCGAGAATGAACTGTGGTAATCATAAAATGAGAACCCCCCGTATTTATAGCGCAGGTCCACCACGGTGTGGAGATATTAGTCCAGCTCTTCCCTCCTGCTGGGACTGGCTGAACACAGGACATCCCTCACCATCCCAAAGGTCACTGATATATTTATTCTCTGCCAGATCGTGAACCGAAATGAGGAGGGAAGCAAGGTTGACATCCTTGCCGTCCAAAATGTCCTTCCTGATGCTGGCTGGGACCAAGTGGGCTGGGAAGATAGTAGAACTCTTCCCTGTCGTACCTGCAGAAGAGGGAGTCGGGACCAGGACTGTGACCGAGTCAGGGATGGCCAAGGCCGGGCGTCCCTCCAAGACTGTCACTCTGGCTTAGACGTCAGTGACTGCGGTGGACAATGGTGTGAAGCTGAGAAATGGCTGAGGAAATGGATTGAAGAGACACCTGCTGGGTGCTGGGCCCATCTATCGCTGGCGGTGGGAAGAGGAGCCTGAAGAGTTTGGCTTTCCTGGCTTTAGCGCGGAAGGGTACGCCCCTTTGCCTTAGCTCCACTGTTAACTTGGGGATGGTCCATCCCCTGAGAGACTGCACGCTACCGCTCTCTGAAACGGGAACCTGTATTGGGGGTGACATGAAAGTCCAGTTTTTTTTTTTTTTTACCTGGGGGAATAGTTGTTGTAGATCAGAACATCCAGAATTTTGTTAGCCACAATGCAAAATGGTGAACAGGGAGCAGGTTATGGGGATGATTTGCTAAAGGCAAATAGACTGTTCGCTTTGCTGGGCATCATCCAATTTGCAAGAAAACTTTCCCCAGAGCTTAGTGAATTAGTTGAAAATCTGCTGATTTCCATCATCCAATCATGCTCAAGGAAAAATACAATTTATTTTTTTTATTTGCACGTGATTGGCTATTCTTTGCAATGTGAGATTTCAGCATGTTCACCAAGCTCTTGGAACAATTCCCATGCAATAGTGCAACTTCCCTTCAACAGTGAATAGGCTATTTACCTTTAATAAATCAAACCCCCTCATCACATAAAAAAATATATAGAAAAGAGGAGCTTGAGGAGTTCATTTGCAAGTCTACCCGATGAAAAGTAAGCGGGTATGACTTGCCTTATAATGTACAGATTTGTCTATGTGTGTTAGTACTCAGGCAAACAGCCAATTGGCAAATCTTGATATGATTATGTAAAAATTGAAGGAGCAAGGACACTTCCTGTAATAATTAAAAGTGAATAATAGATAAAAGTTGTATAGTACAGAAATGCTCAGTCTGTAAGTAGGTATTTAAAGGGAAATCCACAATCACATTTTAGGTTTCCCTGATTAGTAAATACAGGTATTTGCTATTTTGAAAACGTGTGCTAGCCATATATTATTGAGGTGTTATATTGCAAAATGAAGGCTGGCATCCTGAACAAGTGCCACATTGACACCAAGGGGTTCAATTTATAATGGTTTTCACACAATTTTTTTCCAAAAATTCCAACATTTTTCCAATTGAATCAATTTAGAAAAATAGAAGACTCTTGTAGTCTTGTGTGAAAACCTTTATACATAGACTCTTTGTGACCCTGCGTAAAGATACATTGAACACCCCTGAGATTACCAAAATAAATAGATTTTACAATTCCCTATCAGCCACAAAAGTAACTATTGTGATACTTTAGGGCAGGGGTAGGACAACCTTAGAAAAATGGGGATCTACTTGAACAACACTGATGAAGTCAAAGATCACTGGGCACAGTGTCCTGTTGTTAGGGCCGGTTCACACTAGAACGTGATGCTAGAAAGGCATGTTCCATGTGCGTTTCCTGCACGTGTTCAAAACGCACTGCCACAGGAGTGTGTTATGCTCAGAATGCAGGGATCAGGAGTGTGTTATGTTCAGAATGCAGGGATTAGGAGTTCATTACACTCAGAATGCAGGGTTAAGGAGTGTGTTATGTTCAGAATGCAGGGATCAAGAATGTGTTATGCGCAAAATGCAGGGATCAGGAGTGCGTTAACCCTCAGAATGCAGGGTTCAGGAGTGTGTTGCGCTCAGAATGCAGGGATCAGGAGTGTGTTATGCTCAGAATGCAGGGATCAGGAGTGCATTATGCTCAGAATGCAGGGTTCGGGAGTGCGTTACGCTCAGAATGCAGAGATCAGGGGTGCGTTATGCTCAGAATGCAGGGTTCAGGAGTGCGTTACGCTCAGAATGCAGAGATCAGGAGTGCGTTATGGTCACAATGCAGGGTTCAGGAGTGCATTACGCTCAGAATGCAGGGATTAGGAGTGCGTTACACTCAGAATGCAGGGATTAGGAGTGCGTTACACTCAGAATGCAGGGATTAGGAGTGCATTACACTCAGAATGCAGTGATCAGGATTGCGTTGCGCTCACAATGCAGGGATCAGGAGTGCGTTACGCTCAGATTACAATGTTAAGGAGTGCATTGCACTCAGAATGCAGGTTTAAGAAGTGCGTTGCGCTCAGAATGCAGGGATCAGGAGTGCATTACGCTCAGAATGCAGGGTTCGGGAGTGCATTATGCTCAGAATACAGGGATCAGGAGTGCGTTATGCTCACAATGCAGGGTTCAGGAGTGCATTACGCTCAGAATGCAGTGATCAGGAGTGCATTGCGCTCACAATGCAGGGATCAGGAGTGCGTTATGCTCAGATTACAATGTTAAGGAGTGCATTGCACTCAGAATGCAGGTTTAAGAAGTGCGTTGCGCTCAGAATGCAGGGATCAGGAGTGCATTACGCTCAGAATGCAGGGTTCGGGAGTGCGTTATGCTCAGAATACAGGGATCAGGAGTGTGTTATGCTCACAATGCAGGGTTCAGGAGTGCATTACGCTTAGAATGCAGGGATTAGGAGTGCGTTACACTCAGAATGCAGGGATTAGGAGTGCGTTACACTCAGAATGCAGTGATCAGGAGTGCGTTGCGCTCACAATGCAGGGATCAGGAGTGCGTTACGCACAGATTACAATGTTAAGGAGTGCATTGCACTCAGAATGCAGTTTTAAGAAGTGCGTTCCACTCAGAATGCAGGGTCAAGAGTGTGTTGTGCTCAGAATGCAGGGATTGGGGGGAGGGTGATGTGAAGGTTGGTAGAGGACACTGCTATGGGGGTGGGCACTGCTATGAGGGTGGCCCTGCCCGTAGCAGTGTCCATCGCCCCCTTCACATCACCCCCCCACACACACACAATAGTGTCCTCCCCCCTTCTTCACACAGGAGAGCGAGAGGCAGCACAGTTCTGTACAGAGGGCGGGAGCAGGAGCTGGCCGAGTGACTTTTCATATTAACAAGCTGGTGATTGGTTGCTTGGGACCTAGCAGCCAATCACCTGGGGGGTAACTTAAAAAGTTAACTTAGCCAGCACCTCCCACCCTCCTTCCTGAGCTATGTTGCCTCTCGCTCTGTATTTTTCACTGATGACAGCGGCGGAGGAGGTTGGGGTGGGGGAGAGAGGAGGACCTGAAGGTGTGATTTTTCAGTTGATGTGTGCATTCCAAGCTGAAATGCATTGCCATTTTTTTGTATAAAAGCACACAGAAACGTATATAGAGCTTACTCTCTGAGTAAGCTATGAAGAAAATATAAAATCATACAATACAGCGCTCGCAAATATATAATATCAAAAAAATATTTTTTGTGAAACCAAAGAAAAAACTTTGTTGCAGCTGCAGAGTGAAAGTACTGTACTTTAAAGATGTATAAACCGGGTGAACTGCGCTAGCAACTAAATGTGAAAATTATATATATATAAACAAAAACCACAAAAAACCACAGGCGATGGTAAAGTGGCACGTGAGTATAGATATGGATGTGTCAGAGAACTGGACCTGCAGCTCGCGCATCTGAGCCAACACTCAGTATGCGTGCACTGGACTGCACTACCAGATCTCCAAGACCCTCCACAACAATTATAACAATTAGTGTAGGAATGACAGGATCATGGAACGATGCACTACTAGGACAAATGCATCTATCAAACCTAGGAGATAACAATTTGGCATACAATGATAAAAATATATATGTAAAAATATGGCATATCAATGGTGCAAGAAAGAAAAATTATGGAGCAAACCACTCAGCAAGTTCCAGATGACACAAAGAAACCATGAAAATGTCATCTATAATATAATATAAAAACTCCTTCATGGGGCAAACAATGAAAAGGCTTCCAACTTTTCCATCTTTTCCAACAACCAGGGCCAATCGTGTGGCGATGTAAAAGGTATTGCTCGTACACCCACAGAAGCACACTTTCCACCGAAGGAGAGAAGAGAGGTATATAGCATAAAACCTTAAAATACCAAAGGTCACCTGCGCATAAATGCGCTACTCACGGGACCAAATAAGGAAAGCAGGCATTCAGATATTTCGGTCGGTTCGCCGCTCTTGGCGTGCGTTCCACCGCCAGGAAGTGATGTCACTGGTAAGACACAAACGAACGTAGGCAGGATGTTGCGTCGACACGTTTCGCCCCTCCCCCAGGGCGTTATCAAAGACATCAAGTCTTTGATAACGCCCTGGGGGAGGGGCGAAACGCATCGACGCAACATCCTGCCTACGTTCGTTTGTGTCTTACCAGTGACATCACTTCCTGGCGGTGGAACGCACGCCAAGAGCGGCGAACCGACCGAAATATCTGAATGCCTGCTTTCCTTATTTGGTCCCGTGAGTAGCGCATTTATGCGCAGGTGACCTTTGGTATTTTAAGGTTTTATGCTATATACCTCTCTTCTCTCCTTCGGTGGAACGTGTGCTTCTGTGGGTGTACGAGCAATACCTTTTACATCGCCACACGATTGGCCCTGGTTGTTGGAAAAGATGGAAAAGTTGGAAGCCTTTTCATTGTTTGCCCCATGAAGGAGTTTTTATATTATATTATAGATGACATTTTCATGGTTTCTTTGTGTCATCTGGAACTTGCTGAGTGGTTTGCTCCATAATTTTTCTTTCTTGCACCATTGATATGCCATATTTTTACATATATATTTTTATCATTGTATGCCAAATTGTTATCTCCTAGGTTTGATAGATGCATTTGTCCTAGTAGTGCATCGTTCCATGATCCTGTCATACCTACACTAATTGTTATAATTGTTGTGGAGGGTCTTGGAGATCTGGTAGTGCAGTCCAGTGCACGCATACTGAGTGTTGGCTCAGATGCGCGAGCTGCAGGTCCAGTTCTCTGACACATCCATATCTATACTCACGTGCCACTTTACCATCGCCTGTGGTTTTTTGTGGTTTTTGTTTATATATATATAATTTTCACATTTAGTTGCTAGCGCAGTTCACCCGGTTTATATATGAAGAAAATATGTTTAGGATATCATATGTACTCTTGAAAAACTGTGCTCAGAGTTTCAACTTCATATTACATGATAGAAGGGATTACTGTTCAAGGACCTAATCATCAAATGACATTGGTTGGGTGGTCTGCCATCTCCTTTATTATTATCTGGACTATGTTCTCATATAGGAAACCCAAGATCTCACATTTGTGAAATTATATTGGACTGTAATGTAACTCCGAATGGGAGTTATTAGACATCTGCATTGCCGAAAAATGTGTTCGCTTTTCGTTTCATTCATTTTTTTTCGTTTTTCGGGTCATTTGTTATGATCGCAATTAGTAAATTCGTAAATTTGACAATTTGGAAATTCGTAAATTCGTAAATTTGAAAATCAGAAAGAAAATACGAAAATTCAAAAGAATGACTAACTAACTAATAATAACTAACTACTAAATAATAGGTATTGGAATTTCCTGTCAAATTTGGCTGTTGGTGAACATAATGAATACGAATTTAATCTGAAGTTACGAATTATCCGAAATAACGAATGCCACATCTAAACAAATGCAACGGAACAAATTAATAATAAATAATAATAATAATACAAAATTTGTTTTTATTATTATTACTGTTATTTATTACTAATAATTTGTTACGCTCCATTTGTTTAGATACGGCATTCTCTATTTCGGATAATTCATAACTTTGGATAAATTTGTATTCGTTACGTTCACCAACAGTCAAATTTGAAAGGAAATTCTAATACCTAAAATGTAATAACTAGTGTTGGATAGCAACATGGTTTAATATCTTACTTCTGGTATTTCACTTCCTGTTTGACACAGCCAGGTAGGAATGAAACACATCAAAGCTTTGTGATCAGAAGAACAATGCCTTTGGCTCAAGCCCACCTGCTGGGACAAGTGTGAGTACAAGTTTCAAAGAGACCACTGCTGTCAAGATGTCTATTGAAGATCTGACACAGGGCTAATAGAGACGCTGGCCCTGGTGGACAATATACCATGCTTCCTGGAGAATGGGCAGACATTGGGGAGGGATACCTCCTCGGCAATGTATATTAGATAAAAGGCAAATGGGGGTGGCTACGAGTGGGCGTGTATGTTTGAATGAAAGGAAGACACAGGCATTTTGTTCTTTCTCTTGGTTGCTGAGAAGCCTGCTGTAAGGTCGTCCCTCTGCTATCTTGGGACCTTGCTCTGACCGAGGGCTTGGGCCTATATTCCATGAGGCCCAGACCCCTTTTATCATCCAGAACCCGCAGAGGAAACCATGTGTGATAAGTATCTTTGATATTTCATTGTTGTTATATGTTGTAGAGATGTGCTGTTAGTAAAGTGTGTTCTGATTGTAAGCTATGTAACATTGTAATACCCTTTTAGTACTTTTATGATAGTTTCCTAATCAGTGTGTACAAGTGAAGTTACAAATGTTGTGATGAGGTACAGATATTTTGTTTTTTTGTTTTTCCCATTAACTAATTGTCTTGCAGATGGAAATGAGCACTTACTCTTCTCAGGAGGAAAATCCATGGATGTCTTTAGTTAAAAGTTGAGTGTTTGTCATTGTCTTATGGTGGTTGTCTTGTCATGTTGTTTTTGTGTAATAATGGCCAGAATTTTAATTTTTTTAATATTTTTGGTATTTATTTAGTCATCCATTTTATTTTTGTTTGTTCAGGTGGAGAAATTATTGTTTAGTCCACCTGAAAGGGGGGTAATTGGCCATTCCGTCAATTAGCAGCTGAATAGATGTTCATGGGATATGTCCTGCAGCTGAATACATTTTGTTGATTTAAGACAAGAGTTGTTGGTAGGAGGCCATTCTAGCTTCTAGAGTTTTTTTTTTTCCCTCTTTGTTTTATGTTCATTCAGATGGGAAAAGTTACAAGGTGTACGCCTTGTCCACCTGAAAGAGGGTTGGTGCATAGGTCTGAAAGTACAAATAATGCATTGTCTTTTTAATGCTTAAAATTTTGAATTTTTGAGAAGCAACGTTCAAGTTCATGTTTTTAAAATTTTTGATCATACCATGGGGATCCATTTTTAGAGTGGGTTCAGCCTAAAGAGGTCATGGTTGTTTTGATAGGTTGGTCAGAGTTGCAGAAACCAGGAACACTAAGTTCCTGGGTTCCAAGGA
The DNA here is from genome assembly GCA_037952835.1 of Lithobates septentrionalis. Classification (NCBI taxonomy): domain Eukaryota; kingdom Metazoa; phylum Chordata; class Amphibia; order Anura; family Ranidae; genus Lithobates; species Lithobates septentrionalis. Next base: position 1,261,916 of record JBBDGP010001358.1, read on the forward strand.
AGGAACTATAAGTAAACGTAGTAAGCGAGCAGATATTATGGATAAGAATTTGATTCTGCTCTTGTGTTTCAATTCCAGAGTCCTGGTGGAGCGAGATTGGAGGGGTCTCTGGAACATGGATGACAGATGTTCATCTGGTTGGCAGTTTGGCTGTGCGGTACCACACTGCAAATTTGTTCTGATAAACATCAGGAGAGAAAGGACAAACAAAAAGATTCAGTTTAATACTTGTTTTTGCTTATGGACAATTTAATCCTAATCCTGAATCTGAAGGACTGTGCCTATCAACGACACTTGTGAGAGATTTTTGCCGGATTCACTCCTGATGAATACAAACGTGCTATTAATACATGTGCGATGGGTTGGAGGTTGGGGAAGGAATATATACATCCAATCTGTCAGAACCTGAAATGTAAAATATGTTTTTTTGTTGAAGGGAGGAATTGAAAGAAAAGGTTTTTAATGTATGACATGTATTGACATAACGGAAGTAATATGGTGCAGGTACCCAGGAGACTGGCGCTTATACATAATAAGGTGTCGGTTGGCCAGACTAGAGGTTGGCCAGGTGACACATCAATGGGGTGAAAATTTCCTTGTATGGGGAGATACGCCTGGCTGATGTCTCACCTGAGAGGTTGAAACCCGGCACAGGGAAGGCCAGTGAATACAAACAGGAGCATGCTCCGTTAGATAAAGGGAACAAAACCCTGGCTACCAGGGTACAGTATGCCTTCACCACATGGCACTTCAATGTCTTGCAATGGTTGGTAAAATTCCATTACCCTATATGTGCTGAATATACACTGAATCAAGTGCGGTCAGTATACCACTGACTTGCTCCCAGAGATGTGCGGACACAGAATGAGGTTCATGCAGGGCGCGTATTTCTGAGGAGTAACCCGAAAGAGGAGGGATGTATTCAGCACTATATTGGGGGAATAGGAGCTGGGATGGATGTTGTTAATGGGGTGGACATCGGCCTCCTGAGGAACAAACTCGCCGCCATAGCTTCAGAGAATAAGCGGGGCTTTGTTACTCAGAGAGATTGGTGACATCCTTAATAACATTCAAAGTCACATAAATACCCAGGTTAAAGTGGCTTAAGAATTTGTCAACCATGTTGAGAGGTTGGTAGAGAATGTGATGCTATAGGACAGGAAGCTGTCATTGGCTCTTGCGTGCACGAAGTGACAGGTGGAAGTGTCAACCAGCATTGAGCTGATTGTACAGTCTCCATATGAGGGACAGAGGCCTTATGAGTTAGCATCACCACTCAGTAAGACTTTGACAAACACGTCGCTTACACTGATTCAAAGTGGTGGTCGATTGCCTGGATGGGCTGTACCAGTTTGGATTGTGAAAGGTGTTATGCTGTATGATCTCAAATATAGAAGTGCAGACTCGGTCTGTATATTTGGTGGCATTAATGGGCTTACTGACTGGGGATTCTATCTTCTTGCGTTTGAGGCTAATTGCCCACATATGATCAAAGAAGCTGGAAGATGGAGGCAGGTTGATACTTCCCTTGGTCAGAAGCATGACCATGATGTCCTTTGTATGCCAGGTCAATACATGGTGGTGAACAATAAAATGTTGGGAAGATATTTCATTCTGTATTTGGGATGGATGGATCATTGCTGGGAAGGAAGCACCTGGGTATTATTTGGGACATAGACGAGTTTGTTTCCTTGTCCTAAAGAATGCCGATGTAACGTTAGTCATGGAACTAGATGGTTCTTTAAACCTAACAATAGGTAGGGGTGCATTGTATACCCTGGGCATGGTCTCTTAAATCCAGGCACAGGGATGGAATTGTGTGGGTTTTGTCATTGTTGCAGATTTATATGTGTTATTGGACTTGATATTTATATAGAAGGGTCGCCCAGTTATCTATGCAAGCTGGGGAACGAAGTGACGGTAGGGTCTCTGCATACAAGTTAGAGACTTTGCTGCCAAGTCAGTGCCCTGCAATACCACTGACATGCCCGAAATCTGATGGGTCATAGGTATATATGTATATATTATGGTAATGGGTGATTTATGTCATGGTATAGTATGATAAAGGTATATTTTAAGCTAGTAACATGGGCAAAAGGCCCTCCTCGAGACTCTATATCTGAAAGCTGGTTAAGATGCTGCTCTGGATGTGTGCTGGTGAATGATGAGTGTATGGACACCCCTTGCCTGTTTTATACCCCTTCATGAAGATGTTAGAAAGAAGAAGCTACAGAATGGTGACATGGGAGCTGTCGCGGAAGAATGATGTTGGTGCGTCACACAGTAACAAAGCGGCACGTGTTGGGAAACACAGCACGTTAGGACTGTTATGGACTGTTCCACAGGAGCTGGTTCTGAGGCCTATGTTGAGAGGCGCAACATGCGTTAAGACATTTATGGACTGCTCCATAGGGGCTGTTTCTGCACATGTTGAAAACACAACACGTTAAGACAATTAAAGACTGTTCTATAGGTACTGGCTTGGAAACACATGTTGGGGAGGAAACAATTATGGACTGTTCAATAGGAGCCGTGTCTGAAGAAGGGTGGTATGCGCCCTTTAGGCGCAAAGTGGCATATGTTGGATAGCAACATGGTTTAATATCTTACTTCTGGTATTTCACTTCCTGTTTGACACAGCCAGGTAGGAATGAAACACATCAAAGCTTTGTGATCAGAAGAACAATGCCTTTGGCTCAAGCCCACCTGCTGGGACAAGTGTGAGTACAAGTTTCAAAGAGACCACTGCTGTCAAGATGTCTATTGAAGATCTGACACAGGGCTAATAGAGACACTGGCCCTGGTGGACAATATACCATGCTTCCTGGAGAATGGGCAGACATTTGGGAGGGATACCTCCTCGGCAATGTATATTGGATAAAAGGAAAATGGGGGTGGCTACGAGTGGGCGTGTATGTTTGAATGAAAGGAAGACACAGGCTTTTTGTTCTTTCTCTTGGTTGCTGAGAAGCCTGCTGTAAGGTCGTCCCTCTGCTATCTTCGGACCTTGCTCTGACCGAGGGCTTGGGCCTATATTCCATGAGGCCCAGACCCCTTTTATCATCCAGAACCCACAGAGGAAACCATGTGTGATAAGTATCTTTGATATTTCATTGTTGTTATATGTTGTAGAGATGTGCTGTTAGTAAAGTGTGTTCTGATTGTAAGCTATGTAACATTGTAATACCCTTTTAGTACTTTTATGATAGTTTCCTAACTCCTTGGGAAATAAAATAAGGTATTGTTTTACTAGCAACACCGTGTGTTTGGTTTCATAGCTAACCTGGTATTATTGTGATATTAACAATAGCATATGCTCAGAGTTTACTAGACCAACTAATTATAGGGACTAGACAAATTAATACACAGATATAATATTAATAATTATATAGTTTATTACAACTAGTAATAGTTAAATTATTATTAGTTAGTTATTATTTCAGATTTGTGACTTTTCGGGTTTTTGGATTTTCGAATATTCAAATTCACGAATATTTGGTAAAATTCATTAAACATATTTTCATTAATTGGGATATTTCCGAATTAACGAACTTGTCGAAATTTGTAGAAAAATGAATTTGAAACGAAACAAAGTGGACTTGTCTTGGAGTTATATCTCGGTTCCAAAATCTGCACATCATACAACTTATTCAAACTGGTTGTTGCCACCCTGGACCGTGTGTCTAAATATCTCTATGAGAGAACTGTCCAACATCCAGCTTGGTTGCCTCTGTCATGATAGACAGTGTGTAGCTTCCTGCAGTCTGGACCCAGGAACCAGCTATTATAGCTGTATATTACACCCAAGATACTAGACGACACTCGTTTAGGTGCATACTAGAACTGAAAATGACTTTATTGTAAATTCACCCGGAATATATACCTTGCAAGATCAGATAAGAGTTTGATCACATTACCCTAACAATACAAACTGTAAACAGGAATATAATTAGCATAGCAAAGGAACAGCCAACATACACATAATGCTAATCCACATCTAGCAACTAATAGCTGACAGTGATCTAATTAACATGAACTAATTAACAACTAGTCACCTAAACAAGCCAAGGTGCCCAGACTGTTCGGCACCCAGCCCACAACCCTGAAAACACAAGTACATTACACTTTATTATAAACATAAACACATAACATCCCACAATGGTTCGATAACGAGGGATAAAGTAGTCACAATATTCACAATATTAATCACATCTCTAAGAGATGATCAGATAGACAGAAACAATAGGTGACTTAATTAACAATGGGATGCACACCTAGGAGTCACACAACAGGAGAGACAAACTTAATGCCTTAACAAACAGACTATAGCAGGAGACCCCAGTATCTGGTTGGTTTGAGCTGATCATATTAACATGTACTCTGAGTTTCATAGTCTAAAGTAGTCATTGCTGGTTTGGGCACAAAGGACCCAAATCTGTGTGTTTTGGGGAGACGCGGACCCAAATCCTTAGGAAATCACCCAAGCACCAAACCTCTCTGCAGTACCAAGCCTGATTCACCAGAACTAGACATATGAAAAATTGCTGGCCATCAACTCACTAACGTTTAACACCTTCAGCAAAACGTGAGTATTTGGATGGAGAAATATGATTCTCAAAATAATCCTACTAGTGTTCAAAACAATCCTGTTGGTTATATGTTGTAAACTGATATGTAACCCTAATATGACTGTACTTCAAAACCTGTTCTTTGCAATTGTTTTTTCAAATATGTACTGTACATTATTTATTTCCTGTGACCCTTGTTGTAAACTTGTAATTTTTGTTATACATTTTTTTTAATTTAATGATTCAAAAAAAAAAGGCAAAACTCAGGATGTTACGGGCAGATGAGCCAAAGTCCCGAAGGCCATGGAGGACCCTTTGGTACATCTACATACGGGCCAAGGCTTCATAAATGGTGGCACCAGTGGGGGGCAGAGCCAGAATTAAGGGCACTGAAGTTCCTCTTTAAGAGGAAAGATGTGATTGGTTGCTATGACCAATCTGAATAGTTTTTCATTTGGACACTTTCATGTATGCTGACTGGCTGTCTTACTTTAGGCATTATTTAAAAAAAACTTCAGGAAGCAGTTTTGCATCTACACTGTGTACTGGATCTCATGCTTCCAACAGTCAGTCATTCAATCCTTGAATAACTCAAAGCGTACTCCTTTTCTATATCTCATAGATGGGCAGAGGTTGAGGCATCCAAAAAAAAGGTCAAGCACCCTCAACCAATAGAACCTTTACTTACTAACAAAGCTGTGCCCTCCATTACCCACTCCTAATCCTGCTTCTTCAGAGCAGCACCAGGGTCCGGGCAGGAATAGAAGGAGCAGTCATTCAGATCCCTCTTCACTGGGAGGCTGCAGAACATCTAATAGCAGACATTTTCAGGTTTGCATCCGGCCTCATTTGCATATTCCCAGACCTAAGATAGAAATTTAATTTGTTATACAAAAATACTAATAAAATCACTTAAATTGTAATTAAATCCATGAAACACTATAGACAGTCTGTCCTGTTCACAGCTATATCCCAATTGAATAATATTAAATATTTTAATGAGTTTTTTTTCAGTTACAGTACATTTGTTAAATCTGAATTCCAGGCCATTTTTACAGCGTGAACCAATATAAAGATGTTTGTGTCATACCCGTGAAAGCTGAAAATCACTGTAGTAGGCACCGCTTCTATAATGATCTCCACTAGCTTCCAGGTCCTGTGCCAGCTCAGGGTGGGTGCCAGTCAAAGAACACTTTGGGCTTGATTTACTATGACTGGAGAGTGCAAAATCTGGTGCGGCTGTGCATAGAAACCAATCACCTTCCAGTTTTGTTTTGTCAAAGTTTAATTGAACAAGCTGATGTTAGAAGCTGATTGGCTGCCATGCGCAGCTGCACCAGATTTTCTACACTCCAGTTCTAGTAAATCAACTTGTTTGCATTTTCTCAGTGGATACAAAGAGTTCTCTGATAGGATGAGGTGGAGATTGTAAAGTCATTGCCCCACCTCTCCACCTCATCCAATCAAAATGCAATGTGTTCCCTGAATGACACCCAGGCCAAGCGAGTAAACAGAAGGGAAGCCACTTGGCACAGGACCGAAATATATGTTGAGGCGCTTTCCGGTCACGTCACTTCCTGGTCATGTCACTTTCAGGTTCATACTTCTGGTTTATCACGGCAGTAACAGTAGCGAACGGCAGTAACGCCGAACACCAATTGCAGGCCGGGCGGCTGCTAACTTCTGTTTGGTGATCTATGCTTTCATCCCCAGTGCCGGGCTAAGGAGCCAATTTGGGCTTTGTTTTTATAAAATTTGTTTTTGTAAAGTATTTAATAAACATATTCCGCTATGGTCCCTATTATGTTTTATTTTCAATGGGTTATCGTGGTGGAGAGATTAAGCACGAAGCACTTTACTATGCTTATTTTACCACTAATGCACACAATTTGCTTATGTTAATTGCTAGGAATTGGCTTGGCACTTAGTGCCCCCTATCACAAAATACTCCAATCACTTAAAGTAAAGCACTTGTTGCACTTTGAGGGGAGCAGCTTGAATTTATTTATATATATTGTATATTATCAAATTCATTAATATTTTTACATTTGGGTCTATAGTGGAAGTTTTTTTTACACTTTTTAAAAAAACTCAGAAGCAAGAGATTACTGGAGTAGTGATGTCTACTTTATATCCGAATTAATGTAAACCTGTTTAACAAATTTTTCCAAATATTCATGAATTTGAATATTCGAAAATTTGAAAATTCAGAAATTTGAAAATTCGGAAATTCGGAAATTCAAAATTCAAAAATGAGAAAACCCAAAAATTCGAAAATCTGAAATAATAACTAATAATAACTTAACTATTACTAACTATTCAATTATAGATATTGTAATTTCCTTTCAAATTTGGCTGTTAGTGAATGTAATGAATACGTATTTATATTATTTTACAAATTATCTAATATCTAAACGAATGGAACGTAATGAATTAATAATAATAAATAACAATAATAAAAACATTTTATTATTATTATTTATTATTTATTCGTTCCGTTCCATTTGTTTAGATGCGGCAGTCGTTATTTCGGATAATTCATAACTTTGGATAAATTTATATTCGTTATGTTCACTAACAGCCACATTTGAAAGGAATTTCCAATACCTATAACTTAATAGTTAGTTATTATTAGTTAGTTTGTTATTCTTTTCTTTTTTCTCTCTTTAGAATTTTCAAATTTACAAATTTGCAAATTTATGAATTTTCAAATTTACAAATTTCCGAATTAGCGAATCTTCAAATTTATGAATTTCAATCATAACAAATGACCCGGAAAACGAAAAAAACAAAAAAAGAATGAAAGAAAAACAAACAAGTTTTTCAGCAGTGCACATGTCCAATATCTACGACAGTGAATTCCAGCTTTCACAGGTATGGCACATCAAAATTGCCATACCTGGAATTCAGCTTTCAGGCTGGGTTCACACTACTGCGAATTGGATGTCAGAAGATTGTGACTGGCTCTCTATGCAGCCGGTTCACACATCTCTGGAGCGGCTCCGGTGCGAATTGCACGGGGGTCATGTGCGTCTTCTGGTCCGTTTCAGTCTGAATTTTGGGCTGAATTCAGACCTGAAACAGTGAACAGGGACGCACTGGACCCCTGCTGTGAGCCGCTCCGTGCTTCAGTGTGAACCCAGCCTAAAAGGAGAAGTATGGCCAAAGCTTTTTTGGCCATAATTCTCCTATGGATTACAGGAGTGCAGTTTTTTCTGCAATCCTGTGGCCTGTTTTCACAAAGGCCAATTAATAATTTGTTTAATCTATTTTGGGAGATTCATTTAAATTCATACCATAAAATATTCTGTACATCAGTTACGTTATTACCTCTGTGTGGATCTACCGGTACCCCATCCTGACTTGTCTTGGTTTTGGCTGGCTCTTTCTCCCTGTGAGGGGTTTTGGCTTGATTTCCCCTTGTGTTCAAATCTGTTCAGTATATGTGCTCCGCTAATGAACTCCAGATGAAGTGGACCAAAGTCCAAGAAACACGTTGAGTGTGCGGAAAAGAATGCTTAGGCAAACATTGAACAGTAGTGTGTTTACTAAAGCTTGGACACCAAACAAAAAGCTTCTTGGAAATAATTTATGTATGGATGAATGTAAATTTTAATATTTGCCATTTTTAAAAGAAATTTTGTAATAAACTTTCTCATTTTGAATATACAGTATGGTGTTCTCTTATTGATTCCATTTTTTATGCAATGCGTACTGTGAACCAAAAAAAGGTCCTATAAGAATATAAGAAGTGATGGGCAATCTTCACTTTATTAGCATTCCTATTGTATAGGAGGATTATTTGTGTTTGATTGGAAGCCAGGTAGTCTAACTGAAGCAACTATTTAATTTCCGTTTTGTGTTTGTGGATTAGTATACTCCCATTATTTGAAAAATTATGTTTTTCTCTCATTTCTCATTACTGGTATGGGTTCCGTCTAATTAATTTTGAATGTACAGTATCTTCTCTAGAAGCAATGTTAAAGATTACAGCCTAAGTTTAGAGAGAAATGAGTTTCCCTTGTGCGGGTGCTGGCTGTAATTGTGGAAATCTGAAGTCTTCTGAAGTTCCATACTCCACAGCCGTAAGCTTCAGGTATTACGGGGGGGGGGGGGGGGTTAATATCGAAGTTGGACTTTTGACAGCCATTTATCAAGAGTGCCGGCTATGCCTATCCTTTCCTAACCCTCCTTCATTCATACAAGCCAAACTATAGCTTCCATCAATGAAAAGTGCTCTATAAATGAAGCAGGTGGTCCATTCATTCGTCCACCCATCCTTCATTCATGCAGGCTATAGTACAGCCTTTATTAATTTTGGGGGGTGGGGGTGGGTATAGTCGGCACTCTTACAGCTGCTGTGTATGGGATGAAGGCAAAGGACAGCAGGGACATTACTGGCTTGTCCACCCAACGGCTACAGCACGCAGTCACTAGAACACTGAGCTCAGGTCAGTACTCACAATGTCACAGAATCACCGGATACCTCCTTCCAGTATCCACCAGACACTCTTCAGTGAGGATGATGTTGATGCTCACAATGCAGGCACTCTTCAGTAAGCCCCCCAGACCAGATCCTTTGATGAGAATTCCTTTGACTAGCTTCAATAGCAGGTCTTCAGGAATAGGCCCCCTAGCTATTCCACACCTGGGACCTGGATGAATATTAGCTGGAACCAGGAGAACTGCTGCAGGTAACGACCACCCCAACTCAAACGGGCACAGGGAACAGGGAAAGCCCTCTAAATATCAGCCGATTTATGTGCTTTTCCAGCCACCTGCTGAGCACACCTTCTCCCCCAGGTATTGGCTGGAGCACACTAAATATTCATGCTGTCCTTACTCATCCCTCTATGATCCAGAAGCTTCTGGAAAGCATGGGAGAACAATTAAATCTGAAGCCTGTAAGATCCATAACAGGCAAAAGCAATCAACAACTGGCCCACTAACTACAGAGGAGCCAATAAAAAACTAAATTTGCCCGGCTTCCTAGCAACCTAGCTAGGAGGGTGCTACATATGTTATGTTAAACATTATATTAGATGTTATATATTACATCAAAACATTTTTATTAATTGATCAACTAGGTGAGAATATCTTTTACTTGATTCTATGCAGCAATGAAAAAATATTCCAAGCAGGGACAGATGAAGCACCCAATATGTATTGCACAGTTCCCTTGAGGGCAGTAATGTGCTAAGTGCCAATCACTTTTAAAATAATTCCTCAGTTCAATATATTGCTTGATTCACAATGCTGTGGCAGACAATATTTCAATTTCATCATTCCTAAGAAGCAATATACAACACTGTTATTGCACAAAGTCCCTTAAGTGGCCAGTAAAGAGCAATATCATAAAGGAATATAACATTATGAGGTGCCTTTTCTCATGAAATATGAAATTCAGATAGACAATAAACAAATAAAAAAGTAATTAGACAATGAAATATGCTATCCAATGACATCAGACATGAGTCCAATTAGACGATTACATACAAAATTCAATTAGACATTACAAATGTGAAAATTCTGAGACAGCTTTGTCATATAGTAGCATAAGAAAAATAGATTATTGGAGGTACAGTGAATGAAAACAAATGTGACAGTTTTATATCCATCACATAAAGCTAAAGGAAGAAGCACACTCATTGTCTGGAATTGATTGCATGAGTGATTTCACCTGCAGTCCTCGTTTTTGTCATTTGATCTGTGATGTCACATCCTAAACTGTTGGGGAGAAATGGGAAAGTTTTCCACCCTTCCATGTCAAGCTGAAAGCCAATGAGTGAACATACTTGTATTGATACCAATAGGTTAGAGTGGATGCATGTGATGATTTTCTCCTCCACTCCTAGCTGAATCCTCCTGCACTGCCTCAGGTGTCAGATGTCGGCAGTATATGGAACCATTCCATGCTCCAGACACAAAAGAAGAAAGAAACCACACTCCAGTGATGTCACATGAATCCCAATTTGCTGGAACTAACAACCATAAAGACAGTCCCAGCCCATGGGACCCCCGCTCGAACGCATTTCACCCAACAGGGTTTACTTGTAGAGTAAGCCCTGTTGGTTAAAACTCTTTACAGGGGAGGTCCTACAGGCTGGGACAGTCTTCATGGTTGTTATTTACAATAAAGCAGAATTCATGTGATGTCATTGAAGTGTATCGGCCTGTTTTTTTCATCCCTGCTAGGTCAGGACGTTATTTAAAATTATGGGAGAATATTTTCTGGAAAAGGTAACAGTTCCAGTGTTCTGGGATGAATAACTCCTGTGCATGCGCAGGAGTTATGTCATCCAACACAGGGCAATCAAGACAGCCGAAGACCTGCACCAAGAAGAAGCTGGGAATAAGATGCCGGTGAGGGACCTTGCATATATTGGACCATTGGAGAATAGATATTCTTGACTTTAGTTCTGCTTTATAAGTGTGTCAATAGACAATTTATTTATTCATTTATTGAAGCCCATGAGAGGCCCTGTTGTTGGCCCTCAAAAATACAAAGAGAAGCCTGAGCTGTATGGTCTCTTGACTGCATTGAAGATTTTTTTTAAATGGTAATAAAGGTTGTTTTTTGTAAAATATAATAACAAACACGTCATGCATACCTGCTCTGTGCAGTAGTTTGATCCTCCTCTTCTCAGGTCCCCCGCCGGCGCTACTTGCTCCTCCACTTGACCAGTGCTCCCAATAGCAAGCTGCTTGCTAAGGGGGCAATGGTGTGTGCTTGCTTCCAAGCCCTGCTATGAGCTCATGAGACACATAGAGCTGTGGCTCAGCCCTGCCCCGCCCACTGCTTTCTCTTCATTGGCTCACTGGCTGTGATTGACAGCTGTGGGAGCCAGTGGCTCCCACTTCTGTCTCAGCTAATGAGGAGGGGGAGTCCTGGGACAGCTGAGGCTCTCGTGCACATCGCTGGATCAAGAGGGGGCTCGGGTGAGTATTGGGGAAGCTGTGGGAGGAGCAGCACACAGAAGGGTTTTTACCTTTATGCATATAATTCATGAAGGTAAAAAACCTTCAGCCCTTACAACCACTTTAATAAAAAGGTATTAATGTACATTGTGATTTATGCTTAACACGAGTATTTGTCATAATACTGCACGGGTTAGTACATGACCTCTGTCTGAGAACTGATACTTCATGTGAAAAAACTACATATTCCACAATCCCTGGCTCTTTCATTCTAGTGCTTGCGTAGGTAAGAGCAGCACAGTAATTAGATCTGACACCGACACAAACAGTTAGGGCATTCCCGGACATACAGACAGCTCCCCATGAAGATGTTTTATTTATTACATTAGCCCTCCCAGGGCTTTTTTTCAGCTGGAACTTGGTGGACCTAAGTTCCACCACCTCTGGCTCAGGCCCTCTGCTCCCTACTCACCACTATCACTTGTAAACACAGAAGTCCGGCTTCTGTGTTTACAAGTGACAGCTTCACTCTCAATGGCTCCGGTAGATCAGATCTCTTGAATGGCTCCCACTGAGTACAGGATGGGGACAAGGGAGATACAGGTGCCCGGGGTGGAATGAGGATGCCGACACCACCAATGGATGATCTCCCTGCAAGTGAGAGAGGTGGAGCCACATACAGTGTGTGGGGAGGTACTAATTCCAGCTGCATGCTTTAACTTAATACAGCAACAAAAGTAATGTGGAAGATGGTGGAGATTTTAAAGAAGGGGGGAGAATATGTGGGCAGTAGAGGGGGTTGCATACAGAGGTCAGAGCTGAAGAGGGGTGAAAGTGAGATGTGGAATGCAGAAGTTAGCAGCTGTGGAAGAAGGCTGAATCCTGCACTCTGTGTGTAGAGCACCCCTGAACCCTGCACTCTGTATGCAGCGTAACCTGAACCCTGCACTCTGTGTTACCCCCCCAACTCTGCACGTAATGCACTCCTGTTATTTAATGCCCCTTTAAGACCCTCCGACTGTTAATGAAATTTGACCACACCCACTATTTGATGCAGTTCGGAGGGTATGTGTGTGGGGGGAGTAGCTCGTGATTAAGTTCCTGCACCTGTTTTCTGAGAAAAAAAGCCCTGGCCCTCCCACGTTTATGATGTGATATGGAGTGGATGGCAAGACTATCATTGGACGCTATGTGACCCTGAACAGAAGTTGTCTGGTTCCTTTAGTGAATAGGAAGAAGCTAGGTGAATGACTACATGGACATAGGGGAAATGATCAGCCATGACACTACAAACCGCAGCCACATGTGAGCCCATCATTACAAGGCAAACAAACAACACAGGGAATATAACTACATTAATACCAATAATAATAAACAATAAAATAAATTTGCCCTTCCAGTCCAGGTGATGACCCTTGTTCCTTGTATGGGTGCCACCAGGGGCATATCTACCATGAGGCAAACAAGATGTCTGCCCTGGGAGGCATTCTACGGGGAGGGGGGGGGCGGCGTCACCACCTAAGCGGAAGGGACACTAGTGAGGACTACAGAGAACAGGGGTGGACAGGGCCACCGATCTGATGCCCCAAAAAAGGCCACCGCAGACAGTGCCACTTTACTAACTGACAGTATTATTCCCGGCCAGCCGAGACACGTAGCTTGCTTCACCTCCACTGACTCTACTGCCCACTGGTTGCTAGGGCTGTGGCGCCTGGTGTCTAGCAACCGGTGACATCACATCCCTACCCTAATGCAGAGCGGGGCCGAGGCCCCAGCATTCAAAGCGGAGAAGGATTTAACTTCCTCCTCCTCTGCTGCTCCGTGCCTAGTGCTTTAGCTCCAACCACCTCCCCCATCTTCTCTGGTGGCACAGCATGCTCAGAGGGAAGGGAAAGGGAACTGCCAGGAATCAGTTGAGAGCAACTCTCAAAACTCTGAGGTGAGGCCTGGCACCAGGGATGGATTGGAACCGTGTGTGTCATGAGAGAGCTGGGCACTGCAGAGGCGGGGCTCAAAGAGGAGGGGCTCATGCTGGGCTTTGTAGTCCTTCACCTTTTGGGGGATGTGACCCCCAAAAGTGAAGGACTACAGGTCCCAGCATGAGCCCCTCAGAGCTAAGGATGTAACATCCCCCCATGAATGAAGGACTACAGGTCCCAGCATAAATTAGTGAGCTCTAAGGGGTCACATCCTTAGATCTAAGGGCTTCAAGCTTTGACTTGTAGTCCTTCACTTTAGGGGGGTCACACCCTTAGATCTCAGGGGTTTATGCTGGGAATTGTAGTCCTTCAATTTTGGGAGGGTCACATCCTTAGATCTCAGGGGTTCATGTTGCAACCCTCCCAAAGGTGAAGGACTGCAAGTCCAAAGATGAACCCCTCAGAGCTCAGGACATGACACCCCCTCCAACTAATGAAGCACCAGAAGTCCAAGCATGGACTCCTGAGATCTAAGGATGTGCCCCCCATTAGATCTCAGGGGTTCATTCATGCTTGGACCGCATAGCCACCAGAGACCCCGCATAGCATAATTTTACAGATGATGGGGTGGATCTTAAACAGCAAGGGGTGGGGCAAATTTAGATGGGGGGACGTCTGATTTTAGTCTTATCTAGGGCAGCACAAAACCAAAATAAGTTACACAGAGATAAGAAAAAAAAAGGGAAAATGTCCCTTCAGAAGAACAAGAACTAAAATAAAATCCCACCAATAAAATTGTCAGCAAATTTAAAACTCTGGGCAAATTTAAAAGAAAAAAAAAATGTCTGGAGCTACGCATTAAATTATTTTCAAAGGAAGTTCAGGATACCTCATGAAAAACAAAACTAGTAAAAGCATTAATGAAATAACTCAGAAAGCAGAAAACAAGCTACTCGCTAATGACTTTGTAATGAAAGAGTGCAGTTCACTTGCAAGTATTGCACCTCCACGGAAAGGTCAAATTATAAAGAAAATCTATATCAGTAAAGCCAGTTAAAAGCACTAATAGCAGTCTTTGTACCTTCAGACAAGCAAGGCTCTATGCCGACCTGAGATTCTGCTGTGATGGATAAACAAGGATTTCTGCTTATTGCAAAGCTAATAATATTTAAAGGGAAACTACAATTTAATGAAATAATGTATATATTTTTAACCACTTGACCTCCGAAAGATTTACCCCCCCCCCTTCATGACCAGGCCATTTTTTTGCGATATGGCACTGAGTTACTTTCACTGACAATTGCGATGATGTATCCAAATAAAATTGATGTCCTTTTTTTCCCACAAATAGAGCTTTCTTTAGGTGGTATTTGATCACCTCTGCGGTTTTTATTTTTTGCGCTATAAACAAAAAAATACTGACAATTTAGAAAAAAAATATTTTTTACTATTTGCTATAAAACATCTCCAATAAAAAAATTTGAAAAATCTAATTTCATCATTTTAGGTCAATATGCATTCTGCTACATATTTTTGGTAAATAAAATGTATGCCCTTTTTTCCCACAAATAGAGCTTTCTTTAGGTGGTATTTGATCACCTCTGCGGTTTTTATTTTTATTTTTTTATTATAAACAAAAAAAAAATATTGACAATTTAAAAAAAAACAAAAAAAAACAATATTTTTTACTTTTCGCTATAAAACATCTCCATTAAAAAAATTGAAAAAAAAATCATCATTTTAGGCCAATATGCATTCTGCTACATATTTTTGATAAAAAAATAAAAAACAAAAACATATATTGATTGGTTTGCACAAAAGTTATAGCGTCTACAAACTATGGGATATTTTTATTTATTTATTATTACTTTTTTACTAGTAATGGCAGCGATCAGCGACTTAAAGTGGGACAGCGATACTTTTAAAGTGGGACACTGACACTTTTGACACTTTTTGAGGACCAGTGACACTAATACAGTGATCAGTGCTAAAAATATGCACTGTCACTGTACTAATGACACTGGCTGGGAAAGCGGTTAAACATCTAGGGCGATCAAAGGGTTAACTATGTGCCTAGCTAGTGTTTTAGTGTACTGTGGGAGGTGCTTTTACTAGATCCTGTGTCCCTGCTTTGCAGAAACACAGGATCCATGCCTTCCCTACAGACAGAACGACTATCTGCCTTGTTTACATAGGCAGACCGCCATTCTGCCTATGTGCTGGATAATTGGCGTGTGCTGGCTGACATCGAGTCCTCGGTACCCGCAGATCAGCTCCCGCTGTGTATAATTACAGTGGGAGAAGGCTGCCAGCGGTGCGCATGCGCATCCCCTACCCAGAATAACAGAGCCCTAATGTCTCCATAAAGAGTACCTGTCACCTGTTAGCCCCCTTTTATTAACAATTAGGTTAAAAAAACATAACATATAATAAAACGTTTTTTAAAAATGTAAAGCACCCATGCACACACCCCATATAAAAAGCGCAGCATAGGTGCGAGCACATGTATGTAAACATCAATTGCGCCACAAAAACATTGTTCATGATTAACTCTAAACTAATAACCTGTAAAGGTGTTGCCAGTGGAGAGTTTTTTTAAGACTTGACATGTTTGGTATCTATTTACTTGACACAACCCCAACTTTTACATTTCTGAAATGAAAAATGAACAAAGCATATCCTTCTTTAGCGTGCGCTTGCCTCTATCCAAAGCACCCAGCATGTTTTCTATCTCCTCTCTCATTCCTCTGCTATCTACATGAGCCACGTCTGACTGACAATCCCAGGAGACGGTCTCACCCCCACTTCAGCACAGAGCAGGTGACTAACAGACTCAGATGTGCATGTTTACCTATGAGACTCTGTCAAAAGGAGTGTGTCTATTTCCTCCACTCAGGTCTCAAATTACACTCAGCTCCCCGCACTATGCACTGCAGTGTGTGATATCAGATCTCTGCTCCCTAATTTCACAAGATATGAATGCTGTGTAAATTCTGTACTTTGAACAGTGTTGTAGAGAAGAAAAGACTGCAGATAAACAGGTACAACGTATGTAGGAGGATTTGTTTAACCACTTTAGGACCGAGCCTCTTTTTGAGATTTGTTGCTTACAACAAGTTAAAAAAATTTTTGTTTGCTAGAAAATTACTTAGAATCCCCAAACATTATACATTTTTTTTCTAACACCCTAGAGAATAAAATTGCAGTCCTTGCAATACTTTCTGTCACACTGTATTTGCGCAGCGGTCTAATGCCCCGTACACACGGTCGGATTTTCCGACGGAAAATGTGTGATAGGACCTTGTTGTCGGAAATTCCGACCGTGTGTAGGCTCCATCACACATTTTCCATCGGATTTTCCGACACACAAAGTTTGAGAGAGCAGGATAAAAAATTTTCCGACAACAAAATCCATTGTCGGAAATTCCGATCGTGTGTACACAAATCCGACGGACAAAGTGCCACGCATGCTCAGAATAAATAAAGAGATGAAAGCTATTGGCCACTCCCCCGTTTATAGTCCAGACGTACATGTTTTACGTCACTGCGTTCAGAATGATCGGATTTTCCGACAACTTTGTGTGACTGTGTGTATGCAAGACAAGTTTGAGCCAACATCCGTCGGAAAAAAATCCATGGATTTTGCTGTCAGAATGTCCGATCAATGTCCGACCGTGTGTACGGGGCATTACAAGCGCACTTTTTTTCCGGAAAAAAACACTTTTTTGAATTAAAAAAAAAGACAACAGTAAAGTTAGACCAATTTATTTTATACTGTGAAAGATAATGTTACGCCAAGTAAATTGATACCCAACATGTCACGCTTCAAAATTGCGCCCGCTCGTGGAATGGCGACAAACTTTTACCCTTAAAAATCTCCATAGGTGACGTTTAAAAAATTCTACAGGTTGCATGTTTTGAGTTACAGAGGAGGTCTAGGGCAAGAAAATTATTGCTCTCACTCTACCGATCACGGCGATACCTCACATGTATGGTTTGAACGGGTGCGCGTGCTACTCACGTATGCGTTCTCTTCTGCACGCAAGCTTTTATTTTTTATTTTTACACTGTTCTTTTACAAAAAAAATTGTGTCACTTTTATTCCTATTACACGGAATGTAAACATCCCTTGTAATAGAAAAAAGCATGACAGGACCTCTTAAATATAAGATCTGGGGTCAAAAAGACCTCACATCTCCTATTTACACTAAAATGCAATAAAAAAAAATGTTGTCATTTAAATTTTTTTTTTTAAATGGCCCTTTAAGAGCTATGGGCGGAAGTAATGTTTTGACGTCGCTTCCGCCAGGCAATGGTATGGAGACGGGTGGGGACCATCTTCCCCTCACTTGTCTCCATGCCACTGACTTGAGAGGATCCGATCGCCTTCGCCGCCACCGGCTCCGGTGGACCCCTCTCCCGCCGCTGATAAAAGTGATCTTGCGGCGAATCCGCCACAGAGACCACTATTATTGGAAACCGGATGCCGGCCAAAAAAGAGGATACCGGGGTTATGGCAGCTACCTGATGCCATAACAGCGATATTCTTCTTCAAAGTTAGGACGTATATCGGCATGCGGCGGTCTGGAAGTGGTTAATTTCTGTGTATCACCTGAGGCCAGTCACTTCACTGGGTATATATAAGGGTTTACAACCACTTTAACATTTCTAGTAATATTACTTTTTGTGTTTTTTTTTGGGTGGTCCTATTTAGGCTGGTCTCAAAGCCCAATATAAAAGGTCTGGAAATTGTTGTCCTTTCATTAGCTCAAAAAAAATCTAAGATGCCATCAAATTTTGAAGGTCTTAAGATGACCCCTTCTTCAGAGAATGTCAAGCTTTCAAAGCAGTCTAGTGGTTAACATCCTGCTTCCAAGATTTGAACATCCCCGAAGAAGGGGGGATAGGAACACTCTGAATGACACTGGCATCTTTGATGGGTATGTTGAGCTATTAAAAGGACAAAACTCAAAATCTTCTGTTTCTAGAGTTTTTATATGACCCTCTATACTTTGACCTATTCACAATTTTTCCAAAAGAAACTTTAACCACTTGGCCTCTGCAAGGTTTTACCCCCCCCCCCCTTCCCGATAAGGACATTTTTTGCAAGACAGCACTGCGTTACTTTAACTGACAATTGCGCGGTCGTGCGACGCTGTACCCAAATACAATTTTCGTCCTTTTTTTCCCCCACAAATAGAGCTTTCTTTTGGTGGTATTTGATCACCTCTGTGTTTTTGTTTTTGTTTTTTTTTTGTTTGTTTTTTGCGCTATAAACAAAAAAAGACAATTTTGAAAAAAAAATATATTTTTTTTACTTTCCACTATAAAACACATCCAATAAATAAAATGCAAAATTTCTTTATCTGTTTAGGCCAATATGTATTCTGCTACATATTTTTGGTCTAAATAAGTGTATATTGATTGGTTTGCACAAAAGTTATAGCGTCTACAAACTATGGGATATTTTTATTTATTTATTTGTTTATTACTAGTAATGGCGGTGATCAGTCACTTACAGCTGGATATTGCAGCGGACAAATTGGACACTAAGCGACACTTTTGACACTTTTTGAGGACCAGTGACACTAATACAGCGATCAGTGCTAAAAAAATATGCTGTACCTGTACTAATGACACTGGGTGGGAAGGGGTTAACATCAGGGGCGATCAAAGGGTTAAATGTACGTCTAGGTTGTGCTTACTCACTGTGGGGGAGGTGCTTTGACTAGGGGAAGGCAAAGATCTGTGTTTCTGCTTTGCAGAAACATAGGATCAAAGCCTTTACCCGTAGACAGAACGACAATCTGCTGTTCTACTTGTGTGCAACTCGGCGGTAGACATGTGCAATTAGTTTCGTTCCAAATTTTGTTTTTTAACTAATTTCGACAAATTCATTAATTCGGAAATATCCAAATTAACGAAAACCTGTTTAAAAATTTTTTCTGAATATTTGTAAATTTGAATATTGTAAAATTCAGAAATTTGAAAATCAAAAATTAGAAATCCGCAAATTCAAAAATTCGAAAGATTGGAAATTCGAAAATTCAAAAATAAAAACGAAAATTCAAAAGTACGAAAATCAGAAAGTAAGAATGAAAAATCAGAAAATTCAAAAACCCGAAAATTCAAAAATCTGAAATAATAACTAACTAATAATAAATTACCTTTTAAACTATAGGTATTGGAATTTCCTTTCAGATTTGGCTGTTAGTGAACGTAACCAATACGAATTTATCTGAAGTCACGAATTATGCCAAATAAAGAATGCCATTTCTAAACTAATGGAACGTAACAAATTAATACAAATAAATAACAATAATAATAATAATTCGTAACGTTGGATAAATTCATATTCGTTATGTTGACTAACAGCCAAATTTGAAAGGAAATTCCAATACCTATAATTTAATAGTTAGTTATTTTTAGTTAATTAGCTATTATTTTGAATTTTCAGATTTTAGTTCTTTCGAATTTTTGGATTTTATTTTTTATTTTCGGATTTTCGAATGTTCAAACTTTGAGATTTTCGAATTTCCGAATTTTCAAAATTTCAAATTTTCGTTCTATCGAATTTTCCGATTTTCTTTCTTATTTTCGGATTTTCGAAAGTTCGAATTTTCGAATTTCCGAATTTTTGAAATTACAAATTTACGAATTTTCATATTTTCGAATTTATGAATTCTTAAATTTCCAGATTTTCAGATTTTCAAATTTTCGAATTTTCTAATTTCTGAATTTTCAAATTTACGAATTTACGAATTTTGATTATAATGAATTACCCGGAAAAAAACCCAAAACAAAACAAATGAAACGAAAACAAACACATTTTTCGGCAGTGCACATGTCTAATCAGTGGGTCTCGGCGGTGTCTGATCACATACTAGGTACATGAACTGGTGCCGCCCCCTGCCAAAGTAAATGTACGTGGGGCGGTCTCTAAGTGGTTAAAGAGTAACTTTTGTTTAGAAAAAAAACAATCTCCTCTGGGTGATCAATGTACATTGCAGGGATTTTGTTACAGATCCCTACCTTTTTGTTGCTCTAAATAAAAAACTGTTTGTTTTAGTTATGTCAATGTACCAAGTGAATGTGAATGGAGGTGACTTTTTTATTATTAATCAGCTGATGCACTTGCAGTGTTCTAATGAGGATACTTGAAGGGTCTGCTTCCCTTTAAGGCCCCTTTCACACTGGGGCGGCGTCGGCTGTAAAACGGCGCTATTTTTAGCGACAATTTACCGTCGTTTTAGCGGCGGTATTCGGCCACTAGTGGGCGTGGTTTTTTCCCCCTGCTAGTGGCCAAGAAAGGGTTAAAACCACCGAAAAGCGCTGCTGCAGCAGCGATATGCCGGCGGTATAGCCGCGGTGCCCCATTGATTTCACCGCTCCAAACATGCTGCTAGCAGGACTTTTTTTCACCGTCCTGCCAGCGCACTGCTCCAGTGTGAAAGCCCTCGGGGTTTTCACATCGGAGACACAGCAGCGGCTCTTTCAGGGCGCTTTGCAGATGCTATTTTTAGTGCTGTAGCACCTGCAAAGCGCCCCAGTGTAAAACGGGTCTTAAAGTAATTAACCTTGTGGGAGTATCTCACTAAAAATTATGTTTTTGTTGCAGGGGATGCCTAAAATCTGACTTGTGTCTCAGTGCAGACTTCTGGGAAAACCAGTGAGCCAATCACACAAGCATGAAATGACCTTTTACTGGGTAGTTCAGCACACCAACTGTGTACACAGAGCACCTCTAGGTTGCCATTAGACATGTGCACTGCCGAAAAATGTGTTTGCTTTTGTTTCATTTGGTTTTCTTTTTGTTTTGTTTTTCCGGGTCATTAGTTACGATCAAAATTTGTTATTTCAAATAAATTTGTAACTTCGGAAAAATTTGAATTCATTATGTTCCCTTTCATTTAGATGCAGTATTCGGAAATTCACAAATTCAAAAATTCAAAAATTTGAAGATTCGGAAATTCGAAAATTCAGAAATTCGAAAACCCTAAATAATAACTAACTAATAATAACTAACTATTAAATTATAGGTATTGGAATTTCCTTTCAAATTTGTCTGTTTATAAACGTAATGAATACGAATTTATCCGAAGTTACGAATTATCCGAAATAACAAATGCCGCATCTAAATGAATGTAACATAACAAATTAATAATAATAATAATAAATAATAATACAATGTTTTTATTAGTATTATTATTATTTATTATTATTAATTTGTGTATGTTCCATTAGTTTAGATGCAGCATTCATTATTTCGGATAATTCATAACTTTGGATAAATTCGTATTTGTTGTGTTCACTAGCAGCCAAATTTGAAAGGAAATTCCAATACTTATAATTTAATAGTTAGTAATTATTAGTTACTTAGTTATTATTTTGGATTTTAGAATTTTCAGATTTTTGAATTTCCAAATTTAAAAATTTTCGAATGTTCTAATTCACATTTTCAAAATTTAATATAATTTAATAGTTATTAATAGTTAGTAATAGTTATCATTATTAATTAGTTAGTTATTATTTTGGATTTTATAATTTTCAGGTTTTCGAATCTTCGGATTTTTGTTTGTTTGATATTTAAGATTTTCATTCTTATTTTTGGATTTTTGAATTTTGAATTTCCGAATTTTCCTTCTTATTTTTTGATTTTCAAATTTTTGAATTTACGAATTTTCGTTTTTGGAAAAATGTGTTAAATGTGTTTTCGTTAATTCGAATATTTCCAAATGAAGGAATTTGTCGAATTGCATCGAAAAATGAATTCGGAACTAAATGAATTGCACATGTCTAGTTGCCATGTTGCGTTGAATTTGACGGAAAATTACAAAGCTGCAGATTGAAAGGGAAAGGTCATTATTGATAAAATTCAATAAACAACATGACGTGTGCAGCAATTGTAAAGGATATATTATTTTTTTTAATTTGCTTTTTTTTTGCCACAAAAATGAAGTTGCTTTTAAGTGAAAAAAATGCAAATAGGTTTTTCTGGACTACTGTCACCTGCATCAAAATATGGCAATAATTATTAGAGGGAAATAGCCCAGAGCAGTTACATAAATAGACCGAACTGCCACATTCAATGATTCGAATTCAGACAATGTCAATTATGAAATGATTGAATATGAAGATGCTATGGAACAACTTGACATGAGATTTCGGAATCGCTGTTTTACACTTGAAAATGATAGCAGGTCGTTTGACCTTTTCTCACCTTTCATTAGGCTACATTAAAAACTCATCACATGCTTAGTTCTCATGCAAGAAAAAGGCACTAACAGCATTAACTCAACAAATTAAAAAAGACATGGAATTAACCTTACAGCCTCTTACAACCTCTATAGGTAGATTTGCTTTGAACCTTTCCTCCGCTGTACCTTCATCAGCTATAATGAAGTACAATTTCTAGGTTTGTCTATGATCTGATGTTATCCCTTTTCAGTAGTAAATGTAGCATTAAATCTGGATCTGCCGGTTGGTTTTGTAGCTACCGGTAATTCACATACAATCATTGCTTGGCGAAGTGAAATCTGCAGTCTTGTTTTACTCCTGAGTGCTGACTACAAGAAAGACAGCAAAGTGGAAAAGTGGCCATCAAAAAGGGGGTAGGAGAACGGGGACTTTACTCAAAATACTAATCACTATAAAATTAAAATGATGCAGAAAATACCGGCTTCAGTTTTTAACGGCTTCCAGTTTGGAACAATTGTGACATTCCTCTCTTACATGTAAAAAGAAAAACATTTTTTGCAAGAAAACTACTTAGAACTCCCAAACATTATATATATATATATATCTATATATATATAGATAGATATATACAGTGGGGACGGAAAGTATTCAGACCCCCTTAAATGTTTCACTCTTTGTTATATTGCAGCCATTTGCTAAAATCATTTAAGTTCATTAAGTTCAGCACCCAATATTGACAGAAAAACACAGAATTGTTGACATTTTTGCAGATTTATTAAAAAAGAAAAACTGAAATATCACATGGTCCGAAGTATTCAGACCCTTTGCTCAGTATTTAGTAGAAGCACCCTTTTGATCTAATACAGCCATGAGTGTTTTTGGAAAAGATGAAACAAGTTTTTCACACCTGGATTTGGGAATCCTCTGCCATTCTTCCTTGCAGATCCTCTCCAGTTCTGTCAGGTTGGATGGTAAACGTTGGTGGACAGCCATTTTTAGGTCTCTCCAGAGATGCTCAATTGGGTTTAAGTCAGGGGTCTGGCTGGGCCATTCAAGAACAGCCACGAAGTTGTTTTGAAGCCACTCCTTCGTTATTTTAGTTGTGTGCTTAGGGTCATTGTCTTGTTTAACCACTTGCTTACTGGGCACTTAAACCCCCCTCCTGTCCAGACCAATTTTCAGCTTTTAGCGCTCTCGCACTTTGAATGACAATTGCGCGGTCATACAACAGGGTACCCAAATGAAATTTTTTATCATTTTTTCCCCACAAATAGAGCTTTCTTTTGATGGAATTTGATCACCTCTGCGGTTTTTATTTTTTGTTAAAAAAATTGAAAAAGACAGAATTAAAAAAAAAAATTATATATTTTTTATATTTTGTTATAAAATTTTGCAAACAGGTAATTTTTCTCCTTCGTTGATGTACACTGATGAGGCGGCACTGATGGGCACCGATAGGTGGCAGTGATGGGCACTGATGGGTGGTGGTGATTGGCACTGATGGGTGGCAGTGTTGGGCACTGATTGGGCACTGATTGATGGCAGCACTGCTAGGTGGCACTGATTGGCACCACTGGCGGGCATTGATAGGTGGCACTTGTGGGCATTGATAGGTGGCACTTGTGGGCATTGATAGGTGGCACTTGTGGCCACTGTGGGCACTGGCAGGTGGCAATGACAGATGGCACTTGGAGGCACAGATGAGGCATCTGTGCCTCCTTCCTCTTCGGGACCGATGTCCCTTTGACATAAGCCGGTGATTGGCTTTTTTTTCCTCCTCACGCTGTCAGTGTGAGGAGAAAACGAAACCGATCACCGAGCTTTTGTTTACATCATGTGATCAGCTGTCATTGGCACAGCTGATCACATGGTAAGGGGCCGGGACCGGCCCCTTACTTAGATCTGTGATCATCCGAGTCTCTGTGACTCGGTGATCACAGCGCGCACACCGCGCGCCCTGCAGGGTGCACACGGTGCGCGTGCACAGGGGAGGACGTCCCATGACGGCCTCCCGGAGATTGAGGTCCACGCTGTAGCCGTCATTCGGCTATGGCCCGGACCTCAAGTGGTTAAAGGTAAACCTTCGGCCCAGTCTGAGGTCCTGAGCACTCTGGAGAAGGTTTTTGTCCAGGATATCCCTGTACTTGGCCGCATTCATCTTTCCCTCGATTGCAACCAGTCGTCCTGTCCCTGCAGCTGAAAAACACTCCCACAGCATGATGCTGCCACCACCATTCTTCACTGTTGGGACTGTATTGGACAGGTGATGAGCAGTGCCTGGTTTTCTCCACACATACTGCTTAGAATTAAGGCCAAAAAGTTCTATCTTGGTCTCATCAGACCAGAGAATCTTATTTCTCACCATCTTGGAGTCCTTCAGGTGTTTTTTAGCAAACTCCATGTGAGCTTTCATGTGTCTTGCACTGAGGAGAGGCTTCCATCGGGCCACTCTGCCATAAAGCCCGGACTGGTGGAGGGCTGCAGTGATGGTTGACTTTCTACAACTTTCTCCCATCTCCCGACTGCATCTCTGGAGCTCAGCCACAGTGATCTTTGGGTTTATCTTTACCTCTCTCACCAAGGCTCTTCTTCCCCGATAGCTCATTTTTGCCGGACGGCCAGCTCTAGGAAGGGTTCTGGTTGTCCCAAACGTCTTCCATTTAAGGATTATGGAGGCCACTGTGCTCTTACAAAATGGGATCTGGCGGAGCATCTCATATCTACCTATGAATAACCCCAGTCTGTCCCCACGAATAAAGAGTAATAAAACTTGAACATTGACTGTTTTGCGTGCGTCGTTTGCTTGGTGATGGGAGATCGGGAGTGGAGTGATTGGCAAATGTATATGAACAAACCAGCAGCCCCACACACATATATACCCCATATACACATATATACATATATATATATTGATATATATATATCTATATATATATAGATATATATATATATATATTGTAGCAGAGCATCCCAGAGAGAGCCAGGAAAAGTCCTCTTCAGGGTTTATACGCAGGGGCAGACTGATAACTCATGGGGCCCCCGGGCAATAGGAGATTATGGGGCCCCCAGGCATTTAGAGATTTTGGGGCCACACAGTATACACACACACAGTATACAATCACACAGTATACACATACATGTACACACAGTATACACAGAAAGATGTAAAAAAAACACAGATTTATACATACTGTCCCTGGTTTTACTGAGGCTGGCAACCCTGATGGGGCCCCCTAGTGGCCCAGGGCCCTCGGGCAGTGCCCGAGTGGCTCAATGGTCAGTCCGCCCCTGTTTATACGTCTCCCAGGCTTCTCTCGTACACGTTCAGGAATCTCTGATCCATGATCCAGTTTGGGTCTTGGTCCTCTTCCCCATTCTAATTTAAGCTCACCTGAGCAGACAGCCTTTGCTCTCTGCTTGGGAAACACAGACAATGCTGGTCTGTGAGAACAAAAAGGCTGGTAAAAAGCCATTAACCGCATGCCGACCAGCCGCCGCAGCTATACTGTGGCAGCATGGCTCGGCTGCATGAATCGCCGTCATGGTACGCCACTAGGGGACGCGTGCGCCCCACTCGCCCCCCGAGCTGCTGCGAGTGCCCGGCGGTCTTGATCATCGCTGGGCTCCCGCAATCGCTCGGGGCACAAGGAGAACTGGAAACTGTGTGTGTAAACACACAGTTTCCAGTTCTTTGAGGGCAGAACTGACAGATTGTCTGTTCATACAGAGTATGAACAGACGATCTGTTAGTTTCCCTGCACTGTCCACATCCCCCTTCAGTTAGAACACTTCCTAGGACACACATTAACCCCTCCACTGCCAGTGACATTTTTACAGTAATCAATGCATTTTTAATCGCACTGATCACTGTATTAATGGCAATAGTCCCAAAAATGTGTCAAAATTGTCCGACGTGTCTGCCATAATGTTGCAGTAACGATAAAAATTGCTGATCCCCGCCATTACTAGTAAAAAAAAAAAAATTATTACTAAAAATGCCATAAAACTATCCCCTATTTTGTAGACGCGATAACTTTTGCGCAAACCAATCAATATACACTTATTGTGATTTTTTTTACCAAAAATATGTAGAAGAGTACGTATCAGCCTAAACTGAGGAAAAAAAACATTTTTTGGGGATATTTATTATAGCAAAAAGTAAAAAAATATGCTTTTTTTCAAAATTGTCACTCTTTCTTTGTTTATAGCGCAAAAAATAAAAACCGCAGAGGTGATCAAATACCACCAAAAGAAAGCTCTATTTGGGGGGAAAAAAAATGTGGTTTGAGGATACAACGTCATACAGCGACACAGTGCTGAATCGCAAAAAGTGCTCATGTCTTTGGCCAACCAAATGGTCCGGGGTTGAAGTGGTTAAACAGTTTATGTGGAAACTGACAAGCGGTAGGCTTGCTCAGCCTGGTAGTTAGGGCCTGCGTAGTGTATAGTTAGAGCCGTGACACGGCTAGGTTTTTTGTTTGGCTATTTTGTTCTGTTTGTTTTTTTTATCTGAACACTGTACAGCACCTCTATAGACTTGTAAATATCACCATTAAAAACTTCACTGTTTGTCACTACTTCACTTGTTCTGGTATCTGTGCCTGAAAGCCTGCTTGTCCCAGGAAGCTATTGTACCTGCTACCTGTCCCCCAGGTTACATATGGTGGAGGCTGCGACCAGCTGTAGTAATTTACTACTTAAAAGGCCAGTACCTAGAGTGACTAAACATGGAGGAAATCCTAAAACAATTGGTGTTATCCAACGCTGCTCAGCAGCAAGCAAAGGCTGCACATAAGCAAGCGAATGCTATCGCACAGGAGCAAACCAAGGCACTGTGCCAACAGATTGGTGCTGTACAGGAGCAATCGCAGAAGCTGTTTCAACAGCTAGCTACTGATGCAAAAGCGGATAGGAAAACTTTGACTGAGTTTGTGGAGACGCTAGCACAGTGGTCACCTGCTAAAGTTGATGATGTTGGAGACAAGCCCTCAGCCATCCATGTGGGTCGCTTTCTTTCTAAGATGACTGCAGATGATGATACAGAGGCCTTTCTGCTAACATTTGAACGGACCGCTGAGAGGGAAGGTTGGCCTAAAACCCAGTGGGCAGGACTGGTCGCCCCTTGCTTTCTGGAGAAATCGCAGAAGGCCTACTATGATTTGGAGTCAGCAGAAGCAGGAGACTATGAAAAGGTCAAGCGGGAAATCCTGACGCGACTTGAAGTCACCTTGGCATTTCGAGCACCACAGCTGGTTCTTCCAAGACGAGAGGCCCCCAAGATCGCAGATGTTTGACCTAATTCACCTGGTGAGTAAATGGCTACAGTCCCTGTCTGGGCCACAAATAGTGGAGCATGTGGTCATTGACCCATTCCTGAGGTCACTACCAATTCCCCTGCAGAAATGGGTGAGTCAAGGAGACCCCAACTCGGCGGACATCCTGATGGACCTCGTTGAAAGGTACTTTGCTGCAGAGAGCCTGGTCAGCACCCCTACAGCCGCACAGACTTTCCACCCAAAGCCACGGTCTCCCCAGGCAACTGGTAAGACTGTTCCAGGGGAAGTGGGTGGTAAGCATGGCAAGGAAATAGGGGGGAGGATTTTTGGTGCCAGGACTGAAGTTTGGCTTCCTAAACAAGGGAAGCCACTACCTGTCAGCAAACCAAACTGGGGAAACATCAGGTGTTTTCGTTGCCAAGAACTGGGACATGTTGCAGCAAACTGTCCATTGACAGATGAACCAATGTACTGTGATCTATCTATTAGAAGGCAGTCTATGTTTGCTGCTGTTTCATGCACTGCAGTGCCAAATATAGGAAAACACATGTGCCAAATGACTGTTAATAATAAGCCTATTACGGCCTTGCTGGACTCTGGAAGTCTAGTGACTTTGGTAACAGCTGAGATGGTTAAAACTGTGAATTTTCATGCTACAAAAGTTGCTGTGATCTGTGTACATGGGGATACCCGGGAGTATCCTATAGCCACTGTTCAGTTTAAAACTGGCTTAGGTACGGTGACCCATCCGGTCGGACTTGTGCCCCACTTGGTGCACGAGGCCATCGTTGGTAGGGACTTCCCTAAGTTTTGGGAACTGTGGGATCATTCCCGACCCGGTCGCAGTAGCTGACTCAGTGGCAGAGCCAGACTCCTGGCCACTACTGACAATGTGGGTTCAGGGGACTCCTCTCAGGGCTCCCTGGGTTTTCCTTTCTCAGTTATGGCAGGAGAGCTGGAGGAGCCTGAGGAAGTCCCCACAACCAGTGGAGCTGGACAGCCGTCTGCTGAATCTGAGCCTACGTTGGAGTTTGCTGACCTTAATGTGCACAAGGAAAATTTTGGTACTGAGCAGAGAAAAGACCCAAACCTTGCCAGGGCCTGGGAAAATGTAATAGTGATTAATAATGTACCTGTCGAACCAAGGGACAGGCCCTGTTTTATTTTTTTCAGCAGCAATGAGGATTTACTGTATCGTGTATGTAAAAAGAATGATGAAGTGGTTGAACAGTTGGTGATCCCTAAGCCATACAGACGGGTGGTGTTGGAACTTGCCCATGGGCACTTGCTAGGAGGCCATTTAGGGGTTGAGAAAACTACTGAAAGGGTGTTGCGCAGGTTTTACTGGCCCGGGATACAGAAAGATATCGAGAATTATTGTCAATCCTGTCCTGTGTGTCAGATGTCAGCCCCACTACCCCACTTCCGAAGTTCTTCAGGGCCCTTGGCCATTATTGAAGTGCCCTTTGAGAGGATTCCCATGGACCTTGTGGGTTCACTCCCCAAGTCTGCCCGGGGTCATCAGTATATCCTTGTACTCATGGATTATGCTACCCGTTCCCCCAAGGCAGTTCCCTTACGTACCGCGTCTGCTAAAAACGTTGTCAAAGAGCTGTTTATGGTGTTCAGTCGTGTTGGCATCACTAAAGAGGTCCTTATAGACCAGGTCACCCCATTTATGTCACGAATAACTAGGGAGCTCTGCAAGTTATTTAAGGTTACGCAGTTGTGAACCTCGGTGTACCATCCTCAAACATATGGCTTGGTAGAACGCTTCAATAAGACATTAAAGAGCATGTTAAAAAAGGTTGTTGACAAGGATGGGAAAAACTGGGACTTCCTGATACCATACATGATGTTTGCCATCAGGGAGGTTCCCCAGTCCTCTACAGGGTACTCTCCATTTGAGTTGTTTTATGGGAGACACCCTCTGGGATTCTTAGACATAGCCAAAGAAACTTGGGAGGGGGAGCAGACACCCCATAAAAGTGTCATTGAGCATATCGCTGAAATGCAGGACAGGATTGCAGCAATCATGCTGATGGTAAAAGAACACTTACTGCAGGCCCAAGCAGCCCAACAGAGGATATACAACAGGGGGGCCCAACTCTGTGTTTTCTCACCTGGTGACAGGGTCCTGGTGTTAGTTCCCACTGTTGAGAGCAAGTTCCTGGCTAAGTGGCAGGGTCCCTTTGAAGTAATTGAAAGAGTTGGGGAGGTCAATTACAAGGTATATCAACCAGGAAAAAGGAAGCCCGAACAGATTTACCACATAAACCTTTTAAAGCCCTGGAAGGAAAGACTGACGTTAACTGCGAGGTCCCTCCCGGTAACGCCTAAGGGTACTGAGTCCCCTCTGATCCCTGAGGTCACGATTTCCTGTCATGTTCGCAAAAACAGGAAGCTAGAAAGTTCCTGATAAGGAATAGAGAGAAATTTTCAGAGTTACCTGGCACGACTTCAGCAGTTCAGCATGATATTGTTACTGAACCTGGGGTCTGTGTCAAGCTCAAACCGTACCAAATTCCTGAAGCAAGGAGAAAGGACATCAGTTAAAAGAATGTTGGAGCTAGATGTCATTGAGAAATCCAATAGTGACTGGTTTAGCCCCATCGTGTTAGTCCCAAAACCGGATAGCACTTGGAGGTTATGTAACAACTTCAGGAAGCTTAATGCAATGACAAAGTTTGACACGTACCCAATGCCCAGAGTGGACGAACTTATAGACCGACTTGGCAAGGCTCGCTATCTGACCACTTTGGACTTGACAAAAGGTTATTGGCAAATACCCCTGACTGGTAGCGCCAAAGAGAAGACTGCATTTGTGACCCCGGAGGGTTCCTTTCAATATAAAAAAATGCCTTTTGGGTTGCAAAATGGCCCTGCGACATTTCAGAGGGCCATGGACAGGACCCTAAGACCCCGCCGACGATATGCAGCAGCCTATCTAGATAACATAGTGGTACATAGCACTGACTGGGAGTCTCACTTGCCCCGTGTCCAGGCTGTCCTTGATTCCCTCTTCAAAGAAGGTTTAACGGCAAATCCAAAAAAATGTGCCATTGGTCTAGAGGAAGCCAAGTATTTGGGCTACACTATTGGCCGTGGTGTCATAAAACTTCAAGTAAGTAAAATAGAAGCCGTCCAGGAGTAGCCACGTCCTGCAAACAAGAAGCAGGTTAGGTCCTTTCTTGGCATTGCGGGGTATTATAGAAGGTTTATCCCAAATTTTGCAACTATAGCTCCCCACTGATAGACCTTACGAAAGGGAAAGACTTTGTAATGGTGAAATGGTCCTCAGTAGCAGAGGAATCTTTCCAAGTCCTGAAGAAGGCTGTTTGTGCACAGCCAGTACTGTACTCCCCCGATTTCTCCAAAGATTTTTTGGTTCAGACGGATGCGTCTGATGTTGGTATCGGAGCAGTACTATCACAGGTAAACAATGGGAAAGAACACCCTGTGGTGTACCTAAGCAGAAAACTCGAAGACCATGAGAAAAAGTATGCAGTCATTGAAAAGGAATGTTTAGCCATAAAGTGGGCCGTGGACGCACTCAGGTACTATTGTTAGGGCGCCAGTTTGAGCTAATAACTGACTATGCTCCCCTGAAATGGATGGCCCAAAAGAAGGAGACTAATAGACGGATGAACCGGTGGTTTTTGGCTCTACAGGATTATTTCTTCACTGTAAAACACAGGCCAGGTGTTGAGATGGGGAATGTAGATGCCCTGTCCCGTGTTCACTCCTGTTGGGCCACAGGTGTTCCAACCCTGGGTTTGAAACAAGGGGGGAGGATATGTAGCAGAGCATCCCAGAGAGAGCCAGGAAAAGTGCTGTTTGGGGTTTATACGGCTTCCAGGCTCCTCTCGCACACATTCAGGAATCTCTGATCCATGATCTAGTTCGGGTCTTGGTCCTCTTTCCCAGGATAATTTAAGCTGATCTGAGCAGACAGCCTTTGCTCTCTGCCTAGGAAACACAGACAACGCTGGTCTGTGAAAGCAAAAAGGTTGGTAAAAAGCTGTTAAGTTTAAGTTTATGTGGAAACTGACAAGCGGTAGGCTTGCTCAGCCTGGTAGTTAGTGCCTGCATAGTGTATAGTTAGAGCTGAGACACGGCTAGGTTTTTTGTTTGGCTATTTTTTCTGTTTGATTTTTTCTGAACACTGTACAGCACCTCTATAGACTCGTAAATATCACCATTTAACACTTCACTGTTTGTCACTACTTCACTTGTTCTGGTATCTGTGCCTGAAAGTCTGCTTGTCCCATGGAGCTTTTGTACCTGCTACCTGCCCCCCAGGTTATAATATATACAGTATCTCACAAAAGTGAGTACACCCCTCACATTTTTGTAAATATTTTGTTCTATCTTTTCATGTGACAACACTGAAGAAATGACACTTTGCTACAATGTAAAGTAGTGAGTGTACAGCTTGTATAACAGTGTAAATTTGCTGTCCCCTCAAAATAACTCAACACACAGCCATTAATGTCTAAACCACTGGCAACAAAAGTGAGTACACCCCTAAGTGAAAATGTCCAAATTGGGCCCAATTAGCCATTTTCCCTCCCTGGTGTCATGTGACTCGTTAGTGTTACAAGGTCTCAGTTGTGAATGGGGAGCAGGTGTGTTAAATTTTCGTGTTATCGCTCTCAATCTCTCATACTGGTCACTGGAAGTTCAACATGGTACCTCATGGCAAAGAACTCTCTGAGGATCTGAAAAAAAGAATTGTTGCTCTACATAAAGATGGCCTAGGCCAGTGATGGCGAACCTTGATTTCCAAAAGTACTCCTTGCACTGCTTTTGGCAACTTCAGGGGGGGCAATTTCAATAGACATCTGTGTATGAACCCGCACAGATGTCTTTTAAATCACCCCCAAACTTGCACTGAAATGTGGGTTTGAAATTGTGCGAGTTCAGTTGAACTTGCATGATGTCAAACCCGCGTTCATTTTGAACCTAAGACTAAGACTAAAACTAAATCTAAATTTGCTGCCAAAATTAACACTGCACAACAGCAGACACTACCAAAAAGAAGATAAATTCACAAAAGCTTCATACAAGTGCATTTTAACCCCTTCCCGCCGAGCGTACGCAGATGGGCGGCCTCGGCTTTCGGGGGTTATACCGGGATGATGCCATCAGCTGCAGGCATCATTCCGGTACCATTTTTTAGAGCCAGCGATCGGCTTTCCAGGGATAACAACCGATGTGGCTAAAAGCCACTCGGCTGTTATACTGGAGGAGCGGGAGGGGACATCGGGAGGGGACATCCCTCCCACCGCTCTCAACGGGCCTCCCGATCCACCGGGAGACCCGATCGACAATCCGCCACCTCCGGTGGCTAGGGACAGACTGGCACGAAGCTGGAAACGGCTTTGTTCCAGTCTCCCGATTGTAAACACGGAAGCGACGTCATGAATTCCTGTTTACACGGCTGCTGGTTTTGAAAAAATGTACAGTATTCAGAATCGCCGAAAACAGTGATCTGAAAACTTTGAAGTGCAAAGGAGGGATTGGAGGTCTTTTAGACCCCCAATCCCTCCATAAAGAGTACCTGTCACCACCTATTACTGTCACAAGGGATGTTTACATTCCTTGTGACAGCAATAAAAGTGATCACATTTTTTTTTAAACAATTTATTAATATAAAAATAAATAAAATAAATAAGAAATTTTTTTTAAAGCGCCCCCTGTCCCCGCGAGCTCGCGCAGCAAAGAAAACGCATACGGAAGTCACGCATATGTAAACGGTGTTCAAACCACACATGTGAGGTACCGCCACGATCGTCAGAGCAAGATCAATAATTCTAGCCCTAGACCTCCTCTGTAACTCTAACCTGGTAACGGTAAAAAAAAATTAAAGCATCTCCTATGGAGATTTTTAGGTACCATAGTTTGACGCCATTCTACGAGTGCGTGCAATTATAAAGCGTGACATGTTTGGTATCTATTTACTCGGCGTAATATCATCTTTCACATTATACAAAAAAATTGGGCTAACTTTACTGTTTCATTTTATTTTAAATTCATGAAAGTGTCCCTTTTCCCAAAAAGTTGCGTTTAAAACACCGCTGCACAAATACCATGTGACATAAAATATTGCAACAATCGCCATTTTATTCTCTAGATTCTCTGCTAAAAAAATATATATAAAGTTTGGGGGCTTTAAGTAATTTTCTAGCAAAAAATACGGATTTTAACTTGTAAACACCAAATGTCAAAAATAGGCTTAGTCATGAAAGGGTTAATACATTTAATTTTGGAACTCACTGGGGTTTTCATGATATAAATCACTAAATTTTTGCAGCATTTTGTATGTAATAGTTAATCGACAAGAATGATCACATGGGTTTTTGCTTCTTCAAATACCACTAGGTTCTGATTGCCAATGACTGTGAGATTCTATGAGGTGTCCATGGAGAAGATCACACAAAAGCTGCTGGAGTTTAGATAAAAGCAGAGATAGAAGTAGAGATAAGAGTGAAGGTTTATATTTCAATTTCAGGACATTCCAAAGATTATAAAAATAATACAGAAAATTGAGAAATTTAACACTTTATATATTTATAGAGCGGGTTTTCTTTAGTTTTTTTTTTTTGTTTCATAATTTTTTTTTAGTTTTGTACAAGAATTAGAACCTCTGTTGGGTTCTTATTTATTAGCACCAGCAGGGAAGATTCATCCTCTCTATTTTCCCTGGCGACCATTGTCAATAGGACAGAAAGTCAGAGGAAGTCCAAACTGTTTAGGTTGCCTCCAGAACAAGAAGTAAGGAAAAAGTCTTCCAAAGGTGACCCCCGTTTCAGTGACAACTGTAATTCTCCTCACCTTGTGGGATTTCCTTTTGCTTCTTGTTGCATCTGTGGGACATGCAATGAAGAAATATCTACCCAGGAAACACTCAAAAAATTATGAAGTGACAGGGGTTTTAACCCTTAGCTATAAAAAAAAATGGCCATGCATACGCTTTAAAATGGAGCTCCACCCAAAACACTTTAACCACTTGCTTACTGGGCACTTGATAAAAAAAGTTGCGCTACCCAAAAAAAGCGACACTATTACTGTCCATAGACAACTGTGCAAAATACAAACAATTGCCGAAAATGGCAGATGGTGAAACAAACAATGCAATAACATAAAAATCTAATAGTCCATTGATGCTATTAGTACCCAGTGAAATCAAAAACGGCTTGACAGAAGATTAATCATACATTCTGTTCATCAAACAAACAACAATCGTGGCCACTTACCGGATGGGATGGATCTCAGATTATAGAAATCATATAAGCACATCAAAGAGCTCAACTAGCCAAGGGCGGGATATATATACGGATTCCTCTAATGGTAACCTCTCCTCTCCCTGCTGCTTGTGCTTCTGCTGAGATGTTTCTTTGCAAGATGGTAAGTAGGTAAGGCAAGATTCACTATCAGGGCTGGAATTAGGAAGGATAAAGAAGAAGAGACTTCATGGTGCAGTAGTCGGTTCAATGGTTTTATTTTAAAACACGATACTGACATACAACAAACAAAGTTTTTAAAAAACACAGCCGCGGCTCACAGCCAGACCAGCCTGTACGTGGTGACGTCAGAGACTGTTGCTCCACCCAACGTGTTTCCCCATAGAAGGCATCGACTGGGAAAGGAGACCGTTTCCTTTCCCAGTTGATGCCTTCTATGACTTTGAATGACAATTGCGCGGTCATACTACACTGTACTCAAATTAAATTTTTAACATTTTTTTCACACAAATGGAGCTTTCTTTTGGTGGTATTTAATCACCACTTGGGTTTTTATTTTTTGCTAAAAAAACAAAAAAAAAGACAGAAATTTTTGAAAAAAAAAAATCATGTTTCATAGTTTGTTATAAAATTTTGCAAACGGGTAATTTTTCTCCTTCATTGATATTCGCTGATGAGGCTGCACTGATGGGCTGCACTGATGGACGGCACTGATGGGCTTCACTGATGGGCTACACTGATAGGCACAGATAAGGCAACACTGATAGGCACTGACAAGACGGCACTGATGGGCACTGATAAGACGGCACTGATGGGCCCTGATAGGTGGCACTGATGAGTGGCACTGATGGGTGGCACTTATAGATGTCACTGATGGGCACTGATAGGTGGCACAGATGGGCACTGGTAGGTGGCACTGATGAGCACTGGTAGGTGGCACTGATAGGCAGCACTGGTGATGAGGCACTGATTGGTGACATTTATAGGTGGCACTGTGGGCACCGATAGGGGACACTGTGGGCACTGATGAGTGGTACTGTGGGCACTGGTTGGTAGCGCTGGTGGGCACTGGTAGGTGGTGCTGTTGGGCACAGAAGCCTCTCTCCTTGATGTCCCTCTCACAGCCGCTGGTGATCAGCTTTTTTTTGCTCCTCACGCTACTAGCGTGAGGAGAAAAAATAGTCGGTTACGGCTCTGTTTACATCACATGATCAGCTGTCATTGGCTGACAGCTGATCACGTGGTAAGAGGTCGGGATCGAACCCTTACTCCAATCTGTGATCAGCCAAGTCTCCACCCCCCTCCCCTGCCACATTCGCAATGTCATTTTTTTGGGGGGGGGAGCGGGTACCTGGTTTTGACAGATACCAGCTCCCACTCAAATCGCCTAGGTGATCCAAGTGTACGGGTCTAGACGAGTTATTGAGGTAAGAGAAGAGGGGTCTAGAGGTATTGGGGTAGGAGAGGATGGGTCTAGCTCATAATCTATACATACAGTATATATAGCCTATAAATCAGTACTGTGTTTTTGTTGCTGTTTTAGACAGTAACCTGTGTTTAAGCCCTTCTCACTTTTAAGTGTAATTTGGCCACATTCAACATGCAGCCCACCGCCTGCCCCCTTCCCCATTTACAGGAATTATGATTCTCAAAAATTCCCTGATATAGTCATAAAAGCAAAGGTTATAAATAGCAACATCATTTAATGATCATCCAACAGCATTTGCTCCATTTTTCAGGATAACAGTTTGCAATGCAAAGTGAAGGGGGTGGATATTTGGGCAAATCTGTGGGGCCAATATGTTTTATGAAATGAGGAATATTGGGACACATTTGATTATCAGCACATCAATCATATGACACTTTATAGTATATCCCATAGAGCCATCCATAAATTCTTAATTTAGTATTTTTGGAATGTATTTATTTATTTATTCTAGTATTTGTATCCAAAACATTATATTGAATAAGACTGTTATTTTGCTTTAGACTCTAAATGTTAGAGATTGTTCTATTCCACCGATATTGAGTGTACTGTATGTAGAATCACAGATTGTATCTGTTACATACCAGCAAACATATCTTTTTCTGCAGCCCTTTATCCTTCTAGTTATTTAAAGATAAAAACTAATGGCTGGGATTATGGGTCAGATTAACCATCAACTGTTATGAAACAGACACATCTGTTCATTCGCACATCTTTGTTTCATTTCAAAAAAGAAAAAAAAATATTTCCACAGATTTGACGAAATCAAAGAGAAAGCGTCCATATACTGCGCCCGCTCTCATATAGAAATGGTAATATTGTGAGCTTTTATGTGGAGTTCAGAGGCAGCCATTACATACTTCAATCTATCCTGAAATATACAGTATCTCACAAAAGTGAGTACATTTTTGTAAATATTTTCTTCTATCTTTTCATGTGACAACACTGAAGAAATGACACTTTGCTACAATGTAAAGTAGTGAGTGTACAGCTTGTATAACAGTGTAAATTTACTTTCCCCTCAAAATAACTCAACACACAGCCATTAATGTCGAAACTGCTGGCAACAAAAGTGAGTACACCCCTAAGTGAAAATGTCCAAATTAGGTGCAAAATGTCAATATTTTGTGTGGCCCCCATTATTTTCCAGCACTGCCTTAACC
Organism: Lithobates septentrionalis; assembly: GCA_037952835.1. Taxonomy (NCBI): domain Eukaryota; kingdom Metazoa; phylum Chordata; class Amphibia; order Anura; family Ranidae; genus Lithobates; species Lithobates septentrionalis. The sequence continues at coordinate 1,299,691 of JBBDGP010001358.1, forward strand.
CTTCTGGGCATGGAGTTCACCAGAGCTTCATAGGTTGCCACTGGAGTCCTCTTCCATTCCTCAATGATGATATCACAGAGCTGGTGGATGTTAGAGACCTTGCGCTCCTCCACCTTCCATTTGAGGATGCCCCACAGATGCTCAATAGGGTTTAGGTCTAGAGACATGCTTGGCCAGTCTATCATCTTTGACCTCAGCTTCTTTAGCAAGGCAGTGGTCTGGAGGTGTGTTTGGGGTTGTTATCATGTTGGAATACTGCCCTGCAGCCCAGTCCCTGAAGGGAGGGGATCATGCTCGGCTTCAGTATGTCACAGTACATGTTGGCATTTATGGTTCCCTCAATGAACTGTAGCTCCCCAGTGCCAGCAGCACTCATGCAGCCCCAGACCATGACACTCCAACCACCATGCTTGACTGTAGGCAAGACACACTTGTCTTTGTACTCCTCACCTGGTTGATGCCACACATGCTTGACACCATCTGACACCGTCTGAGCACTGACAGGCTGACCCCTCACCCCTTAAACCCCTGCAGCAATGCTGGCAGCACTCATACGTCTATTTTCCAAAGACAACCTCTGGATATGACGCTGAGCACGTGCACTCAACTTCTTTGGTCAACCATAGTGAGGCCTGTTCTGAGTGGAACCTGTCCTGTTAAACCGCTGTATGGTCTTGTCCACTGTGCTGCAGCTCAGTTTCAGGGTCTTGGTAATCTTCTTATAGCCTAGGCCATCTTTATGTAGAGCAACAATTCTTTTTTTCAGATCCTCAGAGAGTTCTTTGCCATGAGGTGTCATGTTAAACTTCCAGTGACCAGTATGAGAGAGTGAGAGCGATAACACCAAATTTACTACACCTGCTCCCCATTCACACCTGAGACCTTGTAACACTAACGAGTCACATGACACCGGGGAGGGAAAATGGCTAATTGGGCCCAGTTTGGACATTTTCACTTAGGGGTGTACTCACTTTTGTTACAAGCGGTTTAGACATTAATGGCTGTGTGTTGAGTTATTGTGAGGGGACAGCAAACTTACACTGTTATGCAAGCTGTACACTCACTACTTCACATTGTAGCAAAGTGTCATTTCTTCAGTGTTGTCACATGAAAAGATATAATAAAATATTTACAAAAATGTGAGGGGTGTACTCACTTTTGTGAGATACTGTATGTAGTCTGCAAAAATTATCAATACTTGTACAACTCTGATTACATATTCAACGTAATTAAAATGGAGACAAATCTGCCAGCCTGTGCATGTTGTCTCATACATGCAAGTATCACAACAGAGCAGTGATCCGTGCTCCTAATGCCTGCCAAGTAGGGATGAGCCGAACACCCCCCGGTTCGGTTCGCACCAGAACCCGCGAACGGACCGCAAGTTCGCACGAACGTTAGAACCCCATTGACGTCTATGGGACTCGAACGTTCGAAATCAAAAGTGCTCATTTTAAAGGCTAATTTGCATGGTATTGTCCTAAAAAGGGTGTGGGGACCCGGGTCCTACCCCAGGGGACATGTATCAATGCAAAAAAAACTTTTAAAAACGGCCGTTTTTTCGGGAGCAGTGATTTTAATGATGCTTAAAGTAAAAAAAAAAAAGTGAAATATTCCTTTAAATATCGTACCTGGGGGGTGTCTATAGTATGCCTGTAAAGTGACGCGTGTTTCCCATGTTTAGAACAGTCCCTGCACCAAATGTCATTTTTAAAGGAAAAAATCTCATTTAAAACTGCTTGCGGGTTTAATGTCATGTCGGGTCCTGCCAATATGGATGAAAATCAGTGAGACAAACGGCATGGGTACCCCCCAGTCCATTACCAGGCCCTTTGGGTCTTGTATGGATATTAAGGGGAACCCCGCACCCAAATTAAAATAAGGAAAGGTCCCTATATACTCTGAACAGCAGTATACAGGCGGTGCAAACAAGACAGGGACTGTAGGTTTGTTGTTAAGTAGAATCTGTTTGTAATTTTGAACATTTTTAACGTGTTTAGCTCCAGCCAAAAAATCTTTTCTAAGCTTTTTGGAAAACATAGGGAAGGGTTATCACCCCTGTGACATTTGTTTTGCGTCTTTCCTCCTCTTCAGAAGATTTCACCTCACTTTTTTGTCCCAATGAAAAATGTTTTTTGAAAATTTGGGTTTTTTTGTGGAACAAGGATTGGAAAGCATCAGTGGAAAGGAGAAATTGTTTTCCCATATTAACTCTTACATGAGAGAATTTCCCTTCCTAGGGGTAGATTTCATCTCACTTCCTGTTGTCTCCTTCCGTTTGCAAGTAGGAGTCGTTTGTAAGTTAGATGTTTGAAAGTAGGGCCCTGCCCTATATACTCAGCAGAAATTTGGGCCTTAGGTGTTGCTGTGGCCAAAACACTGTAAGCCCTCACAGGGCCCTGCTGTGAAATATTAGATCAAGAATTGTAATTACATGCCCCTGTTGAACAGGAGCTGAAAAATTAGGCCTTAGGCACTGGTGCTGGTGCCACAACACTGCAACCCCTCACAGACACTCTAGTTGGAACGCAGGAACGAGCCCTGCTGCAAAGTATTGCATCAAAAATTGTAATTACACGCCCCTGTTAGACAGGGGCAGAAAAATTGGGCCTTAGGCACTGGTGCTGGTGCCACAACACTGCAACCCCTCACAGACACTCTAGTTGGAACGCAGGAACGAGCACTGCTGCAAAGTATTGCATCAAAAATTGTAATTACACGCCCCTGTTAGACAGGGGCAGAAAAATTGGGCCTTAGGCACTGGTGCTGGTGCCACAACACTGCAACCCCTCACAGACACTCTAGTTGGAACGCAGGAACGAGCCCTGCTGCAAAGTATTGCATCAAAAATTGTAATTACACGCCCCTGTTAGACAGGGGCAGAAAAATTGGGCCTTAGGCACTGGTGCTGGTGCCACAACACTGCAACCCCTCACAGACACTCTAGTTGGAATGCAGGAACGAGCCCTGCTGCAAAGTATTGCATCAAAAATTGTAATTACACGCCCCTGTTAGACAGGGGCAGAAAAATTGGGCCTTAGGCACTGGTGCTGGTGCCACAACACTGCAACCCCTCACAGACACTCTAGTTGGAATGCAGGAACGAGCCGTGCTGCAAAGTATTACATCAAAAATTGTAATTACACGCCCCTGTTATACAGGGGCTGAAAAATTGTGCCTTAGGCACTGGTGGTGGCGCCCAGAACCAAAAATGTTCTTACAAGCTATCAGCGTGATGATTGAGGAGGAAGAGGATAATTACTCAGGGATAGTCACTCAGCATCAGCATAGGCAGTCTTTGAAGGGATCTGAAAAAAATTATTCAGTTACATCAGCATCAGGTGCTTGGTAGCTGGTGGTGATCCAAGACTGATTCATTTTTATGAAGGTCAGCCGATCGACCGAGTCAGTGGACAGACGCACCCTGTGATCGGTTACCACGCCTCCAGCAGCACTGAATGTGCGTTCCGAAAGAACGCTGGATGCAGGACAGGCCAGTAGCTCAATTGCATACTGTGCAAGCTCTGGCCAGTGATCCATCCTCAAGACCCAGTAACCCAGAGGATTTTCGGTGGGAAAGGTGTCCAAGTCTGATCTTGCCCCTAGGTATTCCTGCACCATGTAAAACAGACGCTGGCGATGGTTGCTGGAACCGATCATACCTTGGGGCTGCGGACCAAAAAATTGTCTGAACGCATCGGTCAGACGGCCACCTTCTCCACCGCTCCTTCTTTGACTGACCGAAGCCTCAGCAACACGTTGTCCAGAAACAGGAGTTTGTAACCTCCCAGTCTCTGGGAACGCGTTGCACAGACCTTTCTGCAAGGCCTCCCGAAGATGTTTCATCCTCTGCTCCCTCTGCGATGGCAAGATAAGGTCCGCAACCTTACCCTTGTAACGTGGATCAAGGAGGGTTGCCAGCCAGTATTGGTCCTTCTCCTTGATACCACGAATACGAGGATCCTTACGCAGGCTTTGCAGGATCAGGGAGGCCATGCAGCGTAGGTTTGCTGAGGCATTCGGTCCGGAGTCCTCTGGGTCACTAAGGACAACAACGTCCGCAGCCACCTCCTCCCAGCCACGTACAAGTCCATGTGTTCCTTGGGACTGATCCCTTAAAGACTGCTGATGCTGAGTGCCAGGCTCCACCTCCATACTGACACAATCTTCCTCCTCCTCCTCCTCCTCCTCCTCCTCCTCTTCCTGTGTGATCGGCGGGCACGCAGGAACACTGTCTGGATAAAGGGGGCCTTGAGAGCTAAGGAAGTCCTCCTCTTCCTGCCTCTGTTCTGCCTCAAGTGCCCTGTCCATTATTCCACGCAGCGTGTGCTCCAACAGGTGGACAAGGGGGACAGTGTCACTGATGCATGCACTGTCAGTGCTCACCATCCTCGTGGCCTCCTCGAATGGTGACAGGACAGTGCATGCATCCCTGATCATGGCCCACTGGCGTGGGGAAAAAAAACCAAGGTCCCCTGACCCTGTCCTGGTGCCATAGTCGCACAGGTACTCATTTATGGCCCTCTGCTGCGTGTGCAGCCGCTGCAGCATGGCCAATGTCGAGTTCCACCTGGTGGGCATGTCACAGATTAGGCGGTTCTTGGGCAGGTTAAACTCCTTTTGGAGGTCCGTCAGCCGAGCACTGGCATTATATGACCGGCGGAAATGCACACAGACTTTCCTGGCCTGCCTCAGGACATCCTGTAAGCCCGGGTACCTGCCCAAGAACCGCTGCACCACCAAGTTAAGGACGTGAGCCAAACAGGGCACATGGGTCAGTTGTCCCTGTCGGAGGGCAGAGAGGAGGTTGGTGCCATTGTCGCAAACCACCATTCCTGCCTTAAGTTGGCGTGGCGTCAACCACCTCTGAACCTGCCCCTGCAGAGCTGACAGAACCTCTGCCCCAGTGTGGCTCCTGTCCCCCAAGCACACCAGCTCAAGCACCGCATGGCATCTTTTGGCCTGCGTACTTGCGTAGCCCCTTGAACGCCTACGGAGCACCGCTGGTTCCGAGGAAGAGGCCATGGAGGAAGAAGAAGAGGAGGGGGTGGAGGAGAGAGGTGTGTCACAATCAGCATTTTGGAGGCGTGGTGGCGGAACAACCTCCAACACTACTGCACCTTGTCCTGCATCCTTCCCAGCTGCCAGCAGAGTCACCCAATGCGCCGTGAAACTTAAGTAACGTCCCTGTCCATGCCTGCTGGACCATGAGTCAGCGGTAATATGCACCTTACCGCTGACCGCCCTGTCCAGCGAGGCATGGACATTGCCTTCCACATGCCGGTAGAGAGCTGGAATCGCCTTCCGTGAGAAAAAGTGGCGTTTGGGTACCTGCCACTGAGGAACCGCACATTCCACAAACTCACGGAAGGGGGCAGAGTCTACCAACTGAAAAGGCAGCAGTTGAAGTGCTAGCAATTTTGCCAAGCTAGCATTCAACCGCTGGCCATGTGGATGGCTGGGAGCAAACTTCTTTCGGCGGTGCAGCAGCTGGGGCAGGGAAATTTGCCTGGTACAATCTGGCGTCGGTGTACCAAAAGCAGATTGCCCACAAGTACTTGGCTGTGACACACCTAATTCTACACCTTCATTCCTCTCACTGCAGGTCTCAGAGAGGACTGAAGGTCTAGTGGGGTTGGAAATCTCAGCTGATGAGGAGCAAGGAGAGATCCTCTTTGTTCTTTGGTGTGGGTCTTTTAGATATGCTTGCCAACGAACTGCATGGCAGGTCAACATATGTCTGGTCAAGCATGTGGTACCCAAGCGGGAGATGTTTTGGCCACGCGAGATACGCTTGAGACATATGTTGCAAATAGCAGCGGTGCGATCTGATGCACTCGTCTCAAAAAAGGCCCACACCAAAGAACTTTTTGAATAACGCACAGAGACTGCAGCGCCCTGCACATGTGGAGCTTTGGGGTGTGATGCAGTCAATGTGCTGCCCTTAGGCTGGCCCCTGGAGGGCATCCTGCCTCGTTGGTGATGTGCCGCCTCCTCCTCCTCCTCCTCCTCCTCTCTCCTATCAGGCACCCACGTTGAGTCAGTGACCTCATCATCCCCTCCCTCCTCATCACTGGAGCAAACCTGGCAGTATGCTGCAGCAGGGGGAGCATGACTGCCAGATTGCTGTCCTTCTTGGGCACCCCCTCTGTCCGTGCTCATGTTACTGCCTTCATCGAGCTCAGTATCATCATCAGAGCCTTCCAAACGCTGGGCATCCTACTGGAGCATGTACCCAACACTGTGGTCAAACAGTTCGAGGGAATCCTCATGAGGACATGGTGGAGCTAGGGAAGGAGTCACTGATGACATTGAGCTGAGGGAAGAGGCCGCTGCTTTGCCAGACAAAGCACCCTGGGCATGGGTGAGAGAGGATGAGGAGGATGAGGACGGCTTGGTCATCCACTCGACCAAGTTTTCCGCATGTTGCGGCTCAACGCGGCCAGCTGCCGAAAAAAAGGCCAAGCGTGTCCCATGGCCACGTGCTGATGAGGATGCACCGTCTCCACGACCAGCACTAGACACAGAGCCTGCTTGCCCTCTCTTATTGGCTTGTGACTGTCTGCCTCTCCTTCTTGGCCTTCCAGACATACTAATGGCCTGTAGCTGCACTAAGCTGGGATAGAACACCTGTAATTTTCTTCAGGTAGCTTTATATACTGTAACCAGACAAGCCTGCCTGTCAGTAGGAAGATAACAGGAACGGATCTAGCTGAACACTGTGAGCAGGACGCACTGCACTAAATGTAAATAGCAGGAACGGATCTAGCTGAACACTGTGAGCAGGACGCACTGACTGCACTAAATGTAAATAGCAGGAACGGATCTAGCTGAACACTGTGAGCAGGACGCACTGCACTAAATGTAAATAGCAGGAACAGATCTAGCTGAACACTGTGAGCAGGACGCACTGCACTAAATGTAAATAGCAGGAACGGATCTAGCTGAACACTGTGAGCAGGACGCACTGACTGCACTAAATGTAAATAGCAGGAACAGATCTAGCTGAACACTGTGAGCAGGACGCACTGCACTAAATGTAAATAGCAGGAACGGATCTAGCTGAACACTGTGAGCAGGACGCACTGACTGCACTAAATGTAAATAGCAGGAACGGATCTAGCTGAACACTGTGAGCAGGACGCACTGCACTAAATGTAAATAGCAGGAACGGATCTAGCTGAACACTGTGAGCAGGACGCACTGCACTAAATGTAAATAGCAGGAACGGATCTAGCTGAACACTGTGAGCAGGACGCACTGCACTAAATGTAAATAGCAGGAACGGATCTAGCTGAACACTGTGAGCAGGACGCACTGACTGCACTAAATGTAAATAGCAGGAACAGATCTAGCTGAACACTGTGAGCAGGACGCACTGCACTAAATGTAAATAGCAGGAACGGATCTAGCTGAACACTGTGAGCAGGACGCACTGACTGCACTAAATGTAAATAGCAGGAACAGATCTAGCTGAACACTGTGAGCAGGACGCACTGCACTAAATGTAAATAGCAGGAACGGATCTAGCTGAACACTGTGAGCAGGACGCACTGACTGCACTAAATGTAAATAGCAGGAACGGATCTAGCTGAACACTGTGAGCAGGACGCACTGCACTAAATGTAAATAGCAGGAACGGATCTAGCTGAACACTGTGAGCAGGACGCACTGCACTAAATGTAAATAGCAGGAACGGATCTAGCTGAACACTGTGAGCAGGACGCACTGCACTAAATGTAAATAGCAGGAACGGATCTAGCTGAACACTGTGAGCAGGACGCACTGACTGCACTAAATGTAAATAGCAGGAACAGATCTAGCTGAACACTGTGAGCAGGACGCACTGCACTAAATGTAAATAGCAGGAACGGATCTAGCTGAACACTGTGAGCAGGACGCACTGACTGCACTAAATGTAAATAGCAGGAACGGATCTAGCTGAACACTGTGAGCAGGACGCACTGCACTAAATGTAAATAGCAGGAACGGATCTAGCTGAACACTGTGAGCAGGACGCACTGCACTAAATGTAAATAGCAGGAACGGATCTAGCTGAACACTGTGAGCAGGACGCACTGCACTAAATGTAAATAGCAGGAACGGATCTAGCTGAACACTGTGAGCAGGACGCACTGCACTAAATGTAAATAGCAGGAACGGATCTAGCTGAACACTGTGAGCAGGACGCACTGACTGCACTAAATGTAAATAGCAGGAACGGATCTAGCTGAACACTGTGAGCAGGACACACTGACTGCACTAAATGTAAATAGCAGGAACGGATCTAGCTGAACACTGTGAGCAGGACGCACTGACTGCACTAAATGTAAATAGCAGGAACGGATCTAGCTGAACACTGTGAGCAGGACGCACTGCACTAAATGTAAATAGCAGGAACGGATCTAGCTGAACACTGTGAGCAGGACGCACTGCACTAAATGTAAATAGCAGGAACGGATCTAGCTGAACACTGTGAGCAGGACGCACTGCACTAAATGTAAATACCAGGAACGGATCTAGCTGAACACTGTGAGCAGGACGCACTGACTGCACTAAATGTAAATAGCAGGAACGGATCTAGCTGAACACTGTGAGCAGGACGCACTGACTGCACTAAATGTAAATAGCAGGAACAGATCTAGCTGAACACTGTGAGCAGGACGCACTGCACTAAATGTAAAGAGCAGGAACGGATCTAGCTGAACACTGTGAGCAGGACGCACTGCACTAAATGTAAAGAGCAGGAACAGATCTAGCTGAACACTGTGAGCAGGACGCACTGCACTAAATGTAAAGAGCAGGAACAGATCTAGCCTAATCTAGCTCTCAAATCAAATGACACTGTCTGTCTCTCTCTCTATCAGCACACCGGAACACACTACACAGGGCCGCCGTGCAGGCGGCCTTATATAGTGTGGGGCGTGTACTAAATCCCCTGAGCCATAATTGGCCAAAGCCACCCTGGCTTTGGCCAATTACAGCTCTCTCTACTGACGGCGCTGTGATTGGCCAAGCATGCGGGTCATAGTGCATGCTTGGCCAATCATCAGCCAGCAATGCACTGCGATGCCACAGTGAATTATGGGCCGTGACGCGCCACACGAATTTGGCGCGAACGGCCCATAACGTTCGCAATTCGACGGACGGTCGAACAGCCGATGTTCGAGTCGAACATGGGTTCGACTCGAACACGAAGCTCATCCCTACTGCCAAGCACTCCCCGACACCCGATGCAGAAGGAACATACATGAGGGTAATACGCTTACAAGAGTTCTGTAAAACAAAAAATGCTGCAAGGCATTACTTATATCACATTGCACCTCACATATGGCAGCATCAGCACCAACATTCTCAACATATGAAATGTTCATAGTAATACCATGAATCAAGACTCACTGTAGATTTTCATTTGGCAATGAGGGTTATAAGACATACAATATAGAGGTGTGGCAATACTTTACCACTTGCTGTCCATGGCAATTTTTTTCATTTTTCATCATTTTTTGTTAGAAAATTACTTAAAATACTCAAAATATTATATGTTTTCTGAAAAAAAATAGACCCTAGAGAATAAAATTGAGTTTTTTTTTATTTAACCACTTGCCTACAGGGCACTTTTACCCCTTTCCTGCCCAAGCCAATTTTTAGCTTTCAGTCATGCTACACTGTATCTATATGAAATTTGATTGGCAGTACTGATGGGCACTAATTGGCAGCACTGGTGGCCACTGATTGGCAGCACTGATGAGCACTGATTGGCAGTGCCAGTGGCCACTGATTATCAGTACTGATGAGCACTGATTGGCAGCACTAGTGGCCACTGGCAGCACTGATGAGCAGTGATTGGCAGCACTAGTGGCCACTGGCAGCACTGATGAGCAGTGATTGGCAGCACTGGTGGCCACTGGCAGCACTGATGAGCAGTGATTGGCAGCACTGGTGGCCACTGGCAGCACTGATGAGCAGTGATTGGCAGCACTGGTGGCAACTGGAAGCACTAATGAGCACTGATTGGCAGAACTGGTGGCCACTGGCAGCACTGATGGGCACTGATTGGCACCATTGATAGGCACTGATTGGCAGCACTGGTGGCCATTGATTTGCAGCCCTGATGAGCACTGATTGGCATCACTGGTGGCCACTGATTGGCAACACTGAAGAGCACTAATTGGCAGCACTGGTGGCAACTGGCAGCACTAATGAGCACTGATTGGCAGCACTGGTGGCCACTGGCAGCACTGATGGGCACTGATTGGCAGCCCTGATGAGCACTGATTGGCAGCATGAGTGGCCACTGGTAGCACTGGTGGCCACTGATTGGCAGCACTGATGAGCACAGATTGGCAGAACTGATGGCCACTTTTGGGACTGCACTGATAATCAGGACGCCAATAATAAGTGCCCCGATTATCAGTGTAGATGTCCCTTTCACACAAGCCGGGTATTGGCTCTCCTCTTCTCTCCTCACGCTGTCATCATGAGGAGAGGAATACTGATAACCAGCTTGTGTTTACATCATTATCAGCTGTGATTGGACACAGCTGATCATGTGGTAAAGGGCTTCTGTGATTGGCCCTTTACCTTGATCTGTGATCAGCTGTGTGCTAAGGACACAGCGATCACAGAACGCACCCCCCCCCCCTGCATGCGGTGGGCGCAATCACGGGAAGATGTCATATGACGCTCTTCCAGAATAGAAAACTGCGCTGTAGTAGCCGTCATTTGGCTATAGTGGTGTCGGGAAGTAGTTAATTTATTTAATTTTTTATGTCACACGATATTTTCACGGTCATTTATCAAACGGAAATTATCAGGAGAAAATACACTAAAATGAATTTTAGTGCAAAAAAAAAAAAAATATAAAAAATGTTGCGTGTACCCAAAAAAATGGAGACAAACTGCAGTATCTAAAAAATTTTATTGGCCACGCTCTAGCGTTAATAATCGTTAATAAGCCTTTACAGGTTATCAAAGTAGGGTTAATCATGAATGTTGGCCCCAGAATAATTGCTCTCACTCTGATGTTCATAGCAATATCTTACATGTGTGGTGCAATCACTGTTACATATGTGTGCTGGACTTACGTGTGCATTTGCATTTGCATGTATGCATAGGGGGAGCAAGGGTGCTTTTAAAATGTTTTTTAACTTTTTTATTCACTTTAAAAACATTTTCTTTTACATTTTTTTTTCCATTTAACTTTATTGCTATCACAAGGAGCTAACAAGCCTTTCTTGGTACTGTGAAAGTGATCAGGCGGCTGTATAAAAATGATACCACGATAATGCTGCAGCCATGATCCTGGTATAACCACTTGCTGACACTTGGTTCTGTTTGTGTGATTTCCGATCATCACCAAATGTGCTTCATCACCAGTCACATCATCGGCTCACCTTTAGATATTGATCCATATACAAATAGGTCTCAATGCGCCTTTCCCTTTAATCCGAGCTTTATGCCTCTGTGGATATTGCCAGATATGTCACCAGGTGGGTGGCCACCTTACGTCTCCTTAATACTTCAGACTCCAGGTATTCCAGGATGGCACCTTCGCTTGACCAATTTTTCTCAAAAGTAATAATGCACCATCATCATGCATTATATTAAAATCACTTTTCTTTATTTTAAATAAAAATACACTTACAAGTATAGTGCACTCATATCTAGTGCACTAGGAATAGGTGGCTTTAAGAATCATGCATTGCAACCTTAAAACTCAGCATCACACCATAAGTAAAACAGCTTGCTTCCTCTTCCTGGTTTGCAAGGTGACATTACGTAGCTCCACCACGGTGCGTTTCATGCCCTGTGACTTCTTCTAAAGGAAAAGTTTTGATAGATTTGGAGTTTTGATGAACTTTAGGATGAACCTTTATCACATGAACTGTATATAGGTACATAGTTACCTCCATATGCACTATTCTAGACCCACAGGTGATCCAGAGGAAGGCAAAAAAAAACAAATTAGGCTTGAACCAATTTGCTCCAGCGGGGGGGAAAAAAATCCTTCCTGATCCCTCTACAGGCAAGCAGATTTTCCCTGGACCAGCTTTACTATCAAATATTAATATTCAGTTATATTATGTACATTTAGGAAAAAATCCAGGTTTTTATTTAAAGCAATCTACTGAGCTAAACAGAACCAACTCTTGAGGGAGTCTATTCCACGCTTTCACAGCTCTTATTGTGAGGAAGTCTTTCCGTATTTGGAGAGGAAATCTTTTTTTTCTTCTAGACGTAAAAAGCGCCCCCTTGTTCTCTGTAATGACCTTAAAGTAAATAACTCAACACCAACAAGAAAGGGAGGGATTGGAGTGTGTGTAGACAGCAATTTGTTCTTTCCAACCCAAAATAAATAGAACAAAGAAAAATCTGGTGCCGAAGGGCACGGTTGGAACCCCTAGGGGTCTATTATTGACAGACCAAATGATTAGGTAAAAAAAATATCAATTTTATTGAGAGTAACAACGTGAGTAAATAGGAATCAATTAGGAATCAATATACAAAAACAATATGTGGTACCCAGTTATACAATTGTATGAAGAAACCATTGTCCTGAGATAGAACGGACTAGTGATGATCCATACAGGCGTAGACACCTGACACCTTACATGTTACCGACTAACAGTCCTTCTTCAGAGGTTAATTAAGTCATATGGGTACAGATTTTCTATAATAGAAGAAAATGTGCGAATAGTACAGTTTAGTATCCAATAAGTAACAAAAACAAATTTAACAATATCATAGCAACTACAAAAAATGCAGTAAATACAGAATCAATCATGTATATTTAATCATGTGTGACGACTACTTACAAAAAATTAATCCACACAGGATAAATCTGAGAGAAGATGGAACTTGGTGGTCATTCCAAACCATGGAAAGCATGGATAGCTCCTGCTTAGACTGGGCAAAAATCACTATTTTGAGAAAAATAAAACATAACAAAGGGTCACTAATAGAAACTTTAAGTGCATTGATTGAGGCACAGAAAAGGACCTTTGCAGCGCTAGTTGAGGCTACATCAGACACTTGTACAATCAAGGTTGTAGTAAATGAAATCAGCATACCTTTTAGTACTGAACATCTGGAATTGTGATGTTTTTCCCCCATGCACTTCCTCAGCATATATCCTTTAGTGCAGACAAAACAGGGAAGGTGATTCACCGCTCAGGTAGACTTGCTCCCAGGTGTGTGTTACGTAGATCCTTCAGAGGAGGGGAGTCCCAGGTGCTGGCTAAATGCAAATTGAAGCAAGATTTGAAACAAGAGAATCTGGATGCCGCACACTGGATAAAGTTGAAAATTCTTCTTTATTGTAAAATCAGGATCATCAAAGATACAGGACAATCAGGCAGATGGTACAGACACAGCTGACGCGTTTCGCACTCTAGTTTGAGTGCTTACTCATCCCCTGACAGGGGATGACACTGAGATCTGTCTTCCTGCTATGATACCCGAATGATATCTCTTCATATATGATCTTTGAATACATGGAGCTCATCCCGGCAAGTGTATAAAGACACGCTGTTTAAAATCTCCACAGCTGTGATCATCCCGGCATAAGCCTCCTTGATCTCTGTAATAGGAATCCATCAGATCTGGTAAGAGGCTACTCTCTTTTCTTGTGGATGGAACATTTTGCTGTTTTTCTTGAACGCTGGTAGCCATGGCGTTGAATACATTTTCACTTGTCACACCCTTTATCAAGTGTATGCATTTTCTTACGGAGTTAAACTTTTTCAATTTATGTTTGAACACTTAGGTAGATATCTTGTTTATGACATATAGGTACATAGTAGGTGAAAAAAGACACAAGACCATCAAGTCCAACATGTATTTGATAATTTGTCAGTATTACATTGTATATCCCTGTATGTTGTGGTCGTTCAGGTGCTTATCTAATAGTTTTTTGAAACTATCGATGCCCCCCCGCTGAGACTACCACCTGTGGAAGGGAATTCCACATCCTTGCCGCTCTTACATTAAAGAACCCTCTGTGTAGTTTAAGGGTAAACCTCTTCTTCTAATTTTAATGAGTGGCCATGTGTCTTGTTAAACTCCCTTCTGCGAAAAAGTTTTATCCCTATTGTGGGGTCACCAGTACGGTATTTATAAATTGAAATCATATCCCCTCTCAAGCCTCTCTTCTCCAGAGAGAATAAGTTCAGTGCTCGCAACCTTTCCTCATAACTAACATCCTCCAGACCCTTTATTAGCTTAGTTGCCCTTCTTTGTACTCGCTCCATTTCCAGTACATCCTTCCTGAGGACTGGTGCCTTTATTTTGTTCATTAAAACATCAGTTCACTATTTAAAGGAACAGTGCACTATAAGCCATTTCTATTACTTTATCCCTTCCTAGGTCTGAGTTGCAGCAGTTCCATACCAGACTAGCGCAGAGATATTTTTATTTATTTACTAAATACCTCAGACTGTCTACTTTCCAAAAAAGAGGTAATTTAGAGGGTATTTGTACTGTCCTGGCATTTTAACCGCTTGCCAACCAGCGCACCCTAATTCACGTCGGCAGAATGGCACTGGCAGGCAAAAGGGCGTACAGGTACGTCCACTTTAAGAAGCGGTGTCGCGAGTGCGTGTGCGCCTCCAGAGGCATAAACATGCCATAAAACTACCCCCTTTTTTGTAGACGCTATAAATTTTGCACAAACCAATTAATATACGCTTATTGAGATTTTTTTTACCAAAAATATGTAGAAGAATACATATCGGCCTAAACTAAGGAAAAAATTTTTTTTAAATTATTTATTATAGCAAAAAGTAAAAAGTATTGCTTTTTTTTCAAAATTGTTGCTCTTTTTTTGTTTATAGCGCAAAAAAAAAAAAAACGCAGAGGCGATCAAATACCACCAAAAGAAAGCTCTATTTGTGGGAAAAAAAGGACATCAATTTTGTTTGAGTACAACATCACACGGCCGCGCAATTGTCAGTTAAAGCGACGCAGCGCCAAATCGCAAAAAGTGCTCTGGTCAGGAAGGGGGTAAAATCTTCCGGGGCTGAAGCGGTTATGGGCTTTAAGAAATGAGATCGGTCGTCATTACATCAGGATTTTCAAATATATATACCATAGTTTGTAGATGCTATCACTTTCACACAAACCAATTAATGTACCCTCATTGGGATTTTTCACCAAATACATGTAGCAGAATACATTTTGGCCTAAATTGATGAAGAAATTTGTTCTATAACAGAACACAGAAAATATTGGGGTTTTTTTTCAAAATTTTTGGTCTTTTTTTGTTTATATCATAAAAAAACTCAGTGGTGATCAAATACCACCAAAAGAAAGCTTGAATTATGTGAAAAAATTACAAAAATGTAATTTGCGTATACTTTTGCATAACTGCACAGTTGCCAGGTAAAGTAGCGCAGTGCCGAATAGCAAAAATGTCCTGGTCATGAAGGAGGTAAAAGCTTCAGAAGCTAAAGCGGTTAAAGTGGTTGTAAACTCTCCCCTACAACTTTGTCCCATGTAAATCAGCATAAAAAACCCTAATGAACACTGCTTGTAGATATCTCCTTACTTGCTTAGTATTGTTGTAATCCTTTCTGTTCTTTAGAATGACGTCACTGAGCATGCCCATATCTCCCCTGATTTACGGCACACTCTGTGTGCTTGTCTGTCTATTATCAGGACTTCCTACAGCACAACACTGAAATTCCACGAGACTGCATAATCACTCAGAGCTTCCTACTACACCCCATGTGACCATGTGACATCACATGGAGTGTAAACTTGGGCATCGGACAACATTACTGCAGTCTTATCAGCTGAATCTGATAGGACTGACATAGGCAAACACTAGGTAATCGGCACAAGTAAATACTATGAAATAAAACAAGTCAGCTATGAGCAGGGAAGCAGGGTTGCCATAGAAACGTTGGATTGAGAAGGAGGCTTAAGATGGCGCTGCCTTACCCCTTTAAACAAGTTTTTTAAAGTTTCTTTAAACAGTAAGTAATATGCAATTTGGGCTGGATTACATTGGCTATAGTTTGATAATTACTTATTATAATGGACTGAATGAAAAGAAGCATCAGAGTGGGATAGTTTACTTCCTCTTTAAGTTCTGCTTTAAGCCAAGGCCTACTGTGCCTAATGGTAAATCCAGTCCTGACCTCACCCGCAACCCCCTCAATTATATTCTCAGTCTAACCCCTTAACTTTAACCCAAGGCCACCATCGGGGGGGGGAGGCAGACTTGTGTGTGTGTTATGTGTGTGTGTGTGTGTTATGTATGTGTTCTGTGTGTGTGTTATGTATGTTTGTGTGTGTTATTTATGTGTGTGTGTGTTATGTATGTGTATGTTATGTATGTGTGTGTGTTGTGTGTGTGTGTGTGTTATGTGTGTCATGTGTGTGTGTGTATGTTATCTATGTGTGTGTGTGTTATGTATGTGTATGTGTGTGTGGTGTATATGTGTGTGTTATGTATGTGTTTGTTGTGTGTTTGTTATGTGTGTATGTATGTTATGTATGTGTGTGTGTTATGTGTGTGTATGTTATGTGTGTGTGTGTGTATGTTATCTATGTGTGTGTGTGTGTGTGTTGTGTGTGTTAAGTGTATTATGTGTGTGTATTAAGTGTGGTATGCGTGTGCTGTGTATGTGTTATCTGTATTTTATGTATGTGTGTGTGTTATTTGTGTGTCAGTTATGTATGTGTGGTGTGTGTGTATGTTATCTATGTGTGTGTGTTATGTATGTGTGTGTGTTAAGTGTGTTATGTGTGTGTTAAGTGTGGTATGTGTGTGTTGTGTATGTGTGTGTGTGAGTTATGTATGTGTTGTGTGTATGTTATATATGTGTGTGTTATGTATGTGTCTGTGTTATGTGTGTGTGTTGTGTGTGGTATGTATGTGTGTGGTATGTGTGTGTGTTGTGTATGTGTGTATGTTATGTAAGTATGTGTGTGTGTATGTTATGTAAGTGTGTGAGTTATGTGTGTGTGTTGTGTATGTTATGTGTATGTGTGTTATGTGTGTGTATTATGTAGGTGTGTGTGTTTCTGGATTTGGTGGGATGGCCAGTGGGTTGGCCCTGGGGAATATTGGTGCTCAGGCCCGGGGGGAGGGGCTGTGTAAGGGGCCCCAAATTTTCTGATGGCTGCCCTGCTTCAACCTTAATTCTTTAAGGATTCGCAGAAATACCCTTATACCTTGCCCTAACCCTCCAGCGAATTCCCTACTCTCACCTACGTTCCCCTATCTCCCCTTACCTTTTATTCTGAGCTAAATTAAAAACACACACTCACCTATCCAGAAGATCCAGCATTGTCCTGTAGCAATCCACTGCTCAGCTAGGTCACGCTGTGTCCCATGCCACCATTTTGGTCCTCCTCAGCCAGCTGCCTTTTCCGGGTTCATTTAACCTGGCTTCCAATGACATGGTAGCTCCATTCCCTGGCCATTCAATGAATGGGCTCCCACAGCCTTCTGGGACATGCGACATGGAGTTCTCAGGGCACTGCTGGAGCAGGATACATCATTCTGGCCTAGGGGGATCCCAGGGGGCTGCTGGAGCAGAATACGTCATTCTGGCCTTTTCCAGATTCAGGTAGCTTCACCCCCTGGCTATTCTATAAATGGGCTCCCACAGCCTCCTGGAACATGTGATAGGTGATTACCGGGGGGCTGCTGAAGCAGGATATGCAATTCTGGCCCAGGGGTATCCCAGGGGGCTGCTGCAGCAGGATACCTCATTCTGGCCTAGAGGTATCCCAGAGGGCTGCTGGAGCAGGATACCTCATTCTGGCCTAGAGGTATCCCAGAGGGCTGCTGGAGCAGGTTACCTCATTCTGGCCTAGGGGTATCCCCGGGGGCTGCTGGAGCAGGATACATTATTCTGGCCTTTTCCAGGTTCAGGTGGCCTTCAATGAAATGGTAGCTCACTCTCTGGCCGTTCTATGAATGAGCTCCCACAGCCTCCTGGGACATGTGACAGGGGGTTGTCAGAGCACTGCTAGAGCAGGATACATCATTCTGGCCTTGATTGGAGGAGGATGCCTCGTTGATACTATGCTGTTGGACTGATTATACAGCTGTATGGTTGTCAGCCCGGACCCCGAGTCCTCCTCCTTCCCCCTACATCACAACCTGTAGGTCTCCCCCGTTTGGATCTAGCTTACAGGTCCGGTTAATTTTTGGACCCCAGCCCGCGCACAAACGCCGCGCCAAATCTTAGGCGCAGCGGTTTTCAGCACCCATTGGGATTGCATTATATGCACCAGTCATTACAATTTCACTCTACATGGTCCGCGATCTGGCTCTCTTTGTATGCACATGGCCTGGGAGACCGTTGTGAAGCTGATTTGATTGGATACTTCTATAGCACATGTATTTTGGAAATGGTAACTCTCACTTAATGAACCCTGATGAAGGATTCCCCGAAACGCGTCGGTTCAGTGAGACTTATTACATTTCCACTTTTGGTTTTCCTCTCAATGTGATGCAGTTGTGTCCAAATTACATGTCCTTGCTTTTTGATGTATCCCATTGTATATATTGTTTGTGTTTGATTTGTATTTTTGTATATATTTTTTGTTGTACTTTTGAATTTTGTAATAAAATTATATATTTTTTACTTACATTGCATCATTGATGGTAGTGCCTCAAAAGTCCCACTCTAGGGGAATGTTTTGGTCTTTTTGGATTTTTGGGATGTGGCACACCCTCTGATTAGTACTACTCTCTGTCAGAGACCTCTTTTTCATTCTGGCCTAGGGGGATCCCAGGAGGCTGCTGGAGCAGGATATGTCATTCTGGCCTTTTCCAGATTCAGGTAGCTCCACCTCCTGGCTATTCTATGAATGGGCTCCCACAGCCTCCTGGGACATGTGACAGGAGATTACCAGGGGGCTGCTGAAGCAGGATGTCATTCTGGCCTAGGGGTATCCCAGGGGGCTGCTGGAGCAGGATACCTCATTCTGGCCTAGAGGTATCCCAGGGGGCTGCTGGAGTAGGTTGCCTCATTCTGGCCTATGGGTATCCCCGGGGGCTGCTGGAGCAGGATAGGTTATTCTGGCCTTTTCCAGGTTCAGGTGGCCCCCAATGAAATGGTAGCTCCACTCCCTGGCCTTCTATGAATGGCCTCCCACAGCCTCCTGGAACATGTGACAGGGGGTTGTCAGGGCACTGCTGGAGCAGGATACATCATTCTGTTCTAGGGGGATCCTAGGGGGCTGCTAGAGCAGGATACATCGTCCTGGCCTTTTCCAGATTCAGATAGCCACCAACAACATGGTAACTCCACTCCCTGGCCATGGTATGAATGGGCTCCCACAGCCTCCTTGGACGTGTGATAGGGGAATACCAGGGGGCTGCTGGAGCTGGATACATCATTCTGGACTAGACAGAAATTGCAGCAGCGAAGGAAGAGGGGCACCAAAAAAAAAAAAAAAAAAGGCAAAGGCCTCCCAAAAACCTGCTATTAATAATGTGTAGAGAGTATTTGGGGCAGGAAGCATAGAACAACACTTTATTTGTGGGGTTAAGTTCTGCTTTCATATAGTCATAATGCTGATGCCAATGTTCTATTCCATGCTATGTCGGAGAAATTAAAATTCTTGCACCGGCATAAAATACTCCTGGAAATCGCTGTCTAAATGCCTGAATCATATACAGCTAATCTCTATTATCTGGGAGAGATATCCGAGAGGACAAGACAAGACTATTTTACATTTTTATTTTGGCATGGCCCTTCATGAGATACACCTAGTACTGAGTAAAACTGCCATAATTATCTCTACAATTCTGGAAAGGGAACAAATGGCAAGCTAGTAAATCAATTTGCAATCAGTAAAAAGGTGAACAAGGGACAGTTCATTTAAAATAAATGCACGAAAAAAGAACACAAGTGGCAGTACTTAGTTTTCTTAATTATAAAAAAGGCCCTAATTGAAAAATCTGCCTTAGTTATTATAATAAAAGCAGAGTTCTCAGTTGCAAACATTTGCCAATATACACAGAGGCCACATATCATCAAAGCTCAGTACAAATAATATTGTATATAAAAAAATTTAACTGATAAAGCTAACCAAATATTCATCACTTCAGGAAGTTAAAGTGACCTAGGTGAGGGTGTAGGCAGGTGCAGTTAGCTAGTCTGCCACTAGGTGGCTCTGTGCCAGAATAGTGTCTGCTTACAGCAGACAGTGTCATCAGGTGTTAGGTCCCTTTTAGGGAGAGCCCCCCTTCAGTGATGTCAGGGGTGAGTCAGTGCTCAGTTGGTGCATGGGAGCCAGAGACCACACACTAACACAGCACGAGGAGGCCCTATACAGACAGGAGGCCGGGGAAGAGTAGACCTGCACCCCAGGAGAGACGGCTGTGGAATTTCTGACCCTTATAAATGTGGGGGCTAGGGCAGATTGCAAAAGGCCTTTTAGGCCAAGAGTTACCTGAGTGAGGATATTCCCCTGGAGCATCCCGGGAGAGGTGTACCTATTGAAGAGGTGTCTACAGAGATCCCAGTCCTGTGAGTACTAATGACCCTTGGTGGAAGGAGAGACTCTTAGAGGGAGATAACTACTTAAAGTCCTGCATATGCTTTCACATGTGACTACTGTGGACCATCCACTAAATGTGATTGACTATGTAATGTCAAGTGACTCCGGAATGTTTATCGATGTGATGTGATTATGCCGTTTCCTGAATACCATCAGTAAAATTGCAGCAACCCTATTCACGTATGGACATTCATTGCTTGGGATATGAAGGTCAATGGCCGGGAATGTCATGTGGAGGCCTGTGGCATGAAGTGGGGCACAATATAGTGCAGGGTTCGGCCTCAGCAGGAGAGTGTTCTACCAAAGACAGGAGCGGGGATGGGGACTTGTGCTCTTGGTGCAAATTCTAGCCAATTGCAAAGCCTGTCTTACAAGGGGACTGCTGATTGGTTTGCTATACACAAGTGAGAGACCTACAGCTGTAATGGTTAAGGGAGTTTTGGTCTCACTTTGGGGATCATTCACATGGGCAGAAAAAATGCTGTTGTCCATGCACACGTATTAGTTTATAGGTGTTTAGAGGCAAAAAAGCATCCAGTAGAGTCTTTGGGCAGAAAAACACCCAACGTGCCTAAACTCTTGTAAATGTATGTAAACACACCTAAATGCGCCAATGCAATTAATATTCTGACCAATTAAATGAATGAACCCACAATCCTTTCCGTGCCTGAACACATCTAACATATTACTTTATGGTTTTTGGAGAGACACCTGAAGCTCCTTAGATATGTAATATTCATTTTTTTTAATTGGTAAAGGGCAAGGTCATTTTAAAGAAAAGCCCAACACTTCATATTCCTGATACGGTGCCTTGAAAAAGTATTCATACCCCTTTGAAATGTTCCACATTTTGTCATGTTACAACCAAAAATGTAAATGCATTTTATTGGGATTTTGTGTGATAGACCAACACAAAGTGGAACATAATTGTGAAGTGGAAGGAAAATAATAAATGGTTTTCAAATGTTTTTACAAATAAATATCTGAAAAGTGTGGTGTGCATTTGTATTCAGCCCCCCTGAGTCAATACCTTGTAGAGCTATCTTTTTATTGCAATTACAGCTGCAAATCTTTTTGGGGATGTCTCCACCAGCTAGAGAGTGACATTTTTGCCCATTCTTCTTTAAAAAAATAGCTCAAGCTCTGTCAGATTGGATGGAGAGCGTCTGTGAACAGCAGATTTCAAGTCTTGCCACAGATTCTCAATTGGATTTAGGTCTGGACTTTGACTGGGGCCATTCTAACACATGAATATGCTTTGATCTAAACCATTCCATTGTAGCTCTGGCTGTATGTTTAGGGTTGTTGTCCTGCTGGAAGGTGAACGTCCACCCCAGTCTCAAGTCTTTGGCAGACTCTAACAGGTTTTCTTTTAAGATTGACCTGTATTTGGCTCCATCCATCTTCCCATCAACTCTGACCGGCTTCCCTGTCCTTACTGAAGAAAACCATGCCCATAAGATGATGCTGCTACCACCATATTTCATGTTGGGGATGGTGTGTTCAGGATGATGTGCAGTGTTAGTTTTCCGCAACACATAGCGTTTTGCTTTAAGGCCCACAAGTTCAATTTTGGCCTAATCTGACCAGAGCTCCTTCTTCCACATGTTTGTTGTGTCCCCCACATGGCTTCTCATAAACTGCAAACGGGACTTCTAATGGCTTTCTTTCAACAATGTCTTTCTTCTTGTCACTCTTCCATAAAGGCCAGATTTGTGGAGTGCACGACTAATAATTGTCCTGTGGACAGATTCTCCCACCTGAGCTGTGGATCTCTGCATCTCATCCAGAGTTACCATGGGCCTCTTGGCTGCTTCTCTGATTAATGCTCTCCTTGCCCGGTTGGTCAGTTTAGGTGGACGGCCATGTCTTGGTAGGTTTGCAGTTGTGCCATACTCTTTCCATTTTCAGATGATGGAACAGTGCTGCGTGAGATGTTCAAAGCTTGGGATGTTTTTTTATAACCTAACCCTGCTTTAAAACTTCTTAACTTTATCATTGACCTGTCTGGTGTGTTCCTTGGCCTTCATGATGCTGTTTGTTCACTAAGGTTCTCTAACAAACCGCTGAAGGATTCACAGAACAGCTGTATGTATACTGAGATTAAATTACACACAGGCAGACTTTATTTACTAATTAGGGGACTTCTGAAGGCAATTGGTTCCACTAGATTTTAGTTAGGGGTATCAGAGTAAAGGGGGCTGTATACAAATGCACACCACACTTTTCACATATTTATTTGTAAAACATTTTGAAAACCATTTATTATTTTCCTTCCACTTCACAATTACGTGCCACTTTGTGTTGGTCTATCACACAAAATCCCAATAAAATACATTTACATTTTTGGTTGTACCATCACAAAATGTGGAAAATGCCAAGGAGTATTAATACTTTTTCAAGGCACTGTATGTGCCTTAGATAAAAATATTTGGAAGGGAGGAAAAATCAGAGGCACCACATCCCGAAAAATACATGTGAAAAAAGGAGGGACATTGAGGCCTTGATTTGGCCCCAGGGAATTTAAACGGTGCTAAGATCAATAAGGTAGAGAACATAGAATAAAATACATTTTTTATTTAACAAACTTTAAAAACAGACATTGGCCAAAGACCACATACAAAACAGTATTTCATTAATACAGAGATTAATACCACTCTCTCAACATGTTTCGCTTTCCTAAGCCTCTTCAGGAGATATATAGTGATATTGTAATCCACTATAAAAATAGAGAAAATATATATGTAAATAAATGTCTGCTTGTAAACTACAATCATGATATATATTAATACATATTGATTTGATCATGGAGAAAAAAAGAAAACAATGAAAAAATATGAAAAATACAAAAAGTATATATATATCTCATACATCAAAAGAATATACAACATATGTGTATCAGAAAATAATAATAATAATAATAATAATTTAATAATAAAAAAAATATTATTATTATTATCATTATTTTCTGATACACATATGTTGTATATTCTTTTGATGTATGAGATATATATATACTTTTTGTATTTTTCATATTTTTTCATTGTTTTCTTTTTTTCTCCATGATCAAATCAATATGTATTAATATATATCATGATTGTAGTTTACAAGCAGACATTTATTTACATATATATTTTCTCTATTTTTATAGTGGATTACAATATCACTATATATCTCCTGAAGAAGCTTAGGAAAGCGAAACATGTTGAGAGAGTGGTATTAATCTCTGTATCAATGAAATACTGTTTTGTATGTGGTCTTTGGCCAATGTCTGTTTTTAAAGTTTGTTAAATAAAAAATGTATTTTATTATGTTTATTATTATGTTCTCTACCTTATTGATCTTAGCACTGTATGTGCCTGTTGTACTATGTACTTGTAGAAAGCCTCCTCTTCTCTTTGTGTGAAATCCCTGGTGTTCCTGCCAGTCTCTCTGCTTTCCTATTAAAAACTGACCACACTAAGCAGGGGAGCACACTGTGGTCAGTTCTCTAACTGTGCTGGGAACTTAGCCTGCTCTGCTCCAATGAATAGACTTCCTAACATGCCCTGACATGACCCCCCCCCCCCACAGCCATTCACTGGGAAGATCAGTGTGATGCTGTTTCTCCTCCCCCATCTCCTATGCAGCTGAGAACAGTGGGAATGTAATCACTTATAAAAAATGGAGACACGGGTATTTATAATGTTTTTTTATATCCATACACAAATGTTTTGAATTTAATTTCTGTTTTAAACTGAATGTGTTGTTTTACAAGGCGAGGGTTTACAATCACTTTAAAAACACCAAGCAAAATGAATTTATACCATGTTGATAATTAAATAACATATTTGCATTGGCCTTCTGATTGCATGAAATTATGACAACGTGTAGCAAAGTCAACTACACCGATCTACGGCCTCCCTTTTTATCGCTCAGCAGTTTCGTTTGATGGAGTTTATATTTTGGAAACGTTTTGTTTTATAGAGAGCTTTATTACCTCTGTGACTGTATAGCGGGATGATGACACAATGATGTAGGATGTGCCATGTATTTACTAACATGTAGTTTTTCTTCCCTGTGTTGCCGTCAGATTGTGTTTCGTGTGATAGCCTTCTTTACAAATGGCTAAAGAAATTGATATGATTGTTATAAATAACCGCTGCATATTGTCCTTGTAGCCGGAGATAAATTTATAACTTCCTCTGGCAACAGAAATTGGGAATAAATATGATGGTCAACCAGGATGTTTATGTAACAACTGGCAAGGATCCGTTGACCACTTTCCAACCAGCTTTTTAACCACTTGTCTATTGAGCACTTTCACCCCCTTCCTACCCAGGCCAATTTTCAGCTTTCAGCGCTCTCACACTTTGAATGATAATTGCGCGGTCATGTAACACTGTACCCAAACTACATTTTTATCTTTTTTTTTTTTTTTTTTTTAGACAGATAGTGGTTTCTTTTGGTGGTATTTTATCACCACTGAGGTTTTTTACTTTTTGTTAAAGAAATGAAAACAGACAGGACATTTTGAAAAAAAAAGTTTTCTGTTATACAATTTTCAAAATAGGTATGTTTTTTCCTTCACTGATGTGCGCTGATGAGGCTGCACTGATGAGCACAGAGACGGCACTGATGGGTGCTGATAAGGAGGCACTGATAGGTACTGATGAGGCAGCACTGATGGGTACTGATGAGGCGGCACTGATGGGTACTGATGAGGCGGCACTGATGGGTACTGATGAGGAAGCACTGATGGGTACTGATGAGAAGGCACTGATGGGCACTGATGTGTACTGATGAGAAAGCACTGATGGGTACTGATGAGAAGGCACTGATGGGCACTGATGAGACGGCACTGATGGGTACTGATGAGGAGGCACTGATGGGTTCTGATGAGGAGGCATGGATGGGTACTGATGAGGAGGCACTAATGAGGCTGCACTGATATGTGGCACTGATGGGCACTGATAGGCTGCACTGATGGGCACAGAGACGGCACTGATGGGCGCTGATGAGGAGGCACTGATAGGTACTGATGAGGCAGCACTGATGGGTACTGATGAGGCGGCACTGATAGGTACTGATGAGGCGGCACTGATGGGTACTGATGTGGAAGCACTGATGGGTACGGATGAGAAGGCACTGATGGGCACTGATGTGTACTGACCAGGAAGCACTGATGGGTACTGATGAGAAGGCACTGATGGGCACTGATGAGGCGGCACTGATGGGTACTGAGGAGGAGGCACTGATGGGTTCTGATGAGGAGGCATGGATGGGTACTGATGAGGAGGCACTGATGAGGCTGCACTGATATGTGGCACTGATGGGCACTGATAGGCGGCATTGATGGGCACTGATAGGCGGCACTGATGGGCATTGACAGGCATCACTGATGGGCACTGACAGGCAGCACTGATGGGCACTGATAGGCAGCACTGATGGGCATTGAAAGGCATTACTGATGGGTACTGACAGGCAGCACTGGCGGATACTGTTGGGGCTGATTATCAGTGTAGATGTCCCTTGTGTGGATTTGCTGGTTATCGGCTCTCCTCTCCTCATGCGCTGTCAGCTGAAAGCTGAGAGCTTTCTTTTGGTGGTATTTAATCAACACTGAGGTTTTTTACTTTTTGTTAAAGAAATGAAAAAAGACATGCCTCCTGATTGGCTGAGACACAGCAGCTATGCCTTTGGCTCCCATGGCTGTCAATCAAAGTCAGTCAGCCAATCAGGGGAGAAAGGGGATGGGGCCAGGTCAGGGCTCCGCGTCTCAATGGACACACGGAGCTGCGACTCGAGTACAGTGCCCCCATAGGAAACTGCTGACTGTGGGGCACTTGATAGGAGGGAGGGGCCAGGAGCAGCAAAGAGGGACCCGATAAGAGGAGGATCGGGGCTGCTCTGTGCAAAACCAACTGCAACAGAGGAGGTAAGTATAACATGTTTGTTTAAAAAAAAAAAAAAAAAAAGCAAGACTTTACAATCACTTTAAATAGTGGCATGGGATCTCCCTGCCACATCCCTTAAAACCACGTAAGCACATATGTGTGGCAGCAGAAAGGGTGGCCTTTAATGCCCACATGCCGCACATATGCCTCGCTAAGTGGCCATTGTGCATGTACTAAGAGCATTCTCATTGTCCACTACCAGCACAAAGAGCCATCAGTCAAAGAAAGCTCTCAGTCCACACTAAAGATCAGTATCCACCTGGGACCCAGACAGCAGGTGTTCCACTCTATCCGAATCTAAAAAAAAAAGGTTTTCTCTTTAGTTATACTTTAAAGTTTGGTTGCAATAGCTGTTCTTTTTTTTTTAATGGCTTGTGACTTGGGAAAACTGTTGTGGGTTTGGATGCTTGAAGTGCTGTCAGTGATCAGTTGAGCTCCTGGGATTTAGATGATGCTATATCACGTGCGGCACCCTGTAACATACCAAATCCACAATGCAGTATTGTTGCTGTGAGGAAGATCCTGATACACTTATCTACTCAGTCTCATTGCAGTAAAACCTAATTTGTAAGTGTGAACTTTTGCTTGGTGATCCATCAGCTCCTCGTTCTGCAGCAGCACTGTCTCTTTCAGCATTTAAAATCGAATGACCAATTCAATGTGTATGTGTGCAGTATATATATAACCTAGGAAATCAAATAAGAGGTCTCCTCATATACCCAAAACCTGTGATAGCCAAATGCTTAGGAGCATCCAAGCTCCCCGTTGAATAATGGTGATTAAAAAAAAAGGGGGGCATCCTTGGCATCCTTTTAGATGTAATAATGTATGCATAATATATAACCAATAAAGTGAACAAACTAAAATCCAATGTTCATTGTTGTGAACTGAAGGAAAGTTGAAATTAAAAAAGGTAGTCCATCTAATACGTATTGGTGAGTCTTCAATCAAGTGAAAATAGTGTAGACAAAAATAAAACTGGCAGTGAAGCTTATAGAGGTGAAGAGATCTTCTGTCATAGTAGTGTAGATGGGAACTCTTACCGGATACGGTGGACCCACTTACCAGCGGTAGTGGGTCAATTGGGCTTGTGTGGGCCGAATGCTTCACGGTTTAGTTTAGGCAGGAAAGGGATGACTTCAAGATACAGGCGCTCTTCAACGGTGGTGATCCAGATAGAATTCCAGGATCTCTGTAGTTCTCCAGCATATAGCGAAAAACTCCACTCAGTGGGAGAACCTTCTCAGGTCAGGATAATTTAAACAGAGCTCAATCCGCTAGGGTAAAGCGGAAAAAAGAGAAAAAGGCTGCGTATGGTGCAGGTCAAAAACCAGAGAGGTTTTATTTAAAATTGCGGTACATCAAAACAGATGAGTACATAAAAAAGGGTGATCACAGGTATAGCATTAAAAAGAAGAGCAAAATGGGGAGCAAACGTAGCAAGTCCGATGCGTTTCATCTCAAAAGGACTTCAACTGGGGCATGTTTCTTGTTTATGCCCTATAGAATAGGTGTCCAACAGTGGCGGCTTGTCCATAAGGGGAACAGGGCCGCCGCACCCTCAATCCATGCACCTGGCCCCTAATCTCCATGCAGGGCCGCGGACGCATGGATTTCCATGAGGGTTTTTTTTTTTTAAGCACATGATTAGAGCCTGAGGCTCTAATTGGCTTCAAAAAAGGGTGGGCTCAGGGTGCAGAGCACTGTGCCCCGAGTCCACCCATTTGTGTGACCATTGTGAATTAATATTCGCTATTGTCTTCCTTATTCTCCTCCTGGCCAATCAGGAAGCAGGTCCTGAGACCCGATTGACCAGGGAGTCTTAGGCCAGGAGGAGAATCAGGAAGACAATAGCGAATATTAATTCGCTATTGTCACACAACTGGGCGGTCTCAGGGCGCAGTGCTCTGCGCCCCAAGCCCACTCTTTTTTGAAGGGTGAGGGGGAAGGTTTGTTTGACGCCCCCCCAAATATTGAGCCCCAGCTGCCACTGGTGTCCAACCTGAGCCCCTCCAGCTGCTGCAGAAGTCTCATCATGCCTCTGCCTTTGGGAGCCATGCCTGCAACTATCAGCCTTGCAATGCCTCATGGGACTTGCCTTGCAATGCCTCGTGGGACTTGCCTTGCAATGCTACATTGAGACTTGTAGTTCCTCAACAGCTGGAAGGCCACAGGTTAGATACCCATGCTGTATGGCGTTGTACGTTGTATAAGTAGAGAAAAAACACAGTAGAGTCTTCTATCACTAGAGCCGGCATTACAATAAATCTACAAAAAATTACATTACCTTAAAATGACAGCTTATATTAACCACTTGCGGACCGCCCGCTTGCAATGTACTGTGAACGAGCAGCCAATTGCGTGATTGTACACAGTGAGAGTCTGTCAGCAAGGACCTGCTGATCGGCTGTGTCCAATCACAGCCCAGAGCCCTGTGTTGACGATCAACACAGGGATCTGTACAGAGGGAACAATCTCTCTGCTTCTTATCCCTGCAAAGCAGAGATAAGAAACAAAGAGATCTGTTAGTAAAGGCATCTCATAATACATATATAACACATAGTTAGGCACATATTTAACCCCTTGACAGCCCTAGATTTTAACCCCTTCCCAGCCAGTGTCATTAGTACAGTGACAGTGTATAGTATTATCATAGCTCCCAGGGACTGAGGGACTGTCCCTGATTTGGAGCAATGTCCCTCTGTCCCTCTTTCCTCCTCATTTGTTTCTAAGTTTGGTTTGATCCATATAGTTGTATATAAAATGCACTATTTATCTTTCAAAAAGTGTTTCCCAGTGCTAAACCTTTCACCCAATTTCTAAATTACTGCATATATAAATGTTAAAAGCCAATATAAAGGAACGGAAATGGTAAAAAAAAGGACTTGTGGGTTTAACTAATATTTTTTTGTAGAATTTTCTTTTAACCACTTCAGCCCCGGAAGGATTTACTCCCTTCCTGACCAGAGCACTTTTTACAATTTGGCACTGCGTTGCTTTAACTGCTAATTGCGCGGTCATGCAATGCTGTACCCAAACGAAATTTGCGTCATTTTCTTCCCACAAATAGAGCTTTCTTTTGATGGTATTTGATCACCTCTGCAGTTTTTATTTTTTGCGCTATAAACGGAAAAAGACCAAAAATTTTGAAAAAAAATGATATTTTCTACTTTTTGTTATAAAAAAAATCCAATAAACTCAATTTTAGTCATACATTTAGGCCAAAATGTATTCGGCCACATGTCTTTGGTAAAAAAAAAGTCAATAAGCGTATATTTATTGGTTTGCGCAAAAGTTATAGCATCTACAAACTAGGGTACATTTTCTGGAATTTACACAGCTTTTAGTTTATGACTGCCTATGTCATTTCTTGAGGTGCTAAAATGGCAGGGCAGTACAAAACCCCCCAAATGACCCCATTTTGGAAAGTAGACACCCCAAGGAAATTGCTGAGAGGCATGTTGAGCCCATTGGAGATTAATTTTTTTTGTCCCAAGTGATTGAATAATGACAAAAAAAAAAATTACAAAAAGTTGTCACCAAATTATATATTGCTCACACAGGCCATGGGCATATGTGGAATTGCACCCCAAAATACATTCAGCTGCTTCTCCTGAGTACGGGAATTCCACATGTGTGGGACTTTTTGGGAGCCTAGCCACGTACGGGGCCCCGAAAACCAATCAATGCCTTCAGTATTTCTAAGGGGCGTAAATTTTTGATTGTACTCCTCACTACCTATCACAGTTTTGAACGCCATAAAATGCCCAGATGGCACAACCCCCCCCCCCCCCCAAATGACCCCATTTTGGAAAGTAGACACCCCAAGCTATTTGCTGAGAGGCATGTTGAGTCCATGGAATATTTTAAATTTTGACATAATTTGCGGGAAAGTGACAATTTTTTTTTTGCACAACGTTGTCACTAAATGATATATTGCTCACACAGGCCATGGGAATTGCACCCCAAAATACATTTAGCTGCTTCTCCTGAGTATGGGGATACCACATGTGTGGGACTTTTTGGGAGTCTAGCCGCGTACGGGGCCCCGAAAACCAATCACCGCCTTCAGGATTTCTAAGGGCGTAAATTTTTGATTTCACTCTTCACTGCCTATCACAGTTTCGGAGGCCATGGAATGCCCAGATGGCACAACCCCCCCCCCAAATGACCCCATTTTGGAAAGTAGACACCCCAAGCTATTTGCTGAGAGGCATGGTGAGTATTTTGCAGCTCTCATTTGTTTTTGAAAATGAAGACAGGCAAGAAAAAAATTTTTTTTTTCTTTTTTCAATTTTCAAAACTTTTCTGACAAAAAGTGAGGTCTGCAAAATACTCACTATACTTCTCAGCAAATAGCTTGGGGTGTCTAATTTCCAAAATAGGGTCATTTGGGGGGGTTTTGTGCCACCTGGGCATTCCATGACCTCCGAAACTGTGATAGGCAGTGAAGAGTGAAATCAAAAATTTACGCCCTTAGAAAGCCTGAAGGCAGTGCTTGGTTTTCGGGGTCCCGTACGCGGCTAGGCTCCCAAAAAGTCTCACACATGTGGTATAAGCAACAGAATGTAGTTTGGGGTGTAATTTCACATATGCCCATGGCATGTTTGAGCAATATATCATTTAGTGACAACTTTGTGCAAAAAAAAAAAATTTGTCTTTTTCCCGCAACTTGTGTCACAATATAAAATATTCCATGGACTCGACATGCCTCTCAGCAAATAGCTTGGGGTGTCTACTTTCCAAAATGGGGTCATTTGGGGGGGGTTTTGAACTGTCCTGGCATTTTATGCACAACATTTAGAAGCTTATGTCACACATCACCCACTCTTCTAACCACTTGAAGACAAAGTGCATTTGTGACACTTTTTGTTTACATGCAAAAAAATTTTTTTTTGCAAGAAAATTACTTTGAACCCCCAAACATTATATATTTTTTAAAGCAAATGCCCTACAGATTAAAATGGTGGGTGTTTCATTTTTTTTTTCACACAGTATTTGCGCAGCGATTTTTCAAACCCATTTTTTTTGGGAAAAAACACACTTTTTTAAATTTTAATGCACTAAAACACACTATATTGCCCAAATGTTTGATGAAATAAAAAAGATGATCTTAGGCCGAGTACATGGATACCAAACATGACATGCTTTAAAATTGCGCACAAACGTGCAGTGGCGACAAACTAAATACATTTTTAAAAGCCTTTAAAAGCCTTTACAGGTTACTACTTTAGATTTACAGAGGAGGTCTACTGCTAAAATTACTGCCATCGATCTGACCTTCGCGGTGATACCTCACATGCATGGTCCAATTGCTGTTTACATTTGACGCCAGACCGATGCTTGCGTTCGCCTTAGCGCGAGAGCAGAAGGGGACAGGGTGCGCTTTTTTTTTTCTTTTCTTTATTATTTTTTTGCTTTTTTATCTTATTTTTAAACTGTTCCTTTCATATTTTTTTTTTAATCATTTTTATTGTTATCTCAGGGAATGTAAATATCCCCTATGATAGCAATAGGTAGTGACAGGTACTCTTTTTTGAAAAAATTGGGGTCTATTAGACCCTAGATCTCTCCTCTGCCCTCAAAGCATCTGACCACACCAAGATCGGTGTGATAAAATGCTTTCCCAATTTCCCAATGACGCTGTTTACATCCGGCGAAATTTAAGTCATGAAATGCTCGTAGCTTTCGGTTTCTTAGGTCATAGAGATGTTTGTAGCCACTCTGGTCTCTGATCAGCTCTATGGTCAGCTGGCTGAATCACCAGCTGCATTCTCAGTTTCCCTGTTGAGACAGGAGAGCCAGAGAAAAACACGGAAGATGGTGGGGGGGGGGCATTCCCTCCCACTGCTTGTAAAAGCAGTCTAGAAGCTATTTAGCCACTAGGATTGCTTTTACATGAAAGTCGACCGCTGGCTGAAAAGAATGATACCAAGATGATACCTAAACCTGCAGGCATCATTCTGGTATAATCACTCAAAGTCATGAATGGCATACGTGAAGACAAAAAAATGGTTAACAATAAAACACAGTAAACGCTAAAGCATAAAAAATTGCATACCTGAAAAGCAAACATGATAAAACATAATAACAATAAAACATTGCAGAATAGAATACAGTAAAAAAGAGCAGAACAATAGAGAGAGAATAGAGAGAGAGAACAATAAAACGACAACTATTTTTTTTTTATTTCATATATTTTTTTGTGGTTTTTTTTACACTTTTTTTTGTAACTAACTTTTATAACTGTAACCGGTTCCAGGTAGGGATGAGCCGAACACCCCCCGGTTCGGTTCGCACCAGAACCCGCGAACGGACCGCAAGTTCGCACGAACGTTAGAACCCCATTGACGTCTATGGGACTCGAACGTTCGAAATCAAAAGTGCTCATTTTAAAGGCTAATTTGCATGGTATTGTCCTAAAAAGGGTTTGGGGACCCGGGTCCTACCCCAGGGGACATGTATCAATGCAAAAAAAACTTTTAAAAACGGCCGTTTTTTCGGGAGCAGTGATTTTAATGATGCTTAAAGTAAAAAAAAAAAAGTGAAATATTCCTTTAAATATCGTACCTGGGGGGTGTCTATAGTATGCCTGTAAAGTGACGCGTGTTTCCCATGTTTAGAACAGTCCCTGCACCAAATGTCATTTTTAAAGGAAAAAATCTCATTTAAAACTGCTTGCGGGTTTAATGTCATGTCGGGTCCTGGCAATATGGATGAAAATCAGTGAGACAAACGGCATGGGTACCCCCCAGTCCATTACCAGGCCC
This sequence comes from Lithobates septentrionalis, assembly GCA_037952835.1. NCBI lineage: Eukaryota > Metazoa > Chordata > Amphibia > Anura > Ranidae > Lithobates > Lithobates septentrionalis. The sequence continues at coordinate 1,332,926 of JBBDGP010001358.1, forward strand.
TTTGGGTCTTGTATGGATATTAAGGGGAACCCCGCACCCAAATTAAAATAAGGAAAGGTCCCTATATACTCTGAACAGCAGTATACAGGCGGTGCAAACAAGACAGGGACTGTAGGTTTGTTGTTAAGTAGAATCTGTTTGTAATTTTGAACATTTTTAATGTGTTTAGCTCCAGCCAAAAAATCTTTTCTAAGCTTTTTGGAAAACATAGGGAAGGGTTATCACCCCTGTGACATTTGTTTTGCGTCTTTCCTCCTCTTCAGAAGATTTCACCTCACTTTTTTGTCCCAATGAAAAATGTTTTTTGAAAATTTGGGTTTTTTTGTGGAACAAGGATTGGAAAGCATCAGTGGAAAGGAGAAATTGTTTTCCCATATTAACTCTTACATGAGAGAATTTCCCTTCCTATGGGTAGATTTCATCTCACTTCCTGTTGTCTCCTTCCGTTTGCAAGTAGGAGTCGTTTGTAAGTTAGATGTTTGAAAGTAGGGTCCTGCCCTATATACTCAGCAGAAATTTGGGCCTTAGGTGTTGCTGTGGCCAAAACACTGTAAGCCCTCACAGGGCCCTGCTGTGAAATATTAGATCAAGAATTGTAATTACATGCCCCTGTTGAACAGGAGCTGAAAAATTAGGCCTTAGGCACTGGTGCTGGTGCCACAACACTGCAACCCCTCACAGACACTCTAGTTGGAATGCAGGAACGAGCCCTGCTGCAAAGTATTGCATCAAAAATTGTAATTTCACGCCCCTGTTAGACAGGGGCAGAAAAATTGGGCCTTAGGCACTGGTGCTGGTGCCACAACACTGCAACCCCTCACAGACACTCTAGTTGGAACGCAGGAACGAGCCCTGCTGCAAAGTATTGCATCAAAAATTGTAATTTCACGCCCCTGTTAGACAGGGGCAGAAAAATTGGGCCTTAGGCACTGGTGCTGGTGCCACAACACTGCAACCCCTCACAGACACTCTAGTTGGAACGCAGGAACGAGCCCTGCTGCAAAGTATTGCATCAAAAATTGTAATTTCACGCCCCTGTTAGACAGGGGCAGAAAAATTGGGCCTTAGGCACTGGTGGTGGCGCCCAGAACCAAAAATGTTCTTACAAGCTATCAGCGTGATGATTGAGGAGGAAGAGGATAATTACTCAGGGATAATCACTCAGCATCAGCATAGGCAGTCTTTGAAGGGATCTGAAAAAAATTTTTCAGTTACATCAGCATCAGGTGCTTGGTAGCTGGTGGTGATCCAAGACTGATTCATTTTTATGAAGGTCAGCCGATCGACCGAGTCAGTGGACAGACGCACCCTGTGATCGGTTACCACGCCTCCAGCAGCACTGAATGTACGTTCCGAAAGAACGCTGGATGCAGGACAGGCCAGTAGCTCAATTGCATACTGTGCAAGCTCTGGCCAGTGATCCATCCTCAAGACCCAGTAACCCAGAGGATTTTCGGTGGGAAAGGTGTCCAAGTCTGATCTTGCCCCTAGGTATTCCTGCACCATGTAAAACAGACGCTGGCGATGGTTGCTGGAACCGATCATACCTTGGGGCTGCGGACCAAAAAATTGTCTGAACGCATCGGTCAGACGGCCACCTTCTCCACCGCTCCTTCTTTGACTGACCGAAGCCTCAGCAACACGTTGTCCAGAAACAGGAGTTTGTAACCTCCCAGTCTCTGGGAACGCGTTGCACAGACCTTTCTGCAAGGCCTCCCGAAGATGTTTCATCCTCTGCTCCCTCTGCGATGGCAAGATAAGGTCCGCAACCTTACCCTTGTAACGTGGATCAAGGAGGGTTGCCAGCCAGTATTGGTCCTTCTCCTTGATACCACGAATACGAGGATCCTTACGCAGGCTTTGCAGGATCAGGGAGGCCATGCAGCGTAGGTTTGCTGAGGCATTCGGTCCGGAGTCCTCTGGGTCACTAAGGACAACAACGTCCGCAGCCACCTCCTCCCAGCCACGTACAAGTCCATGTGTTCCTTGGGACTGATCCCTTAAAGACTGCTGATGCTGAGTGCCAGGCTCCACCTCCATACTGACACAATCTTCCTCCTCCTCCTCCTCCTCCTCCTCCTCCTCGTCCTCTTCCTGTGTGATCGGCGGGCACGCAGGAACACTGTCTGGATAAAGGGGGCCTTGAGAGCTAAGGAAGTCCTCCTCTTCCTGCCTCTGTTCTGCCTCAAGTGCCCTGTCCATTATTCCACGCAGCGTGTGCTCCAACAGGTGGACAAGGGGGACAGTGTCACTGATGCATGCACTGTCAGTGCTCACCATCCTCGTGGCCTCCTCGAATGGTGACAGGACAGTGCATGCATCCCTGATCATGGCCCACTGGCGTGGGGAAAAAAAACCAAGGTCCCCTGACCCTGTCCTGGTGCCATAGTCGCACAGGTACTCATTGATGGCCCTCTGCTGCGTGTGCAGCCGCTGCAGCATGGCCAACGTCGAGTTCCACCTGGTGGGCATGTCACAGATTAGGCGGTTCTTGGGCAGGTTAAACTCCTTTTGGAGGTCCGTCAGCCGAGCACTGGCATTATATGACCGGCGGAAATGCACAGAGACTTTCCTGGCCTGCCTCAGGACATCCTGTAAGCCCGGGTACCTGCCCAAGAACCGCTGCACCACCAAGTTAAGGACGTGAGCCAAACAGGGCACATGGGTCAGTTGTCCCTGTCGGAGGGCAGAGAGGAGGTTGGTGCCATTGTCGCAAACCACCATTCCTGCCTTAAGTTGGCGTGGCGTCAACCACCTCTGAACCTGCCCCTGCAGAGCTGACAGAACCTCTGCCCCAGTGTGGCTCCTGTCCCCCAAGCACACCAGCTCAAGCACCGCATGGCATCTTTTGGCCTGCGTACTTGCGTAGCCCCTTGAACGCCTACGGAGCACCGCTGGTTCCGAGGAAGAGGCCATGGAGGAAGAAGAAGAGGAGGGGGTGGAGGAGAGAGGTGTGTCACAATCAGCATTTTGGAGGCGTGGTGGCGGAACAACCTCCAACACTACTGCACCTTGTCCTGCATCCTTCCCAGCTGCCAGCAGAGTCACCCAATGCGCCGTGAAACTTAAGTAACGTCCCTGTCCATGCCTGCTGGACCATGAGTCAGCGGTAATATGCACCTTACCGCTGACCGCCCTGTCCAGCGAGGCATGGACATTGCCTTCCACATGCCGGTAGAGAGCCGGAATCGCCTTCCGTGAGAAAAAGTGGCGTTTGGGTACCTGCCACTGAGGAACCGCACATTCCACAAACTCACGGAAGGGGGCAGAGTCTACCAACTGAAAAGGCAGCAGTTGAAGTGCTAGCAATTTTGCCAAGCTAGCATTCAACCGCTGGGCATGTGGATGGCTGGGAGCAAACTTCTTTCGGCGGTGCAGCAGCTGGGGCAGGGAAATTTGCCTGGTACAATCTGACGTCGGTGTACCAAAAGCAGATTGCCCACAAGTACTTGGCTGTGACACACCTAATTCTACACCTTCATTCCTCTCACTGCAGGTCTCAGAGAGGACTGAAGGTCTAGTGGGGTTGGAAATCTCAGCTGATGAGGAGCAAGGAGAGATCCTCTTTGTTCTTTGGTGTGGGTCTTTCAGATACGCTTGCCAACGAACTGCATGGCAGGTCAACATATGTCTGGTCAAGCATGTGGTACCCAAGCGGGAGATGTTTTGGCCACGCGAGATACGCTTGAGACATATGTTGCAAATAGCAGCGGTGCGATCTGATGCACTCGTCTCAAAAAAGGCCCACACCAAAGAACTTTTTGAATAACGCGCAGAGACTGCAGCGCCCTGCACATGTGGAGCTTTGGGGTGTGATGCAGTCAATGTGCTGCCCTTAGGCTGGCCCCTGGAGGGCATCCTGCCTAGTTGGTGATGTGCCACCTCCTCCTCCTCCTCCTCCTCCTCTCTCCTATCAGGCACCCACGTTGAGTCAGTGACCTCATCATCCCCTCCCTCCTCATCACTGGAGCAAACCTGGCAGTATGCTGCAGCAGGGGGAGCATGACTGCCAGATTGCTGTCCTTCTTGGGCACCCCCTCTGTCCGTGCTCATGTTACTGCCTTCATTGAGCTCAGTATCATCATCAGAGCCTTCCAAACGCTGGGCATCCTCCTGGAGCATGTACCCAACACTGTGGTCAAACAGTTCGAGGGAATCCTCATGAGGACATGGTGGAGCTAGGGAAGGAGTCACTGATGACATTGAGCTGAGGGAAGAGGCCGCTGCTTTGCCAGACAAAGCACCCTGGGCATGGGTGAGAGAGGATGAGGAGGATGAGGACGGCTTGGTCATCCACTCGACCAAGTCTTCCGCATGTTGCGGCTCAACACGGCCAGCTGCCGAAAAAAAGGCCAAGCGTGTCCCATGGCCACGTGCTGATGAGGATGCACCGTCTCCACGACCAGCACTAGACACAGAGCCTGCTTGCCCTCTCTTATTGGCTTGTGACTGTCTGCCTCTCCTTCTTGGCCTTCCAGACATACTAATGGCCTGTAGCTGCACTAAGCTGGGATAGAACACCTGTAATTTTCTTCAGGTAGCTTTATATACTGTAACCAGACAAGCCTGCCTGTCAGTAGGAAGATAACAGGAACGGATCTAGCTGAACACTGTGAGCAGGACGTACTGCACTAAATGTATATAGCAGGAACGGATCTAGCTGAACACTGTGAGCAGGACGCACTGTACTAAATGTAAATAGTCTAGCTGCCTGACCGTGGTACTAATAGGATCAAAAAGAACACCTGTAATTTTCTTAAGGTAGCTTTATATACTGTAACCAGACAAGCCTGCCTGTCAGTAGGAAGATAACAGGAACGGATCTAGCTGAACACTGTGAGCAGGACACACTGTACTAAATGTAAATAGTCTAGCTGCCTGACCGTGGTACTAATAGGATCAAAAAGAACACCTGTAATTTTCTTCAGGTAGCTTTATATACTGTAACCAGACAAGCCTGCCTGTCAGTAGGAAGATAACAGGAACGGATCTAGCTGAACACTGTGAGCAGGACACACTGTACTAAATGTAAATAGTCTAGCTGCCTGACCGTGGTACTAATAGGATCAAAAAGAACACCTGTAATTTTCTTCAGGTAGCTTTATATACTGTAACCAGACAAGCCTGCCTGTCAGTAGGAAGATAACAGGAACGGATCTAGCTGAACACTGTGAGCAGGACGCACTGCACTGAATGTAAATAGCAGGAACGGATCTAGCTGAACACTGTGAGCAGGACGCACTGCACTGAATGTAAATAGCAGGAACGGATCTAGCTGAACACTGTGAGCAGAACGCACTGCACTAAATGTAAATACCAGGAACGGATCTAGCTGAACACTGTGAGCAGGACGCACTGCACTGAATGTAAATAGCAGGAACGGATCTAGCTGAACACTGTGAGCAGGACGTACTGCACTAAATGTATATAGCAGGAACGGATCTAGCTGAACACTGTGAGCAGGACGCACTGCACTGAATGTAAATAGCAGGAACGGATCTAGCTGAACACTGTGAGCAGGACGCACTGCACTAAATGTAAATACCAGGAACGGATCTAGCTGAACACTGTGAGCAGGACGCACTGCACTGAATGTAAATAGCAGGAACGGATCTAGCTGAACACTGTGAGCAGGACGCACTGCACTGAATGTAAATAGCAGGAACGGATCTAGCTGAACACTGTGAGCAGGACGCACTGCACTGAATGTAAATAGCAGGAACGGATCTAGCTGAACACTGTGAGCAGGACGCACTGCACTGAATGTAAATAGCAGGAACGGATCTAGCTGAACACTGTGAGCAGGACGCACTGCACTGAATGTAAATAGCAGGAACGGATCTAGCTGAACACTGTGAGCAGGACGCACTGCACTGAATGTAAATAGCAGGAACGGATCTAGCTGAACACTGTGAGCAGGACGCACTGCACTGAATGTAAATAGCAGGAACGGATCTAGCTGAACACTGTGAGCAGGACACACTGCACTAAATAGTCTAGATAGAAGATAACAGGAACGGATCTAGCTAAACTGAATACAGTGTATATATATATATGCAACACCTGGGATGCATATATATACACAATACACTGTAAGTGCAGCTAACTGACTGACTGTTCTGCCTAATCTATCTAACTCAAATCAAATGACACTGTCTCTCTCTCTCTCTATCTCTCAGCACACCGGAACACACACTACACAGGGCCGCCGTGCAGGCGGCCTTATATAGTGTGGGGTGTGTACTAAATCCCCTGAGCCATAATTGGCCAAAGCCACCCTGGCTTTGGCCAATTACAGCTCTCTCTACTGACGGCGCTGTGATTGGCCAAGCATGCGGGTCATAGTGCATGCTTGGCCAATCATCAGCCAGCAATGCACTGCGATGCCGCAGTGAATTATGGGCCGTGACGCGCCACACGAATTTGGCGCGAACGGCCCATATCGTTCGCAATTCGACGGACGGTCGAACAGCCGATGTTCGAGTCGAACATGGGTTCGACTCGAACACGAAGCTCATCCCTAGTTCCAGGTTAGGGTCTCTCAAAATGCGATGGCCCTAAGCTAATACTCAACTAGTGAATGGTAGCGTTCAAAACATTCACCAATGCAAAGACCAGGATTGTCAGGACAGGAGGGACAATAATAGTGGGTGTCACGTCTATATCCGCGCTTTCTACAGACACAACATCTTTTTTGGGGGGTTCGTTGGGTAGGGGTACTCGGGAGGACATAAAGAAAATGCCTTTCATGCAGCCGACTGCATTTGGTTGGGGATGTGAATGGGGGAAGTACGGGTGCTGCAGAAGTGGTGGGTTCCCAATTAGGATTGGCGAATGCAGCAGGAAGGGCATTATGGGCACGACGGGCCTGTGTTTGTCTTCTTCTTGGTGGCAGCGGGACACTACTTGTGCTTGCCACCTCACCAGCTTGAACTGCACTTATGGGACTCGCCACGTCACCAAGTGTTACTGCAGTGCTGGTTTGACTATGCCAGGGTGTACTAGGCCGCTGGTGCTTGCCAGTTCACCAAAACGCTACCAAAAAAACTGTTAGCGATTGCAGGGATCAGGCCTGACTCTGCGAACGCTGCAGTTATGCGTTTAGTATTTTGTAAGTGACAGTGATCGATCGATACTGCACTTGGGTGGGCTGGGCTGGGCTGGGCCGGGCGGAGGGGCAAAACGCAGGTGCTAGCAGGTATCTGGGCTGATCCAGCTAACACTGCGTTTTTGGGAACCCTAAACTGCTGGGGACACTAGTATAGATCTAATCAGATATTGATCCGTTCAGATACTATACCACTAAGGGAGATGTACGGTGCGTGCGTGGGTGTTAGTGGTACTGGCACTAACCTGACGCTGCCTGGGGCTGGTGCTTGCCAGTTCACCAAAACGCTACCAAAAAAACTGTTAGCAATCGCAGGGATCAGGCCTGACTCTGCAAACGCTGCAGTTATGCGTTTAGTGTTTTGTAAGTGTCAGTGATCAATCGATACTGCACTTGGGTGGGCTGGGCTGGGCCGGGCGGAGGGGCAAAACACAGGTGCTAGCAGGTATCTGGGCTGATCCCGCTAACACTGCGTTTTTGGGAACCCTAAACTGCTGGGGATGCTAGTATAGATCTGATCGGATCAGATATTGATCCGTTCAGATACTATACCACTAAGGGAGGTGTACGGTGTGTGCGTGGGTGTTAGCGCTACTGGCGCTAACCTGACGCTGCCTGGGGCAACGCATATCACCGCCGGGTGATCAGGGGGCTGAACCTTTATTCGGTAATAAATGGCGGGTATCCTGACACTATAAAAAATAAACAAACTAACCAGCGTCACCCGTAACAGTTATACGGTGATCACTGGTGAAAGGGTTAACTAGGGGGCAATCAAGGGGTTAAAACATTTATTAGGTAGTATATGGGGGTCCCTGACGCTATAAAACGCTGACAGCGAACCTAAATATTTACCTCCCTAACGAGCGTCACCAGTGACACTAATACAGCGATCAGAAAAACGATTGCTTAGTGACACTGGCGACGGGGGGTGATCAAGGGGTTAAACCTTTATTAGGGGGGGTTAGAGGGGTATCCTAGATCTAAAGGGGGCTAATACTAACTGCCCTACCACACTAACTGTCACAAACTGACACCAATGCAGTAATCAGAAAAAAAAAAACTGCTTGGTGTCATGTGACATGTGGGGGGGTGATTGGGGGGTGATCAGGGGGGAATCGGGGGTGATCGGGGGTGTAATGTGTGCCTGGCATGTTCTACTGTGTGTGTAGTGTTTGTGCACTCACATCAATGTCTTCTCTCCTCGGTGCCGGAACGGAAAATACCGAGCCGAGGAGAGATGACATAATTTCCTCTGCTGCTGTTTACTATACAGGAGCAGAGGAAGAATCTGATTGGCTGGGAGCGATCGTGAGGGGGGGCACGATTGGATGGCCTCCCCCTCACCTCTCATCGCTCCCAGACACAAGCCGACCGCCTCGGGCACCCGGGGGGGGGTCCAATCGGACCCCCCGCCCGCGGGAGGCATATCACGTACCAGGTACGTGATTTTGCCTACCCGTGCCATTCTGCCACAGTAAATCTGCGTTAGGCAGTCGGCAAGTGGTTAAAATTCCAGTATATATCCCAAAGTTTGTAGATCCTATAACTTTTACACTAACCAATCAATATACACTTGTTGGGATTTTTTTTCATCGAGGACATGTAGCAGAATACATTTTGACCTAAATTTATAAATAAATTAATTTTTTTTTTAATTGGATATATTTTATAGCAGAAAGTAAACAAATATTGATTTTTTTTTCATAATTTTTGGTCTATTTTCACTTATACCACCAAAAATGAAAAACCCAGTGGTGATTAAATACCACCAAAAAGCTCTATTTGTGTGAAAAAAAATTGTATAAAATTTGTTTGGGTACAAGCATTGCATGATTGCGCAATTACCACTTAAAGTAGCGCAGTGCTAAGTAGCAAAAAATGGCCTGGTCATGAAGGGTGTAAAACCTTATGGAGTTTAAGTGGTTAAAATGATTTACAATGATATACATTAAATGTATACTATTATAGCAGCACATTTTAATTAGGCATCTTTGATTTCTTATGTATTTTTCCACTGGAAGAATCAATATGCTGTGAGATGAGCGTGTCTTGACCACTGTTTTAAAAAATGCAGAAATCAGTAACTTAACATAACATAATGTATAATATCCTTGTCAATGGATGCTGTGCTAAGGCCACTATTCATGAAATAAAAAAGTAACAGAAAACTTAGGAGTAGGTGATATGTGGTGGTGCCAACAACCCTTCACTAAATACAATAGAGCTCAATAAACAATATGGGATTTTTTAGGCACCGCATATCACATAAATAAAAAAATTAAATAAAAAAATATTGTTTATTAGTATAGACTAATTAAAATTGTGTTGCCATAAAAACATATCTGACAGTCCTATTACAATTGATCGCTAAATACATTTCCCAGGTTCCTACATCAAAGTCAATATGTCCATAATCAAATGTTATGGTTATCCATGTGGAAACCTCCCAGCGCGTTTCAAAGAATCTTCCTTGGGCTGGAGTCAAACTATGCTTATAGAAAATATGTGCAATATACATTTCTTTTTTCTGGAACAGAATATTTTATTTTGTTTAAAAATGTTTCTGCTTGGCTGCTGCAACCTGTCCAGCAATTCTGTCGAGGTCTCTCTGTCCTTGTGGAGTCAGTCTGAGACCTCCATTGGGGTCTCTCTCCACCATTTTGAGCCCCTCAGGAGCCTGCATCACCTTCTTGGTCACGCTCTTGCATCCACTGCTAAAGTGGCTTGGTATGACGACATTGCGCTGGCGACCACCATAGATTTTTGTCATGGAGCCAACTCCGGCGCCACCACGGAGGTACAAGTGACGAACTGTGGAAGCAGCGCGGGTGTAGAACCAGTTCCCATCATAAGGTGCCTGTTTCTTGTGTTTGGCAAGTTTAACTGTGTCTACCCATTCTGGTACTTTTAGCTTCACGGACTTCTTGAGGAAAGCAGACAGGGCCCTGACGAACTCCTGCTGGTTAACGTCTTTCACTGTTACTCCGGGCATCTTCTCTCTGTGGAGCCAAGAAGGGAAAAAGGGAGCAATATACATTTTTAATCAATGAGGCAGTAACTGAAGTTGAATGGATTTGGTGATCATTTGTAATAAAAAATGTCAGCCAAGGTCCCACCTTCAAAGTCAATATGTTCAAAATCAAATGCTATGGTTAGCCGGTAACGGAAGTCAGCTGTGTCTATGATGTAAGGACAGAGAAGGTATCCGCTCCTTTCCCCATTGGCGTGCGCAGGGGGTGTGCATGTTGTGCCTGGGCTCACCTTAATCACCCTGTATGCCAGGGCCAATAAAAGGGCAGTACAGCCTGCCCTCCTGTACTGGGCCTATGCCCTATTAGTTCAAAAGGGGGGCCCAGGCACCTGCCTAGCAGGAGAACCGGCTGTACTACCTTATTGCAGATATCGATTCTCTTGTTCCTCCAATTGCAGCGCTGCTGGCTTCTTTTCCTCTCCCTCCGGCTGCACTGTAGGGGGATCGGTTCTAGCATCTGTGCCTCCATCCTGTCCTCAGTCCCCTTTTCAGTTATAAATGTAAGACATCAGGGGTCTGTGTAGAACACTGATATTTCACTAAAGCCACCCAAAAGGTAATCAAAAATTTAAAAAAATAAATAAATAATATGATTTATTATTTATTTATTTTATCTATTATGAATAAAATAATAATAATAATTAAAAAATGTAAATAATAAAATGTAATTATAAAAATAAAAATTACATTTAAAAAAAAATAAAAAAAAGGACTTGTTCACATGTGCTTTGCACTCGCCGCTGCCTAGCTACTGCCTCTGTTGCTCTGTGTTTGAGCTTTGGGGTGCACACCCTAATGCAATAGGCTGCGCACACCTGTGAGGTTAAGTGTAAGTACTCCTGCCCCTTCCTTACCTTGTGTCCTAATACTGCATTCTGTACACAGACATTGCATTTCTTTTCCTTTTAAAATGGTTGCAATCCTCAGACATGAAATATGAACAAAGCATATCCCTCTATAGTGTATACTTGTCTCAATCTATAGCACTAAGTGTAATTTCTGTCTGATGCTTCATTCCTCTGCTATCAGCGTGGATCACTTCTGACAAGTTTTCCTGACACCAAGAGAAAAAAGTTGACAGGGTAGGGATCTCCAACATGCAGCCTGTGATTAACAGCTTCAGTGCTATTCTTGTGTGCTGTGTGAAGGGGGGGGGGGGGGGGGGGGCGTGCTTCCATTCCCTCCAATCATCTCTCAGAGCTCTTCTCAATGAGCTCTGCAGTGTGTAACCTCAGCTCTCCATCCCATGTTTTCTGGATGCTCAGCCAAGCTTTATAAATGCTGCTGTAAACAGAGGTAGAGAACAGAGGGCTGCAGATAAAGAGGTACACATTATGTAGGAGGATTTGCAGGATTAATACCATTGCTGCACATGTCATAGTGAATCGCCAAGAATACTGACTATACCTGCCCTTTCTGCCCCGCTTCTCCATTCATAGAAGCTGTACTATAGCTTCCATCAATGAAAGGCGTTCTATGAATGGAGGATCTCACTTCCTGTTTTGGCTATGGGACAGGAAGTGAAGAAAAACCTCCCCAATGGGACACAAAAAAAAAAAAAACAGACGAAAAGGTTATAACCCTCCTGTATCAAAAATGCAATTATAAGTTTTGCCTTTAGTTCTTATTTATTATAATCTCATTAAACAGATACCAACTGAATAACATGTAAATCTTGCCCACATAAAAATATAACTAACATAAAATCACATACAATACATAAAAGATGCATTCATTAAGTTGTTTTTGATTTCAAAGGTTAAGCTCCCATGACGGGATACAGATGATGGAGACTGAGCTATTGGGCAGCATGACGCACTAGAACAGGTGGGAAGGGACATAACATTTTCTAGAACGTCAGCTCCTGGGATGCAAATCAGCTGCTTTGCATTACAAGAGAGAAAAAAAAGATAAATGTGGTAACCGCTATAGTTTGTGCACCTCATTTTAAAATAATGTACTGCTTTCCTTTTAATTACACCAGAGTACATTCTAAGCTCCCTGTGCAGCTTATTTTGGTACTAATTATTGGCGTAGGACTTAATCCACTAATTTGTTGACAGTTAAACATATTAATTGACAGAGATAATCATTGCTGTTTTTGATGATAAATAAACACATAGACAAATTTTAATGATTAAAAAAAGGATGTTTAACTAAATAAAGCCCGTACATCCAAAAAAAACTGCACTTAAAAGCCCACCACTGCATTCAATACATTGGAAAAATATCTAGGTACCTCCGTGTTTTAGCAACCCTAATTGGCTGCTGTGTGAATGGACCCTGCAAATAGTGGTTGCAGGCTTCATTCATTAATACACTGTAACAATATTGTTATAATGGATTTCTGGCAATTATGTGCAGGTCAAAGGCTTGGCATGATCTGCATACAAAATTAGCTCCAGCAAACCCACATATGTAAAAAAGATAAAATAAATACATACATTATATTCCTGTATATTTAAATGTAGTGAGCCAAAACCAATTAGCACAGTTAGTGAAATTGCTAATAAATTCTTAAAATAAATATACCAATAGCATGGGTTGCCGGTTAAAACACTCAAACTGTGATTTCAACCCACCAGTACGGATAACTCAAATAGAAAGATGGTGCAGCGCAACACTCATATACAGTGCCTTGAAAAAGTATTCATACCCATTGACATTTTCCACATTTTCATGTTACAACTAAAAACGTAAATGTATTTTAGTGGTATTTTATGTGATAGACCAATACAAAGTGGCACATAATTTTGAAGTGGAAGGAAAATACCGTAATAAAAGGTTTTCAACATTTTTTTCAAATAAATATCTGAAGAGTGTGGCGTGCATTTGTATTCAGCCCCTTTTACTCTGATACCCCTAACTAAAATTTAGTGGAACCAATTGCCTTCAGAAGTCTTCTAATTAGTAGGGATGAGCTTCACGTTCGAGTCGAACCCATGTTCGACTTGAACATCGTCTGTTCGCCCGTTCGCAGAATTGCGAACGATATGGGTCGTTCGCGCCAAATTCGTGTGACGCGCCACGGCCCATAATTCACTGCGGCATCGCAGTGCATTGCTGGCTGATGATTGGCCAAGCATGCACTATGACCCGCATGGTTGGCCAATCACAGCACTGTCTGAACAGAGAGCCGTAATTGGCCAAAGCCAAGGAGGCTTTAGCCAATTATGGCTCAGGGGATTTAGTACACGCCCCACACTATATAAGGCCGCCTGCACGGCGGACCTGTGTAGTGTGTGTTCCGGCGTTCATAGACAGAGAGAGAGAGACAGACAGTGTCATTTGATTTGAGTTAGATAGATTAGGCAGATCAGTCAGTCAGTTAGCTGCACTTACAGTGTATTGTGTATATATATGCATCCCAGGTGTTGCATATATATATATATACACTGTATTCAGTTTAGCTAGATCCGTTCCTGTTATCTTCTTACTGACAGGCAGGCTTGTCTTGTTACAGTATTTACAGCTACCTGAAGAAAATTGCTGGTGTTCTTTTGATCATATTAGTACCACAGTCAGGCAGCTAGACTATTTACAGTTAGTGCAGTGCGTCCTGCTCACAGTGTTCAGCTAAATCTACAAGTTAGTGGGGTGCGTCCTGCTCACAGTGTTCAGCTAAACCTACAAGTTAGTGGGGTGCGTCCTGCTCACAGTGTTCAGCTAAACCTACAAGTAAGTGCGGTGCGTCCACCTCACAGTGTTTAGCTAAACAAAGAAGTTAGTGCGGTGCGTCCTGCTCACAGTGTTCAGCTAAAACTACAAGTTAGTACTGTGCGTCCTGCTCACAGTGTTCAGCTAAACCTACAAGTTAGTGTAGTGAGACCTCTGCACAGTGTTCATCTAAAGCTACAAGTTAGTGCAGTGCATCCGGCTCACAGTGTTCAGCTAAAACTACAAGTTAGTGCTGTGCGTCCTGCTCACAGTGTTCAGCTAAACCTACAAGTTAGTGTAGTGAGACCTCTGCACAGTGTTCATCTAAAACTACAAGTTAGTGCAGTGCGTCCTGCTCAGAGTGTTCAGCTAGATCCGTTCCTGTTATCTTCTTACTGACAGGCAGGCTTGTCTTGTTAGAGTATTTACAGCTACCTGAAGAAAATTGCTGGTGTTCTTTTGATCCTATTAGTACCACAGTCAGGCAGCTAGACTATTTACAGTTAGTGCAGTGCGTCCTGCTCACAGTGTTCAGCTAAAACTACAAGTTAGTGGGGTGTGTCCTGCTCACAGTGTTCAGCTAAACCTACAAGTTAGTGGGGTGCGTCCTGCTCACAGTGTTCAGCTAAACCTACAAGTTAGTGCGGTGTGTCCACCTCACAGTGTTCAGCTAAACCTACAAGTTAGTGTGGTGCGTCCTGCTCACAGTGTTCAGCTAAAACTACAAGTTAATGCTGTGCGTCCTGCTCACAGTGTTCAGCTAAACCTATAAGTTAGTGTAGTGAGACCTCTGCACAGTGTTCATCTAAAGCTACAAGTTAGTGCAGTGCGTCCTGCTCATAGTGTTCAGCTAAAACTACAAGTTAGTGCTGTGCGTCCTGCTCACAGTGTTCAGCTAAAACTACAAGTTAGTGTGGTGCGTCCACCTCACAGTGTTCAGCTATTTTTTTGCGAGCTCTGCACAGTGTTCAGCTAAAGCTACCTGTAGAAGGTTGGTGGTGTTCTCATACTACAGGCAGGCAGTCGATTTTGCTAGCTGCAGTATCAGTACATATATATATATATATATATATATATATATATATATATATATATATATATATATCCCAGCTTAGTGCAGCTACAGGCCATTAGTATGTCTGGAAGGCCAAGAAGGAGAGGCAGACAGTCACAAGCCAATAAGAGAGGGCAAGCAGGTTCTGTGTCTAGTGCTGGTCGTGGAGACGGTGCATCCTCATCAGCATGTGGCCATGGGACATGCTTGGCCTTTTTTACGGCAGCTGGCCGTGTTGAGCCGCAACATGCGGAAGACTTGGTCGAGTGGATGACCAAGCCGTCCTCATCCTCCTCATCCTCTCTCACCCATGCCCAGGGTACTTTGTCTGGCAAAGCAGCGGCCTCTTCCCTTGGCTCAATGTCATCAGTGACTTCTTCCCTAGCCCCACCATGTCCTCCTGAGGAGTCCCTCGAACTGTTTGACCACAGTGTTGGGTACATGCTCCAGGAGGATGCCCAGCGTTTGGAAGGCTCTGATGATGATACTGAGCTCGATGAAGGCAGTAACGTGAGCACGGACAGAGGGGGTGCCCAAGAAGGACAGAAATCTGGCAGTCATGCTCCCCCTGCTGCAGCATACTGCCAGGTTTGCTCCAGTGATGAGGAGGGAGGCAATGATGAGGTCACTGACTCAACGTGGGTGCCTGATAGGAGAGAGGAGGAGGAGGAGGAGGCAGCACATCACCAACGAGGCAGGATGCCCTCCAGGGGCCAGCCTAAGGGCAGCACATTGACTGCATCACACCCCAAAGCTCCACATGTGCAGGGCGCTGCAGTCTCTGCGTGTTATTCAAAAAGTTATTTGGTGTGGACCTTTTTTGAGACGAGTGCATCAGATCGCACCGCTGCTATTTGCAACATATGTCTCAAGCGTATCTCGCGTGGCCAAAACATCTCCCGCTTGGGTACCACATGCTTGACCAGACATATGTTGACCTGCCATGCAGTTCGTTGGCAAGCGTATCTAAAAGACCCACACCAAAGAACAAAGAGGACCTCTCCTTGCTCCTCATCAGCTGAGATCTCCAACCCCACTATACCTTCAGTCCTCTCTGAGACCTGCACTGAGAGGAATGAAGGTGTACAGTAGAATTAGGTGTGTCACAGCCAAGTACTTGTGGGCAATCTGCTTTTGGTACAGTCAGATTGTACCAGGCAAATTTCCCTGCCCCAGCTGCTGCACCGCCGAAAGAAGTTTGCTCCCAGCCATCCACATGCCCAGCGGTTGAATGCTAGCTTGGCAAAATTGCTAGCACTTCAACTGCTGCCTTTTCAGTTGGTAGACTCTGCCCCCTTCCGTGAGTTTGTGGAATGTGCGGTTCCTCAGTGGCAGGTACCCAAACGCCACTTTTTCTCATGGAAGGCGATTCCGGCTCTCTACCGGCATGTGGAAGGCAATGTCCATGCCTCGCTGGACAGGGCGGTCAGCGGTAAGGTGCATATTAGGCATGTGCAATTCGTTTCGTTCCGAATTCGTTTTTTAACGAATTTCGACAAATTCGTTAATTCGGGAATATCCGAATTAACGAAAACTTGTTTAATGAATTTTTTCCGAATATTCGTTAATTCGATAAAATTTGACATTCGTAAATTCGGGCATTCGTACATTCGTTCGTTCGCAATTTACGAATGCACATTCGTACATTCGTACATTCGTACATTAGTAAATTAGTGAATTCGTAAATTTGTAAATTCGAAAATTCGGAAATCTGAAATAATAGTTAACTAATAATAACTTAACTATTAGTAATTACTAGTAACTTTTAAATTATAGGTATTGTAATTTCCTTTAAAATTTGGCTGTTAGTGAACGTAACACATACAAATTTATCCAAAGTTATGAATGATCCGAAAAAATGGAATGGAACGTAATGAATTTATAATAATAAATAACAATAATAATAATAACAACATTTTATAATTATTATTTATTATTAATTTGTTCCGTTCAATATGTTTAGATGCAGCATTCGTTTTGGATAATTCGTAACTTCGGATAAATTCGTATTTGACTGACAGTCAAATTTGAAGGGAAATTACAATACCTATAATTTAATAGTTAGTTACTATTTCAGATTTTTGAATTTTCGGGTTTTTGGATTTTCAAACTTCGAATTTACAAATTTCCGAATTTTCTAATTTACAAATGTATGATTTTACGAATTTACGAATGTATGAATTTACAAATGAACAAATGTAAAAATGTACGAATGTACGAATGAACGAATGTACGAATGAACGAATGTTCGAATTTACGAATGTACGAACGAACGCATTTACGAATTTACGAATGAACGAATTTACGAATCACGATCATAACGAATGACCCGAAAAACGAAAAAAAAAATAAACTAATGAAACGAAAACGAAAATTAACGAATTTTTTGGCTGTGCACATGTCTAGTGCATATTACCCCTGACTCATGGTCCAGCAGGCATGGACAGGGATGTTACCTAAGTTTCACGGCGCATTGGGTGACTCTGCTGGCAGCTGGGAAGGATACAGGACAAGGTGCAGTAGTGTTGGAGGTTGTTCCGCCACCACGCCTCCAAAATGCTAATGATTGTGACACACCTCTCTCCTCCACCCCCTCCTCTTCTTCTTCCTCCATGGCCTCTTCCTTTGCTTTGTCCTCGGAACCAGCTGTACTCTGTAGCCGTTCAAAGGGCTACGCAAGTATCCAGGCCAAAAGATGCCATGCGGTGCTTGAGCTGGTGTGCTTGGGGGACAGGAGCCACACTGAGGCAGAGGTTCTGTCAGCTCTGCAGGGGCAGGTTCAGAGGTGGTTGACGCCACGCCAACTTAAGGCAGGAATGGTGGTTTGCGACAATGGCACCAACCTCCTCTCTGCCCTCCGACAGGGACAAATGACCCATGTGCCCTGTTTGGCTCACGTCCTTAACTTGGTGGTACAGCGGTTCTTGGGCAGGTACCCGGGCTTACAGGATGTCCTGAGGCAGGCCAGGAAAGTCTGTGTGCATTTCCGCTGGTCATATAATGCCAGTGCTCGGCTGACGGACCTCCAAAAGGAGTTTAACCTGCCCAAGAACCGCCTAATCTGTGACATGCCCACCAGGTGGAACTCAACATTGGCCATGCTGCAGCGGCTGCACACGCAGCAGAGGGCCATCAATGAGTACCTGTGCGACTATGGCACCAGGACAGGGTCAGGGGAGCTTGTTTTTTTTCCCCAAGCCAGTGGGCCATGATCAGGGATGCATGCACTGTCCTGTCACCATTTGAGGAGACCACGAGGATGGTGAGCAGTGACAGTGCATGCATCAGTGACACTGTCCCCCTTGTCCACCTGTTGGAGCACACACTGCGTGGAATAATGGACAGGGTACTTGAGGCAGAACAGAGGCAGGAAGAGGAGGACTTCCTTAGCTCTCAAGGCCCCCTTTATCCAGACAGTGTTCCTGCGTGCCGGCCGATCACACAGGAAGAGGACAAGGAGGAGGAGGAGGAGGAAGATTGTGTCAGTATGGAGGTGGAGCCTGGCACTCAGCATCAGCAGCAGTCTTTAAGGGATCAGTCCCAAGAAACACATGGACTTGTACGTGGCTGGGAGGATGTGGCTGCGGACCATGTTGTCCTTAGTGACCCAGAGGACTCCGGACCGAATGCCTCAGCAAACCTACGCTGCATGGCCTCCCTGATCCTGCAAAGCCTGCGTAAGGATCCTCGTATTCGTGGTATCAAGGAGAAGGACCAATAATGGCTGGCAACCCTCCTTGATCCGCGTTACAAGGGTAAGGTTGTGGACCTTATCTTGCCATCGCAGAGGGAGCAGAGGATGAAACATCTTCGGGAGGCCTTGCAGAAAGGTCTGTGCAACGCGTTCCCAGAGACTGGGAGGTTACAAACTCCTGTTTCTGAACAACGTGTTGCTGAGGCTTCGGTCAGTCAAAGAAGGAGCGGTGGAGAAGGTGGCCGTCTGACCGATGCGTTCAGACAATTTTTTGGTCCGCAGCCTCAAGGTATGATCGGTTCCAGCAACCATCGCCAGCGTCTGTTTTACATGGTGCAGGAATACCTAGGGGCAAGATCTGACTTGGACACCTTTCCCACCGAAAATCCTCTGGGTTACTGGGTCTTGAGGATGGATCACTGGCCAGAGCTTGCACAGTATGTAATTGAGCTACTGGCCTGTCCTGCATCCAGCGTTCTTTCGGAACGCACATTCAGTGCTGCTGGAGTCTTTGTAACCGATCACAGGGTGCATCTGTCCACCGACTCGGTCGATCGACTGACCTTCATAAAAATGAATCAGTCTTGGATCACCACCAGCTACCAAGAACCTGATGCTGATGTAACCGAATAATTTTTTTTGAAATCTCAGATCCCTTCAAAGACTGCCTATGCTGATGCTGAGTGACTATCCCTGAGTAATTATCCTCTTCCTCCTCAATCATCACGCTGATAGCTTGTAAGAACATTTTTGGTTCTGGGCGCCACCACCAGTGCCTAAGGCCCAATTTTTCTGCCCCTGTTTAACAGGGGCGTGTAATTACAATTTTTGATGCAATACTTTGCAGCAGGGCTCGTTTCTGCGTTACAACTAGAGTATCTGTGAGGGGTTGCAGTGTTGTGGCACCAGTGCCTAAGGCCCAATTTTTCAGCCCCTGTTTAACAGGGGCGTGTAATTACAATTTTTGATGCAATACTTTGCAGCAGGGCTCATTTCTGCGTTCCAACTAGAGTATCTGTGAGAGGTTGCAGTGTTGTGGCACCAGCACCAGTGCCTAAGGCCCAATTTTTCAGCCCCTGTTTAACAGGAGCCTGTAATTACAATTTTTGATGCAATACTTTGCAGCAGGGCTCATTTCTGCGTTCCAACTAGAGTATCTGTGAGGGGTTGCAGTGTTGTGGCACCAGCACCAGTGCCTAAGGCCCAATTTTTCAGCCCCTGTTTAACAGGGGCGTGTTATTACAATTTTTGATGCAATACTTTGCAGCAGGGCTCATTTCTGCGTTCCAACTAGAGTATTTGTGAGGGGTTGCAGTGTTGTGGCACCAGCACCAGTGCCTAAGGCCTAATTTTTCAGCCCCTGTTTAACAGGGGCATGTAATTACAATTCTTGATCTAATATTTCACAGCAGGGCCCATTTCTGCACCCACCAGGAGCGAGTAAGGACTTACAGTATAGTTACCACCGCTCTAGGTGATCGGGTTCAAGCTTCCCGTCCTCCGCTGTGTGGATGATTGTGAGAGCCCCAGGTGCCGGCAATTGCTATTCCAATGGTATGTGTGTGATGGAAAAATCTGGACAGCCGCACTCCGGATTGGAAAAGTGAAAAATAAAATCCTCTTTATTGAAAAAGTAATAACATGATTAAAATCCGTACATGGCTTTGTTGGGATGATGCAGCATAACCGCTAACGCGCTTCACGCTCCCATAGAGCGCTTACTCATAGCTGGTTTGTACGAAAGTGATCACCACTTATATACACATAATTTATCTACCACATGACTACATATTGATTATCTGATTTTAAACAGCTGATCGTTAGTCTGTGTGGGATCTTTTTGGCATAGATGTGATTGGATGTGCGTCCTATAGTGGATTCACTAATGAAGACATGAATATATAAATGAAATGTATTCATATTGGCAAATGTCAACATATATAAATAATAAAAAATTCTATTCAAGGTTTTTGAAAAACATGTTTGTTATTTTTCAAAACCACAATAGGACTTACAGTGTAAGGACTTACAGTGTTGTGGCACCAGCAACACCTCCACCAAAGGCCCAATTTTTCTGCCCTTGTTGAACAGGGGCATGTAATTACAATTCTTGATCTAATATTTCACAGCAGGGCCCATTTCTGCACCCACCAAGAGCGAGTGAGGACTTACAGTGTTGTGGCACCAGCACCACCACCACCACCACCAAAGGCCCAATTTTTCTGCCCTTGTTCAACAGGGGCATGTAATTACAATTCTTGATCTAATATTTCACAGCAGGGCCCATTTCTGCACCCACCAAGAGCACATGAGGACTTACAGTGTTGTGGCACCAGCACCACCACCACCACCACCAAAGGCTCAATTTTTCTGCCCTTGTTCAACAGGGGCATGTAATTACAAATCTTGATCTAATATTTCACAGCAGGGCCCTGTGAGGGCTTACAGTGTTGTGGCCACAACAACACCTAAGGCCCAAATTTCTGCTGAGTATATAGGGCAGGCCCCTACATCTAACTTACAAACGATTCCTACTTGCAAACGGAAGGAGACAACAGGAAGTGAGATGAAATCTACCCCTAGGAAGGGAAATTCTCTCCTGTAATATGGAAAAAACATTTCTCCTTTCCACTGATGCTTTCCAATCCTTGTTCCACAAAAAAACCCAAATTTTCAAAAAACATTTGTCATTGGGACAAAAAGTGAGGTGAAATCTTCTGAAGAGGAGTAAAGACAGCAAAACAAATGTCATAGGGGTGATAAACCTTCCCTATGTTTTCCAAAAAGCTTAAGAAATGGTGGAAAAAACCTGCGCTAATGAGCAAAACGTGATAAAAGATAAAATTCACAAAGATGCAGCTGCAAAAAAAAAACTCCAAATATCCATGAAGTGATAAACATATAAATAAAATTTTGTGCGCTAGCAGTAATATAATTAGGAAAAGAGTGCCTAGGAGACACAATGTATGTGTGAATCCCAGCAAAAATAATAACAACAAGTGCATAAAATCATTACTCGAAGATCCAACAAAATATTAACATATGCTGAAAATAAATACACATCAAAAAAACACCTATAATCAGTCCATGACTAGGTTCAAAAAAAATTGGTAGAAAGAAAAAGTCCACTTGGTATATCTCATCACAAAATCATGAAAGATAATGAGCTGAAGAGACTCTTATCGAATGTACATTGATTGCAGAAAAAGGAGTAATAGATGTACGCTTACCCCAATCGTTGGACCTCCTCTATGGCAAGGTCGTATGGGCTTGCAGATATAACCCTCTGCAGGGACAGAATGTTGATATCCGGGTCTTGTCAGCATGTACCACCGACTCCAATGTGGTCCGGTCAATCCAACTGCTCCAACATCAGAGGGGGGACTCAGGAGTGGAAGAGTCTGCTTCTGTCCTGTAGGTACGGGCTTGCCAGAGTGTTTAAAAAAGCTTAAAAAAGATTTTTTGGCTGGAGCTAAACACGTTAAAAATGTACCCGTTCAAAATTACAAACAGATTCTACTTAACAACAAACCTACAGTCCCTGGCTTGTTTGCACCGCCTGTATACTGCTGTTCAGAGTATATAGGGCCTGGTGGCCCCACACCTTTCCTTATTTTAATTTGGGTGCGGGGTTCCCCTTAATATCCATACAAGACCCAAAGGGCCTGGTAATAGACTGGGGGGTACCCATGCCGTTTGTCTCACTGATTTTCATCCATATTGCCAGGACCCGACATTACATTAAACCCGCAAGCAGTTTTAAATGAGATTTTTTCCTTTAAAAATGCCATTTTGTGCAGGGACTGTTCTAAACACGGGAAACACACGCCACTATACAAGCATACTATAGACACATCCCAGGTACGATATTTAAAGGAATATTTCACTTTTTTTTTTTTACTTTAAGCATCATTAACTACTTGAGCCCCGGACCATTATGCTGCCTAAGGACCAGAGGTCTTTTTCCAATTTGGCACTGCGTCGCTTTAACTGCTAATTGCACGGTCATGCAATGCTGTACCCAAACGAAATTTGCGTCCTTTTCTTCCCACAAATAGAGCTTTCTTTTGATGGTATTTGATCACCTCTGCGGTTTTTATTTTTTGCGCTATAAACGGAAAAAGACCGAAAATTTTGAAAAAAAATGATATTTTCTACTTTTTGTTATAAAAAAAAATCCAATAAAATCAATTTTAGTCATACATTTAGGCCAAAATGTATTCGGCCACATGTCTTTGGTAAAAAAAATGTTAATAAGCATATATTTATTGGT
Source organism: Lithobates septentrionalis (assembly GCA_037952835.1). Classification (NCBI taxonomy): domain Eukaryota; kingdom Metazoa; phylum Chordata; class Amphibia; order Anura; family Ranidae; genus Lithobates; species Lithobates septentrionalis. Next base: position 1,355,746 of record JBBDGP010001358.1, read on the forward strand.
TTGCGCAAAAGTTATAGCGTCTACAAACTAGGGTACATTTTCTGGAATTTACACAGCTTTTAGTTTATGACTGCCTATGTAATTTCTTGAGGTGCTAAAATGGCAGGGCAGTACAAAACACCCCCAAATGACCCTATTTTGGAAAGTAGACACCCCAAGGAAATTGCTGAGAGGCATGTTGAACCCATTGAATATTTATTTTTTTTGTCCCAAGTGATTGAATAATGACAAAAAAAAAAATATTTACAAAAAGTTGTCACTAAATGATATATTGCTCACACAGGCCATGGGCCTATGTGGAATTGCACCCCAAAATACATTCAGCTGCTTCTCCTGAGTATGGGGATACCACATGTGTGGGACTTTTTGGGAGCCTAGCCGCGTACTGGGCCCCGAAAACCAATCACCGCCTTCAGGATTTCTAAGGGTGTAAATTTTTGATTTCACTCTTCACTGCCTATCACAGTTTCGGAGGCCATGGAATGCCCAGGTTTCACAAAACCCCCCCAAATGACCCCATTTTGGAAAGTAGACACCCCAAGATATTTGCTGAGAGGCATGTTGAGTCCATGGAATATTTTATATTTTGACACAAGTTGCGGGAAAGTGACACATTTTTATTTATTTTTATTTTTTTTGCACAAAGTTGTCACTAAATGATATATTGCTCACACAGGCCATGGGCATATGTGGAATTGCACCCCAAAATACATTTAGCTGCTTCTCCTGAGTATGGGGATACCACATGTGTGGGACTTTTTGGGAGCCTAGCCGCGTACGGGGCCCCGAAACCAATCACCGCCTTCAGGATTTCTAAGGGTGTAAATTTTTTATTTCACTCTTCACTGCCTATCACAGTTTCGGAGGCCATGGAATGCCCAGGTGGCACAAAACCCCCCCAAATGACACAATTTTGGAAAGTGGACACCCCAAGCTATTTGCTGAGAGGCATGGTGAGTATTTTGCAGCTCTCATTTGTTTTTGAAAATGAAGAAAGACAAGAAAAAACTTTTTTTTTTCTTTTTTCAATTTTCAAAACTTTTGACAAAAAGTGAGGTCTGCAAAATACTCACTATACCTCTCAGCAAATAGCTTTGGGTGTCTACTTTCCAAAATGGGGTCATTTGGGGGGGTTTTGTGCCAACTGGGCATTCCATGGCCTCCGAAACTGTGATAGGCAGTGAAGAGTGAAATCAAAAATTCACGCCCTTAGAAAGCCTGAAGGCGGTGCTTGGTTTTCGGGGTCCCGTAGGCGGCTAGGCTCCCAAAAAGTCTCACACATGTGGTATCCCCGTACTCAGGAGAAGCTGCAGAATGTATTTTGGGGTGTAATTTCACATATTCCCATGGCATGTTTGAGCAATATATCATTTAGTGACAACTTTGTGCAAAAAAAAAAAATTGTCTCTTTCCCGCAACTTGTGTCACAATATAAAATATTCCATGGACTCGACATGACTCTCAGCAAATAGCTTGGGGTGTCTACTTTCCAAAATAGGGTCATTTGAGGGGGGTTTGAACTGTCCTGGCATTTTATGCACAACATTTAGAAGCTTATGTCACACATCACCCACTCTTCTAACCACTTGAAGACAAAGCCCTTTCTGACACTTTTTGTTTACATGAAAAAGTTTTTTTTTTTTGCAAGAAAATTACTTTGAACCCCCAAACATTATATATTTTTTTTAAAGCAAATGCCCTACAGATTAAAATGGTGGGTGTTTCATTTTTTTTTCACACAGTATTTGCGCAGCGATTTTTCAAACGCATTTTTTGGGGAAAAAACACACTTTTTAAAATTTTAATGCACTAAAACACACTATATTGCCCAAATGTTTGATGAAATAAAAAAGATGATCTTAGGCCGAGTACATGGATACCAAACATGACATGCTTTACAATTGCGCACAAACGTGCAGTGGCAACAAAATAAATACATTTTTAAAAGCTTTTAAAAGCCTTTACAGGTTACCACTTAAAATTTACAGAGGAGGTATACTGCTAAAATTACTGCCCTCGATCTGACCTTCGCGGTGATACCTCACATGCATGGTGCAATTGCTGTTTACGTTTGACGACAGACCGCCGCTTGCGTTCGCCTTAGCGCGAGAGCAGGGGGCGACAGGGATGTTTTTTTTTTTTTTTTTCTTTATTATTTTTTTGGTTTTTTATCTTATTTTTAAACTGTTCCTTTCATTTTTTTTTTTTAATCATTTTTATTGTTATCTCGGGGAATGTAAATATCCCCTATAATAGCAATAGGTAGTGACAGTTACTCTTTTTTGAAAAAATTGAGGTCTATTAGACCCTAGATCTCTCCTCTGCCCTCAAAGCATCTGACCACACCAAGATCGGTGTGATAAAATGCTTTCCCAATTTCCCAATGGCGCTGTTTACATCTGGCGAAATCTAAGTCATAAAATGCTCGTAGCTTCCGGTTTCTTAGGCCATAGAGATGTTTGGAGCCACTCTGGTCTCAGATCAGCTCTATGGTCAGCTGGCTGAATCACCGGCTGCATTCTCAGGTTCCCTGTTGAGACAGGAGAGCCAGAGAAAAACACGGAAGACGGTGGGGGGGGGCATTCCCTCCCACGGCTTGTAAAAGCAGTCTAGAGGCTAATTAGCCGCTAGGATTGCTTTTACATGAAAGCCGACCGCTGGCTGAAAAGAAGGATACCAAGATGATACCTAAACCTGCAGGCATCATTCTGGTATAACCACTCAAAGTCGTGAATGGCGTACCTGAAGACAAAAAAATGGTTAACAATAAAACACAGTAAACAGTAAAGTATAAAAAAAATTGCATACCTGAAAAGAAAACATGATAAAACATAATAACAATAAAACATTGCAGAATAGAATACAGTAAAAAAGAGCAGAATAGAGAGAGAGAATAGAGAGAGAGAGAACAATAAAACGACAACTATTTTTTTATTTTATATATATATTATTTTTTTTTTACACTTTTTTTGTAACTAACTTTTATAACTGTAACCGGTTCCAGTCTCTCAAAATGCGATGGCATCTTGGGAGACCCTGTGAAAGTGTGTCCTAGTCTGTGCAATGCTGTACCCTACGCTAATACTCAACTAGTGTATGGTAGCGTTCAAAACATTCACCAATGCAAAGACCAGGATTGTCAGGACAGGAGGGACAATAATAGCGGGTGTCACGCCTATATCCGCGCTTGCTGCAGACACGACATCTTTTTTGGGGGTTCGTTGGGTAGGGGTACTCGGGAGGACATAAAGAAAATGCCTCTCATGCAGCTGACTGCATTTGGTTGGGGATGTGAATGGGGGAAGTACGGGCGCTGCAGAAGTGGTGGGTTCCCAATTAGGATTGGCGAATGCAGCACGAAGGGCATATGGGCACGACGGGCCTGTGTTTGTCTTTTTGGTGGCAGCGGGACACTACTTGTGCTTGCCACCTCACCAGCTTGAACTGCACTTATGGGACTCGCCACGTCACCAAGTGTTACTGCAGTGCTGGTTTGACTACGACCAGGGTGTACTAGGCCGCTGGTGCTTGCCACTTCACCAAAACGCTACCAAAAAAAACTGTTAGCGATCGCAGGGATCAGGCCTGACTCTGCGAACGCTGCAGTTATGCGTTTAGTGTTTTGTAAGTGACAGTGATCGATCGATACTGCACTTGGGTGGGCTGGGCCGGGCGGAGGGGCAAAACGCAGGTGCTAGCAGGTATCTGGGCTGATCCCACTAACACTGCGTTTTTGGGAACCCTAAACTGCTGGGTACGCTAGTATAGATCTGATCGGATCAGATATTGATCCGATCAGATACTATACCACTAAGGGAGGTGTACGGTGCGTGCGTGGGTGTTAACGGTACTGGCGCTAACCTGACGCTGCTTGGGGCTAGTGCTTGCCAGTTCACCAAATTGCTACCAAAAAACTGTTAGTGATCGCAGGGATCAGGCCTGACTCTGCGAACGCTGCAGTTCTGTGTTTAGTGTTTTGTAAGAGACATTGATCGATCGATACTGCACTTGGGTGGGCTGGGCTGGGCCGGGCGGAGGGGCAAAACGCAGGTGCTAGCAGGTATCTGGGCTGATGCCGCTAACACTGCGTTTTTGGGAACCCTAAACTGCTGGGGACGCTAGTATAGATCTGATCGGATCAGATATTGATCCGTACAGATACTATACCACTAAGGGAGGCGTATGCTGCGTGCGTGGGTGTTAGCGGTACTGGCGCTAATCAGACGCTGCCTGGGGCGACGCATTTCACCGCCGGGCGATCAGGGGGCTAAACCTTTATTCGGTAATAAGCGGCGGGTGCCCTGACACTATAAAAAGTAAACGAACTAACCAGCGTCCCCCAAAACAGTTATACGGTGATCAGTGGTGAAAGGGTTAACTAGGGGGCAATGAAGGGGTTAAAACATTTATTAGGTAGTATATGGGGGTCACTGTCGCTATAAAACGCTGACGGCGAACCTAAATATTTACTTCCCCAACTAGCGTCACCAGCGACACTAATACAGCGATCAGAAAATTTATCGCTTAGTGACACTGGTGACGGGGGGTGATCAAGGGGTTAAAACTTTATTAGGGGGGGTTAGGGGGTACCCTAGACCTAAAGGGGGCTAACAGTATCTGTCCCACCACAGTAACTGTCACAAACTGACACCATGCAGTAATCAGAAAAAAAAAAAAAACTGCTTGGTGTCAGTTTGTGACGGGGGGGGGTGGCTGGGTGATTGGGGGGTGATCGGGGGGGGCGATCGGGGGGGATCGGGGGTGTTTTGTGTGCCTGGCATGTTCTACTGTGTGTGTAGTGTTTGTGCACTCACATAGATGTCTTCTCTCCTCGGCGCCGGAACGGAAAATACCGAGCCGAGGAGAGATGACATAATTTTCTTTGCTGCTGTTTAGCATACAGCAGCAAAGGAATGTTCCCATTGGCCGGCGGCGATCGCGAGGGGGGGGGCCATGAACGGATGGCCTCCCCTTCACCTCCGATTGCCGGGGGACAAAAGAGGATCGCCTCGGGCACCGGGGGGGGTCCGATCGGACCCCCCACCGGCGGGAGGCAGATCACGTAGATCTACGTGATTTTGCCTGCCCGTGCCATTCTGCCGACGTATATCGGCATGAGGCGGTCCTTAAGTGGTTAAAATCACTGCTCCCGAAAAAACAGCCGTTTTTAAAAGTTTTTTTTGCATTGATACATGTCCCCTGGGGTAGGACCCGGTGTCCCCAAACCCTTTTTAGGACAATACCATGTAAATTAGCCTTTAAAATGAGCACTTTTGATTTCGAACGTTCGAGTCCCATAGACGTCAATGGGGTTCTAACGTTCGTGCAAATTTTCGGTCCGTTCGCTGGTGCAAACCAAACCAGGGGGTGTTCGGCTCATCCCTACTAATTAGTAAATAGAGTCCACCTGTGTGTAATTTCTTTCACTCGGTTTTTTTTTGAGATTTAAAAAAAAACATAATGAAGACAGAATAATGTGCAGGTTACCAAAGTATGATTACAGAGCGTACAGATATCCGTGGGTTAGGAAAATTCGTACATCAGATAGGAAGTAAAGCATGTTACTAGTTAGGATATTTCAATCTCTTAAGGATACATCAACGTTATCCTTACAAAGGAACGTACAGTATGTCCATTTGTGGTATGTGTCCCGTAGACTTCCAGCTGGGGTGTTAAGTCTAGACATACTTTATGGAACAGTGTTCCGTTCATTACACTCTCGCCCCTTGTGCATCGGATGACTGTCTTGTTCCCTACCAGGGTGGGTTCTGTTATGTGTTTTCTAACTGGAACTAGGGGGTAATATTACCTTCTGAACTTGGTAGCCCTCTATACGTGGTAATAGTGAGAAAAGGATGGAAAGAAGAGAAAAGAAGGGTGCAAAAGGGAAAGGATAAGAATAGATTAGGTAGAGAAGATGATGGAAAAAGAGAAGAATAAGATGTCCTACTGGAATGCTGCGCTTAACAAATTTTGATCAGATCCTACGAAGGTGTTAGGGATACGTGTATGTAGTCAGCCCACGGTTCCCAGGTGGCCTTACATTTTTCAACTGTGTCTTTGAGGATGACCATCTTTTCCTGGGCCATGATCCATCATATTTTTTGTTTGGTCTGGATACTGTAAACAGTGGGCTTTTCCCATGCTTTCGCTATCGTCAGTTTGGCTCCTAGGAGGATGAAGTGAATGAGGCTCCTCTTACTTTTAGTGGTCGTTTCGATTGGAAAGTTCAGCAATGCTATGTGAATGAACTTAGGAATGTACAGACCAGTGGTCTTTCTGATCATCGTAAAGATTCTATCCCAGTACCCTCTTAGCTTTGGAGATTCCCACCATATGTGGACCATGGATCCTATATGTGCACACCCTCTGAAAGATAGAGGAGAGGTTGATGGATACCATTTTGCTAGTCTGGTGGGGACTAGGTACCATCTTGTTAGAACTTTTAAGTCTGCCTCCATCAGGGACGTGTTGAGAATACCTCGGTTTGACCATGTTATTGCTCTGTGCCATTCATCCAACTCCCAGTCTTGTTGGAGATCTTTCTCCCAGGCTAACATATAGCTTGTTTTAGTGTGTGCTACTGAAAATGACTTATATATCGTTGAAATCCCTCCCCTCTGCTCCATAATCTGGCTGCACCATTGTTCATATGGTTACGTGGTTTGGTTCCCCACATGAAGTGTAGGAAGTGTGAGATTTGTCAGTGTCTGAATTTTTCGCTCGAAGGCTATTCAAGTTTATTGATGCAGAGATTTAGGGTAAGTGGACCTGTTGAATTAAAAAAATGGCCGATTCTGTACAACCCTTTGTTCAGACACCACTGAAAGGCCCCGACCCCCAGCATTGTAAGATATTAAATAGATAAGTCCAGGAGACAGAGTCAAAGGCCTTTTGCAAATCAATAGATAAAAGAAGTCCTTCTTGTGGTTGCCCCCCATCCTGAGCGCAACAGCAAAATAACATCTATTAGCCCGTCTAATCTGATCTGGACCTTGTCTGCCCGGGATGAACCCCACCTGGTCTTTGTGAATATATAAGCTTATGAAGGAAGAAACTCTGTCTGCTAGAATCTTGGTTAAAATCTTCAGGTCATTATTTATCAGTGATATGGGTCTGTAGCTGCTAACTTCCCCTGGGTCTTTCCCTGGTTTCTGAATTAAGTGAGCGTTCCAAGGTAGCTCCCTTTCTTAATGTGTAAAAGAAGCGTGCTAAGTATGGGGAAAGGATGGGTGCAAAGGTTTTATAGTAGGGGTTCGAGAAGCCATCAGGTCCAGGGGCTGATTCCTGTTTCAAGTTTTTTAATAACCAGGGCTACCTCTTCTGCTGTTATTGGAGATTCTAATTCCTTTATATAGCAGTCTTCTAGTTTGGGGATAGGTAGAGAGTCTAGAAAGGACTCCAGGCCTGTGTGGTCTTCCTGTGCCCCATTCGCTATAAAGATTCTTATAAAAATCATGGAAGGCACCTAAAATTCTCTGAGGGTTATGCGTCCCAAGCCATTAGGGAGGCAAATTGTTGGAAGTGTGTGAGAGCGAGGTTTGGGAGTTAGATCAGAAGCTAGCATCGAGTCCATTCTATCTCTCATGCGATAGAATCAGGCTCCACTCCATCGTAGACTCTTTTCCGCCTTGGAGGTAAGAGCTAGATTTAACGCTAATCTGGCTTCATCTAGTTTAGCTGCAGGTATGGATTTAGTGTCCCTCTTATGTTGCTTGCGAATATTAAGGAATTCCTTTTCTAGTTTATCTATGTCCAGTCTGTGTGCTCTGTGGATTTGAGATGAGATCTGAATAAGTTTCCCTCTGTTGGTGGCCTTATGGGCCGCCCATAATGTTTCTGGGCTATACCTTCTATGTAATTTAGGAGGAAATAGTCATCGATGGCTCTCTCATTTTCAATAGTTCTCACCGGGTCACTAAGGATTGATTCCTTAAGCCTCCAGTGACTGTTTCCTCTAGGGCTTGGGATTTTTGTGAAAGTAAAACTATAGAGTATTCTGACCATACTGAGTGATTGGGTGCATAGTAAGATACAAAAGAGTAAAGCTGATCATTTAGTACCCCCTTGAGCAGGATGAATCTACCGTCCTGGTCTTTAAATTCCATCTGGAGTGTAAATTTTGAGTTGTGCGAAAAGAGTATTGCTACCCACTTTATTGTAGCTAGGAAAAAAGTAGGGTATTTAGGGTGGATGAACTTAGGGTTGTATGATCTTGGAAAGTATGTTTCCTGAAGCAGGATCACATGGTAATGGTAATATTGAAAAAATTTCCGTCTTTTGATCTGAGAATTCAGACCCTGTGTGTTGTGGGATGCTATTCGTGGAGAGGGAGGTGGTTTGTCAACCTCAGCCATGGAGCAGATAGGGAGGGAGCACAATTGACATATAGCCACTTACCTTCGGGTCTTGTGAAAGGGAGTCGGATGAGTAACCTAGGTGCTTAGGATTCAGATCAGGTAGGACGCAGAAGTGAGAGTTTCCGGCAGGACATCTAGAAGAGAGAAAAGTATGAGCAAGAGAGAGAGTAAAGGGAATCATAGAGCATTAAAAATAAGATGTAGTTATCTCAAGAGGGGATGCGGGACTGGGTCCCCACAGTCCCTCTAGTACATTAGTAAAGTCTTCTTCTACCAGAGAAGAAGCACCCCTGTCCAGCAGAGAGAGGAAATCCATGTCTCCTGGTCAGGAATAGGCACAAGTAAGCTGCTCCGACTGCAGCGCCCTTGTATTATAACAAACATTAAAGGGTAGAACTTAACAATAGTGGTATTTATTAACAACACAATCACTAAAATTGAAACATAACAGCCCTTTGAAGGACATAACCTGCTTGGACTAGTATGGGATCCTATCAAATTAAGTGTGGAGAGGCTAGATAGTGGGTGGGGATAAAAGGAATAGTGGGTGGAGAGTGGGGTGAACGTGGTGGTCAGGTGAATCATCAGAAGTATAACCTGGGTATTCCTGATAGGCCTGACCCATTGTTTCAGCTATTTTGAGGGCCTTCATTGCCCTCCCTCCTCCCCGATATTTTCAGTGATGGATTGTTCGAGCCTTGTAAGTTGGAACTAGGGTCACTCCTTTTCGTGTGCCCCCAGTAGTTTCCATTGTGCAACCTGTCCTACCAAAAGAGGTCAGAACTAACCCCACAACAGTGGACATAGCCACCTAACCTAAGAACCCCTCACCAAGGGTATTCACAACTTACGTAAAACAGTAACACTTAAACCTCAGATTAAGTAAAACAATCTAAATTGCCCGCAATATGTAAAGAGAGGGGTAACAAAACTCCCCTCCCTCCCCCCCAATGAGGGGAAAAAACTGAGAATAAAGAGGGGGAGATACAAGGGCTCTGAAGAGACCATGCTGGAGTTATTAAAAAATGAAGGGTCCAGAGAATGAGTGTGCTCATCAGACCACAATATTTACAGAAGGATCCAGCGTTTTCAGTTAGGCATGGATTCTTTGGACCTCTTGGGTTTAAGTTTCTGCCATACTGGAGTAAGCGGGCTTGTGGGCATTTGTCGTTTAGAGGCTCCTGTGGCAGGTCCTGAAGGTGGAGAAGCCGGCGTCTGAGTGATAAGTCCCAGGTGGAGGAGTTTTTCTCCCTCCTGAAGTTTTAAGAAAGTGTACGACTTGTTCCTAAATGAAAATTTAATATTGAATGGAAACAGCCACCAATATTTTATGTCCACTATCTCCTTTATTGAATTGTGGATGGGGATAAGTCTGAAAACACTTGGATAGGGTGATCCTGGATCTTGAGTTGTGTGGCAGAGCGGGCCCGCTGCATGACCTCCTCCTTGACCGCATAATAGTGGGGCTTTACCACAATGTCTCTCGGGAGCCCGTTGGAGTGGGGGGGGGCCCAGAGCTCTATGAGCCCTGTCCAGTTCCAATCTTCGAGAGGGAATATCTGGAATGAGGTCCTGAAGAAGAGAACGAACTGCTGCGTTCACATCCGTGACAGTTTCAGGATGGCCCACAATCCTGAAATTTCTATATGTAGCACCCTCTACCAATAGGTAAGTGCTAGTATGGGATTTTTACTAGGGAGACTGTCAGCACAGGTAAATTTAGTCAGGCCTATGCTTTAAGCTAGGCCTGTCTGTTTTGATCTGGGGGGCAGGGAGTGGTTAGTGTAGAAGTGGGTGTGACCACCTGTGCTCTAGTTCTGAGGCACCTCCACTGCTTCCAGGGAGAATCTTCTGGAAGAGGAGCAGGGCCTGGAACTGGAGTGGCAAGCAGCTCATGTGGGAGCCCTGACCAATATAAGCTGAGGTAACATGCCACTGGGGGGAGTTGTCGGCTGGGTGAAGTGGAGAATGGAGTACTAAAGAGCAGCAGGAGGGCACCCCAATGTGGGGGGGTGTGCGCCGATCGCAGGAGAAGGCCCAGAGAGAACTGTGAGGGAACTTCACTTTTACACAGTCATTAGTGAAGTCCTCATCATTACACGGTCATTGATGAGGAACTCCTGGAGCAGAGGGGCAGGTGAAGCTGTCGGAACGTACGGTCTGGTTAAGTTCTCCATCAAGGACTCGGGGCAGAGAAAGGTCGGTGAGTGTACCACAGTGGAGGGCTGGATGTGCCAGGAAGTCTGTGAGGGAACTTCACTTTTACACGGTCATTAATGAAGTCCTCATCATTACACGGTCATTGATGAGGAGTCCTGGATCAGAGGAGAGACTGTGGGGAGTAGTGTCAAATCGATGTGGCCTGAGGGCACAGGATTTGCAAGCTGGGCTAGCTGGGAACCGTAGTCCACCATTCAGAACATGCTTTTAAACTACTAGGCCTCTGAGGAGAGGTACTGCAGACCCCTGGCCTAGTAGCAGTGTAGTCAGCATGAGAAACTATTCAGAGTGGGTTCTTTTGCTTACAGAAGAAGATGTGACAAGAAATTAATATGCTACAGTATAAGTTTGTGCAGGAGGAGAGGATTTCTGGGCACATCACCCTTACACAGTCAAGGGTGATGTCCTCATCTTTACACGGTCATTGATGAGGAAGTTCTGTAAGCAATAGTCTGCAGAAGTTACGCAGAGGAGGAGCAATAGTCTGCAGGGTGATGCAGGAAAAAAGACTGTAGTTGTTAAACATGCGCATCATTCCTTCAGGCTCAAACTATAGGCTAAATCTATAAAATCTCTAAATATGATGGCGAAGTGATCTGTTCTATGGGCATCCCCTATGCCTCTTTCCCCAACCAAGTTGTACCCCCCAATAAACAAAACAAAACAAAGCAAATGACTGTTCATTGTCTCTGCAAGATATATATGGGGGTCTGGCAGTGGGGTGATATGGTGGATGTTTGTTACTAGTGGCAACTACACCGCTACATATATACAGTATATATATATATATATATATATATATATATATATATATATATATATATATATATATATATAGTGTGTGTATATTGGGAGGAACCCAATCAGGAACGTTGTCTGACGCACTTAGAAGTTTTGCACAATAGTGGAGCTTGGAGCCCTGCAAGAGTCAAAGTTTCAGCACACTGCCCAACTTAATGATGGATATTGATCTTCATATCTTCCAGGGAGCTTTCAGGTTTTGAGGAAAACATCTGCGGCACTTTACATAGATTCTATAAAAATAGTTGGGTTGTAAAATTTTCTTATCCATAAGGGGTATATAAGTGCAAGGCCCAGTAGTATCTTAAAGATTGGCATTTGAAACTCCGGCAGCCAGCAGGGGACATGTTATGTGACACACCCAGAAGTTTTGCGTAATGGCAGAGCCCGGAAATCCCAAAAGATAAAACTTTTAACACACCACCCAATGAAATGGTGAGTATTGATCTTATCTTGCAGGGAGCTTTCAGTTTTATTTGAGGAAACAACTGGGGCACTTTAAATAGACTCTATAAAAATAGATGTATAAACACCAGCCACTGTTAGAATTGCTGATGTTTATGTACCCTGGCTGGATTTGCTCCTGTAGGGACCATAACACCTTCTTGTCCGGGCTATAGCAGATTGATGGCCGGGCAGGCCTTTCATCCTTCTGAGCGGACATCATATGATGTTCTCCCAAAACGCGCTGCTTGCGTGGCCACAGGACCCCAAAGCAGCATGATCTGTCAGATGACTGATCACTATACTGGCCCATTGCCAGTATCATGTGATCGCTGTGGCCAATCACAGCATATCGCATGACAATTGTAAACAATGGATGGCTTCTTTTAATGCCATCCATTGTATACAATTGTGTTGCTAGCTGTGATTGGTCACAGTGATCACATGGTACAGACAGGGCCAATCACAACCCATCTGTACCATGTGATTAGCTTTGGCCAATGCTAATAACAAAAAAGATACTACATGAATCAGTTTCATTCAGTAAAAATGGTTGCTTATACCAATGGAATTCACTATTATAAGCAATCATAATGTGAAAAAAAAAAACCCTGATCACTTCTACAGAGTAGTACAGTGTTACTATAGGAACAAGGTATTGCTCTGTTCACAGTGTGAAAAAAAATCGCAAAAAGAAGAAAAAAAAATGTAAAAAAAAATATTTTTCCCCCCTTACTGTCACCAGTCAGTGTCCCTAATCACTGTCACACTAGTTATATGATAACACTATACGGTTCTGGCAACAGTATGTAAAAGAAAAAAGCGTTTTCCAAAAAATTGTGACAAAAAATTACAATTTCAAAAAACTTGCCATGCCTCTTACTAAATACCTTGGACTGTATACTTTCCAAAAAGGGGTAATTTGGAGCAGAGGCATAACTAGAACCTTCAGGGCCCCAGTCCAAGAAACCATGAAGGGTCTCCCTGACCCAGTCCTGAAGCACTTTGCATCAGTCCTAGGGCCCTTTACTCTTCTTGCGGGGCCCTTTATAACGGTAATTAACAAGAGACGAAAATGCGGCCAAGGAGACACCAACTCAGGCTACCCTGTATTAGAAATGTAAAAAGTTTATTATCAAATAATCACAAATATACTCAACAATAATTGATATGATCAAAATAGAAAACCACAAGGAAAAAATGGAAAATAAATTAAATACTACCCCCGGTCAGACCCAAAGGAACCCTTCCAGCTCCCTCTCAACCCCCTCCAAAGGAACAGTGACCCACCACTACAGTCCCTGCTAAACCAGCCTGCATGGAAAAAACCCAGTAAAACAATACATAAAGACAATGCACTAATACCTCAGAAAAGCAACTGTGGCAACTATAAAAAAAAGTCATAATTGAGGCCAGGTTCACATATGCCGTGGCCGCGGTTTACAGCAGGTTGTCCGGTGCATCCCTGTTCACTGATTCAGGTGTGAATCAGGTCCAAATTTTTGCCTGAATTTTCACCTGAATCAGAGCCAAAGACGCACAGGACCCTTTTCCAGTGCGGACCACAATCGCCCCGGAGGTTTGTAAACCGGCTCCATTGAGAGCCGGTCACACTCTTCTGTCACTCTTCTGTCAAGCGATTGGATGCGGTGAAGAACCGCATCCAATTCGCATAGGTATGAACCCAGCCTAAAAATATAAGTGGAGTTGTCCTCCGGTGGATGGACTGCTATCTACACCACTATGGCCAATCTGTAATATATCGCAAATGCAGATTGTGATAAACCACGAAAAAAGTGGTGTTAGGCCCCTTTCACATAGGCTTTCCGATTAGGTACACCTGTCAGTTTTTCAGGCGGACCTGATTAGACACCCCATTCACTCCTATGGGGCAGCGGATGTCAGAGGTGACATGTTCTCTGACACCCACTGCTATCTAATCTAGGGTTGCCACCTCATCCCTTTAAACCTGAACGCATATGAATTACACAGGCTAATTTAATGCAGATAAGGCACCAAGTGAGTTTAATTACCACCTTAATCAGCCACAGAACCTGTGTAATTATTATGTGTTCGGTTTTTAAAGGGATGAGGTGGCCACCCTAATCCAAGCTGGAGCAATGTTACTATACAATTAGTTCTATATCTGGAATTCATCTATGGGATAGAAGGATGCCATTATGGCAACAGAGAACCGTAAGCACCAACCCAGATGGGACTTGAACCCACAATCTTCAGCTCCGGAGGCTGACGCCTTATCCATTAGGCCACTGGGTCAATCTGGGCAGAGTGATGTGTTCTCGTCACCTCCCATTGCTGCTGTTGTTTCCAGTAGGGCTGTCTGTGAGTTTCCGGCCGGCGCTCCAGACTACACTACATGCCTACTATTGTCTACTAACATTCTTTGATGTCCCAACTCGGTATAAGGTCTCTGATCCATTGGTCGTGGTTCTAAGCAGTATTAACAAACAGCTTTCTCTGATCCTCTGTAACGGGGGATCATGAGTTTCTGGTAAGCGGCCAGTCTGATTTCACGTTTTTTTTGTTATTTGGAACTTTTTTAAGATACTTTTATATCACTTGGGTGATTTATTTTTTATACATGGACTTTTTATTATCACTTTGAACATTTTATTTTTGGATTGATTATTCATTTGACATGTGTTTTGTATATTATGTATACACTAAAGGGGAACTCTTCACTTAGTTCTAAATATTTGGTTTGGTGATGATGTGTACGATCACCATTCTGTTTTAGCGCGATTCAAAGCCCCCTTTTTTCTTATTTAATCTCACCCTAATCCAAACAGATCCTGTCTGTGAAAGGATGGAGGCCCTATTTTCCATCCGTCTTGCAGATCGGATGAAAAAGGACAGGTGCTCCTGACAGAAATCCATTGTCTTTCCTCTCTCATCTATTCCGAGTAATTGACTCTCATAAAATGGGCACACTTTTGATCTGTGGAGACTCGAACCAAGTTTTATATCCTTTTTTAGATAAATCCCCAACTCCTATCACGTCCAACTCTCAATCTCGTATGTTCCAAAGTCTTCTTCAGAGACATTCCTTTCTAGATTCCTGGCGAGAAATCAACCCCACAAAACGTCAATATTCCTTTTATTCCCATCCACATAAATCCTTTTCCCGTATTGATCACATTCTAATTTCTATAAGTATGTCACCGGAATTGCTCACTTCATCTGTTAAACCCTTTACATGGACTGATCATTGTGCAATAATTTCTACTTTCGCTTCCCTCATACCTAAATCACAAGACCCCACATGGCATATAAATGACTCAACCTTATCCCACCCATCACACTCTACCGACCTAGAACTAGCTATAAAAGATTATTTGAAAAACAATAATACTCCTGACATATCTCCATTAACCTTATGGGAAGCACATAAACCTGTTCTTCGCGGCATTTGTTTACGCCAAGCATCATACCTTAAAAGAGAAAAAAAGAAACTACAACAAAAATTTGAAATAAACTTCAATACTTGCCATGCAAACTTTCAATCGAATCCTACCCCTGAATCCAAATCTCAGTTAGATGAAGCTAGACTAAACCTTGATCTTTTCCTATCTGACTCAGTAGATAAAACTTTACGTAACTTCAAACACAAATTTTATCTTAAATCTAATAAGCCTGGCACTCTTCTTGCTCGAGCTCTTAAAAAAATGGACAACCCATTTAAACCGATTCGACTAAAATTACCCCATAATCCTTATACCAGCAATCCAGAAAAGATCCTACACACCTTCCACAAACACCTTAAATCCTTATACAATAAAGAGGGACCTTTTGACCAATCCTCTGCAGAAACATTTTTCTCACAAATTAAACTCCCAACTATTCCTTTCAATCAACATGAAAATCTTGAAAGTCCTATTACACCTGCAGAAGTTGAATTGGCTATTAAATCTCTTGCACTAAACAAACGACCAGGCCCTGACGGCTTTTCTGCCTTATATTATAAAAAATTTTCTCATCTCCTTGCGCCAACGCTATCTGAAGCTTTCAATTCACTTCTAAATAATCAATCCTTTCGCCCTGAAACTCTAACAGCTATAATCATAATGATACCTAAGCCCCAGTCTGACGAAACATCATGTGCTAATTATAGACCCATTTCTTTGCTTAATCTTGATATAAAACTACTAGCTAAAATTCTAGCGACTCGTTTAAATAACATTATAGGCTCACTAATAAATGAGGATCAAGTAGGTTTCATACCTTTTCGCCAAGCAGCAGATAATGTACGCAGGGCAATGCTACTGATTCAAGCAGCTAAAACACGACAAATACCCATGTGTCTTCTGTCGTTAGATATTAAGAAAGCATTTGACACAGTGTCATGGCCCTACTTGCATTTTATCCTACAAAAATGGGGCTTCGGTCCTCACTTCCTTAATTGGGTTTCATCATTATATAATAATCCTAAAGCCTATATTAGATATGCTGGATACAAATCAAGTTTATTTGACATAAATAGAGGAACACGTCAGGGTTGTCCACTGTCCCCACTTTTATTTGCCCTACTTATTGAACCCCTTGCTCAGGCTATTCGAATGGACCCCTCAATCAAAGGGTTAGACTTAGCTGGCCATCAACATAAAATATGCTTATTTGCTGACGATTTATTAATTTTTATGTCTTCCCCTCACATCTCGGCTCCCAACCTTTTAAAAATAATAGAGCATTTTACCCACATATCTGGACTTAATATCAACCCCCAAAAATCTACAGTCTTAAATATCTCCTTACCTCCTCACACTTTACAACAAGCACAAACATCCCTCCCTTTTTCTTGGTCTACATCACACCTGGCTTACTTAGGAATTAATCTAACCCCCAATTTATTTGAACTCTTCTCGGCTAACTTTCCCCCACTACTGCGGCTAATCACAAATCTCCTTAAACAATGGTCCTCTTTACCAATCTCATGGATAGTTAAAATAAATGTCATTAAGATGACCATACTACCTAAGATTTTATATCTATTTCGTGTGTTACCCATTCCAGTTCCAGCATACTTTCTTAGAAACCTCCAACGAAAAACTCTAGAGTTCATTTGGGGTTCCCGGAAATCTTGTTTACCTAAATTCACACTGTACCTTCCCAAGCTTAAAGGTGGATTAGGATTTCCTAATTTTGCCACTTACTATCATGCAGCTCAAATAGCACATATCCCTAAATACCATGCGAAAAATGAAATCCCACATTGGGTAGGACTTGAATCAATTGACTGTGATCCATTCTCTATAACAAATCTAATATGGTCCAATACATCTGATCATAAAAATATTAATAATAAGATTACCAAACGCACAATAAACATCTGGGATAAATTTAAAATAACCCATAGACTGCAATCTCCACATGCTCCCCTTTTGTCATTTATCAGAAACCCACTCTTCTACCCAGCTAGCACATTTCCAAAATCTTTTAAAAAATGGATTTCCTCCGATCTGACTCAACTTTGTGACTTATCGACATCTACCTCATTTAAAACATTCCCTGAACTGTGTGATAGTCATCAGCTTCCCAATTCAGAACTTTTTCGTTATCTGCAGATCAAAACATTTTTTACACCATATATACAAGGAAAGAGCAACCTAGACGAATTCACGCATTTTGAATGCATATGTAAACGTGATCCCCACTCAAAAGGTCTTATATCACTATTATATAATTACCTTATCCCTTTACCCAATGCAGATCCACCATCGTATACGACGAAATGGGAGAGAGACCTTGGACTTCATTTGGAAGCATCCACTTGGGATAAAATTTGGTCCGCAACAAAATCATCTTCACAAAATATTATAGCTCTGGAGACAAACTATAAAGTACTTATGCGCTGGTATTTGGTCCCAGTCAGAATTGCAAAATTTGTTCCCCAATACTCTCCGCTCTGCTTTCGTGGCTGTGGTGAATTAGGATCTCATATACATATATTTTGGGACTGTCCGGTTACAAAACAATTTTGGAAAGAGGTTTTCCTCATGCTCTCAACCCTATTCAAAAAATCGATCAAACCGGATCCTTCAATTGCACTCCTAAATCTAAAACCAGCCAATATTTCACACACTCAATTTAACCTCCTGATACAAATCACCACAGCGGCAAAACAGACAATCGCCAAAGCTTGGAAAACCACAACATTAACAATTTCTGAAACCAAGAATAGAATAAATCAAGCTATGACTCATTCCAAAACAGAAGCCATAACCAATGATAAAATGGAAAAATTTGAAAAAATTTGGAATCCTTGGGTGACTCATTTTTTCTCTCCCAATTTTGACACCACATTATTAAGACCTTTGTAACACAACTTCAAATATATACTTTACGTACCCATATATATAATTACCACTATAAGAAACCTCGGGGACTTTATCTTCATTCTTCTTTCCTTTACCTTTCTCTCTTTTCTACTTTTTCTTTTTAGTCTGTCTTTTCTTTTTATTTCCTTTTTCTACACTATACTAGTAGCAGAGTTCTTCTATTATAACTCCATATCTATTATTAAACAATAGTTACTGAGTTCCATTAAATTAATACGCACTTATTAGATATACAATAAACACACGTGTGTGTGTATGTATATATATATATATATATATATATATATATGTGTGTATATATGTATATGTATGTATGTGTATATGTATATATATATATATATATATATATATATGTATGTGTATTTTTGATTTATTTATTTATTTATTTTTTCTATCATCTTAAAGCACAATAATTCTACGATATATATATATATATCAAGAAAATAAGTTATATTATCTTTTATTATAGTCTCTACCAATGTAACATATTATATAATGGTGATACATGCTTTGTTTCTATCTGGTTTCTACACCAAACATATTATTTAACGAAATACCAGTTATGGATTCATTTAAGTTAATTTTATGTCTTCTTTCTTTTAATATTGGAACTCAACTTAGACACTATTATCAATTATATGTTTTCTTTAACTGCTACTATTTATTGTAACTTTGTTTGAAAATTTTCAAAACTCAATAAAGAAAATTGACAAGAAAAAGGACAGGTGATCCTTTTTCATCTGATTTCCCCATAGAGGAGAGCGTGGCTCTGATAGGTCCATCTCTGCACAGTGAGTGGAGACGGACCTGTCATCCACCTGCTCAAGCAGGGATCAGCAGAGCGATCTCCCCCTGGACAAAGTAGAGTCTGCCAGGTGGACCACCCATGTGAAAAAGCCCATAGGCTACATGCAGCTGGTCCAGTCCACCAGGAACTTTGATTGTGGATATGAACCTCTTGCAATAGTTAGGGAACCAATGTAGTTTATTGGTAGTATCGAGCTGGATGGGTGGCTTAGCTACACTCTGAGTGATATGCAGCAGGTAAGGTCACAGTGTGTAGAAAGCACTAGGAAAATGTCTCAACTGCCCTCCTGTAGGTGTATGGCTGAAAGGCTCACTGTAAGTGCTCTAAGCTGGATGCATGACTGCAATTCTTCTGTAAGCCATGACCAGAAGACTCACCCGATCTTCACCCCTCCCAGTGACTTATTGCCTGTAATAAGCTTTATAACCTGATACAACTGGTGCTACCGATAGAATGGGGAGCCCACACGCAATGGGGTTGATTTACTAAAGGAAAATAGACTGTGCACTTTGCAAAGTGCAGTTGCACTCTGCGAGAGCAGTTGCTCCAGAGCTTAGTAAATTAGGAAAAACTCTGCTGAATTCCATCATCCAATCATATGTAAGCAAAAAGGCTGTTTTTTAAATTTCCCTTGCATGTGATTGGGTATTCTTTGCAAAGTGAAGCTTTACCTCATTTACTAAGCTCTGGAGCAACTGCACTTGCAGAGTGCACAGTCTATTTGCCTTTAGTAAATCAACCCCAGTATGTGCCTCCAGGATGGGATGAGCTCACTGCAGATCAGTGTATGCTGCTAGACAGGGCGCCAACACACAAGCTGATTGAGCTCTGCAGATGCCGACCTGTGCGGAACTCTCCATTAGACCCGTGCAATTTGTTTGATTCTGAATTCGTTTAACGAATTTCAACAAATTGTTAAAATATCCAAATTAACGAAAACCCGTTGAACAAATTTTTGTGAATATTGGTAAATTTGAATATTCAAAAGTTCGTAAATTCGAAAACCCAAAAATATGAAAATCGGAAATGATAACTAACTAATAATAACTTAACTATTACTAACTATTAAATTATAGGTATTGGAATCTCCTTTTAAATTTGGCTGTTAGTGAACGTAACGAATACAAATTTATCCGATGTTACAAATTATCCGAAATAACGAATGTATCTAAACGTATGGAACATAACAAGTTAGTAATAATAAATAACAATAATAATAATAATAATAAACTTTAATATTATTATTATTTATTATTAATTTGTACTGTTCCATTTGTTTAGAGGCAGCATTCGTTATTTCGCATAATTCGTAACTTCGGATAAATTCGTATTTGTTACGTTCACTAACAGCCAAATTTGAAAAATAATTCCAATACCTATAATTATAAATAATTTATTATTAGATAGTTAGTTATCATTTAGAATTATTTTGAATTTTTAGATTTTCCTTATTAATTTCGGGATTTCGAATTTACGAATTTTCAAATTCACGAATGTACAAATTTACGAATTGCGATCATAACGAATGACCCAAAAAAAAAAAAAAACGAATGATGAACTAACACATTTTTAGGCAGTGCACATACACTACCGTTCAAAAGTTTGGGGTCACCCAAACAATTTTGTGTTTTCCATGAAAAGTCACACTTATTCACCACCATACGTTGTGAAATGAATAGAAAATAGAGTCAAGACATTGACAAGGTTAGAAATAATGATTTGTATTTGAAATAACATTGTTTTTACATCAAACTTTGCTTTCATCAAAGAATCCTCCTTTTGCAGCAATTACAGCATTGCACACCTTTGGCATTCTAGCTGTTAATTTATTAAGGTAAGCTGGAGAAATTGCACCCCACGCTTCTAGAAGCAGCTCCCACAAGTTGGATTGGTTGGATGGGCACTTCTGGCGTACCATACGGTCAAGCTGCTCCCACAACAGCTCAATGGGGTTCAGATCTGGTGACTGTGCTGGCCACTCCATTACCAATAGAATACCAGCTGCCTGCTTCTGCTGTAAATAGTTCTTGCACAATTTGGAGGTGTGTTTAGGGTCATTGTCCTGTTGTAGGATGAAATTGGCTCCAATCAAGCGCTGTCCACTGGGTATGGCATGGCGTTGCAAAATGGAGTGATAGCCTTCCTTATTCAGAATCCCTTTTACCCTGTACAAAGCTCCCACCTTACCAGCACCAAAGCAACCCCAGACCATCACATTACCTCCACCATGCTTAACAGATGGCGTCAGGCATTCTTCCAGCATCTTTTCATTTGTTCTGCGTCTCACAAACGTTCTTCTTTGTGATCCAAACACCTCAAACTTGGATTCATCCGTCCACAACACTTTTTTCCAGTCTTCCTCTGTCCAATGTCTGTGTTCTTTTGCCCATCTTAATCTTTTTCTTTTATTGGCCAGTCTCAGATATGGCTTTTTCTTTGCCACTCTGCCCTGAAGCCCAAAATCCCGCAGCCGCCTCTTCACTGTAGATGTTGACACTGGTGTTTTGCGGGTACTATTTAATGAAGATGCCAGTTGGGGACCTGTGAGGCGTCTGTTTCTCAAACTAGAGACTCTAATGTGCTTATCTTCTTGCTTAGTTGTGCAACGCGGCCTCCCACTTCTTTTTCTACTCTGGTTAGAGCCTGTTTGTGCTGTCCTCTGAAGGGAGTAGTACACACCGTTGTAGGAAATCTTCAATTTCTTTGCAATTTCTCGCATGGAATAGCCTTCATTTCTAAGAACAAGAATAGACTGTCGAGTTTCAGATGAAAGTTCTCTTTTTCTGGCCATTTTGAGCGTTTAATTGACCCCACAAATGTGATGCTCCAGAAACTCAATCTGCTCACAGGAAGGTCAGTTTTGTAGCTTCTGGAAGGAGCTAGACTGTTTTTAGATGTGTGAACATGATTGCACAAGGGTTTGCTAATCATCAATTAGCCTTCTGAGCCAATGAGCAAACACATTGTACCATTAGAACACTGGAGTGATAGTTGCTGGAAATGGGCCTCTATACACCTATCTAGATATTGCACCAAAAACTAGACATTTGCAGTTAGAATAGTCATTTACCACATTAGCAATGTATAGAGTATATTTGTTTAAAGTTAGGACTAGTTTAAAGTTAGCTTCATTTAAAAGTACAGTGCTTTTCCTTCAAAAATAAGGACATTTCAATGTGACCCCAAACTTTTGAACGGTAGTGTATCTACCCTCCATGTCTTCAACGCACCAGGGATATTACAGTGCCACTTGAGATTCTGTCAGAAGCCAGGTTGTCTGTGTGAAGCAGCTGATCCCCGCGGGATGCAAGCTGTCAGAACTCTAAAAACACTTTGCTGCAATAAGTTCCAGTAGCTCTGTAGATTGTCGGGCTGCCTGTGAGAAGTCTTCCTGTGGTCTTAGCGCCCCTCCATAAGGGTGGACCGCCAGGGCCCAGTCGCAAGTGCGACTGCTGCGACCCTTGTAGTTCCGCCACTGATTTGGGTGGTATTTGTACTGTCCTGGCATTTCCGGGCCTCAAAAAATTAGATATGCCGTCAGTACATCAGGATTGATCGATTTTCAGATATATATACCATAGTTTGTGGACTATATAACATTCCTACAGACTAAATAATATACACTGATTTGGGTTATTTTCACCAAAGAAGTGTAGCAGAATACATTTTGGCATACATTTTTTGAAGAAAGATAATTTATTTGCAAAATTTTATAACAGAAACAAATTTTGGTATTTTTTTGCATATTTAGCAAAAAAACAATTTGTGTGAAAAAAATTATAGAAATGTCATATTGGTACAGTGTTGCATGACTGCACAATTGTCATTCAAAGTGTGACAGCGATGAAAGCTGAAAATGGGCCGGGGAAGGAAGGGGGTGAATGTGCCTGGTATTGAAGTGGATAATCAGTATTCTTGAAACCTTCAGACTCAGCAGTCTGCTAGTTTTGGCCAGCAAATCAGAAGGGCCTGAAGCATGTCTAAGTCCACCTTTTGGACCATATGATATGTTACTTCTTATGTTCTCAATGGAATACAAGTACTGGGATCACTGCACTTGTAGTCCATTGATACTTCCTCCAGCTCTCCAACTGAAAGCCATAACCTTGGTACAGACATAGAGCTGGAGGAAGAGTCTGCTGAAGCCTTGCATTGCACCTGCCATGCTCTGATTATGGTTGCAATGCTCTGAAGGCTCATTTGCAAAGGAAATACTGTAACGAATGCATATTGTTCCTGAAAATATATGTGCTTTTATTATTATTATTTTTTATTTGCAAAAGGTGGACTTAGCCTTTAATCCAGGAAGTTGTTTATTTCTCACCAAACCTGCCCTGGGTGCAATTTCAGTAGACACAGGTATTGCCACCCAAAACCTGACTCCGATACACAGGGCCAGTGCAATGATTTTTGTCAAAGTGGGCGAAGGTGCATTTTGCTGACCCCTACTCCCCTCTCCCCTATCGTCCTCCCACCACCTGTCCATAATGTTATGGGGCATGGCTTGAAGGATGTCACACATCATTGAAAATTTGAGCTGTGCTGAACTGCCACTGAACAATAGTGTGTAAAAGGGGTGGGGGCAGTGGTGGCTGGTGCTCAAAATTTTTTTGGGGGGGGGGCGCAAACAAACTGAAGAGTACTGAAACAAAAACATCAATTGCAGCCATTGTGCCCATCATATGCAGCAACTTGTGCCCATCATAAGCAGCAACTTGTGCCCATCATAAGCAGCAACTTGTGCCCATCATAAGCAGCCACTTGTGCCCATCAAATGCAGCATGTTAGTATCCACTGCATCCTATGAACAGCTCCTTCGGATGTGTCCCCATGACCTGTGACGTCACTTCCATGTGCTCCACACTGGTCCTGGCTCTTCTCCTCTGACAACAGGACATGCTGGGCATCTGCTACTGCCCCACCATGCACCAGGAATCATTTGCGGACCCGAGGCATCTCCAGGACAGCCCATACAGATGAGCCTATACCTTATCTACCTCTTGTGAGTGTTTCTTGTACATTGTGCTATTAAAAATCAACTTTAATACTGCACTTAGGTGGTGCTTGCTTTGTTCTCTCCCTTCTATCTTCCTGCATACAGAGCCAGCTCTCTGAGGATGGCAGCCTGCCCTAATTACCTCATCACCACCTAAATCTTTGGACTACCATTTTCATATTGATATTTGTGAACTTATGATTCCCCCATCCCAAATATATACTGAGTACTAGTGTTTTTACCACTACCACTCTAATTTTATTGCAAATTACACTGTATCCTGTGCTGACAGTTATTGTCACTATTGACTATGCAGCCACCTGTGCCCATCATATGCAGCCACTTGTGCCCATCATATGCAGCCACTTGTGCCCCATCAAATGCTGCCACTTGTGCCCATCATATGCAGCCACGTGTGAACCATCAAATCCAGCCACTTGTGCCCATCATATGTAGCCACTTGTGCCCCATCATATGCAGCCACTTGTGCCCATCATATGCAGCCACTTGTGCCCATCATATGCAGAAATGCAGCCACTTGTGCCCATCATATGCAGCCACTTGTACCCATTATATGCCACCACTTTTGCCCCATCATATGCAGCCACTTGTGCCCATCATATGCAGCCACTTGTGCCCATCATATGCAGAAATGCAGCCATTTGTGCCCATCATATGCAGCCACTTGTACCCATTATATGCCGCCACTTGTGCCCATCATATGCAGCCACTTGTGCCAATCATGTTCAGCCACTGGTTCCCATCATATGCAGCCACTTGTGCCCCATCAAATGCAGCCACTTGTGCCCATCATATGCAGTCACTTGTGCCCCATCAAATGCCGCAACTTGTGCCCATTAAATGCAGCCACTTATGCCCATCATATGCAGCCACTTGTGCCCATCATATGCATCCACTTGTGCCCCATCATATGCAGCTATGTGTGCCCATCATATGCAGCTACTTGTGCCCCTCAAATGCAGCCACATGTGCCCCATCATATGCAGCCACTAGTGCCCATCAGATTCAGCCACTTGTGCCCATCATATACAGCCACTTGTGCCCCATCATATGCAGCCACTTGTGCTCATCATATGCAGTCACTTGTGCCCATCATATGCACCCACTTGTGCCCATCATATGCCGCCACTTGTGCCCATCATATGCAGCCACTTGTGCCCATCATATGCAGCCACTTGTGCCCCATCAAATGCTGCCACTTGTGCCCATCATATGCAGCCACGTGTGCCCCATCAAATGCAGCCACTTGTGCCCATCATATGTAGCCACTTGTGCCCCATCATATGCAGCCACTTGTGCCCATCATATGCAGCCACTTGTGCCCATCATATGCAGAAATGCAGCCACTTGTGCCCATCATATGCAGCCACTTGTGCCCATTATATGCCGCCACTTGTACCCCATCATATTCAGCCACTTGTGCCAATCATGTGCAGCCACTTGTGCCCATCATATGCAGCCACTTGTGCCCCATGATATGCAGCCACTTGTGCCCATCATATGTAGCCACTTGTGCCCCATCATATGCAGCCACTTGTGTCCATCATATGCAGCCACTTGTGCCCATCATATGCAGAAATGCAGCCACTTGTGCCCATCATATGCAGCCACTTGTGCCCATTATATGCCGCCACTTGTGCCCATCATATTCAGCCACTTGTGCCAATCATGTGCAGCCACTTGTGCCCATCATATGCAGCCACTTGTGCCCCATCATATGCAGCTACGTGTGCCCATCATATGCAGCTACTTGTGCCCCTCAAGTGCAGCCACATGTGCCCCATCAAATGTAGCCACTAGTGCGCATCAGATTCAGCCACTTGTGCCCATCATATGCAGCCACTTGTGCCCCATCATATGCAGCCACTTGTGCTCATCATATGCAGCCACTTGTGCCCATTAAATGCAGCCACTTGTGCCCATTAAATGCTGCCACTTCTTCCCATCAAATGTCGCTATTTGTGTTCATTATATACCGTGACCCCGCCCGCCCGCTGTCTGCCTGGCACTTACCCCATCTTAGTGGCGGGTCAGGCAGTGGGTGACGGCAGCGAGCTGTGGGATGGCTCCTGTGTCCTCCATGCTTCCCCTTCCTCTGTTTTTCTGTTCTGCTAGGCGTCCAATCGGAGTGCCTGTGTCTTCAGCCAATCAGGTAACGGGTATTAGACCCGCGATACCTGATTGGCTGAGAGGCGGTTCAGTGTTAGAAAAGCAAATATTCATTTGCTTTTCTAACACATCTAGGTGGACTGTAAGCGCAATGCTCTTCACTCCAAGTCCACCTTTTTTGAAGCCTATTAGAACCTATGGCTCTAATCAGGTGCTTCAAAAAAACACCCCCACCGCTGGAATTCAGGCTCCCGGAATCCAAAAAGGGGCCAGATGCCTGAATAGGGGGTGGCAGCAGTTGCCATGGATAGATTCATGCAATGCATGAATCCATCCATTAGTCATAAAGGGGGGTGGCTGGAGAGAGGGGGCGGTGCCCATGCCCCCTTAATGGACGGGCCACCCCTGGGTGGGGGGCAGCTTTACGAATTTGCCAGAGAACCAGTGTGAATGAGCCTCTAATTTTTAAGTAAATTTTAATACTTTATACATTTTCTACATGATTTTTTACAATATTGTAATTATTTTTTTTTCCCACAATGCTGTTGCAGTGCTTTGGTAAAATATCAGGGGTCTAAACAGACCTCTTATGTCTCACTTTTGAGACCTAGAAAGGGACTGAGGATAAAGATTCCACCATCCTTTTCTCTGCAGCCTCAGCTGCACTGGACAGTGAATGAACAGAAAAGCTCTGTACAGAGGATCCTGTTCATTCACAAATGGAAGCATAGTAAATACTGTCTACTATGCTTCAGTTATGAACGAATTCAGTAAATGACCGGTACTGATCGCTTACTGCGCTCATTCACAAAAGGAAGGGGCCAGTAAATACAGCATATTTACTGGCCCTTTCCCCACTCTCTAGCCAGAAAGCAGCAGCAGCTGGTGGGAGAGGAGAGAAGGGAAGCAGGCAGTGCTGCGGGGTAGGGGTGCACACAGGGGGATTAGAGCATAGTGCACAGGGAGGATCATCATTGCGATGGGGGCAATTACAGGAACCAATCTCCTGTGTGTCTCTCCCTGCAGCTGGAGGGAGAGGAGGAAAAACCAACAATCAGGGTACTACCTAGGCCCCATGTTTCTGTGCCCAGCATATACAGCTGCAATATTTATGCAGCTAATTGCAAAACACCATGAATGCTTACAGGGGTAATAACCTAGGCATAAACAGTCTTCATTCAGGGTCATATGGCCTTCCGTAAACCTGCATACAGACATATACAGTCATTTATTACTATGGTCGGCTGTACAAGGCAGCTGTGCATCCCCGATGCACAAATACCTCTGAAATATACATTATATAGCACATCATTTGGTGATGTGAGGCCTCAGACACAGTGACCTCTATGCATAAGTAGGAGCGTTGCTCAAATTGCTGAATGTGCTGCTCCAGTGAACCATTGTTTAAACGAGTGCTAGCATCCAAATGTTTATCCCAATAATCACCTCTATGACTAAGCCCCGGTTGCGGTGCGAAATGCATCAGGGGGCATGGCTTAGGAGGAGCCAAGGCTGAGGCCGCTTTCCACTATTATCATGCGTTCACTCAGTTTTGGGCAAGGGTTGCCATTATCCTGGTCATTGTATCCAAAAATGTGAAATTCCTCTTTCTGTAGAACTTTTATACAGCAACCACATCTACTACATTTATTTTATAAAAATATAAATTGTATCATTGTTCATAGTTTAAAAAAAAGGAAAGAGACCTCCATGAGGCTCCAACATGTTAAAAACATCAATTTAATCACACAACATTATAGCACAAAATTTGTTTTCAACAAATGCTGCTGTAAAAGCAAAGAAAAAAGGTCCCTTTAAGGCCGAAGGGCGGGAGTGACCTCATTTACGCCTGTCTTACAATGCCAGTGCTCGGCTGGCTGACATTCAAAGGGAATACAACCTGCCCACCAACTGCCTCATTTGTGACATACCCACCAAGTGGAACTCAACGTTAGCAATGCTGCAGCAGCTGCACACACAGCAGAGTGTATCAATGAGTACCTGAGCGAGTATGGCAGCTAGACAGGGTCAGGGGAGAGCTTGGCTTCTTTTTGCCATGCCAGTAGCTACTGATCAAAGATGCATGTACTGTCCTGCCACCATTTAAGGAGGCCTCAAGGATGGTGAGCAGCGACAATGCATGCATCAGTGACACTGTCCCTCTAGTCTTCCTGTTGGAGCACACGCTTCGTGGAATAATGGACAGGGCACTTGAGGCAGAACAGCAGGAGGAAGAGGAGGACTTCCTTACCTCTCAAGGCCCCCTTTATCCAGATAGCATTCCTGCGGGCCCACCAAATACACAGGAAGAAGAAGAGGAGGGGGATGATTGTGTCAGCATGGATGTAGAGGATAATGCCTCTGCAAATTCATGCTGCATGGCCTCCTTAATTCTGCAAAGCCTGCGAAAGGACCCTAGGATTTGTGGTATCAAGGAGAGGGATCATTACTGGCTGGCAACCCTTCTTGATCCACGTTACAAGGGTAAGGCTGCAGAACTCATCCTGAGTTCTGCAACTCAGGGAGCAACTCAGGGAACAGAGGAGGAAACATCTTCAGGAGGCCTTGAAGAAAGGTTTGTGCAATGCATTTCCAGAACCTGGGAGGTTACAATTTCCTGGTGCTGGACAGCGTGTTGCTAAGGCTTCATTCAGTCAGAGGAAGAGCGGTGGAGAAGGTGGCCGGCTGACCGATGCCTTTTTTTTTTTTCAATAGATTTTATTGAAAGAAAAGTGCAATACAAGGTATCACAATGGTTGGTATACAAAATTTTTGAACATTTTACATATATATATATATATATATACATATATATATATATATATATATATATATATATATATATATATATATATATATATATATATACCAGTAGCCTATGCATTTATATATGTGGTTGAAGAACCACAATAACCAGGGTGGGATATATGGTGGGACTTTTAGATAGACATACCATGACGATATAACTGGATGGATCAACAGGGTGGGTCCTTAGGGAGCTACTGGTATCAAAAACAAAGAGGTGGAGGAGGTGTGTAGAATGGGGGGGGGGGGAGTGTGAGCATACACCAGTCGGTTGAAGTATTAGGTAGCGAGAGAGTTACAGGAAGAAACGGGAGTGTCTTCCTCCTCAGGAGTGGTAATGGGAGTGTCATAGTAAGCTAATGAAGTATTTTCGAAGTTCTGTAGTTCCTCTTGAGGCAGAGTTGATTGCATGAAGGCCCACCATCTTGAGTAGAAACGTGTGTTTCTGTGTGTTGGAGAAACGTGTGTAGAAACATTTGTTGGAGAGTTCTTTTTTGAAGTCGGTGTTGAGCTTGTCTCTGTGAAGCAAGGTTAGAAGCTGCCTTTTAAGTTGCGAGATCTGTGGGCAAAGAGAGGAGGTCCAGTGTTGTAGAATTAGTCTTCTGGCTAGTAAGAGACTGATCAAGGCCCAGTATTTATGGGGAGGGTGGGTGGTTGCGGACCACGGGAGCAGTTGGTCATCCCAGTATCCGAAGATGAGGAGTAGGGGGTCTTTAGGTAGTTTTAGCAGCGTTAATTCGAAGATGTAGGAGATGACTTGGTTCCAGAAGGCGGAGATGGAGAGGCATGCCCAGAAACGGTGGGAAAGAGATGGTTTTGGCTGGCGGCACAAGGGGCAATTGGCTACGCCTTGGACAGTCTTGTCCGAGAGGAAGGGTATGTAGGCATGGTGCATAATCTTTAATTGAGCTTCCCTCCATACCTCATTGGGGGTCAGCTGAAGGGTTTTCTTGTACCCTTGAAGAACCTTTTCCACTATGTCTGAGTCAGGAAAGTCCTTTCCCCAGTTTGCTACCGATGAGGAAGCAAGTGAGGGAGTGGTCTTTATCAGGAAAGGTTTGTATATATCCGAAATTTTATAAGAGTCACCGTGGAGTAGTAGGTCCATGATGGATGTCTGAAATCTCTTACGTTCCTCTCTGCGTGAATCTTTTATATAGCTGACGCATTGTGCGTAGTGTAAAGCATGAGATTGAGGGAGAGAGAAAGTTTCTGCAATGACAGAGAAGTTGTGAGGGCATCCTGTTTCCAAATCACATAGGGTGGAGAAAGTTGTGAGGCCTTTTTGTTGCCAAATATAGAAGGGTTTGTATTCCAGACCCGGTGAGAAGCTGGGATTTCCTTGAATCGGGAGATGTCTGGACATAAAGGGCAAAAGTTTCAGTGTTTTCCGTACTTCCCTCCAAGCTATGGCTGTGTCTCTAAGGAGAAGATTGTGTTGTAGGGGTGGGGGAGTAGATTTCCACTGTCAGGTCCACACTTACCAGACAGGTGAGTCCGCTTTGGCAGAGGGTAGGCTCCCTTACGTATCCGATTCGGGGCCCCTGGTAGAGTAGACAGGAGGCCCGCGAATACGGAGTGGTATGAGGGCCTGAGGTTAGAGTCCTGGAGCACTGTGGTCTGGCAAGCAACCGGTTGTTCTTCAGGCTGGGTAGAGCAGGTGCTGAGCAGGAGGTAATCAGGCTGGTCACACACAGGCAGAGGTCGGCAACGGGCTGGCAGCAACGGTACAAGGGATAAGGCAGAAACGAGGTCAAACAAGCCGGGGTCGGGTTCAGGCAGCAGTCAAGGAAGGTCCAAAGGTAAGCCGGGTCACAACGGGAAAACACTATGAGGATACAGGAACACAAGATGATCACAGGACAAGGTACAGAGCTGTTTGATCAGGCAGCACTGGGTCAGTGCAGAGGCAGGCTTCAAATAGACAGATTGGCGCCAAAACGCCGCGCTCGTGCACGCGCCCGAGCGCGCCCCCGACACCGGCGTGCACGCCCACACCACTGGGCATGTCAAAGGTAACGCCCGCAGGCGGACGCGCGCTAACGCGGACGCGCACTAGCGCGAACGCGCGTACGCACAAACGCCCGGACGCCACCCCGCACGCCACGGCCGGCCAGCCACACACCGGCGCCCCCAGGGACACGCGCCCCAGCACGGACAGGGACACGAGCGCCAACGCGCCCCAGCGCGCCCCGGCGCCCAACCAGGTAACCTTTCTGACAGTGCCCCCTCCTCAAGGGCAGACTCCGGATGCCCAGCTGGGCCATCTTCGAGGAATGAGAGGTTTTAAAGGATTGCAAGAGTTCTTTAGCATGTAAATTGTTTTCCGGCTCCCAGGAATTATCTTCGGGCCCATAGCCCTTCCATTTTACCAGATATTGCACTTGATTGTGCCTTCTTCTGCAATCTAGAATTGCCTCTACTTCGAACTCCTCTTCGCCATCAACCACAATAGGTTTGGGTGGGCCGATGCTGCGACCAGGAAAGAAATTGGGGGTTACCGGCTTTAGGAGGGACACGTGGAACACTGGGTGTAGCCTCAAGGAGTTGGGAAGGTCCAGTTCATATGCCACATTGTTGATCTTCCTTTTGATCAAGAAAGGACCCAGGTATTTGGGACCCAGTTTCTTGGATGGGCATGCTAACTTGAGGTTAGCGGTGGACAGCCAGACAGAATTGCCAGGTTCTAGGACAAGTTCCCCCCGTCTCTTCCTGTCAAAGATCTTCTTGTAGTCCTCCTGAGCCTTGGTCATGGTTTCCTGCAGCAATTTGTTGTTGTTGGAGAAGAAATCCAGGGTTTCGGATACTGCAGGAACAGGGCACTCGGGGAGTGCTCCGGGCAAGAAGGATGGGTGGAAACCATAATTGGCATAAAACGGAGACTGATTAGTTGCTGAATGTAATGAGTTGTTATATGAAAATTCTGCGATGGGCAGCAGGGAAGCCCAGTCATCCTGAGAAAATGCAGAAAAACAGCGGATGTATTGCTCCAAGGTTTGGTTTGTCCTCTCGGTTTGTCCATTTGACTGAGGGTGGTAGGCCGAAGAAAAGGACAACTCGATCTCAAGGGCGCCACAGAGGGCCTTCCAAAATCTGGAGGTGAACTGGACACCTCTGTCCGAGACTATATTGGTCGGGACTCCATGTAGTCTGACGATTTCTTTAATAAAGATGGAGGCGGTGTCCATGGCAGAAGGGGTGCCCTTCATGGGGAGAAAATGGGCCATTTTAGACAGCCTGTCTACCACGACAAAAATGGACGAAAAACCTTCTGATGGTGGGAGCTCAACGATGAAGTCCATTGAAATCATGGCCCAAGGTCTCTCTGGGACTGGTAATGGTTTCAACAGGCCCCATGCTCTTGTCCGGCTGGTCTTGTTTCTGGCACACGTGTTACAGGACTCCACGTATTCTTTGCAATCCTTGGCAAGATGAGGCCACCAGAAGGTACGTTGGACAAGGTCAGCTGTTTTCCGTGTGCCGAAGTGACCCGCAAGTTTGTGGTCGTGGCACAAGCTTAGCACTCGTACTTTTAGCTCCTCAGGAACCACAATCTTATTCTTGACCCAGAACAGCCCATCCTTGGTACAGGCTTCAGCAGGTGGAGACATTCCCATGGAGGCTCGTCTGATCTGGGAAATCAAGTCCTCCTGTAGAATTAGGAAGTTTCCAGAAGGGAGAATGGTGTCTGGGGATAGGGTTCTTTCCGGTTCGAGGAACATTCGGGAAAGGGCGTCGGATTTGACATTCTTGGATCCGGGTCTGTACGTGATGTGGAAAACAAATCGTGAAAAAAAAGTGCCCATCTGGCCTGTCGGGGTTTTAACCTCTTGGCTGTTCTTAGGTATTCTAAGTTCTTATGGTCTGTGTAGACCAAAATGGGGTGTGCTGCACCTTCCAGCAGATAACGCCATTCCTCCAGCGCTGCTTTAATGGCTAGGAGTTCCCGATCACCCACGTCATAATTTCTCTCGGAAGGAGAGAGTTTACGTGAGAAGAATCCCACGGGGTACAGGAGTGCTTTGGCACCCTGTCTCTGTGACAGTACGGCTCCAACTGCAACCTCGGAAGCATCCACTTCCAGGACGAAAGGCAAGGCAGGGTTGGGATGCTTAAGAATCGTGGCCGATGTGAATAGCGCCTTGAGTCTTTCGAAGGCCTCCTGTGCCTTAGGGGTCCAGCGGAACCGGCATCCTTGCTTGATAAGCTCTGTAATAGGAGTTATGATTGAGGAAAATCCCTTAATAAACTTCCTATAGAAATTGGCGAAGCCAATAAAACGCTGTACTCCTTTTTTGTCAGTTGGTGCAGGCCAATCCAGAATAGCGGATACTTTCTGTGGATCCATTTTAATGCCATCAGGAGAGATGATCAGACCTAAGAACTGGATAGATTGGAGCTCGAATTCACATTTTTCTAGTTTGGCGTAAAGGCCATGTTGTCTCAGCCGGAAGAGTACATTTCGTACGTGTTTGCGGTGCTCCATCAGGGAGGCAGAGAAGACCAGGATATCATCCAGGTAGACGATGACATATAAGTCTAGTAGGTCATGAAAGACATCATTGACAAAGTGCTGAAAGGTTGCCGGTGCGTTGCACAGACCAAAAGGCATGACGAGATACTCGTAATGTCCGAATCGAGTACGAAAGGCTGTCTTCCACTCGTCTCCTTCTCTTATGCGGATCAAATTATAGGCCCCACGGAGGTCTAGCTTGGTGAAAACGGTGGCAGATCCTAGTCTCTGAAATAATTCAGGAACCAAGGGTAGCGGGTATCTGTTTTTAATAGTGATTTTATTAACCACTTGACGACCGCCTCACGCCGATGTACGTCGGCAAAGTGGCACGGACAGGCAAAATCACGTACAGTGTACGTGATTTGCCTACCGCGGGTGGGGGGTCCGATCGGACCCCCCCGGTGCCCGAGGCGGTCGTCCTTTGTGCCCCGATCGGTGGTGAGGGGGAGACCATCCGTTCGTGGCCCCCCCCTCGTGATCGCCGCCGGCCAATCGAATCATTCCTTTGCTGCTGTATGCTAAACAGCAGCAAAGGAAATGATGTCATCTCCCCTCGGGTCGGTAATTTCCGTTCCGGCCCGAGGAGAGAAGACATCAATGTGAGTGCACCAACACACACACACACAGTAGAACATGCCAGGCACACAAAACACCCCGATCCCCCCCCCGATCGCCCCCCGATCCCCCCCCAATCACCCCCCCCCCCCCCTGTCACAAACTGACACCAGCAGTTTTTTTTTTTTTTTTTCTGATTACTGCATTGGTGTCAGTTTGTGACAGTTAGTGTTGGGACAGTGAGTATTACCCCCCTTTAGGTCTAGGGTACCCCCCTAACCCCCCCTAATAAAGTTTTAACCCCTTGATCACCCCCTGTCACCAGTGTCACTAAGCGATCATTTTTCTGATCGCTGTATTAGTGTCGCTGGTGACGCTAGTTAGGGACATAAATATTTAGGTTCGCCGTCAGCGTTTTATAGCGTCAGGGACCCCCATATACTACCGAATAAATGTTTTAACCCCTTGATTGCCCCCTAGTTAACCCTTTCACCACTGATCACCGTATAACCGTTACGGTTGACGCTGGTTAGTTTGTTTATTTTTTATAGTGTCAGGGCACCTGCCGTTTATTACCGAATAAAGGTTTAGCCCCCTGATCGCCCGGCGGTGATATGCGTCGCCCCAGGCAGCGTCAGATTAGCGCCAGTACCGCTAACACTGACGCACGCAGCATACACCTCCCTTAGTGGTATAGTATCTGAACGCATCAATATCTGATCAGATCAGATCTATACTAGCGTCCCCAGCAGTTTAGGGTTCCCAAAAACGCAGTGTTAGCGGGATCAGCCCAGATACCTGCTAGCACCTGCGTTTTGCCCCTCCGCCCGGCCCAGCCCAGCCCACCCAAGTGCAGTATCGATCGATCACTGTCACTTACAAAAGACTAAACGCATAACTGCAGCGTTCGCAGAGTCAGGCCTGATCCCTGCGATCGCTAACAGTTTTTTTGGTAGTATTTTGGTGAACTGGCAAGCACCAGCCCCAGGCAGGGTCAGGTTAGCGCCAGTACCGCTAACACCCACGCACGCAGCATACGCCTCCCTTAGTGGTATAGTATCTGAACGGATCAATATCTGATCCGATCAGATCTATACTAGTGTCCCCAGCAGTTTAGGGTTCCCAAAAACGCAGTGTTAGCGGAATCAGCCCAGATACCTGCTAGCACCTGCGTTTTGCCCCTCCGCCCGGCCCAGCCCACCCAAGTGCAGTATCGATCGATCACTGTCACTTACAAAACACTAAATGCATAACTGCAGCGTTCACAGAGTCAGGCCTGATCCCTGCGATCACTAACAGTTTTTTTGGTAGTATTTTGGTGAACTGGCAAGCGCCAGCGGCCTAGTACACCCCGGTCGTAGTCAAGCCAGCACTGCAGTAACACTTGGTGACGTGGCGAGTCCCATAAGTGCAGTTCAAGCTGGTGAGGTGGCAAGCACAAGTAGTGTCCCGCTGCCACCAGAAAGACAAACACAGGCCCGTCGTGCCCATAGTGCCCTTCCTACTGCATTCGCCAATCCTAATTGGGAACCCACCGCTTCTGCAGCGCCCGTACTTCCCCCATTCACATCCCCAACCAAATGCAGTCGGCTGCATGAGAGGCATTTTCTTTATGTCCTCCCGAGTACCCCTACCCAGCGAACGCCCCCAAAAAAGATATTGTGTCTGCAGCTAGCGCGGATATAGGCGTGACACCCGCTATTATTGTCCCTCCTGTCCTGACAATCCTGGTCTTTGCATTGGTGAATGTTTTGAACGCTACCATACACTAGTTGAGTATTAGCGTAGGGTACAGCATTGCACAGACTAGGCACACTTTCACAGGGTCTCCCAAGATGCCATCGCATTTTGAGAGACCCGAACCTGGAACCGGTTACAGTTATAAAAGTTAGTTACAAAAAAAGTGTAAAAAAAAAAATATATATATATATATATATATAAAATTAAAAAAAATAGTTGTCGTTTTATTGTTCTCTCTCTCTCTATTCTCTCTATTGTTCTGCTCTTTTTTACTGTATTCTATTCTGCAATGTTTTATTGTTATTATGCTTTATCATGTTTGCTTTTCAGGTATGCAATTTTTTATACTTTACCGTTTACTGTGCTTTATTGTTAACCATTTTTTTGTCTTCAGGTACGCCATTCACAACTTTGAGTGGTTATACCAGAATGATGCCTGCAGGTTTAGGTATCATCTTGGTATCATTCTTTTCAGCCAGCGGTCGGCTTTCATGTAAAAGCAATCCTAGCGGCTAATTAGCCTCTAGACTGCTTTTACAAGCCGTGGGAGGGAATGCCCCCCCCCCACCGTCTTCCGTGTTTTTCTCTGGCTCTCCTGTCTCAACAGGGAACCTGAGAATGCAGCCGGTGATTCAGCCAGCTGACCATAGAGCTGATCAGAGACCAGAGTGGCTCCAAACATCTCTATGGCCTAAGAAACCGGAAGCTATGAGCATTTTATGACTTAGATTTCGCTGGATGTAAATAGCGCCATTGGGAAATTGGGGAAGCATTTTATCACACCGATCTTGGTGTGGTCAGATGCTTTGAGGGCAGAGGAGAGATCTAGGGTCTAATAGACCCCAATTTTTTCAAAAAAGAGTACCTGTCACTACCTATTGCTATCATAGGGGATATTTACATTCCCCGAGATAACAATAAAAATGATTAAAAAAAAATAAAAATGAAAGGAACAGTTTAAAAATAAGATAAAAAAGCAAAAAAATAATAAAGAGAAAAAAAAAGAAAAAAAAAAAAAAAAGCACCCCTGTCGCCCCCTGCTCTCGCACTAAGGCGAACGCAAGCGGCGGTCTGGCGTCAAATGTAAACAGCAATTGCACCATGCATGTGAGGTATCACCGCGAAGGTTAGATCGAGGGCAGTAATTTTTGCAGTAGACCTCCTCTGTAAATCTAAAGTGGTAACCTGTAAAGGCTTTTAAAGGCTTTTAAAAATGTATTTATTTTGTTGCCACTGCACGTTTGTGCGCAATTCTAAAGCATGTCATGTTTGGTATCCATGTACTCGGCCTAAGATCATCTTTTTTATTTCATCAAACATTTGGGCAATATAGTGTGTTTTAGTGCATTAAAATTTAAAAAAGTGTGTTTTTTCCCCAAAAAATGCGTTTGAAAAATCGCTGCGCAAATACTGTGTGAAAAAAAAAAATGAAACACCCACCATTTTAATCTGTAGGGCATTTGCTTTAAAAAAATATATAATGTTTGGGGGTTCAAAGTAATTTTCTTGCAAAAAAAAAAAACTTTTTCATGTAAACAATAAGTGTCAGAAAGGGCTTTGTCTTCAAGTGGTTAGAAGAGTGGGTGATGTGTGACATAAGCTTCTAAATGTTGTGCATAAAATGCCAGGACAGTTCAAAACCCCCCCAAATGACCCCATTTTGGAAAGTAGACACCCCAAGCTATTTGCTGAGAGGCATGTCGAGTCCATGGAATATTTTATATTGCGACACAAGTTGCGGGAAAGAGACAATTTTTTTTTTTTTTTGCACAAAATTGTCACTAAATGATATATTGCTCAAACATGCTATGGGAATATGTGAAATTATACCCCAAAATACATTCTGCTGCTTCTCCTGAGTACGGGGATACCACATGTGTGAGACTTTTTGGGAGCCTAGCCGTGTACGGAACCCCGAAAACCAAGCACCGCCTTCAGGCTTTCTAAGGGCGTGAATT
Organism: Lithobates septentrionalis; assembly: GCA_037952835.1. NCBI lineage: Eukaryota > Metazoa > Chordata > Amphibia > Anura > Ranidae > Lithobates > Lithobates septentrionalis. The sequence continues at coordinate 1,393,435 of JBBDGP010001358.1, forward strand.
TTTGATTTCTCTCTTGACTGCTTATCACAGTTTCGGAGACCATGGAATGCCCAGGTGGCACAAACCCCCCCCAAATGACCCCATTTTGGAAAGTAGACACCCCAAGCTATTTGATGAGAGGTATAGTGAGTATTTTGCAGACCTCACTTTTTGTCACAAAGTTTTGAAAATTGAAAAAAGAAAAAAAAAAAAGTTTTTTCTTGTCTTTCTTCATTTTCAAAAACAAATGAGAGCTGCAAAATACTCACCATGCCTCTCAGCAAATAGCTTGGGGTGTCTACTTTCCAAAATGGGGTCATTTGGGGGGGGTTTGTGCCACCTGGGCATTCCATGGCCTCCGAAACTGTGATAGGCAGTGAAGAGTGAAATCAAAAATTTTCACCCTTAGAAATCCTGAAGGCGGTGATTGGTTTTCGGGGTCCCGTACACGGCTAGGCTCCCAAAAAGCCCCACACATGTGGTATCCCCGTACTCAGGAGAAGTAGCTAAATGTATTTTGGGGTGCAATTCCACATATGCCCATGGCCTGTGTGAGCAATATATCATTTAGTGACAACTTTGTGCAAAAAAAAAAAAAAAAAGTGTCACTTTCCCGCAACTTGTGTCAAAATATAAAATATTCCATGGACTCAATATGCCTCTCTGGAAATAGCTTGGGGTGTCTACTTTCCAAAATGGGGTCATTTGGGGGGGGTTTTGTGCCACCTGGGCATTTCATGGCCTCCGAAACTGTGATAGGCAGTAAAGAGTGAAATCATAAATTTACGCCCTTAGAAATCCTGAAGGCGGTGATTGGATTTCGGGGCCCCGTACGCGGCTAGGCTCCCAAAAAGTCCCACACATGTGGTATCCCCATATTCAGGAGAAGCAGCAGAATTTATTTTGGGGTGCAATTCCACATAGGCCCATGGCCTGTGTGAGCAATATATCATTTAGTGACAACTTTTTGTAAATATTTTTTATTTTTTTATTTTTTGTCATTATTCAATCACTTGGGACAAAAAAAAATAAATATTCAATGGGTTCAACATGCCTCTCAGCAATTTCCTTGGGGTGTCTACTTTCCACAATGGGGTCATTTGGGGGGGGTTTGTACTGCCCTGCCATTTTAGCACCTCAAGAAATGACATAGGCAGTCATAAACTAAAAGCTGTGTAAATTACAGAAAATGTACCCTAGTTTGTAGACGCTATAACTTTTGCGCAAACCAATAAATATACGCTTATTGACATTTTTTTTACCAAAAACATGTGGCCGAATACATTTTGGCCTAAATGTATGACTAAAATTGAGTTTATTGGATTTTTTTTATAACAAAAAGTAGAAAATATCATTTTTTTTCCAAATTTTCGGTCTTTTTCCATTTATAGCGCAAAAAATAAAAACCGCAGAGGTGATCAAATACCATCAAAAGAAAGCTCTATTTGTGGGAAGAAAAGGACGCAAATTTCGTTTGGGTACAGCATTGCATGACTGCGCAATTAGCAGTTAAAGCGACGCAGTGCCAAATTGGAAAAAGACCTCTGGTCCTTAGGCAGCATAATGGTCCGCGGCTCAAGTGGTTAAGTTCCCGGTAATCAATGCAGGGACGTAAGGAGTGGTCTTTTTTTTCCACGAAGAAGATGCCTGCTCCAGCTGGAGACGTGGAAGGACGAATGAACCCTTTCTTCAGGTTTTCATCTATATAGGTTTTCAAGGTGCCCAGCTCCTGCTCAGTTAGAGGGAAGATCCTCCCAAAAGGGACTTCGGTACCCAGTAAAAGTTCTATTGGGCAATCATAAGATCTATGTACTGGCAGGGTTTCTGCTCCCTTTTTGCTGAACACGTCCAAGAAATCCCAGTAAGGTTCAGGAAGATCTTGGTAGAGCTTGGTTTCTGAGTCCATGCACAGGCATTGGGAGGAGGTTAAGGAGGTCCCCCGTAAGCAGTTTTGTCTGCAATATTCGGAAGAAAACTGGATTTTGCCTGTAGACCAGTTGATACTAGGGTTGTGAGCCTGTAACCAAGGTATTCCTAGGATAATTGGGAAGAGGGGAGAGGAGATGACATCTAGGCGTAACAGTTCCTGGTGTTCCGGGCCAATGGTGGCCAATAAGGGAACCGTTTCTTGGGTAACGGGTCCGGAGCGGAGGGTGGAACCATCCGCTAGAAAGACTGCCAGTCCTTGGGCTTTGGTTTGAGTGGGGATATGGTGAGTTTCGACAAACGTCCGGTCAATGAATCCACTGCATGCTCCCGAATCAATGATGACCGGTACTGGGATGCTCCTTCCAGGTAACTGTAAAACAATGGAGAATGTTAAATGGTTACCGGTACTAGGTAGGACAGGTGCACATAGTGAGGAAGACGGCAGACACTTACGTCTTTTATTGGGGCATGCTCTTGCAAAGTGACCAGGCTCTCCACAGTACAAGCACAGGTTGAGTGTGCGTCTTCGTGTCTTTTCCTCCGGAGTCAGAGAGGGACGGAGCAGTCCCAACTGCATAGGCTCCGAGACCTCCTGGGCTGGAGTAGATGAAACAGGCGGAGCTTGGTTCGGGGCACTAGGGGCCCTGGACAGCATCCAGGTGTGACGTGGGTGATTTACAGATCTCTCAGAGCGTCTTTCTCTGAGGCGACGGTCAATTTGAATAGACAGAGTGATTAGCTCCTCTAGTGTCTGGGGAACCCCCACTCGCGCTAATTCATCCTTTAGGGGATCCGACAGCCCCAACCGGTATTGGTGACGCAAGGCTGCGTCATTCCACTCTGTATCCGAGCTCCAACGCCTAAACTCCACGGCGTAATCTTCAGCCGCTCTGCGACCTTGTTGAAGGGAGTGTAAGGCGGTCTCTGCCGTGGCTGTTAGCTGAGGGTCCTCATATAGCTGAGACATGGCTAGGAAAAAGTCACTTAAGGAGTCAAGAGATTGAGCCTTTTGCTCCAGTAGATGGTGGGCCCAGGTTTGAGGCTCGCCTGTCAGCAAGGATATGACGAACCCCACTTTGGTAGCTTCCAGGGAGAATGTACGGGGTTGTAAGGCAAAGTAGAGTTCGCATGCGTTACGGAACGCCCGGAACTTGCTGAAAACTTTTCGGGTGTAGGCACCCTGGGTTCTGGTGGGAGCATTACTACGGAGGGTGCTGCGGCAGGGTTGGATACTGCTCCTGGAGGAGAGGCTGAGAGAGCCTGGACTTGTCCTTCCAGTCTGGTGTAGCCTTCCTGAAGACTTTTAACGGCTTGCGTGAGGCCCGCTAGGTGCCTGCATAGTTCATCCATGGGGGAGGCCCCCTGCCCGGACTCAGTCATGGCTGCCTGATACTGTCAGGTCCACACTTACCAGACAGGTGAGTCCGCTTTGGCAGAGGGTAGGCACCCTTACGTATCCGATTCGGGGCCCCTGGTAGAGTAGACAGGAGGCCCGCGAATACGGAGTGGTATGAGGGCCTGAGGTTAGAGTCCTGGAGCACTGTGGTCTGGCAAGCAACCAGTTGTTCTTCAGGCTGGGTAGAGCAGGTGCTGAGCAGGAGTTAATCTGGCTGGTCACACACAGGCAGAGGTCGGCAACGGGCTGGCAGCAACGGTACAAGGGATAAGGCAGAAACGAGGTCAAACAAGCCGGGGTCGGGTTCAGGCAGCAGTCAAGGAAGGTCCAAAGGTAAGCCGGGTCACAACAGGAAAACACTATGAGGATACAGGAAGACAAGATGATCACAGGACAAGGTACAGAGCTGTTTGATCAGGCAGCACTGGGTCAGTGCAGAGGCAGGCTTCAAATAGACAGATTGGCGCCAAAACGCAGCGCTCGTGCACGCGCCGATTTGCCAAGGCGCGCCGCGCCCCCGCACGCGCCCGAGCGCGCCCCCGACACCGGCATGCACGCCCACACCACCGGGCATGTCAAAGGTAACGCCCGCAGGCGGACGCGCGCTAACGCGGACGCGCGCTAGCGCGAACGCGCGTACGCACAAACGCCCGGACGCCACCCCGCACGCCACGGCCGGCCGGCCACACACCGGCGCCCCCAGGGACACGCGCCCCAGCACGGACAGGGACACGAGCGCCAATGCACCCCGGCGCGCCCCAGCGCCCAACCAGGTAACCTTTCTGACATCCACCTGCAATGAAGTAAGGCCACCAGGGAGTAAGGTTGGGCCATTGAAGAGTCCATGGAGTAATTTGAGCAGCGAGAAAGTTGCGATATCCAGTCTAGGCCTATCCTGAGTAGGCAAGAGAGGTTGTATGCTCTGATATTTGGGAGACTAATCCCTCCTTCGCGTCTGGGAAGATACAATTTAGGAAGGGCTATACGTGGTATGACTTGGCTACTGGGAAGGGTAAGTGTTGCGCCCACGGAGGGACAGATAAAGTGCCTATGGGGAGGCTTTCGCTCTTGCTCTAGTTTATGCGGAGACCTGAGCAGAGTTTAAATTCATCAAAGATTGTTTTGATGGTGGACATGTCAGATGAGGGGTTGGTCGAGAAAATGAAGATGTCATCGGCGAAGAGTGATGTGCGGAGTTCTTGGGAGCCTATTTTGATGCCGTGTAGTGGGGCCTCTAGAGTAAGGTATCGAGAGAGAAGTTCTAAGGTGATGTTAAAGAGGAGTGGGGATAGGGGGCAGCCTTGTCTCGTGCCCTTGTAGAGGCGGAATTCATCCGATAGAAGGTCTGCCGCCACCAATCTGGCCGTGGGGGAGGTGTACATGGCATGTACAAGGTGTTGGAAAGGGCCCGTAAAGCCCATTTTCGATAAGGCCAGTGATAACCATTCAAAGCTAACATTATCGAAGGCTTTTTCCGCGTCCAGAGTGATGATGGCAGGGTCCCCCCCAGGTTGATTTTGGCTTGTTCCAGAGCCATCATCACCTTACAGATGTTCATAGTGGCTGTTCTTCCCTTCACAAAACCTGATTGGGCTGGGTGAATCAGAGAGGGAATGATAGTAGCAAGTCTGGAAGCTACTATTTTTGAGAGTATCTTAACGTCTAAATTTAGGAGTGAGATGGGGTCGGTACAAACCCGGTTCTTGGGGGTCTTTGCCTTTTTTGAAAGTAGTTTGATGATGGCCTGATTCCCAGTTGGTAAATAGGGGCCGCCAGTCCATATAACATTATAGACTGCGAAGAGAGCGGGCTCGGTAATAGTTTGTAGGGCCTTATAGAATTCTCCTGTAAACCCATCTGGGCCTGGGGCTTTAGAGGGAGCTAGGTTCCGGATAACGTTAGATATTTCTTACTCACACTCTCAACAGGCGGGCTTCTATGATAACATTCTCATAACCCACGTGTCTTAACTCGCAACTCCCGCTAATACATATAGGTTTGGTCAGAGACTTACGCAGCCACGGACATGGACTGTTTATATCCTTCATGATTTTTGCCCTACAGGTTGCTTACTTCTGCCTCCACAACTTTTCTTGTGTAATGTTATTTCGCTTACCCTTCAGGATGTATGCTGACTCTGTATAAGACCATTCCTTATGTCACAACAGCTGATGTACTGAACTTTCTGTATATGTGAAAACTTAATAAAATATTTAAAAAAAAAAAAAACGTTAGATATTTGTTGTAAGGAGATAGGTGCATTGAGGACTTCAAGTTGGGAGGGAGAAACCGTGGGTAGAGACAATCTGTCTAGGAAGGATTTGGCTGTGTTCATGTCTATGGGGTCGGTGGCGTATAGCAAGGAATAGTATTGTAACATAATTTTGTTAATGTCCTGTTGTGGGGTTTTTCTTTGGCCTGCTGTGTCCCGAAGGGATGTGATGTGTGTCGGGCGGAAAGGGCCTTTGCAGAGTCTTGCTAACAGTTTGCCAGCTTGTTGCCAAATTTATGAAGGGTGGCTACCATATGTGCCCTGTGTGTCCGCTCAAGGGTATCTGCCCAGGTATCAAATGTCCTTGTTGCTACCTGCCAGTGTAGCCTGTTTTTAGGGGAGTCCCTGGTATAGAGAGAGCGTTGTGCCAAGCGCAGGTTGGCACTGGCCATCTTATAATTTGCCAAAGTGTTTCTCTTGTGAGAGACAGCGTAGGTCAGTCCCAAGGTCTGATCGGTTCAAGCAACCATCGCCAGCTTCTACATTACATGGTGCAAGAATATCTAGGGGCAAGAGTAGACTTGGAGACCTTTCCAACAGAGCATCCACTGGGTTAATGGGTCTTGAGGATGGACCACTGGCCAGAACTTGCTCAATATGCAATTGAGCTACTGGCTTGTCCTGCATCCAGCGTGCTTTCTGAGCGCACAATCAGTGCTGCTGGATTGTAACGGATCATAGAGTGTGCTTGTCCACAGACTCCATTGATAGGCTCACATTCATAAAAATGAATCAGTCTTGGATCAGCAGCTATAAAGCACCTGATGCTAACGTAACTGATTGAACTTTCTATGGATGTGGAATCCCTTAAAGACTGCCTATGCTGACTATCCTATTCTTCCTCAATCATAATGATGCTAACTTCCAAAAATATATTTGGTTTAGGGCACCACCACCACCCAAGGCCCAATTTTTCTGCCCCTGTTTAACAGGGGCATGTAATCACAATTTTTGATCTAATATTTCACAACAGGGTCCTTTCCTGCGCCCAGCAAGAGTATCTGTGAGGGGCTACAGTGTTGTGGCACCACCACCACCCAAGGCCCAATTTTTCTGCCCCTGTTTAACAGGGGCATGTAAATACAATTTTTGATTCAATATTTCAACACAGGACCGTTCCTGCGCCCAACAAGAGTATCTGTGAGGGGCTACAGTGTTGTGGCACCACTACCACTACCCGAGGCCCAATTTTTCTGCCCCTGCTTAACAGGGGCATGTAATTACAATTTTTGATTTAATATTTCAACGCAGGGCCCATTCCTGCGCCCAACAAGAGTATCTGTGAGGGCTAATGCCCCGTACACACGGTCGGACTTTGTTCGGACATTCCGACAACAAAATCCTAGGATTTTTTCCGACGGATGTTGGCTCAAACTTGTCTTGCATACACACGGTCACACAAAGTTGTCGGAAAATCCGATCGTTCTAAACGCGGTGACGTAAAACACGTACGTCGGGACTATAAACGGGGCAGTGGCCAATAGCTTTCATCCCTTTATTTATTCTGAGCATGCGTGGCACTTTGTCCGTCGGATTTGTGTACACACGATCGGAATTTCCGACAACGGATTTTGTTGTCGGAAAATTTTATATCCTGCTCTCAAACTTTGTGGGTCGGAAAATCCGATGGAAAATGTGTGATGGAGCCTACACACGGTCGGAATTTCCGACAAGGTCCTATCACACATTTTCCGTCAGAAAATCCGACCGTGTGTACGGGGCATTACAGTGTTGTGACACCACCACCCAAGACCCAATTTTGCTGCCCCTGTTTAACAGGGACATGTAATTACAATTAAATAATTACCTCCAATTCCCTTGACGATGTCTTCGTGAGACAAAGTGTACGTCGGATGGTTGACGCGCTGACGTCATCGCAGTATATCCCGTACCTTGTCCTGAACGGGTGTCCATTAGCCTTTTATATGCTTTTATCTCTGGTTCACATGTAAGTGCAATCTTTATTTACATTAAATCTTGGTCTCAACGATTTTACACTATGGAGAGCCGTTGTTTTATTTTTTTTCTGGGTCCTGCCTATTGAATGTCGGGTTGGATTGAGCTGCCTTGTTTGGGTCCTGGTCCCTCATTGAAAGCCGTGGTGTAAGTCCTGGTCCTTCATTTCATTGGTGTGGCGTTTCCTGTATTGACCATCAGGTTGCTGTACAAGCTTACTAAAGCTTGCCATCTGGTAAGCGTTTAATACACATGGTGGTGGATTCCCTCGCATGCTGGTGTTTTATGATTGAATATTTTTATCCGTACATCTTTAGTTGGACTCTTTTCTCCCTTCTATCTGGACTGATTATCCATTTACTTACGTTTTTCCACTATTTGGATTTATTTTCGAATTTACTTACAATTTTTCATTATTTTAACTTATTTTTACCTCCCCCCCTTTTTTTTTTTGTGACCTACACTGTGCTTCACATATGTTATTTTTTGAATCCTTCAGGGCTTTTTCGTTTACATATATATATTACTTTATATGTTTGTTCACTGATTTTTAGCGCTGCTAACGTTTTATATTATGTAATTACAATTCTTGATATAATATTTCACAGCAGAGCCCATTCCTGCATCCGCCAAGAGTAACTGTGAGGGCTTACAGTGTTGTGGCACTACCACCACCACCACCAAAGGCCCAATTTTTATGCCCCTGTTTAACAGGGGCATGTAATTGCTATTCTTGTTATAATATTTCAAAGCAGGGTCCGTTTCTGCACCCAACAAGATTAACTGTGAGGGCTTACAGTGTTCTGGTACCACCACCAAAGTCCCAATTTTTCGGCCCCTGTTTAACAGGGGCATGTAATTACAATTTTTGATATAATATTTCACAGCAGGGCCCATTCCTGCGCTCGCCAAGAATAACTGTGAGGGCTTACAGTGTTCTGGTACCACCAACACCTAAGGCCCAATTTTCTGCAGAGTATATACGGCAGGCCATATAGTGTATATACTGCTGTTCAGAGTATATAGTGCCTGGGGGCCTGGGGGACCCCCACACCATACATTACAGCCGCGAGTAGTTTTAAATGACATTTTTTCCTTTAGAAATGTAATTTTTTTTCTGTGGTATTGTTCCAAAAACTGGAAAAAATGCAATACTTTACAGGCATACTATAGACAACCCCCCCAGGCACGATATTTAAAGGAATATTTCATTTTTATTGTTTCACTTTAAGCATTATTAAAATCACTGCTCCCGAAAAAACAGCCGTTTTTAAAACTTTTTTTTGCATTGATACATGTCCCCTGGGGCAGGACCCGGGTCCCCAAACACTTTTTATGGCAATAACTTGCATATTAACCTTTAAAATTAGCACTTTTGATTTTTCACGTTTGTGTCCCATAGACTTTAACGGTGTTCGCGTGTTCGAACAAATTTTTTGCCTGTTCACATGTTCTGTTGCGAACCGAACCGGGGGGTGTTCGGCTCATCCCTAGTAATTACTGTGAACAATGTCTCTTTAGCCATCTGTAAGGGGGGAGAGGATCTTCACAATGACCACAAATGTAAGGATGTTGCCCTCACACTAATGTATTGCAAAATTTTGATGTAGAAATTATTATGCCGTGTACACACAATTGGAAATTCTGCCAGTAAAACTCCTATGAGAGCTTTTTGTCGGAAAATGCGACGGTGTGTATGCTCCATCGGTTTTTTGCTGGCGGAATTCCAACGAGCAAAAGATTGAGAGCATGTTCTCTATTTTTTGGTCGGAAAAGTTCCTATCTGAAAATGCGATCGTCTGTACAAATTCCGACGCGCAAAATTCCTACGCATGCTCGGAAACAATTTGACGCATGTCGGGCCATTCGTAGTGTTGTACGTCACCGCGCTCTTGACGGTCGAAAGTTCAGAGATGCTCTGGAATGGTGGCTCAGCAAGCCCAGACCGTAATCTACCAGTCACCTGTCTGCGATCTACTGGTTGCTGACCCCCGGTCTATCACTTAAAAACCAAATAAAATACATTTACATTTTTGGTTGTAACATGACAAAATGTAGAAAATGTCAAGAGGTATGAATACTTTATACCCCTTGATACTTCGTACTTTTACTGTATGTGTATAGTGTATGGCCACTTTTAAACACCTAAAATGAACTGGTAGCTTTGCTTTAGGTGCCATTAATTAACGACACACCAAAAGCGGAAGCTTTGGTTGAGTTCAAAAGTGTGAAACAAACACACTATAAAATTGTGCAAACCGCAATATGCCAAAATGCCCTGAGAGCGACTTTGATGTGTTTTTATCACATGTAGGGCAGCCCATTAAAGTCAATGGGCTGCCCTATGGGTGTCATGGGAAAAGCATACCACGAAAAAAATAAATAAAAAAAAATTCCATAAATCTATCCCATAGTTTGTAGGCGCAAACCAACCAATATATACTTAAAAAAATAGGACAAAGGTCCAAAGAGATTCTTCAAGGAGAAACAACCGGTAGTTAAAAAATACAAATTTCTTTATTAGGGCCAGCTCACACCATAGAAATGCAGTCTGGATGTGTTCCAGATGCTTTTCTGCATGTGCATTTTTGATGCGTTCCAGAACGTTTTTGTGCGTTTTTGATGCAGTCCAGTGCACCCCCCCTTCTCTTTTTCTCAACCTTAAGGGCCAGTTCACACCACATGCAGTCCAGTGCGTTTTTTTCTGCATCAAAAACGCATGGAAAATAGGCTATATGGGTTCCAATGGCATAGTTCACACCAGTGCTTGCAGTTCCAGTGCGTTCTAGAAAAAAAAGGAGAACATGCTGCATTTTTCGTGCACTGGACTGTACTGGAAGGCTGTATAATGCATCGAAAACGCACTGGAACGCACTGGAATGGACTGGAGTGCATCAAAAACGCACTGGACCCTAGTATAGTGTGAAAAAAAACAGGAAAAAAATAAGAAAAAAAGCACCTGGAATGCATCGGGAACCGCATCAAAAACGCACGAAAAAAAGGCACTGGAACGCATCAAAAACACGTTAAGAAGGCGCATGCAGAAACGCATCCGAAATGGATCTGGAGTGCGTTTTTGTGGTGTGAACCAGCCCTAAATAAGGACATGTGTGTTACAGTGCATTTTTGGTGCATTTAGGTGTGTTCCAATGCATTTTTGATGCTTTTACAGCGTTCCAGTACAGTCCAGTGCAGGAAAAATGCAGCATGTTCTCCTCTTTTTCCTGGAACTGGAACGCACTGAAACTGCAAGCACTGGTGTGAACTATGCCATTGGAAATCATATAATCTACTTTCCAAGCGTTTTTGATGCAGAAAACAAAAACACATTGGACAGTATGGGGCGTGAACTGGCCCTTAATGAAAACCAACATTAAACAATAAAATCAATGGCAAACATATATCTACTGTATAACCTCCACCCCAATCAATTAAAATATGACAATGTTGTCAAAATCAATATACGCTTATTGGGATTTTTTTCACAAAAAGTATGTAGCAGAATACATGTTGGCTTAAATTTAAGAAGAAATTTATTTATTTTTTTTTATCGGATATGTTTTATAGCAGAAAGTAAAACTTTTTTTTTTTTTTCAAGATTGTCAGACTTTTTTTGTTTATAGTGCAAAAAAATAAAAACCTCAGAGGTGATCAAATACCACCAAAAGAAACCTCTATTTGTGGGAATAAAAGGAATTTGATTTAGGTACAGCGTCGCACGACTGCGCAATTGTCAATTAAAGTAATGCAGCGCCGTATCGCAAATAATGGCCTGGTCATTAAGGGGGGGTAAATCTTCTGGAGGTCAAGTAGTTAATTCCTCTTTAGCTGCTGGGGTATAACTTTAACTTTTTACACATTTTACACTTATTAGCCCTACCAAGTAGGGCTAATATGTGTCACCACCAAGGGGAGGTGATAGACACACAGCAGTAGATCTACACCGGCCGGTGACACTTATTAGCCATACTTGGTTTTGACTACACGCCTGAACTTAGCCTATGGTAAGCCATCCTTTAACATCTGTTTATGTAAATTGTTTTGAACATTTTTAAACCAATGGCCATGTGTCTGACACCCGCAGGCTTGACTCCAGTATGTGCGTACTGCTGGGTATGCCTTTTTTGGTATGTTATATGTGTTCACATATGTATGCTATCATTTTGCTCTGTTCCTTTTTCTCTTTTATAGATTTTTTTTTTTTTTGAAACTACGGGACGATCCTTTTCACCCATTTTCATTTATAAATCTTTAGATTTTGTTATTATTTTGTGAGAACTTTTTAACTATGCAAATATTTATTTGCTAGAGTACAATGATGCAATACATATTGGCCATATGTTCAACTATATATCTTTTCTTTTATATATCTTTTCAGCATGTATGCTACCATGCTATATAAATATATTTGTGTCCCCACATGGAGGGGCCCTGTTTCTTGTCTTCCTTTTTGGTTACCTGTTCTGGGCTGTATGCATTTTTGGGTCTCACCAAAGTGACTGTCATATCTTTTTTTACTTTATATAATCATGTTTTTTTTCTGGATATTACAATGTATTCTCATAATACCTTCTTACATGCTTATTAGATACGCATGCTCCTGAAGAAGTGCACCAATGCGTGTAACGTGTCGAGCGATTCTCTGGGCGACCTCTGTACACGACTCAACCTCTCCACGTATCCGAACAGCCATTGGATCTATCTCACTCTATGTACTTCAAACCTTTGTGCTTTTGTGCTTGTTACATGTGGTATATATATATATATATGTATTAGAGGTGGTATGAGAGTCCTTGAGGTCACTGTTTTTAATGTGTATATATACAATGGTTATAACTTTACCCTATTAAAATCTTTCAATCTTTTACCTAATATACACACGTGTGCCTATAAAGTCCATATTTCTACTCTAATTCTTTCTGAACAATCTTTGATTCGATTGCAAGCTTTGCTGGTTCCATGCAATCAATCTGAGCCTGATCAAGCTTTGATTTGATTGTGAGCTCTTCTGGTTCTGAGCCTGAACAAGCTTTGATTTGATTGCAAGCTTTGCTGGTTCCATGCAATCAATCTGAGCCTGATCAAGCTCTGATTCGATTGTGAGCTCTTCTGGTTCTAAGCCTAAATAAGCTTTGATTCGATCGTAAGCTCTTCTGATTTCATGCAATAAATCTGAGTCTGATCAATTGTTGTCAGTAGAAAGAATGACTGCACACCAAGTCAGAGTCCAACTCCATTTTATTATGTAAACCATACGACACACACCAGACGACAGTGGACAGGTTGATGCGTTTCACACAAATATCATGGGCTTATTCATAACCGGTTATGAATAAGCCCACAATATTTGTGTGAAACGCGTCAACCTGTCCACTGTGGTCTGGTGTGTGTTGTATGGTTTACGTATTAAAATGGAGTTGGACTCTGACATGGTGCACAGTCATTCTTTCTACTGACTTTGTTCTTGGAAGCGAGGCGGGGCTTGCACCCATATGAGGAGTAGCACACTGATTGAACCACTCTAAACCACTCTACTGGAGCGGCACTTCATTGTTCTTCTTGATCAATCTTTGATTGGATTGTGAGCTCTTCTGGTTTTCAGCCTGAACAAGTTTTGATTTGATTGCAAGCTCTGCTTTTTCTATAAATCAACCTCGGCCTAATTAAGCTTTTATTTGATCGTAAGCCTAATGAAGCTTTGATTGGATTGTTAGCTCTTCTGGTTCTGAGCCTGAATAAGCTTTAATTCGATTGTGAGCTCTTCTGGCTCCATGCAATTGATCTGAGCCTGGTCAAGCTTGGTTTGGATTGTGAGCTCTGCTGGTTCAATGCAATCGATCTGAGCCTGATCAAACTTCTATTGGATTGTGAGCTCTTGTGGTTCTGAGCCTGAGCAAGCTTTGATTTGATTGTGAGTTATTCTGGCTCCATGTAATCGATCTGAACCTGCAACTTTGATTGGATTGTGAGCTCTTCTGGTTCTGAGCCTGAACAAGCTTTGATTGGATTGTGAGCTCTTCTGGTTCTGAGCCTGAACAATCTTTGATTTGATTGTGAGCTCCTCTGGCTCCATGCAATAGATCTGAGCTGGATCAAACTTGGATTGAATAGTGAGCTCTTCTGGTTCTGAGCTTGATCAAGCTTTGATTTGATTGTGAGCTCTTCTGGCTCCATGCAATTTATCTGAGCCTGATTAAGCTTTGATCCGATTGTGAGCTTTTCTGGTTCTGAACCTGAACAAGCTTTCCTTGGATTGTGAGCTCTTGTAGTTCTGAACCTGGTCAAGCTTTGATCTGATTGTGAGCTCTTCTGGCTCCATGCAATCAATCTGAGCCTGATCAAGCTTTGATTAGATTGTGAGCTTTTGCGGTTCTGAACCTCAACAAGTTTTTATTTGATCGTGAGCTCTTCTGGCTCTATGCAATCAGTCTGAGTCTGATCAAACTTTGATTGGATTGTGAGTTCTTCTGGTTCTGAGCCTGATCAAGCTTTAATTTGATTGTGAGCTCTTCTGGCTCCATGCAATCAATGTGTGCCTGGATTGGATTGTGAGCTCTTCTGGTTCTGAGCCTGAATAGGCTTTGATTCGACTGTGAGCTCTTGTGGTTCTGAGCCTTATCAAGCTTTGATTCAATTGTGAGCTCTTCTGACTCCATGCAATCGATCTGAGCCTGATTAAGCTTTGATTAGATTGTGAGCTCTTCTGGTTCTGAGTCTGAACAAACTTTGATTGGATTCTGAGCTCTTCTGGCTCCATGAAATCGATCTAAGCTTAATTAGAATTTGAATGGATTGTGAGCTCTTCTGGTTCAGAGCCTGATCAAGCTTGGTTTGGATTGCGAGCTCTGCTGGTTCCATGCAATCGATCTGAGCCTGAACAATCTTTAATTAGATTGAAAGCTTTGCTGGTTCCATGCAATCAATCTCAGCCTGATCAAGCTTTGATTTGATTGTGAGCTCTTCTGGTTCCATGCAATCGATCTGAGCCTGATTACGTTTTATATCGATTGTGAGCTCTTCTGGTTCTGTCTGAGCCTGATCAAGCTTTGATTGTTAGCTCTTGTGGTTCTGAGTTTGAACAAACTTTGATTCAATTGTGAGCTCTTCTCGCTCCATGGAATCGATCTAAACTTAATCAATCTGAGCCTGATCAAGCTTTGATTCGATTGTGAGCGCTTCTGGTTCTGAGCCTGAACAAGCTTTAATTCGATTGCAAGCTTTGCTGGTTCCATGCAATCAATTTGAGCCTGATCAAGCTTTGATTCGATTGTGAGCTCTTCTGGTTCAAAGCCTGAACAATCTTTAATTAGATTGCAAGCTTTGCTGGTTCCAGGAAATCAATCTGAGCTTGATCAAGCTTTGATTCGATTGTGAGCTCTTCTGGTTCTGAGTCTGAACAATCTTTAACTAGATTGCAAGCTTTGCTGGTTGCATGCAATCAATCTGAGCCTGATCAAGCATTGATTCGATTGTAAGCTCTTCTGGTTCTGAGTCTGAACAATCTTTAACTCGATTGCAAGCTTTGCTGGTTCAATGCAATCAATCTCAGCCTGATCAAGCTTTGATCTGATTGTGAGCTCTTCTGGTTCCATGCAATCGATCTGAGCCTGATTAAGTTTTGATTTGATTGTGAGCTCTTCTGGTTCTGACTGAGCCTGATCAAGCTTTGATTGGATTGTGAGCTCTTGTGGTTCTGAGTATGAACAAATTTTGATTCAATTGTGAGCTCTTCTCGCTCCATGGAATCGATCTAAACGTAATCAATCTGAGCCTGATCAAGCTTTGATTCGATTGTAAGCTCTCCTGGTTCTGAGTCTGAACAATCTTTAACTCGATTGCAAGCTTTGCTGGTTCCATGCAATCAATCTGAGCCTGATCAAGCATTGATTCAATTGTGAGCTCTTCTGATTCTAAGCCTGAACAATCTTTAATTAGATTGCAAGCTTTGTTGGTTCCAGGAAATCAATCTGAGCCTGATCAAGCTTTGATTCGATTGTGAGCTCTTCTGGTTCTAAGCCTGAACAATCTTTAACTTATTTGCAAGCTTTGCTGGTTCCATGTAATCGATCTGAGCCTGATTAAGCATTGATTCGATTGTGAGCTCTTCTGGTTCTGAGTCTGAACAATCTTTAACTAGATTGCAAGCTTTGCTGGTTCAATGCAATCAATCTGAGCCTGATCAAGCTTTGATTCGATTGTGAGCTCTTCTGGTTCTGAGCCTGAACAATCTTTAACTAGATTGCAAGCTTTGCTGGTTCCATGCAATCAATCTGAGCCTGATCAAGCATTGATTCGATTGTGAGCTCTTCTGGTTCTGAGTCTGAACAATCTTTAACTCGATTGCAAGCTTTGCTGGTTCCATGCAATCAATATGAGCCTGATTAAGCATTGATTCGATTGTGAGCTCTTCTGGTTCTGAGTCTGAACAATCTTTAACTAGATTGCAAGCTTTGCTGGTTCCAGGCAATCAATCTGAGCCTGATCAAGCATTGATTCGATTGTAAGCTCTTCTGGTTCTAAGTCTGAACAATCTTTAACTCGATTGCAAGCTTTGCTGGTTCCAGGCAATCAATCTGAGCCTGATCAAGCATTGATTCGATTGTGAGCTCTTCTGGTTCTAAACCTGAACAAGCTTTGATTCGATTGCAAGCTTTGCTGGTTCCATGCAGTCAATCTGAGCCTGAACAAGCTTTGATTCGATTGTGAGCTCTTCTGGTTTCAGGCAAGTCCCATTTAAAGCACAAGTCTGCATCATCCCAGACCCAGCAGCCTTCACATACAAAGGATCGGCGGAGAAGCCTTGCCCGCCCATCTTCCCGTTAAAAGCCTCCATAGATCTGTGTATTGATCAGCACCGGGGGGCTGCTGTAGCGCTGCATGGCTGGGTCGGAGCCGTCGCTGTCCATGGTGCTGCAGCAGATCTCAGGCACAGCAAACCCCGCCTCAGTCTGCAGACGGACAGGGACAGGCGTCATGTGAGTCCCTCCTCCTCTCCATCCTCTCCATCCCCTCCTTCACTCCTGGAGATCGGAGCACAAGCCTGGAGCTGCTGGAAAGGCAGAGCACTGGTTTGATCCCAAGACCTGGGCAATTGTCCACCCCCTTCCCATGGACTGATCACCACCACCGCCATCACCTCCATCTAAGGCCAGCTCTGCTCACCCGACGCAGGTAATGTCCCCCCCCCCATCCTAGGTGGAGGAGAAAGGAGAATTGTCGGGGAGGGTGATGCTCTGGGGCTGGGTGCGCTTCCAGCATATTGAACAGGTACCAGATCATAGAGGAACTTGGGGGGCTGCAGTGATGATGCCTTATTTACCAAAACATGGACCATGGTGGGCTCCATCCATCTGGTCCTGGGTAATGTCTATGCGACGGAATAATGAAGAAGGAAAAAAAAAAAATGGGAGGGGTAGGTTGGATTAGGCGAATATGAGATGTGATGCACCCCTAGTGCTATTTCTCAGCTTCATTATCTTCTATTTCCCTGATTGTGGCTGGAGAAGTCACCCCCTCCTTCTCCTCCTTCCTCCTATTCCTTTTTTTTTTTTTTGCTTCAGAACTGCAGACACGGTGCTGTAGGTACCCAATCGATCTTTTCAAGCAGGGATGGATTAGGATCAAGAAATATGATGATGAAATGAGAGGAAAGATTTATGGTTAAGGCTTTTTTTTTTTTTTTTTTTTTTTTTTTTTTTTTTTTAGAAGATCCTGGTTGGTCTTGTAGGACCCCATGTCATTTTGCATCCCTGTAGTTGGTGGTTTCTTGGGGTCTTTTCCAACGCAATAAAGGATTCCCCCAAAAGATTGTAAATCCCAGTTGATATGCCATTTATATGAATGTACAGTATTGTTGTAAAGGTGTTGAAGCTCCAGATCTGAAGCCTACCAGGGGTGTAGATGACAAGTCAACTTAAAATATTATATATTTTTTTTTTCCTCCTGCTGTCTTTTTACAACCATACTTGATTTCCAGTGATAAGACTTTAGTTGATGGTATTGATAAGGCATTGGCGGTGTATCATGCCTGATAACAAGCTGTAAGAGCTGTGCACTGTCTACACACTTATTTAAATACACATCTTTTTTTATATCTGCATTTATGGGTCTACCATTGCATGTCTCGAGAGGGAAATGTTTATCTTGCTCTATTTAAAGTGCATGCTGATTGAACTGGGGTTTAACGCTTTGCTGGAATGATATGTATTCTTGTCGAAGGGATATTGTGTTTCCTAACAAGGTGTAAGGGTTAAATTAAATAACAGTGTATCAAGGTTTTAGATTAAATAATAATATCTGAAGTTTAAGTCAAAATAACAATGTGTCAAGGTTTAGGTCAAATATTAATGTATCAAGGATTACATTGAAGAATAGCAAATTAAAGTTTAAGTCATAATAACAATGTATCAAGGTTTAGGTTATCAATGCATCAAGGGTTACGTTAAATAACATGTAATTAAGGTTTAAGTCAAAATAACAATGTATCAAGGTTTAGGTAAAATACAACCAATCAAGGTTCAAGTCATATAACAATGTATCAAGGTGTAAACCTTATGGCTATATCCAGCTACACAATAGAGAGTGCTTTGCTTGCTAGGCAAAATCATTAGTATCCATGCTTCCTTGTCTGTATTATGATTGGAAAGACTGGTAGTGGTGCCACCTCATGCAGGAACTTTGCCCATGGGCAATCTCCAAATGTATTGGTTAAGGGATCACCTTGCTCTGGTCCAGCTATGGCGAGGGATCATCCATGAAAGCAATGCACCAAGGCATTAGTTAAATAGCAATATACCAAGGTTTAAGTCAAAATAACAATGTATCAAGGTGTAGACCTTATTGCTATATTTGGCTGCACAATAGAGGGTGCTTTGCTTGCTAAGCAAAGTCACTACTATCCAGGCATCCTTGTTTGTATTTTGAGTGGGAAGACTGGTGGTGGTGCCACCTCATGGAAGAACTTAGCCCATTGGCATTCTCCAAATGTGTTGGTTAAGGGATCACTTTGCTATGGTCTTCTTGTGGTGAGGGATCATCCATGAAAGCAATGCCTCAAGGTTTAGGGGAAATCACTAGCATCTGAGCTTCCATGTCTGTATTATGAGTGGGAAGCCTGGTGGTGGTGCCACCTCATGCAGAAACGTTGCCCATTGGCATTCTCTGATTTAATTGGTTGAAGAGATCTC
This sequence comes from Lithobates septentrionalis, assembly GCA_037952835.1. Lineage (NCBI taxonomy): Eukaryota > Metazoa > Chordata > Amphibia > Anura > Ranidae > Lithobates > Lithobates septentrionalis. The sequence goes on from JBBDGP010001358.1 coordinate 1,412,153, forward strand.
CTTGATCTGGTCCTCTTGTGGTGGGAGATCATCCTTAAAAAGCAATGGGTTAAAGGGAAATCGCTAATATCTGGGCTTCCATGTCTGTATTATGAGTAGGAAGCCTGGTGATGGTGCCACCTCATGTAGGAACTTTGCCTATTGGCGTTCTCCAAATGTGTTGGTTAAGGGATCACCTTGTTCTGGTCTACTTGTGGTGGGAGGTCATCCATGAAAACAATGCATCAAGGATTTTGTTAAAAAAATAAATGAATCAAGGCATAAGTTAGGCAGCAATGGGGTTTATTTACTAAAGCTGGAGATTGCAAAACCAGGCTCACTTCTGCCTAGAAACCAATCAGGTTCCAGGTTACATTGCCAACGCCTAATTAAACAAGCTGAGGTTAGAAGCTGATTGGTTTCTATGCATAAGTGAGCCTGATTTTGCACTCGCCAGCTTTAGTATATAAACCCCAATTTATCAAAGCGCAATGTAAATAAAAATAAATCAAGGCTGAAGTGAGATAACAATGTATCAAGGTTTTTGTTAAATAACAGTGAATCAAGGTTTAAGTCAAATAACAATTTATCAAGGCTTAATTTAAATAAAAAAGTATCAAGGCTCAAGTGAAATAACAAGGTGTCAAGGCATAAGTCAAAAAACAATGTATCAAGGCTTAAGTTAAATAGAAATGCATCAAGGCTTATAACAATGAATCAAGGTTTAGGTCAAAAACAATGTATCAAGGTATAAACACTATTGCTATATTCAACTACACAAAAGAGGGTGCTTTTCTTGCTAGGCAAAGTCACTAGTATCCAGGCTTCCTTGTCTGTATTACGAGTGAGAAGCCTGGTGGTGGTGCCACCTCATGCAGGAACTTTGCCCATTGGCATTCTCTGAATGTGTTGGTTGGAGGGATCACCTTGCTCTGGTCCACTTATGGTGGGAGAACATCCATGAAAGCAGGGGCACAATGCGGTGCCATAAATAAAGCTAGTTTCTGCTTGTAAAAAAAAAAAAAAAAAAAAGTGTTAATTAGGCATCGAGCTGTCGTGTCTAGGCAATAAATTAGGAGGATGAAATGCATGCAAGGGCTTGCAATGGCAGAATTCTATGTACAATGATCACCTTCTGCAGCACGTTTGCTATTGTCTCCCTCTCTGATCTGCTTGTCAGGGCTCGTTTTTAACCCATTGCTGCCGGGGGGAGGGGGAGAAAAAATGGCATGTCGAAAGCAGGCAAAGTGACAGATGTGCTATTGATGGCTGGCTCTTATTAACATGTGGATTTCTGTCTAAATCCTCCAGCTCACATGTGAGAGATGTAACAGCTGTATTAATGCTTAGGAAGGGTTTATGCTGACTAAATTGCGCCTGGGTCTCTTAATGAGGAAGCGGATGGCATGTGCGTGTTTGGGGGAGGGGGGGAGGGAGAGGATTAACCCTTTGACGAGACAAGGCCTTGGCAGCAGTGAAAAGGTTAAGGCGCTTGGGAGACACTTAAAGAGCGCATGAGCCAAATTGGATTTTTATTTGCTGGAGGAGCGATCATGGTAGTGCTGAGAAGGGGAAAAGAGGCGAGGTAGCCAAGGAAATAATACCTGATATGGTGATTACATCTCTTCAGTATTCATTCACATTCTACCTCACCTTGTGAAAATTAAATGTTAAGGCGCGCTTGCAGCTCAGCTCGCTAGCAACCTGCTGGGTTAGTGCGCTCCCTCATCATGTTTCCCAACACATTGGAAGTGACTGATAGCTTTGTATGGATTTCTTCGTAGTGTATGAGATGCAGATAAAATTGATAAAGTCCTGAAGGAAAATTGCTTGCTAATAGCTTCAATGTACAAGGGATATTAATGCTTTGTTGTGATGCTATGCATAATTTGGCTGCATATTAATTTCCCTTTTTGCTGAGACCTGCAATAATAAATAAAAAAAAATAATTCATTGTGTTATGTTGAGCTCCATAGTTACCTTTGTATTGCATTGAATCATGCTAGATTGTTCTCTTCCAGAAGTTGCAGATGATATACTTACTGATATTTAAATTGCTTTCAGATTGATGGGTTGTATTAGACTTCATCTGAATGGGATCTCGTTGTTGTTGTGGAAAGGAAAAAAGAAGAGTTGTTAAGATTTTTCCATGTGGAAGGCTTGCTTCGGTCTAACAGTGCATCATTTCTGCTTGAGCTCGAGAGAAAGATCTAGGAGAACCATGAGTGATGATTCATGCCCTCTTTTGTAGTGCCATGGCAAACCCGTTGTTGATCTATTCTTACTGTGGGATTTAAGTAAGCAGTGAAGAGAAAGGTATATGCTTAGCTTTGGATAATCTCCAAAAAGATTATCCAGATTTGGATGCTAAAAGAAAGTTGGGACTTCACTGAATTATACTGAAGAAGAACTGGATGTCCACCATGCATGATACCATGGAACATTAGAGCTCCATAATTTTTACAACATTTTTTTCTTAATTGTGTGTTTGGTCTAACTGGCTGTCCACTGACCACTGGTGGACTACAAGAGTGAGACACAATATTTTTGTTGGATTGGTCCCCCACTAAGAAGTCAATCTGGAAGATCCACGCAATTTAAAGGACCCTCGAGACATTAAGTCATTAAAAATGGCTAGTGTCCTTAAACAAGGGGGGCTTATTATCTGGATGGTCTTAATTCTTGGATGCATGGTGGACCTGGGCTGTGGCCTAGAATTCCCTGGGACAGAAGGCCAGTGGACTCGCTTCCCTAAGTGGAATGCATGTTGTGAGAGTGAGATGAGTTTTAACATGAAGACCAAAAGATCGAGTGGACTCGTTATATACTTTGATGATGAGGGTTTCTGTGACTTCCTGGAGCTCATTCTCTCTGATGGAAAACTCAAGTTAAGCTTTTCTATCTTCTGCGCCGAACCAGCTTCTCTCCTAACAGATTTTGCAGTTAATGACAACAACTGGCACTCAGTGGTCATCAAGAGAAATTTTAAGAACACAACGTTAATATTAGACAAAGAAAGTAAGTGGGTGGAAGTGAAATCGAAACGGAGAGATATGACGGTCTTCAGTAATCTTTTTATAGGTGGGATCCCACCAGAACTAAAATCGTCCACGCTCAAATTAACATTCCCAGCAGTAAAAGACCACAGCCCCTTTCAAGGTTGGATAACTGATGTCCGGGTCAATTTCACAGACTCCTCTCCTGTAACCTACAGTGACATTAAGTTGGAGGACACTACAAACCCATGTGACAAAGATCAGGTTTGTCTAAATGGCGGAATTTGTTCAGTTGTGAATGAAGAAGCCACGTGCGACTGTTCCCAGACCGGTTTTCAAGGGAAAGACTGCAGTGAAGGTAAGAACAATATTCCTATTTGTCTTTCTTATGGTCGGATCCTGCGATTTGTGTACATAACTATATAGCTCAAGGGTACTTGCATGTTTGTAGATATTTTCGTTTTTCAGTTGGTCCCCCTTTTTTTCCTTGGCCGGTCCTTATTTATTGTTGCTTGCCCTTTTCTTTAAGTAAGTTCCTTTAAAAGTATTAAACGTTTATTGTTGGATCATAAAACAAGTACATAAATAAATCAAGAAGATACGTTTGTGTATTATTTACATGATCAGAAGGTTTCAGACAGACCTTAGCCCTATAAACATGTGAATCAGATTTTTAAGTCAGGGTGGCATAAAGATGTTCTAGGAACAAATATCCTCCTTCACACTAGACATGAAAAATTGCATAAAATATTTGGCCGCACCAAAAGAATTTTTCATCGATGACAAAAAACATTAAAGGATTTATTGTTCTTAAAGTGTTCTATCACACCTGACTTGACTAAACCATAATCTTTAAGACAGAACTGGGGCAAACCAGGGCCAAAGTGATTGCTCTATATTTATTGGAAGAAAACATTCTGTTAAATATGGAGCAATCATTCTGCCCCGGAATTGTCCTAGTTTCTTGGTGATATATGTTTTACTAAATCATATCTGGCTATGAGTGAATTGAGCAAAAGGCTTAAGTTGGTCCACTAAAGTGATACTGCAGACTTTAAGTGAGACCAGAACCATTAAAAAAAAGCAGAATAACGTATCTGACTATATGAAATGTTACTCAAAGTTGTAACCTAGGAGAAGACCGTATTTATATTGGTGGCCTCCAACTTATTTCAACTGTGTTCCTGGTCCAGGAAGTTATGGTATATGTACTGTATGCTTATCTATAAATGTCCTACATTATACAAAGGTTAACTTTAAAGAAAGACTTCCATAATTAAAGAGCTTCTAATAATGTTTACAAATATATGTATATATATATATATATATATATATATAAGAATAAAGGCCTATATATGAACAGAGGCCACCAGAGTGGCCTTGAGGCTCGGTTTACATCTAATGCCCATGCGGCTCACAGCATGGGTCCTGTGCGTCCTGGTTCACCATTACAGGTCCAAATTCAGCCTGAATTTTGGGCTGAATTCGGACCTGAAAAGGACCAAAAGATGCACAGGGCTCTGGTGCAAATTTGCACCGGAACCGCATCGGACGTATGTGAACCGGCTCCATAGAGAGCCATTCACATTCTCCGGCTATTGCAAATTGGATGTGGGGATCCAGCATCCAATTCACAATGGTGTGAACCCACCAAAAGGAGCAGTGGTGATCAGTACTGCATGTCTTTTTATAATCTCCTCTATGGTTCTCCACAAGGCCAAAACTCAGTAGAGGACATACTCAAAATTATGTTGTACGTCATCCAAAACTTACATATATGAACAAAGTCCACTTTATTTCCTTTAAAAGTTGGCTTAAAGGAGCAGTGGTGATCAGTACTGCATGTCTTCTTATAATCTTCCTGAATGTCAAAACTCAGTTAAGGACATACTCAAACTTATGTGGTACTTCTTCCAAAACTCACATACTGTGTATGAACAAAGTCCACTTTACTTCCTTTAAAACAGTGGTTCTCAACTCCTGTCCTCAGGACCCACTAACAGGCCAGGTTTGCAAGATAACTGAAATACATCACAGGTGATATCATTTGCTGCTCAGTGATTGCAGTATTCTAGTCTGCATCTCCCCAAGGTAATACTTAAAATCTGGCCTTTTAGTGGGTCCTGAGGACGGGAGTTGAGAACCACTGCTTTAAGAGTTGGCTTAAAGGAACAGTGGTGATCAGTAATGCATGTCTTCTTATAATCTTCCCTATAGTTCTCCTTAAGGCCAAAACTTAGTAGAGAACATACTCAAACTTAGGTAGTACGTCATACAAAACTCATATGTATGAACTAAGGCCACTTTACTCCCTATAAACGTTGGCCTAAAGGAGCAGTGGTGATCAGTACTGCGTGTCTTCTTATATTCTCCCCTATAGTTCTCTTTGAGGCCAAAACTTAGTAGAGGACATACTAAAACTTATGTGGTACATCTCTTTGAGGCCAAAACTTAGTAGAGGACATACTAAAACTTATGTGGTATGTCATCCAAAACTCATATATATGAAAAAAAAACACTTTACTCCCTATAAGAGTTGGCTTAAAGGAGAAATGGAGATCAGTACTGCATGTCTTATAATCTCACTTATAGTTCTCCTTTTATTGTCTATGTCCCAACCAGAGACATTATTTTCCTCACTTTACGTTCCACTGTCCTCTGGACAGGAAGTCAAAGGAAATCATCTAACAGCTATAAACAGTTAACAAAACTTCTGAACCTTCCAAAATTTGCCATATAAATAAAATGTTTTTATCGTTGCCCTTGTCTCTGTTGTTGAGATTTCCCCTCACTTCCTGTCTTGGTGACCGCTGCTATCGAAGCAGGAAGTAATAGGGAATCTCAACAGAACGCACACTAGAACAAAACCCTAATAAAAAAAGGTATATAATATATATATATAGAAATATAATTTTGGCGGAAGTCCATTTTTAAAGGGAACTTCACCCAACTTTGGTTTTGGTTGACCATGGGTGGACTTAAAGGCTCAGTTCATTTTTTAGATCTTTTTCATGTTACACAAAGGTTAAGGGCTTAGCATGAAACATGGTCACAATCCCCAACCTTCCCAACCTCAAATCACAGCCTTAGGCTTCATGTACACTATAGCTCCTAAACTTGAAGTTAGAAGCTTTTGGCATTTTTTTGCCAAAGTTCCTAAACTCAACTTCATAAAAGCATATGTATCCATGTACAGATAGGCTTTTAAGATCGTTTAGGAGCTCCTGCAGTTAGGTGAGGTTCAACCTGCCTGTCCTGAACACAGAAGAATTGCGTTCAGGATAGGAACGTTTTGATTGCTGGACCCTAGAAACCACAAAATGTGAAGGATAGGAACGTTTTGACTGCTGGACCCTAGAAACCGCAAAATGTGAAAAAACTGTGGCAAAATCGCATTTTCCTGTCCTCACCATCATCACGGCCAAGTGTACATAAAGCCTTAATCACAAGGTGCTTTTCCCTGTTGTTTTCTTTGGGGCATATAGTCATGTCATCCATTCACAGGGATCTGTGAATAGGAGGCTTACAAGTTCCATGTGCAACCATCAGAAGAGAAATTTACAGATAGCATTGGCACAAGTGCAGTGACATCACCATATTTGTTGTCCATTGTTTACTTTCTCCACTTCCTTCAGCCCCATAACAGAAGGTCCCAACCTTCAAACGGACTGGGGGGGGGGGGGGGGGGTCTAAATAGTGCAGAAGCCTATGGATTGCACAAACAATGCACTAATCATAGTTGCATTGCTTTTTATGTTTGAATGGAAAAATATAATAAATGCACATTTTTTGTTCTATTAATGTGGGTGAATTACATTTTTGAAAAAAGGTGAACTATGCCTTAAAACCAGCCTGACTTCATATTTCTCCTCAAAGATTTCAGTGGAAAGTTCTCCTTACAGTGGTATGTGTCTCTGTCCCATCTCAGAAAGTCATTATAAAAGTGTAAAACTTTTTTAGTGGGGTAGAGTGGGCATGAATTAGAACAACTAGTAGGTTTTATCGCTGCCTGTCTCCCCATTATCGGGATTCACCCTCTTTATTTATCCTGTTTACCATTATCATTGAACGTGAAAGTAAAAGAAAATCCCAAATTTTGAGTTGTCCCCAGAAAAGTAATAGAGGGGAAAACTTCCAATAGGGGCACCAGTTCTGGTGATCTGGGGGTCCCCAAGGGATTTCCTTAATTTGCAGGGATTTCCTCTCACTTCTTGTTTGTCTATGGGACAGGAAGTGAAGGGAAATCTCCCCAATGGGACACAGATGACAGCAAAAAAAAAAATCTGACAGGGGTCATAACCCCCCTCCCCCTTTACTCTACCCAAAATGGGTAGATTCCATATTCTACATTAATGAGGGTTCTTCAAGAGAGTGTAAATAAATCAAATAGCTTACCAGCAACAATGCAGATCTGAAGAGTATGCTTTGATTGAGCTGGCCTTTAAAGTAAGGCCAAACTTTTTCATATAATGCTTTTTCACCCTCTCTGTCTAATTGGGGATATTTCACTTCGTAATGGAGGAGAGAGTAGAAGCTAACCAGATAGGGTAGGACGTTCCAGAGGATGAGAGAGGTTCTGGAGAAGTCCTGGAGGTGAGCATGGGAGGTGGTAACAGGGGAGCTAGAGAGCAAGATGTCTTGGGGAGCGAAGAGGACCTTTTGGACGATATCTGGAGATGAGGTTGTGGTGTAGCTGGGGGCAGTGATGTGGATGGCCTTGTACGTTGTGGTTAGTTTTCTCAATTTTATACATTGGGCTAGTGGAAGCCAGTGAAGAGATTGGCAGAGAGGGATAGCAGTCACGGATTTCTTAGTAAGGTTCATAAGTCTAGCAATAGCATTTAGGATAGACTGGAGGGGGAATAGCCTGTGTAAAGGTAGCGCAACGCGTGCGCGAACGTGACATGCATAGGGCAGCCCAAAGTAGCTCTTGCACCTTTTTTTGGCAGTGAGCCTCACTCATTTTTGCAGTGCATGTTTTGGCGCATTTTTCACCTGATTTGATGCAAGACAAAACACACATCTCCTAGCCGCGTTTGAGGTCCCATTAACAATAATGGCTCTGCGCGTTTTGGCATATTTTTCAGGTATTTCTGGGAACGGGTGCAGAAACAGGAGTTTCTGAACATGTTCCTGGTACGGGAAGCTGTGAATGGGGCCTAAGGTAAAAATCATTTAGACTTTAGTACTACTTTGATTCAGCATGTTGGGTATGACAGATGTCGAACCTGGCAAATCATGTCAATGGGACCGCGCCAAATGCTTGGCTCACGGTTGCAGCATGGAATTCCCAGAAAAAAAAAAATAGGCTATGAGGGGACTGCATTATTACCTCCCTGAACGCCTGCAAACCTCTTCACAGCTGCCTCTGGAAAGGGTTTTGCAGGGCTTCACTTTTCAAGGTGGCAGTTAACACTGCTGCCCGTGTGAAAGAGGCCTAATAGCAGTAGCAGCAGCAGCATAGCATTGTTATGTATTGACTTTATCATCAGTAATGGTAATTAGTTACTGCATCTTCCTGCAAATCAAAAGGAGAGGGGTATTGATAATATCAAATTGATGCAGAATTATCTGTGGCTGTGGCCGTATCAATCAGTATTTGCAATATAGTATTGATAATATAAGAGTGGTATAGAATTATCTGTGGTTGTAGCAATAGCTATCAGCAGGGCAGGGACAAGGGGTGGGCAGGAGGGGCAGCTGCCCTGGGCACTGTGGTATCATGTGAGGTGGGGGGGAGGTTGGGGGCACCACACAGAGATTAGGGGAGGGGATTTGTGTTGGAAGGGGGAATTTGGGGGACAGCAGTGGGTAAGTATTGTTCTACGAGTATAAATTTGGGGGTGGAGGGATGCTGAGAGTTGCGATTTAGGGGGATTTGAATAGGGAGGGGGGACTGGGATAAGAAGATTTGTGCTAGGAGGGGGAGTTTGGGGGAAATTTGCACTGGAAGGGGGGTATTTGAAATAGAGGGGGGAATGTGTACTAGGAGTGGAAATTTTAGGGTAGAAGATTTGTGGTAGGAAGGGGCATTTGAGCTGGGGGTAATTGGGGATGGGGGGGCAAAGATTTGTGCTGAGAGGGGGGATTTCAGCAGGGGGTGGATTTGTACTGCTAGGATGGGCAATTTATGCTTAGAGGGTAAGCATGCAGATTAGTGCTCAGTGTTTTTGTGGGGGGATATTTGCTGACACATAATACTCATACACTTTGGAGGTGGGGGGCTGCCGTAGCTTGGCATATTTGCCCACAGCTCTAGATGACCTTGTCCTGGCTCTTGGCTCTAGATGACCTTGTCCCTGCTTTCGGCTCTAGATTACCTTATCCCGGCCCTCGGCTCTAGATTACCTTGTCCCGGCCCTCGGCTCTAGGTGACCATGTCCTGGCCCTCGGCTCTAGGTGACCTTGTCCCAGCCCTCGGCTCTGGATTACCTTGTCCCGGCCCTCGGCTCTAGGTGACCATGTCCTGGCCCTCGGCTCTAGGTGACCTTGTCCAGGCCCTCGGCTCTAGATTACCTTGTCCCGGCCCTCGGCTCTAGGTGACCATGTCCTGGCCCTCGGCTCTAGGTGACCTTGTCCTGGCCCTCAGCTCTAGATGACCTTGTCCCGGCCCTCGGCTCTAGATGACCTTGTCCTGGCCCTCGGCTCTAGATGACCATGTCCCAGGCCTCGGCTCTAGAGGACATTGTCTCGGCCCCCGGCTCTAGATTACCTTGTCCCAGGCCTCGGCTCTAGATGACCTTGTCCCAGGCCTTGGGTCTAGATGACCTTGTCCTGGCCCTCGGCTCTAGATGACCTTGTCCCAGCTCTAGATGACCTTGTCCTGGCCCGCAGCTCTAGATGACCTTGTCCTGGCCCTCAGCTCTAGATTACCTTGTCGCGGCCCTTGGCTTTAGAAGACCTTGTCTCGGCACTGCCTATCAGTATTATTAATATAGGGGGAGATTTACTAAAACTGGTACACAGAGACAGGGCCGGCACAAAGGGTGGACAGGAGGGGCAGTTGCCCTGGGCCCAGTAAAGCAAAGGGGCAAAATATGGACGCAGGGTGGTACACCTATTCTATAGCCTGTATTAATAGTGGGGGAGGGGGCGCAATTCTGCCTTGTAGTCTTAGGCGCTTGATGACCCTGTCCCGGTACTGCACACAGAAGCTGGTGCAACTGTGCAAAGTAGCCAATCTGCTTCTAGCTTATATTTTCAAAGCTCAACCGAACAAGCTGATTGGTTACTATGCACAGATAGTGTGCACCTGTTTTAGCAAATCCCCCCCATAGTATTGATAATGTAAGAGTATTGCAGAATTGTCTGGGAATTATCTGTGGCTGTAGCCAGATCTAATAGAATGCAGAGAGAATTACCTAGCTAGAAAGCACCAAGTGAACAAAGCAACAGTTCCATCATGAATATTCTTCTGCCTTCATGCACACACCCAGGGGGATATGCTCTTCCACTTCTGGCACTATAGAATCCAAAGCCCCCGGGGAGAAAAGCACTTATACGTTCCTGTTTACCACCAAATGACAAAGCTTTCAAAATGCAAAGAGTTTTTTTTCATCTGCAGGGGGTTTAGAAGGTTACACAATCTCTCCACCTTTCACCTTCCCCTGGGCCTTCCTCCCATCCTTTACATTGGGTTTTCGTACCTTGCTAGCCTCTGTGTCTCCAATGTGGAAGGCCAAAGAAAGCAATAGTAGAGTCGGCATATAGAAGCTGATTAGAATGTCATCAAATTTTTGGTTGGTTGAGTAAAATGATAAATCCATCTTCTGTCTCTTATCTCCTTTTGTATCTTAAGTGGCGCTCTGCAGTTAAGTTGGGCGCACAAACCAGCATGACATGGATTATAATCCAAGGAAGGTTGTTATTAGTCCAAGTGAAAATGTAAGATTTATACACAATTCTCCCATTGAAATACAACGGCTCTCTGTATTAAAAGTGGAGAAAATGAAAGCGTCTTTGTGATTTATGGCAAACTTTTAGACGCGGTCTGTCATGTGGCTGGGGGTGTTAGAGATTGGAAGAATAGATATGGTTGCTCTGGCAGTAAAGACACGTTCCATGCCTTTTCTGTACAGAACACCTAGGGACAAAACCAGAGCTATACTATATTCAGCAACAATTCACGTAAAGCATATGCAGCATTAGGCCACAAACCATAATCTGATTGGTTGATATGGGTTTCTATACCTTAAACTTTAAAATGTATAATAAAAATAATAACTAATATTATTATTTTTTTGTGTTGTTGTTGTTAGTGCTCTTAGTGTTGTTGTAACAAAAATATTAGCAATATTATTATTATTACAACAACACCAACAACAACACTAACACCACTAATAATAAGAATAACATTGTTTTATTATTATTATAATTATTATTAGTATTATTGTTATTGTTGTTAGTGATCTTAGTGTTGTTGTAACAAAAATAATAGCAATGTTATTATAACAACAACACCACTAACACCACTAATAATAATAATAATAATAATAATAATAGCATTGCTTTATTATTATTATTATTATTATTATTATTATTATTATTATTATTATTATTATTATTATTATTATTATTTATCATTATTATTGCTGTTGTAATAAAAATAACAATAGTATTGTTATTGATATTACTATTATTATTATTATTGTTGTTAGTGATCTTAGCGTTAAAAATAATAACAGTATAATAATAATAATAATAATAATAATAATAATTTGTTGTTATTATTATTATTATCATTATAATTATTTTTGTTGTAATAAAAATAATAACAATAGTGTTATTTTTGCTATTATAACAACACTAACAATAATAATCATAAGAAAAAACAGCATTATTATTATTATTATTATTATTATTATTATTATTATTATTATTATTATTATTATTATTATTATTATTATTATTAATAGTATTATTATTATTATTATTATTATTATTATTAGTAGTAGTAGTAGTAGTAATAGTAGTAGTATTACAATAGCAAACAACAATACTACTGCTAATATTATTATTATTATTTTTATTATTATTATTATTATTATTATTATTATTATTATTACAACAACACCACTAATAATAATAATAATAATAATATTGTTTTACTATTATTGTCATTACAGTTGTAATAAATATAATAATGACAATAGTATTGTTATTACTATTAGGCCTCTTTCACACGGGCGCCTCCATTTTGCGGGATCCGCTTTCTTAGCGGGGGGATTGCTCCGCTGATTCCCCGCTGAGCAGGTCCGTCTCCACTCCACTGTGCAGAGCAAAGACGGACACAGTCCTGCTCTCCTATCTCCTCTATGGGGAGATCGGGTCAAAACGGGCCCCCTGTCCACTTTCACATGATCCACCAGACGGATGAAAAATAGGACCATCATCCGTCTTTCATGACAGGATCAGATTGGATAGCGGCAGGTGTCAGCGGACATGTCACCGCTGACATCCGCCACTCTATAGAGGTGAATGGAGGCTCCGATCAGGTCCGCCTGAAAAATTGACAGGCGGACCCGATCGGACAGTCTGTGTGAAAGGGGCCTTATTATTATTGTTGTTGTTGTTGTTGTTAGTAATTTTAGTGTTGTTGTAATAAAAATATTAACAATATAATAACAATATATAATAATAATAATAATAATAATAATAATATTGCTGTGATTATTATTATTATTATTATTATTATTATTATTATTATTATTATTATTATTATTATCATTGTTGTTATAATAACAATAATAACAATAGTACTATTATTATTATTATTATTATTATTATTATTATTATTAATTATTATTACAACAACACTAACAATAATAATCAGAATAAAATATTATTATTATTATTATTATTATTATTATTATTATTATTAGTAGTAGTAGTAGTAGTAGTAGTAGTAGTAGTAGTGGTAGTAGTAGTAGTATTACAATAACAACAACAATACTACTACTACTACTACTTCTACTACTACTACTACTACTACTACTACTACTACTACTACTATTATTATTATTATTATTATTATTATTATTATTATTATTATTATTTATGTTGTAGTAGTAGTAATAGTAGTGGTAGTAGTAGTATCACAATAGCAACAACAATACTACTACTACTACTAATATTATGATTATTATTATTATTATTATTATTAATGTTATTATTATTATAGTAGTAGTAGTAGTGGCAGTAGTAATATATGTATTTTTGTATATGTATATTTTTTAATTACTATTATCTGCGGCCCTTACTCCAAATAATAAAGATATTATGATTCGCCTAGGAGATCGTTGCTCATATAAATGCCCCGCGCTGATTGCATATAAAAAAAAAAGGTCATGGATATCCAAGGTGAATCTAATAGCTCTAATGATTTATTGCAGGCAGTATGTTATCCCTGTTAAAGCATGAAAACTAAAGCATAGTCTCCCAGATATTGACAGACAGACAAAGAGTCTGATTTACTAAAGTGTGCCGGGCTAGATTTATGTCAAACATTTTAAACATTAGTTGCAGGGGAATTAGAAAAAAAAAAGGCTCCCATGATTGGATGTCTGAAATGAATGGAGCTTCTTTTATTCTTTAGTATATTTGGATTGTGGTCATGTCACTGCACAGGACCTCACACATGACCTAAACTGATGTCCCCGCACTGTGACAGGTGGCAGTGGGGCACACAACAATATACCTGCATAAATGGTGAAATTGGGTTATATTTTTTTTCCACTACTCCCAATTTTCTTAACACTTTCATATGGCATTATTATTAAAGTAGATCTAAACCTTTAGGAGACACCTCACTCAACTTTACATTTTGTTTATTCCATGCTTGCCTTGACTGCTTGGTTTTCCCAGAAAAAAAAAAAACATACTCACTCCTCCAATGTGTAGGCAGGTGTAATGCAGCCTCCCTGCACAGGTGGCGCTGTGACAGTCCCCACCCTGCAGAGTGGGCGGAGGACAGGAAGAACTCTGATTGGGTACTGTTTTAGACCGTCACAGCATCTGTGTCCTATGTGGTGCACACAACTTCCAGAGAGCTGAATCCAACTCCTCTGCACAGCGAGGGCTCCGTCATACCAGCCTGCATGCGTGTTGGGGCAATGAGGGGGCGGTGTGATATGTTGTTACGCTGTTTACTTTTACTTTTTTTTTTGTTTGAAGATTCACAAAAAGTCACTTCATTCAACTCTATGCACTGCATCCCGTTGTGTTGCACTGTGGTGCGATGACATGTGGTGCAGCCTGTTGTCTAAAGATGTACACTATATTGTCAAAAGTATTGGAACGCCTGCCTTTACACGCACATGAACTTTAATGGCATCCCAGCCTTAGTCCGTAGGGTTCAATATTGAGTTGGCCCACCCTTTGCAGCTATAACAGCTTCAACTCTTCTGGGAAGGCTGTCCACAAGGTTTAGGAGTGTGTCTATGGGAATGTTTGACCATTCTTCCAGAAGCGCACTTGTGAGGTCAGGCACTGATGCTGGACGGGGAGGCGTGGCTCGCAGTCTCCGCTCTAATTATTCTAAAGGTGAGGTCAGGACTCTGTGCAGGCCAGTCAAGTTCCTCCACCTCAAACTCGCTCATCCATGTCTTTATGGTCCTTGCTTCGTGCACTGGTGAACAGTCATGTTGGAACAGGAAGGGGCCATCCTCCAATGAGAAGATATCACAAACAACATTGTTACGCAATGGTTATACATGATGGTTATACAACACTTAGGAACTAATACAGACAATATACATACATCTGGGATACATCAATGTAGAACTTGGAGAACTGACCAGCTGGGCAAATAACCAGTTGGATGTCGCCTTAAAGATCATTTCTCAAGAAAGGATAACATCATGTCTGCATTAACATTTCCAAGAAAATCATTGTTTATCATACTGTTTATTGTGTAATACAGCCATCTGGATAAGGGTTACCATAGAACATTTGTAATACTTAAGACATACAATATCTTTGGTTATACATATTCTAGAGAAAGCATAACTCTTTCCTTTATAGACCCGGCATACACACTTATTACTCAAAAAAAACAAAACACAGAGGTCAGGGGTGGCTTGTTTTAAAGGTATTTTACTGCTTTCTAGGAATATGTAAATAGTTTAATGTCCATAGTCTGGGCACGGATTGCATGTTTCACTAAACATTAAACAGAGGGTCTTCTTTTAAATAGGAATCTTTCTTGTAAATCTAGGTTCACTTTACATTAATAAATAGCCCACAATATTCTTGTATATCAAAAGTGTATAAGAGATAACAATGTTCAGGATAGTAACTAGTCAGAACACCCCCTGTAGATTGGTTAAAATAGGCAGCAGTGACATTTTTCGCTGGACACTGTTGATCTATGAAGCTTAAAAGGATAATGTATTGAACAATGTCAATGACAATGCAGATATTGTTATCGTATGATGATGATGGTGGGGCTGATGATGGTGATGGTGATGATGATGATGATGATGATGATGGTGGTGGTGATGATGGTGGTGGTGATGATGTTGATGATGGTGATGGTGGTGATAGTGGTGATGATGTTGATGATGATGATGATGGTGGGGCTGATGATGGTGATGGTGATGATGATGTTGATGGTGGTGATGGTGGTGATGATGGTGGTGGTGATGATGAAGATGATGATGATGGTGGTGGTGATGATGGTGGTGGTGATGATGTTGATGATGTTGATGATGGTGATGGTGGTGATGGTGGTGATGATGGTGGTGGTGATGATGAGGATGATGGTGGTGGTGATGATGTTGATGGTTGATGGTGATGATGATGATGATGATGATGATAGTTGTGATGATGTTGATGATGGTGCTTATGATGATGATGTTGATGATGATGGTGATGGTGTTGATGATGGTGGTGGTGATGATGAGGATGATGGTGGTGGTGATGATGTTGATGGTTGATGGTGATGATAATGATGGTGATGATAGTTGTGATGATGTTGATGATGGTGCTTATGATGATGATGTTGATGATGATGGTGGTGGTGATGGTGTTGATGATGGTGGTGGTGATGATGAGGATGATGGTGGTGGTGATGATGTTGATGGTTGATGGTGATGATAATGATGGTGATGATAGTTGTGATGATGTTGATGATGGTGCTTATGATGATGATGTTGATGATGATGGTGGTGGTGATGATGATGGGGGTGGTGATGGTGTTGATGATGGTGGTGGTGATGATGAGGATGATGGTGGTGGTGATGATGTTGCTGGTTGATGGTGATGATAATGATGGTGATGATAGTTGTGATGATGTTGATGATGGTGCTTATGATGATGATGTTGATGATGATGGTGGTGGTGATGATGATGGTGGTGGTGATGGTGTTGATGATGGTGGTGGTGATGATGAGGATGATGGTGGTGGTGATGATGTTGATGGTTGATGGTGATGATGATGATGATGATGATGATGATGATAGTTGTGATGATGTTGATGATGGTGCTTATGATGATGATGTTGATGATGATGGTGGTGGTGATGATGATGATGGTGGTGGTGGTGATGATGTCAATGATGATGATGGTGGTGAGATATATCAGATGACATTTCAAACCTCTATATGTGAGTTTGAGGAATGTCTATGTCAGCCTATGCTCAGCTTTTTTTCAATACAGAGGAACTCTTGAAATATTTTTCCAGTCTCTAAGAACCTCTGCTAAAAATTACTATAGCTACAACTCGTGACACATTAATGTGATAGACAGAATGCTCCTTACTGGGACTGATTCCCCCTTACAGATAGCTAAAAAGATCAATGGTGTCAAGGGGAACTTACCTGAGAGGCAAAAATTGCTCATTGCTCAAGGAACCCCTAGCAACCTCTGGAGGAACCCCAGAGTACCATGCAACCCTGGTTGAGAAACCCTGCTCTATGTGGTAACACTCAAGGATCTCCAACCCATGGTGGGCTCTACAACTCTACCCATACTCTTTTAATTTTTTTTTTCAATCTAAGATTAGTATTTAGAGTAGTAAGAGTAGTATTTATAGTAGTAAAAGGTTGCATTATAATGTTGCATATTCAGAAGCAGAACCAATTGTGTAGTGAAAGAAGATATAGAATGAAAACAAATTACATTTATTGGTCAAATGAAGAGTTTCATTGTTTCTCCCTAGCTGGGTTGTGGAAGGGTAGAAGTAGGATCATACTTGGAGACATAGTTGTGGGTAGATAAACCATTTGAAGAGGATAGGTCATTGTAAGGTGCATCATAATATATTTACCAGGGTGCATAGTGTATAGAACAGTCGTGTTATTGAGGTACAACTGTTGTAAAAGTAGGAACAAGAAAGACAAGAGGGTATAAAGGGGGGAAAAAAAGTCTGGGGCCCACCAAGTACTTCACAGTCTTCCAATTGCATAATGTCGGGTATTTTGGAAAATGGACAGCCCCATTGACTATGATACATATTTGGGAAATGTGCAAGATAGTAGGTTGATTTCCCTTCAATGGGTTTATGGGCCCTAGCATCATTTATCAGTGCCTGATTTGAGGATGTTTGTACTTGGATAGCAGCTATTTTTGTATTTGGACACCACATTCAGGTGAAGGAGATATAAGTTTGGGTGGGCACCAAGATCACAGGTGGTGATGCATTGTATTGCCTCCTTGACTGTGTGCCAAAAAAGGACTAATATACGCACATTTCCAGAATACGGTGGAACCTTGGTTTACGTGTAATGCGGTTAACGAGCGTTTTAAAAAGACAAGCAACTTTTTAAAAAAAATTCTGACTCGGTTTGCGAGCGTTGCAAAAAAGAGCAGAATTCAAGCTAATGGGGTGTGCAGTACCGCATTTGGCCAGAGGTGCGGGGGTGCCGGGGACACTTGAAACGGTTCAGAGCCGTTCGGAAGTACTCAGAATCACTCGGAAATACTCGGACATACTCCGTTCCCAAGTGTTTCTGGGCTTTCCAAGTTTAGCCGAGCTGTGCCTGAGTATTTCCAAGGCTCTCCGGCGCCCCACCACCCACCTCTGGCACATGCGGTATTGCATGTAATAGAAGTCAATGCGGAACAAAATACTTACATTTCCAATGACTTCTATGGGGAAAGTCGCTTTAATATGCGATTGCTTTGGATTACAAGCATTCTCCTGGAACGCATTATGCTCGTAATCCAAGGTTCCACTGTACATGGATCCTAGTTCCCTAGCTCCTGCAACACCAGCAGGGCTACAGAATCCAAATATTGAATTTATGAAGGGTGGATTGGACTGTACCAGTATTTTGTATCCTTGTTCTTAAAATGTATTCACCAAGGAGGAGTTATGTGTAAAGCAGTATAATGTTTTCTTGTTGTCTCAGCATGAACTTCATCTCCAGGAATGTCTCCCACTTCCTTATAAATGGGGGGAGGGGTATATTCCTCTGGGGGTGAAGGTATTTGGGATTTACATAAGGGGCTAAGTATTTAGAATTTACATACGGGGTAAGGGAGTGAGTGAGCTTCACTTTGTGGCTCTTTTCAGTTTTTTTTTACTCCGGGCTGCGAAGTGACAGTAGAAAAACTGATTGATTGCTATCTGGTAACACTTTTTAATAACACTTTGATAAATGAGGCCAACTGATTCTGATGGAAGATAGGAAAAAGTGTAAAAAAAAAAAAAAAGTAAAAGAAAAAGAAAATCTAATATCCACCGATAAGCAAATTCCAGTTCCATCTCCGGACTTTCCTTTACATTCTTCTTTTATCAGTATGTCCTATAATTTTAGAAAATGTAGTACATATTATTCTAGCCATAGCTCTTATAGCAATGTAAACAGTGATGTCTTGGGGAGAGAACTGACATTTATGAACAGGCTTAGTCAGGCTGCTAAAAATTGATTAATACATTGAGATTCCGCACAAATGAAAATTATAAATACATATTTTTAACAAAACATTCCTGGACCAATGATATGGACCAGCTGTGACCGCTCTTTCTTCTTGCTTACCAGATGTGCACTCGCAATCTGTACAAAATAAAAGAACGTTCTTTTCTGCTGTTAAAAGTTTTGTTTTTTCATAGAAAGTTGTTGTAAGCCTCAGACATGAAATATGAACAAAGCATACACCCTCTATAGTGTGTACTTATTGCAATCCAGAGCACTAAGTGTCATTTCTGTCTGCTTCCTCCTTCCTCTACTACAGGGGTCTCAAACTGGTGGCCCTCCAGCTGTTGCGAAACTACAAGTCCCATGAGGCATTGCAAGGCTGACAGTTACAAGCATGACTCCCACAAACAGAGGCATGATGGGACTTGTAGTTTCACAACAGCCAGAGGGCTGCCAGTTTGAGACCCCTGCTCTACTATCTGCATGACTCATTTCTGACAAATTTCCTGACACCAAGAAAAAAAGGGTGACAGGGGGAGGGAGCTTCAGCATACAGCCTGTGATTGACAGCTTCTGACAGCTCTATAGCTGTGTGCCTTGTGAAGTGGGGAGGGGGGGGGTGTCACTTCCCTCCAATCAGCTCTCAGAGCTCTCCTTACTGATCTCTGCAGAGTGTAATTTCAGCTCTCCATCCCATTTTCTGAAAGCTCAGACAAGTTGTATAAATTCTGCACTTTGAATGGTTGTGGAAGAGAAGACTGCAGATAAACAGTTACAGCTTATGTAGCAGGATTTGTTTAATCTCTGTGTATCACTTGAGGCCAGTCAGTTCACTGGGTATATGTAAGGGTTTACAACCACTTTTTTTGTATAAGATATTCGGGGCCCAATTTACATTTTCAGCCAGGGCCACATGAATCATCATTAAAGCCAGTGGCCTCTCTATCCACAGCCGCAGCGGCCACCCCCTATTCATGCGTCCAGCCCCTTTTGGGGCACCGGGTGCATGAATTACAGAGGCAGGGGATTTTTTTTCAACGCCTGATTAGAACAAGGGGCTCTAATAGGCTTCAAAATAGGGTGGGCGTGGGTCGCAGACCATGCGACCCGAGCCCACCCAGGTGTGTTACAACAGCGAATGAATATTCGCTGTTGAAACACTGATCATCATTCGGCCAATCAGAAGCGGGTGTGAGACCTGTTTTCCGATTCGTCGAAAAGAGAAGACTCCTGATTGGCCGCCGAGGAGGAGGGAGGAAGCGAAAGCCACCGCCGTGGAGAGCAGGAGAACGGGAAGCCGCCGGTGATGGAGAATGGGAGGCCACGGAGCAGGGGGAAGCTGACGGTGATGGCGTAAGTGCTACCGACCAGGGGGGTGGCCCCCCCAAAAAAATGTCCACTGCATGTAGTGATTAGGGTGTGCCCAGGCACACCTGGTACACCCCCTGCACGTGCCCTACCCCCTTCACACAGGAACAGAGCTAAGGCTGTCAATCACAGGCTGTGTGCTGGAGCACCCTCCCCTTTTTTTATCTTGGTGTCAGGGAAACTTGTCAGAAGTAATTCATGCTAATAGCAGAGGAAGAAGGCAGCAGAAAGAAATGACACTTAGTGCTCCGGATTGAGACAAGTGCACACAAAAGAGGGATATGCTTTGTTCATATTTCATGTCTGAGATTTGCAACCACTTTAAGCCTCTGAAATAACCACAATGGCCCATTTCCAATATTCATTTTATTTACATTTTGCTTTCTTACAAAACTAGCAAATTTGTTTTCAGAAGAAATTTCCAGCCTTCTTCTTGGCAAAAATCAATGCCAGTGAAAAATTTAGCTGTAATTGGAAATCGCTGTTTGTTATGAATGCCAATAACGCAGCACTTGTGTTCTGAGGACATGAATGATTAATACATGTGTGAAGAGCCATCAGAATTAGCTTGTGGTCTCACCCCTATGTTCTGCAGACAGATCTCTAATGACATTTGTTTCAGGGAGCAGAAGAGGAAACATATGGTATAAACACTGCAAATTGCATATTTAATGAGCAGATCCTGATAGTGATTGTTAGTTCTGAATCTTTTTTTTTTTTTTTTAATTGCAAAAGCTTGTCACAGCTCACATTAGGTACATTAGGTATTTAAAGGGGAAGTAGAATCACTTTAAAAATTCACTATTAAAGGGCGTTAGTTCACTGTAGCTGTCACATACCTGGTGGTGGAGCGTACCGTGGAGAGGAAGGTGTTCTCTTACACCCCTGGCTCGGTACTCCTGGCAAAGTAACGGAAAGCATAAGTGCCCGGAGTGGCACAAGTTCCTGGTGGTTCTTGCGATAACAGGCGCAGATGAGAAGTCTGCGTGTACTTGGGTACAGGATGGACCGTAACGCAGAGCAGCAGGAACAGCAGGCCGACAGGTTACTGGTAGACAGCAGGCACTTGCAGGGCTGGCAGGTCACAGACAGTAGGCAATTGGCAGGCTGGCAGGTTCAGAGGCAAGACGGGTCCGCAACTAGCAGGTATGTGAGGAACAGAGCAGCAGGCAAGAGAGTAGTCAGGTTCAGGCGGAAGTTGGCAACAGTAAAGCAGACAGGCACAAGGATAATTCAGAGATGTGGTCAAGGGCAAGCCAGGGGTCGCTTCAGGCAGAGCTCAAGCGTGGTCAGACAGATCAGGGTGGCAACAGAAGATCAGACACAGGAACAGGTAGCAGGATAGCAGAATACTGTAGACTATAAGGAAAAGTCCTAGTGGAGCAGTGATGTTTAAATAGCCCACAAGGCGCCAATCTAGTGGTGGGCGATGCGTGCAGGCATGCACATTAGCGTGATTCCGACGGGCAAAGCAGACAGGCATAAGGGTCAAGCAGAGATGTGGTCAAGGGCAAGCCAGGGGGGCGCTTCAGGCAGAGTTCAAACGTGATCAGATGGATCAAGATGGCAACAGAAGACCATACACGGGAACAGTTAGCAGGATAGCAAAATGCTGTAGACTATAAGTAAAGGCCTAGTGCAGCAGTGATGTTTAAATAGCCCACAAGGCGCCAATCTAGTGGCGGGCGTACGAGCGGACGTGTGCGTCGACGCACGCACGTTGTGCGGGCATCTAAATTAGCAAGATTTCGGCTAACAGATATTCTTTGTCTGCGCCCCGCTGGACACATTTTGTCTCTCCTGACAGTAGCGCTCAACCCCAGAAGGTGCCTTGAGAATATGCTCAAGTTTCCATTGCTAGTTCAGAGGCTCCCTGCAACAGATATATTTCCATGCACACCAAAAATACAGGCTCAGTCTAGGTGATGTTTTTTCATTAATTTATTGCAGAAAATTTGGACAGGACGGGATTTCGAGGTTCAGGATACTCCAAAACAATATCAGAAATCAACAGGAAGACAAACTTCTAGCACAAATCCTTGTAGCTGCAGACCCACAGAAAAATTCCCACACTAGGTCTTACTTACAATGTCCCAAGACCTGACTGCCACCCGGCTTCCACATAACACTCTCCAGACCAGAACTCCAGGGCCTTGCGCTCCAGCAAAAATCCCTTTAGCAATCTTCTCCAAGCCCTCAGCTCAGCACCAGCTGAGGCCCAACTGCAATTCCTGCCTCACAATAGTTGCCTCCCAGGGGAACCCTCTTTGCAGAGGAAGAAGAACACTCTGGATAGGCCTCCCAAATATGTATCACCTCCCTAGCCACCTGCAGCACATCCTGCTCTAGGGATTGCTTGGGGCATGATAAATATTCATAACTGAGCGATTGACCCTTCTGTTTCTTCTGGAAGCTTCTTCCAGACACAGACAGGGGCAATCAATTACCCACCTTAGAAAACCCTGACCTGACCCCAAAAAAAATAGATATTTGCTCCACTGACTACAGTGAAGGCCAAAAACTAAATTTAGCCTAACAGAGGCATGGTGTTACCTTACATTTACAGAAAAAAATGTCTCACCACACCAACTGTTTTAACCCCTTAAAGGCCACATCACCCTACTGCCACCATGTGTATGCAGTTTTGGGCAGCCCCATTCACTTGGATAGTTTTTGCCATTGCCATAATGCCAGGCATTACAGCCACAGGCATGTGTTTACCCCCAATGTTTACACCCTCCCCACAACTCTAAATTAGCTGTCTACTGACTGGTCACATGACATCCTTGCAGCAGTGGTGGGTAATTTTCAGTACTACAGAGAACAGTAGGGATGTTATACATGGCGTGGCCCTACTCACTTGCCTGGGTTGCATTTGGTACGGCCCGCCAAAAGCATCATTGTAAATAATTATTGGATGGAAAATACAGTAGTTATGGATATTGAAAAAAAAAAACTTCTTAGAAGTGCACTTTTTTTTTACAGTTTTTAATATTAACTGGCTTATGAAAATTAAAATAAAATGTTACTTTTTATACAAGGCCAAAAATAGCGAAGATTCCCTTCAGCAGTAGAAGGATATATTTTAGAACATGAAGGCATATACCCTCCAGACTTGTCATCGGTTGACATAATAGGACCAGGAATGACTTGACTCTTGATTCATTTAGCTGGTCTTGTGTCACCTAAGGAGTAAAGTGGCATCTCACCTGTGTATGCTTTTATGTTAATTGCTCACACGACTCTCTGTGGATAAAGGAAGCATTTTATAGATACCTATTGTATTTTGCAACTTAGGATGAGGTTAGTGTAGCCATGTTTCTGTTGAAACTTGGAATACGATTGTAGTTCCAATTGTTAAATATTCTTTGTGTATACCATAGTATTAGTGGCCTAAACTGGTTCAGCGCTAAGTGTTCTAGTGCACCCAATCAGGCATTAAAGTGGACCCCCCCCCCTTAATAAACCTGACTACATAAATGCAGTAGATCCAATCTAGAAAAGTTATACATTAAGTAGTACTTACCTCCCTCCTTCTTGCACTGTTTCCCCTGTCTCACCACTCTGTCACCACTAGCGGTCACAATCCTACACCTCCATTTTTAAAATAACAAGCTGTAGTGGTAGAGAGGTGCTGAGCAAAGATCTTCACAGATTATCGAAATGTGGACAAAGTCTTTACTTGAGCCCAGTTGGTCTGTATTCTGCAGCTCACCACAAAGATGGGGACCCACTAAGTAGAGGACAGTCAACCGAGCTGAGAAATAAAAGTTTAATAGGTCAAAGAGAGCACCAAATGAAAAATCTTTAGGAGTCTAAAGTCTTTATTGTTATTTAACTGGTTACAGTCCCCCTTTATTAGGGCTGAAATGGTAGAATGTTAAATGGACTCAAAAATACTCCTCGGCAGACTGATATGCAGGCAAAGGGTGTTATGTGAACATCAGTTAGTGTTTCTGCTCAAAGTAGAAGTGGCAATGACCCTTCGAAACACAATGGATAGGTCTTTGCCCTACTTCTTGTTACCAATTGAACTATAAAGACTTTAGACTTCTAAGAATTTTTTATTTGACACTATCTTTGACCTAATAAACTTGGAGTTTTTGTAAATGTTATCAGTGACAGCAAGCCCTTCTCAGCCAGCCCACCAATGGTGCTTGCATTTCATCTGGTACATGTTGTAACATATTTTGATTATTTGTTGAAAAAAATCGGAACCCCTCCACCCCTAAGTTCTCACTTCTGGCACATGAGCTGTACTATATTACACTCATCTGTTCACAAAAAAGAAAAGCTTAGATCTCCTGGAAGGCACTGGTGAGGTTGCCTTTCCAGAGGAACCTTTGGGGCCAATGCTACATCACCGGTGCCTTAGGGGAACCATGAAGTGGGGAGCATCTACATGTAAGGAATCCACTAAACCAAGGATGATTAGAGATCGGCATGTAGAGATGCATGCACCTAGGATTTTTAGACTGAGGGGGAAAGGTCTACTTTATTGTACCCCTGTTGTCATGGTCTAGCCTGCAGATTTTCTGTTTGGGAAATTCTTACCAAAGTGTGCCAAGAAAATTTCCCCCACACCATTATACCACCACCACCAGCCTGAACTGTTGATACAAGGCAGGATGGATCCATCAACATCCTTTCATGCTGTTTACGCCAAATTCTGACCCTACCATCTGAATGTTGTAGCTGAAATTGAGACTCATCAGACCGGGCACCTTTTTTCCAATCTTCCATTGTCCAATTTTGTTGCTCCTGTGTGAATTGTAGCTTCAGTTTCCTGTTCTTAGCTGACAGGAGTGGCACCCGGTGTGGTCTTCTGCTGCCATAGCCCATCTGTTTCAAGGTTTGATGTGTTGTGAGTTCAGAGATGGTATTTGGCATACCTTGGTTGTAACAAGTGGTTATTTGACTTACTGTTGCCTTTCTATCATCTCAAACCAGTCTGCCCATTCTCCTCTGACCTCTGACATCAAAAAGGCATTTTTGTCCATAAAACTGCCACTCACTGGATATTTTTCAGACCATTCTCTGTAAACCCGAGAGACGGTTGTGCGTGAAAATCCCAGTAGATCAGCAGTTTTTGAAATACTCAGACCAGCCCCTCTGGCACCAACAACCAAGCCACATTCAAAGTCACTTAAATCTCCTTAGTTTCTCATACTGATGCTTGGCTTGAACTTCAGCAAGTCATTTTCATCACGTCTAGATGCCTAAATGCATTGAGTTGCTTCCATGTGATTGGCTGATTAGCAATTTGTGTTACCAAGCAATTGAACAGGTGTACCTAATAAAGTGTAGATATGCATAGTGCACCTCGAGTTGCCTGAGCAACTTCTTGGTTCTTGGAGCTCCTGGTTGCCTAGTGTATTTAGTGTTTGGCTTCCCCTGGCTTGTCTTCCGTTTGTGCTTGCTGGCACCCACCCTGACCTTGGCTCATTTCACGGATCCTCTTCTGCCATCTAAAGTCTGCATACGTGAGTTGTCTCCATATCGTGGCTGAATGTACCTGGGGTTTGCAACCTTGTTCCAGCTTCCTGCAAGTCCATCCCCACAATCAGGCGTCCTGGCGAAGAAGCAGGCTGGGGCTTAGACTCCGTGCCCTGGGGAATCCCAGCTTGGCGTTGCACAATGGCTCACTACCATAGAAACACCTAACACCTGTCATCACTATGATCTATGTCAGTGATGGAGAACCTTGGCACCCCAGATGTTTTGGAACTACACTTACCATGATGCTCAACTACACTGCAGAGTGCATGAGCATTATGGGAAATGTAGATCCAAAACATCTGGGGTGCCAAGGTTCACCATCACTGATCTATGTGATCTGCCCAAGTATCAGGCTTTAATAATTGTAAATCTGTATACAACATCTTTTACTAGCTGCGTATTAGAGTGCTGTGTGTTACTAGAGTTGCTTGTAACATCTTCGAGGGCAAGCCAGTCTTTGTATTTTAATTCATCGCATTTCTTTGATGTGTATGACTACGAAGCAACACTCAAAAAATCTGGGTGCCAAACCCATTATTGACCCTCTGCGGCAGATTTTTGCTTCTGTAGGCTGAGAGCTGCTCATAAACTGCATGAATTTTGTAGCTGGTCAATGCATTTGACCTGACATTTATTGTACTGTAACTGTAGGGAAGGCACAAACCTCTTATCAGGTCTCTGCATAAGAGCTGAGTGGCACTTGGCTCCGGTAACATCGTCATGGTTAGCGCAAAGAAAAAAAAAATAGTCAACAAAGACAGACATGAACATCAAAGAGCCAGCATTACCGAGCCTGGCACCCAATTCGTGCTACAAGGAAGACATGATAATGAACTGGCTTTTCATTACGCAAAGAACACTGTTATTACTGAAAGTCCTACTTTATCAAATGACTTCCATTTAAGTTAGCTGAATCACCCACGAGCTTCTTATATCTTCTTTTTTTTGGTGGGTATAGGGTAGTTTCGTTTATTTTATTTAGTATTCCTTATATGCAGCCTTTTTCATATACTGTGGTGTTTGAGGTTAATAAATCCTGTATTATAATAATAATAATAATAATAATAATAAGGGATCTTTTTTGTTGGTCCAAGATCATTAAAAGAGAAGGTTTTTTTTATGTTTTCTTTTATTGTTTTTTTTTTTAATCATAGTTACCTAGGTGGATTTAGCATTGGTCTACCTGGCTCTAAGGCTGAGAACTGAGCGATCAAACCCCGCCGATTGCTCGGTTCTCGATCCCTGAGCAGAGAACTGGTGGCTGTCAGTCATTGATTGATTTTTTGAACTAAACTTATGCTGGCCATACATGGTTCGAATTTCGTAAAGAATTTAATTTCAAAAATCGTATGAAAGAATTTTGGTATGAATTTCGCACCATTAGTGGGCTGCAACAAAGGCTGATTTTCGTGCGGCAATCAAATTTGAGGAATCGGACATTTTGGAAATTTTTAAAAAAACAAACGATTTTCTAATCAATGATTGGAGAATCGTGCGAGAAATGTAATTAGAAAAGAAAATTACGGAGAGAAAAGAAGATTCCCGGCCAAGAAAATTCTTTTCTGTAGCAACACGCGGTGAAATTGAAGGCTTGGTCGGCCGAATTTCGAAAATCAATGGTGGCACCATCGGATCACAAAAAAAACGAACTTTCTGATTTTGAAAAGAAAATTTGTTCGATATTCGACCATGTATGGGCTGCTTTAAGCTTTCGTCAGAATTTCTGCAACCAGGAGTTGTAGCCTCCCTGACGGTATTCCCGAGTGTGGATCGGGGTTAAATTTCAGTCCCATTAGCGGTAACCCCGAGCCACACTCGGGATTACATTGCAGGATCCTGGTGCAGGTTACTTACCTTGTCCCCAGGATCCTGCGATGTCCCCCGTTGTGTCTGCGGGCTCTGTCTCCTCCGAAGCCTCTCCGTGCCAGGCTCCGTTCCCTGCGAGCGCCGCGACACACGGGGGCGGAGCCTGGCGGCAAATTAAAAAAAATGTACAAACCATAACACATACAGTACAGATTACAGTACTGTATGAAATTATTTCACATCCCTTTTATCCCCAGTGCTCTGGCCCATGCCCTGCATGCAGTTTTATATTATATATACTGTTCTTTCTGCCTGGAAACTGGAGATTGTCCATAGCAACCAAAAAGTGTCCCTTTACGTCAAAAGTGGCTTTAGACCAGCTAGAAAACAGCAATAGTAAATGAGAACATTTGCAGAATTGAGCGATAGTGAATCGTGGGGAAATGTATTTTATTATTATTATATTATTATTTTTTTTAATTATTTATATTTATTTATTATATTATAATTTATGTTTTTGTGTTTCAAACTTTATCATACCCGGGATATCTACTAGACTCTTGTTTGGACAGATTTAAGTGTGTTATTGTTAAGAATTACAGACCTACAATATAAAACGCCAAATTTCCATGCAAAATAATTGTACCGCTTTCAGCACCTAAAATCCGAAATAATCATACCGCCAGGGAGGTTAAAGTCCATCGTACCTGTAAAGAACAGCTGTACCTTTGTCTTTTATTACATGCAGCCCCCCATCCCCTCCAAGAGTTATAGTATGAACAAGGTCTAAAGGATCTATACCATTGTCATTCTATCCAAAACAAATGAAAATAATAATAATAAAAAAAAAAAAGGTTTGGGATGAATCCTTGTAATGTTGTAATTACATATTGCATTTCTTGCTACATAGCATGTTTTATAAATCTATTGTACAATGTGTTCCCTATGCAAAATAATTTAAAAGTTAAATGTGATTTATTTTTTTCCCATTATGTTCCCACTTAGCAGACACACTGGTGGTTTTGTGAGGCTTTCTGTGTCGGATAAATCTCCTAAATCTAGGGAGATGATTATTGCGGTCTAGTATTGTCATATATTTAGTCTGGAAGAAATATTCTGGACATGTCTTTTTCTCGTCTGAGATTCAATTTTTTCTTAACTGACAGCCTAGTGGCTTATCTTGTCTCCAAAAAAATGGATTGTCTCTTTTCTTTTTTTTTCAACGGCGGAAGCAAGGCATGTTCATAAATCAGTCATCGGGGATTTTAGCTGAAATGGTGTTCTGAATCCCACTCCCCCACAAGAGACTGAAAGCATCACCCCGACCAGACTTCCAGAAAGAGCCAAGCCATTAATCTGGCTTTGTTTTTAGCTCAAGTAAACAGCAGTATACTTACAATCTAATGGATGGGGTTTTATACACTTATAGGAAAACCGTTTATAAGCACAATATCATAGCGTACATTGTATTGGTATATTCTGATGCACTGGTACAAAAAACACAAGCGGTTTTAAAAAAATGCTGTTTTATATGTTTTATATTTTGTTTTAACAGTTAGGTAAATGGGGTTTTCACGTAAAGATTGCTCTTTGTACAACGCTGCCAGCTTGTTTTTTTTTTTTTTATGTCATTTAAAGTTGTATTGAAAGAAAATACCAATTAATAATAACAAATGAAATGACAAAAAACAAAAAACAAAACAATAAATGGATATGTAAAATTATAATCACTTCAATACAGGGCACTTATACACCTTCCTGCCCAGATCAATTTTCAGCGCTCTCACATTTTTATTGACAATTGCACGGCCGTGCAACGTTTTACCCAAACAAAATGTTTTTCATTTTTCCCCCACAAATAGAGCTTTATTTTGGTGGCATTTGATCACCTCTGTGGTTTTTATTTTTTGCGTTACAAATAAAAAAAGAACGAAAATTTTGGAAAAAAAATAGTTTTTCTTTGTTTCTGTTACAAAACTTTGTAAATAACTACGTTTTCTCCTTCATTGATGAGCACTGATGGGCGCTGATGAGGCAGTACTGATTGGCACTGATGAGGTGGCACTGATGAGGTGGCACTTATATGCAGCACTGATGGGCACTGATAGGTGGCACTGATATACAGCACTGATGGGCACTGATAGATGGCACTGATGGGCACTCATAGGCGGCATGATGGGTACTGATAGGTGGCACTGATGGGCACTGATAGGTGGCACTGATGGGCACTGATAGGTGGCACTGATGGGCACTGATAGGTGGCACTGTAGGGCATGTATAGGAAGCCCTGATGGGCACTGATGGGCGGCACTGATAGAGGACACTGATAGCCAGTACTGATCAGAGGCGCTGGCAGACATCACTCATAGGCACAGAGTGATTGCCATCCCTGGTGGGATCTAGTGGGCTTACCCGGTGGTCATGGATGAGCATCCCTGGTGGCCATGGGTGGGCATCCTTGCTGGCCGTGGGTGGGCATCACTGTGATCCTCAGTGGGCAACCTCGGTGGGGCTGCACTGATAATCAATCAGTGCAGACACCCCCCCCCCGTCAGGAGAGCAGCTGCTCGTCTGACAAAGTATGAACACTGATCTCTCTCTTCCCCTAGCAAGTCCCATCCCCCCTACAGTTAGAACACGTAGCAGGGAACACATTTAACCCCTTGATCGCCCCCTAGTGTTAACCCCTTCACTGCCAGTGACATTTTTACAGTAATCAGTGCATTTTTATACCACTGATCGCTGTATAATTGTCAATGGTCCCAAAAATATGTCAAAAGTGTCCAATTTGTCCGCCGAAATATCGCAGTCCCGATAAAAATCGCAGATCGCCGCCATTACTAGTAGAAAAATAAATAATGATATTTTAATCTTTATTTTAATTTTGTAGACACTATAACTTTTGCGCAAACCAATCAATATACGCTTATTGAATTTTTTTTTTACCAAAAATATGTAGAAGAATACATACCGGCCTAAACTGAGGAAAAAAATAGTTTTTTTGAAAAAAATTTGGGATATTTATTATAGCAAAAAGTAAAAGATATTGGGGGTTGTTTACTAAAGGCAAATCCACTTTGCACTACAAGTGCAAAGTGCACTTGAAATTGCACTGAAAGTACACTTGGAAGTGCAGTCTCTGTAAATCTGAGGGGAAGCTCTGAAATGAGGGGAAGCTCTTCTGATTTTATCATCCAATCATGTGCAAGCTAAAATGCTGTTTTTTATTATCCTTGCATGTCTCCCTTGGATCTACAGCGACTGCACTTCCAAGTGCACTTTTAGTGCAATTTTAAGTGCACTTTGCACTTGTAGTTTGCACTTGCAGTTCAAAGTGGATTTGCCTTTTGTAAATAATCCCCATTCTGTTTTTTTCAAAATTGTCTCTGTTCTTTTGTTTATAGCTCAAAAAATAAAAACCGCAGAGGTGATCAAATATCACCAAAAGAAAGATCTATTTGTAGGAAAAAAAAGGATGCAAATTTCGTTTGGGTGCAACGATGCACGACTGCGCAATTGTCAGTTAAAGTGACGCAGTGCCGAATTGTAAAAAGTGCTCTGGTCAGGAAGGGGGTAAAATCTTCCGGGGCTGAAGCGGTTAATAAGAGGCATGGTGAGTTTTTTGAAGTTGTAATTTTTTACAGCTCCTACTATGACTGCATGGCATTTCTTAGGAAGGGGTTTGCTGATGGTGACAAGGTGCCAACACAGGAGTACAATTGGAAGACAGGGAAAAGGCCCATATCAGAAAGTGCCTGTGAGGTTTTAGTGACTGGGTTTACTTGGATTTGCTTTGAAAAAAAAAAAAGTCATGGATAATATAGATATGGGCACATCGGAGTAATGGTGAGATCCGCGGAATGTTATCAGCGATGCATTGTAATGAATGTTAGGCTTTGACTTTGAAATTTGGGAATGTGCAGAGTCTCCTTTTGTTGCTCGAATTGAGAGTGTGGAACGAGGGGACCCAATTGTGTTGACGTACAATGGGCCTTGAAATGGAGTGGAAGGAACAATCATTTTAATTAAATCTTTGCAGATGTACTCCTAATTGTAGTAAAGAAACAATATCCCATAACTGAGGAGAGCAGGCTCCCTTTGTGTCACCTACACAATCCTTCAATAAGAACTCTTTTTACGTAATGAAAATTTATTGAGGTAACAAAAGGCAGCAGGACACAGATTTTCAGACACCTCCATACAAACCTGGTGCAATGCATACATTTGGACACTCAATACAAAAAGTAACAAAGAATGGAAAGCAAGGATTAATTGTCCAGGAGAGTTTTCATCCTTCTCTATACGAATGTTTGAGAAGAGATGGGCCAATCTGCTGGCTGCAATCCCCAAGAAGAGGAGCATCGGGATCAAAGGAGAGAAGAAAAGAAATAAGTGAAAAGTGAAGAAGGAGAAGGAATCAACTACACATAATTTAAGGCATAAGGCTGTTCATTAACCTCCAGGCTGGGGCAGACAATGTTGGAGCTAGGGCACTACTGTCCCTTGAGGCCCATAAGGTATTTGATAGCGTTGAGTGGCGATATCTTTGGGCAACTATGCAAAAATTAGGATTCGTTCCTGTCATGGATACAGTTGATATAGCTCCCCTCAAGCAGCCATCAGAGAGGCTGGCCAGCTATTGGAGCCCTTTTCTTTATATAGGGGTACCAGAAAGGGGTGCACACTGTCCCCTCTCCTGTTTGTTATCCCCATAGAACCAATGGCCGCCCTGATACAATCTGATGTGTCAATTTGCGGATTTAAATACGGTAACATGCAAGAAAAGATTATGCTCTTCGCGGACGACACTATGAAGAAAAAAGGAGAAGGGGAAGGAAAGAAAAAAAGATAACTGGAAACGAGAGACATGGGCAGGTGCAATGCAGAGGGTCCACCTCTATAGTGGAAGACGATCTTGAGTGGTAACAGTAGGGCAACCACGGCCTGGATAGTTATGAATATCACGGGTCTGGTACCATTGTGTTACCATATGCTTAGTCTTGTGCCACATACTGCAATTTCCCCAACTTTAGGATGAGGAACAGTTCTTCAATGCTGAAGATCTGATAAAAAAAAAAGAATCCAAGGGCCCCACAGCGTGGTATATTGATCTTGAGTGTCATGTAGATAGACAATCAAATTCTTCACTCGCATAAGGTGGCATAACTTTCATAAAAAGACTTCAAGTTTTTGCTGCAGACAACTCTAGTTTATACATATATTCTTTTCATGTGACCCTCTGTTCTTTTTCTGGCGTCCTCTGTATTTTGGGAAAAAAAGTAGGCGTAAGCTATTCGATTTCACAACTAGATTTAACCACCAATGCTTTTCTGTTTCCTGGGAAAGTGGCGGGGTAACTTCCTGGTTTACAATCACGGTTGGACACAGCATGAGTTTGTCAGCTGGCTCGCAGCCAATGATTTTGGCTGTGAACCTTCTGATGGCCAGTGGGCAACCAGAGCACAGAAATCTGTGTGTGTTAGTAAACTCAAAACACAGATCTGGCTGGTTCTCCTCCCTGATTTCACTTACCGTTCAGAGCTGAAATCAGGAAGAAAAGCCGGCCAGTCTGTGAGTAAAATCAGCACACATACACTTGTTAAGCACACAGTTACCCCTTGATTGCCCTCCTGATCACCCCTGTCACCCAGCCAGTGTCATTAGTATAGTATATGGTGACAGTGTATAGTTTTATCACAGATGTCAGATAATGTCAGTAAAAGTCAGTTAGTGTCCCTCCCAGCCAGTGTCAGTTAGCACCGGTCCCTAATTAAGCCTCCCACACTATAAGTCCCTGATCACTGCCATTACTAGTTTTAAACAGAAAAGATATTCTCCTGTGCTAGTGCAGAGGGCCCTAGTAAAGGGAGGTAGTATTTCCTGATTATGTAAATCTAGAATGATCATGCATGCCCTGCTGCCTAGGCTGACTAGGGGAAGTCTAAGAAGCTATGTACGAAGATATGTAGAAGTTATGTTGCATGGCCCGAGGCAATTGCTGGTTTGGATGTTACAGCCTGTGGTCCCTGGCTGGGTGCCCCAATCGTTACTTGGCTGTCCCTGCGGTCTCCTAGTCGTGATGCTGTAGGGTGCTGTATGGTATCCTGTACTGGCTGTAACATCCAAACCAGCAACTGTGTCTTGAAGACCAACACTGATTATCAATAGACAAAATCATCCCTGTATGTATATATATCCCCTAATGGTGCTGAGAGTGCTGTGATGTGGAAGGAAATACTACTACAATAAAGGAGAATCCGCCTATAAGAATGCACCATCCATCGTGTAATATACCTCCCATCCAGTCGCCTCTCTCTATATAGACATATCACAACATACAGACCAGTTTTGGCTGTTCAAGGCTCTGATGAAGAGGAAACCCCTTGAAACACGTTAGCCATTTATTCATTTATCCCTTGTATGGTCATCAATTCCTACTATTTTATCACATGAGAACACTGTTATTTATTTATTCATGAATACGTAGTATTTTCCTTTGTACATACTAATTTGTTTGGAATAAATTTTTTTATCTTCTTTCTTTTAAAGCGGTTGTAAAGGCTCGTGTTTTTTAATCTTAATACATCCTATGCATTAAGGTGAAAAAACACCTTGCAGTCACCGGCCCCCTAGCCCCCCACCCCATTTTACTTACCTGAGCCACTAATTTCCATCAGCGCGTCCCCTCCGTCTCTCTCTCCACAGGTTCCTGGCTCTTGATTGGATAGATTGATAGCAGAGCAGCCATTGGCTCCCACTGCTGTCAATCAAATCCAATGACGCTGGTGCCAGGGGGTAGGGGCCGAGTCCTGCAAAAGAAAAGAACTCTATTCTATCCCACTCAATAAAATCTGAAAAAAAAAATAGGGCTAATACACCAGATAAAATCTGGTGTATTCACCATCTATGCTGCTATAACAAAGCCCCTTTTATTAATACAGCATATTGATGGCCATGCTATTGTTGACTTGTTTCCATGAAAACAACTTATTCTCCTCTTTACATATACAGTATGCTGTGAATCTAGGTAAAAATCATACGTTACTTTAAACTTCAGAGGCAGGTAGTAATGCACACTATTCTTATTATATTTACATCTAATTATTATCTATTAATTACTATTATTATTTATTAATCACGTAATTCTTATTATCTTAATTGTTATCTATTTTTAAAGACTATTTATTTTTCAGTTTTAGTATTTAAGGGTAAGACAATGAATACATGACCTATTCTTGTGATTGTCTGAAGTTCCTGTAACCTGCTTTTAGCTTTGCATGGTCCTAAAAAGTAATTATCTATGAAGTACTCATAAAACGTTCTTTAAACAATAGCTAAATTATTCATGAAGTTGGATGTGTAAATACAAGAATATAAATAAATCAAGTGTTAAAAGAAAAAAGGGGCCACACGTAAGTGCTGTCCCTGTGCGAAAAAATATTCAGATCACTCATTCCACACTTTCCCATCCTGCCTCTGATACCACCCCTACCAACGCATTTCGCCCCTTACATGTTCAGGCATTGACATGTGGTTTGCTGAGCGGGGAATGCTTCTGAGCGGGTGCCAGATGTACCTGAAGATGGAGGAGAAATGAACATTTGGAGCAACTTTATCTGCCACTGACAAATAAATCATGATTTTTATTTCGTAGAAAACACAAGGTTCATTTAGCACTGGTCCAAATCATTTGGTGGAGGGGGGATTATGGTGTGGGGTTGTTTTTCCAGGGTTGGGCTTGGCCCCTTAGTTCCAGTGAAGGGAACTCCTAAGGCGTCAGCATACCAAGACATTTTGGACAAGTTCATGCTCCCAACTTTGTGGGTACAGTTTGGGAATGGCCCCTTCCTGTTCCAACATGACTGCACACCAGCGCACAAAGCAAGGTCCATAAAGACATGGAGTTTGGGGTGGAGGAACTTGACTGGTCTGCACAGTGTCCGGACTTCAACCCAATAGAACACCTTTGGGATGAATTAGAGTGGCCACTGCGAGCCAGGTCTTCTTGTCCAACATCAGTGCCTGACCTCACAAATGCTCTTCTGGAAGAATGGTCAAACATTCTCATCGACACACTCCTAAACCTTGTGGACAGCCTTCCCAGAAGAGTTGAAGCTGTTATAGCTGCAAAGGGTGGCCAACTCAATATTGAACCCAATATTGAACTGGGAAGCCATTAAAGTTCATGTGTGTGTAAAGGCAGGTGTCCCAATACTTTTGACAACACAGTGTATGTTCCATAAGACAATGATTGTTTAGGGTAGCAATCACTTTGGAGATGTTAGGGGGTTGAGGAGACTATTTTCCTGCAATGGCTAGGTGGGTAGCTATAAAAACATGAGTGATAATGTATGGAATACATGACAGCCATATCCATACCTAATAGGATTATCTGCAGTGATTCCCCTATTTTGTTGTCCTACAAACACTTTGCTATATGCTACAGCTAAGTTTACACTGAGGTGCATTGTGTTAACTAGCTGGCACCACACTTTGGTGTCCTAGAACAGCGGTCTCAAAACTGCGGCCCTGGGTTGCTTGCCTTTATCCGCCTCTTGAGACGTTATTCCTGCCACTGACACCAACGAAGGGGCATAATTCCTTCCCCTGACCACAAAAATAGGGCACTGACACCAACTATTTCTCCCCTTAATGCTAAAGATCAGGCATTGATTACTCCCACTGGGCACACTCCGGACCCTCTAAAATCTGAAGGACAGTAAACTGACCCTTTCTTTAGAAAGTTTGGAGACCCCTTTCCTAGAAGATTGACATGCATCTTTTCTGGCAGTGCATTATAATACAGGTTAGTTCATTGACCAGTTGCGGGTTATTCTGAATGTCACCGACTCACACCAATCAAGTAATACGTGTTATAACAATGCATTGTGTACCGGGCCTAACACAAAGGAGTGGCAAGGACAGGAAGTGAAGAAGAAACATTTTTCCAATGTGGAAATATTGGCTGAAAATGAGGTCTCAGACAATAGAGAAAATTGCACGAGTCACGCCTCCAAGCCTTCACCACTGCAAAGCTAGTCGGGTACCGGCCTAAGAAGTCTGTCCTCACTCCATGTAGATACGCCGACAGAAATGTGGAAGCCGCACACCGATGATGTTCCTCATGAGATTAGAACACATTACACTTATCAACATGTAGTCATATTCTTACTGTATGGCTTGCATGCTAAGAGTGTTGCCCAGGGAAGAGCGAGTCCTCTATTTAAAGCCTCACTCCCGGCATAGCTCCAGGTTGTTTATAAACATATTATATTTTAAAACAATATAAAAATGCTAGATCGGCCAAACTGTAAGATGTATGATGGTAATTAGACAAATCCATGAGAGGATAAAAGATTCATTTTCACATAAGAAAGTCTTCTCTATTAGCCGTTTGCATGGCTGACGTCATCTGTGTACGGCTTCTCCTTTTCTGTTAATAGAGAAGACTTTCTTCTTCCTCTCACGGATTTGTCTAATTACCATCTTACATCTTACAGTTTGGCCAATCTAGCATTTTTATATTATTTTAAAATAAAATATGTATATAAACAACCTCAAGCTGTGCCTGGAGTTAGGCTTTAAATAGAAGACTTGCACTTCCCTGGGCAACATTCTTAGCATGCAAGTCATGCAGTAAGTAGCAACTGGAAACACGACAAGATCAATCTCCTGCGCTCAAGAGAAGTGCACTGGCCAAACACAATTCGTACTCAGAAGCACCAATTATGCACCTAGCGCATTGTGTAAAAAAGACAGATGTGTACTCACAGACGACATTGGCAATAAGCCACATCAAAGTCCATGTGTACTTGAAGCAGCCTGATCACCTAGATCAGCCCTTTTCAACCAGGATGCCCAGGCACCCTGTGGTGCCTTGAGGTTTCTTCAGGGGTGCCTTGGCAAAATGCCTAAAAATTGCCCAAAAATTGTATACAAGCCAGCGGGAGGGCGAAGCCTGATAGTTACACAAAGCCACAAGTTTTCGTTGTGCACCCTTCAAACCTTCTAGCTGCCGGCATCCTAAAGACCAATGCATCATCAGTTGATAAGGAGGATGTCAGTCGCCTGCATAGCATCCTTATTTGACCCTCCCCTGCCCCTCTCCATCAGCGTCGGGGTCACATTAGCTGAGTGATGGAGAAAAGAGAAGAAGAGAAACCTTGGAATACTAGTCAGTACCAGTTTG
Organism: Lithobates septentrionalis; assembly: GCA_037952835.1. NCBI lineage: Eukaryota > Metazoa > Chordata > Amphibia > Anura > Ranidae > Lithobates > Lithobates septentrionalis. The sequence goes on from JBBDGP010001358.1 coordinate 1,449,850, forward strand.
CAATATTGTTTTTGCTTTAGATGAATAAATCACCTCGAACGCTGAGTGTCCTACTTGTGTGAATGTTCTGCATTGAGTATAGCTATCAGAATAGTTTTTTTTAAATTTTAAAATGGGGTGCCTTGAGATTGTCCATAATTTTTAAAGGGTGCCTTGACTGAAAAAAGGTTGAGAAACAAGTCCCAAAACGTGAGAAGACCATTCAAACGGCTGATGCTTTTCAATGGGGGATCACCTCCTCCTCAGAGCCAACTTTGGATGGTGCAACAGTGGTCTTTTATATAGCATATAGAGCATGTCACATGATTTTACAATTAGGCTCCTCCCAAAAGTGGGTGTGTATAAATCACATGATATCCAATATCCCATATCTACATTTTGATACCCACCCACAGTTGCGAGGAGCCTAGTTGGGATACCTTGTGATATGTTCTATATGCTATATAAAAGACCACTCTTGCACCATCCAGAGTTGGTTCTGAGTAAGAGGGGAACCCCCCTCGAAATGCATCAACCATTTGGATGGTCTTCTTACGTTCTGGGACTTGTCTAGGTGACCAGGCTGCTTCAAGAACGCATGGACTTTGATGTGCCTTATTACTGATGTCGTTTGTGAGTACAATCTGTCTTTTTTACACAATAAAATTATCACAAAGGTAATGCGCTAGGTTGGTGCGCCCTCTGTTCCTTGTTTTTGCAGTAAGTAGCAACAATATGTGGCTGGTGTAATGTGTTCCACTCCCATGAGGAACACATATTGATCACACAAAAATGTATAGTCTACCTCTTATGTGTACATGCATGCAAGGCTAAGCTTACCACCTTGTCTCTAATTAGAAGGAGCATCCCTTACTTCATCTATATCATGCCAGGTACTCAGGTAAAAAGGGGGAAGGCCTTCTGTGTCCACCAATTAGGCTGCAGTTATGTGTTTTTTATGTTTCTTTTTCATATAGCTTATATAAGTGTGTTAGGTCTTTATTTATAAAAAAAAAAAAAATAGTTTTCTCTGTATATCAGAACCCAGGTAGAAAGGGGGAAGACCTTCAGTGTCCACCAGTTAGGCTGCATTTTATTATACCTAGTGTTGTTTTAGGCCGGGTTCACTTTGCATTGTTATAACCTTTTATGTTGTGAGTTGATGACCCACACTCACTGGGTACTTTCTCTTATTCTTTGGGTTGGCAGTCATATTCAGGGTCCCAAATGCACCCCCCCCGCCCATGATTATATGGAATCCATTCAACTGTCTGTTTGTCTGCTTTACCTTCATAAGTATCTAATCCTCTCTTAAATGTTTTTCGAGAAAAAAGATAAGGATGCTCATTTCTACATGCTATAACTCACGCTGATAGAGACCCCTTCCTTCATATTACATTTCGTCTTGTAGATGGACAGCTTCAGACCGGCAAGGCTTAGGATGTTGTTTTATTGATCTCAAGGCTGAAGCTAAAAATCATAAATAAGCTCCTTAGTCTGTAATTCATCTTATATCGTCTTGCAGTCTAAAAACTTTAACAGAATTCCTGTTTAAAGGCAATGTTACTTTGCCTGTTTGGGGCAAAATAACTGGTTTCCTTAAAGGCACAGCCCCCCCCCTGCCCCATCCACACATGCTAATACTCATCTTTGCATGCCCCACCACCACCAACTCTTCCTCCTTTACAGCTGTGTGTCTAAAGCCTCGTACACACGATCGGATTTTCCAATGGGAAATGTTTGATGACCTAATAGTCCAAAGTACAAACAAGCAAGCTCGGAAGCAAGGACGAGCCGGAAGCGGTCGGTCTTGTAAACTAGCGTTCGTAAGAAAAGGAGAATTAACATTCGTGATGCGGAAAATTATGAAATCTCCAAATGCAGCGCACAATTCTCTTCTTCTTTAATGGGATAATAATGAAGCTGCTTTGCTGGTGATACTGATGGAGTTATTGCAAACGAATTTTCAAAGGCTTTTTTTTCTAGTGATATCAAGAATAATATTATTATGCTTTTTTTTTTTGGGCAAGTTACCACAACACATTATCCCGTCGTTTTTAAGATCAAAGACACAACTATGTTGGTGTCTCTTGTCAATTTTACATTGTATTTTTTTAAAATGTAACTGTCTACTCCCAAACTGTCATTTGAAGTAAAACACATAGCCAAGTATTTAATTCTTCCCCAATTTTTTTATTGTGCATTAAAAAAAGAAAACAAATAAAATTAGACATGTTATCTGCCAATAGAACTTAACCAAAAAGTGCATTCTATTCATCTAAAAATATAGAAAATATACCAAATCAAATCATTATTCAACCAAAAAATAATGTCAAAGTAATAACTCCAAGGCCAATAATAAATCTTATCTCCTCTGATTCCGTAAAATGTCTGGTTGATGAACGGCCGTTCAGAAACGGAATGAAATGCGCAAAATGAAAAGCTCGAAATGAAAAGTGCGAAATGAAAAGCGCATATCAACACTCACCAAACTTCCACTAACACGAAATTAGCAGAAGGAGCCCAAAGGATGGTGCTAAAGAGCTGAAAAACAACGTAGTACATCACTACATTTGTATTTGTTGGCCAACAATTCCTTGCCGTTTGTATGCAAGACAAGTTTGGGCCAACACCCTTCAGACAAAAGTCCACGGTTTTGTTGGCCAAAAATCCGATCGTGTGTACGAGGCTGAAGACCTGTGTATACTCAGTGTTCGAAGCTTACACAGGGTTCTTTGAAGAGAAACTCTCACCTTTTCCATTCAATTCAATTATGATTAGTTTGGCATATAGTTTAAGTGTTAATGAAAACAATATGTTTTTGGGGTCCAGAAACAATCTTGTCCCTGATTTCCTTGGACAGCTCCTTGGTCTTGCCGATGATGGTGGGTTTGAATGGAAGAAAGGGCTCATGCACACTGCATCTCAAAGAAGCTCAAAGAAGCGGCTCCTACAGGCTCTTGAGCTTTCATTTTTTTTTCTGCCTGGAAACACCCCTCCATGTTAGCCAATGTGTTCATGCACCCTGTGGCTTTTTCAGAAGTTTACAGACATATGCTCTTACAGGCAGAAAAAAACCCCACCAAACTCACGTTTTTGAGAGGAGCTTTCGAGCAGGAAAGATGCTTCGCTTAAGTGCCCAAAAACAAATGAAAAGGGGTGGAAGAGCCTGAAAAAGCTCAAAGAAGCTCAAAGTAGCTCAAAGAAGCTCAAAAATGCAAAAAAAAAGATAAAATGAGCTGAGGAGAGGGTTTGTGAAAAAAAACACTTATGCTCAAAGAAGCTTGAAGAAGCTTGAAGAAGCTCAATAAAAATGTGCAAAAGTGCACAAAAAAGCACAAGCTTCTTCAAGCTTTTACACCAGCTTCACACTGGGGTGGTTTTCAGGCGCTTTAGCCTCCCATTCATTTCAATGTGTCTTTTCACACTGGGGTGGTGCGCTTGTGGGACGTTCCGAAAAGTCCTGCAAGTAGCATCTTTTGGGCGGGTTGGGAGCGCTGTATGTAGCGCTCCCAAAATGCACTGCCCATTGGAATGAATGGGCAGCACTTTCAAAGCACCAGAAAAGCAATTTGAAAGTGCAGATAAACTGGACTTTTTACCCTTTTTTGGGGTAAAAAGCAATCGCTAGCAGCCAAAAATCGCCTTAAACAACGCTAAAGCGGGCGAGCGGCGCTTTAGCGCTAATGGTTGGCACTTTCAGTGTGAAAGCAGCCTTAGGCAGAGAAATAAAAGCTCAATTGCCTGTAAAAGCAGCTTTTTTTTTTGTGAGCTGCAGCGTGCATGAGCCCAAAGAGATTCTGTGGCCAGGTGTCTTTTATACACATATGAGTTGTCTTTCGGATCACCTTCTTAAGACCCCTTTCACACTGAGGCAGTTTTCAGGCGTTTTAGTGCTAGAAATAGCCTCTGAAAAGCACTTGAAAACCGCCTCCTATTCATTGCAAGGTGGGCTTTCACACCCGATCGGGGCGCTTGCGGGATGTTAGAAAAAGTCCTGCAAGTAGCATCTTTGGAGTGGTTTGGGAGCGCTATATACAGCACTCCCAAAACGCCTCTGCCCATTGAAATGAATGGGCAGCTCTTCAAAAGCGCCTTAAAAGCGCTTTGAAAGTGCCGCAAAACTGGTCTTTTTACCTTTTTTTTTAAGGTCACGTTTTCACGTGACCTTAAAAAAGTGCCCCGCTAGCACCCAAAAAGTGCTGCAAAAGCGCGGCTAAAACGCAGTTAAAGCGCAGTGAAAACGTCTGGTGCTTTAGCTCGGTTTTAGCGGCGCTTCAGTGTGAAAGGGGTCTCAATTGACAGGACTAATCTGTGTACCACATGAGCACCTACTGTAGTCAGTCTGTGGGAGCCAGAATTATTGTTGGTTGGTTGGGGATTAAATAGTTATTTTTCTCGCTGAACTGCAACTCAATTTATAACGTTTGTATTATGTGTTTTTTCTGGATTTTTGGTTGATATTCTGTCTCTATCATTTAAAATTCACCTATGATAAAAAATTATAGAACCTTCATATCTTTGTGTGTGGGCAAACTTACAAAATCTGCGGGGGGGATCAAATAATTATTTTTCCCCACTGTAGATGGAGACCACCACTCTTGACATTAGAATTGGAGATCCCATAGCTATGCCTTGAAAATGCAATACTTTTATGAAAACAATATGTAAAATCCAGAAGAATGCCCAGTGCCGCTTGGCTGACCAAACTGTATATGATATTGTTTACTGAGGATCCTAAATTAACAGCTGCTGAGCCCAGCACAGGCCAGAAAAACAAGCTGAGAATGATAAGAGGCAGAACGGTTCACAAACAAACGCGCCCTTTGTTAAGCATCTGCGAGGGATGCTATTTCATAAACTGTCACAAATGGAAAAACTTCGGAAGTTAAATGATACGGCAGCTGTGAAAATTGGGACATTTCATGGTGATAGCAGCAGAGATAAGGCTCTTCCCTGGGAATGGCATGCATGCAAGATCCGAATGGATGTACACTATTAATGGGACGATGGCTGGAAATAAATGCACACACCAGAGGCAAACTGCGCCTTTCCTGATTGGTAGTTGGCATCTCATTTGTTTAACCCCTTCGCAGCTCTTGCCGTTTGGAGCTCTAAGAGTACTAAAGTAAATCTGTACTGCAGACTGAAACAATAAATAAATAGATTCTGCTGTTTATAACTGCAATATAACTCCAAAATGTTATATTTTTTTTATGTTTCTTTTTTTTATATACAGTAAAACCTTGGTTTGAGAGTATCTTGGTTTGGGAGCGTTTTGCAAGACAAGCAGCATTTTAAAATAAATTTTGACTTGATATACAAGCGATGTCTTGATATACAACGGAAAATATGAGAACAAGAAACTACCAAGCAAAAATATATATAAAAGAACCCCACACCTCATCCCAAAATAGTCACAGGAAGAAAAACAGGAAGGATTGCCCCGGGGATTGTATGGGTGGGGGTTGGATAAATATAAAGCAAATAGAAAAGTAAGAGAATAGTAAAAAAATACAAATTTGATTTCAAAATTACATAGAATCCATAATTAAAAACAATATGATGAACAGTTCATACAGTTGATCTCCTGCAACATGTCAGAAAAGACTCTAGGGTGAGAGAACACCATGGAACATGACAGAGTACCCAACATGTTTTGGAATTTTGTTAATACAGTTCCGTCTTCAGGGGTTTTGTGAAGATATACTGTATGGTCTATCGTAGAAAATACATACATAAATAGAAAATAATCAAAAAATGTATGTCTTGATATACAAGTAGCGTCATGTAACAACTGGGTATAAAAGAGAAGAGAGGCGCCTCTAAGTGTAGCAATATGGTTACATTTATTGAAGGTACAACATTTAGCAACATATTGCTACACTTAGAGGCACCTCTCTTCTCTTTTATACTCTGTAGCTCCTGCTGGAATTTGCTTCTAATCACCTTTTGGAGGCTTCCATTTGTGGATGGACATTTTATGGTTACACAACCTGGTCACATTGCTATAATCTTTTTATATGGACTATAAACTGAAGGACCTAGGAATAAATGATTGTGGAACGGATCATTTAAGTTTCCATTATTTCTTATGGGGAAATGTGCTTTGAAATACAAGTGCTTTGGAGTACAAGCATGTTTCTGGAATGAATTATGCTCACAATCCAAGGATTTACTGTAGTTTATATAAGTGTGTTAGGTCTTTCTTTATATATATATATATATATATATATATATATATATATATATATTTTTTTTTTTTTTTGTCTCTGTACAACAGAACCCAGATCAAAAGGGGGGACACCTTCAATGTCCACCAGTTAGGCTGCATTTTATTACCTAGTATTGTTTCCCAGATAGCAAGCCGTTTGAAAATAACTTGCTAAGCTATTGCTAAACTTTCCAGGCTTCACATGTTTGTTGCACAATCGCAGCAAGTCCACATTGCATGACTCCAGATCAACTTTCTTTGCAAATATTCTGCAAGTCTGCTGCAAGTTCTGGTTCAGTTATGTTGTGCAATAGTCATCCCACCACATGGGGCACTGTGGCTGAATTTGTCATGCTGTAGACTTGCGGAGCTCTTGCTGTAGACTCACCACTGCAACTTTTGCTCTTGCTAGAGACTTGCCATGCAAATTTGCTACAAATTGGAAAAGTGTCAACTAGAACTTGTACTTCAAGTGCCCTGCAAGTGTACAACTTGCCAGTAAAAAAGTGCAGCAAGTTAACAGACTTACAATTCAACACTGCCACACATTTTTGGCAAGTTATCCTTGCTATCTGGGCTGTCTAATGCTGTAACTATACACAGATAGCAAGGATAGCTTGCCACAATTCTGTGGCAGTGTTGAATTGTACGTCTGTTAACTTGCTGTACATTTTTGCTGGCTAGTTGTACACTGTCAGAGCACTTGAAGCACTTGGTACCCGGGAAAGGATGGGCGGATGGCCTCTTACAGCAGGAAGTTGGTGCCATCTAGTAGTCTCCCTCGTTTGTATTTGTAAATCAGTCAATACCGTGCTTGATATTTGTTCTCTACCAATCTGCTTGTACCTCTCATATGAGTGCATTGCTGTATTTATTACCCCTCTATGACTAAGCCCTGTTGACAGGGCGAAACGTGTCAGTGGGTGGGGCCTGGCTGAAGCCACTTTTATTTCCTGTACACTCAGGCTGTTTCTCGAAGTGCGGCATTCTATTTCTTCTTCTCCCACGTGTGTTTATGTACAGAACCAGGACGGGCTCTCCTTATGCCGGCATCCAAACTGTGAGTCACTGGAGCAATATAAAATGGGTGCCTGGAGTGATGCTCAAAATTCTTCTAGTACATGGTTATTGCTGTATCTGAATTTGATTTCAAGTGACAAGATAAATACAGTGTTCATCGAGTCTGTGTAGTGGTTTCTCCTGAACTTGGTACTCTCATTAGGCCCTGCATATCTGAATAAATGACCTAACCAATAAATTAACTCTGTTACTGATATTAAAAAAAATGCAGTCAGGTATAATGTGCTGACACCTAGACATACTGTTCTCTGTAGGGTTCTTTAAAGCCCAACTCCACGTACCTAAAAAGTAATCCTTTGCAGTGGAGCTGCACCCGCACTGCAGGGTTTAATTGCTCCTTTAGATCTAAGAGACATGCTTGTTATACTTTCCCGATGACGCGTGCTGGAACGCGCAATGCATGGAAGCTAGGTCTGACACGCACTCCACGTCACTTCCGCTGGGGGGTTGCCTAATGCATAGCATACACCGCTGGTCAGATAGCGCTGTCTGAATGGACTTCCACCACACTAGTGCCCCGTACACACGGTCGGACATTGATCGGACATTCCGACAACAAAATCCTAGGATTTTTTCCGTCGGATGTTGGCTCAAACTTGTCTTGCATACACACGGTCACACAAAGTTGTCGGAAAATCCGATCATTCTGAACGCGGTGACGTAAAACACGTACGTCGGGACTATAAACGGGGCAGTAGCCAATAGCTTTCATCTCTTTATTTATTCTGAGCATGCGTGGCACTTTGTGCGTCGGATTTGGGTACACACGATCGGAAATTCCGACAACTAATTTTGTTGTCGGAAAATTTTATAGCCTGCTCTCAAACTTTGTGTCTCGGAAAATCCGATGGAGAATGTGTGATGGAGCCTACACACGGTAAGAATTTCCGACAACAAGGTCCTATCACACATTTTCCATCGGAAAATCCGACCGTGTGTACGGCGCATAGGTGTTTCCGATAGACTGATGGACTGCTGGAAATATTGTAAGTGACTATTTTTAACAATAAACAAACGATACTACACTATTTGCCCCCCCCCCCCCGGCTCTTTTTGGCGGAGCTTGATTTTCAGATGTCGGAGATTGGAGCGGAGGATAGATAACAAAGATTTGATCTGGCTGTTCCCAGGCTCATTCAACCAAGTTCACCATACATGTTAACGATTGATTGGAAAAAGATGATTGAATGGTTTCCAGGATTTGAGGAGGTATGTCTTATGGTCACTTGCTGGACAGGGCCATCTGGTGAGCGCAATTTGTTGTCACTTTGGTAGAAAAGTCACAAATATTATCTGGAACATGGATTTTATTTCTCACATGGTGTTGGAGTGGAATTATCTAGAAAGAATTTTGGAGCTGTTTTGAACTTTTCATGATATATTTGTTTGAGCAATCATAAATATATTAATTCATTTTTTCTGAAATATTTGTGCACAAACATGTATAAAGTGAAGCCATTCATTAATATACGTTTATACACGGTTTTGAATGTATACATACTATTTGTATAAATCACTTTTTGCATTTTTAATGATTGTATTGGGAGCGCCCTTTATCACAACATTCATACTCACTGTGGAACCTAAGGGGTTAATCCTGCACATTGTGTAAAAAGGCTGTTTGATCCTCCCCTTTTTTCTCTGATTCCAGAACAGGTCCAGATAACACAGAGCCTTTGGAGTCAGGCTGCACATGCTCAGTTTGGTGTGTATTGCTAGAGAGGTTTTTTTTTTCTCTTGGGAGTGTGCATGTGATCAGCACAGGGCCAATTGGCACTGTCCAGACAGAGGGTCAGGGGTCCTGGATCCTGATAGGACAGCTCAGTGCAGTATGAAAACTCCTCCTACAAGCTTTATAAGGAACTGATAGAAGTCACAAGACTACTATATACTGCTGATGAGAAAAGGTATTTAGCAGTTTATATTTACTAAAATAATTGCATTTCCATGTTCTGTGTACTGTGGGAGACCAGATATAGTGAATGCAGGGTCCTGGGTTTAGTAACATTTTAAGATCATTACACAGCCCATAGCCCTGCACTGGATGTGATGATGCTGAGGGAAAGTTCACTGCTAGAATGTGGGGAAGCGCCATCCTCTGGAGGAGCAGAGGATTGGGTAAAAGTAAAAGTGCTTCTCCTCCCCTCCAGATAAAGGGAAAAAAAAACGTTTCACTGTTGGCACAGCCCCACTGCTTTGGGTAATTTTAAAGTTTCCTGGAGTTGGGCTTTAAAGCAACACCGGTATAGCCCAATGATGGGCAAAACCCCAGCATTTTCCAGTAGTGTTGAAACTTGCTGCCACATTTCTATTGGATCTCCTGAAAATAATTATTTAAAAAAATACCTTAGGTTGTTTAAAGACATTATAAACCTACCTACCTGCACCTTGTGTTTATCACCTGCATAAGATATGCATTCATCATGTAGTTTCATGGTGTCGTGTATCACTTTAGAGTAAATCTTCATATTCGGGTATCGGAAGTTTCTCTTTGTGTTCAAACATGAGGCATGTGGCATGGCACTGCAAAAGTTAATGCCTGACCTCTGTCTGTAGTCTGAGAACTGACACTTCCTGTGAAGAAACTACATGTCCCACAATCCCTGGGTCTAGTGCTCTGCAGGTGTGATCTGCACAGTGATTAGATCTGAAAGAGACACAAACAGGCAGAGTAATTAACAGAGAGATCACCATTATCCCTCCCACATTTGTGATGAAACACAGAGGAAATGGTTGACGTATTGACTGGATGATCTGTGACCTGAAACAAGAAGCTGGCTGTTGCTTTTTAAAATAGGGACAAGCTAAGTGAATGAATATATGGACATAGGAGAATTGATTAGCCATGATACTACAAACTCCAATCACATGTGAGCCCATCATTACATGGTAAGGCAAATAAACCACACAGGGAATATAACTATACTAATATATAGTTAGAACAACAAAAAATTTTTTAAAAGTATACAATGCCTTTAAAGGATGAATACATGCTCATTATAGTGCAGCACTTTCATTTCATTGTCTTCACACACAGCAGAGGCGGAGCTCAGTATTGTTTAATGCATACTTGCTGGAAAGGTGCGATAATCACACCTGGTGAAATTTTAAACAGCTAAACATTGCAGATTAATGTTATCACAGATCTCCCTGCTATTTACAGTGCAGACCTAAAATTTCAAAAACTACTTGATAGTATCAAACACAGCTCTGTGCCGTAGGGCTTTACTTTACATATGCAAATAGTAGCTCATCACAGCCAATTAGAAATCATCTTTCAATAGCCCAACTGCAAAAAAAACGGCTGGTGTATTGTCTGTGATTAATTGCAGGGGTTTAGTTTCAGTTGCATTACTTTGTCAACTTAAAGTGTCACTTATCCCACATAATAAAAAAAACGATCAATAAATGCTGTATTCCATGCTGTTCATACTCAGTAGTAGTCAGTATGAGACTCATTTTCTGTATTCTGCAAAAAACCTGGATGATCCTGCTGCTCTCTATCTCCCCCTTCTATCCATGTTCCCAGTTCAGCTAGGGATTTTGCAGAGCAGTGTTGGCAGCTCTGCACATGCTCAGTTTTAAGTGAGTTTATATGCTGAGCATTTGCTCCCTGAGTCACACACGAGCGACAGCACAGGGATTTGTGTGTGTAAATGCCCACAAATCCCTGTGCTGTCGGAGGAGAGAAGACATGTCGTGTGTTCCTAGTAAGTAGCAACAGCGAAATGTCTCCTCTCCTACTCAGTCCTATCCCCATACATTTAGAAGACACTGAGGGAACACACATTTAACCCCCCAGTGTTAACCCCTTCCCTACCAGTGTCATTTACACAGTAATCAGTTAATTTTTATAGCACTGATCGCTGTATAAATGTCAATGGTCCCACAAATGTGTCAAAAGTGTCCGATCTGTCCGTCGCAATGTCTCAATACTGCTAGAAATCGTACCGGTACAGGGTTTCGTGCAGCAGTGCCATTGTGCCGCAGTATATGTATGCGAGCCGGTCGGGAACCGGTTAAGTGGTTAAAGTGGTTGTACACCCTGTACAACCACTTTTACCTACAGGTTAACCCATATTAAGGCTTACCCGTAGGTGCTGGAAAGATCTCCTAAACCTCCACGGGTCATGCCGTGACTGGTGGTTCCTGCGCGCATACACGGGAGTGACGTCACGCAACTCCGGCCAGTCACAGAGCCGGAGTTCGCGGCCTCTGGAGTACGAGGGGCGAAGATGGATGCTCCCTGCTAGTGGGGACAGCGGTGACATCGTGGGCTTTGGTTTTAGGTAAGTGACACATAATGGGCTTCTATGCGATGCATAGTAGCCCATTATGCTTTACCTTTTCAGGGAAATAAAGAGGAAGTAAAACCCACCAGGTTTAAAACAGTTTATTGATGTTAATTATGTATTTTTACTCTGTATCCCAAAGGCTGTTTTTTTTTTTTTAACATGTGACCAGCAGCAGAGGACTAGAAGCTCCTCCTGCTTATGTTTCCCTGCAGACAGGCTGGGAAAGAGCTGGGTCATGTGACAGATGTATATCAATTAGGAAAAGGGTACTTTTTTTTCATGCTTAGTTCAGAATTGAGAAAGTGAGGTGCGAGTATATGTCAAAAAAGTATCCACTCCCTGTAAAAAGTAAAAAAATCAAATGTGTAAGGGTTAGGGTTGGGGAGGAGGTTGAGAGGTACTTATAATAAGTACTTGAAATAAAAAACAGAGACCAGTAAAGCGCACTACAAGGTCCAGCCCAACAAACAGCAGTCTATGGTGTCAGCATGGTGAGGACTCAAACAAAAAATAAATGATAAAGTAATTTATTCCATAAAAACAAATACTTCCATGTTAACATCTTGGTGATCAGCATGGATGGAAGATGAAAACACCACAGAGTTGTCCACAGTGTGATAGATGAAGAAACCAAATGGCTGTAAGTCTATGAGCCGGTCCTATCCCTCTAGCCGGCATTCGGGAGATCAGATCATGACATCTGTCAGAGAGCCCGCCAATCATCGGCATTCTTCACAAGAGCAATCTACCTCGTGGAAAACCCTTTATGTCTGTGAGTGGGGGGGAGTGGTGCTAGTAACGCGTTTCAGAGGTTCAATCCTCAGAGGTTTTTGACAAAGGTGGATTGAACCTCTGAAGCACGTTAACGACCCCAGCACCACCCCCCCCCCCCACTTCTCAAAGGACAAGAAGGGTGTTTTCACAAGATAGAGTGCTCTTGTGCAGAACGCTAGTCTTTGGCGGGCTTTTTGACAGCTGTCATGATCTGATCTCCCTGATGCCGGCTAGAGGGATAGGACAGGCTCATACACTGACAGCCAGCAAAAGTGGCAGTTAGAGAGTTGAGACGAACTATTTATCACTGACAGGGGTGCGCACAATGGTTAACATTTATTTATGTAAAACCTTTATCCCAAAAGGAAGGAAAGGAAAAAAAGCTGTTGCTGTAATTGCCTAAAAACTATTAGCTGGAATTTGGCTTTAATTCGTTAGTCAAGTCATCTAAGTTTTCTATTGTAACACTACCCTCCCCACGGACTGACAATGCTGCTACCCAAGGGTGACTCTGTTGCTCCTCCATAGAAGAGTGGATCCACCATAAGACCCCCAAAGCGTGTTACTGGCCAGATCACCAGGTGAACATATTGCGAAAATAGTGTATTTAAATGTTTTCTTAAAACAACTCTAAAGTAACCAAAGTATGTTAAATCTCTCTGAATTGTGACATGAAGTTGTGAAATAAATAGTGTTAATGGTCTTTTTGTGTTGCCTGTGGGAATAGTAAGGAGATTTTTTTTTTTTTAATGCATTCTATACGCAGCTAACTGAAAGCTCTATATGCTAATTATAGACATTTACAGCTGCACTAACAAATTGTAGCAGATCTAAAATTACACTCCAAGCTTTTAGATTCTTCCTTGCCTTATTTTTACAAGTTTGCCATTTTCTTGGAGTTTGTGAACAATGTAAAACAAGCAGCGCTTTCTGTAGAGTGTCTCTCAATGAAATCCTTTTCTTGGACCATTGTTCGCTCAGACTATATAGGGTATTTATAAAGCCTATACAATAGGCTTTGTGTTCACATTGAACGTGTGAAGAGGGTGTCATATCTTTCATGACATGAATATCTGATAGCCCACACTGTAACACTTAAACCGTTCTCTGAATTTCTGTGGAGGCATTTTAGATAAAAATTGCACCCTGACCAATAAAATGGTATTAAACCCTTTTTCTTTTCTAACAAGGAAGATGATACTAGCACTTTCATTGTGTCCTATTTTTTTCTAGAGCACCTGCATTTTTTTTTTCTTCTTATATGACTAGGTCCCCCCCATTACTAGCCCTGACTTCCATTGTAAGGGTAGCTCTTAATTTTTTTCTTCTTATATGACTAGGTTCCCCCCGTTGCTGGTTTTGGCTTCCATTGTGAGGGTGGCTCCTCATTTTTTTTTCTTCTAATATGACTAGGCCCCCCATTGCTGGCCTTGACTTCCATTGTGAGCGTGGCTCCTTATTTTTTTCTTCTAATATGGCTAGGCCCCCCTATCGTTGGCGTTGACTTCCATTGTAAGGATGGCTCCTTATTTTTTTCTTCTCTATGACTAGGTCCCCCCATTGCTAGCCTTGACTTCCATTGTAAGGGCGGCTCCTCATTTTTTTTTCTTCTAATATGACTAGGCCCCCCATTGCTGGCCTTGACTTCCATTGTAAGGGCGGCTCCTCATTTTTTTTTTTTCTTCTAATATGACTAGGCCCCCCATTGTTGGCCTTGACTTCCATTGTAAATGCGGCTCCTCATTTTTTTTTCTTCTATGACTAGGTCCCCCTATCGCTGGCCTTGACTTCCATTGTAAGGGTGGCTCCTCATTTTTTTTCTTCTTTAATGACTAGATTCCCCTGTCGCTCTCCTTGACATCCATTGTAAGGGTGGTTCCTCATTATTTTTTCTTCTTATACAACTAGTCATCCCCATGACTTTTATTTTAAGGATGGCTACTCATTTTTTTTTCTTATATGACTATCCCCCCCCCCCCCCCCCAGTGCTGGCCTTGACTTCCATTGTAAGGGTGGCCCCTCTTTTTTTTATATGACCAAGTCCAACACATCTCTGACCTTGACTTCCATTGTAGGGGGGCTCATTTTTTATCTTATATAACTAGTCTCCCCCATCGCTGACCTTGACTTCCATTGTAATGGTGGCTCTTCTTATTTTTTTTTCTTAAATGACTAGGTCCCCCCCCCCATTACTGACCTTGACTGCCATTGTAACACCCTATGAGTGCTCACAGTATCCTTGCCGCCACTGCCTATGTTGGTGTATTGGGCGCACACAAGCAACAGGAGAAATACAAATGATGGCATCATAGTGTGGGTGTGCTTGAATGACAGCACTAGGAATGATGGAACATGTAGAGCAATATTATTAATACATCAATATAAACAACCTTCTGCGCACAAGTGTGATGTTCGGACCCCAATTCTTCTCACTTGTCCACTCCTTTAAGCATAAAGAATGCCACCACACTTTGCTACCCTCTTAGAACTGGGGATGTCCCAATATAGAACCACAAAAACAAAAAAGAGGGTGCACCAGCCTAGCGCATTACCTTTTTAAACCATTTATTGATTAAAACAAAATAGATGTGTACTCACAAACAATTGTGTACAACACACTCGTCAAATTCATTTAAAGACAATGTTGCTCAATCCACTGCACCTGCTCCTTGGCTCAAGAAGACGTCACCTGAATCTATTTGTCTTAAATCTTTGATTTCGAGGGGGATCTCCTCTTCATCAGTGCCAAAACAAGTTGATTGGTGAATCATGTGATCTTCAAACATATCCACGATGATTTAACAAGATTGCATTGGCGTCTCTCTCACCTGTAATTAAGACCTGTTGGTTGACTTGTGTCTCATGATTCATAAATAAGGTTTCTCTTCTGTTCATTGAAGGACACAACAATCTTCATGATGGATGGTGAACCCAGCTTCAGCACTACCTGATAGCTTTTTGGTGCCGGTCCAGAGGGGTTTAGTCTCCCTGCTGGGTGACAAGGTGGGGAGGTCTGCTCCCTATCTGCAATGCTACTATGGCTGAGGTGGGCAGCAAGGTAGCAGGGATCACTAGTGTTAAGGATTCGGCTACTTTTTTCCTTTCATGTGGGGCAGGGGGGACCTTTTCCCTAAGGGATACACTCTGCCTAGCTTACTAATCTCCTCCAGCCCTGGAGGCCTCTGTTCCCTCCTCAGATGCGGGTCAAGTGGCATTGGGTTCATCAATTGCCCCCCATAACCTTTGATTCCTTCTCTGCCTCTATGAAAGTGTTTCTCACATGGAAAAGGCTCTGCTTCAGAAACCTGCTACCAAGCGACCATGGATTTTACGGGGAGTGCAACAATCCCATTTTCCTGTAAAGTGTCTCTGCATCACATTCTGTTTGCTATGGTGGCATAAGAACAACGCAAAGAGCTGCAGTGGCTGCAAGGGATTCTATGTCTTGTTTACTGCATTGTTTAACAACTCCTGTTCATTATTATTGATTGCAGTTTAATTTCTTCACTGTTTGAATCTCATTTCATATGCTTTTGATCATGAAGGCCATAATTACAGTAGTTGGTAGGGTTGAAAGGGATCTTAATAAATTCAGCATATATAAATACTTTCTGAAAACTGCTGATCCAGAGATAGCTAAAAACGCACTAAACCTAAGGCAGCTGCCAGTTTATCGTCACAGTAGTGGATACAGTTCTTCGATCAATCCGTCCATTAATTGATTCTTATCCATTTGGCTTAAATTGGAGCTCCAAGCAAAATACCCAATTCCCTTAAGCAAAATTTATGCTTTTATTATTAATCTCCTAAATCTGCTATCTCTTTTATCTGTTGATCCTGCCAGTTCTCCTGTTGTGGCCTTATTTCCTGTATCAAGCTTTCAGCGCTATGGCCTTCTCAAATTGCAGCATTTTCAGCACAGCAGTGTCACATTGCCACCATAACACAGGTTTTGTTCTTGAGGACATAGTGATAACTACACCCACGTGATTACTGACCCTGAGAGGTGATGCAGGTGCATCATTAGAGACCACCCACTGCCTGGAAGAAAAGCTATGGGTCACCTGGCCCAGAATAATATATACAAATAAAGGTTTTTAGAATTATTTGTTGAAGTCCTTGTTACTTGTTTCTGAATAGTGTTAATAGTTAAGAGCTACACAGCCCACGTCAGAGAAAAGAGATGACTCCCTTTGACCTGGATCTAGCTTGTGGCACCATGGCATTTGTTTTTGGCTTCAGAAATATATATTGCAATGCGTAAAATGCAGTGACCCTTAGCAATCAATCACAAGCACCTTTGACTTAGATTGAGGTGCCAGGGAGTCGTATCTTCTCTAATGTCAGGTGTTTAACTTGCAAAACTAAATCTGGGGAATTCAATTAATGTCTAATGGCACTTTTCTGTTGGTATGACCCTTTAAAATGGCCTGCGCCAAATCCAAAAATCCCTGTTTCAGTAGTGATGCCAACACGTGCAGCAGATTCAGGTAGTTTTTAAGAGTACTACTTTTTACAAAGTGGCACCAATAATACACCAAATTCAAAATAATTACCTCCATTTTGTAGATAACAAAACTGGTAATTAAAGGTAATTAAAGATGATCTTCACCCTAAAATGAAAGTTCTCTTCTATCCACCCCTCCTCCCCCTTCTATACAAATTGGGCACTTTTTTGTTCAGTAAAGGGGTTCCACAATGCCCCCCATGTGCGTCACTTGCCTAGGTGAATGACGTGCTCTATGCTTGCTGTGCCTCCTGGGATATGCACATCAAATATCCTAAGAGGCATAGTCCTTCATTGACAAAGGAAGAGGGGGGAGGCAGGCCTAGTGGTGCATTATCAGGAGGATCGTTGGCTGAATACGGAAGAGCTGGCTGCTTCCCTATGACGTCACACAAGAAGATGGCAGTGTGGGACTGAGCAGGGGCTGTTGAGAAGAGGATCTCAGCAGGACAACACTGGATCTTAACGATTAATGACTACCCTTTAACAGAGTCTTTATGGTTCATTTACTAAAGGCGAATAAACAAGCAAGAGCAGTTGCTCCAGAGCTTGTTAAATGAGCAGAAGCTCTGCTGACTTCCATCATCCAATCATGTGCAAGCAAATAAGCATTTTATTTTATAATCCTTGCACGTGATTGGGTATTCTTTGCAAAGTGAAGCTTTACCTCATTTACTAAGCTCTGGAACAACTGCACTTCCAAAAGTGCACGGTCTATTTGCCTTTAGTAAATCAACTCCTTTGTGTCGGGGGGGGGGGAAGGATTGGTCGATGACATGACCACTGTGATTAGCTATATATATATATAACAAATAATTTAATATGTTAATGATCTGCTCCTTGTAGACCCATGTCCATATTAAATGAATACACTGCTCCTAATTAAAGTACATGCTCCACCTACAGTGGTTTTCTGGACACACAGAAAAGAAGGTTGTCCCTAAAAACTTTTTTGAAATGTTGGCAACTAAGCGCCCCCCACCTGTGACTGGTTGATCGGCTTCACAACCAACAGCCTCCTAACAACCAGTGATAGTGACAGTGGGTGGAGTCTGATGGGGAAGCTGAGACACTAGTTATGCCTCAAGGTTTGCTCTCTCCATATCATTGACAGCAGGAAGTGGGCTGATTCTATAGCCAATAGCAGGCTGTCTTTTGGATAAGGGTGAGCCCGCCACCTACTGTGAATCACAAGGGGAGCAGAACAGATGGGGAACAAGTGATTATGAGAATCCCCATCAGGCTCAGCCCACCGGCATCAAAACTCTTCCGCTGATGAACTGTCTGTATGAAGCTAAGATCAAGAAGATGGAGACATGGCCTTAAAGCAGCAGGAGGAAAGTTCAAAACTAATCTTAGAAAGTATTATTTTACTGAAAGAGTAGTCGATCCACAGCTTAGTTGATCCAAGTTTATTTAACTACCTACAGATTTTCCTCCTTAATGACCAGGCCATTCTTTGTAATTCGGCACTGCGTCGCTTTAACTGAAAATTGCGCAGTCGTGCGACGCTGTACCCAAACAAAATTAACGTCCTTTTTTTCCCACAAATAGAGCTTTCTTTTGGTGGTATTTGATCCCCTCTGTGTTTTTTATTTTTTGTGCTATAAACAAAAAAAGAACTACAACAATATTTTTTTTACTTTTTGGTATAATAAATATCCATTTTTTTTTTACTAATATCTTCATCAGTTTAGGCCAATATGTATTCTTCTAAATATTTTTGGCAAAAAACCCCGCAATAAGCGTTTTGTGGCGCGTTTACAAAATATGGGATAGATTAATGGCATTATTATGGCATTTTTATTATTTATTTATTTTTTACTAGTAATGGCGGTGATCATTGATTTTTAGTGGGACTGTGACAGGACACTTTTGACACTATTTTGGGACCATTGACACTTATACAGCGATCAGTGCTATAAAAATGCACTGAATACTGTGTAAATGTCACTGGCAGGGAAGGGGTTAACACTAGGGGGCGATCAAGGGGTTAAGTGTGTTCCCTGGGAGGTGTTTCTAACTGTGGGGGGCTGGGACTTACTGGAGGAGGAGAGAGATCGCTGTTCCTAATAACTAATAACTCCTAATAACTCTCTCTCCTCCCCTGTCAGAAGGGGATCTGTCTGTTTAAATTGACAGATCCCTGTTCTGGCTCTCTGAGGAGCGATTGTGAGAGGCCGGCGGACATCGCAACCCCCACGTGCGCCTGCTATGGCTCTTAATGGAGCCGATATACCAGTACGGCAATTTTCAGAAATGGGCCGACCTGCCGCCGTATAATGACAGCAGCTGGTCGGCAAGTGGTTTTTCAACCAGTAAATAAACTTTTTATTTTTATTGCTTTCTATCCGCATAGCTCCCAACTGTCCCTGATTTTGAGGGATTGTCCCTGATTTGGAACAATGTCCCGCTGTCCCTCTTTCCTCATTTTGGTCTGATCTATAAAGTTGTATATAAAATGCACTTTTTATCTTTCAAAAAGTGTTTCTCAGTGCTAAACCTTTCATCCAAATTTTAAATTGCTGCATTTGTAAATTTTAAAAGCCACTATAAAGGAATAGTAGTGATAAAAAAAAGCCCTTGTGAATTTAATTAACCTTTTTTTTTGGGTTAATTCTCCTTTAAGGGGGTGTGGCAGGGGGTGTGTCCTATGCCTACCTACGTTTGCTAGTAGGTGTCCCTCATTCCCATCTCAAAATGTTGGGAGGTATGTATCTGTGTTTTATTATTTGAAGAAGAAGCACTATGTTAGTTTAGCATTAAGAGTTTTATGAACCTTTGCAAACTTTCCGAATGTTATTAGCAAGCAGTAGATGTTTTCATTAAATCCACACAGTACATGAAATAATCATGGAATAATGGAATAACACATACCAGTGTATGGAGATTTATTGTGTCTAGGAAGAGGGGTGGTAAAGGCTATATGCTTAAACCTATGGCCCCACATGGTAAAACTTCCATTAATAATTAGTGGTGATGCTGGCAGACATATTATCTGTACATGTCAGGAGCTGTTTTAGTGGCAGTTATTGCAACGGAACATTACAAGTTTCAGAACTGCATATTGATTAGATGGGATGTTTATTGGGAAGGCTTTTAAAAAGAGAGCCGATGTTAAACACGGCGGGCGAAAAACCACCGACACTAATGTTTATGGTTCATAAATTATGCTTATGGCACCCACCAGAGAATAACTGAAGAGGAACCAAACAGCAATGGTGCCAACGGAGTCATATTAATACTTTACTCTGCACGGTACTAGGCTCTTGTTATGGAAGGCATTGTGGCCAAATAATCATCATAGGAATGGTGTTTTAAAGCAACTTTTGCTAGACATGTTTCTCTTTTGGAATCACTCAAGGTGGTGGTGCCTCAGATGCTTCCAGGAGAATCTTTGGCTTTAATCCCCTGCTGTGTGCTGCAGCTCCACCCACTACCTGTAATGCCAATGTCGTGTCGTGCCCTTTAATAACATAAGAACTAGTGGATGGAACCACAGCATGCAGCGGGTGACTAGGCCTTTGAATTCTTTAGGAACTGTAGCTCTTCAAGAGATCAAGGATGGGCGTTGCTGTAATTGAGGATCTGCTTTTGCAGGGTCCTTTACTAAAATGTGGAACGTGGTTGCTTTGAGGCTGCATTCACATCTCAGCAGAGAGATTCTCAAGCCTTTTTTAGGCGAATTGTATTTATATGTTTTAGAAGTGTATCTATTCATTTACATGTGCATTTAAAGGGTTACTTCACCTTTTTTGGAAAAATAAAAAAAAGGTGAACTTACACCCTACACCCTTCTCACCCCCCGCTCACTATTGTACTTACCTCCATGGGTGATGATGAGCTGTCAGTGACCATGCAGTTGTTGGAGCAGTTTGGGGATTTAAAATCCCTGCTCCTCTTCACCTTCTTTCTGTAGAGCTTCCGGGATGGATCAGAGTGATTCTGATTGGTCAAAGTGGCCATGTGCTGGCACTAAGCAATCATGATTGCTCTGATCTGTCTCAGAAGCCCTACAGAAAGAAGAAGAAGAAGAGTCGAATGGATTCCAAGTTACCTGCGCTTAGTAGTTCCATGTTGGATAAGTCACAGAACTTCTGCTACTGGATTTCCAAGGGGCCCCATGTTCGTTTTTCCATGGTTAGGGTCGTTTAAACTGCCATTTGTGGTTCATATCCCCCGGGAGGGAGCCCAGTAATCTGGCAATTAAAGGATCAATCCTTTTGAACAGAGGCAAATAAAAACCTGTTTATATAAGAAAAAAAAAAGAAGAAGAAGAGGAGGTATTTCAAATCACCAAACCGCTACATTAGCTGCATGGGCGCTGACAGCTCATCACCCACAGAGGTAAGTACAGTGGCGAGCAGGGGGTGGGAAGGGTGTAGGAGGTAAGTTCACCTTTTCATTTTTTCTGAAAAAGTTAACTTACACACCATGGAGACTAGAGTGTCCATACCATGGACATTCCATCCTCATTGCATATTCCAGTTCCTTACTGGGGCCCTGTTGGCTGTGTAGCCAACAGCATTCTAATAATCAGTAATCCCTTCCCAGCTTCATTCAGAGGCTTCCCGGGAGATTTCCAGACCAACAGGTGAACAGGTGAATGTAAATCAAGGGGTGGGGTTGCTGGCTGATGGCATTGACCAAATATGGCCATATTTGGGTAATGACATCATCCATAATCCCCCATTGTTTACATTTGCCAGTTGGCAGTAAATCTCCTGGCCAGAAGATGAATAAGGCCAGGGATCAATCACTAATTGATAAGGTGGCAGTGGCCACCAATATTCAAGCAAACAAGGAGCCAGGTGTTCAGGCAGCTAACAGCAGGAAAAAAGGAGAAAGACAACTACAGATGGGGGGATCGGAGGCTGCAGAGTGGTGGGGGCAGAGCCAGGGTATAATTGAGGTGCACAGAACAGAGAAGGGGATGCCAGGGTGGATTAGAGGTCAGGAGAAGAGTGAGATGCAAGGCACAGAGAGAGGTGGTACAGCACTGGCCTGTCTCTACGCCAACTTACAGTTGGTCTTAATTAGAACCAATTAACTTGACTAGAACCTGGCAGAAATTCTTTTTGCAATTTTTACAACAATAGGGACGCATTCTACAAGTGGTGCAAATAAGAACTACCGGAATCTGTCACACATGCTGGTAATGTGTACAAAGCTATCACAAGGCTTTCATGGATTAGGTACCAGAGTGTTTAACCTCCCTGGCGGTATGATTATTTCAGATTTTAGGTGCTGAAAGCGGTACAATTATTTTGCACAGAAATTTGGCGTTTTATATTGTAGGCCTGTAATTCTTATGCCCCGTACACACGGTCGGACTTTGTTCGGACATTCTGACAACAAAATCCATGGATTTTTTCCGACGGATGTTGGCTCAAACTTGTCTTGCATACACGCGGTCACACAAAGTTGTCGGAAAATCCGATCATTCTGAACGCGGTGACGTAAAACACGTACGTCGGGACTATAAACGGGGCAGTGGCCAATAGCTTTCATCTCTTTATTTATTCTGAGCATGCGTGGCATTTTGTCCATCAGATTTGTGTACACACGATTGGAATTTCCGACAACGGATTTTGTTGTCGGAAAATTTTATAGCCTGCTCTCAAACTTTGTGTGTCGGAAAATCCGATGGAAAATGTGTGATGGAGCCTATACACGGTCGGAATTTCCGACAACAAGGTCCTATCACACATTTTCGGTCGGAAAATCCGACCGTGTGTACGGGGCATTAGGAATAATTCACTTAAATCTGTCCAAACAAGAGTCTAGTAGACATCCCGGGTA